>JAOPSE010000109.1:5994346-7359346 GCA_029449295.1 Zea luxurians
CCCAGAATGGTTTGGCTGAGTCACTAATCAAGAGGATTAAACTCATAGCAAGGCCATTATTGATGAATTGCAAATTGCCTTCGTCGTGTTGGAGTCATGCAGTTCTGCACGCTGCTGACCTTATACAATTACGACCAACTACATACCATTCAACATCCCCAATACAAATGGTACGTGGAAATCCTCCAAGTATTTCCCATTTGCGTAAATTTGGATGTTGTGTATACATCCCAATCTCACCACCTCAGAGAACAGCTATGGGCCCACACAGGAAAGTGGGGATCTATGTGGGATTTCAATCTCCGTCGATCATTAAGTATTTAGAACCCTTAACAGGGGATCTATTTACAGCCCGTTTTGCTGACTCTATTTTTGATGAGGAACATTTCCCGGCATTAGGGGGAGAATTCAAGTACCAAAAAGAATGCCAGGAAATAAATTGGAATACTCAATGTGTTCCAGGTTATGATCCACGTACTTCAGAAACTGAACTACAAGTTCAGAAAATTATACATTTGCAAAGACTTGCAAATGAACTGCCTGATGCATTCACTAATTACAAAGGTGTCACTAAATCATTCATTCCTGCTAGGAATGCACCAGAAAGAGTGGAAGTACCGAGTAAGGCCACTCAACTCCTAGAGAGGAGAAGTATGGTGAATAAGCGCAGTTCTGTTGCTAAGAAGCAAAGAACAATAGTGAATGCAAAAGGACACCAAAATGATACAATGTCATGTGGATTGTGATGATCCACAACCCAGCTCGGATGTGCACATAACCGAGGCTGGGACATCGGAAAATCCTAGACACATCAATTTGGGAAATCCTGATGAGTCTCTAAGGAATGATGAAATTGCCATCAACTATGTTGAGACTGGTGAAACTTATGACAGAAAGGCTACCAATGTCGACATATATTTCTCCGAGCAGATTGCTGAGGACCTTCAAAATGATCTAGATCCTAAGACCATGGCAGAGTGCAGTAAGCGCTCGGATTGGATCAAATGGAAGGCAGCAATCGAAGCGGAGTTAGCCTCGCTTTACAAAAGAGAAGTTTTCTCTGCTGTAATACCTACACCACGTGATATCTTCCCTGTGGGATATAAGTGGGTTTTCATTCGAAAAACGAAATGAAAACGGTGAGGTAGTGAGATACAAAGCAAGGCTAGTAGCAAGGGTTTACGCAAAGACCCGGCGTTGATTTCAACGAAACTTATTCACCAGTCATGAGTGCAATAACATTCCGATATTTAATATCATTGGCAGTACAAAATCGTCTATCTATGCAGTTAATGGACGTAGTGACTGCATATCTTTATGGGTCACTGGATTATGATATATACATGAAAGTTCCTGATGGAATAGATGTATCGAATCCAAAGGCAAGCGCAACATGTATTGCGTGAAGTTGCAGAAGTCATTATATGGCTTAAAACAATCGGGCAGAATGTGGTACAACCGATTGAGTGAATTCCTTTTACGTAAGGGATACGCGAAAAATGATGATTGCCCGTGCGTCTTCATCAAAAGATCCAAGGTGGGATTCTGTATCATATCAGTTTATGTTGATGACCTAACATCATAGGAAATAAAACTTGATATTGATGAAGCACGTCATCATTTAACGACGGAATTTGAGATGAAGGATTTGGGTAAAACCAAATTTTGCTTAGGTCTACAACTTGAGCATTTACCTTCTGGAATCCTTGTACATCAAAGTACATATACCCAAAAGGTATTGGAAAAATTCAATATGCATATGTCTTATCCTTCAAAGACTCCTATGGTGGTCAGATCTTTGGATTTAAAGAAAGATCCATTCAGACCACGGGATGATGAAGAACAGATATTGGGACCGGAGTTCCCATATCTCAGTGCTATTGGTGCATTGATGTATCTTGCTAATAATACCCGGCCGGATATTGCTTTTGCAGTAAATTTGTTAGCAAGGCACAGTTCTGCCCCAACAAAAAGACACTGGGTTGGCATTAAGAATATTTTCCGATACCTAAATGGCACAAAGGATCTAGGACTCTTTTACAAGAGAAGTAATGATCCTAGTTTAATTGGGTATACAGATGCTGGCTATTTATCTGATCCCCACAATGGCCGATCACAAACAGGATTCGTATTCTTACAAGGTGGAACTGCCATCTCGTGGAAATCGTCTAAACAGACTTTGGTGACCACTTCCACCAACCATTCTGAAATAATTGCATTATTTGAAGCATCACGTGAATGTGTATGGCTTCGTAGAATGGTGAATCATATACTCACAACTTGTGGTATTGGTTCTCTTGACTCACCAACAATTATCTATGAAGATAATTCAGCTTGTGTTGTTCAGATGGATATAGGTTATATCAAGTAATATCAATAAACATATTTCTCCTAAACTGTTTTATCCCCATGAACTTCAGGAAAAAGGGGATATAAACATCTTGCAAACAAAGTCTTGTGATAATCTTGCAGATCTATTCACAAAATCTCTACCATACTCTACATTTCAGAAATGTGTTGAGGGGATTGGTATGAGAAGACTTAAATGCTTGCAAGGTTCAGGGGGAGTAATTCTCCGTGATATATGACCTGTATTGAACCATCATATTACACTCTTTTCTTTGTATGAGTTTTGCCTTGCTAAGGTTTTCTCATCCAAAGTTTTTAACGAGGTAATATCAACAAAGCTGTATGCTTCATCATTGTTTTTCCCCACAGGGGTTTTTATACATGATGATTACAAGCATATTTTCTTTTGGAAACTCTGTGAGATTATTCTCATTATCCAAAAGACATTGTGTACTCCTTATTTTTCCCACAGGGTTTTTGAGGAGATCAAGAATTTTATGACAGATTGCAGATGATCAAATGGATTAGGATTGATCAAGGGGGAGTGTTACAAAATATTTGTACATGTGATCAATCCCAACTGGTGGCAGTTATTGCCTAAGGGTCGCCCTTTGGGGACCCTGTGTACTACACTATATATACATCTATCTCTGCAATAAAGTTCCCTTGCTCTGCCATTTTGTCTCTGTCTTTCTCCATTTGCCACTGAGCACTGCAAGAGATTGCAACAGCTCCAACCATCAGCTAGCCTGCCGAGCGCGCCGCGGGAGTGGACGATGTGGCCCTGGCGGCGTCTCACCAGCGGCTCCGGCCCGCGAGCCGACCCGCTCCATCACCGAAAGGGCGCCCTTTCGGCACCGGCAAGCTGGCTAGCTGGCCCAGGCACCATGAATCATGGCGTCGAGTTCGGCCACGTCAATACCGCGTCATCCTGTCGTTGTCATCGAAGGACGCATCTCGACAACTAGATTTGTGGTGTCAAGCTGTGTTACCTCGATGCCACAGTCTTTAGCGCCGATAAAATGATCAAAAAAACAAGATTAAATCATTTAGAGGTCTAAACGTGATATAAAAAATACGGCACCAGTGCCGACGGCTGGTACATGACACACCTGGATCTAAATGGTGATGGCCGCAACGAGCAAAGCGTCGGTATCGGCTTCCAGCGTTGTCAATGACACGGCATCCCCTCTCCACCTCCTATTCGTGGGCACCAGCACCCGACGCCTAGGGAGGGCCATGTGGCTGCTAGCCTCGCTGCCAGCTCCTCCACAAGTGGATTGACCTCACTGGCGACGTGGAGGTTCCGTCTCCCGGTGCGGCTTTCGGGCTGGGTGCGAGAGGTGGACGCCCGCGCGGGGAGGATGACATGGAGGCCAAGGAGGACGGGGTGACCAACGAGCGGCGGGTGGTCGCGACGGGTAGGTTTTCCATCACGCTTGACTTAGAGACCAGAGCGTGCGTCAGGACTCAGGATGGGCATCGCTGGCATCTAGACGGGTGGGGCGGGGGAGGGGGCACGACTATAGATGTCCAAACGGATCGGGCTTGCCGGGCGGCTCGAAACCCGGCACGGATTTGGTTCGGCACGAACCCAACACAGCACGTAGTGAACCGGGCCCGGGTCGTGCCTGGGCTGAAGACGTGGCACGACGGGCTAGGCCCGGCACGGCCCGATTTTATTTTTTTCTATTTTTTCATATAAATACATATATTATACTTGAATATAGAGTACAAAACACAAGACACATGTGTTTTTGTTGGTTATGTGGGTGTAAATAAATGTTTAGAGCTAATAAATATGGTTTAAACCCTCAAAATGCATACCTTTAGGATATTTTTATCATTTAAACGTCATATATTGTTATGTGCCCGTTAGACCCGTCGGGTCGTGGGCCGGCCCGACACGATTATTAACCTAGCGGGTCGTGCTTGGACCTCGCTTGGGGCCCGTGGGCCGGTACGGCACGGCCCGCTAGCTAATCCATGCCGGGCCGAGCCGGCACGGCCCGCCCATTTGGACACTACAGGCACGACCAACTGTGGACGTCTACCTTGCTTTTTTAATAGAGTAGTAAAGATATATGGAATATTTTAAACATACTATTTTGGTTCATCGTTGATTTTTTCGAAAACTTTGATCACTCATCTTATTCAAAATATTTATTAAAAAATGTAAATTTTAAGTCATGCACAAACTATCTTAAGTGATAGAACAAATCAAGAAAAAATAGATGATAACTTATTATTTTTTAAATAAGACTAGTGGTTAAAGTTTTTTTTTAAAAAAAAATCAACGTGTCATATATTTATGGACGGATGAAGTATTAATTAAACTATTTGAAGTCGTGAGTAGCAGTTTTTTTTATAAACCAGTCTAGAACTTGTAAAGTCTGACTTAGTAGAAGCTATAAACACCTTGTGATTTAATAAAATAAATAAAACAGAACCATAGATAGATATTTCGTAGACAAACTTAGAAAGATGCAAGAGTAGTTACCGAGCAGAGGACGCATAGCTCGATCTTTTTGAGAAAAAGACAGTTGATTATTTATGGACGGCAAGTTCAATCTTCAGACAGCCAGTGGCGCGGGTGTACGGACCGAACCGTTCGTACGTACCTACGACCACACGCTTGAGCGGGTCAAGGCTCAAACTTCGTTCTCGGTAGCCGCTTTGAAGTGGTAAAATACGCACAAAATTGAGGTTGACTGCGGACCACTTCAATGGCAGTGTCTGGACAGCCTAACTAGTCGAAGTCAGACGCCACCCCCAGTTCCCCACTCGCTGCCTCCGCCCATGCCCATCGATCGCCTACTACTTACTATAAAGCAGTGCTCGTTCCATTCCCAGCGCAGACCGCAGAGACAACCACCGACGCCGCCAACGCATCGGCATCGGCACTTGGGCAGCAGCTCCGGTTCATCTACCCTCGCAACGCCGCAAGGGAGCGATCACATCGATCGTCACCGAGACAGACCCTGTTCTTCGGACGCATATCACCAACAAACTCCAACTCTCCAAGCCAGCCCGGCCATGGCGTTGTCGCCGTCTGCGCAAGCGACAAGCCCGCTCGCGCGCCAGCTGCTGCGCCACGTGTCGTCCGGCCTGGTCGCCGCCGCCTTCCACCGCCCAGCTCCAGCCATCAGTCTGCCAAGCGCGCCGTGGGGAGCGGACGACGTGGCCCTGGCGGCGTCTCACCACCAGCGGCTCCGGCCTGCTCCGTCACCGAAAGGGCGCCCCGGCGCCCCGAGGCAGGGGAGCGGCGGGCAAGTCCACGCAGCTCCGGCGATGGCGACGATAGCAAGTGTGGTTATGCTGCCCACGAACGCCATGACGGCGGCGGCACGCACGTGGTGACGCGAGGACCCGCCCGGCCTGGTCTCCCGGCACAAGGCGGCGGCGGCGGCAAAACGCATGGCGCACCGGTGGCGGCGAAAGCGCGCGGCTATGCGAGGACCTGCTCCGCCGGGCCGCCTAAGGAAGGCAGCGGCGGAAGGTCCATGTCGTGTCCCCGGCGGCGATGTTGAGCGCAAGTGTGCTTATGCGAGGGCCCGCGCCGCCTGGTCACCCGGCAGAAGGCGCTGGCGGTCGTGGTGGAAGCAACCACGCTATCGCTTCTTGATTCTTCATACTGATGCTGCTATTTTTCCTTCAACGTCTTAGCCTGGTGGTCCAAGTGCTTGACGGTGAATGTACCAAAATTTTCAGTAACAGTAGGTATTGTAAAAATCGGAAGTAAATGAACTCATGATTTGGAAGAACCGTCACATTTACTTTACTCCTCACTAAAATACATATATTTATACTATGTTGAGCAGTTGTTTTCAATCGTTATATAGCATAAAAAATAAGGCAACACAAGTTAAGAAGTTGAAAACTTCGTCCTCAAGTTATCACTTTTCCGAAAGGATAACTTAAAGACGAAGGCATAAAGTGGTGATACAGATGAAACAATATTATATAAGATGGCGATGAATAGTGAAACATGATACTCATCTCATATGTCTTAGCATTATTTATTCCATCTTTTCTCATGTTAAACAAGTTTACAAGCGTATCTTCGACTTTTTTTTGCACAAGATAGCTCGAAGATACATCAAAGGCTAAGCTGTACAAAGCTATAGGCCTATAGAAGGTGACTTTATGCATGACATTGTTCACCTATTTATAAAGAAGTTGTATAGCTTCGGATGAAATTACAAACATGCCTACAAAGTTCATACACATGATTTACAAATATAACAGGGACATCATTGTCTTTTTCCTTTCTATCTTGCTGCACAAGTCTTGGACTTATTCCCCTTCGTCTCTTTTTGCCCTCGAAGCTTTCTCCAAGCCGAGGCTAACGACCTGGGCTCACACCTTCGTTGCACGCGTGTATAGATGAAGCTTCTTAACACACTGCTTCGGCCAAAGGCCATCTTCGTCCATCCTTTGGTATATGCGTGAAGCACATTTGCTTACACCGAAGTAAAGATGTTTTGAGGACCTTTGGCAAGGCAGGCTCGGAATGAATTCGATTCTTCATAATGAGCTTAGATCACCAAAATCATTATTGGGAGGCCTTGCGCCAAAGGCCCGGAAAACACATTCTCGAAGCTCGTTATGGAGAAGGATGTTGGTCACTTGTTTTCGATTGCTAAACACAATCAAGAAACAAGGCAACACAATGTTAAAAGAATAGATAGCCTTTGTCATGAAGGAGTTAACCCTTTAGAAAACTCCTTCGGCAACAAAGGTAATTACTAAGTGAATGCATGAATGCACAAGGAATACAAAAGAGTTCAGATATAATAACTTGATCGAGATATCTTCCTGACATATTTCTCTTTATTTGAATTAACTTTACAAGTGTACCTTCGGTAGTTGTAGAGAGAATTACAACAGAGATGCCGTGGAGAGAGAATCACAGAGCAATCGTACCGTCCACAAAAAAGGTACTTTATGCAGGGCACTGTTAATCTATTTATAGGGAGTCATACAGCTTTGTACAATATTACATTCATGTCCTCATACATTACACACAAAGTTTACAAACATCACAGGGACAACATTGTCTTTCGCCCCTAGCAATTTGGATAACACCTTCTCCTTGTATCGTTTTCCTGTGTTGTTGTGACGAAGCTAACTTCGTCGCACTTCCATCGTTCTGCGCCAAAGCTGTTCTGCTTCCGAAGCTCCTGCAACACTTAGTAATATGCTGATAACAAATGGTTAGTCGTGTTTTTGAGGACCTTCGAAAGATGAAGGCCCCCAACAGTAGCCCTCACATGATTAGTTTGTTTCTTTGTAACAAATTCAGACTGCGAAACGAACGAAGGCCTTTAGCCGAAGGTCCGAAAACACCTTCCCTTCGCTAGAATAGCGAAATCTTCTGAACCGTGGGGCCACTATGCAATAGTGCTTTTATATATATATATATATATATATATATATATATATATATGAGGGTTGTGATAAAATATTTTTTGTGGTATCAAGTTTCTGTTGCCTTTGTTGTTTAGCTAGCTGCTATTGTAATCGGACTATTTTTGAGCTTTGCCTTTTTGTTTTAACCAAAGCTGAGATGGCCGAAGACAAGAGGAGTGAAGACCCTGCATTGTCTGGGTTACGAAGCCGAGAGGACTAATGTTGAGAAAATAACATATGAGATTTAGGGGCTGTTTGGTGACAGCGAGGACTTTGATATTGATAGTGGTAATGATGATGTCGAAGATCGGCCGTGGAGGCCGAGTCACGTGGTCTTCGGAAAATCAACCGTGAAGAAAGGTCATGTTGAGGCTATGAAGGGTAGATATTTTCATGATGTGTCTATAGTGAGAATCGATGGTGAGAACATTGTTCCTCTTCTTGGGAAAGATGAGGTAGTAATTTTTCGAAGCTTCATGAAAGTTGGGTTACGGTTTCCCTTAAACAAGATGTTGGTTGAAGTATTAAAAAGTTTGAAATCTTCCTTCATGAGCTTACTCCTTTCGCATTGATTAAGGTTGGAATCTTTATTTGGGCAATAAGGAGCCAAGGACTAGAACCAGATGCTTATTGCTTTGCAATATTCATGTTGTCCTATCAGACGAAGGCCACTGGAAAAGAGCAATATCATAATAACTTTGGATGCACCTTCATGTACCGATCAAATGCTAGGCATCCCATGCCAACCTTTCGGAAAAATGGCTGGGTTCATGGATGAAGCAGTAGTTTTATGTGAAGAATGACTTCAGATAAAGAAACGATATTAAGGATGTAATCTAGTGACCTATTCCATCCTGTTTCGAATTGAGGAGGCCTGCTATTGTGAACACAGAGAGATCTCAAAGCTGCCTAGAGGCGTTTAATGTTGTGCAACTACATCAGAACTAGGGACTTAGTGCAGGAGCACATAGCCTTCAAGGTATGGCCCCTAGCTGCCAAATGGGAAATACTGAAGGATGTGAAGCTGATGCAAATGTCGGAAAAGTAGTCTGGTTCATCTGAAATACACTTATTGATACATGAATCAATTTGGTGAGCTAGATGATGATTTGCTTGATGCCATTGAAGCGACGAGTCACGAATTATTAGGGACCTATACGAAGGCTGAGGACAAAGCCATGTACGTTGCCTTCGGTGCCCGTGGAAAACAGAGATTGAATAGGGTTTTTGATGCTATTGGATTCGTTTACTCTGATTACTGCTTCCATGCTCGAAAGAGAGCGCCAAAAAGTAAAAATGTACCGAAAGCTTGTTATGCTGTGCCAAGACCAAAGAAAGCAAAAATTCTAACCCACCAGCTGAAGTCATACTATTTAGAAAGGGCTGCAAAACTGCCTACTATAGGGACTTCAAAAACAGAGACTCCCGAAACAGCCGAAGGGGCCCTCCCGGCTTCGGAGGTAATACTTTCTTTTTTTCTTTGATATGCCTCAGAACACTTCTGATCTCATATTACTTTTGTAATTTTTGAGCAGACGATGGAAGGAATCAAGGCAACTGTGGTGAATGCCCCAGCCCCCATTCATTTAAAATTAGCTACAGAAAAGAGCCATGGGCCAGAACAGTCGAAGGTTCAAGAGCTGTCGAAGGCGCAAGCGCAATCACATATTACAACCGCTCCAGTGGGAACTCCTAAAAAAGGAAAGAGAATGGCCAATGTGCTTGAGGCTGTTTTGAGGCCTTCGAAGATGGGGACACCTGCACCACCGAAGATTTCCATGGATAAGGCCGATGAACCGATGGCCGGTATTGTGGATACCTCTCCTGATTTAGACAAGGCTAAGCCTTCAGAGCCCATTCAATCAGAAGAAAAATCTGAAAGCGAGTGACAACGCCATTACTCGAAAACGCACCCGTCGGAAATCTTGACTTTATTATCCGTCATGCTTCGTGAAAGCAACTGATGAAGGAACAAATTGTTGAAGCTCAGCATTATGCCAGCGATCTGAGGTATCCTCGAGGGTCCTTAGTTTATGGAGGCAGCGACAAAGACGATTTCCTGTACTTCCTGACAACAAAGAGATTAACGTCTACCAGGAAATGATGGACAACATGGGTTACCCGAAGCTTGAGCTTGGGCTATCCTTAATGCCGAAAGACGAACTAGCAGATTGCTTGGCATACAATAGCTTAAAAGTTTGTGTTTACTTTTCTCTTTTGGCCTTTGATAACTATTTTAGATAAAATGTTTACTTGTTTTCTTTTTGCTACCATTAGGGACTTATTTTGATCAAAGCTTTGAAAGCGTAGAAGGATTGCAAAGATGAAAGCACTCAAATAGCCTTCGGCTCAGAAGTTATAAACGCTTCGGAAAGAGGCCCTTGAGAAAGACAAGATTCTTCTTTCTTTAGTCGAGAAGCTAAAGACGAGTGAAGCTAAATTCTTTAAGACAGGTCAAAAAGTATTGAAACTTGAAAAGGAAAAAGAGGTTGACGCAAGACGCATAGGCGACTTAGAATACACTTTATCTGCTCAAGTAGAACTACATAAATCTGAAGTGACAAGGCTGGAGAAGAAGCTTGACGAAGTCACTAAAAACTTTAATGTCGAACATGCAAAGTGTGAAATATTTGACACAGAACGATCTAGAGTGCAAAAGAATGTTGAAGAGTTTGTCAAGCGAAGGAAGAATGCTTCTCTGTTGCTATGCAATGTTCTAACAAATTGAAAAATGGTTTTGCTAAAGTTGTGCATTCTCAATTGACCAAAATTTTATCTATGGAGATCCCGAAGGTGTTGTTAAATGGATTGAAGGCGAGATTGAGGCTTTGACAAAGTCTTAATTGGCAGAGGGACTTTTGTGCCTGTGTGGACGCTTGAGGGGGCTGTGTCATTGCTCGAAAAAGCTGACTGTGAACATGTGAAGGCTGTAATTCAGCTAGAATTCTCAGTTTCAGCGATTGATATTAGAAAGCCTTCAGCTAAAGCTACCGCCCTTGGTGGGAAATTTTACACAGAAGTGTGGATGAACGACAGAAGAGAGATAGCAGATGAAGCTATCAAACAAAGTGAAGAAGAATCCCACCTAGATTCAGAGGAAGCAAGAAAAGGTGAAGAAGCTATGGAGCATGAAAGGCGTATATGTATGCTTGTCATATTTTAGCTTCATAATTGCTTTAGCTTTGTGTCTAACAAAACTTCCATTTTTTATGTAGCGGAACTTTCTCCCCCAGATCCATATGATCATGACGCTGATCCAGCTCTAAAGGGGATCCTTGACGAATTCAAGATAGTAAACGTAGCGATAGATGAAGATGTTGATAGACTTCTAAACGAAGCTGTAGAAAAAGTTCTGAAGGAAGATGACTAATTTGTGTGTAAAAACATTGTAGAATTTGTGTGTTGCTTTTATGCAAAAAATTGTAAAATGTGTGTAATTCATCGTGTAATATATTCCTTTGTGTAGCGTGAAATTATCGTGCATACCGTTTTTGAGCCAAAGGTGAAAAAACACCTTCCTTTGTTTTCACGCTTCATAAAGAAAATCCCTTTTTTGCTGAAGGTCTTGTAAATTCATAACAAATACCGTTGCCAAAGTAACAGTATTGGCCCCTTCTTCATCTTGTTTGAGGGCAACCGTTAGAGATACAATATCTTTTCTTTTTCCTTGCTTTATTCCATAATTTCTCAGCAAACACATATTTAGCTTCGTAGATCAACCATATTTATAGATGGAGAATTTCCCTTCTTCTCCCTTTATGGATGATGTGAAACGATGCATGATGTTATGATGTAGGATGATGTGATGATATGATGCAAAAAAATGTTTGAGCAAAAATGATGACAAAAAACATTTCATAACGAGACTGTGCATCCCCTTAGGAACAACTTTGGAGTCTCTTCACCTTTACTAGGTGGTACTTTAGCTCTGCATCCCTGTAGGAATGACTTTGGAGCCAAGCTCTGCATCCCCTTAGGAATGAGTTTGGAGCTTCTTCACCTTTACTTAGGTGGTATTTTAGCTTTGCATCCCCATAGGAACGACTTTGGA
This sequence comes from Zea luxurians, assembly GCA_029449295.1. NCBI lineage: Eukaryota > Viridiplantae > Streptophyta > Magnoliopsida > Poales > Poaceae > Zea > Zea luxurians. The sequence continues at coordinate 6,006,159 of JAOPSE010000109.1, forward strand.
GCTTCTTCACCTTTACTTAGGTGGTATTTTAGTTCTGCATCCCCATAGGAATGACTTTGGAGCTTTCTTCACTTTTGTTGTCACACTCGATGGTGTGACCACAGGTTTATTACAATGTGTTGAAGGTTGCACCTTCTCAAATTGTTTCTGAGACAAGAATATAAAGCAAAAGAAGCGAAAATTACAATAGATGTGTGTTAAATTCTTGGTCCAGCCCCTCTATTGCTTCAGTAAATTTGCCTGGACTCTAGAACAGTACTGTTAACTATCTGAGCTTCAGACTCTTCTCTTACGTCACGCTACTGCTATACTTGGCACTGCCCCTGAGGCTGCTGATTGTGGGATGAAGTTGGAGCCACTACAGGTGGTTGTGGTAAGGCCCACACAGCTGGAGAGTGATTTGCCAAAGCCACTGAAACTGTAGGTTGTGAGAATGGCTGTTGGTTACCCACATACTCTGGGATGTATAGGGAGTAACATGAAACAGTATGTAGAACTTGCTTCGGTTGGTTCTGCCGTGCTTCGACCTTAGCTATCTCCTTCTGTTTTTTGTATTGTAAACTTGGTAGGTTCTTGTTGTGTGCCCCTTATCCTCTCCGCAAGAATAAGCAAAGTAGTCTTCTTGGTTCAGAGTTGAATATCCCTCCGAAGCTATGTCCACCACTGCCTCTTGGGGCCGACGGTCTGAAGGAGCTTTGTTGGGCCCCTATTGAATGGGAACTGTGCTGGTGCCCTTGGTTATGATTGTTCCAGTCATCACTTTGACTGGGATTGTGTATTATCCTAGCATGTCTTAGATGAAGCCTTCCTCTGAAGCCCCTGGCCAATTCAGAATATCTGTAGGCTTCCTCCTTTCTTTGTTGGAAATCATTGTCAGATCTGATGTATTCATCCATCTTTTGGAGAAGCTTCTCAAGGGTTGGGGGGGGGGGGGGTTCTGGCGAAATATTGTGTCGTTGGGCCTAGACGAAGTCCCTTGATCATGGCCTCAATGACAATCTCATTTGGAATTGTTGGCGCTTGAGCTCTGAGGCGCAAAAACCTTTGGACATATGCCTGCATATACTCCTCGTGATCCTGTGTGCATTGGAATAGAGCTTGAGCGGTCACTGGCTTCATCTAAAATCACTAAAAGCTAGTGACGAGCATATCCTTCAAATTATGCCATGGTGTGATTGTTCCTGGTCTGAGAGAAGAATACCAAGTTTGAGCAACACTTCTGGCCGCCATGACGAAGGATTTTGCCATGACAACCGTGTTGCCACCATATGATGATATAGTTCACTTCGTAGCTCATCCGAAACTACTTCAGGTCTGAGTGAACATCGTACATGGGTAGCTGAGGTGGCTTGTACGAAGGTGTCCATGGGATAGCCTACAACTCTGTAGCTAGGCGGAAGCGTCATCAAAAGCAATGTTATCATGGTGAAAGTCGTCATACCACATGTCGTCATGGCTGGGGCCTTCTTGACGAAGGTCTTTGTTGTGGTTTATGCCCTTGCTCAGTATATTGCGCAATATGTCACATTTCCTCGACTGCTTCGTCAATCTTCTTTTGGAGCTCAGTCAGTGTAACACCGGCCGGTTTTAAAGGACAAAGCCGGGTGCATCTCATACATGCGCCAATAAGACAACATATATAATAACAGAGTGTATAGAGACAAATGTCATAAAACATCAGAGTATTTATTACATAGCAGAAGTCTTATTACAAAATAAAGATAAATATAAAACGAACTAAGGATCGTCGGCGCCAATGTCGACTGAGAAACGCCACCTAGATCAGATCGAACTCCTCAGTGTTAGGCGGCTCCTCTTCAACCACCTGTTCTTCTCCTGTGGGGGGGGTGTGAGACAGCAAGAGTGAGCTCACATACGTTCATAGCTCAACAAGTCGTGGGGAATAATGTGGCATGAACTCACCAAAGGTGGGAGTTCAAGTAGTGTAAGGCTGATCAATGAAATAAAGGCTAAGGCTGAGCATTGCTTTTATAAGTTGGTCAAAATTTTATTAGCAATTACTAAGTGTAAGTAAATACCAAACCTTAATAATAATAAAGAACAGTAATAGTAAAATAATCCCAAATGCGATGCAAATGTCAAATTAAACTTAAGTTCCATAGTTAATCATGTGAGGGTCCGAGCCGCTCATGACCGTGAGCACGGCTAGTATACTAGTTTTACACTCTGCAGAGGTTGCGCATCTTTACCCACAAGTCGTGTATCCCATGTCGCCTGGGTTTGCAAGGCCCTTAGACACTACCGAGGTGAATGGTAGGGATCCACTACGAGGCCTTTACAAAGTTCCACTAGCTTCCGAAAACCGCTACAGTTTATAGGAAGATCCAGTGCAGGGTTCCTGGCTGACCGCCATCGCAGCAAAATCAACCAGGGACCTCCCTACACTGACCTCTCCCCTACTGCCCTTGCCCCTTTCGGGTAAGGTAGTCTTCCACTAGCTTCCTAGTTAATCAGCCAAGGGCGTCCCATTAAACCCTTGTGGTAGCACTGTTTTCCCGGGTGGTCGCTCCATGTTCCCATTAATTTAATGATCTTAACATGAACAGCAATAATAACAAGATAATAACAGAATAATCATGAATAGTGTATCTCCATACCCAATCCACATGAAGCAATAGCAAGTACTACCCAAAAATATTTCAGGGGTGAACAAGGTATAGGGGTAATCAAAACTGGGGTACATAAAGGATCCCATCAAATTAACCTATGCAGATCATTAAAATTAATAAGAACATGGCTAGGAAAAGTAAGTGATCAAGGGCGCAACTTGCCTGTAATGAGCTCCTGCTCAGCTATCTCTACTTGCTGAACCTCAGTTTCCACAGTGGCTTGCTCGTCTACTCGCATCAACACAATACATACATAGTATAGCCAAAATCAACATCACACCAAACAGATGAATGAAATATACAGTAAAAATCTACACATTAAAATGAAACCATAGGAACTGGAATCACTAAATTTGGAGTTATATATTTCAAGTTATGAATTTCTGTAGCTTTTATGTATTTAATACAAGATTAAGCATTAGATAAATTTAAATGAGCCTTTCATGCCAAAACAGAGGCACTAATGCGTAGACAATATTATTACAAAAATTTAGGAACTGGAATGGACCAATTTGGAGCTAAAATGAATTTTCTATGAATTAACTAAGTTCTAGGAATTATTTTTGTATTAAAAATACATTTACTAATTCATTTATACATTTTAAACGTGCTCTGGACTGGCGCCAATTTCTGGAAAAGTCTAGGGGCTCCAGGGTAAGAATCCCAGACACAGCTTACTGTTACCGAGGATGGCGGGTTGTTTTCAAATAAACAGGGGTCTCTTATGAAAAAGTGCTTGGCCGAAGGGGTATCGAGCGTTTCTGGCCGCCCGATCTGCAATCTGGGGTCCAGATTAGATCAACACACTTGCGAACCGGTACGCACTACTGGCCATCAGATCAAGATCCTACGGCTACGATGAAAACAAGGTCATAAATTCCCATGGCCGTTGATCTACCACCGACGGACACGATCAATCGATCGAATCGGTAAGCTCTGGTTTAAATCCCGATCGTCCGTATTGGATCCAACGGTACACACGCCTTCGTCCAACACGCCGTCACGTAGCGGCGCTGGGCCTTCCCCGCGGCGGCGTCACCGGCGCCCACCCAATCCGTGAACCCATTGCCCCAAACTCTAATCCGAAGGCACATGCGCAAAGCGGAGATGAAGGCGAAACATGCGAGGCACGGACTCACCGGCTGCGATGCGGCGTGGAGGTCTGACCGCGGCAAGAAGCGATCCGCGGCGGCGCAGGAGCAACGGCGAGCAATTCCGGTGGGGTAGAACAAGTCCAGGGGCTGAGAAACCGTGGACACCTCCGAGACGACGTCGCGATCACCCCGGATCAAGCACCGAGGCACGCACGTCGGTGAATCGGCCGGTCAACTACGGTGGATCTCAACACCTGTGGGCGGCAATGGCGGCGCTAATGTGTTTAAGGAAACTAGGCTTGCGCGAGAGGGTTGTGGGAGGAGGAACGGGTCACGGGGATTCCCCTTTTATCTCCTAGAGTCCGGGTCGGGAAGAGGGAAAGAGGTTGTCCCGCTCCCGGCAATGGCGGCGACGGCTTCGGGCTGTTAGCGCGCGAGGAGGAAGAACGAGTTACTACGCGCCTGAGCGAATGGCCAGGCGGGCCGCACGCCAGTGAAAGGGAGGGAGGAGCGAGCGCGGTAGGTGGCCGACGAGTAGGGCCCACGCGTAAGCGATGAGGCAGCGTTAAACGCGCCGTGGCTGTCGAACGGGGCCCGTAGAGTCAGTGAGGGGGAAGCCAGTCACGCGCGTGTGGAGGAGAGGCAGACAGGCGGGTCCCACAAGTCAGTTGCAGAGCGATTGCTGCCGCGCCCGCGAGCGTGAAGTTGGGCCGCGCGCGGTGAAAGTGTAAGTGGGCCAGAAGTGAAGCAGCCGGCCCAGGTAAGCTCTTATTCTTTTTCTTTTTCATTTTTCTTTTCTATTTTCTTTATTTTCAAACCCAATTTGAATTAATTCAAAACTTTTGTGGATCTTCATTTATAAACTCTATTTTTGCAATTAAAAATGCTAAGCCTGAAGATATTTATTGATACATTTATTTATATTTTCATATCTCTTCTCTTTCCTTATTTTCAAAACCCTAATTTCAAATTTAGGGTTTAATCAAGCTTCAAATAATTATTACCTTATTATTTTTATACTCATGGTTTATTTAATGCACAAACACATAAAACTCCAACAAATGCACTTTTTCTTTATTTAGAGTAATTGTTTATTTAGTCACTCTCAACTACATAGGTGCTCTTTTTATGATGCAAATAAGACACACAAAATGAGGAGCTCTCTCTATTACTCTTGGTATACAACTTTGAGTATTACAAATCCTACCCCCCTTAAAAATAATCTCGTCCTCGAGATTTATGAAGATCTAGGGAAAAGGTGGGGAAAATCTATACGAAGCTCTTCTTCTCTTTCCCAAGTTGCTTCATCTTCACCGTGGTGGCTCCATTGAACTTTGCACACCTTTATAACCTTATTCCTCGTAACTCGAGTCAAAGTATCCAAAATCTTGATGGGGTACTCAGCATAAGTCAAATCTTCTTGAACACTAAGGTCTTCCATTGGTAACTGTTCTTCAGGTACCCTGAGGCATTTCTTCAGCTGAGATACATGAAAGACATCGTGAACATCCGCGAGATGATCCGGTAACTCCAATTGATATGCAACTTCTCCCACTCGCTTTAAGATTAAAAGGGTCCGATAAAGCGAGGGGACAACTTTCCTTTGACTTTGAATCTTCTCATACCCCGGAGTGGTGATACCTTCAAAATAGACATAATCTCCCTCCTTAAACTCAAGTAGTCTTCTCCGGGTATCAGCATAACTTTTCTGCCTGGATTGTGCAGTTCTCAAATTCTCCCTTATTTGCTGAACTTGTTCCTCTGCTTCCTGTATAATCTCAGGTCCAAACAACTGCCTTTCACCAGTTTGGATTCCCAATACAAGGGAGTCCTGCACTTTCTGCCATACAAAGCCTCAAACGGTGACATCTTCAAACTGGCCTGATAGCTATTATTATATGAGAAACTCCGCATACGGTAGACTCTTATCCCAACTTCCACCATGCTTAAGAGCACAAGCTCTTAACATATCTTCCAGTACTTGGTTAGTCCTCTCAGTCTGCCCATCAGTCTGTGGATGGTAAGCCGAACTAAAATTCAATCTTGTATCCAATGACTCGTGCAACTTCTTCCAATATCGAGAGGTAAACTGTGATCCTCGATCTGACACAATCTTCTTGGCACACCATGCAGGCATACAATCCGTGCCATGTACAACTCTGCCAACTTAGCTCCTGAATAAGTGGTCTTCACTGGAATAAAGTGGGCTACTTTAGTTAGCCTGTCCACAATCACCCATATAGAATCATATCCAGCAGACGTGCGGGGTAATCCAACAATGAAGTCCATGCCGATCTCTTCCCATTTCCACTCAGGTATCTTCAGTGGATGCAATAGTCCGGCTGGCCTCTGGTGTTCAGCTTTAACTCTTTGGCATACATCGCACATAGCCACATGTGCAGCCACAATCTCTCTTTAAACCATACCACCAATACTTTTGCTTCAATCCTGATACATCTTAGTACTGCCAGGGTGGATAGAATAAACTGAGTCATGTGCTTCCCTTCAATATAGTTTCCCGAAGACTATCAATATCGGGAACACAGATCCGACTCTTGAACCATATCGTGCCTTGCTCATCCTCCGTGAACTCTGGGGCCTCTACCCTCTGTTATCAGATCCTTGATCTCCTGAATCTTAGCATCACCAACCTGATCTTTACGAATTTCTTGCTCCAAGGTAGGTTCCAATTCAATAGTCACTCCTTCCGTATGTGTAACAATCCCCAGGTTTGAGCCTCTCAAAGTCTTTTGCTAATTCATCAGGTAGCTGGACAACGCAAGCGGAGTGAACATGTTCCTTCTACTCAAGGCATCTGCAACCAAATTCGCCTTGCCTTGGGTGATAGTGAATCTCCAAGTCATAATCCTTAATGAGCTCCAACCAACGGCGTTGCCTTAGATTGAGATCCTTCTGAGTGAATATATACTTCAAACTCTTATGATCCGTGTATACTTGGCACTTAGTTCCCATAATATAGTGTCTCCAAATCTTAAGTGCATGCACAACCGCTGCTAATTCTAAGTCATGAGTTGGGTAGTTCAGTTCATGCTTCCGCAACTACGAGATGCATAGGCAATCACATGACCATCTTGCATAAGCACACATCCAAGTCCTTGGCCACATGCATCACAATAAATGTCAAATCCCTTCTGCAGATCTGGCATAATCAGTACTGGAGGTGACATCAATCTCTCCTTCAATTGATCAAAACTCTCTTGGCATTTCTCATCCACTTGAATTCTCTTCCTTTCTCCAAAAGCGATGTCATAGGCTTGGCAATCTTAGAAAATCCTTCAATAAATCTCCGATAATATCCTGCGAGTCCCAAGAAACTCCGAATCTCAGTAACTGTAGTGGGTACTCTCCACTCCATTATCTCCTTTACCTTAGCAGGATCCATGGCTATTCCTCCATTAGAAATAATATGACCAAGGAATGGCACCTTGTCAATCCAAAACTCGCACTTGCTGAACTTAGCGTAGAGTTGACTATCTCGTAACCTTCTGTAGCACCAACCTTAGATGTTGTTCATGATCACTTTCATTCTTAGAATAGATAAGAATATCGTCGATGAATACCACGACGAATCTGTCCAAATACTCCATAAACACCTTATTCATCAAATTCATGAAGTAAGCTGGTGCATTGGTTAGTCCAAATGACATAACAGTAAACTCATATAATCCATATCGAGTCGAGAAAGCCGTCTTGGGAATATCCGATGGTCTAATCCTCATCTGATGGTAACCCGATCGGAGATCAATCTTCGAAAATACTCTAGCTCCTCTCATCTGGTCAAACAAATCCTCAATACGGGGCAACGGATACTTGTTCTTCACCGTAACATCATTAAGAGATCTATAATCCACACACATCCGTTGCGATCCATCCTTCTTCTGCACAAATAACACCGGTGCTCCCCAAGGTGAGGAACTTGGACGAATGTAACCAGCCTCTTGTAACTCCGTCAACTGCTTCTTCAGTTCCTTCAACTCTTCTACGGACATTCTATATGGCCGTTTAGAAAATAGGGGCGGTTCCAGGTAAGAGATCAATAACAAACTCAACTTCTCTATCAGGTGGCATTCCTGGTAACTCCTCTAGAAAGACATCCGGAAAATCTCTAACCACCCGGATGTTGTCACCAACGAACTCCTCAGGCATAAAGAACATTGCACGCATGGATGAGGAGGTTACTGCAATATTAACTTGAAAACCTTTCTCCTTTAGTGGTAGTGAGTTCTATGGTACCTCTACCACATGCTATAACGGCCTTTGCCTTTCTTAGCCATGACATACCAAGGATCAGATCTATAACTGCTTGACTCTAATATTATAGCAGTAGCTCCAAATTCTCTACCCATAATGGTTAATGTCAATCTACGTGTCATTTGATTCGCCTCAACAGGCCCTTTAGGTGTAATTACTATCAGGGGTTTTCTCATATTTAGCAGTGGTATTTCATTTGTGTTGGCATATCTAGCAGACATGAATGAATGTGGTAGCACCAGAATCAAATAATATGGTTGCAGGAATTGTATTGACATAAAACATACCAATTACGAGGTCCCCACCATCAGGAGTATCATCAACGCTGACTTGATTCACCCTGGCTATAGAATATCCCTTGCCAGGGGTCTGTTGCTTGTTCCTGAACGGAGTAGTAGCAATCCTCTGTGGGCAGACATTTGCATAATGACCAATCTTCCCACACTTGAAACATTGAGTGCCGGACTCTGTCCTGCAAACTTCGTCGGGGTGCCTGTGGGAGTAGCCTGTCGAGGAGGTGGAGTCCTCAGTGGTGATTGCTGAACTGGGCGTGGTCCTCCTGGTCGGTGTCGGTGTACCCTGTGGTGAACTGTAGCAGAGGACGAACACTGCTGCTACCCTGTCCCTGTGAGATAGCCTTCCTCTTCAAATCGCCCAGTTGAACACGCTTGTGTTCAATAGCCAGGGCCTTATCCAACAGTCTCTTAAATGATGGAAATGTGTGTGCCACTAGAGCATACTGCAGTGGTCCATTAAGTCCTTCAACGAAATGCTCCTGCTCTTCCTCTCGTCTTCAGCAACTTCTTCAGGGGCATATCTGGATAACTGAATAAACTTGTCGCGGTACTCGCTGACTGACATACTTCCCTGCTTCAGCGACAGAACTCCTTCTTCTTGATCTTTATCATACAGCTGGAATATGGTAGTTCCTGAACTGTGTACTAAACTCTGCCCAAGTAATAGTATCCGCAGCATCATGGGCGGCAGTATAAGATCCCACCAGTCAGCAGCAGGACCAATCAGACGTCCAGGAAGCATATAAAACCTTCTCCCGGTCAGTGCATTGTGCAATATTCAGCATCTTCTCAATTGCTTTCAGCCAATCATCTGCATCAAGTGGATCTGGCGAACTGGCGAAGGTCGGTGGCTTGTGACTCATAAACTCCCGGTGCTTATCACGAGGTGGAACTGGTGGTGGTGGTGGAGGCAATGGTACTTGTTGTTTGCTGCTGCCTGTTGTTGTAGCTGCTGTTGTTGCGCCCTCCTTCTTGGCGTATCTCATCTCGCTCCTGGCGCAACTCCTGGCGTATGTCTTCTCTTTCCTGACGCATTCTCTTGGCGTTCTTGCTGCATCTGGGCACGCATATCAGCCATAGTGTCTGCCATTTGCTGCATCACCGCCATCTGAGCAGCAACCAGTGGGTCAACTCCGCCTGGTGGAGGATTGGGAGGATTCATCTCTGCAGGTTGTGGCTGAGGTTGTCTATAAATTCTTCGAGTGTGTCGGTTAGGAGGCAAATCAATTCCACCACCCCTCCTGGTATTGACCATCTGAGTTAGATACATATGGTAAGAAAAAAGCAGTAGACAAGGCAGGTATTTACAAATCAGGTTACTTTGGGGGACTTTTTAGCTAAGCAGATTAATATTTTACATATCCTAGCTAATTCAATACCTTATGGTGGTACATACTAAGATGTCCATCTATAATAATTCAATCAATCAAAGAAGCAAATCAGACATTTAGCATCAGCACAATCAACCAACATTTTTTTTAAGAAAATAGTTTTAACTTTTGTTTTGGGTTCCCTAACTCTTAAGAATGTCATAGGGGTAGGGATTCCAAGGTTCGAAATCCATCTTGTCTCAGAGTAGAAAAGGTAAGAATGATCAGAGTAGAACAGTAGAAGGTGAGACAGGATCAAGATAAGTGTAGAAAGAATCAGAGTAAGGTGAGTGTAGAATGAATCAGAATGAGATAAGTAGGTAAGGGTTTGTCCAGTCTATCTAGGTTTCGTCCTACAGTCAACATTTGCTCCGATACCACTTCTGTAACACCCGGTTTTAAAGGACAAAGCCGGGTGCATCTCATACATGCGCCAAGAAGACAACATATATAATAACAGAGTGTATAGAGACAAATGTCATAAAACATCAGAGTATTTATTACATAGCGGAAGTCTTATTACAAAATAAAGATAAATATAAAACGAACTAAGGATCGTCGGCGCCAATATCGACTGAGAAACGCCACCTAGATCAGATCGAACTCCTCAGTGTTAAGCGGCTCCTCTTCAACCACCTGTTCTTCTCCTGTGGGGGGGGGGGTGTGAGACAGCAAGAGTGAGCTCACATACGTTCATAGCTCAACAAGTCGTGGGGAATAATGTGGCATGAACTCACCAAAGGTGGGAGTTCAAGTAGTGTAAGGCTGATCAATGAAATAAAGGCTAAGGCTGAGCATTGCTTTTATAAGTTGGTCAAAATTTTATTAGCAATTACTAAGTGTAAGTAAATACCAAACCTTAATAATAATAAAGAACAGTAATAGTAAAAATAATCCCAAATGCGATGCAAATGTCAAATTAAACTTAAGTTCCATAGTTAATCATGTGAGGGTCCGAGCCGCTCATGACCGTGAGCACGGCTAGTATACTAGTTTTTACACTCTGCAGAGGTTGCACATCTTTACCCACAAGTCGTGTATCCCATGTCGCCTGGGTTTGCAAGGCCCTTAGACACTACCGAGGTGAATGGCTAGGGATCCACTACGAGGCCTTTACAAAGTTCCACTAGCTTCCGAAAAACCCGCTACAGTTTATAGGAAGATCCAGTGCAGGGTTCCTGGCTGACCGCCATCGCAGCAAAATCAACCAGGGACCTCCCTACACTGACCTCGTCCCCTACTGCCCTTGCCCCTTTCGGGTAAGGTAGTCTTCCACTAGCTTTCCTAGTTAATCAGCCAAGGGCGTCCCATTAAACCCTTGTGGTAGCACTGTTTTCCCGGGTGGTCGCTCCATGTTCCCATTAATTTAATGATCTTAACATGAACAGCAATAATAACAAGATAATAACAGAATAATCATGAATAGTGTATCTCCATACCCAATCCACATGAAGCAATAGCAAGTACTACCCAAAAATATTTCAGGGGTGAACAAGGTATAGGGGTAATCAAAACTGGGGTACATAAAGGATCCCATCAAAATTAACCTATGCAGATCATTAAAATTAATAAGAACATGGCTGGGAAAAGTAAGTGATCAAGGGCACAACTTGCCTGTAATGAGCTCCTGCTCAGCTATCTCTACTTGCTGAACCTCAGTTTCCACAGTGGCTTGCTCGTCTACTCGCATCAACACAATACATACATAGTATAGCCAAAATCAACATCACACCAAACAGATGAATGAAATATACAGTAAAAATCTACACATTAAAATGAAACCATAGGAACTGGAATCACTAAATTTGGAGTTATATATTTCAAGTTATGAATTTCTGTAGCTTTTATGTATTTAATACAAGATTAAGCATTAGATAAATTTAAATGAGCCTTTCATGCCAAAACAGAGGCACTAATGCGTAGACAATATTATTACAAAAATTTAGGAACTGGAATGGACCAATTTGGAGCTAAAATGAATTTTCTATGAATTAACTAAGTTCTAGGAATTATTTTTGTATTAAAAATACATTTACTAATTCATTTATACATTTTAAACGTGCTCTGGACTGGGCGCCAATTTCTGGAAAGTCTAGGGGCTCCAGGGTAAGAATCCCCAGACACAGCTTACTGTTACCGAGGATGGCGGGTTGTTTTCAAATAAACAGAGGGTCTCTTATGAAAAAGTGCTTGGCCGAAGGGGTATCGAGCGTTTCTGGCCGCCCGATCTGCAATCTGGGGTCCAAATTAGATCAACACACTTGCGAACCGGTACACACTACTGGCCATCAGATCAAGATCCTACGGCTACGATGAAAACAAGGTCATAAATTCCCATGGCCGTTGATCTACCACCGACGGACACGATCAATCGATCGAATCGGTAAGCTCTGGTTTAAATCCCCGATCGTTCGTATTGGATCCAACGGTACACACGCCTTCATCCAACACGCCGTCACGTAGCGGCGCTGGGGCCTTCCCCGCGGCGGCGCGTCACCGGAGGCACACACGCCTTCGTCCACCCAATCCGTGAACCCATTGCCCCAAACTCTAATCCGAAGGCACATGCGCAAAGCGGAGATGAAGGCGAACATGCGAGGCACGGACTCACCGGCTGCGATGCGGCGTGGAGGTCTGACCGCGGCAAGAAGCGATCCGCGGCGTCGCAGGAGCAACGGCGAGCAATTCCGGTGGGGTAGAACAAGTCCAGGGGCTGAGAAACCCGTGGACACCTCCGAGACGACGTCGCGATCACCCCGGATCAAGCACCGAGGCACGCACGTCGGTGAATCGGCCGGTCAACTACGGTGGATCTCAACACCCGTGGGCGGCAATGGCGGCGCTAATGTGTTTAAGGAAACTAGGCTTGCACGAGAGGGTTGTGGGAGGAGGAACGGGTCACGGGGATTCCCCTTTTATCTCCTAGAGTCGGGTCGGGAAGAGGGAAAGAGGTTGTCCCGCTCCCGGCAATGGCGGCGACGGCTTCGGGCTGTTAGCGCGCGAGGAGGAAGAACGAGTTACTACGCGCCCTGAGCGAATGACCAGGTGGGCCCGCACGCCAGTGAAAGGGAGGGAGGAGCGAGCGCGGTAGGTGGCCGACGAGTAGGGCCCACGCGTAAGCGATGAGGCAGCGTTAACGCGCCGTGGCTGTCGAACGGGGCCCGCAGAGTCAGTGAGGGGGAAGCCAGTCACGCGCGTGTGGAGGAGAGGCAGACAGGCGGGTCCCACTAGTCAGTTGCAGAGCGATTGCTGCCGCGCCCGCGAGCGTGAAGTTGGGCCGCGCGCGGTGAAAGTGTAAGTGGGCCAGAAGTGAAGCAGCCGGCCCAGGTAAGCTCTTATTCTTTTTCTTTTTCATTTTTCTTTCTATTTTCTTTATTTTCAAACCCAATTTTAATTAATTCAAACTTTTGTGGATCTTCATTTATAAACTCTATTTTTGCAATTAAAAATGCTAAGCCTGAAGATATTTATTGATACATTTTATTTATATTTTCATATCTCTTCTCTTTTCCTTATTTTCAAAACCCTAATTTCAAATTTAGGGTTTAATCAAGCTTCAAATAATTATTACCTTATTATTTTTATACTCATGGTTTTATTTAATGCACAAACACATAAAACTCCAACAAATGCACTTTTTCTTTATTTTAGAGTAATTGTTTTATTTAGTCACTCTCAACTACATAGGTGCTCTTTTTATGATGCAAATAAGACACACAAAATGAGGAGCTCTCTCTATTACTCTTGGTATACAACTTTGAGTATTACAGTCAGCCGAAGCATTTTTTCCCTTCGTTTTTCCACCTGTTGATGAATAGCTTCTAGGTTGCTGATTTATTGGTCTAGCTCCTCGTCTTGTGGTGTTGGGCTGGTAGCCTTCCTATTCTAGCTCCAGGCCTCCCTTAGAAGGATCCCATCTTGATTGGTGTCTAGGGGAGCAAGAACAACCCTTGGCGTCGCTGTCTTCTTCGGCGGCATGACGAAGGTGCTTGCAGAATTCTCTTGACGAAGGTGGTCGTTGAGTTCACTAGAGATGGGCGCCAATGTTGGTCACTTGTTTTCGATCGCTAAAACACAATCAAGAAACAAGGCAACACAATATTAAAAGAATAGATAGCCTTTGTCATGAAGGAGTTAACCCTTTGAGATAACTCCTTCGGCAACAAAGGTAATTACTAAGTGAATGCATGAATGCACAAGGAATACAAAAGAGTTCAGATATAATAACTTGATTGAGATATCTTCTCGATATCTTTCTCTTTATTTGAATTAACTTTACAAGTGTACCTTCGGCAGTTGTAGAGAGAATTACAACAGAGATGCTGTGGAGAGAAAATCACAGAGCAATCATACCGTCCACAAAAAAGGTACTTTATGCAGGGCACTGTTCATCTATTTATAGGGAGTCGTACACCTTTGTACGATATTACATTCATGCCCTCATAGATTACACAAAAAGTTTACAAACATCACAGGGACAACATTGTCTTTTGCCCCTAGCAATTTGGATAACACCTTCTCCTTGTATTGTTTTCATGTGTTGTTGTGACGAAGATAACTTCGTCCCACTTCCATCGTTCTACGCCAAAGCTGTTCTGATTCTGAAGTTCCTGCAACTCTTAGTAATATGCTGATAACAAATGGTTAGTCATGTTTTTGAGGATCTTTGGAAGATGAAGGCCCCCAACAAAGGCAAAATAATCAATTCAATACAAAGAGAGTTAGACTCGCGGTCCACCAGACGGGGAGAAGGTGAAGGCGACATTGCCTGTGCGCGTGAACTTTTTCACAACTCGCACCTCTTCACGCCAACTTATCAGTATAAAAGTGATAGAGCGAGTGGGAGTGGGTCACATTTACTGCCCCCAACCACTTGCTGCCAAAATTTTCTGTGACTCTAAAACTCTGCATCTAATGCCACTTCGGAAGTAGTTTCAACATAACATCTTGGGGCGTAATTCCCTTAGATGACGAGGATCCGCTCGACTGCTAAGTTGATCACTGCTACATTTTAGGAGGCACTTTAGAATATTGTGCCCATTTCCGAAGCTATGTGCTGGTCACTTGTTCTCAAATGCTGTGAATCAAGAACAAGGCAACACAAGTGTTAAACATTAAGGACCTTCGTCCTTTGAAGCATTATCTCCTCTCGGATAAAATGATCTTTAGACGAAGGTCATGAAGAACACGTCTCCATGATTCATAAGAAATAAGAGTTTATACACACGAGATGTATTATTCATTCATATATTTATTCCCTCATGGACATATTAACATTATCAGAATTTATATTACATTGGTCCCTTCGGCTTGTTTGAAGGTGATGACATGAGAGCAATTACAATCAATCATAAATAGTACGGGGATACTGTTCACCTATTTATAGGCAACCGTAAGGGTTCATACACTATTACATTTATGCCCTCAATAATTACATACATAGTTTACAAGATGTCACAAGGGCAACATCGCCATTTGTATTTAATAATTTGAGCAACACCTTCTCCTTGCATCGTCTCATTGTTTCATCGTGACAAAGCGTGCTTCGTTGTACTTCCTTTTCATTATGCCGAAGCCACAATGTCTACCCATTTCACTGTGATGAAGCCTGTTGAACGAAGCTTGCCTCGCTCCTCTTGTGTTATACCGAAGCTTTTCTGGTGACGAAGCTCCTGTAATTTTCATATGTGCGGCAAAGAAGAACTTCACATATAGTGACAAAGTGTATAGAGATAAATGTCACAAGTATCATTATTACATAGCAAAAGTCTCACAAAAATAAATGATAACAATAAAACAGACTAAATAATTATTCCTTGGCACCATCAAGCTGACTGGGAGGCGCCACCTAGATCAACTCGTACTCCTCATTATAGGGCGGCTCCTCTTGGACCACCTGCTCTTCACCTATGGGGGGTTTATATATTGCAAGAGTGAGCTCACAAAAGATCATAGCTCAACAAGTTGTGGGGAATAATGTGCATGAACTCACCAAAGGTGGGAGTTCATGTGAAGTGTAAGGCTGATCAACAAATAATGGTTAAAGCTGAGCATTGCTTTTAATAAGTTGGTCAAATTTTATTAGCAGTTACTAGATGTAAGTAAATACCAAACTAGAGTAATAGTAGATCAAAATTAATAATAATAAACCACAATGCGATGCAAATGGCAAATTGAATTTAATTCCATAAATTAATCATGTGAGGGTCCGAGCCGCTCATGACCGTGAGCATGGCTGATATACCAGTTTTACACTCTGCAGAGGTTGTACATCTTTACCCACAAGTCATGTTACCCATTTGCCAAGGGATCGTGACTCCCATACACCTCTACTAAGGAAGCGAGGTAGGGTAACACTACGAGGCCTTTACAAAGTTCCACTAGCTTCAAAAAACCCGCTACAGTTTCTAGGAAGCTCCAATGCAGGGATCCCTCACCTGACTGCCATCGCAGCAAAATCAACCCAAGGACCTCCCTACACTGACCAGTCCCCTACTTCCCTTGCCCCTTTCGGGTAAGGTAGTCCTCCACTAGCTTTCCTAATTAGTTAGCCAAGGGCGTCCCATACCACCCTTGTGGTAGCACTGTTTTCCGGGGTGGTCGCTCCATGTTCCAATTAACATAATGATCTTATCATGAACAGTAAATAACAAACTTATAATAAAGGTATGATCATGAATAAGGTGTATCTCCATACCCAAAACCAAATAAAGCAATAGCAGGTACTACCCAAAAATTCAGTGGTAAACAAGGTATAAAGATAGCCAAACTAGGGTAACCTATTGGGTCCCATCAAAATTAACCTATGCAGATCATTATGATTAATAAGAACATTATTGGGTAAAAAGAAGTGATCAAGGGCACAACTTGCCTTCAACGAGCTACTGCTCAGCAGTCTCCACCTGCCGAACACCTGGATCCTCAATGGCTTGCTCGTCTACTCGCAACAATACAAACAAGCACAAGATAGTAGATATTAACATCACACCAAACAGCAGAATAGAATGCATGATAATATTCTACGTGTCGTAATGAGATCGTAGGAACAAGAATCACTAAATTCAGAGTTATGGTTATCGAGTTATGAATTTCCGAAGTTATTAAGTGCCTAGTATAGAATAATTCAAGTGAATAATTTTAATCCAAGTTTCATGGCTAAACAGAGTTACTAGGTGATAGACAATGTTAATACAAAATTATTACAACTGAAATGGATGAAAAAGAATTTGAAATGAATTTTCTATGAATTATATAAGTTCTTGGAATTATTTTGGCACAAGAATGTAACACCCTGAATTTGGGGAATTTGGGGGTATAAAATTTCTTTTCTAATATTCACTAAATTTAGGTGTTACCCTCTCCTTTACCGCTTTTCTTCTCCTTTTCTAAATAATAGAGAGTTAATTTATTATATAATATATATATATATACAACTTTTTAGCGCAATAAAATAAAATTCTAGAGGTGCCTTGATTGTCGCATCATGCTGAAGCATATTTTCACTTTGTTTAATGAGCGAGTTTGTGAAGTATACGTTTAATTAGGAATTCGATTCGAGGTAATAGGAAACAGAAAAAGAAGAGAAAATAGAGAAAGGGCCTTGCTTCCTTAAATCCCCTAGCCAGCCCACCTCTCACTTTCCCTTCCCCCGCGTGGCCCAGCCGCCGTTTGCCCCTCCCCGCAGCCCACCTGGCGCGCGCGGCCCATTCCCCCCAAACCCTAGCGCGCTCCCGGCATGCAGCGCTCGCCCAGCCACCGCCACTGCCCGCAGGGCCCGCATGCCAGGCGGCGTCTTCTCCAACCGCCTGCCCTCTCCCTTCGGTGCCCACGCAGCACGCACTCATGGAACACCCCCCCCCCCCCCGCCGCCGCCCCCTAGTCATGCCTCGGCCCTGCTCGACCCCTCCCTCTTCTCCAGGCCCATGCCTCCACCCCCCGGCCCCCAGCGTGGTGGCCGGTGCAGCCCGCTTGGTGCAGCTCAGTCGGCATTGTGCCCCTTGCGCGGCCATGGCGCCCGGCGGCGTGGCCCCGGCACGGCCAGCGAGCCCGCCCTTCCCTGGCATAGCTAGGTGAGGTGGCGTGGCCACCGGCCGGTTGGCCAAACAGCTCGCCTGCCATGGGCAAGGTCCTAGGGCGCGGTCGCCCAACTCTCGCGCACTGGCGAGTTTGCCCCAGCATGCCCCGCGCACAGCGTCGGCCGTCGTCGAGCAGGGAGACACGCCCCATCAACATCATCGTGCCCTAAGCCTATATGCGTCGAGCCCATCTCATGCTGAGGTGAACGTTGTCTACCCGTCGTAGTCTACCCATGCTCGTAGTCCGTCGTCGCCTAGCTGGTGTGTTCACGCCACGCGTCGTAGCTTGCTCGTTGTCACATGTGACACACAGGTTGTTTGCGCGTCATCGTTGTGCTGTTCGTGTCATTCGTGCGCGTCGCGGTCATTGTTTAGCGTTTGTCGCGCGCATTGCCATGCATCGTTCACGCGCTGCCAGCACGTTGATTCAAGCGTGGTCCTCGCGCGTTAGTAAACTGTTCCGCTGTAATCGCACATATTAATTAGGTAATTCTTATTTAATTACCGGTTACTGAAATAGCAATTCGTCGAATCTAAATTATAATTTTGACTATGCTTTTGCAGATAATCGTTACTGTGTTTGTGCCAACATAAATGTTGTTGTTGTTTAATGCAAGCACGACATAATTTACTTGTACCCTTACATCGCGTTGTTTATAAACTTATTATATATTTAAATGTCATGAGTCTTATGTGTCACAAACCTATTTCGACTCATATTGGTCGCGTCAACTCTGTAGCAGCATCAACTTCATATTAGTAACATTATTATGTAACAACGTAAGTTTTAATCAACTAGCTAATTATTTGTTATCCGATATTTATTAGAATAACAATTTGAATAAAACTAATTTCTAGTTCTATTTGCGCTTTTATAAATACAACCTAATGTGATTAATGCCTATTCAAATGTTGTAATTAATAAGTGTTTAGTATGAACACGATGTCTGTTAGTGATTTTCGTGTGCCGTACGCGTGCCGCGGTGCTGTTTCGCGCGCGTCGTCACGTGTCGTTCGCGAGTGTCGCGCGTGTTGTTCGCACGCGTTGTCGCGCACCGTTCGCGTGTGTCGCGCGTGTTACCGTGTGCCGTTGTCCGTGCGCTAAGTCGTTTGTGTCCGCGCGTCACGCACATCGTGTTTGCACGTTGTGCATCGTTAATTCGTCTCGCTTAGAATCCCTCATATTAATTAAGTTACTTGCTTAACTGTCAACTATTAAAATAGTAAGTTAGTCAAAACTAAGTAGTAGTATTAATTTACATTTGATTAATAAAAATTAATATAATTATGTTGAATTGAATATTCTAATTAATACTAGCTTAGTGTAAACATGTTAACCTCTCGACCGTAGCTTCGACCGTCGCGTTTCTTATCCCCGCGTAACCGTAGAAGCGCTCTCTATTTTATATTGCTCGCTTTTATGATATTTTATCTTGTATGGTGTAATGTTCTTATGCAAGTATATGTTTGCTTGTGCCTGTTTGTATTCGTTGCGCGTCGCGAATAGATTGTGATCCATTTCCGAGCTTCGAGGAATCGACAGTCAAGCTTCAACGATCGTGGGATCAAGTTCTTCGAGTTCTAAAAGGTTGAAGACCCTGAGCATCTGTTTGGTGAAGGCAAGTGTCCTCTGACCTATTATGTCCCATTTACTTTATAATTCATCAACCCACATACCATGATCAACCTAAGGATTGACTAGCTTTGTATTTACCTTGTCCTTGATTACCTTTTGGGTTACTATGGTTAGATTCATGCTATTGCTTTACTTTAATCAATGAACATGATGAGATTATTTATGATATGTTGTTTTCCCTTTTGATTATGATGATGCTACTATGACATTTAAGGGGACTCGAGCGGTTTCTCGAGTGCCTCTCCGTAAGGACTGGTTCGTTGGATGACCGCTCGGGAAAACAGTGCAACCATGAGGGTGGTATGGGACGCCCTTAGCTGAATAATTAGAGGAACTGGGGTGTAGTTCGCTTCACCATCGTGCCGTCAATGGGGCTCGGTGTATGCGGCTCACTCTGCCGAGGGTGGATTGCCCCTTGGGAGGAGTGCGGTACATTTAGGAAACCTAACGGGCGGCTACAGCCTCAGGGAATCTTTGTAAAGGCTTCGTAGTGAATCCCTGGCCATTCACCTCGGGAGTAAACAAGGGTCTTGGAAGCCCGAGCTAGAGAGGGAATCACGGCTTGTGGGTAAAGTGCACAACCTCTGCAGAGTGTTATGAAACTGATATCAGCCATGCTCGCGGTTATGAGCGGCCAAGGGAGCTCCATTGATTAGAGACACATTGAATCATGGCTACTTTGTTTACAGATGATGATGAGGATAATGCTAGTTTCTATTGTGATTATGATTATGATTATGGTTTTTGGTATTCTTTCTGTTTGGAAAGGGTACTTTTGGGTTAACAACTTGGGTTAATGTTAAAACCTGGCTCTCTACTAGTAATAATTACCTGATCAACAAAAAAACAACTGCTTGACCCTAACCCCACATAAAGCTAGTCCACTTTAGCCAAACGGGACATTTGATGTGTACTTGATGTGTACTCACCCTTGCTTTCACAAAACACCAGGTTGCCTTTGGTGCAATCTATGCTCAGGTAAAGAAGAAGGTATCGAGGCAGATCACCAGGAGTTCTAGGACATCGACGAGTTCGAGGATTAGGATAGCGACCTCCCCAGTCAGCTGCCTGTGGTGGGTTGTTTATGTTGGCTACGTTTCGATTCTATGTACTTTGATTTATATTATGTAAATGGCTCTAGTCTGTAATATTATTACTTATTCTTTATTGTAATTCGAAGCATTGTGCTATGATGAGTCATTTATGTAATCGCTGTGTATGTGAATTTCTGATCCTGGCACATACATGGTTCGCATTCGGTTTATCTTCTTAAACCGGGTGTGACAAAGAAATTCATTTCCTAAAACCTTTTTCTTATTTTCTCAGACTCCAGGACTGCGCACATAATAGCTAAAGAGTTTCGGGTTTAATATGAAAAACTCCCCAGACTCAGAGCTACAACACGGTGGACCACCGGCGGGCAAACTTTTCTTTCTCGTATGGTTTCTTATGTATGTTTGATCGACCGAAGAGGTATCGGCTAATCTGGTCGTCCGATCAAAACCGAAGGCCACGATTAGATCTAAGCCACCCAAACTAACACGTGAATCGGTATGCCGTGATAACCGCATGATTCCCAATTCGCGGTCCCAGTTTCATTGAGCTCAGAACCCAGCACGACCGCCCATCTAGATCTACGGTCAGCGTTGACTAGATCTGGATTTTGTCGCGTTCGTTGAATATGACTTCTATGTCTTGGATCGCATAGCATGGACCGGTATCCTCATCAAATCCTAGCCGTGCATAATCAAACCGACGATCCGCGGTCATTGTATTCCCAGGCTGTCACCAAGTCGACAGCGATGGGCAGCCACGACGGTGCCATTGCCAATCGGCACAACTTGCCCATGGCCGAGTGTTCACAACAACTTATGTCCCGATGATAGCTTATGTGCAGTGAATAGCGAGCACGACATAGGGAAGACTCTCCAACGCAGAGGTGAAGACGAGGCTGGGCGAAAGCGACGCGAAGTTTCGCCACGTGACGCGAGCTCCATGAAGGATTGTCACCAAAGACCAGCCAATACGTCCGTCCCAGCTATAGATGGTTTCGTCCCACCCGAAGGTCACCACCCTCCGTCTCCCAACTCACGAGCTAGCTCTCTCCTTCCTGGCTCCTCAACTCTGCTAACGGTGGATTTCAACACGATCTCCAAAGCCGACGTGAACAAGGGATGGAGCGGTGCGCCTCGCATTATCTAGCCTCGAGGCGCTATGCTAGGGGGCTCGATTATTAATCAGGAAAACGTGGGGATGGCGGTTGCAACCAATTCCATGGAATCCACGGGCGCTAGCAGCCGTCAAGGGAAGGGAGTCTCTGGCAACACGGTCCCGCGAACCAGCGAAGGCATAAGGGAATCACTGGCTGACCCGTGGGGCTAGGAGGTCAGCGCAGGCGGTAGTATGGGCTGCGGGGAGAGAAAGGTTAGATGGGCCGACTGTCCCGATTTAGGCCCAATGCGGCTGAATTTGATTTTCTGTTTTCTCTTTTTCTTTTCTATTTTTTTTCAAATCCAAGTGCTCAAATGAATTTGAATTCGAATTTGATTTACAGAATGCTCCAGACTATATTGCACAATTAAAGTACTAATTTTGAAGATATATATTTTTCTTTATATTTTACACTCTTTCTCCTTTTATTTTCTCTCCTTTTTCCCATTTCCATTTTCAAACCCTAATCTCCATTTAGGTTTCAATTCAATTTCCTTATTATTATATTTTGATTAATAGTGTTGCTATTATTATTATATGCATAAACAAACAACTCCAATATGATGCATGGCTTATTTTTGTTTTATTAAAGAATTCTTCACTTTTACATATGGTTATTCACATGTCCCAAGGAGTAGAGGGCAAAACATGGAAGGAGATCAACTTTCTTCATAATTTTACAAATTGGGTATTACAGCCAAGGGCTAGAGCCGGACGCCAACTGCTTCTGCAATATACACGAATTATCCTACTAGACGAAGGTGGTTGGGAACGAACAATGTCATAACAACTTCGGATGTTATAGTTTCGTGTACCGATCTCATGCGAGGTGTCTTGTGCCAACATTTCGAAAAAAGTGACTGGGCTCATGGATGAAACATTGGTTTTATGTTAAAAATGATTTGAGTGCAAGGGAGGATGTGAACAGTATAATTTAGCGCCCCATTCGATCACTCTTCGGCATCAGGAGACCTTCGATCGCAGGTGGTAACGAAGCACAAGCATGTTTGATGGCCTTCAACACAGTGTGTAGCTACATTGGCATGAGGGATTTGGTTCAGGAGCATATTGCTTTTAAGGTATGGCCTCTTGTTAACCATTGGGAGATGCCGAAGAAGACCGCAGCTAGCTCTAGTGAAGGTGGCCTGGTTTACCTGAAATACACCTATCTCTATAAAAGTCAGTTTGACGAGCCGAATGATGAATGGCTTGAAGCCATTGAGGCGACCAGTGATGAGCTGCTAGGGGCTTATACAAAGGCAGAGGACGAAGCCATGAACACTGCCTTCAGTGCTCGAGGGAAAAGGAGACTAAACAGAGTGTTTGATGTGATTGGATTTATTTATCCTGAATACTGCTTTCCCGCGCAGAAAACAAGGAACGAAGAGGAAAATCGCAACTACGACCTCTTCCGTCGCTTCGAAGCCAAAAAGGGCTAAGGTTTTAACTCACCGGCCGAAACTGCTCTCTTTAGAGAAGACTGCTGCGCTGCTTACTACAGAGAAGATGGAAGTTGTTGAATATGCCAAAGCTACCCCCTCGGCTTCAGAGATAACACCTGCTGTGACTACCGAAGCTACTGTCGCTCAGGTAGAAGAGACAGAACCAAAGAGCTTAAATACATAGCAGCATCCGAAGCTGCAGAATCCCCCAATCACGATGGGGTTATCAAAGTTAGCAGCTACTCCAACTACAACTCCTAGGAAAGGGTGGAGAATGGCCAGCGTTTTGGATGCCGTTCTGAAATCTTCGAAGGTGCCAATTCCTGCTCCTACTAAGTCTTCTGAGGACAAAATTGAAGAGTTAGGAGGAACAACTGTTGTAAGTGCTTCTCCTGCCTGCGCTGAAGCCAGGCCTTCGAGGAGTAAGCCAGTGGAGCAAGCAAAAGAAGGTCTTCCGGAGAAGCTAACATTGCCTATATTCAAAGCATCTTCTCAAGACGATTTTGGATACATTGTTCGCCATGCTTCAGGGAAACAATCATCAGAAGAACAAATTGCCGAAAGAAGGTCTTTCGGAGAAGCTAACATTGCCTATATTCGAAGCATCTTCTCGAGACGATTTTGGATACATTGTTTGCCATGCTTCAGGGAAACAATTATCAGAAGAACAAATTGCCGAAGTGCAATACTATGCAAAGGACCTAAAATATCCTCGAGGATCCTTAGTATATGGAGGGAATGACGAAGATGATTTCCTTTACTGTCTGTTAGACAACAAGGAGATAAATGTTTTGCCGCGAAATAATGGATAACATGAGTTATCCAAAGCTTGAACTTGGTTTGTCTGCAATGCCCAAGGATCAACTTGTAGACAGCCTTGCTTACAATAGCTTGAAGGTTTGCATATTTTATTTTTGTATTTATGGAATTTTGTTAGGCGGGTTTGCGGTAATCGGTTTGTTGTAATACTTATTATTATTATTTGTATGTTTTTTCTTTGTTAGGGTCTTATCCTTAGCAAGGCTTTGAAAGCTCAAAAAGATGCAGAAGATGAAAGCACTCGAATAGCCTTCGGAAACCTACGCTCTGAAGTCATAACACTTTAGAATGAGGCCCTTGAGAAGGATAAGATCCTGCTTTCTTTAGTTGAGAGATTAAAGACTAGTGAAGCTAGATTGGCTAGCCTTTCTGAAGTGGAACAAAAAATGGAGAAATTTGAGAAGAATAAAGAAGTAGATGCAAAGCGTATTGGTGATTTAGAATATGCCCTATCTATTTAAGTGGGATTGCACAAATCCGAAGTAGAATGACTAGAGAAGAAGCTTGATGAAATCATTGAAAACTTCAATGTCGAACATGCAAAACATGAGATATTTGATATTGAATGGTTGAGAGTTCAGAAAAATGTTGAAGAGCTTCGTCGGGCAAAGGAGGAGTGCTACAACGTTGCTATGCAATGTTTCAACAAGCTGAAAAGTAGTTTTGCTAAGGTTGGCGCATTCTCTACTGAGCATAATTTTATTCGTGATGATCCTGACAGGGTTATCAAATTGATAAGTAGCGAAAGCCGAAGCTTTTGATGAAATCCTTAGCGATAGAGGAGATTTTTGTGCCTGCATCGGAACTCGAGGAGCCGTCTCACTCCTTGGAAAAGCTGGCTGCGAGCATTCAAAGACTATTCCTTCAGCTGAAGCTATTGTCCTTCACGGAAAATTTTATTCTGAAGTTTGGTTGAATGGTGGCTGAGAACTAGCAGACGAGGTTATTAGACAAAATGAGAAAGAATCTCATACTGCTTTAGAAGAATCGAGGAAAGTTGACGAAGCCGTAGAACGTGAAAGGCTTATCGGTATGATTGTCATGATTTATCTTTATAAATTCTTTTAGCTTCATAATTAATGAAAACTTATACTTTGGTGTAGCCGAACTTTCGCCTCCTCCGGAGCCGTGGGACCCTAAGGCCGATCCAGCCTTGTTGAAGGGCGCTCTTGATGTGATCAGGATAGCTAATGAAGCTGTTGACGAAGTTGTGAATAGGCTCCTGAACGAAGCTGCTGATAAAATCTTGAAGGAGGATGATTAGACCTTGTATATTAAAACATTTGTAAAATTTTTGTGTGTTATTTTCTTATGTAAAAAACAATTGTTAACTATATATCTCATGGTGTAATATATTTCTTTATGGAGCGTGAAATGTTCGTACGTACCGTTTTTGAGCCAAGGGCGAAAAGCACCTTCCCTTCCTTTTGCACTTCATAAAGAAAAAGCCCCTTTTCGGTCGAAGCGACATTATTAGACTCGAAGGTCTTACCGTAGATCTTGCATAAGAAATACCTATTACCGAAGGCATGGATCTTGCATAAGAAATACCATTGCCGAAGCCATAGATCTTCACATAAGAATACCGTTGCTGAAGCCGTAGATCTTCGCATAAGAATGTCGTTACCGAAGGCATTGATCTTGCATTGTTGAAACATCCTTTCATAATTCTTTGTCAAAGATAGACTTAACCTCATGAGTTAGCCAACATATTTGAAGGAGCAATTTCCCTTCTTTTTCCACTGTTACGGATGATGCGAGATGATGAATGATGCGATGATATGCAACATGATGCGATGACATGATGCACAAGATGTTAATGCATAAACACTTCATAAAAGTAAGACCTTGCATCCCCTTAGGAACAACTTTGGAGCTAAGCTCTGCATCCCCTTAGGAACAACTTTGGAGCTTCTTCACCTTTTACTTAGGTGGCATTTCAGCTCTACATCCTTGTAGGAATAACTTTGGAGCTTCTTCACCTTTTCTGTTACACTCGATGGTGTAACTCCAGATTTATTACAACAGGTTGAATAGTAGTATATATTCCCGTATAACACACATTTTGTTTATAAGTTATCGTAGTATACTGGTATTATATATTCCTGTTGAAACGCACGGACACTCAGTTATATATATATACACTTAAAGCATCAGTTTCAACGGTCGTCCCACGTCATTTTTTACAAAAAAGTCCCAACATTTCTTCCAAATCAACTCATCATAAAATATTAAAAATCGGTACAAGAGATGGGTTATGTTAAAAAGCGGTGTAGGAGGTGGGGTTTGAACCCACAACCTGATGGAAGAAGGGTGGGAGACACTGGACGAAGCTGTCTAACAAGTAGAACATCATGCTCAGGTGTTTATAATATTGAATATAAATTGTATATATGTATATATGATTTTTTGTAAAATAAAAAATAATTGTGTCGGGCTGGACCAACACTACGGGTCGAGGCTACGGCCCAAGCACCGCACGACGCTCGTGTCAGGTTGGCCTAGGCACTATTAAATGGGTTGTGCCTTGGGCCGGCTCGCTAGACATAGCCCATTTGGCCATCTATACCTCCGCACGATAATGATGGTCCTCGCCTCAGTTGCCACCACCTCGTTCGTCATTCTACTTCCTTTCTCTCTCCCCTCATGCGGTCATGCCTCCACCTCCACGCTACCCCATTCTCGGTAGAGAGCGTAGGAGTATGCGCCTCCTCCCCATATTCGTTCAACACTAGCCGCCACACTGTCTCGCACAGTGCTATTGCACGTCCATGAGGATGTTTCACATCAAGTGTGCACCATCGTTTTCGCCGGTGTCGGAAGTCACGTTCGTCTTATCGGCCTTCACCCTGTTCTTCCTTCCCAACCTGCTGCCCCAGCCCACGGTCGCAGCCGTGGGCCAACCGACGCTCGTCGACGTGGGTACGGATGAGTCGGTCATGCTCCTGGCCTTTGTCCGTGCGTGCCGTCGAGGAGGACATGATGGCGCCTGCCACGCTTAGGTTATCTTGGCGATGAGGAGTCTAGGTCTGACATATTGGACAACCAAGGCATGTAGCATGGCAACAGTCGGCATATGCTACGGAGTTGGTGGTGGTGTTGTGTCGCTTTGGTTGGTCCAGGGCTGGGAAGACACTCGCATTCTCTCGCCCTTCTCGGATTGACGCCTGATGCGGGTGCCTCTCGATTTGGAGCTGCTCTGGTTGGGCTTCTTTCTCCGCTTGCATACTCTCTCCCTGTATATCTAGCGGTATACTACCTATGTCGCCTCCAGATGTCCATGTCTTCATCGTGTCTTTCTCCAGCAACGAACAGGTATGTCCGCCTCTTCCCTTCCCCTCTTGCTCTACAAAACTTTGGAAGTGGGGGAGGCGAGGGATGGAGGTCTTTGATTTGCTGCATATGGTACCCATGCGTTCATAAAAAATATTATGCGAAGAGCGGAGATAATCAACAAAAAATCTTAAGATCTTTTTGATGGATAATTTACGTCGGTATTGTTGTGAGCCGTCGCAATGCACGGGTAACCGACTAGTATATATATAGTATATATATATAATTTATATATTATGAGCCCTGGGCTTCCAATAATAGAGGAAGCCTAGGCTAGTCAATATGCACTTTTGGTTGAACCAAACCTGGTCAGCATATCCCCACTCATGGTCGTCGTTAGCCATCACATGAGATAAACCCGCACGAGTCACCCCCTCGTTTTCCGGCTTCTAAAACTGTCTTCACGCAATCACAGGAGATAAACCCGCACGAGTCCATAGGGTTTTCTAGCAACTATATCCGTGGAACAGGAAGGAGAGCCCTGAATCCCGGCGACCGAGGCGGTCCGAACAAGGCGACTGGCCATTCCACTTCCGCCGCTTCGAGCCATCTCCGCTGCATCATCTGCCGTTTTGGAGCCCCGATTGAAGATGTGTGTGATTTTAATCCGTCTCCACATTCTCCAATCGGGCCCGTTATCTTAAAAAAACCACACATAGCATCACTCTAGGATTTTGGAGCCCTGATTGAAGAGCCACTGCAGTTCGTGAAGCTCCGCAGTATCACTCGACCTTCAAATACTTCGATGGAACCGTCGCCGTTTGAGGTATTTTTTTCCGATTTCGCAAAGATTATTTTACATACCCGTTTTATGATATATATGCACATCGGTACTGCTATATATGTCATTTTATTTTTAAGATCGACACATTTTTATCCATGTTTGAAGCTCATCAAATTGTGTATTTTAATATGAACTAGTTATTTAAATATTTTGTATATTTAGTTGATGAAAATGTGTCTTTTTTTATCATGCACTAGTTGCACTTATATGAACTAGTTAGGTAATATTTATGCTTGTACATATACATGGTTTCTAAATATTATGGCATGTAACCAGAAAAGGTAGTTTAAGATATGTAGCTCCTTTCTTATTCTGTAGTATGCATTTTATACAGTTATATACACTATGCGAATTGGTCCTGGCATATATTTATGCATACATCGTTTTCCTTAAATCCAATCATTTCTCAAAAGTTACATTGCTTGTTGAATCATGAGGTCTGTTGATTGTACTCCATCGAATGCAAAAAGATTAACTATTGAGTCAAGCCAAGAGGTGTTTTTAGATGACATTTCTAGACGCATAAGATCTAGCAGCTCATCCCAACATGCTGATAATACCTAGACCAAGCAGCAGCTAGATCCTTAGCCATTACCAGTTACTCATGTCCGTAGAAAAGCGCTAGCTTGTCGGGTGAAAAAAGTCAGCCTACAGCTCCAGCCGCAATGTTTGATGACGATTTTATGCCTGCTCCAACATTGAAGCACAATTTCAAATCAGTTGCACCCTCCATTTCAGTAAATAACCGTCCAAAGAAAAGTCTCGTGTATTGAACATGGACATCCCACCCCCACAAGTCCCTATTATATCAAGCAGATCAAAGTCTGCTATTGATTTTAAGACAAAGAAAATTATAAAAACAAGTTCACCTAAGCAGAGGACACCCAGAAAATCTCAGGTACTATGCATATATTTATTTTTGTTTAGCTGTTATTTTGGGTGCACAATCAATGTTGTATTACCCAAATGTTACATTCTATATTATGATTTTGGTATGCTTGTTTTGTTAGTGTTGTTACACTATAGTTATTTACAACCATCCAATAATTATTATAGGTACAACTATATTCCCATTATTTGTAATAATATCTATACACTGTGTAATAATACCTATTCATTTATTCCAACAGAAGTTGAATATCCGATGCATCCTGCATGATGTCATTGTGTCAACTTGGATAATGAGTGATCGATAGCGTGACACTGTTGCTAGGTTGGGATTCCAAAGTATTTTTAATTTGCATACGGATGCATTAGAGAGTAGGTCTCTGATAAGGTGGTTGATGGATAAGCTTGATCCAGACGACATGACAATACGCCCAGGTGCTGGTAAAGAACTCAAGATCACAAAAGAGATTGTTCGCCTCATATTGGGTTTGCCTAGCGCTGGAGGTGGTAGGGATTTCACTGATTGGTATGGTGAAATTGATGCTGCTTCAAAACTGAGACGAGATCTCAACATTTCTAAAGAAGAGTTCGATGTCGTTAAGTTATAGGACAAGCTAGTTGTTGGAATGATGATGAGCTATCCATCGGATGTTTTTTTCTGATTTTATTCAATCAGCTACTATTCCCATCTGCTTCATGGGGTATTACCAACAACGAGGTCCTAATGACAACAAACATGGACCGTATGCCCGATATTGATTGGTGTCAATTAGTATATACTGATCTGTGTGATGCTGCCAGTCGTTGGCACTGGAGGAGCACAACAAACATAACTGCAACAGTTTATGGATGTTCACTCATCATTCTTGTAAGTTACTTTCTAATTAACAACTACATATATGCAATTCAAATATTTTTTATACTTGCATACATAATCATTTATTACATTCATACTAAAGATTTATGTTGTTGTCTATATGGTTCTCAGATATATTACCTCGACCATTTACACCATCCTGCATCACCTCAGAACAAGTATGGTACTCCTCGTATTCAAGTTTTTTGACAACGAGACAATAAAAGATTTGGCTAGGGCTGACAGACGTGGCCCCCGCCAAACTGGAGAACCATTTGGTCATACAGAGGTTAGCCATTAACATATTGTTTTGATGTTCATACAGATGTTATAATTCCAATACATGCTAACAGTTATCACTGGGATTTAAACAGTTTCGTAGCCGCACATGGACTTGTTATGTTATTGCTCCAGAACGGTCGGTTTCTGAGATATTCAACATATATGTCCCACGCATCAAACATTTGATTGGCAACAAGCTGAATTGTCTGCCCACCCAGCACCGTCCAATGTTCGAATCACTATTTGATGCGCACGACAAGGAGGTTAATAAGTATTGTGCTTCTCTTCAGCAAAGCCATCACATGCTTGTGTCCAAGCAGATTGAACTATCTGAGGCATTTGGAGAAATGATAGACAAAGTTCTAAGGGCTACCACGCAGCGTGATACACAGCAAGAAGGTATTAATAGTTATGCTTATTTTTTACTTACATTATTCAGCTCACCAATAATGCAAACTAAAGTTCATTTAGTTTTATATTTTTAAATACATTAATTTATGCAACATATTATATAATACTTATGCATTCAGTTGTATTACACCATCCCCAATACCTTTCCTATATAATTAGATTCACGTATGTCCTATACCTCGATTGCTGAATTTCATTTGATTTTATATGTAGCCTATCATTTTGTTTTACGTACCATGTTATTATGCGGATCTAATTAGTAGTAATATTCATGTATAACCATTATTTTATGACTATACATTTTTATTTTTGGTTCATATCAGCAGCAACTAATTTTATCATGTTATCGTCCAGATGGAGATAAACTACCAACTAGCACATCGCCACCGATAAATGAATCTGTATCCACGCCTCTTGTTCGAACCTTTGATAATCAGCATCATGATCGCCCCACCCAGATTCCAACTACTGATAATAAAGGATCCGAACAGGTCAGTATTTTTGTCATACAAAAAGTTAGGTTTGAGCATATACACATATCTATATCAAATAGAGCATACAAGTTCATATGTACACCATCTTCATATGTTTCCCATAAAGGTATCCGGTGTAAACGTTGGTATCGAAGAATCGGTCATGGATGTTCCAATCTTTGACAAAACTCCAACATCAAATGTTTGTTTTATTTTATTCCCAACGATTATACTTATAATTACAATATGTTATAGTAACCCTAATATATCTGAATGTTTTTATTTATTTTTTCATAAGGCTCACATTACCGACAAAATTGCTGTCATAGAAGTAACTCCACCCCGAAATTCTGTCAGTATATATTCTTCATAATATTTTGGTTATATTAGCCATATCCTATATTTGATGTTGTATATTCGTATACTTTATTGTGTTTCAGGAAGGACAAAATCATGTTGTACAGGATCCTCCCACCTCTGGTGGTGCCCCAAAGTTTGACAAAACCCCTTTGGCAGAAGTAAGTCATGTCCCTTCCATTTCTTATCATTCTCAGATATGTACACCATAATACATACACATTTAAGCCATTGTTTACTAACATATATACATATTAGGCAACTAATGAACTAGTTGGAAGAAATATTTCCAGCCAAACAGCAGATGTTGAACCTCGCCATGTATCACGTGAACAATGTGCTCGCCAATTGATTAAGTTCATTTGTTCCCAACAAATGGACCCGAGCATCTATGCACCCCTTATCCTACCTTCTATTTAGTATCCATGGTTATTTGACTATCAAGTTGATACTTTTTTTGCTGGTCCATTATTTATTTTGGAGGATATGGTGGTTCTGTGTTGCATGTTGTTCAATCTTTTGGGCCTCATAAATGCCTTGAAAACTTTTCATGCAGGGATTCATTGATTGTATTCGTGATGATGATCAATTATATAATCCAAATACCGTAGTCAACACACTCATACTAAATGTCAATGTTGGGGTAATGTTTTTGTATTGTACTCTTCAAACATTTATCATCTTTCGTATCTTAGTGTATAAACATATATTACTTATCAATATATTTTTTATGCAGGTTGTTCTGAATATGGAGCTCGAACAGCACAGTTCAAATCCACAGCCTTTCTCAACCTCTGTGTCTTATAGATTTAATTGTCCCTATCCTTCCTCCAGTTGAAGTTCTAAACCAAATTAAACTGGTGAGTCCCAAGCAGTCTTCTTTATAAAAATATATTAACGTTTAGTTTTTATAAGTTTCCTTTTTGATACAAAACACTTTATCTTGCCCACATTATATTTTATTTTTTATAGTTATTTTATTTTTTTCACATTCATATCATTGTTAATTCATATCCTATCAATATATGTTAACAGATCATGGTTCCTATGCTACGCCGTAGTCACTGGACTCTATATGCAATCAATTTCCAACTTCGTCGCATAGACATTTTAGATTCAAATCCATTTGGTCCAGCTCTTGGTGGTACTACCTGGAAAGATATCCACAATGATCAAGTGATGACAAATGGAACGAAACTACCATGGTCTAGATTAATCATGAAAAGACTTAGCATGGCGTTACAAGAAGCTCGACCAGATTCTTGTATACCAAAGTTTGGCAACTTCAAGATTGCGCTTCTTCCCAACTGTCCAACCATGCAACCAGGCTCCAATGATTGTGGCTTTTTTGTCACTAGCTTCATAAGATGCTATGACTTTGATGATGGCGGCGTCTCAGAATTTGTTGTACCGGTACGTTACTAAATTCCTTCTTTGTTAATGCATAAATGCATTTTTAATACAATTTCTTACCATTAATATAACTATTATGACAAATGCAGGACGAACCAATGGACCAACGTGCGTTTGTTCTATATTACCTGACCTTTCATCGCAACAACAAGGTTTACCCCTTCCCTGCAAAACTAATCCCTTTCAAGTATGTTCCAAGGAAACGGTGTTGTTTAAAAGCCAAGATCTAGATATCATAGCTGAACAACATTCTGTATGGGATCCACAATATGTTTATGATACTTCCCATGGCACTTATGTCAAGTGTTTCAAACTTATATGCTACTACTCATGACACTTATGTCAAGTGTGTCCAGTGTTTATGCTACTTCATATCAGACTTATGTCAAGTGTGTAAAACCGCTATGGTAACAGAGATTTTAGTTATGTCAAGTGTGCCAAGTGTGTATGCCATTTATGTCAAGTTTGTCAAACTGTTAATCGTTCTAGGTCAAGTGTTGGCTTAGATCTAGTTCCAGACATTCCAGACAATCATGTTCAGTTTTCTATATCTTCAATGTATGACATTGGATTTATGAGTGTTACCTATATGGCACTGTTATGCTCATTATTATGATCGATGATCACATCTTATATGTAATAATCAATTTAAACTTGTTTTACATCTAATAACATTATATTATTTTTATTTGACCGGGAACGATCCGTTACATCCAAGCATTATTTATAACTACAATCTGCATAACTCAAACAATGACATTATATAACCCATTCATGCAATAGAAGTTGATGTCATTGTCCTATTACAAACACTTAATATGTCACCACACTATTTTCGACATCTATTTCTTCACCCATACCCATATGTTCACCAGTTGATTCATTGTCTACTTCTTCAACAATACGATGTTTTTTCTAGTGGAGGTTTCATTCCACCGTGGAGCAGTTGTTTTACTATTGAGTCTTGAACCTGACAGACGTCCTCTTTTCCGATTAGCCAGTGTTGCTAGTCTTGCCCTGTTCTCTTCCACAGACAGACACGTCCTGCTGTTGTGTCCATCTGCAATCCCACATAGCTGCCATCTCCTATTCTTCTTTTTTTCTCCTTTGGCACCTAGTTTCATAATCCTTTCTTCTGTATTTTTTATTGTTCGTCCTTTTGGTTTTGCTCGATCCGGCATACCCAGGTTTATAACATCCACATTAAAATTCAACCTCTGTATCATATAAAATCGATATTCATTACTATACACATATAAATAAACATTTCATATGTAACACTCAGAAACACCAATTATCAAGGCTAACCTTCTTAGCTTCTGAGGATGTACCCAACTGTTCGATTTGGTCGTGTGATACGTGTAACGGAGAACTTGTATCACACACCAACTGTTGCATTTTAATGTTGTCGACCTATATAGCATAACCCAAATCAATCAACATGTCATTATATCATATCCATAACCATACCAAATTGTATAAATTTTGCATATTTAGCTATTTCCCAGCTGTCGATAATTCTAACGTAGATCCACATCCAGTCATAATATTATGATCATCCTGCATTATAAAATATGTTGGAGTCAGTTGTTTCATATATTTATTACATACATTACTACATGCAAAAATATAAATTTATCTTTACATACTATAGTGTGGCATGTAATTGAATTGTCAGCTTCATCCATTCCCTCCCCAGCCTTATTATTATGTATTCCTCCTTCCTGTTAAAAAAATATATGACCATATATACTCATATGTTTCAAATATTTTAACATTATAAAAATGAATTTTATTACCTGGTTTTCATCATTGTCACTAACATCACATGACTCATTACATCCAATGTCTAGCTCCAATCGGCATAGAACGCCATCAAGCTCATTCAACACATCCATTGCCTTGTCGTACCCTGCTTTTGACATACTCGCATGGCGAACAACTTTCATTGTTTTCGTTAGCAACATTTCCTATCTATATGATTTAGTAACTCCATCCTTTCCCCTGAAGCTCTTATCAATTCTTTCGAACGGTACATCTTGTCTTGATGAGACAGTGTACCTTTGCAGTATATACTTTGAAGGTATCTTTTATACTTGCAGATGCATGAAGGCTCTTAAAAGATGAACACATAGTAGACCTGCAATAATGACGAATAATCAATATATTGTTACTGATATACATTATTGTATATAACAATTTAATCTAAAGCTATCAAATGTATACTTTTATTAGTATAATCATTTAATGTTCAAACCTGTATGTTCCCACTGTTTGCACTCGCATGTATACTCTCCAGCTTCTATGTCCACTGTAATTTTGAATTGATGTTGTCCCCACACAATTTTATTAGATCTTTTTGTGTGTTGTACGACCCAATCTTTATCACAACCGTCTAGGTCTTTCAATATTCTGTATGCAGTGGCGTATTTCATTCATTCCTCAAATCTATTCATAACAGCTCTAGTGTATGCCCTTGAGAATCTGACTTCGAACCTATACAACGTATCGGTTGTCCTTGGTCCCTATAAGTTGTTAACATCGTATAACATAATTACATAAACATGTATGCCATTGATTATTGAAATACAAAATGAGATACCTTGCTCATCAATGCCTCCTTTGATTCTTTCATTTTCTTGCTATGCAACATTTTCATCATTTGTTTAGCAAACTCATGCAGAGGGGTGTTCGCATCTACATGAGATTTCTTCACAAATCTGTTCATGCTCTCACTGCGTTGTGTAGACACCATTACCCCACAGAAGTCATTTTTAAAAAATGCTGGTATCCATTCTTTCCTTATTTCATATAACTTGCGTAGAGTCATATCTTCATGCAGATTGTGTTCTTCTAGCATCATTTCCGAGGCACATTCAAACTCACGAGGAGTTAAAGGATGATGTATAATAGATTGGAATTTTGTCTTAAAATCTTTATCAGCAAACCTTGCATATAATTCATTTAAGAATGGCATAAATCTGTTTTGAACATGGCATAAACACAGTCTATACACGTTTTGAATGAATCGAAACCCATTCAAAAGTTTCAACTGTCTCATCTCCCAACAACACAAATCCAAACACAGTACATTGCAGATGGTTGTTAGCTCCAATAAACATGCCTAGTGGTTTATCATATAGATTTCTCTTGTGTGTTGTATCAAAGGTCACAACATCACCATAATCTGCATATTCCCCCTGCATACTTGTATGTGACCAAAAAATACTCACTATTTTTCCATCCTTGTCTAGCTGAAAATCACAAAAGAATTGTGGATTCTGTTTCTTGCATGCCGTAAAGAAAGACAGAAGTTTAGCTACATCATTAGTGCAGTTCTCTCGTCTCCTTGCTGCCCTCCTACAATTTTTTAACCAAAAATTACCATCAACTAATCATAATAATATTTAATATATTAATATCTATGCCACTCCATATATACATAGTCAAAACAAAAATCCTTACATGTTTTTTAGATCTTGAGCAGTTACTGGTACATTCTCTGGCTCATCATGCATGTCTGATATAAAATCAACTATGCAATGCTGGGGCACTCGACTATCATGCATTGTATCAACAAAATTTATGAATTCTGCATCCTGACTTTTGTTGCAACGTAGATGTTGTTTCTCTGCTTTGTCAGTTATGAAATCATGATTATGTTCCAAATTAACCAGTTCAATCTTTGCAGCTACCACATTTTTTCATCATCATATATATTTTTTTAATTTGATTCCAGCCTTACATTGCGTACGTCCAGAATTCCTATTCCTCAACCTAGGTGTATCATTTGGTTTTGGTGCACTTTTTCCTTCACGTGAACAATTTATCCACTTACTGAACGTATTTTCCCTGGCATGTTGTTCACTGGTGGACGCATCCCCAGGTTGGAGCGTAAAAACCTTAAGTTTTGAGCATAAAACCCCTCAATTATAAGCATAAATACCGAGCCAATGTGAGAGGTTGATAGCTCTAGTAGGTTGTTATTACGATCCTATTTTTATGGTAGATCCAAAAAAACATGGCAGCCGTATGCATGCGGTTTCTATTTTTATAGAGATTCAAAAATTATGGCAAATCATGTGAGTTTCCATTGCATGCGCACAAAATTTGGATAATATTTTCCTTTCCAGTTCATGCGCGCAAAAAATTGGATGACATGAGTCACATAGAGCATAAATTCTCATACAACGTCGCATAAATACTTACACCGTGTAGCATAATATATCAGTTCAACTAAGAACGCCAGCAGAAATTAGAGACGGTTTTATGGCAGACGTAAAAATCTGGCATTTACGAACATAAGTGATTTGATTTTTTATGATAATTACGAACATGCGAGAATTAGAGATAGTTTTATGACAGACGTATAAATCTGGCATTTACGAACATAAATGATTTGATTTTTTATGATAATTACGAACAGCATAAATTTAGGAATTGTCTTTCCAATGTGCATGCAAAAAATATGCATGTAATAAACTGATATACGAACTCCGTGTTCAAGCATAAAATCGTACATTTTTTAGCGTAAATAGTACATGTGGTAGGCATAAAACACAATAATCGAAAAGAAAACACGAATCGGATGAGGTAGTGGCCAGAGGACGTCGTCGATGACACAAGCACAAATGTAGGTCGTCACTCGGGCCACCCAAACTGCGCTGGATCAAAGGATGTCACGCGCGATCATCGCTGCGCGCACCTCACGGCTTCTGTGACGCTGCTCGCTCGAACCTCGCGCCTTATGCGTCGGCGTCTCTACTCACACGTCGAGGGGCGCCACTTGCTCGCCGGCCTTAGAAGTGCCACCACCTTGGGGCCCCGGGGACGCCGCCGCTTGCCCGTTACAAGGGCCCCGCTGTCGCTCGCCCTCTAGATCGGGGAGCCGCCGCTACTACTCCGGATCGAGGAACCGCCGCCACCGCGCGTCGAGGTTAGGGAGCCGCGGCCACCGGCTGAGGGTCCATCGTCGTGCACGCTCTTGAGCAACCGCCGTCGTCGCACAAGCCGTCGCTAATGAATCGGTGTGGAGTGTAAAAAAACTAAACCCTAGCACTCCAGATCTTGTTTTATAGACGTTCAGACCTGGTCCGACTGGACCGGATTGCAACGTCCGACCTGAGCTTCCTCTAGTTATTAAAAGCCCATGGCTCTTTATATATATATATAAATATATATATATATATCACATTTTTACCATTTAAACTGCCAGCACATAGCAGGCTATGTCTAGGTGTCAAGGGCGTCGGGCCCGAGGGTAGGAGGACCGCGGCTCCAAAGATCATAACCGCCGTCCGTGTTGCCGACCGGGTTATGCCCCCAGGAACGGCGTTCTTCGTCAACGGGTTATGCCCCTCTTGCTGACTAGAGAGAGAGAGAGAGATGGAGAATGAAATAAATCTGTCATTCCTCAACACGAGTGCTTACAGGGGGTATATAAGGCCATAGGCCAGGGCTACTAAAGGAAAGCCACTAATCACTCTTATTCCCTTCTAAATCTAGCCCAGACTAATAAAGGAAAGCCATCAATCACTAATCACTCTTATTCCCTTCTAAATCTAGCCCGGACTAATAAAGGAAAGCCATCAATCACTAATCACTCTTATTCCTTCTAAATCTAGCCCGGACTAATAGGAAGGTCATCAATCACTTTTATTCTTTCTAGATTGCCTGGCTGCCTGCTGGATCAGGCGCTGCCTGCTGGATCAGGCGCGTGCCCTGTGACGCCGTGTGTACATATTTCCGTACATCACATCTCTCCCCTCCTTGAGAGGCAGCGCCTCCTCGAGCTGAAAGAGTGGGTATGAAGCGCGGAACGTGTCCACATCCTCCCAGGTGGCCGATGCCGGAGAGGCTCCCTGCCAGCGAATGAGGACCTGCCGAACTCCCATGAGCAGCCGCATCTTGACTGCTTGCTCTGGCTCTAGAATAACTGCGCCGTGGCGAACCGGAGGTAGAGCTGGAGGCTCTTGCGGAGGCGCGCCATGGAACTTCTTGAGAAGCCCCATGTGGAAGACGTCGTGGAGGCGAGCTTGAGGAGGCAGGGCCAGGCGGACAGCCACGGCGTTGATGCGCTCGACGACGCGGTAAGGGTCGTAGAACCGTGGCTTCAGCTTGCCAGCCGACGAGTCGGGCATGGAGGCAGTCGGGCGCTGGCGTAGACGAAGCAGCACCCACTCGCCTACCTGCACGTCGATGTCATGGTGCAGACCATCATAATGATGTTTCTGGACAGCCTGGGCCTGTTCCAGCCGGTGACGGATATCTGCCAGGAACTCCGTGCGCTCCTCCAAAGTCCTGGCCACCGCAGGCACCCGCGTTGCCCCCTGCTCGTAGGAGCGCAATGAGGGAGGGTCGCGGCCATAGACGACGCGGAATGGCATGTCGCGCAGGGACGACTGAAAAGCGGTGTTGAAGATATATTCCGCCCATGGGAGCCAGCGCAGCCAGTCGTGGGGTCGATCTCCCGTCAAGCACCTGAGATACATGATGATGACCTTGTTCGCCGATTCAGACTGGTCGTCTGACTTGGGATGAAATGTCGTGGTCATCTGTAGCTTGGTACCGCTCAAGCGCATCAGCTCGCTCTAGAAGTTGGAGGTGAACACCGAGTCCCGGTCAGAGACGATCGACTGGGGAATGCCGTGGAGACGGACGATGTCGGTGAAGAATGCCTGCGCCACAGACTCGGCCATGTACGGGTGCGCCAGGGGAACGAAATGTGCATACTTGCTAAAGCGGTCTATCACCGTGAAGATGACGGTCTTGCCGCGGACGCGAGGCAGCGCTTCGATGAAATACATGGCGATGTCCGTCCATACCCCTTGCGGCACCGGCAGGGGCAACAGCAAGCCGGTCGGGTGCTAATGGTCGGGCTTGTTGCGTTGGCAGACTGCACAGCCACGAATCATATCCTGCACCACATGTTTTATGTGAGAAAAATGGAAGTCGCGCCGGAGTCGGTGCAGGGTGCGTTGTACGCCCTCATGGCCTTCCTCGTGGACAGCCACCAAGATCTCCTGGAGCAGCGAGGAGGCGGCCGGAATGTACAGCCGGACCGCATAGTGGACGAGGCCGTCGGTTAGCGCCTAGGGCCGCGACCTGGCGCCGTTGCTAATGTCGTGCTGTAGGGCAGTGAGCGTGGGGTCCACGGTGTGTGCCTAACGGAGCCGATCTATGAAGTCGAAGCGTGGTCCGGACAAGGCCAGCACCAAGCCCTCCTCTGGTGTGTCGTGGCGTGAGAGCGCGTCCGCGACGGCATTGGTGTGTCCCGGCTTGTACTCGACGGAGAAGTCGAAGCCGAGAAGTTTGCCCACCCAGTGGTGTTGTGGTATGGTGGACAGCCTCTGATCCAGCAAGTACTTGAGGCTGTAGTGATCGGTCTTGACTTCAAAACGGTGCCCCCAGAGGTAGGGCCTCCAATGGCGGATTGCCTGGACTAGGACGATCAGCTCCCGCTCATAGGCGGCGAGATCGCGGTGACGAGGCGCCATGGGCCGACTGAAGAAGGCCACGGGGTGGCTGTCCTGGACCAGCACCGCCCCGAAGCCGTGGGACGAAGCGTCGCATTCGACGACGAACGTCTTGGAGAAGTCCGGCATGGCGAGTACCGGGGCCGACGTGACCGCCTCCTTCAGAGCGGCGAAGGCAGCCGCCGTCTCGTCTGACCACAAGAACCTGTCCTGCTTGAGCAGGGCGGTCAGCGGCGCGACGATTGTGCCATAGTTGTGCACGAATTTCCGGTAGTACCCAGCGAGACCGAGGAAACCGCGAACCGCGCGTGCCGACCGCGGCTGCTGCCAATCTCGCACCGCCTGCACCTTGGCGGGGTCCATGGCGACTCCAGCCGCCGAGACGACATGTCCCAGGTACGCGACGGAGGAGGCCGCGAAAGCGCACTTAGAGCGCTTGATGAAGAGCTGGTGCTGCTGAAGCGCGCTGAAGACAGCACGCAGGTGACGAAGGTGGTCCACCCATGTGCAGTTGTAAATCAAAATGTCGTCAAAAAACACCAGCACGAAGCGGCGGAGGAAGGGGCGCAGGACATCGTTCATCATGGCCTGGAACGTGGCGGGAGCGTTGCACAGCCCGAACGCCATGACCAGGAACTCATAGAGGCCGTCATGTGTGCGGAATGCCGTCTTGTGCACGTCACTCGGCCGCATGCGGACCTGGTGGTACCCGGAGCGTAAGTCGAGCTTGGTAAAGAAGCATGCCCCGTGGAGCTCGTCCAGCAGCTCGTCGATGACTGGGATAGGGAATGCGTCCTTGATCGTGAGCGCGTTAAGCGCCCGGTAGTCGACGCAGAAACGCCACGACCCGTCCAGCTTCTTGACGAGGAGGACCGGGGACGAGAACGCGGAGTCGCTGCGACGCACGATGCCTTGTGTGATCATCGCTGCACATTGTCGCTCCAACTCATCTTTGTGGGCCGCCGGGTAACGGTACGGCCGGACCGCTACCGGCAGCGTGCCCGACTTAAGAACGATGTTGTGGTCACGCGCACGTGGCGGTGGCAGTCCCGAGGGCTCGGCGAAGAGGCCACCGAACGTGGTCAGCAGCTCCTCTAGCAAGGCTTCGGGCGCCGTGATGTTGTCGAGGCGCGGTGTGCGTCGGGCGGCCACGTCCTCCCAGCAGACGGGGCGGCCATGGCGTGTGAAGGCCACGGTGCGCGTGGTGAAGTCCCACACCATCTTGCCTAGCGTGACCATCCACTGGGTGCCGAGGACGACGTCGTAGCCGGCCAATGGCATCACGTAGAGGTCGACGCAAAAGTCCTCGCCTGCGATGGAGATTGGGGCCTGACGGAGAACACCCGGGCAGGCGATGCGCTCGCCATTCGCCACAGTGGCCGTGAGGCGTGGGCTGGTCTGGACAGCAAGCCCCGTGCGCGACGCTACGGCCTCAGCGATGAAGTTATGCGTGGAGCCCGTGTCCAGAAGGGCGGTCAGCGTCACAGCGCCCACTTGCACGCGCACCTGCATGGAGTCACAAATGGGCATACCAGCCACAGCACGAAGGGAGAACAATGGTGCGGAGGTGTCGACGGCGTTAGCCTCCTGGGCAGCGTCCTCCAACTCGAAGCCGTCAATGTAGAAGACGCGGCGACACACCCGATTGTGCCCGCGGGAGTACGGCTCATTACAATAGTAACACAAGCCAAGACGACGACGTTCCGCCTGCTCTTCCTTCGTAAGGCGCTTGGCAGCCCCAGCCGCGCCGCGTGGAGGAGGCGCCGGGAGGGCCAGCTGTTGTGCTGGGGGAACCGGTACGGGGAGCACTGGAGGCGCGCCGGCCGCTGGCAGCGCTGGCCGTGTAGGTAGAGCGGGCAGGGCCGCGCGCGGGGCCGCCCGACCGAGTAGGGGGCTGAGCCGGTCCAGCTCCACCAGCTCCAGCATCCTGGCCAAGCTCATAGCTGCGGCCAGGGACTCCGGCGCGTGAACGCAGACCTGATGGCTCAGCGACGGCAGTAGCCCACCTGTGTACAGCTATATGCGCTGGCTTTCCTGCAGCCGGCCAGCACGCGAAAGAAGCGCCTGGAAGCGGTTGGAATATTCTTCCACCGATCCCGTGCGTCGACACTCCGTCAGCTCGAACAGTGGCGCCGATCTCAGCGCCGGTTCGAACCGGAGGTTGAGGAGTTCCTTGAAGCGACCCCAGGGCGGTGTGCCCTCATCCTCCTGGAGTTGGAGGAACCACAGCTGGGCCACATCGTCCATGTTGTAAGACGCCATCCATATCTTTTCCTCCGGCATGGTGCGTTGATGTCAAAAGTACAACTCACACTTGTTGATGAAGATCAGCGGGTCAGACTTGCCGTCATAGCGCGGGAATTCCATCCTCTGGAACTTCGGCGGGTGATCCGTGCGGTGCTGCCCATCTTGGTGGCCGCCGTAGTCGGCCACGGAGGCGACCTTCTCCTGCATGATATCCATGTCGGACTGCATCTTGGACATGTTGGAGGACAGGGTCTGTAGCATCTTCATGACGTCGGCCATGGAGGGTTGAGCGCCGTCACCCATGGTGATGAACCTGGACGTAGCGGTGGACGGGGAGGTGGGGGCTGGTGGTGGTGGTGCGGCTGCGGTGGCTGAAGGGCTGGGGGTGGTGGTAAAGGATCGCCGACTTCCGATACCAGGTTGTCAAGGGCGTCGGGCCCGAGGGTAGGAGGACCGTGGCTCCGAAGATCGTAACCGCCGTCCGTGTTGCCGACCGGGTTATGCCCCCAGGAACGGCGTTCTTCGTCAACGGGTTATGCCCCCTGTTGCCGACTAGAGAGAGAGAGATAGATGGAGAATGAGATAAATCTGTCTTTCCTCAACACGAGTGCTTACAGGGGGTATATAAGGCTATATGCTAGGGCTACTAAAGGAAAGCCACTAATCACTCTTATTCCCTTCTAAATCTAGCCCGGACTAATAAAGGAAAGCCATCAATCACTAATCACTCTTATTCCTTCTAAATCTAGCCCGGACTAATAGGAAGGTCATCAATCACTTTTATTCTTTCTAGATTGCCTGGCTGCCTGCTGGATCAGGCGCCCTGCGCGCTCAACCGCGCGCCGCACGTCGCGTGCCCTGTGACGCCGTGTGTACGTATTTCCGTACATCACACTAGGCCTCGCTCAGGACCCATTGACCGGCACGACACGCTAACTTAACTGGACCGTTTAGACATCTATACTTCTCCACTCCGTTGCACTGGCGCAACCTCCGGTTTGCGCGCATGTATTTTCTAGCGATTGCAAAAGGAGTTGAGCTAGAAAGTTCTGTTCTTATTAAAATTCTTGCCAAAAAATCAAGATTAAGTGGGGTTTTAAAAACCTTGCTCCTAATCAAGTAGAGGAGTTTCTTTGGAACACATAAATTTCACGTTGAACATATTGAAAATTAATATGTACTGCAAAAGAAACAATTTTATTTGAGGCACCCGTTACCATTAAAATTTTGAAGCAAATAGCAGCTACTAGACTTCATAGAAAATATCATCACAAATATTTAAATAAGCAGGATGGCTAAATAATTGTGTAACCCGTAGCAAATTTTAAGACATACTTGGATCACCTGAAAAATTTTATTATTAAAGATTAGAACACGGAATCACAGTAATATCGAGTAATAATATAATACGCTCATCTTAGAATCTAAATTCTAAATGATCAAAATGTACCCAACAAGACGAGTACTATTTCCTGGAAGGAAGGGTTTTGGATACAACAGCTAATTGAGTCAGTTCTATTCAATTTCTCAATAATACCTCGTATATTTAATACCTCGTATATTTATTTAAATGGGTTGAATCACAAATCACAAAATAGAGACTAAAGGATCTGGGTGGAATCGAACCACCTTCCGTCAAAGACTGTAATTGACAGTCTTGTGAGGGCCTCACCGTGTTGAGACAAGATCCACA
This sequence comes from Zea luxurians, assembly GCA_029449295.1. Taxonomy (NCBI): domain Eukaryota; kingdom Viridiplantae; phylum Streptophyta; class Magnoliopsida; order Poales; family Poaceae; genus Zea; species Zea luxurians. Next base: position 6,050,216 of record JAOPSE010000109.1, read on the forward strand.
GGAGACAGACAGTGCTAATGGCGTGTGTACGTTTCAACGCTGATCAAAATCTAAAACAATTTTCAAATTTTTGTAACAAAATTATGTAAGATTATATCACAGAAACAATTTTCTACGCACCTTGGTTAACAGTATTAGTTACAAATGGCAGCAATCAGTGGTATTCAGAATGCAACAAGACTATCGAAGAACAATTAAAAAAATCGAGTTATTGATAATGGACATGTACCTTCGTAGAGCAAAATCGTGTTATTGATAATGGATGCAGTGAAGCCTCCAAAAAAAATTTGCAAACAATGGCTCCTCAGAAGTAATAACAATCCGACAGGAATATACCAACAATGAAACAGCAAGATCACTGAACATCAGTCGCCAGAGACTGCTCATTTGTTTATCTACAGTGTAGATTTAACTAAATTTGAGCCACCTTGTTAGAAATGCTCTTAAACCTAGGGGATGCAAATACAATAGCCATTTCATACCGACGATGCCTAACAGTTGACCTTCACATCATATAAATAATACTCCGTCCACCGTGTAGGCACTGCAGTTGATCTTTATATACAAACACCGTGATGAGGCAGCAGGTCTTCATATGGCTCAGCAGTAGATCTTCATGCGGTGACGTCGATGTATCATATAAACTAACTACAATAAAAATGACTGCAACCATACGTCTCGCATTCGAAGCTACAACAAATAATACAGAGCTGATTCATATATTCAAGCGTTGGGTGAAGAAGGCTTTACAGAGTGAATGAACGCCTTTCGCATGTGCTTTATAGCCTTACGGGATAAGCGTTGGGTGAATGAATTGCATATGGATGACCTAGTATATATAGGCGTATAAGTTTGTGGTGCGCGAAGTTTTGAACGATTGATGGTGATTTCAGTAACTTGCTAACTTCACTGTAAATTGAAAATGTTTAGATCCGATTTGTACCTTGCGTGTTGTGTTGCGTTGCGATGTAGCCCCGTTCAATTTGCAGCACGCCGCGAGACGAGAAGATCCGTTCAATTTGCAGCAGCACCAGTGATGAAGCGTAGAACGAGAAGCCAAACAACACGAAGCAGGGCACGGGGACACAAAGGGCGGGAGAACCCAGGGATGAAAAAACAATTCCCCGTGCGATCTCCCACCCAGCACACAAAACCAACATCTTTATTATGATGCCTGCCATGCGAGCGCACCCAACATGGCAAAGGCCTTCAAGATGTCACATCTCACAATTGTCCAGCCACGCTTTAGAAGCCCGTCGACGCCTCCCAATTGTCCAGTCCCGCCGAGATCCAGATCCCCCGGAACGTCGTAGCTCTGAAGGTCGGCAGATATCAATTCGACGGATCGGGCACTTGTAGCAACAAATTGTAGCACCCAGTTTCCTTAACCACGCGGATCAGAAACCTCCAGGCACAAAAACCATGCAGCCTCGTCTCACTTCGAGCCGATGCGTCGTCAACTCATCAATCAAACGAAACAGATCGAAACCTGCACATCATCACAAAACAAAACCATGCGTTTCAAAAAATTAAGTAACAGAGCAAGACTCACCGTTGTTCGATCGGACCAAGCATCTGATCCTGAAGCCACGCGGAGGCTCGGAGGCTCAGATCTAGACGAGAAGAGGATTTCATCAGGCAAGAGGAACGCGGTGACTTTTCTTCACTAAGGCAAAGGCCGGGTGCCAGGGTTGGCAAAAGATTCCGCTATTTATTGTCCAGTTAGCGGAAATCCAACGGCTGCGATGAGGCAGTTCTAGTCGGGCGGTCAGGATGGCGAGCGTGTGCCCGAAGGTGACACGTTAATTGCGTGGGTTGGCCGCAACTTGCGAGCAATTAGCGTCACTTCATGCGTCATTGTTTTTGCAGCTGTTGCGGACGAGAATAGAGGTGATTGGCTTGTGGCCACCATGATCAACGGTCCTCATTAGTTGGTTCGTAGGGATTTTTATCGGAACTACAACATCAGCCGCCCATTCAGGAGCCCTACGGTGGTTGAAGTAGAAGCAAATGTCGAACCAATACGGCCCTAAATAATAACTAGCTGAATGCTCATGCGTTGCAACGGGAATATATAATACCAGTATAGTACGATAACTTATATACAAAATATGTGTTATACCGTTATGAGAAAATGTTTTATAATCAATTTGTGATTCTGGCCATACATAAATTTTGTTATTTATAATCTATCTGTTTCACCACTACATTGCAACCATCAGTATCATGTAGACTTCGATATGTCATGATTTGCACGATCTCATTATTGGAGAGCACGTTTCACACATACCGGAAGAAATTCCCTCGTACATCGTTAGTCATCGGACACGTACCACCATACGCTTTTGCTTAAACAAAAAGGTAAGTGTGTGTGTTTGCAAGACTAATGGTCAAACATCGTATAACCATAAAGTTAGAATACTATATTAATATATTAAATAAATTAATCCAATAGACATAGATTAACCCAATTAACATAGGATAAATAAATATCTAATTATAAAAGTATGAAACATGGTATAATCAATGTTGTTACTTCGTAGTAAATATTCATACGAGACTAACACAACTGGAACGGTTCAATTTAGAATTAAAATGGGGAAGTTACGAATTTTCAAAGTTTCTATGTATTTGATATAGGATTAATTAGGAAATCAATTTTATTGTTGTTTTCATGACAAAACAGAGGTATTATATGATAAAAAATAATATTATAGAATTATAGAAATTGGAATGAACTCATTTGGATTTAATATGAAATTTCCATGAATTAAATGGGTTTCTGCAATTATTTTTAAACTAAAAATCAATTTCTAAACTCATTTTCCCTATTTTCTTTATTTCCTGGACTGTGTCCCAAATTCCAGAAAGATCAGGGGCCAAACTATAAATGTTTTTCTAGACTCACTGAGCATACAGAGTGGACGACGGGTTAAACACAAAAGAAGTCTTAGTTGAAGTTGTACACAATTCAACATGAGTCACGTTGGCTACAGGGTGGAAGGCTAGGTATAAGGTTCGATCCCTGAGTAGCCACGAATAATAATAATAATAATAATAATAATAATAATAATAATAATAATAATAATAATAATAATAATAATAATAATTAGATAGTAACAGTAATATCTAAATAACACAGCAGCGCAGCATATTTAGGCGAAAAGACATTAGAAGCTAAGATTAATAGAGGTTGTGTAACGATGACAAGTAACAAATAGCATTTTAAAATAAAATTAAAGGCTTAACATCTTTACCATTATTCCCAAGACTGTAGCAGCAACACTGTCACACCCGGTTTTAAGGACAAAAATTTAGCAAGGGGTGAGCTCACTTATGCTGGGGCCTCAGCAAGTGGGAGGAGTTATGCAAAGTAAACATTTGGAATAGGGTTGGTATTTCTAGGTAATTCTATTTAGGCAAATCCTAAATTTATGCAGATATCCAAAAGTAAACATTATTATATGCATTATTTGGGTACAAACAGAAATGCAGAGGGAGAATCCACTTGCCTTGCTCAAATGTGTCTCGTGGATCGTCTTCAAACGTATTTTTGTCTTCTACCATGAAATCAACTTTTAATATAGATTCGCATATCGTACATACAAAAGAAAACGTTCACCAAATAAATAAGCATACATCATTACATGAGTAACATACCCCATTACATGAATAACATTCACCATACAAACCATACTAAAAAAAATGTCTAGAATAAAACCTAGTTCGTAATCATATCATTTGTCTACACGTATTGACATCCATTTACTACGATATAAAATATAAATTCTATTTTTGGATTATCACTAGTGAAATATATATATGGAAATTCGACTATAAAGTACTTTACATAACATAGCTTAGAGGTAGTGATTTAACTAACTCTACGGAAATAAATAAATTAATTATTTCTACCATAAACATGTGTATACTTTTAGTTTTATCTGTTATTTTAAAGGAAACATGCCATCATAATAATTAGAGGTCAAATAATTTTATTAATAAACTAGGTCCGTACCCGTGCGTTGCTACGGAAGTAAAAAATTTGTATAAAACATAGATACGGAACGACAAACATCACTATTATATCCAAAATTCGTGTGGCAAACATTATCAATATCGCAAAAATTATTTCTAAAGAGTGAATATAAATTTTTTAATGACAGGTGTCCGTGCGTTGCAAAGACATACAAAATACTCAATAAAATGTTAGTGCACAACAATTACATAAAAATGAACAACACTTATATTATAGGCATTGTGATGACACACAATTAAATGAATGACTTCGTAGATTAGACAACGATAATAGCCTTCACATACGACATTGATCAACAACGCCAGTTTGGAAGAAACCAATCCACCAAACTCATTTTAACAGGAAAAGTATTAACTCTTTCATGCAGATGATCGACATATAGGACAAGTCTTTGGTCCAACTATTTATAGAGAGAGTAACATTGATTGAGGGATGCAAATGTATTAAAGTGTTAGCGATCGAGATCTTCGGAAAATGGCAGTAGTGTCTCCAAAGAAGTTTAGAGAACTAAAGTTTTTGTGGTCTTCTTTCGGCCACAAGAACAATATTAGTTTTTCTCAGAACCTATAGGAATATCTAAATGATCTTGAGTACACAACCACAATCTCTATTAGGTCGAATAGGAAACATGTGAATTAGCATAGAGTGCAAAATGAAAACTTGGAGAAAAATCATGTCTTGCTTATAATGGATCTCAGCTTCTTGGAGTTGCTCTTTAAGAGTTGTTACTTGTAGTTCCAGCTCACGCTGTTGCGACGATCCCCTGAATACTTCCTGAAAGTGCCCCATTGTATGTCCCTCACAGAAGCATATTGTTCCTGAAAAAGGAAAAAATCATGTCAAAATTGTCTCCAACAAATTTTGAAAAGAGAAATATTATAATGATTTAATTCGCCTAGTTGCTGAGTGTGCTAGGAGTATTGAGCTCAAGGCATTATAGAAGGTGCCCCCTTTATTTCCAGTATTATAACAAATTGGGACAAGTTAACATATATTGTTTCTCAATAATTGAAATAGAAGGTTATATAAGGAAAACCAAGACACATAAATTTCATCTCTAAATAATAGGAGGTTATATTTACCCCTAATCTAAAAAAGAAGGAAATTATATTTGTCGATCCCTTATTTGCTCAGTAATAATAATAAGGCTTCAAAATGGAGCAATACAACATCAGCAATATATGTAATAATACCAGTTACCTAATTTGCTATGGTAGAGCAATACAACATCCCTTATGGTAGATTTCCTTTCTTTCGCTTATTCAGGAACTCTGAGTGAAGACGGCTAAGGAGGATGGAATTAGAGGTTCTTCTAGTGTGCTCATTGAAAGTCGCCTAGAGGGGGGTGAATAGGCAGAATCTGAAATTTATAAACTTGAGCACACACTACAAGCCGGGGTTAGCGTTAGAATTAAAATCGAGTCCGAAAGAGAGGGCAAAAACAAATCAACCAAGAAATAAAGCGAGTGACACGGTGATTTATTTTACCGAGGTTCGGTTCTTGCAAACCTAATCCCAGTTGAGGTGGTCACAAAGACCGGGTCTCTTTCAACCCTTTCCCTCTCTCAAACGGTCACCTAGACCGAGTGAGCTTTCTCCTTAATCAAACGGGTCACTTAGACCCCACAAGGACCACCACACAATTGGTGTCTCTTGCTTTGATTACAAGTGTCTTGAGAACAAGAAAGAGGAAGAAGAAAGCGATCCAAGAACAAGAACTCAAATGAACACAAATGTCTCTCTCTCACAAGCCACTAAGTCTTTGGAATGAGTTTGGGACTTGGAGAGGATTTGATCTTTTGTTTTGTGTCTTGGAGTGGAGTCTAGAGCTCTTGTATTGAATGCAACGTCTGAAAATCTTGGATTCTTGGAGTGGTGGTGGTTGGGAGGTATTTATAGCCCTCAACCACCACAAAGCCGTTGGGGAGGCTGTCTGTCGATGGGCGCACCGGACAGTCTGGTGCACCACCGGACAATGTCCGGTGCGCCAGCCACGTCACCCAACCGTTAGGGTTCTGACGGTTTCGACCGTTGGAGCTCTGACTTCTTGGGGCACCGGACAGTCTGGTGCCACATCGGACAGGCACTGTTCACTGTCCGGTGCGCCTTCTGGCTGCTCTGACTCTACGCGAACTGTCCGCGCACTGTGCACGTTGCAGGCGACCGTTGGAGTCGACCGTTGCGCTCGCCAGCCGTTGCTCTGCTGGCACACCAGACAGTCTGGTGAATTATAGCGGAGCGCGGTCCCGAAAACCCGAAGGTGAAGAGTTTGAAGTCGATCTCCCCTGGAGCACCGAACACTGTCCGGTGGTGCACCGGACAGTCCGGTGCGCCAGACCAGGGTGCTCTTCGGTTTCTTTTTGATCCTTTCTTTTGAACCCTAACTTTAACTTTTTATTGGTTTGTGTTGAACCTTTGGCACCTGTAGAATATATAATCTAGAGCAAACTAGTTAGTCCAATTATTTGTGTTGGGCATTCAACCACCAAAATTATATTTAGGAAAAGGTTTGACCCTATTTCCCTTTGAATCTCCCCCTTTTTGGTGATTGATGCCAACACAAACCAAAGCAATTATATAAGTGCAGAATTGAACTAGTTTGCATAATGTAAGTGCATAGGTTACTTAGAGTTAAACCAACATTTTATTTATACTGGATATGCATGGATTGCTTTCTTTTTCTTTAACATTTTGGACCTCGCTTGCACCACTTGTTTTGTTTTTGCAAATTCTTTTGAAAATTCTTTTTAAAGTCTTTTTGCAAATAGTCAAAGGCATATGAGTAAGATTGCAAGAAGCATTTTCAAGATTTGAAATTTTCTCCCCCTATTTCAAATGCTTTTCCTTTAACTTAAACAAAAACACTCCCCAAATGAAATTCTTCTCTTAGTTTTCAAGAGGATTTTGAGATATATATCAATTTGAAATATAGATACCAATTGAGATATTCTTATTAGAGGAATACCAATCTGAAAGATACTAATTTGAAAACTTTATTTCGAAAATTTTGAAAAATTGGTGGTGGTGCGGTCCTTTTGCTTTGGGCAAATATTCTCTCCCCCTTTGGCATTAATCGCCAAAAACAGAGATTTTGAGAGCCCTTTTTAAATTCTCTCCCCCTTTGGCAAACAATATATGAGTGAAAGATTATACCAATATGGAGAGATGGCGGAATACCGGCAAAGAGTAAATAGTACCGATGGAGTTGAGTGGAAGCTTCGTCTTTGCCGAATACTCCATTTCCCTTTCAATCTATGGCTTAGTAGAAATTCACTTGAAAACACATTAGTCATAGCCTTGGTACTTAAATAACGAGAATTATGCATTTGTACCAAAATGAAAGAGATATGACCGCCAAAGGTATATAAATGAGCTATGTGTGCAATGTTTCAATCAAAATTCTTAGAATCAAGTATATTTAGCTCATTCCTAAGTTTGGTAAAGGTTTTCTAATCTAAAGGCTTGGTAAAGATATCGGCTAATTGATCTTTGGTGTTAATATAAGCTATCTCGATATCCCCCTTTGTTGGTGATCCCTGAAAAAGTGAAATCGAATGTCTATGTGCTTAGTGCGGCTGTGTTCAACGGGATTCTCCGCCATGCGGATAGCACTCTCATTGTCACATAGGAGAGGGACTTTGCTCAATTTGTAGCCATATTCCCTGAGGGTTTGCCTCATCCAAAGCAATTGCGCGCAATAATGGCCTGCGGCAATATACTTGGCTTCGACGGTTGATTGGGCTACTGAATTTTGTTTCTTTGAAGCCCAATACACCAGGGATCTCCCCAGAAACTGACAAGTCCCTGATGTGCTCTTCCTATCAATTTTACACCCTGCCCAATCGGCATCGGAATATCCTATTATATCAAAGGTGGATCCCCTGGGGTACCAAAGACCAAACTTAGGAGTGTAAACTAAATACCTCATGTTCTCTTCACGACTCTAAGGTGAACTTCCTTAGGGTCGGCTTGGAACCTTGCACACATGCATACGGAAAGCATAACATCCGGTCGAGATGCACATAAATAGAGTAAAAATCCTATCATCGACCGGTATACCTTTTGATCTACGGATTTACCTCCTGTGTCGAGGTCGAGATGCCCATTGGTTCCCAAGGGTTTCTTGATGGGCTTGGCATCCTTCATTCCAAACTTCTTAAGAATGTCTTGAATATACTTTGTTTGGCTGATGAAGATGCCCTCTTGGAGTTGCTTGATTTGGAATCCTAAGAAATATCTCAACTCCCCCATCATAGACATTTCGAATTTTTGTACCATGATCCTACTAAACTCTTCACAAGTAGATTTGTTAGTAGACCCAAATATGATATCATCAACATAAATTTGGCATACAAACAAATCATTTGCAACAGTTTTAGTGAAGAGAGTAGGATTGGCTTTACCGACTTTGAAACCATTAGTGATAAGAAAATCTCGCAGGCATTCATACCATGCTCTTGGGGCTTGCTTAAGCCCATAAAGCGCCTTTGAGAGTTTATAAACATGATTAGGTTACTCACTATCTTCGAAGCCGGGAGGTTGATCAACATAGACCTCTTCCTTGATTGGTCCATTGAGGAAGGCACTTTTCACGTCCATTTGGTAAAGCTTAAAGCCATGGTAAGTAGCATAGGCAAGTAGTATGCGAAATGACTCAAGCCTAGCTATGGGTGCATAAGTTTCATCGAAATCCAAACCTTCGACTTGTGAATAACCCTTGGCCACAAGTCGGGCTTTGTTCCTTATCACCACACCATGCTCATCTTGCTTATTGCAGAATACCCACTTGGTACCTACAACATTTTGATTAGGACGTGGAACTAAATGCCATACCTCATTCCTCGTGAAGTTATTGAGCTCCTTTTGCATTGCTAGCACCCAATCCGAATCTCTTAGTACATCCTTCATCCTGTATGGCTCAATGGAGGAGACAAAAGAGTAATGTTCACAAAAATGTGCAACATGAGATCTAGTCGTTACCCCCTTTTGAATGTCGCCGAGGATGGAGTTCACGGGGTGATCTCATTGGATTGCTTGGTGGACTCTTGGGTGTGGCGGTCTTTGACCCTGTATTTCTTGTTCATCTTCCTTGTCTTGATTTTCTTCATCTCCCCCTTGATCATTGCCTTCTTCTTGAGGTGGCTCATCTTCTTGATCTTCTTCTTCATCATCTTGAGCCTGTTCCTCATCTTGAGTTGGTGGAGATGCTTGTATGGAAGATGACGGTTGATCTTGTGCTTGTGGAGGCTCTTCGGATTCCTTAGGACACCCAATGGACATGTTCCTTAGCGCGATGCACGGATCCTCTTCATCATCTAATTCATCAAGATCAACTTGCTCCACTTGGGAGCCATTAGTCTCATCAAAGACAATGTCACAAGAAACTTCAACTAGTCCAGTGGACTTGTTAAAGACTATATATGCCCTTGTGTTTGAATCATATCCTAGTAAAAAGCCTTGTACAGCCTTAGGAACAAATTTAGATTTTCTACCTCTTTTAACAAGAATAAAACATTTGCTACCAAAGACTCTAAAATATGAAACATTGGGCTTTTTATCGGTGAGGAGTTCATAAGATGTCTTCTTGAGGATTCGGTGAAGGTAGAGCTGATTGATGGAGTAGCAGGTGTTGGGACCATGCTTCGTCGCCGAAGGTCCTGAAGGAAGAAACAGTTTCGGTTGAAGCTGTCTGTACGTAATGCCGAAGGGTGTCGCCCACGAAGCTTCGGAGTTACAAACCGACTTAAAGATAGAATGACCTTTTAGTCCATAAGAGTTTGAGTCGATGTTGTAAACTTTTATGAGGGGTATGATTGTAATTGTTCACAGGCTGTGTCCTGTGCCTATAAATACTGAACAGTATTCCTTTACTGTTCACGCATTTCTGTAATCGCGAAAGCATCATTCGAGAATTATTGCTTGTCAAGGCGAAGGTATAATCATACCTTAAACATTGTATTAAAAATAAGTATGTGAATGGTACCATTTATCTTCGACATATCTATCTTTAATGTTTTACATTTTACATCGTTTTATGTTATTTTTTGTTACCTTCGTAATATTATGTTTATATCCTTCGTCCGAAGTTCATTAAACCCTCGAGGAGATAATGCTTCAGCGGACGAAGGGTATTTAATGTTTAACATCATCGTGTTGCCTTGTTCTTGATTCATAGCATTTGAGAACAAGTCCCCAACATTGGCGCCCACCTCCGGTCAACACACTTCCACTTTTTTGAGCTGATGGCTTCGTTCAACGATCAAGCTGGACCTGCTTCGGCCCCGAAGCTGGTGCTCCCGATAATAGGTGGTTCATGCTCAGAGCCAGCCAACAAAAAGCAGAAGAAGGAAGCACAGAGAAGGGTACAGCATGTTGGGGTGCAAGGACCCTTCATCAAGTCAAGATGGTCTCACATTCCAATTACCTTCTCCCAAGAGGATCTTCAACTCAAGGATTACCCAAACAATGATGCTATGGTTATCTCTTGTGTGATCAAAGGATTTCTGGTCCATAATGTTTTGGTTGACATAGGCAGCGCAGCTGATATCATATTTGCTAAAGCTTTCAGACAAATGCAAGAGCCCGAAGACAAGATCCATGATGCTACACACCCTCTTTGTGGCTTCGGAGGACGGCAAATTGTAGCACTTGGGAAGATCACCATGCCAGTAACCTTCGGATTTGTTAACAACACAAGGACTGAGCAAATTGTGTTTGATATTGTTGACATGGAGTATCCTTACAATGCTATCATTGGTCGCGGTACTCTCAATGCCTTTGAAGCAATTCTTCACCCAGCTTACCTTTGCATGAAGATACCTTCGGACCAAGGGCCTATTGCTATTCATGGAAGTCAGGAAGCTGCCAGAAGGGCCGAAGGAAATTGGACAGATTCAAAAGCAATCCATAACATAGATGGAGCTGAGGCCTGTGAGCAATACAAGTTCAGAAGGGAAAAAGCTGCTTCAGCTGACCAGCCGAAGCCCATGCTCTTATGTTAGGATATAGCAGATCAGAAGGTGTTATTGGGATCTCAATTGTCTGAAGAGCAGGAAAAAACCTTGATAAGGTTTCTGTTCAACAATAAAGATGTTTTTGCCTGGTCAGCTAATGATCTTTGTGGAGTTAACAGGGATGTTATTGAGCATTCACTCAATGTCGATCCATCCTTCAGACCCAGAAAGCAAAGGCTTCGGAAGATGTCTGATGACAAGGCCGAAGGTGCCCGGAATGAAGTGAAAAGACTCCTCAGTGCTGGAGTTATTAGAGAGGTGAAATACCCAGAATGGTTGGCTAACACTGTTATGGTGAAGAAGGCCAATGGTAAATGGAGAATGTGTATTGATTTTACTGACCTCAATAAGGCTTGTCCGAAGGACGAGTTTCCATTACCAAGGATAGATTCCTTAGTCGATGCAGCAGCTTCATCAGAGCTTATGAGTTTGCTGGATTGCTATTAAGGCTATCATCAAATCTGGATGAAGAAGGAGGATGAACCGAAAACCAGCTTCATAACCCCTAGCGGGACATATTGCTACCTCCGGATGCCTGAGGGGCTTAAAAATGCTGGAGGAAGCTTCAGCAGAATGACAGCGAAGGTTCTCCATTCTCAGATAGGCAGGAATGTACTAACTTATGTTGATGACATTATTGTGAAAAGAATGAAGCAAGATAACCACATTGCTGATTTACAGGAGACCTTCGCTAATTTTAGACAGGCTGGTTTAAAGCTGAATCCAGAAAAATGTGTCTTCGGAGTAAAGAAGGGGAAATTTCTTGGTTGCCTAGTTTCAACAAAGGGAATTGAGGCTAATCCAAGTAAAATCGAAGCTATACTTTGAATGGAACCACCAAGCACAAAAAAGGGGGCTCAAAGATTGACGGGAAGGCTGGCATCTCTCAACAGATTCATATCCAGATCGGCAGAGAGAAACTTACCATTCTTCGAAGTGCTGAAGTCAGCCGAAGTCTTTCAATGGGGACCAATCCAGCAGAAAGCCTTCGAAGAGCTGAAGCAATATTTGATAGAACTAACAACATTAACTCCACCAACGCCAGGGGCTCCTTTGTTATTATATGTGGTAGTTTCGCACTCAGCGGTAAGTGCGGCACTTGTCCAGGAGAAGCTCGAAGGCCAAGTTAAGAAGCAGGCCCCAATATATTTCGTATCCAAGGTTCTTAGCTTATCAAAGAAAAATTATACAGAATTGGTGAAGGTACTGTATGCTGTTTTGATGGCCTCCAGGAAGCTTCGGCATTATTTTCAAGCTTACAACATAATTGTTCCTTCTTCACAACCTCTGAAGGATATTATGAGAAACCGAGAAGCTACTGGAAGGATTGGAAAATGGGCTGCAGAGCTCAATGAATTTTGTATTGATTATGTTCATAGGTCCTCGATTCAGTCCCAGGCATTAGCAGACTTCATTGCTGACTGGACGCCAGGGGCTCAGGAGGAAGAAACAAATAAAGATGCCGAAGCATGGACAGTGTTTTGCGATGGGTCTTGGGGAACCTTCGGAGCAGGAGCGGCTGCTGTGTTGGTTTCACCTTCCAAAGTTAAAACTTGTTATGCGGCACGACTTGATTTTAGTTGCACAAATAATATCGCTGAGTATGAAGCTCTGCTCTTGGGTCTTCGGAAGTTGAAGGCAATGGGAATCAGAAGGGCCATTCTTAAAACTGACTCTCAAGTTATATCTGGTCATGTTGACAAGAGCTATAAAGCAAGAGACCCGAAGCTTGAAAAGTATCTAGATACAGTTCGAAGGATTGAGGCTTCCTTCGAGGGTCTCTGTCAAAAATATTCCTCGTGGAGAAAATGAATACGCTGATCTATTGGCCAAGTCAGCAGCCCAGGGGCTGCCCATACCTTCGGAAGTATTTTTCGAAACAATAAAAGCACCTTCGGTCGAGCTTCTTGAAAGAGCAATCCTTAATATATCCCCTGTTTATAGCGAGGATTGGAGAACTGAGATTGTTTCTTTCCTCCAGGGTAATTTTCTTTCAGACGACGAAGCTTATAACAGGAGAATAGAGGCAAGAGCTCGACCATATGTCATAATAGAAGGGGAGTTATACAAGCGTGGGGTCTGTTCCCCATTGCTCAAGTGTTTATCCAGATCCGAAGGTATAGAATTAATGAAGGAAATACATGCAGGCCTGTATGGATCTCACATTGGGTCTAGGCCCTTGCTTGGGAAAGTTTTTCGCCAAGGATTTTATTGGCCAAAGGCAGCTTCGGATGCAGCGGATATAGTCCAAAAGTGCGAAGGTTGTCAGAAATGTGCAAGAGATCAAAAACAACCTTCGTCTTTAACTCAATTAATACAATCCACTTGGCCATTGCAGAGGTGGGGCCTTGATTTGCTAGGCCCATTACCACCAGCACAGGGGAACTTAAGATATGTGGTAGTAGCAGTGGAGTATTTTTCCAAATGGATTGAGGCGAAGCCCTTAGCCACAATAACTTCATTTACTATTCAAAAGTTTTTCTGGCAGAACATTGTTTGTCGCTTCGGAGTGCCGAAGGCCATTACTGTGGACAATGGGACACAGTTTGATTCTGAAGCCTTCAGAGAATTTTGTGATCAAATTGGCACGAAGATCCATTTTGCATCAGTTCGACACCCAGAGTCAAATGGACTTGTCGAAAGAGCTAATGGGATCATAATGACAGGAATAATGAAGTCAATCTTTAACCAGCCCAGGGGAAAATGGCCTGACGAGCTAATCAAAGTGGTATGGAGCCATAATACAACCATGTCAAGGTCAACAGGTTTTACGCCCTTTAAACTATTGTTCGGTGACGAAGCAATAACCCCAGAAGAGGCCAAAGCAGGATCAATAAGAATAGTAGCTTCGGCAGAAGGCAAAGACGAAGCTGATTGTTCTGTAGAAAAAGATGCTATTGAAGGGATCAGACTTCAAGCTGTGGAAAACATCAATAAATATCAAGCTGAAACAATAAAATGGCGTGACAGAAAAGTCAAGTTGAAGAACATTGAACCAGGACACTTGGTACTTTGAAGAGTAGCCAACCCTGAGACAGCAGGCAAATTACAGCTAAAGTGGGAAGGCCCCTTTTTGGTAGTATCTTCGTCAAGACCCGGTTCCTAAAGATTGAAGGATATGGACGGCAACGACATTCCCAGATCATGGAATGCGGATGAGCTTCGACGATATTATGTTTAGCTTGATGTAATTTTTTATATTCTTTTTCGTGGCACCCTTTTCCTTTCCAAAGGGGGAGAAAGGTTTTTAATGGGGCCACAACATGTAATTTTCCTTATTTCAATTTTATGAGAGTGATATCCCCCAAAAAATGTAAATGTAAATGCAAAAGGAAAAAAGAAAAGGAAACAAGGAGAAGCTCAAAAGTCGTTCCTAAGGGAATGCAGAGCTTACAGCGAAAAATAAACGCTGATTCCGTCGAAAGTAAAAGGCGAAGAAGCTCCTAAGGGAGGCTTACAGCGAAAAGTCAACGCTGATTCCGCTAAAAGTAAAAGGCGAAGAAGCTCCTAAGGGAGGCTTACAGCGAAAAGTCAACGCTGAAGGACTATGATTATGTATTTTGATATTCATTTGCACAATGCATCTCATCATGTCATTTGCATTCATAAACATGCATTTAGACATACATAGAATCATCATTGTACCGCATAAAAACACAGATGCTTCGGCAATGAGGAAAAACTCGAAGGAAAATCTTTATGCTTCGTTGTGTACGAAAAGAAGGGAAGGTGTTTTTTCGCCTTCGGCTCAAAAGAGAAGTTTCGTCCACAGCAAAGCAGATTGTACGCAGACAGCAGAAACAAAATATATAACAAGGTATGTACAAATTTACATAAGTTGTTCCATAACTATATTACAAAAGTTTCTCTAGAATTTTTGCAGGATAGTACATTGTAAACAATTATCAAGCTTCACGCTAGGCTTCGTCAAACTTCAACTTTGTCAAACTTCAGCTTCGTCATCCTGCGTACATCAAACAGCAAAATAAGAAAGGTGCAAATTTCAAGGAGAAGGTAGAAGTAACAAAAATAAGTTTCTTACCGGCTTAAGATGACTTCGAGCTTCGTCACCCGCCATCTTTCGCCCACCACTTACCCAGATCTGGGTCATGAATCTATTCCCGATGCTTCGGGCTAGGCTTGGGATATTTATCAGATCTGATGCTGACAAGCTGAAGTTTGGTCTGTTCACAATATTTCCATGCGTGCAGCCAGCCTTCAGAAAAGCGGTGGCTGTGCCCCGAGAAGCTACCAGGGCGCAGAAGTCGGCGTGCCCACCGATAACTTCGTCAAGGGCATCAACTTCGCCTTCAATATATTCTAACGTGCTGGGCAGATTATCAGCTGAAGGTGTAAATTTTGCAGAGCTAGCTCCGACAGAATGGAACACATCCTTCAGCCGTTGCACGCATCGGCTGCCGAAGCTAAGGCATTTCTCTTGAAGTTTTTTAAAGGACTTCTGCAAAATCAAATTTTTATCCATCTCAGTTTTCAGCCTTGCTTCGAGATATTTCTTTTCTTGCTCAAATTTTTCTGACTGTTGGAGCAGTTCATTCTTCAAGTTGTCATTCTCAGTTTGGACTTCAGCCAAAGAACCCTCCATAGTCTGAATAACAAAATCTTTCTTTTCTAATGCACCTTCGTACTCTTTAACCATCATTTCAAGATCTTGGATGGTGAAATTCTTCTTCTTCAAATCAGCTTCGTAGTTTTCAACCTTTTCAGCCAAACTTTGGATGACGGCTTTGTTTTTCTCTTCTTCGAGATCTTGTTGCATTTTTAGAACTTTACTTAATAGTATGCTCTGTCGAAACGATCTTCATTAGAAAACAACCTAAAAATAATAATAATAATAAAATAACAAAAGTATTTGTTACCTTGAAGTTAGCATAAAGTAAACTTCCGGCGATATGGTGCCGTTGGTAGCGGCAGAGGTCCATTTCCAGCTTCGGCAGGCCAATATTTTTGCAGAGAGTTCTAACAATTCTAGCTTCGCTGCGGTTTCGAAGGCACCTCAGTTTTCCTTCATTTACCCCACCAAATAGTGTAGCCCCTGGCTTATATCCGCAGGCTATGGCACATCTTTTAAGCTCTGCTTTTTCAATGTCTGTCAGCTCTTGCCCAAGTAGATCTTGAAATTCAAAATCTTCACCCTCCAAAATGTCTTCAGCTTGTTTTTTCCCCTTTTCAGTGCCTGTGCTCGCCGCGGCCACAGCAGATTCTTCCTCAGTCATTTTCAAGAGTATGTTATCAATAACTTCAAGTGTCTTGTCCAGGTTCAGATCTTCTGTGGCTTCAGTTTCAACTCCGGCAGCTTCGGCTGCGCCAGTTTCAGCTTCGGAGGTATCCGCTCTGGTGGTGGTTTCGGCTGTGGCGCCCTTAGCTTCGGCAGTCTGGTCAATAACAATTCTTGATGCCGGTGTCGGCAGCGGTGTCCCATGAATTACATCTGCTATTTGAATAATCCTTCGTTTTTTCGGCAATGCAGGACCTTCTTCTGCCGAAGCTGCCTTGTCCTTCTGAAAAAACTTCGTCAGTTCCAACACCAGCGGACTTAGCTTCACAGGCAAGGGTTCAATCATTACCTTCATAATCTCTTCTACTTCAACAGCAGAAGGCGTTGCGGGAGTATCTTCTTCTCGAACCAACGATTTTGGTTCCGGAGATGCAGTTTTCCTCTTTCCTCCAGTGGCCACCTTCAGCTCACGATTCAATTCTTCAGGGATAAGTTTTTCAGAATCTCCCCTTTTCTTTTTGGTCACCTTGGCGACCTCTTCGTCAGCAGCGCTGGAAATTCTTTTTCGCTTTGGGCCTCCGGCATCTCCGCCCAGGTGATCATAATCAACATATTCAAAACCAATGGCATCGAGCACCCTTTTCAGCCTTCGCTTCGGCCGAGTGCCGAAGGCTGCTGTCATTAGCTGGTCCTCTTTTTTGGAGTAATTTCCAAGGATTTCATTGCTCATTACTTCAATTGTATCAAGCCATTCTTGACAAGGCGTTTTAAAGAATTTCTTAAATTTATAATGATAGGGTAGTCGGACAAGCTCCCCTTCTTTCTTTTCTCCTTTAAGCTTCGGCATAGTCCACTCCTTCATGGTCGGAAATACTCTGAAGGCCAGAAATTTCTGCACTAGATCTCTAGTGCCAATGTGTTCTGCAATAATCTTGAATTCGGCCAGTGTGGCCCAAGTTGGACCTTCGGTTGTCATTCTGCAGCGGGGTCTTGTTTCTCCGAAGGTTAGTTCAAGAGGGCTCTGTACTAGCTTCTCTCTGTCTTCGTCAACTTTGACATAAAACCATTCTGACTTCCAGCCTGCTAGCCATTTGCTCCGGTAGCTGATCACAGGAAATTATGTGGTTTTCCGATAGGCAAAATTATAACAACCAAAATTTTCGTGCAACCCATCCTTTCTGGCCTTAGTCTGGTAATGCAGCTCGTGTACTCGACAGAAACTGTCAGCAAATGGCTCCACCGCCTGGCTTCGGAGAGCCCAGATATAAACGCTAAGCCTGACGATGGCGTTGGGGGTCAACTGGTGAAAATAGATCCCAAACCTTTGCAGCACATCAGAAATCATCCTATTCAAAGGAAATCTTAACCCAGCCTTTAAAAAACTCTTGAAAATAACTATTTCATCCTTTTCTGGCTTCGGGGTAGTCTCCTCTCCCCCGAACCGAAGTAGCTTCTTCTCATCTTCTCTGAAATAGCCCGCCTTCACCATCTTGGAGAAATCCGCCTTGGAAATAGTCGACTTCCCGAAGTCCAAATGACTAGGCTTGCTCGGTACTGCGATATGGTAGTCATCGTCAAAACCAGCTTCCTCAATATCTCCTCGTTCTGCTTCGGCAGTAGCTTGTTCTGTTTCGGCAGCAGCTTGTTCTGTTTTGGCAGTAGGCATTCTTTCCGAAGTCACCAATCCGGATCGTTGCATTGCTTCGGAGATAGGGACAGTCTCTGCACCTTCGACTTTGCCTCCCTCACGCTCAACTCTAGCAGTAGAGCGCAACCTGGCCATTCAATTTTAAATTTCTCGGGAATTAAATAACCTCTTCTTCTGACGAAGCTTCTCTTCTGACGAAGCAGACACCAAATTGGAGCTTCGTCTGAATCTGAGAGTCGACCTTCGGCTATGGTTAAAAATTTTGGCAGCACAACAGTGTAATAGCAATGAATGCTGTGGTAACTTTACACCTACCAGTCTGTTTATATAGTGTTGCAGGAAGGAAGGTGAATCGTTGGGAATTTTTACACCAGGCAAGCGGTTGCTCGCACCCGCTGATCGGTGGACCGCAAAAGCCAGAATAGTGAACTCGCATGGTGGAATCGCTACGCGCTCGAAAGCTGTATCGTTTCTCGACAACGAGCTCAGGGAAGGTGTTTTTTCGGACCTTCGGCTTCCTGAAGCCTGAGAGACTTTTTTCACGGATCAAGCTCGTTACGAAAAACGATCTAGCACCGCGAAGGGGCTACTGTTGGGACCATGCTTCGTCGCCGAAGGTCCTGAAGGAAGAAACAGTTTCGGTTGAAGCTGTCTATACGTAATGCCGAAGGGTGTCGCCCATGAAGCTTCGGAGTTACAAACCGACTTAAAGATAGAATGACCTTTTAGTCCATAAGAGTTTGAGTCGATGTTGTAAACTTTTATGAGGGGTATGATTGTAATTGTTCACAGGCTGTGTCCTGTGCCTATAAATACTGAACAGTATTCCTTTACTGTTCACGCATTTCTGTAATTGCGAAAGCATCATTCGGGAATTATTGCTTGTCAAGGCGAAGGTATAATCATACCTTAAACATTGTATTAAAAATAAGTATGTGAATTGTACCATTTATCTTCGACATATCTATCTTTAATGTTTTACATTTTACATCGTTTTATGTTATTTTTTGTTACCTTCGTAATATTATGTTTATATCCTTCGTCCGAAGTTCATTAAACCCTCGAGGAGATAATGCTTCAGCGGACGAAGGGTATTTAATGTTTAACATCATCGTGTTGCCTTGTTCTTGATTCATAGCATTTGAGAACAAGTCCCCAACAGCAGGCGGTCTTAATCGCCTCGGCCCAAAACCGATCCGGAGTCTTGTATTCATCAAGCATGGTCCTTGCCATGTCCAGTAGAGTTCTATTTTTCCTCTCCACTACACCATTTTGTTGAAGTGTGTAGGGAGAAGAGAACTCATGCTTGATGCCCTCCTCCTCAAGGAAGCCTTCAATTTGTGAATTTTTGAACTTCGTCCCATTATCGCTTCTTATATTCTTGATCCTCAATCCGAACTCATTTTGAGCCCATCTCAAGAATCCTTTTAAGGTCTCTTGGGTTTGTGATTTATCCTACAAAAAGAACACCCAAGTGAAGCGAGAATAATCATCCACAATTACAAGACAGTACTTACTCTCGTCGATGCTTATGTAAGCGATCGAGCTAAATAAGTCCATGTGGAGTAGCTCGAGCGGCCTGTCCATTGTCATGATGTTCTTGTGCGGATGATGGGCACCAACTTGCTTTCCTACTTGACATGCACTACAAACCCTGTCTTTCTCAAAATAAACATCCGTTAGTCCCAAAATGTGTTCTCCCTTTAGAAGCTTGTTAAGATTCTTCATCCCAACATGGGCTAGTCGGCGATGCCAGAGCCAACCCATATTAGTATTAGCAATTAAGCAAGTGTCGAGTTCAGCTCTATTGAAATCAACTAAGTATAGCTGACCCTCTAACACTCCCTTAAATGCTATTGAATCATCACTTCTTCTAAAGACAGTAACACCTATAATTGTAAAAAGATAGTTGTAACCCATTTTGCATAATTGAGATACAGAAAGCAAATTGTAATCTAAAGAATCTACAAGAAAAACATTGGAAAAAGAATGGTTAGGTGATATTGCAATTTTACCAAGTCCTTTGACCAAACCTTGATTTCCATCCCCGAATGTGATAGCTCTTTGGGGATCTTCATTTTTCTCATAGGAGGAGAACATCCTTTTCTCCCCTGCCATGTGGTTTGTGCATCCGCTATCAATTATCCAGCTTGAGCCCCCGGATGCATAAACTTGCAAAATAGTTTTAGGCCTTGTTCTTAGGTACCCAAACGGTCTTGGATCCTTTCACATTAGAAACAAGCACCTTGGGCACCCAAACACAAGTCTTTGAGCCATTGTGTTTGGCCCCAACATATTTGGCAACTATCTTGCCTGATTTGTTAGTTAAAACATAAGATGCATCAAAAGTATTAAATGAAATAATTGGCTCATTTGATGCAGTAGGAGATTTCTTTTTAGGCATTTTAACATGGGTAGAATGCCTAGAGCTAGATGCATCATTCTTGTACATAAAAGCATGATGGGAGACAGAATGAGACTTCCTAGCATGAATTCTCCTAATTTTGTGTTCGGGATAACCAACAGGATATAAAATATAGCCCTCGTTATCCTGAACCATGGGAGCCTTGCCCTTAACAAAATTAGACAATTTCTTAGGGGCATTAAGCTTGACATTGCCTCCCTATTAGAAGCCAATGCCATCCTGTCACACCCGGTTCCAGGGGGTAGAACCGAGCGCATAGCATATGTGTGCCAGGATCTATTTCCACACATATGTTGACGTCACAAGTGTAATATATCAAAAGAACAATGCATAAAAGCGTAAATAAAGATTTTATTAACATATTACACTTCGAACAGACATAATGTCTTAACCTTTATTCATCAAAGTACAGCGAAACATGGACATCCATCCATAGGAAGATGACCGGGGGTATCACTAGACTAGCATCCATGGAGTTCAGCATCATATCTTCATCTGCAACTTCTGATCAAAATTAAGCAAGGGTGAGTTCACTTATGGTCGGAGCTCAGCAAGTGGGGGAAAAACTAATGCAAGGTAACAAGGTGAGGCTAAGGTTGAGCAGTAAGCATTTTAGTTGGTCAACATTTTATTAACAACACCTGTCTTACTAATAAGTGTGAATCCCAAGTATTCCCATTAAACAAAGGTATAAGAATATTTCAACAACACTTAAGTGTAACCACTTAAGCAAACCATTGGTAGATCATTGGATCTCGATTTATTTCCATCTTCAAGTTCAATTATCATGTGAGGAATCCAGGCTGCTCATAACCATGAGCACGGCTGATATATAAGTTTTACACTTTGCAGAGGTGGTACAACTTTACCCACAAGCCGTGTATCCCCTCTAGCCTGGGTCAGCCAAAACCCGTAAACAATTCCGAGGTGAGTGGCTAGGGATCCACTATGAGGCTTTCACAAAATACACTTAATACGTAGCAACCCGCTAAGGTTTCTAAAGACGATGGTGGAGGCCCCTGGGTGAGGTACCTTAGCCAAGAATACGTCCCCATGTTAACGTGGGCTGCCAACACCTACCGCTCCCCCTCTTGCCCATATTTCAGGTAAGGTTGCCATGCACTAAGCATATAAAGCTAATTACCAAAGCCAGAGCCATGATAGCACTCGTGGTTGCACTGTTTTCCCGGGTGGTCACTCCATGTTCCAATTAATATGCAATAATCTTGTTTAACCATTGGGTTAACAACAATAATGTAAACTTACCATTTTGGAACATTAATATCATAAGCGGGAGTGACTGCATAAAGTTAAGTTGTAGCAATAGCATAGCTATGAAGGTAAAGTATGATTCCCAGGTTTGATCAAGGAATAAGGTTGGAAAGGTTATCTAAATAGGTAACCCATCAAATTATGCATATATATCCAAAAGAATAAACTTTATAAAATGTATTGTTTGAGATCAAACAGAGTATGCAGAGGGAGAAGTCCACTTGCCTTGCTTATTGAAAACTTGAGACTCTTCCATGGATCTGAATAGATCTTGATTCTTAACTACTAGATCAACCACTGAATATCACACAAACAAACAAGAAGAACAAACACCACTCAATAACATACCACATTCACCCTACATAAAGCTAAAAGAAAGCCTAACGAAAAGAGCGTTCGCTTTTCAAAAATGTCGCAAGTAATGGTTATAATAAGTAGGTATTCTTTTCAAAAATGTGTGATCTATACTTTATAAAACAAGTCATGAGCTTAAAAATATCTTAATTAAAATATACAAATATTAGATTTACCATTTTAATCCTTTATAAAAGCATATGTGGTATGTCTAAGATTAAGAGTTGATCAGATAAAACACATTATAACGATATTAAACATTTTAAACCTTTTTAAGAAAAGATATATGTTATATATCTAAGGTTAATGTGTTATGAAATACATTATTAATTTTAGAAGCATTATGGAACATATTATAATTCTTTGTTAAACCTTCATTTATGATAAATTAAGATATAAGTCTAAATAGGTTTTATGTGAAGAGGTCAATATTATTAAATACCTATTTATGACGAGTTAGGTTATGAGTCTTAAATGAACTTTTATGTAGGAGACAATGAACAAACAATTATATTTTATTTTTATTAGAAAGTACGTGTCCTATATTCTTTGTTAGGAAAGTTGTATACAAAACAAATATGTAAACTAACATTTTAATTATAAAAAGGACATGAACACTAGTTTTCTTTATTTTATCCTTTAGGGACCACTAAATGATATATATAAATAATATGGATTCAATGTGATGAACGGATTAATCACGCCTACATTACTAGTTAAGAACAAATTGACTATAGGTTTAATAAGTTATGATAAAGGATAATTAATCTATTAATTATCTTTAATTCTATTGTAGGAACAAATGATCTAAATGATCTAATTCATTAGAAAGGGAAATATATTCGACATTATATCCCTTTAGTTTAGTTATGAGGGTATAAGCACCTAATTAAGTCATTTTAACATTTTTAGGAAACTCTATTTTTTTCTTAGTGGGAATAAAGAATGTTTGTGCATAAAAACATATAACATTTTGATTATGAATCACACTTTATCAGCAAAGATAATATTATAATTATTTACCTAATTTTTTTATTTATGAAAGGATGGTCTAGAATTCTTTTTAATTTTATATTTACAATCTATGTATAAAATGATTATAGCAGCATAAATCAATTAATTTACTAAATTATGTGAACCGTTTAAATATACTATTTAAAATTGTTTAACACATAATTATGAAACTAACAAAACCATTCTTATTTCATTTGATATACAATTATTCAGTTAAAGAAAATATAAACGTCGCAGGGATCTAAACGATATTAACTATAGAAATCGAAGTGTAGCTAACAAAAAATAGATCTTGTCTTCTACCTTCAGCACGTGGCCATGATACATGGAGTGGATCGACGGTTTTAGCGTTGGGAACGAGCTAGGCGCAGGGACGACAGATCTTCCTGGCGATGATGACGGTGTTCGGTGTGGCGATGGCGCGACGGCAGCAGCAGGCGCGGAGAAGAACGTGTAGGAATGCGACGAGGCTCTTCGGCGGGAGCATCGGCGACGTCAAGCGACGCAGCAGCAATCACGACCACGACGGCGAGCAGCGACAGGCGAGTAGAACAGAGGCGAGGAGATGCTGCGTGGGCTCGACAAGGGCAAGCTGGGCATCAGCATGAAGGCATGACTACGTGGATAGGGAGGCACGATGGAGAAGAGGGGAGGCTGGAAATCTATTACAATGGCTGCGATAGTAGCTTTTTATGGACCGAAGAACAAGGAGAGCAAGCGATGCCACAGAGGTGAGGACAACTGACAACGGTCGACATTAATGCAGAGCAAAGGAAAGGACACCGGTAGTGGGAGGGAAGGAGAACTGGCGTTGGAGAGGAGGCGATTTGGGTGCCGCATGCCTCATGGTTCACCTGTCCTCCACTAGCATGAAATTGAGCAGACGGGAGAGCGCTTTACGGGTAGGAGAAAGAGCAGGCACGCGCATAGGCAACGAAGCAGAGAAGAAATGGATCGGCTGGAGGAAGCTGAAGGGAGTAGGAGGTAGGAAGCAAGCACGACTCGAGCTTTATAGGCGAGGGAGGAGAGTGGTTTGCGGGCAGATTTAATACTCCATTGATGCAGATTGAAGAACAGCGTTACCTACTCGAAGAAACAGCCGCGGCTATTAATGGCTTAGCCCACGACGATGAAGAGGGAGAGTAGATGACGCTATCGCTGTTTAATGGAGAAGAGGCGGACATGCGCACTTGAGTGTGGAGAAGAGGAGGCTGGCAACCACGGCAGCAGGAGGCATCCGTATCGGCAGAAGGCAAAGAGGCACTACAGAGGAGAAACCGGCGGCGACACTGTCCGTTCTCCCTTTTTTTTTGAAACGGCGGTGTCGAGTAATTGAGTGTGTGACTTTCCCTTGGTGAAGGAGCCTTGACAGCGTGGGCTCCATCTGGCATATAAATGAGAGGGAGAGGGAAGGTAGGATGAGTTGCAGCTCGGCCAAAATGAACACACGGAGGACGAGGGCTCATGCATGTTTTTTTCTTTTTTTTATTAAGTAAATGGATATATATATATCATCATAAATCCAAAAACAATAGTAATATAAATAAAATATCTTTTCATAAAATAAATTATTTTGAGGTAAATTCTATTATTTAACTAGGTTGGACTAAAAAAAACAAAAACCAATAAATGAAACTTTCACAAATACCTAAAAATAAAAAAATATTAAATTATTAAAATGTGTATTCCAAAAACAACTTATTATTATTATTATTAAATGAGATCTTTCTCACAAAATGAATCCAATAATTGTATCTGAACACCAAATCAAGCAAAACATGTGCTTCGACATGAATGCGTCAATCACTTATTAATGAAATTTTACTATTCAAGAAAATATTTATTTATTTATATTATCATTTATTTTTTGTAAACATAAATATTTTTCTTTCTATTGAGAACTAATAAATCAAACTGGGTTGCTTTCAATTGATAGATTTAGGGTGTTACAAAATCTATCCCCCTAAAAAAGAATCTCGTCCTCGAGATTAGGGAAGGCTAGCAAGAAAACAAAAGTGATTCATTGTTATTTGTAGGTTCTTGGTTCATGTCAGACTCTTCCAAACTTAAGGAAATTATTGTTTCTTCGCTCCGCAATAAATACTAATCAAGCGGTCTTCATCATCGTACTTATAAATTGGTTGGTCTTCTAGATTATTTCTTGGGTCTTGCTTCACAGTCTTCTTCTCTAGTCGGTCTAGGCGCTTCTTGGGGCATTGACGAATGATATTTCCTTCATCCTTGCAGTAGTAACAAGCACCTCTTGCTTTGAGATCTTCACAAGTTAACTTCATTTGACTGACAACAGATGATGGCTGATTGGGTGTCTGTATCTTAAATAAACGAGCCTGGTTTGATTCTCCAGTTTGGGTATAGGAAGGAGGGATGAAAATACTAAGCAAAGATAGTACATAGAGCATAGAAAACCCAACTATATAAGGTTTTACCTAGTAAACTCATGTAATTGTCGAAAGTCTCACAACACACCAACAATCATTACAAAGAAGCAAATCAAACATGAGCACAAAGACATCTAATAGGAACTTAAGCACACCAAGACAACATAGCTCAATGTAACTCAATCAACAAAAAAAACTTTTCTAAAGACAATGGTTCTATCACAAGTTTTTTTGAAAGGCGATACAAGGTTTGTAGAAACAGAGGTTATAAAATTAAGGAATCGGATAAAAATAGCAAAGAGTTAGACAAAGGAAAAGACATTATTACTGACAACCATGAGTGAAGTAAGATAACCATGAACTAGTAATGCGAGGATAAATGATACAACCAAGGATATGAAATGAGTTAGAGAAAAAAAAGATTTATCAAGGCTAAAAATAGAGAGGCATTATCAAGGAGAGAAGTAGGGAGGCGAAGAGTTCAATATATTAAGGTAGATATTGCCAAGGATGACAATTCAAATAGCAAGAAAACAGAAGAAGTCAAGGGTTATATAGCAATATTATGGATTAGAAAACCACTATAATATAATATAACAATGTCCTTAGCGCTCTAGTCAAAAAACTTAATTCCATAGAACTATCCTATCAACCTAACCAAGAAGAATGGTAATAGACCCAAAGAATCCATAGCAGAACTTCTTGCGGAATGGGGACAAGACAGAGAATAAGGCATCATCGATAGCTTTGAAAGGGTTTCTTCTGGCAAACTTTGCTTCAAGTTTTGCAATCCTAGCTTGATCATCTTGCAATGCTTCTGAGGAGAGCCTTCTGATAGATGAAGAATCAGACAAGAAGAGTTGAAGATAAAAGAGACGAGTTTTGATATAAAGTAAGTTTTTATCGAGGAAAATATATCAGGCTTTAAAAGACTGACTGGGCTTTCCATTTCTAACTAATCTAGCGACCTACGGTCACATTGCTTTGATACCACTTTTGTCACACCTGGTTCCAGGGGGTAGAACCGAGCGCATAGCATATGTGTGCCAGGATCTATTTCCACACATATGTTGATGTCACAAGTGTAATATATCAAAAGAACAATGCATAAAAGCGTAAATAAAGATTTTATTAACATATTACACTTCGAACAGACATAATGTCTTAACCTTTATTCATCAAAGTACAGCGAAACATGGACATCCATCCATAGGAAGATGACCGGGGGTATCACTAGACTAGCATCCATGGAGTTCAGCATCATATCTTCATCTGCAACTTCTGATCAAAATTAAGCAAGGGTGAGTTCACTTATGGTCGGAGCTTAGCAAGTGGGGGAAAAACTAATGCAAGGTAACAAGGTGAGGCTAAGGTTGAGCAGTAAGCATTTTAGTTGGTCAACATTTTATTAACAACACCTATCTTACTAATAAGTGTGAATCCCAAGTATTCCCATTAAACAAAGGTATAAGAATATTTCAACAACACTTAAGTGTAACCACTTAAGCAAATCATTGGTAGATCATTGGATCTCGATTTATTTCTATCTTAAAGTTCAATTATCATGTGAGGAATCCAGGCTGCTCATAACTGTGAGCACGACTGATATATCAGTTTTACACTCTGCAGAGGTGGTACAACTTTACCCACAAGCCGTGTATCCCCTCTAGCCTGGGTCGGCCAAAACCCGTAAATACTTCCGAGGTGAGTGGCTAGGGATCCACTATGAGGCTTTCACAAAATACACTTAATACGAAGCAACCAGCTAAGGTTTCTAAAGACGATGGTGGAGGCCCCCTAGGTGAGGTACCTTAGCCAAGAATACGTCCCCATGTTAACGTGGGCTGCCAACACCTACCGCTCCCCCTCTTGCCCATATTTCAGGTAAGGTTGCCAGGCACTAAGCATATAAAGCTAATTACCAAAGCCAGAGCCATGATAGCACTCGTGGTTGCACTGTTTTCCCGGGTGGTCACTCCATGTTCCAATTAATATGCAATAATCTTGTTTAACCATCGGGTTAACAACAATAATGTAAACTTACCATTTTGAAACATTAATATCATAAGCGGGAGTGACTGCATAAAGTTAAGTTGTAGCAATAGCATAGCTACGATGGTAAAGTATAATTCCTAGGTTTGATCAAGGAATAAGCTTGGAGAGGTTATCTAAATAAGTAACCCGTCAAATTATGCATATATATCCAAAAGAATAAACTTTATAAAATGTATTGTTTGGGATCAAACAGAGTATGCAGAGGGAGAAGTCCACTTGCCTTGCTTATTGAAAACTTGAGACTCTTCCATGGATCTGAATAGATCTTGATTCTTAACTACTAGATCAACCACTGAATATCACACAAACAAACAAGAAGAACAAACACCACTCAATAACATACCACATTCACCCTACGTAAAGCTAAAAGAAAGCCTAACGAAAAGAGCGTTCGCTTTTCAAAAATGTCGCAAGTAATGGTTATAATAAGTAGGTATTCTTTTCAAAAATGTGTGATCTATACTTTATAAAACAAGTCATGAGCTTAAAAATATCTTAATTAAAATATACAAATATTAGATTTACCATTTTAATCCTTTATAAAAGCATATGTGGTATGTCTAAGATTAAGAGTTGATCAGATAAAACACATCATAACGATATTAAACATTTTTAACCTTTTTAAGAAAAGATATATGTTATATATCTAAGGTTAATGTGTTATGAAATACATTATTAATTTTAGAAGCATTATGGAACATATTATAATTCATTGTTAAACCTTCACTTATGACAAAATAAAATATAAGTCTAAATAGGTTTTATGCGAAGAGGTCAATATTATTAAACACCTATTTATGACGAGTTAGGTTATGGGTCTTAAATGAACTTTTATGTAGGAGACAATGAACAAACAATTATATTTTATTTTTATTAGAAAGTACATGTCCTATATTCTTTGTTAGGAAAGTTGTATACAAAACAAATATGTAAACTAACATTTTAATTATAAAAAGGACATGAACACTAGTTTTCTTTATTTTATCCTTTAGGGACCACTAAATGATATATGTAAATAATATGGATTCAATGTGATGAACGGATTAATCACGCCTACATTACTTGTTAAGAACAAATTGACTATAGGTTTAATAAGTTATGATAAAGGATAATTAATCTATTAATTATCTTTAATTCTATTGTAGGAACAAATGATCTAAATGATCTAATTCATTAGAAAGGAAAATATATTCGACATTATATCCCTTTAGTTTAGTTATGAGGGTATAAGCACCTAATTAAGTCATTTTAACATTTTTAGGAAACTCTATTTTTTTCTTAGTGGGAATAAAGAATGTTTGTGCATAAAAACATATAACATTTTGATTATGAATCACACTTTATCAGCAAAGATAATATTATAATTATTTACCTAATGTTTTTATTTATGAAAGGATGGTCTACAATTCTTTTTAATTTTATATTTAGAAATCTATGTATAAAATGATTATAGCAGCATAAATCAATTAATTTACTAAATTATGTGAACCGTTTAAATATACTATTTAAAATTGTTTAACACATAATTATGAAACTAACAAAACCATTCTTATTTCATTTGATATACAATTATTTAGTTAAAGAAAATATAAACGTCACAGGGATCTAAACGATATTAACTATAGAAATCGAAGGGTAGCTAACAAAAAATAGATCTTGTCTTCTACCTTCAGGACGTGGCCACGATACATAGAGCGGATCGACGGTTTTAGCGGTGGGAACGAGCTAGGCGCAGGGACGGATCTTCCTGGCGATGATGATGGTGTTCGGTGTGGCGATGGCACGACGGCAGCAGCAGGGGCGGAGAAGAACGTGTAGGAATGCGACGAGGCTCTTCGGCGGGGAGCATCGGCGACGTCAAGCGACGCAGCAGCAATCACGACCACGACGGCGAGCAGCGGCAGTCGAGTAGAATAGAGGCGAGGAGATGCTGCGTGGGCTCGACAAGGGCAAGCTGGGCATCGGCATGAAGGCATGACTACGTGGATAGGGAGGCACGATGGAGAAGAGGGGAGGCTGGAAATCTATTACAATGGCTGCGATAGTAGCTTTTTATGGACCAAAGAACAAGGAGAGCAAGCGATGCCACAGAGGTGAGGACAACTGACGACGGTCGACATTAATGCAGAGCAAAGGAAAGGACACCGGTAGTGGGAGGGAAGGAGAACTGGCGTTGGGGAGGAGGCGATTTGGGTGCCGCATGCCTCATGGTTCACCTGTCCTCCACTAGCATGAAATTGAGCAGACGGGAGAGCGCTTTACGGGTAGGAGAAAGAGCAGGCACGCGCATAGGCAACGAAGCAGAGAAGAAATGGATCGACTGGAGGAAGCTGAAGGGAGTAGGAGGTAGGAAGCAAGCACGGCTCGAGCTTTATAGGCGAGGGAGGAGAGTGGTTTGCGGGCAGATTTAATACTCCATTGATGCAGATTGAAGAACAGCGTTACCTACTCGAAGAAACAGCCGCAACTATTAATGGCTTAGCCCATGACGATGAAGAGGGAGAGTAGATGACGCTATCGCTGTTTAATGGAGAAGAGGCGGACATGCGCACTTGAGTGTGGAGAAGAGGAGGCTGGCAACCACGGCAGCAGTAGTCATCCGTATCGGCAGAAGGCAAAGAGGCACTGCAGAGGAGAAACCGGCGGCGACGCTATCCGTTCTCCCTTTTTTTTGAGACGATGGCGTCGAGTAATTGCGTGCGTGACTTTCCCTTGGTGAAGGAGGCTTGGCAGCGTGGGCTCCATCTTGCATATAAATGAGAGGGAGAGGGAAGGTAGGATGAGTTGCAGCTCGGCCAAAATGAACACACGGAGGACGAGGGCTCATGCATGTTTTTTTCTTTTTTTTATTAAGTAAATGGATATATATATATATATATATCATGATAAATCCAAAAACAATAGTAATATAAATAAAATATCTTTTCATAAAATAAATTATTTTGAGGTAAATTCTATTATATAACTAGGTTGGACTAAAAAAAACAAAAACCAATAAATGAAACTTTCACAAATACCTAAAAATAAAAAATATTAAATTATAAAAATGTGTATTCCAAAAACAACTTATTATTATTATTATTAAATGAGATCTTTCTCACAAAATGAATCCAATAATTGTATCTGAACACCAAATCAAGCAAAACATGTGCTTCGACATGAATGCGTCAATCACTTATTAATGAAATTTTACTATTCAAGAAAATATTTATTTATTTATATTATCATTTATTTTTTGTAAACATAAATATTTTTCTTTCTATTGAGAACTAATAAATCAAACTGGGTTGCTTTCAATTGATAGATTTAGGGTGTTACACATCCTTAATGCCAGGGCGTCTCCCACTATAGAGCATGCTTCTAGCAAATTTAAAATTTTCATTTTCTATCTCATGCTCTTTGATTTTTGCAGTAAGTTGAGCTATGTGATCATTTTGTTGTTTAATTAAAGCTAGGTGATCATGAATAGCATCAACATTAATGTCTCTACATCTAGTGCAAATAGAAATATGCTCAAGAGTAGATGTAGAAGGTTTGCAAGAATCTAATTCATCTATCTTAGATTTTAGCATGACATTTTCATCTCTAAGATAGGAAATGGAATCATTGCAAACATTTAAATCTCTAGCCTTGGAAATTAAACTAGCATTTTCAGTTTTAAGGCTAGAAATTGATTCATTCAACTTATCAATCTTAGCAATTAAACTAGCATTATCATTTCTAAGATTGGAAATTGAATCATCACAATCATCTAACTTCTCAACCTTAGCAAATAAATTAGCGTTCTCAGTTCTAAGGTTGGAAATAGTGTTATGGCAAATGCAAAGCTCCTTAGTCAAATTTTCATTTTTTCTCTACTTCCTGAGCATAAGCATTCTTTAACATGCTTTTTATTTTTCTTAATAAGGAATTCCTCTTGGCTATCCAAGAGTTCATCCTTCTCATGAATAGCACCTATCAATTCATTCAATTTCTCCTTTTGTTGCATGTTAAAGTTGGCAAAAATTGTAAGCAAATCATCTTCATCATCACTAGAGCTAGTCTCATCACTAGATGTTGTATATTTGGTGGAGGCTCTAGATTTTACCTTCTTCTTTTTGCCGTCTTTCGCCATGAAGAATTTGTGGCCGACGTTGGGGAAGAGGAGGCCTTTGTTAACGGTGATGTTGGCGGCGTCCTCGTCGGAGGAGTCGGTGGAGCGCTCATTGGAGTCCCATTCCCGACACACGTGGGCATCGTCGCCCTTCTTCTTGTAGTATCTCTTCTTTTCCTTCCTCTTTCCCTTCTTGTCGTCGCCCCTATCACTATCACTAGATAATGGACATTTAGCAATGAAATGACCGGGCTTACCACATATGTAGCACACCCTTTTGGAACGGGGCTTGTAATCCTTCCCCTTTCTTTGTTTGAGGATTTGACGGAAGCTCTTGATGATGAGCGCCATCTCCTCATTGTCAAGCTTGGAGGCGTCGATTGGAATCCTACTTGGTGTAGATTCCTTCTTTTCTTCCTCCGTCGCCTTGAATGCGATGGGTTGCACCTTGGGTGTGGAGGTGCTGCCTTGCTCCAAGTTGATGATTTGTTTAGAGCCTTTGATCATCAATTCAAAGATCACAAACTTTCCTATAACTTCCTCGGGAGACATTAGCTTATATCTAGGATCACCACGTATTAATTGAACTTGTGTAGGATTGCGAAAACAAGTGATCTTAGAATAACCTTGACCATTTCATGGTCATCCCATTTTGTGCTCCCAAGGTTGCGCACTTGGTTCACCAAGGTCTTGAGCCGGTTGTACATGGCTTGTGGCTCCTCTCCTTGGTTGAGGACGAACCGACCGAGCTCCCCCTCGATCGTCTCCCGCTTGGTGATCTTGGTCACCTCATCTCCTTCGTGCGCGGTCTTCAGTACGTCCCAAATCTCTTTGGCACTTTTTAGCCCTTGCACCTTATTATACTCCTCTCGACATAGAGAGGCGAGGAGTATAGTAGTTGCTTGGGAATCAAAGTGCTTGATTTGGGCGACTTTGTCCGAGTCGTAGCCTTCATCCCCCACCGATGGTACCTGCGCTCCAAACTCAACAATGTCCCATATGCTAGCGTGGAGTGAGGTTAGGTGACTCCTCATTTTATCACTCCAGATACAATAATCTTCACCATAAAAAACCGGTGGTTTGCCTAGTGGGACGGAAAGTAAAGGAGTGCATTTAGAAATGCGAGGGTAGCGTAGGGGGATCTTACTAAACTTCTTGGGCTGATGGCGCTTAGAAGGGACGGACGACACGTCGGAGCCAGAAGTGGATGGCGACGAAGAGTCGGTCTCGTAGTAGACCACCTTCTTCATCTTCTTTTTCTTGTCGCCACTCCGATGTGACTTGTGAGGAGGTGATCCCTCCTTTAGCTTGTTGCCGGACTCCTTCGATGGAGCCTTCCCGTGGCTTGTGGCGGGCTTGTTGCCAGTCACGATGTCCCTCTTGGCTTGATCTCCCAACATCACTTCGATTTGTTAAACTCTAATGAAGCACCGGGCTCTGATACCAATTGAAAGTTTCCTAGAGGGGGTGATTAGGCGGAATCTAAAATTTATAAACTTAAGCACACACTACAAGCTGGGGTTAGCGTTAGAATTAAAATCGAGTCCAAAAGAGAGGGCGAAAACAAATCAACCAAGAAATAAAGCGAGTGACACGGTGATTTATTTTACCGAGGTTCGGTTCTTGCAAACCTAGTCCCCGTTGAGGTGGTCACAAAGATCGGGTCTCTTTCAACCCTTTCCCTCTCTCAAACGGTCACCTAGACCGAGTGAGCTTTCTCCTTAATCAAACGGGTCACTTAGACCCCACAAGGACCACCACACAATTGGTGTCTCTTACTTTGATTACAAGTGTCTTGAGAACAAGAAAGAGGAAGAAGAAAGCGATCCAAGAACAAGAAGTCAAATGAACACAAATGTCTCTCTCTCACAACCCACTAAGTCTTTGGAATGAGTTTGGGACTTGGAGAGGATTTGATCTTTTGTTTTGTGTCTTGGAGTGAAGTCTAGAGCTCTTGTATTGAATGCAATGTCTAAAAATCTTGGATTCTTGGAGTGGTGGTGGTTGGGGGGTATTTATAGCCCTCAACCACCACAAAGCCGTTGGGGAGGCTGTCTGTCGATGGGGTGCGCCTGCCACGTCACCCAACCGTTAGGGTTTTGACGGTTTCGACCGTTGGAGCTCTGACTTCTTGGGGCACCGGACAGTCCGGTGCCGCACCGGACAGGCACTGCTCACTGTCCGGTGCGCCTTCTGGCGGCTCTGACTCTGCGCGAACTGTCCGTGCACTGTGCACGTTGCAGGCGACCATTGGAGTCGACTGTTGCGCTCGCCAGCCGCTGCTCCAGTGGTACACCGGACAGTCCGGTGGCACACCGGATAGTCCGGTGAATTACAGCGGAGCGCGGTCCCAAAAACCCGAAGGTGAAGAGTTTGAAGTCGATCTCCCCTGGTGCACCGGACACTGTCCGGTGCGCCAGACCAGGGTGCTCTTCGGTTTCTTTTTGCTCCTTTCTTTTGAACCCTAACTTTAACTTTTTATTGGTTTGTGTTGAACCTTTGGCACCTGTAGAACATATAATCTAGAGCAAACTAGTTAGTCCAATTATTTGTGTTGGGCATTCAACCACCAAAATTATATTTAGGAAAAGGTTTGACCCTATTTCCCTTTCACTCATTCTCATGTTTTGCATCAACATCCACATCAGGCAAGCCAAATTCATTAGTGGCATAGACAAGTCACCCAAGAAGCATGTCAACTTCAAAATCGAATAACAACTAACTGGAACAAATGATGGACTGTAATCATCTCCTCACAAAAAGGAAGCAAAGTAGACAGTAGAAATACTAAGTGCAGCCCCAAAAACCACATTCATCTCCACTGTCTCAAAAACAATGAGCCTATCCACTTGACGTCCTAGGTCTAGAGCACCAGCCTGAGTCTAGGCAGAGAGCATCTGGAGCCTCCCAGACCATTTGCATCTCCCTATACACCTCGATCGCCCTTCAGCGAGCCTGTTCATCTCGTACCTTGAAATCACCGTGTTCCAAACAACCATGCTCCAATCACATACCTTGCATCTCTAGCCATAGATCACATACCAAGACAGATCACATACCACCCCGTCCCATAATCTAGACTTTCCTAGTTCCTATACTTATAATAACAAAAGGATACATAGAAATGCAAGATGAACTGAGAATATAAAAACAATAGAAAAACTACAAGCACACATACAAGGATTATCAGTTTGATGACCAGAAGATCAAAGGTTCAAGAAACTTATTTTACTATCTATCCAATCACATATTAGCAGGTGGATCCAAACAATTTCCTTCTACAAATTAGGTAGCTAAAAATTAGCTAGTTAAAAATTAGTAGCCATTGGCTAGCTAATTTTTAGTGCTAATGGATCACCGGTTCTTAAGAAATGAAATCAAACAGCAAAATCACCTTATTCATCAGTGGCCTTAGAGGTGACAGTGAAGCTCGTGTCGATACCAGTAAGCATATTTAGGAGACCCTGGAAGACAACAAATAAATGTGCAGAAATACGACAAATAATCTAGAACTGTTGGCAATATGTAGTACAGGAGGAGCGGGATTGATGTGAGTGGATAAATTGTTTTGTTAATCTAAGCAAATATCTCCAAAAATTTAAGCCGTCCTCCATAGCCATACCATATGGGACAATGCCTGCTGAAAAGAATTTCAATGAAACAAGGGCCCACCGAAGCACTTGATTCAAACGATACGAAAGGTTGATAGGAGCAGATCCCTTGAAAGCTGGTCACTTAGGCAAGCGGTAGATTGATCGCCAGCCTCGAGCATGAACCTTGATTCCAGTGAGAATGTCTTTTGTAATAGAACCATAGATCCACCCAATCCGCGGTGCACCATATTAAAGACTTAAAATGAATAAACATTTATTTTTCTTCAATTCAACAAATATATCATTTCCAAGAATGAAGTAGATATTTATCACAAAAAACAAAAGGTTTACACGCAAACCAGACAAGGAAACATCAATTCATATCTCAAGATTTCTTAGCAAGTAATAGCACAAGTATCAACAACACTAATGCTACAAAGTTATAACTACATGAGTCATTACCTCAGTTCCCAGACAATTTTGTCCTCATAGCTATAGCTGATGACATGAATAGCTTCTTTTAGAAGAGACTCTAGAGTTGCAGATTGTGGAACACCACCATATTACATTAGAGTAGAGACTACAAAACACTGGACTAGCCAAATCTGTTATCCAGACTCATTTGAGACATATTTAGCTATAATCTCTTCTCCAGGCTCATTTGAGACATAATCAGCTATTTCTCATCATCAAATTGAGAACCTATGAAGACTATGAAGTGCAAGGTAAAAGTTCAAGGATAAAAGAACTTAACTCTACTTGTCTATGGTACCTTAGATTTACAACAGATACGATGAATAAATGGACAACTGAGGGGTTGTGGCAAAAAATAAGAAATATTGAATGCACATATGCTCGAATTAAACACATAACTCAATGATACCTTCAATCCCTTCCTCTATATCTTCAAGATTAAATACTTGTACAGAACTCGATGATACCTTCAATCCCTTCCTCTATAATGTATGTGACTTCTTTTCCGAGCTCTTCTTATATTTTGATGTCCTTTTCCTTCCCCCACAAAGAGAAGAGAAGAAGCCTGGTTTTTTTTTCGAGCTCTTCTTTTTTCATAACCATATAGGTATGTGCCCATGCGTTGCCACGGGAGTTAAAAATTAATATAAAACATAGATAGAGAATAACAACATCACTATGATATGCAAGGAACAGAATACTAATAGTACGATGATGTTGTGTGCTTGATTCACTCTAAAATATAGAAATAACAATAATCTGCTAAGCAATGTCTGCTGCTCATTATGATTTGCATGAATCGGGTATAGGAAGAAAGGTTAATCTGATCACTACAAAAAAGACTTATCAATATGTTATTTCGGCTAGACAAGTTATCACATAATGTTAGAATATTCTATTCATCTGATCATTTCAATTACAGTACAACTGAGCAACATATATTTTTTACTAAACCTACAAAGCAAAAGATTGTCTAAAATGGACATGGTACTCTCAAAGTTTCTTTTAGTCTAGCATAGAAGAATTTCATATTCTTTGATAAATATAATGATGACCCACATATGGCCTTCTAAAGAAGCAACTTTTAGAGGTTTGTTACTAAGGGACAAGAGTTGTCCTAAATAAATGGAAAAATACCTAGTCCCTCATAGCTATTGGTGAATTGACATGAGACATGTAGGTAGCGACAACATATTTATCACACTCAAGCAGATAGTTTCTAGTATTGTTGATTCAGGTTTGGATAGCAAGGGGAAGATACATGGCAATAACCCTAGCTATGTTCATTCGAGATGGTTATCGTTTGCCCTTTGTAGGACATCTGATAAAAAAGGGTCACAATGGCAGAGATGCTCTAGGTGTAATTGTTTAGATTTAGTGAAACCTATGTCTAATGGTGCTGACTAAACCAATCCTGCACTGGTAGATTTCTCTCGAGGAAACACAAAAGCTTCACCTTGGGATCACCGTCGCGGCGGATGACCGGGGTCATTAGTGGTCCACGTGCCCAGAAAGGTTAGTGACTTTCCCTCGAGGAGACACAAATGCTTCACCCTGTTAAAGAATGGGGAAAACACCATGAAGTTTGTTACCAGGAGAATAAATAGCGGTTTTGGGAGACTCATGGTGGTGATGTTATTATCCTGGAGCAACATATAGTCATCCTTATTTCAGGATAGGTGTACACAATACATTGACATTTATTCCTAGTAGGAACAAATAGAGGTACCTCTTCCTTTTATTGTTAGTTTTCTTTCTTCGCTTCTCATCATTACTCTTATGTTCCTCTTCCTCTCCTTTCCACTTCTTCCTAGTTGTCCATCATGAAGTCACCCTTCTCAAATTTATCTCACATAACCCGTGATCCATATAAATCAAAATACAATTACTTTTAGGAATATGCTTTAGGGTGCTTGTGTGATAGAAAAAATATTTGCTAGCCAATAAACCAGCATCCATTCAGCAGGAGTGAAGGACAGAGGGTCATGCCTTCGATGAGATTATCATTTTCCTAACAATGCAAATGTAGTATATATATTGCAAAAATCCAAATGATCGTAACAAAGTAGCACATAATTGTTAATATCTACCTCAACAACATGGCTTGAAATAAAATCATTTCGCTTCACTTGACTATCAGGCATGTCATAGATCTGAAACAAAGATATAAAGGAGTCAATCATTAATAACATAACTGAAACAAAGATATAAAGGAGTTAATCATCAATAACATAACTGAAACAAAACCAAATAAATCCGATCATTTGCATTTCATCCACAAAATTCTAGGTCATCACCTTCATTAACACATGAAAAGGAGCTTGTAGGTATATGACGATTGCCTCCATTCATCTCTAGAATGGTTCCTACCACTTCATTTGAACTAGATGAGACATGAACATTGCCTTCCTTCTGCAAAGAGAATGGAGATTAAATCAGATTAATATCCAGTTCACATAATTCAACATTAGAAAGAAAATAAGCAGACATGTATAAACAAATTAGTTTATAAATGTCCTATTTTATTAGGATATCTGACTATATTCAAAGTAATTACAAGCTAACATATTCAGGGTAATTGTTGGATAAAGCTCCTAGATAAAAAACAAGCAAGAAATAGATATATACACATTTAGCTATTGACACACCCACTTTGCTCTATAACAAATTCTAAATCAAGATTGGGGCATCATGCATTGACAAAAGAGAGTGCCATAGTATATAAAACAATTGTAGGTGCAAAGTTGTCTCAAGGTTCCACTAAGCATAAAAGAAACTATCCGTCGCTTCATCTCTTGTAGATTCTCCCTCTTGGATGCAATTGCATCTATCTCATCAATGATACAATCGAGGAAGCAGTACTATAGGCCTTCTGAAACAAACCTCTAATGCTTTCCTCAGAAGCTCCTGGAAGAAAATACGCATAATGAGGTGAGCTTCTGTATGAATCTTGACAGAGAATTTGAATTTATCCTTGTGCACTAATGATTGTGTAACCGCAAAAAAAATATATCCTCCCATTTGTTGGCTAAGCTAGATGCAAAGTTGGATCAATACTATGGCTAACCAGAAGCTAAATGATTTAGGATGATTTTGATTTCATGATGGCTAACAAGGTTTAACATTTGGTAATACCTTGCTAGTAACAACATACTTATTGAGCACTACATTGATAATAGCAAAAACTTGTCTAGATATTGACAAGCCCTAAACAGAGTTCATCTTTTTTAAAATCAATTGATTGTGCAAAATGTTAGGAACACCACAAAGGGCACAGACAACATATATGCAGATGTGTGTGATTTGTGTACCACCAATAACGTAAATAACTGATACTTTGTTTTCTAGGGCACTGCTTCCCTCTTCGGATGCGCTGCTCTGTTCTTCCATCTGCTCCTCTGCTTCCCCTTCCTCTCTGGTCAATGCTCTCAAACCGAGAGACAAAGCAGCATTTTAGTACAAAGCTAAATAGTGGTAGTCTTAAAAGTGCAAGGGTATGGATTATTGGATGTGCTTGATATCAGGTGCATCTTGCAGCATACTGCTTTATCCATTTTCCTTGTTTGCCTTTAGGTGACAGCATGTTAAGAAGGGCAAGAGTGTTTCAATGGGATTTGGTTTTGTTGAGTTTGACTCTATTGAAACTGCAACCGGTGTGTGCAAGGATCTACTGGTGTGTTTAGTTGTTTATAAATCCATATAAGTACTGAGCACATTAATTAATCAAAGAAAAAAAGAAGCAGAAGCATCCAACAGGGCATTTCAGGACAGGAGCTCCACTCCTAGAGGAGAGATGTTAAACAACTTCGATGCTCCTGGTGAGTCACATCCATCAACAAATGCCATTGGAGAACGAGGCGTTAATAATTTAACCAGCAAGATCTTACCTTGCTGTGTACGGCATGGACGTCCACGACCGCCGTGAAAGTCGACCACGCCGAGGTCCCAAGCATGGAGTCGTACTATAAAGAGGGGTTGTGGATGAGTAGTTTGACCAAGAGAATTCTAGTGTAGTCTTGGTGCATGTTCACACTCACAACTAGTGCTAGGTGTCACTCTATAACACACTCACGAGTTAGAACGAAATCAGGTTAGAAAAACCTAAGGAAAAAACTAGGGTTGCTGCCTTAGGGGCACCGGAGTGTCCGGTGTGCATCAGACTGTCCTGTGTGACCCCTGACAGTGGGCCCTGGATGCCCCAGGGCAACCCTCTGCCCCCGAGAAAACTCGAGAGCAAGCAGTTCGTGGAACTCGAATTTTAGCCACGCACCGGACTGTCTAGTGCACACCGGACAGTCACAGTTTACTGTCTGGTGCACTGTCAGAGCAACGACTAGCTATCAGAACAAGCCGTTGGTGCACACCGTTGGCGCACCGGACTGTCCGGTGTGCCCATGCACAGTAGCCTACAGTAACGGCTAGTTTTGGTTGGTGTGAGTATTTATACCCCCCCTCCACCAGCCACATTTAGTGTCTTGCTACCCACATACACTTGTATTCATTGCTAGTGAATTGCAAGCCCACAAAGCCTAGTGAGGTGATTAGGAAAATCATAATCCCATGTTAGGACCTCATTAGTGCGCATGAGAGCCACCTAGAGCACACACCATATGCATTATGCTTCTCTTGGTCAAGTGAAAGTCTATAGCTTGTTATTATTGGTGATCGGCATCACCTAGATGGCTTGGTGGCGATTGAAGTTCGGTGATCACCTCCGAGGACTTGTTGGTGACTCGATTCAAGATTTTACGTGGTCATGAGGGATCCACCGTGCCGAAGAGGCAAAGGATCATCTCATAGAGAGCACTTGGTTCTTGCGAGGACCAAGGGGGAGCGATACCCTTGCGTAGGTGCTCCAACAAGGACTAGGGAAGAGTACCAACTCTTCGATACCTCAGGAAAAATTGGAGGAGTCTTCTTGCCCTTACTTTACATTCCACATTTACTTTGAACATTTCACTTTGTGCAAATTGCTTAGTTAGTATTTGTAGTAATGACTTAGGGTTATTGCCTGTTTAGTAGTATTTACTTATTGTTAGTTATTTTGGTGAAGTTAGGCTCATACTTAGGGTTTAACTTTTGTTGAAATTTCAGAAAAGCCCAATTCACCCCCCCTCTTGGGCATCGTGATCCTTTCACCCTCGAACCCACCTCACACGATATGATTCCTGAATTGCTCTTGGATACCCCTAGTATATATCTTTAACAAGACTTATTATATTTGTTTGTTTTATCGATGACTTCATGAAACAATATTCAAATGTTGTTGAATGGGTGATGTATGTATGTATGTATGTATGTATGTATGTATGTATAGGGAGGGGATATTGGGAGCCAGTACAGGAAGCCCTAACCACCCCTGGACCGCACCCAACAACCAGGTGCATACGGTCCGGTGCGGCCCCGCCATACACTAGGTCAAACCACCTCACTTATGCGCGTCACTCAA
The DNA here is from genome assembly GCA_029449295.1 of Zea luxurians. NCBI lineage: Eukaryota > Viridiplantae > Streptophyta > Magnoliopsida > Poales > Poaceae > Zea > Zea luxurians. The sequence goes on from JAOPSE010000109.1 coordinate 6,091,280, forward strand.
CCCCCCATCCCCACGTTACCATTTGCAAACGAAAATTTTGAAAGGCATATGTACAAATTTAGGAAATGGATTGACATGTATGGTAATAAAAATTCTGATTTAAATGCTTTATTTCGTCCATAAATATAGGATCTTTATAGCAACCATGCAGCTAACTCGTTAGAACCAGTTTATGATATATACAACTACTAATTATGCTATACGATATATGTATTTATGCAATATGGTATGCCACATAAAAATCAGTTTCGTGCTGCATGTGCACAAATTTAGGATGGCAAGAATGTGCGTTGAGAGGAAATGGATTAACATACATGGAAACAAAAAAAAATCTGATTTAACTGCTTTATTTTCTCCATAAATATAGGATCCATCCAACAGTCGTGCAACTTGGCTCGTTATAACCCGTTTATGATATATACTAATAATAATTATGCTATAAGGTTTAAATATTTATGCAATATGGTACGCTCATAAAAATCAGTTTTCTGTTGTTGTCGGGTACCATAATTAGGGGTACCCTCAACGATCCTAAACACGGCTTGAAAACACCTTCAGAACAAACCGTGAAGACTGACAGTTCGGGTCAAAATCAAAGCTTCGTCTACTAAGGGACGCGATCTCGCCTCGTTCGAGCCCAGCCTCGGGCGAGAACAGTGGTCCCGGACGAATTCACGTCTCGCCCGAGGGTCCCCTCAGGCAGCGAGCGCACCCCCGACTCAGCCAAAGGCAAGCCTTGTCGTGCAAGTGACCTTGGCCAAATTGCCTTACCAGCCGATCATATTGCATGAGCATTTAATGCTGGGATCGCCTGACACCTTATCCCGACACGCGCGCCTCAGTCGGCAAGGTCGAAGTGACCGCAATCACTTTGCCCTTTCACTGACCGATCTGACAGAAAAACAGCGCCGCTGAAAGCTCTCTTGTGGGTTTTGGTGTTTGGATGACAACTCAATTAAAGGACTAACAAGTGTGCCAAGTGTTGAACAGGTGCTTAATGTAAAGCTAACAAGGTTCAACACAAGTGAACAAATGTGATGGTCCAAGGACTAGATGATGGATAGATAATGGGCATCACATGTAAGATGGACATTGCATAAAGTGAGACTCGGGTGCGTAGCTCGAAGACAACTGATCAAGCCAAGGATGGAGGCAAGAAGAGCTTCGAGGTACCAAGTGCACGAGAGAAGGTCAAAGAGGCTGAGGAACCCAAAGCCAAGGGTGAAGAAGAAGGCTTGCAAAGTCAAGGGTGATCGAGTTGAGAACAGCTACGGCACATCAAGGATCACTACATAAGGACGTGACTTACAACCAATGAGGAAATGTCTATAGTTATGTGGTGTAAGTCATAAGGCTCAAGACCAAGCTCTAAGAAGGAGATCAAGGTCACTAGAACGAGAACAAATGTCAAAAACAGAACTGGAAGCAGCCCAAAAAGAGCTAAGTGCACTCTGACCTTTAGTTTGGGTTGTTCCTATGTTTGGAGATATTCTATGTGACCTTTACAGGATGTTGGAGCTCAGAAATGTCAGTGTAGATCAAGTTAAGCTGACTTGATGATTTAGGAGTCCAACATCAATCTTAAGCATGTCAAATGATAGGTGAAAATCCAGGAGAAGGTATGTTTCTAGACTTAGTACATTGGTTTTTGTGTACTAACATATTTGTCTAAGTGTTAGAAACAGAGAAAAGAAGAAAAGAAAAGAGATGCAAAATGCTTGGCTGTGTACAGCCAAGACTCAGCTCAGTCTGGCTGTCCGGTGCGCCAGGCTGAACTCTGGTGAATAGGCCACTCTCGGGAGAAGCCGACGGCGTACGGCTATAATTCACTGGACTGTCCGGTGGAGCACCGGACTGTCCGGTGAGCCAACGGTCGGCTGGGCCAACGGTCGGCCGCGCAGTCCGCGCGTGACGCGTGGCCGAGCCAACGGTCAGATGAAGGCACCGAACTGTCCGGTGTGCACCGGACAGTGTCCGGTGCGCCAACGGCTCCAGAACTGCAACGGTCGACTGCTCCATTTCTGGAAGGAAATCGGGCACCGGACTGTCCGGTGCACCACCCGACAGAAGGCAAGATTTGCCTTCCTGGATTGCTTCCAACGGCTCCTAGGCCCCTTGTGCCTATAAAAGGGACCCCTAGGCGCCTCAAGCAATGGATAAGAAGGGCAGCCAACAAGTGTAGACATCACTCGAATCAATTCTCACTCTCCCTCTTGTGTGTATCTCTCTAGTTTGTGTAGAAGGCAAAGCTATAAGCCTCTAGAGAGTGGAGAAGTGCTGCTAAGAGCAAGAGCAAGGTCTTGAGCGTATCGTTACTCTGCCGGGGTGCTGTCAAGAAGTTTGTAAGCAGCCGCGGTTTTGTTGTAACCCAACTCAACATAGTGAAAGGCTCTATCTGTCATACTGACAGACCTGAGCAAACGGAGGAAGGAGTTGAAACATACTCCAAGCCCAGGTGTGGCTAACTCCAACGAGGACTAGGCAAGCATTTTAGGCTTGGCCGAACCTCGGGATAAATCCTTGCGTCTCCACTGCAACCTACTCGAAGGGTTCTTCACTCCACTGCGATCCTATCTTCGAGTAGAGTAAGATTTAAGTTTTAAGGTGATAATTTTAATTCGCCTATTCACCCCCCCCTCTAGGCGACATCCAGATCCTGTTCCCAGGTCAAAGGGAACTTTCAGCCGCCCGCCCTGCTCCGGCTGCTGTGCCAACCACCCGGGTGAAACCGACAACGGTCAAGTTAAGCCTCGGGCGCATCAGGAAGCTCCGCCTCGCCCGACCCTAGGGCTCAGCCTCGGCCTCGGCCTCGGGAGGAGATCTCCGCCTCGCCCGACCCCAGGGCTCGGCCTCGGCCTCGGGAAGAGTCACATCCTTGCCTGACCCTGGGCCTCGGCCCCAGCCTCGGCCTTGGAGGAGCCGCCGCCTCGCTCGACCTCAGGCTCGGATCGACCGCTCCACAAGGGATACATCATTACCCTACTCCTAGCTAGCTCAAGCTACGAAGTAACAAGACCAGCGTACCATCCAGCTTACCCCGGTAACAGGCAATAATGGTTTCCCGCATGCGACCATGATGTCGGTTGTTCTCAAGCCCCCTATGAAAGCAAGGAGACGTCAGCAGGATCCACACAGCACCAACAACTGTACTGCTACAGGGCTCAAGGTACTTCTTCGACGGCCACGATACTACCTCTACAGAACTCAAGATGTTTCCCCGACGGCCACGTTATCATCTGTACAGGGCTCAGGGCACTTCCCTGCCAGCCACGATAGCTCCCAGCTACACCCCATTGTATAGCTGGGCATCTCCTTATGTCTATAAAAGGGGGTGTCCAGGGCCCAAGGGGGGAAGAACGAACATACGAGCATACGAATACACGAACACACGGCAGGAGAGACGAGTAGACGCACGACAAAGGGACGGGAGAAGACGAGAAGGGGCCGGACTCCCTCTCTCTCTCTCGCTCTCTCCTACTCGCTCTCTCTCTCTCGCCCTCGCTCTCTCGCAACGCTAGTAACCCCTACTACGAGCACCCTGGTGCAGGATAACACAAGGCTCATTCCCCCACTTGTGTTCCATCTTGCACCAACCCATCTGGGCAGGGACACGCAGTGACAAATTTACTCGTCGGTCCAGGGACCCCCCGGGTCCGAAACACCGACAGTTGGCGCGCCAGGTAGGGGCCTGCTGCGTGTTAACGAACACTTTCCCGTTGAGTTTCAGATGGGTAGACTTCAGCAACCTCTTCAGCCCGGGATGGTGCTCCGCTTCGGGAGTCTCGAGTTCATGTCCCTCGACGGCAGCTATGACATGTTACTCCTCCCTCCGTAGCACGACAACAATGACAGTCAACGGCTCGCATGGTGGAGGCGACCTCCATGACGACACCTCCCCGCGACGGAAGAGGAACACTCCGATCGTCCCCGCCACCCTCCTCGCCGGAGGAGACGGAGACGGGGCAACCGTGGCCACGCAGGAGGCGGCACCTTATCGGCTGTCGAACCAGAGCGAGTCGACAATGCCGACACTCCTCTGGGGGACATGTCGGGTGTTGTCCTCGCGCCTGAGACAACGACGAGCGTCGCTTCCCCACAACGTGCTAGCCCCAGGCGGACTGACGACGCCAGCACCCTCGCAAAGGGCCTGCTGGGCGTCACCCTCGTACCTGAGATGACGGTGCGTTCTGTCCCCGACGCGACTTCACCATCGTCCATCGACCAAGAGGTACCATCCGTATTCCACCCTGTTCCCTTTCGATTTAGTTTCGATCCACCTAGCGACCCCGCTACGGTGAGCGCTTTCGCAAGGGCGTATCCAAACCTTCCGGGGTACCATATGTGGTCAACTTGGGACCGACTGACAGCTGTCTCAACCTCCGGACCGGTGGGTTTTGAGGAAGAGGACGACCCCGACTTCGGTTGGGATTTCTCTGACCTCGGTGATCCTGGTGCCATGCGGGACTTCATGTCCGCATGTGACCACTGCCTCTCTGGTAGCTCTGACGATGGCCACGGCCTTGACGACGAGGGTTATGGCCCAAGTCGCGAATGTTTCCACGTCGACCAGGGAGATCACGACGAAGGCAACCACCTCGGTATGCCGGAGGTTGACGATCCCCCTGGGCCCGCATCTCGCGTTGACATCCCGCGGGAGCTAGCTGTGGTCCTAGTCCCTGCGGGGGTCGGGACACACAGCTCGAGCAAATCCGTGGGATGCAGGCCAAGGTCGACGAGAAAGCAGGGCAGCTTGTGCAGCTCCAACATAACATCGAGCAGGAGTGGGCAGGCCGAATACTCGCTGGAGGAGCCCATCATCGGGCCTGGGACGTCCAACGCCACATCATCGACAATGCCAGGGCAGCGCTGCCCCCGGCCGTCAGCAGGTCCGGCCAGGACTTAGCTGCAGTGGCGATGCTACTTCGAACTATGCCGGAGCCATCCACCACCGAGGGACGACGTATCCAGGGCGAACTCAAGGATCTCCTAGAAGGTGCCGCAGTTCGACGAGCCGAGAGCTCTGCCTCCTGAAGGTGAGCTGACCCCTCGGAGCATCACGTGGCGTCCTCCCGGTGCATGCGGGAGGCCTTAGTCCATCCCGAGCGCACGCGGGACGACGCACCCGCCGCCCGGGATCGCCCCGGCAACGAGCATCACCATCGCGACCATCGAGCCTGCCTCAAGGAGAAGGTGTGCCGAAGCTACCATCCCAGGCGCGGGGGACGCTGCGATAGCGAGGAGGATCGGAGGCCCTCGCCCGATCCACCCGGTCCGCGAGTCTTCAGCCGGGCCATACGACGAGCGTCGTTCCCCGCCCGTTTCCAAGCCCCGACTACCATCGCCAAGTACTCGGGGGAGACGAGGCCGGAGTTGTGGCTCGGGGACTACCGACTGGCATGCTAGTTGGGAGGGGCAAACGACGACAACCTCATCATCCGCAATCTTCCCCTTTTCCTCTCCGACCCTGCCCGGGCCTGGCTGGAGCACCTGCCTCCTGCGCAGATCTCTGACTAGGACGACCTGGTCAAGGCTTTCGCTAGAAATTTCCAAGGCACGTACGTGCGCCCTGGGAACTCATGGGATCTCCGAAGCTGCCGCCAGCAGCCAGGGGAGTCCCTCCGAGAGTACATCCGGCGGTTTTCGAAGCAGCGCACCGAGTTGCCCAACATTACCGACTTGGATGTCATCGGAGCTTTCCTCGCCAGCACCACTTGCCGAGACCTGGTGAGCAAACTGGGGCGCAAGACTCCCACCAAGGCGAGCGAATTGATGGATGTCGCCACCAAGTTCGCCTCGGGTCAGGAGGCGGTCGAAGCCATCTTCCGAAAAGACAAGCAGCCTCAGGGAGAGCCGGAGGAACACGCCCCCGAGGCGTCCGCCCAGCGTGGCGTGAAGAAGAAGGCCAATAAGAAGGCGCAAGCGAAGCGCAACGCCGCTGACGCGCATCTCGTCGCTGCTACCGAGCACAGGAACCCTCGGAAGCCTGCTGGAGGGGCCGGAGCGTTCGACAAGATGCTCAAGGAGCCGTGCCCCTATCACCAGGGTCCCGTCAAGCACACCCTTGAAGAATGTGTCATGCTCCGGCGCTACTTCCATAAGGCCGGGCCCCCGGCGGAAGATGGCAAGGGACAAGGCAACAACAAGAAGGAGGGTGACAAGGAAGAGGAGTTCCTGGAGATCCACAACTACTTCATGATTTACGCGGGCAGGTGGCGAACACCTCGGCTCGGCACCGCAAGCAAGAGCGCCGGGAGGTCTGCTCGGTAAAGGTGGCAGCGCCAGTCTACTTAGACTAGTCCGACAAGCCTATCACCTTTGACCAAGGCGACCACCCCGACTTTGTGCCGAGCCCAGGGAGGTACCCGCTCGTCGTCGATCCGATCATCGGCAATGTTTGGCACTCCAAGATCCTCATGGACGGAGGCAGCAGCCTCAACATCATCTACGCCGAGACCCTGGAACTCTTGGGGGTGGATCGGTCCAAGGTCCGGGCCGGTGTGGCACCTTTCCACGGGATCGCACCCGGAAAGCGTATCCTGCCCCTCGGGCAGATTGACTTGCCCGTCTGCTTCGGGACTCCCTCCAACTTCCGAAAGGAAACCGTCACCTTCGAGGTGATTGGGTTCCGAAGGACCTACCACGCTGTGTTGGGAAGACCATGCTACACCAAGTTTATGGCCGTCCCCAACTACACCTACCTCAAGCTCAAGATGCCAGGCCCCAACGGGATCATCACCATCGTGTAACACCCCTGGTGTTACTGTTACTAAAACCTGAGCATTACATCATAAGCATCAGCATTGCATATGTTTGACACACTTAGAATGCATTCACTAGGCAAAAATTCCAAGCAAGTTGTATGGTTATGGTATTTTGCAAATAAGACCCTAGTACAGGGTACTTAACCTCAAGTAAGGGTCTGAGGGGTAAAACAGGAGCCAAATAGAGAAAACCCTAAAGTTTAAGAGTGATAATCATAAAATATTAATAAGGATGGGTCTAAGTTACATTTACACCCCTGGGGTGCCAGAAACCCTAATTGAAACCCTGAAAAACCCTAAATCCAAACCCTAGGGGCCTATGTGCAAAAATAGTGCACTTGTGGACTAAAGTATAAAAACCATGTTAAATAAGTATCCTAAGTCATATGGTTCCCAATCATGAGGGTTTGCAATCCAAAACTTGAGATTTGGACTTAAGTGCAAAAGAGCCACACTTGACTCATTTGATGAAGTCTGAATTTCAGTGTGATTGATTCAACTTTGAGCCTTTGTATCTTTCAAATTAGTGAGAATTTGCCCTAGGTCACCACATAAATATTATAGACCTATCAAAGGAGAACAACTTTGCTTAAGAGTGAAAGCATAGTTGTTGATAAGAAATTGGAGATAATTAAGCCCAAAGTTGGACTGTCAGGCTGATAAAGTCTGAATTTCAGACTGACAGTGACCTAGACCCAAGTTTGAGAACCATTTCGACCATGATCCAGTGAGAATCTACCTAGGGATGCTATAACAAAGATGGACATGGTATATTGGTCTACAATTTTGCTGCAGAGCCTCGGATTAGTTGCCATATGAATCTGAGAGGAAAATCGATCTCAAGATGGTCTGTCAGACCGACTGAATGCCGTTTGCCATGGTACAGTGCCTGAACGGATCAGACTGCCAGTGCCAAAAATCTCACCGCCGACGATCGATCTCCACCGTGATTCGCGCCACCGCCGTTGCGATTTACGCCACCAGTGACCAGATAAGCCTGCCAGATAGTAGCTCTTCGCCTGAGGATAATTCCGGTGACTCACCACCGTACCCCCCCCCGCGCGCTTTGCAGCTTGGGCTGATAAGCTCACCAGCGACAGCCGTCTTCCAGTCTTGTGGCACGTACTTGAACACCTCCGTCGCATCGTCGTGACTCTCTATAGCTGTCTAATCATCGCCGGTGAAGTCGCCACGACGGTAGACACGAATCCACTGCGCCAGAGTTCTTCTCTATCTCCGGCCGCCAGCACATCGCGGTCAAATTGAGAGCTACCGACCTCGGGGTCTATAAATTGAGTGCACCATCAACTTCGTTAGGTAATCACGCATCTAGTGCACTCACCCATACCTCAAATACTCCACTAGAGAGATTCAATTTCGCATTTCCCCCAATCTGCTTAAGAACACCGCGTGTTCTGACCTCGCCGTGGTCCACTCCAATCAGGTCCGATTTTGCCAATTGTGTTCTTGTTTCAGCACCCATGCTTGTCCTTGATACTCACCGACCCACCCAATTGAACTAGAAACCCACTGGTCATCGGGAACATGATTGTCTGTCCGCAACGCCCACGGTCAACATGGCCAGGGCCAACCAGGCACTCATTTGCGAAATTAAGTGAGGGGAAGTGTTCGATAGGGGTTCAATTGTGTCCCTGTCTCCCGGGAGCTCCAGCTGTGGCGTCATCCGGCTGGAATAGGCTCGCCGGAGTGCGGCGAGGCCAGTTCCTCGTCGTGGACTTTGGTCTGCGAAAGAATAGATCGTGAAGGTTCTTTTTGTAAACCGCCAGTGACATATCTCAATAGTGCGTCGGTCTTGCTTCTGTATTTTCAAAAAGGCGGGGATCTCAGTGCAAAGTTGTCATGGGCGCGGGCACGAGCGCGCTTTCACCCGAGGTTGGGCTGACCTGGGTCAGAATCGGTCCAATACTGTTACAAGTTTTTCTTTTTCTTTTTCTACTAGAGCCAAATAAATCCTAGGAAACTATAGAAAAATTCTAAAAATATAAGACCAATTTTGTTAGATCCCTAATTTCTTATAGTATTTAATAAAAATAGTTTTATGATTTTTAGGACAAACAGAGAATTTTAGAGTATTTAAAATAGCCTAAAACCTTGTTTCTGGATTTTTAGAAATTAGATAATAATTCCAAAAATCCCCAAACTTTTTAGATGACCTTTATATAATATTTAGAAGCTTTGGGCAGAATTTGGTTTGATTTGGACCTTGTTTGATAATTAGAACCCAAAACCCCCACCCCTGCTCTTTGAACTTCACTGTTGACTCCGGAAACCCTAGGTTCTCGGAGTTCCGTGAAGGAAAATTGTATTCAAGACCTTAGATAATAAATTCTTATTATCTTTGCACTCTCATAAGCATTACATGGCATTCATTTTTATATACATATATATGGTTATATCTAGAAAACGAAGAAGAGGTTGGGGTAGAAGAGGAGAAGACTTCACCACCACCACCTGCGGAACATCAGGCAGGGAATTGTTTTTACTTCGACATCTGCGGATCCGAGCCAGACTCACCTGTAAATGAAGGCAAGCCCCGGTGCATTTGCCACCTCCTTGGGATTTAAAGATCTTTATCATTTGCTTGTTGCACGAGGTAATAGGAGTTGATTGATAAAACAATTCCTACATTGCCTTCCTTGAATTTGATTACCTTCCTTGATTACCTATTTTACAAAAGATTTTGATGCTTAGCCTTGTTTTAGAAAAAACAAATGTTTTGTTTTTACAAAAGATGATATGGCAAAAGTGGGTGGGTTGTTTTTGAAAACAAAACTTGAATGGTGGATCCATCATGGCAATGATGGGTTCAACATCGGAAAAGATGTACCTCTGCCAGGTACCAAACTTTGGGTTGAAATGATTAAGCTAAGGCCAGGCGGGTGACTTGCACGAGAAGAGAGTCTCGGTGTAGTGTCTCCGTCTGAGCCGATTAAAGACCGTGTCGATGTAGGCTTGCTGACCGAGGACACTTTAACTGGTCACATGCCTCGTCATGGGTAAGCCTTGCCTCGGGCAGACTAAGGCCAGAATAAGATAACACACAATGGGCGTGGAGCGATGGCGAGAGTAGCGTGTACCCTTCATGGCAAGAGGCTGGATGATGGTGTATCTATGCTCTTGGTTGACGTGAACCTGATCTGGTCTTAAGAACCCCGGTGGCGAGTTGACATATGCAAGGGTTAAGTGCTACATATGTCGTGTGATCGAAGATCCTTAGCTGAGTATAATCGATTTGGATCGCCATACCTTCGCGGTTATGAAGACTTGGTCACTGCCCTATACGTAGAATTCCAGTAAAGATAAAAGGCTTGTTAAGAAAATTGGCTAGTGCAGGTCAAGTGTTTGAACTAGGGTAGAAAGAACTCTAGATGCAGCTAATTTTACCTAACCTGACAATAAAACTGGATTTTTAAGGATCCACTTTTAGTAAGCATTTCTGCAAAACAGAGTTTTTGATCATTGAGAAACCTTACCTTGACTCCCTTATAACCAGCATACCCTTGAGAGTCTTTTCCTTAGTCGGGTAAGTCTTGCTGAGTAATTCCATACTCAGAGTTTTATTCCCTATTGTTTTTAGGTAAGGAAGCAACAAACTTTTGTTGTTTCTGTTCCAAGGTGGTTCCAAAAGAAGAAAAGCAAGAGTAAAGTTGCGGGAGGAAGAGTTCCTCCATAAGAACTTTTGTTTAAAGACTTATCGGGAGGGGTTTTTGCCTCCCTTGATGTGTAAGAATACTACCCTGCACTCATAAGTTATATCCTGGTTTGTAATATATAACTTTGTCTTACTTTTTAAATAAAGGTAAGTTGATGTAATCGCTTCCGCATTTTCGTATCTCCGATGATCTGTAATGTCTGCATGACGGGTAAAACGCTCTTGGGAAAGGTAAGAAAAGCAGATACCGAACTTGTCAAGTGATTCAGGGGCACCTACAGGGTTGTCTGAGGTCCGTAGGACAAGGACAACTGTAGGTGGGCCTAATGACTTGGAAGGTTCCGTCACAGCTGGTATCGGAGTGAAGCCCCTCTCTGTAGATATTATGAGGCATCTTCAAAAGAATTTTCTAAAGACTATCTAGAAAATCTCTTCCTTTCTTACCTATGAATTTCTGAAGAATTTATATGAAAGACCAGGTAGGAGGAGTGCAATGTATAGAAGGTTGAATCAACTAAGGTTGGTTCTGTTATTATACATGCATCATGCTAAGAACTATGTTAAATTTCCCCCTTAGAAAAATGCCACCGCGCACGAGGAAAACCGCGCGCAAGCATACTGGCCCAATTGGTGTGCCACGTCATCAGCTTGCCCCAAGACACGAGGATAGCAGTAGTGGGAGTAATGATCCGATCGGGGATCTTGAAGCGCAAGTGAATCGACTTCAAACAGAACTCCGACGCAGGACTAACATCTGGGTTGTGGATAGCGACAGAATCAATGAATTAAGAAGCGACATCCGCCGCCTGCAGGATCAGCTTGCAGATCGAGATTTAGCACTCGACTGGGCGGTTCAGTCTCGTTCGATTGCCTGGGCTAAGGAGGCAAAAGCTCGAGCCAGAGTAGAAGAGCTTAGCTCAGCCATCGATAAACTGTAGGCTTATTGCAATACTCTACATGAAGAAGTTCATGTATTGTATTCACAATTGCACCCCCAATGTGCCTGTGGATTCTGTCAGGACAGAAGCCGGACCTTCTCATGTAGCGGGAGAAGCTTTTGGTGGTGAATTGGACCTTTTCAGGCCCCGTCCCTCTATGAAGTTGGTCGATGAGTGGTCTCCTATGCCCGACAGTGAGGCTACCAAGAGTGACAGGAAGAAGGAATAGTATAGTTGTAGAAATAGTAGTGTTATTGTATAATGGGTACTGTAATCCTGTTGTAAAAATTCGAGTCTGAAACATTACTCTTTTTAGTAATGTAAAATGGATGGTTTTCTTTGGCATATCATATTGTTTTCAAATGTTTGTTGCCACAGATGCCTTCTCGGACTCGTGCTCAGGACGGGGCTAGTACCTCTCGTGGGAGGGAGGCAACACCAAACCCACCTCCAGTCCCTCCCACACTTGCCGAGGCTATCGCCGCCTTGGTAAATGCTACAGCAGATAATACCCGCTTTCTGCGGGAGATGGCAGGTCAACAACTTCAACAACAAGGCGGGCGGGGCTATCCGCAAGGTCCCCATGAGACATCTTATTTGGACTTCTCTGAAACACGTCCATCGTTGTTCGTCAAGGCAGAAGACCCTTTAGAGGCGGACGAATGGATCCGTGTCATTGAGCAGAAATTTGGACTTCTTCGATGTTCTAAAACTCAGAAGCCCATGTTCGCAGCTCAGCAATTGTGTGGCCCTGCCAGCACTTGGTGGGGGAACTTTGTGGCTGTTCAGTCGGCCAATCATCAAATTACCTAGGATGAATTTAAGCTAGCCTTCAGAGAGCATTACATACCAGAAGGAGTACTCCACATGAAACAGGAAGAATTCATGAAGTTGAAGCAAGGCGGAGATACGGTCACCCAGTATCTCAATAAATTTAATCACTTATCTCAGTATGCAATTGACCAAGTCAACACCGACACAAAGAAGAAGAACTGTTTCATGAGGGGTTTAAATGATTGGATGCAAAGGAAAATGGCTACTTGCATCGACCTCACCTATGGAAGGGTTGTCAGCACCGCGCTGGCAGTTGAATCTAAATATACAAGTTCTGGAAAGTCCAAGGGGAGTGGAGGTAACAGGCTTAATCAGGGCCCCGAGAAAAGGCAACGGTTAGTTATCCGGCCTTTTAATCAGGGTCGTTCTTCAGCACGCCCACCCTCCTTCCCATTCAAACAACTAGTGTTCATCCGTCCCAATGCTGCCCCTACTGCAACAAGTCAGCCGGGTGCCCCTGACACTCGTTTCTCGGCCCTTCCCAGTTCGTCAACAGGTTGTTTCAATTGCAGAAAGTCTGGGCATTTTATTAAGGATTGCCCTTATCCGAAGCAGAATCGCACAAACAATCAACAAGGTACTGGGAATTCTTCTCAAGCTAAGGGAAATACGGGCAAGAATACTAAGAAGACGGGACGAATTTACTACACTCAAGTGGCCACCACGCCGGACGGTGAACTGGTAATGATGGGTACGTTCCTTGTGGCCAATCACCCCACAATTATTCTCTTTGATTCTGGTGCTTCACATACATTCATCACCAAGAAATTTGTGGAGCAACATTGCATTTCATACCATGAATCAAAAGTAGGGTTTAAAATTCAGTCACCCGGGGGACAAATCTTTACTGGGGAAGTGGCTTTCCATGTGCCCGTAACATTGGCCGGACGGGACTTTCCTACTAATATGATTGTTCTGAAAGGCCAAGACATAGATGTGATTTTGGGCATGAATTGGTTGGCCCAACATAAAGCAACCCTCAACACTGATCAGAGAACCATCAGGTTGAGTCATAACCAAGAAGAAATTCTTTTGTTTATTCCCATTCCAACCAAAACTACTGGCAGAGTTTATGAAGCCATTATACCGGAGATCAAGGATATTCCGATAGTGTGTGAGTTCCCAGATGTCTTACCAGAGGATTTTCCTGGATTGCCACCTGAAAGAGATGTAGAGTTTGTAATTGAGTTAAAGCCTGGTACGGCTCCCATTTCTAAAAGATCGTACCGAATGCCTCCAAATGAGCTGGCAGAACTGAAGATTTAATTACAAGATCTACTAGAGAAAGGATTCATCCGGCCAAGCTCGTCACCATGGGGTTGTCCAGCCATATTCGTCAAGAAGAAGGATCAAACTTTACGGATGTGTGTGGATTATCGACCCCTGAATGAGGTCACTATCAAGAACAAGTACCCTCTTCCACGGATTGACATTCTATTTGATCAACTGACTGGAGCAAGGGTGTTCTCCAAAATTGATCTCAGGTCGGGCTACCATCAGATCCGTATTCGGCCCGAGGATATACCAAAGACCGCATTTACCACGCGGTATGGTTTATTTGAATATTTGGTAATGTCTTTCGGACTGACGAATGCTCCTGCCCACTTCACTTATCTGATGAACTCGGTATTCATGCCCGAGTTGGACAAATTTGTGGTGGTCTTCATAGATGATATTTTGATATATTCAAAGAATGAAGAGGAGCATGCTCAACATTTACGGGTCGTATTAACGCGCTTGAGAGAACATCAATTATATGCCAAGTTCAGTAAATGTGCGTTTTGGCTAGAAGAAATTCAATTTCTGGTACATGTGCTATCTGCCAGGTGGATTGCGGTAGATCCCAGCAAAGTCCAGGACATTTTGGAGTGGAAACCCCCAACCACTGTTCATCAAGTCCGAAGTTTCCTTAGACTGGCTGGTTATTACCACCGGTTTATACCCGTTTTTCTAAGATTGTGAAGCCAATCACAAGTCTATTGAAGAATGATACTAAATTCAATTGGTCTTCAAAGTGTAATGAAGCTTTTGAGCAATTGAAGATATTGTTAACCACTGCTCCAGTATTGGCTCAACCAGACATTAATAAGCCCTTTGATGTGTAATGTGACGCATCGGGCAGTGGTCTCGGTTGCGTATTAATGCAAGAGGGCCGAGTAATCGCATATGCTTCCAGGCAGTTGCGCCGGCATGAGGAGCATTATCCCACTCATGATCTGAAGCTAGCTGCAGTGGTTCATGCCCTGAAGATCTGGCGTCATTATCTACTGGGAAATGTTTGTCATATTTATACAGACCACAAAAGTTTGAAATACATTTTTACCCAGTCTGAACTCAATATGAGACAAAGGAGATGGCTCGAGCTGATCAAGGATTATAAATTGGAGATCCATTATCACCCAGGCAAAGCAAATGTAGTGGCAGATGCACCCAGTCACAAGGCTTCCTGCCATTGTCTAACAATGAGGACTTCTGACATTACATTATGCCAGGAGATGGAAAATTTGAACCTAGGAATGATTCAGCATGGGACTTCAAATCACTTGAAGCTGGAGTCAGTCATCTTACAAAGGATAATTGACGCACAGAAAAATGATGAGGGTATGAAACATATATGGGAGAAGATAAGAGCTAGAAAAGCCAATTGCTTCCGAGAAGATGGCCTAGGTGTGGTATGGTTCAACAACTGCATAGTGGTACCAAAAAATGACGAAGTTCGCCAGCAAATTCTAGATGAAGCCCATCTTAGTCGCTATTCTATTCATCCCGGAAGCACTAAGATGTATCAAGATCTGAAGCAGCATTATTGGTGGACAAAGATGAAGATCGAAATCGCACGCTATGTGGCTAAATGTGACACTTGTAAACGTGTCAAGGCCATACACATGAAGGCTGCTGGTCCATTACAATCTCTACCAATCCTAACCTGGAAATGGGAAGACATTAGTATAGATTTTATTGTGGGACTGCCCAGGACTGCCAAAGGGTATGATTCTATCTGGGTTATCGTTGATCGACTCACAAAGATTGCCCACTTCCTACCCGTCAGGGCAAAATACATAGTGGCCACTTATGCAGCATTATACATTGCCCGTATTCTCAGTTTGCATGGTATTCTGAAGACGATAGTGTCAGATCGTGGATCGCAATTCGTGTCCAAATTCTGGGAAGAACTTCATAAATCCCTGGGTACTAAATTGCTCCACAATTCAGCATATCACCCTCAAACCAGTGGGCAGACTGAGAGGGTATATCAGATACTGGAAGATATGTTGCAGGCATGTGTGTTGGACTTCTCACAAAAATGGGATGAATGTTTACCATTAGCAGAGTTCTCATATAATAATAGCTATCAAGAAAGTATCAAGATGGCACCCTTCAAAGCTTTATATGGACGACGATGTCGTACTCCGCTAAATTGGTCTGAACCAGGAGAAAGGTACTTCTTCAAGCCTGATATGGTGAAAGAAACCGAAGAAAAAGTTTGAAAAATAGTTCATATTTTGAAGAAGGCTCAAGCTCGTCAGAAAAGTTACGCAGACAAGCGACGACAACCCTTATATTTTCTAGTAGGAGATTATGTCTACCTAAAAGTTTCACCAATGAAGGGCGTATCGTGTTTTGGGGTTAAAGGGAAGCTTGCACCCTGGTACATTGGTCCCTTTCCTATACTTGAGCAATGTGGACCAGTGGCATACCGACTCCAACTACCTGAAACCTTGTCTGCTGTGCATAATGTGTTCCACGTGTCTCAGTTAAAGAAGTGTCTTCGGGTTCCAGATCGAACCATTGAAGTGACAGATGTTGTCCTTGAACCAGACTTGACATATTCTAAACATCCTATTCGAGTCTTAGATCAAAAGGACAGGATTACCTGAAGAAAAACTCTCAAGTTTTACAAGATACTGTGGAACCAACATTCCGAAGATGAGGCTACTTGGGAAACTCAAGATTCTTAGATAAAAATTTCCCAGGCTTTTTAGCCTCTTGTAATTTGTAAGTGTAAAACATTGTTTATATAAATGAGTGAGCCCCAAACCCACCCCTGCCTTGTACCAAAACTCAGGGAATAAAAATGTGAAGCATTTCCTTTTCCACTACTTACCCTAAGACTTTTAATTTCGGGACGAGATTCTTTTATGGGGGGAAGGATGTAACACCCCTGGTGTTACTGTTACTAAAACCTGAGCATTACATCATAAGCATCAGTATTGCATATGTTTGACACACTTAGAATGCATTCACTAGGCAAAAATTCCAAGCAAGTTGTATGGTTATGGTATTTTGCAAATAAGACCCTAGTATAGGGTACTTAACCTCAAGTAAGGGTCTGAGGGGTAAAACAGGAGCCAAATAGAGAAAACCCTAAAGTTTAAGAGTGATAATCATAAAATATTAATAAGGATGGGTCTAAGTTACATTTACACCCCTGGGGTGCCAGAAACCCTAATTGAAACCCTGAAAAACCCTAAATCCAAACCCTAGGGGCCTATGTGCAAAAATAGTGCACTTGTGGACTAAAGTGTAAAAACCATGTTAAATAAGTATCCTAAGTCATATGGTTCCCAATCATGAGGGTTTGCAATCCAAAACTTGAGATTTGGACTTAAGTGCAAAAGAGCCACACTTGACTCATTTGATGAAGTCTGAATTTCAGTGTGATTGATTCAACTTTGAGCCTTTGTATCTTTCAAATTAGTGAGAATTTGCCTTAGGTCACCACATAAATATTATAGACCTATCAAAGGAGAACAACTTTGCTTAAGAGTGTAAGCATAGTTGTTGAGAAGAAATTGGAGATAATTAAGCCCAAAGTTGGACTGTCAAGCTGATAAAGTCTGAATTTTAGACTGACAGTGACCTAGACCCAAGTTTGAGAACCATTTTGACCATGATCCAGTGAGAATCTACCTAGAGATGCTATAACAAAGATGGAGATGGTATATTGGTCTACAATTTTGCTGCAGAGCCTCGGATTAGTTGCCATATGAATCTGAGAGAAAAATCGATCTCAAGATGGTCTGTCAGACCGACTGAATGCCGTTTGCCATGGTACAGTGCCTGAACGGATCAGACTGCCAGTGCCAAAAATCTCACCGCCGACGACCGATCTCCGCCGCGATTCACGCCGCCGCTGTTGCAATTTACGCCACCAGTGACCAGATAAGCCTGCCAGATAGTAGCTCTTCGCCTGAGGATAATTCTGGTGACTAACCGCCGTACCCCCCCCCCCCCCGCGCGCTTTGCGGCCTGGGCGGATAAGCTCACCAGCGACAGCCGTCTTCCAGTCTTGTGGCACATACTTGAACACCTCCGTCACGTCGCCGTGACTCTCTATAGCTGTCTAATCATCGCCGGTGAAGTCGCCATGACGGTAGACACGAATCCACTGCGCCAGAGTTCTTCTCTATCTCCGGCCGCTAGCACATCGCGGTCAAATTGAGAGCTACCAACCTCGGGGTCTATAAATTGAGTGCACCATCAACTTCGTTAGGTAATCACACATCTAGTGCACTCACCCGTACCTCAAATACTCCACCAGAGAGCTTCAATTTCGCATTTCCCCCAATCTGCTTAAGAACACCGCGTGTTCTGACCTCGCCGTGGTCCACTCCAATCAGGTCCGATTTTGCCAATTGTGTTCTTGTTTCAGCACCCATGCTTGTCCTTGATACTCACCGACCCGCCCAATTGAACTAGAAACCCACTGGTCGTCGGGAACACAATTGTCTGTCGGCAACGCCCACGGTCACCGTGGCCAGGGCCAACCAGGCAATCATTTGCGAAATTAAGACCAACTCCAGCAGCACTGGCTATCCCACTCCGTATCCATATTATACACGCTCTAAGTCACTATTTCGCTCTCCAGCAGCCTCCGCATCCGTCTCCGCAAAACACACGCCGTGTACCTGCACTCCCCTTTTCCATGGTTTCTCTCTCCTCTCCGCACAAGACTGCATGCGCTCGCGGCTGCTCGTGGGCCCCAGCTGCCATAGACTGCATGCGGAGTGCAAATACGGAGTCTGCTAGAAACGGAGACGGATACGGAGTCTCGTTGTATACTGTTGGTCGTGCTAAATACGGATAGGGAGAGGGAGTCTGCTGGAGTTGGTCTAAGTGAGGGGAAGTGTTCGGTAGGGGTTCAATTGTGTCCCTGTCTCCCGGGAGCTCCAGCCATGGCGTCATCCGGTCGGAATAGGCTCGTCGGAGTGCGGCGAGGCCAGTTCCTCGTCGTGGACTTTGGTCTACGAAAGAATAGAACGTGGAGGTTCTTTTTGTAAACCGTCAGTGACTCATCTCAATAGTGCGTCGGTCTTGCTTCTGGATTTTCAAAAAGGCGGGGATCTCTGTGCAAAGTTTTCATGGGCGCGGGCGCGGGCGCGCTTTCACCCATGGTTGGGCCGACCTGGGTCAGAATCGGTCCAATACTGTTACAAGTTTTTCTTTTTCTTTTTCTTCCAGAGCCAAATAAATCCTAGGAAACTATAGAAAAATCCTAAAAATATAAGACCAATTTTGTTAGATCCCTAATTTCTTATAGTATTTAATAAAACTAGTTTTATGATTTTTAGGACAAACAGAGAATTTTAGAGTATTTAAAATAGCCTAAAACCTTGTTTCTGGATTTTAGAAATTAGATAATAATTCCAAAAATCCCCAAACTTTTTAGATGACCTTTATATAATATTTAGAAGCTTTGGGTAGAATTTGGTTTGATTTGGACCTTGTTTGATAATTAGAACCTAAAACCCCCACCCCTGCTCTTTGAACTTCACTGTTGACTCCGGAAACCCTAGGTTCTCGGAGTTCCGTGAAGGAAAATTGTATTCAAGACCTTAGATAATAAATCCTTATTATCTTTGCACTCTCATAAGCATTACATGGTATTCATTCTTATATACATATATATGGTTATATCTAGAAAACGAAGAAGAGGTTGGGGTAGAAGAGGAGAAGACTTCACCACCACCACCTGCGGAACATCAGGCAGGGAATTGTTTTTACTTTGACATCTGCGGATCCGAGCCTGACTCACCTATAAACAAAGGCAAGCCCCGGTGCATTTGCCACCTCCTTGTGATTTAAAGATCTTTATCATTTGCTTGTTGCATTAGGTAATAGGAGTTGATTGATAAAACAATTCCTGCATTGCCTTCCTTGAGTTTGATTACCTTCCTTGATTACCTATTTTACAAAAAAATTTGATGCTTAGCCTTGTTTTAGAAAAAACAAATGTTTTGTTTTTACAAAAGATGATATGGCAAAAGTGGGTGGGTTGTTTTTGAAAACAAAACTTGAATGGTGGATCCATCATGGCCGTGATGGGTTCAACATCGGAAAAGATGTACCTCTGCCAGGTACCAAACTTTGGGTTGAAATGATTAAGCTAAGACCGGGCGGGTGACTTGCACGAGAAGAGAGTCTCGGTGTAGTGTCTCCGTCTGAGTCGATTAAGGACCGTGTCGATGTAGGCTTGCTGACCGAGGACCCTTTAACTGGTCACATGCCTCGTCATGGGTAAGCCTTGCCTCGGGCAGACTAAGGCCAGAATAAGATAACAAGCAATGGGTGTGGAGCGGTGGCGAGAGTAGCGTGTACCCTCTGTGGCAAGAGGCTGGACGGTGGTGTATCTGTGCTCTCGGTTGACGTGAACCTGATCTGATTTTAAGAACCCCGGTGGCGGGTTGACATATGCAAGGGTTAAGTGCTACATATGTCGTGTGATCGGAGATCCTCAGCTGAGTATAATCGTTTCGGATCGCCGTACCTTCATGGTTATGAAGACTTGGTCTCTGCCCTATACGTAGAATTCCAGTAAAGATAAAATGCTTGTTAAGAAAATTGGCTAGTGCAGGTCAAGTGTTTGAACTAGGGTAGAAAGAACTCTAGATGCAGGTAATTTTACCTAACCTGACAATAAAACTGGATTTTTAAGGATCCACTTTTAGTAAGCATTTATGCAAAATAGAGTTTTTGATCATTGAGAAACCTTACCTTGACTCCCTTATAACCAGCATACCCTTGAGAGTCTTTTCCTTAGTCGGGTAAGTCTTGCTGAGTAATTCCATACTCAGGGTTTTATTCCCTATTGTTTTTAGGTAAGGAAGCAACAAACTTTTGTTGTTTCTGTTCCAAGGTGGTTCCAAAAGAAGAAAAGCAAGAGTAAAGCTGCGGGAGGAAGAGTTCCTCCATAAGAACTTTTGTTTAAAGACTTATCGGGAGGGGTTTTTGCCTCCCTTGATGTGTAAGAATACTACCCTGCACTCATAAGTTATATCCTGGTTTGTAATATATAACTTTGTCTTACTTTTTAAATAAAGGTAAGTTGATGTAATCGCTTCCGCATTTTCGTATCTCCGATGATCTGTAATGTCTGCGTGACGGGTAAAACGCTCTTGGGAAAGGTAAGAAAAGCAGATACCGAACTTGTCAAGTGATTCAGGGGCACCTACAGGGTTGTCTGAGGTCCGTAGGACAAGGACAACTGTAGGTGGGCCTAATGACTTGGAAGGTTCCGTCACACATCGGCTCCACATACCGCCACGTGTACGAATGCGACGTGGAATGCGTGGAGTATGCTGAGGCCCTCGCCGAGTCCGAGGCCCTCGTCGCCGACCTGGAACGCCTCTCCAAGGAGGCGCCTGACGCAAAGCGGCACACCAGCAACTTCGAACCAGTCGAGGCGGTTAAGTCCGTCTCTCTCGACCCCAGCAACGACGCCAGCAAGAAAGTTAGGGTTGGCTCCGAGCTTGGCCCGAAATAGGAAGTAGTGCTCGTCGACTTTCTCCGTGCAAACGCCGAAGTTTTTGCGTGGAGTCCCTCGGACATGCCAGGCATACCAAAGGATGTTGCCGAGCACTCACTGGACATCAGAGCTAGAGCCCGACCCGTGAAGCAGTCCCTGCGCCGTTTTGACGAAGAAAAGCGTAGGGCCATAGGTCAAAACGATGACATCACCGGTCTAAACAAAGCATGTCCGAAGGTTCCCTACCCTCTGCCTCGCATCGATCAAATTGTGGACTCCACTGCTGGGTGCGAAACCCTGTTGTTCCTCGATGCCCAGGCTATCACCAAATCAAGATGAAAGAGTCCGACCAGCTCGCGACTTCTTTTATCACACCTTTTGGCATGTATTGTTATACTACAATGCCATTTGGCTTGAGGAATGCGGGTGCCACCTACCAGAGGTGCATGAACCATGTGTTCGAAGAACACATCGGCAGAACGGTTGAGGCTTACGTCGATGACATCATTGTCAAGACAAAGAAAGCCTCCAACCTCCTCTCTGACCTTGAAACGACATTCAAGTGTCTGAGAGCGAAAGGTGTAAAACTCAACCCCGAGAAGTGTGTCTTTGGAGTCCCCCGAGGCATGCTCCTAGGGTTCATCGTCTCCGAGCGGGGCATAGAGGCCAACCCGGAGAAGATCGCGGCCATCACCAACATGGGACCGATAAAAGATTTGAAAGGAGTACAGAGGGTCATGGGATGCCTTGCGGCTCTGAGCCGTTTCATCTCATGCCTTGGCGAAAAAGGAATGCCCCTGTACCGCCTCTTAAGGAAGGCCGAGCACTTCACTTGGACCCCCGAGGCCGAGGAAGCCCTCAGAAACTTAAAGGCACTCCTTACCAATGCACTCATCTTGGTGCCCCCCGCTGCGGGAGAAGCCCTCTTGATCTACGTAGCCGCAACCACTCAGGTGGTCAGCGCTGCGGTCGTAGTCGAGAGACAAGAAGAAGGGCATGCACTGCTCGTCCAGAGGCCAGTCTACTTCATAAGCGAAGTGCTATCCGAGACCAAAGTCCGCTACCCGCAGATCCAGAAGCTGCTCTACGCAGTGATTCTGACACGGCGGAAATTGCGACACTACTTCGAGTCCCATCCGGTGACTGTGGTATCATCCTTCCCCCTAGGAGAGATCATCCAGTCCCAAGAGGCCTCGGGTAGGATAGCAAAATGGGCGGTGGAACTCATGGGCGAAATGCTCTAATTCGCCCCTCGGAAGGCCATAAAATCCCAAGTCTTGGTCGACTTCCTCGCTGAGTGGACTGACACCCAGTTACCGACGGCCCCAATCCAACCCGAGCTTTGGATTATGTACTTCGACGGGTCGCTGATGAAAACCGGAGCAGGCGCGGGCTTGCTCTTCATCTCACCCCTCGGAGAACATGTACGTTATGTACTGCACCTCCATTTCCCAGCATCAAACAACTTGGCCGAGTACGAGGCCTTGGTTAACGGCCTGCACATCACCGTCGAGCTAGGGGTTCGGCGCCTCGACGCTCGTGGCGACTCGCAGCTCGTCATTGACCAGGTCATGAAGAACTCCCACTGTCGCGATTGAAAAATGGAGGCCTACTACGATGAAGTTTGGCGCTTGGAAGACAAGTTCTACGGGCTAGAACTCAACCATGTTGCTCGACGGTACAACAAAACCGTAGATGAGCTAGCGAAAATAGCCTCAGGGCGAACCATGGTTCCCCCCAACGTCTTTTCCAAGGATATATATCAGCCATCCGTCCAAGTCGACGACGCGCCCGAGCCCGAGGAGGCCTCAGCCCAGCCCGAGCTAGCCTCGGCCGCCGAGGGTGAGGCCCTGCGCACCGAGGGGGAGCGGAATGGGGTCACACCGGTCCCGAACTGGCAGGCCCCGTACCTGGAATATCTCCTCCGAGGAGAGCTGCCCCTCGACAAGGCCGAAGCTCGGCGACTGGCTTGGCGCACCAAGTCGTTCTTTTTGTTGGGCGATGAAAAGGAGTTGTACCACCGTAGCCCCTCGGGCATTCTCCAACGATGCATATCCATTGCCCAAGGACAAGAGCTGTTACAAGAAATACACTCGGGGGCTTGTGGTCACCATGCAGCACCTCGAGCCCTCGTGGGAAACGCTTTTCGACAAGGTTTCTACTGGCCAACCGCAGTGGCCGACTCCACTAGGATTGTACGCTCCTGCCGGGTGTGTCAATTCTACGCGCAACAGACGCACCTGCCTGCTCAGGCACTACAGACAATACCTATCACTTGGCCGTTTGTCGTGTGGGGTCTGGACCTCGTCGGTCCCTTGCAGAAGGCAACCGGGGGCTTCACACACCTGCTGGTCGCCATCAACAAGTTCTCCAAGTGGATCGAGGTCCGACCCTTAACCAGCATCAGGTCCGAGCAGGCGGTGGCGTTCTTCACCAATATCATCCATCGTTTGGGGTCCCGAACTCCATCATCACCGACAATGGCATGTAGTTCACTGGGAAAAAGTTCCTGGACTTTTTCGAGGACCACCACATCCGTGTGGACTGGGCCGCCGTAGCCCACCCGATGACAAATGGGCAGGTAGAGCGCGCCAACGGTCTGATTTTGCAGGGACTAAAACTGAGGATCTACAACGACCTCAACAAGTTTGGCAAGCGGTGGATGAAAGAGCTACCCTCGGTGGTCTGGTGTCTAAGGACGATGCCGAGCCGGGCCACGGGCTTCACGCCGTTTTTCCTAGTCTATGGGGCCGAGGATATCTTACCCACGGACTTGGAATACGGTTCCCCGAGGACAAAGGCGTACGACGACCGAGGCAACCAGACCAGCCGAGAAGATTCCTTGGGCCAGCTAGAAGAGGCTCGGGGCGTGGCCTTACTACACTCGGCGCGGTATCAGTAGTCTCTGCGACGCTACCACGCCCGAAGGGTTCGGCCCCGAGGCTTCCAAGTGGGAGACTTGGTGCTTCGGCTATGACAAGACGCCCGAGGGCGCCACAAGCTTACTCCTCCCTGGGAGGGGCCGTTCATCGTTGCCAAAGTTCTGAAGCCCGGGACATACAAGCTGGCCAACGATCAAGGCGAGGTCTACAGCAACGCTTGGAACATCGAACAGCTACGTCGCTTCTTCCCTTAAACTGTTCCAAGCCGTTCATGTTCCTCGTTTTTCCTTACATACGTAATTAAAGTCTAACCGTCAAGGAAGGATCAGCCTTGCCTCGGCAAGGCCCGACCCTCCCTCAGGGGCTAGAAGGGGGGAACCCCCTCTGCGTCAAAATTTTCATCGAAAAAAGTTTTCTACCAAGAAAAGTTTTCTACCAAAACAACTCCCGTGCCTTCCGACTAAATCGATAACGGAACCCTGAAAACGAGCGGGAGAGACCTTAAGCGGCAAGGTCGACCGAGCCGAGGGACTCCTACGCCTCCGGGATACGGATACCTCACTCGTCACCTTCTGCGAAAAGTAAATCACGCTCGGATAAGCGGTTCTGCTATCGAACAAGTCCTAATGTTTGGGTAGAAAACAACTTTCGTGCTTTCGACTATATCGATAGCAGGATCCTACGAACGGGTGAGAGAGCACGTAAGCGGCTAGGCCGACCGAGTCGAGGGACTCCTACGCCTCCGGGATACGGATACCTCACTCAGAATCTTCCACGAAAAGTAACTCACGCTCGGATAAGCGATCCTGCTACCGAACAAGTCCTAACGCTCGGGTAGAAAACGACTTTCGTGCATTTTTCGACTATATCGATAACAGGATCTAAAAAACGAGCGAGAGAGCACGTAAACGGCAAGGCCGACCGAGCCAAGGGACTCCTACGCCTCCGGAATACGGATACCTCACTCATCACCTTCCGTGAAAAGTAACTCTCGCTCGGATAATGCGATTCTGCTACCGACGAACAAGTCCTAAATGCTCGAAACAAGAGGAAAGAAAATGCAGCTTTATAATCCGAACGATAAATATGTTTAGGCTCGGCGGCCGCAAAAAACATACGCATACTTCAGTCGAACTGTTCATGCAGGCTCAAACATCAGCAGGGGGAGGAGCAGCACCCTCGGCGGAATCTGGCCCAGCCTCAGACGGCGATGCGAGCAGACGCCTCGGCCAGCTACTCCGAAGCCTCAGCCAGTTGTCCCCCGAGGATCTCAGCCCGGCTCATGGCTTCGGCGGTTTGGCTACGGGATTGGTCCCGCTCGCGGGTGATCTGGCCAAACCCCAGCTGCCACTGATGCATCTCCTCGGCCTTGGAAGCCACCTGCTCCCGCGCCGAGAAAGCCTCTGTTTGAGCCGACACCGCCTCTGTCCATGCCACCGCTGCCTTCAGCTTCGGCTCATCGCAGAGTGGCCGAAGGTTCTAAAACTGAGCGAAAGAGACCTTAAATGGCAAGGCCGACCGACCCGAGGGAATCCTACGCCTCCGGGATACGGAAACCTCACTCGTCACCTTCCGTGAAAAGTAACTCGTGCTCGGTTAAGTGGTTCGGCTACCGACGGGCAAGCCGTAAGCCTCGAAATGAGGAAGAAGCACAGCTTTATACTCAAATACCCAAATGTTCAGGCCTCAGCGACTACAAACAACAAACACACGTACTCGGGATAACTATGCTATGTAGGCGTCGGTAGCGCCCTCGGCGGCTTTCCCGACCTACAACAGATATCTCAGTACATGGAGCAATCACATTTTGCACTTACATTCCCTAACGAACGGGACTCCAGCTCCATTCTCGCGGGAATGAACAACATCCACACCAGGGGGCCTGCGGGATAACGAGCTCCGACCGGCTCGCCGGCGACCGCTGCATCAACAGCGACAACGACCTCCGTCTCGGGCGGCTAGACAGCAGCAGCGATGGCCTCAGGGCAAACGCTACTGCTGAAAGGGCCTTCGTTCACGTCCCTCACAGAGGACGAGAACCAGCCATTAAAGCCAAAGAGCCGGAGGCCTGGAGCGCAGGTGGTGCTGACGGTCTCATCGGCGGTGACGACTGCTTGTGCAAGAGGAAGCCTCACCTATGGCAACCACCACCTCAGCACCGACGACAGCGGCCACCTGTCCACCAACAGCGCGCCGGCGAACAACCACCGCCCCAAAGCGCACCGGCAGGTCCTCACTCCCGTCCTCGCCGAGGCCGTCCCAGAACACGAGTACCACCCTCGCGGCGTACGACGTGTTGAGCGACCCCCGGTGCAGCCGACAATGAAAGGAGGACCTGGGCGTGGCCGGCCCGCGCGCGCGGCACGACCGCCGCCCGGGTGAAGGACAAAAAGCTGCACCCTGGCCAGGGAGCAGTAGTTCGCCTTCCCCCACATGGCTGGAGGACGCCTCCGCAGGGCTGGAGGATGCCCTTCTCCCCCGAACGCTGGAGGAAGAAAAGGGTCACCGGCCCACGCGGAGGCAGCCCCCCCACTCGGTGCGCTCCTCCGCCTCAGCCCGGATGATTAAGATCCTTGAAGCTGAGGGTGGGGCTGAGGTTGCAGCCCGGCTTGCTTCTCCCCACCACCAGGCTGGTGATCATCCCTACCGATGACCATTGGTGAGGGAATGCAGCCGGGCTGCATGATGAAAATCCTTGAAGCCGAGCGACGACTAGAGAGCGCCAACCCCCATAAGGTCGCACTTCTCAAACAGTAGCAAGAAAAAAGCCACACAGGCGCGCCCCATCTGGGGACACGGAAGGTTGAAGGGAGCAATACAAGAGAGGAGTGCGAAGGCATGGCCGCTGCCCGTGGGATCGATCCCCTTTTATAGGCAGATCTCCTCACTTGCGCCCCCGAGCGCCACGGGCAAAGTTTCCACCAACGTGTTCCAGGATTCCCACCCCACGACACGGGGGCCGGGTCCCACACGTCATCAGAGCTGACCCGAGACGCGAAGGAGGCAAACCGCCGCATGCAAGGCATAAAACCGCCCTGCGGTTATAAGCGTTCCCTCATCCTCGCCGGAACCAACGGACGAAAGGGCGAGCCGCCACGCAGGGAGCATGCAACCGCACCACGGTTATGCACCATTTTGGCTTCGTCACTTCCGGTGGACCAGCACGAAGGCCTGGTCCCACATATCATGTAACCGGCGCCACAGTCACAACGTGCAAGGAAACCGCACCGCCACCTACGCCAATGTTGCGCCTTCTCGACTGCGGAACCAGTGCCACGACTCGAGGCAGCCCGACGCGTGACCCAACAGTGCCAACTGAGTGCAGCGTTCACGGGTCAGCCAGCCACGGGGGTAGGCACAGCAGTTGATGTTGCCAAAAGCGGACCGGCAATGACTGCTACGACAGACGAGCGGAAGCAGCAGTCAAATCACCCCCAGGCTCGCGTCCTTTTCCTGAAGCAGCAGGGGAGCGCTCTCCCACGGCGTAAGGACGACGCGCCCGTGCCCCGTTCCTCGAACGGCCCGCGCACGCACAACAGACGCCCCGCGAATCGCCCGTCCTGTCGCATTAGCTCCTTGGCAGAGCAAGCGACACCTTTGGCAGGCGAAGCGAGCGACGTTTCACCTCTGCCATAATGGCCGCGTCAAAAAAGGTGTGCCACGCTATTTAAATTCATATCCTTTTCCGTTTCCTCTCTCTCTCTTGCCACTGGGACTAGGAAAGGGGATATGTCGGAAAGGATCCTTCTCCGCGAAGGAAACGGGCCCCCGAGCCCTCCTACTAATCAGGGGTTCGAAGGTTGCGCCCAGTGGGGTCCAGCAACCGCCCCAGAGCACTTGGGCCCCCAAGCCCTCCTACTAATCAGGGGTTCGAAGGTTGCGCCCTGCGGGGTCCAGCAACCGCCCCAGAGCACTCAGGCCCCCGAGCCCTCCTACTGATCAGGGGTTCGAAGGTTGCGCCCTGTGGGGTCCAGCAACCGCCCTAGAGCACTCAGGCCCCCGAGCCCTCCTACTGATCAGGGGTTCGAAGGTTGCGCCCTGCGGGGTCCAGCAACCGCCCCAAAGCACTCGGGCTCCATGCCCATTACTGATCAGGGGTTCGAAGGCTGGCTATTCGGAAGGGTTCGACAGCCGCCCCAGAGCACTCGAGCTCCGCGCCCATTAATGATCAGGGGTTCGAAGGATGGCCCCTCGAAAGGGTTCGACAGCCGCCCCAGAACACGCAGAGTGAGGGATGACCCTGGGTACGTCCGATACATGGCCGAGGCTCGGGCTACGCTCCCGAGGTACCCTAGGACATTTCCGAGACCAGCGGGAATGATTTGTAATGGAATCCCACCGGAGGGAGGCACCAAGCCCTTGAACCCTATTGAAATGGGTCCGAGTCCAGCAAATCCACTGCAGGTACTTTTGGAGCGCGCCACTGGGCCACTAGCCGACCCCTAACGAACAGGGCATGGGCGTCCACTCGGATCACCCGTTAGCATTTCACTGGAAACGCCATGATCGGTGCCCTCCGAGGGTAACGTGGCGCTTTCCACCCTTCCTCCTTGCGAAAAGGCGACGAAGGGGCGTATGGTAAAAGTCGAGATAGTCCTTGATCGCCCTCTCGCTCCTGCAGAGGCTCGAGGGCTGCCCTCGCACCCGGCTGCAGCCAAAACCGTTGACAGCGTCAACAAACTAGCTCAAAAACTTGGAGCCTGACCATGCACCCGGGCTGCGGCCAGACCGCATGAGGGAACAACCAGGCCGACCGAGGCATTACAGCACGAATTAAGACCTCAGAGGAGTCAAGCCACTCCTCCGAGGCCTCGGGGGCTACACCCGGCGGGTGTGCTCGCGCGCACCCACCGAAACGAAACATAACCGAGAAAGGCTAGTCCCCTCGCAAAAATCCGGCAGAACCTCCAAACAAGTGCCTACACTCCCTTCGAGGCTCGGGGGCTACTGTCGGTTACCATAATTAGGGGTACCCTCAACGATCCTAAACACGGCTCGAAAACACCTTCAGAACAAACCGTGAAGACTGATAGTTCGGGTCAAAATCAAAGCTTCGTCTACCAAGGGACGCGATCTTGCCTCGTCCGAGCCCGGCCTCAGGCGAGAACAGTGGTCCTGGATGAATTCACGTCTCGCCTGAGGGTCCCCTCAGGCAGCGAGCGCACCCCTGGCTCAGCCAAAGGCAAGCCTTGTCGTGCAAGCGACCTTGGCCAAATCGCCTTACCTGCCGACCATATTGCATGAGCATTTAATGCTAGGATCGCCTGACACCTTATCCTGACACGCGTGCCTCAGTCGGCAAGGTCGAAGTGACCTCAGTCACTTCGCCCTTTCACTGACCGATCTGACAGAAAAACAGCGTCGCCCGCCCTGCTCCGGCTGCTGTGCCAACCACCCGAGCGAAACCGACAACGGTCAAGTTAAGCCTCGGGCGCAACAGGAAGCTCCGCCTTGCCTAACACCAGGGCTCCGCCTCGGCCTCGGCCTCGGGAGGAGATCTCTGCGTCGCCCGACCCCAGGGCTCGGCCTCGGCCTCAGCCTCAGGAAGAGTCACATCCTCGCCCGACCTTGGGCCTCGGCCCCAGCCTCGGCCTCGGAGGAGCCGCCGCCTCGCCCGACCTCAGGCTCGGATAGACCGCTCCATAAGGGATACATCATTACCCTACTCCTAGCTAGCTCAGGCTACGAAGGAACAAGACCGGCGTCCCATCCAGCTTACCCCGGTAATAGGCAATGATGGTTTCCCACATGCGACCATGACGTCGGTGGTTCTTAAGCCCCCTACGGAAGCAAGGAGACGTCAGAAGGATCCATGCAGCGCCAACAGCTGTACTGCTACAGGGCTCAAGGCACTTCTCCGACGGCCACGATACTACCTCTATAGAACTCAAGACGTTCCCCCGATGGCCACGATATCATCTGTACAGGGCTCAGGGCACTTCTCTGCCAGCCACGATAGCTCCTAGCTACACCCATTGTACAGCTGGGCATCTCCTTATGTCTATAAAAGGGGGTGTCCAGGGCCCTGGGGGGAAGAACGAACATACGAGCATATGAATACACGAACACACGGCAGGAGAGACGAGTAGACGCACGACAAAGGGACGGGAGAAGACGAGCAGGGGCCGGACTCCCTCTCTCTCTCTCTCGCTCTCTCCTACTCGCTCTCTCTCTCGTCCTCACTCTATCGCAACTCTTGTAACCCCTACTACGAGCACCCTGGTGCAGGATAATACAAGGCTCATTCCCCCACTTGTATTCCATCTCGCACCAACCCATATGGGCAGGGACACGCAGCGACAAATTTACTCGTCGGTCCAGGGACCCCCCGGGTCCGAAACGCCGACAGTTGTATACACACAAATTTAGGATGACAAGAATGTGCTGTGACACCCCAGGTGTCAGTTTCGTGTTACGTCGGGAGATTAATCCTAATCTCGGATGCTCAGTAAAAATTTCTATTTCTCGATCGTGCCTATCTCTGTTTATCAGGCTTTCTCTCGGAAGTTCAACGAATTCAGAGTTAATCGATCGCGAGAAACAACCAATTTCGGAGCGTGTTAAAACTTTTATCTCTCGGAACGAATGCAGACTCGAAGATCATTCTCGAATTATAAATCTCATCTGAAGTTCATTAAATCAAACTCTCGACGACTGTTATCTGATCTGAGCCCGAATCCAATTCCTCGAACTTCGATCGATGTTCGACTATTTTATTCGGATCTGTACTCTCAAACGGAATACTCAATATGTCGTCCTCTAAATCAATTTTATCCGTTTCGGCCAAATATCTCATGTCCGAACCGAATTCAAAACCCCGTATCGACCGCAATTTTAAAAGTCACAATCCGATTTCTCCGACTAAAAATCCGAAGCCGATCAGAAGTCTGAGAGAAACATTTATTTTTAAAATAGTGTGCGAGGAATTATTTTCGAGCGAAATCAAATCCAACTCTCGGCCGAATTAATCGCTCAATCATCCGTTCGTTGAAACCCAATTTCGCTCTGTTCTCCGTAGAGACGAATTCCGCAGGACCGTTTGTATTCTGGGAAATAATTAGCGATCCGATAATCCGTGTTTAATCAAAACACCATAAAATAAAATGGAAATAAATTAACGCGACCCGTTTGAGTGTTTGGGCCAAATCCAGCCCAGCCCAATAGGCCCACTAAGGAAAACCCTAGCCCTAGTGCCTCTCTATAAATAGAAGCCATCTCCTTGCAAGTGGAGGCATTTTTGCACTCCCACCCCTAGAAAAAACCACAGCCGCCACTTCTCTTTTTTTTCCTGTTCTTTTCTTCCTCACGGCTGCGCGTTGGGAGCTTCCTCCCCTCCCATGGCCGCCCAGCCTTCCCCAAGCTCCAGCGCGCAGGGCAGCATCGCCCTTCTCTCCATCGACGCATCAGCTCCTCTCCATGGCGCGGACAAGCCCCCTCCCCTGTGGTTGCTCGCCCTACAGGGATGGAGAGCAACCACGCACTCCCTGCAGGCAAGAAGTCGCTCCAGCCGGCGCTCCCTGTCCACCTCCTAGGCGCGTCCTTTGCTGCTCAGCCCAGCCATGGTGGCCACCGAACTTTCTGCTCCCATCTCCTCTGCCCGGTGCCCTCCCTGTTCCTCTTCCACATAGGGCAGTCGGCTCCCCTTCCTCCCCTTCCCTGTTCTTGCCGTGGCCGAGCCACCACTCCCCAGCCGAAGCCCTCTGCCCCTCCATTGTTTCAGCGCTTGAAACAAACCCATGGCGCCCCTATTTCCCAGCCGTGCAGCTCCCTGCTGGTTCTCCATCCCCGCCATGGCTCGCGACCCGGCTTCCTCCCTGTTTGCGTGCTGCTGCGCAGTGCGCCGTTGACGCTCGCTGTGTGCTCGACGAAATGCGCAGCAAGCCGCACGTCGTCGATTTCCTACAGCAGCCCCGACGTCTACGCGCTCTGCGGGCTCGCTGTTTTATAAAGCGCAGTGAACAGCACGCCGTCGATACTCGCCGGTTGTTTGCTGTTTTTGCGCAATCCCAACATCGACGCCGTTCACCCCGGTGAGACCGCGTAAATCCTCGTTCGATTCCGCATCGACATTATTTCCTATGATTAATTATGTATGTGTGCTGCTTTGTTTTATTTTTTTTGTGGAGGAGAGAACCCCGTGTTTTGCGTGGAGAAGGCAAGTCGTTCAACGCTCGTCGGATGTTCGGAGCTATGCACAAATCGGAATAGCCATCGTCCTCACAAACACCGTTTGGGTTTGTTTATGGTGAGCCGATGCATATCGCTCTCGATCGACCCGATTAATTATTTTGAATGGATGTGTGTAAAATGTTTCGATTATGTGCATTGGTAGGATCACGTTTGCGATTGGAGAACAAAAGGTTATGGGATGTATGCGATTCGTAGTTGTCTAATTATATTTTAGTCGATGTGGTGTGTATTGGTGTTTGAATATATGTGGCTGCGATGATCCATCTAGGTGTCACGAGGATGGTTCGTGGGTGGTATTAATCGCTTGTTATACTTCGTCATAAAACAGTGTGTTAGTCGCGGTAAATCTAATAAAGCGTAAAGCGTGTTTGGTGGTTTCCATAGTCGGCTAATGAGTTAGTCTATGTTAAATATATCTTATGTATTCATCGTGGCGTAGGATAGCGTGGGTTGAAAATATAAATTGTGTGACAGGGGATTCGTGTTTTAAAGGCGAGATGTGCGAATGATCAGTTGGTGTTTCGCTCGTCTAGTCGCTAAGTGTTGTCATAAATAATTGTGCAAAAATTGGTTATGAGAATGCAGTGGTCACGTGGTGTGGTTGGATGCGATAAGTAGACTAGAAGTGTGGGTTTGCCTAAGCACGATGTTGTCAAATGTGTGCATCGAAATGCGATGTAATAGTGGTTGCGTTAAATTAAACGGTAATGTCTCGGGTGCACGCCGCAATATGGTTGTATGCGAGACAGGGTAAAATAAAGTGTGCTCAACATAAATGTTTTGTTGTGGTAGGTAGAAATTGTCTCGGCCTAAGTAGAGAGGTGAGGGCATGCCGTAAGTAGTCATCACTCCCTCTATAATTAAGTCGAGTCTATATGTGTTAGGCGTTCCTCGAATTATGCTCCACATATAGTGTATGATTGTGCTCACGATTTTGAGTAGACACTTCAAATAAGTCAAGTAGGTTCGTAATGAAAGATGTGTGATGAAGTTAGTTGTTTTAGGATATTGTCGAAATGCTCCATTCATGTGATAGACCTGTGTGGATAATTTAAATCGAGTCGATGTGTGTGACGATGATATTCATGAATTAAGTAGATGTCCTAAAATTGTGTAATGAAGCTTAGGTTAAGTTGCGAGCGATGTGGAAATGTTTTGGTAAATATGTATGTGAATTGTGAACGAGTCATTCGATGTATTAGATATGTCGTGACGTGGTGGTATGAAAAATGGGTTAGGAATCGATCGGCTAAATACCCAGTTCGGTTAGGATTATTTTGTTACTTGGGATTGTGGGGGGGGGGGGGGGGGGGGGGGGAAGTGATGGTGTGACTACGTAGCCGTCACGTCATCTATTGTGCGACTATGCTTAAGTGTGCCTTGCTATAAGTTAGAATAAATCGAGTCCCTAGAACGCGACAATTTTAGAAGTAAATAGAAGCTGAATTTTGAGGATTGCTGTTTTGGACTGCACACACTGTTTTCATTGTGCTGTAGGTTTGATGAACTAAATTGTGTTTTCTGTAAATATGTGCTATAGAAAGGTGGTAGATAACATGATTATCTTGCTTGTACAAAAATTTGACGGCCATAAACCTGATCGTTTAGGAGTTGTGTTTTTCGCAAGTCCAGCACCTGAATCTGTCGAATTTCTGAACAGATTTCAGAAATTGCAATGGGTGATTAAGTTAATGTTGAAATCAGTTATTGGTGTTCACAAGAAAGTTGTAGACAACTCTATTATCTTACTTGTGTTAAAATTTGACAGTCACAGGTCTGATAGTTTAGGAGTTATGCTTTTTACAAATTCAGTAACTGAATCTGTCCAAATTCTGTACAGATTTCAGAAACTGTATTGTTTGCTTAAGTTAATGTTAGAATTAGTCCTTGTCGATTATAAGAAAGTTGTAGAGGCTTTTCTGATCTTGCTTGTGTTAAAATTTCATAACCATAGGACTGATGGTTTAAGAGTTATGAATTTTTCAAACTGGTTGCTGTGTTCTGTCCTCTGTCAGAACAGATTTCAAAAACTGTAATGTTTGATTCGAATAAACCTGGAATCACTTCTTGGTGATTACAAAAGTTGTTAGTACTTTTTCTAAGCTTTTCAAAAAGTCTTAGATCACTCTTTTTGGTGGTCTGAAGATTTAGTTATGAATGTTTAAAGTCTGAAGACTGAATCTGTCCAATTCTGGACAGCAAAGCCTTCTAGTGTATTTTATCCTTAGTTGACTATTGAATCACCTTAAGATGTTTATAAGTGATATGTAGACAATTTTATTACCTTTCCAGAAAGTCTAGGATCACCTTGTTTGGATGCCTGAATCTTCAGATATGAATTTTTAAAGTCATAAGTCTAAATCTGTCCAAATCTGGACAGCGCTGTTGTATTAGCACGTTTTGACCTTGCTAAGTGCTGAATCTTGTTTATGTGAAAATATCAAAGTTGTAGTTCCCTTTGTGATCTTTCCAGAAAGTCCTAATTTGCTATTTTTGGGTTAATATTTGAAAAGTTATGATTAAAACAAGTAGCTGCTGTATTGCTGTCCAAAAATTCTGCTAGTGCGCTTTTGGTTGTTTAGTTCACCCTTGTCGCTAAAAATATTTGGTTTGCTCTTAAGTAATGTAGACTTGCCATGGTTAAGCTAGAGATGATATGTGTGTCTTGTTTTATATGTTTCTTCTTTAGTTGATTGTGATATAGAATTTACATAGCCATTGATGCCTATGTCATCGGTTAAACTTGTGTTGGATGCTTTTGTGTGATAAGTAGAAGAACTAATGAAAAGCCGTAGCAAATTAAATAAACGCTTGTACTTATGGGGTCGTATTTGTGTTGCGTAAGTATACGAAATGTTTGTCGTCTTTTAGTGGTGTTAACATTGTGCGCTCGATGATAGGTAGTTAGCTAACGCTAGTGTGTGTGGTTGCTTGGGATGTCTCGCTACTTGGTGTTTAATTCGCTAGCAGGTACTTAAAATATCTTGTGCTATTTCATTATATTCATACATATGCATCTTGCACCTCATATAGGACCGAGAGATGATGATCGAGCCAGTGGTGTGGTGCCAACCACAAGATGCCGTTGGTGGACGACCTGAAGAATGGACATAACCAGGATTTGCTCGCCAAGCGAGTACCTCCCTCCCCCAGCAAACACTATCTAAGTGTTAAAATAAAGGCAAGCCCCGGTTTTATGCATAACCGTTTATATATGCTATTTTACTGCACTTAATGTTTGTAGGCTTGTATTGTGCACTTAAGTGTAGGAGTTGACTGAAACCCTAGTTGCATGATCTCAGGAATCCCATTGAGATGAACACTAGTATGCTAAGTCGAGTAGCTGCTTTATTAATTAGGATCTCGGTAGAAGTCGAGTGATTTTTCTAGCACTCGCGCGAGGTCAGGAATTGGCTGTATCCACTTTCTTATCATATTGATGTTGGTTTGTGGGCAACAATCCATGGGGATTGGTTGTCTACAGGATAAAAATTGGAATAAGGATTAAGGTGTGGTACCGTGAGTCAAGCGTTTGAACGTACTAAACACATACCGAGAAATATGGTAAATCGGTAAGCCTAGTACCTGAGTGAACCTGGCAGTGGACATATCCCCTCACGCGACCTGAGACGTAGTCTCCCATTCCGGTTATGGTGGGTACAAGTGCGGTCACTGCACGACGGCCAGTCGGGGTCAGTGAGGCATTGTACGCCAAGGCGGTGAGCCCTGATCTGCTGACGGGGAATCGATGGGGACGGTTGATATGGGTGGGGACGGAGTGCCCCTACATGTCGTGTGTTTAGGTTTACCTTGCAAGGATAAAACTCGATTCGAATCGTCTGCTTCTCGCAGCTAATGAGACTGCTTGATCCATGCTGCTACATTGAGTAACAAGTGGAACTGTGTTGAGATGATACAAGCTGTTGATTGCTAAAAATGCTTGCTACTATGTATGAGTAGATAGTACACTTTTAGCCTTAAGAGAGTCACACTAAATTTTGACAAAGTTAAAATCTTGATTTAGAAACTCAGCTAGTGCTTTTGGCAACCAAACCCCACAGCCAAACAGCTGCATGTCTAGAGGTAGAGGAGTATAGACTCCTCACACCGGGTAAGTCTAGCTGAGTATTAGTATACTCAGCCTTGCTTGTGGCACAATTTTTGCAGGTACCTCCTTGATTTGGTTGATGGTGTGACTTGGCCTCCATCCCCGCCACCGGGATAGATGGTCGAGTGGGTTATTGCTTCCGCAGGAGAGGACCAGGAGGAGTAGTGTGGCCAGGCTTCGCCATGTTACTCGGTTTTCTCCGTTAGTTATTTCCGCTGCATTAAAATTTATGGTTATTATTTCTAAAACTCCGATAATGTAATCACTAATGATACTTATTAAATTTGTGGTATTATGTTTTATTGTATTTCTCTGTGCCTCACCTTCGTGTGAGCTAGTGGTATTCGATCCTGGATAAGTGGCCTCGTCGGACTAGATCCGAGGGACTGACGGGTTATTCCTCTTTAAGTGTGGTCTAGCCTTTAAGGCGAGACTTAGGCACTTAAGTTGGAATAATTCGGGTGGTTCCGCCACATGTGCATTGAAAGGGAACTGATTAGCATGCATGGAAACAAAAAAACTGGTTAAAAATCTGATTTGAAATGATTTATTTCCTCCATAAATATAAGATCTATGCAATAATCATGCATCTAGGCTTCTTAGAACCAGTTTATGATATATACTGATACTAATTATGCTACACGATGAAGGTATTTATGCACTGCGTAAAAATCTGGCATGCGGTTTGAATCAATAGCACCCACATCCATGCAGGCAACACAAATCAAAGTGATTTTATTAGGGGAGTTGATTAGGTGATTTAATGAGTGGACTGATTAGGGAATATAATTTTTTTATCGTAGTAATGGACACCATGAATCAAGGGATTGCATGCGTGAGATTTATAAAATCATGGAAAACGGTCTTAGTTTCGGGAGCAGTTACCTTTTTGTGATTTTTCCTTGCGTAAACGTGTGTCGTAAATATACTATACATATGGCGTAAATGGTAGGAACACAATATACACACTAGGTTAGGTAATAAGATAATGCATAAAATCAATAAACGTTTGCGTAAATTGTGAACAGAAATATCATAACAATATATATAAGGGGAGCCATGAACTGAAATATATGTTGTAAACACCTATTGAGGTTGGCATAAAATATGTATACAAAGTCGCATAAAAACAGGGCCACCACTCGTGGAATCGCCACCTCGCCTCTAGGATTCGCCACCGCTCGATGGAGAATGCCCGAAGCGCGCCAGATTGAAGCTGCCATGCCTCTGAGAAGCCATCGACGCCATCCCTCCAAATCAAGGAACTGCCACCGTCGTTGCACATTCGGATCGAGGAACCGCCGCCAGGGTCCTGCCGTGCCACCGGATCAGGGAGCCACTATCATCGTGTCTCTGGATCAGAGAGCCGCCACCGTCGCACCTTCAGATTGGCTCCCCGCCGTGCCTCCAGATTTCAGATCAGCCGTCGGTCACACGATCAAAGGCCACCACCACCTCGCGCTCTCGTGCATCGTGGTGGGGGCGTAAAAAAATGAACCCTAGCGGCCTAGGACACTTTTATAGACGTCCGGGACCTAGCGTGGCTGAATCGGATGGCAACATTAGGCCAGGGCTTCTCCTAGTATACTATTGATTGTGATAGTATACTATTGATTGAATTTGTCGGTACCCTAAAACTAGGGTACCCCTTACTGCTGTATAAAAGCTAAGTACCCACGCGGCTACTCTTAGTCGCATGGTAAAAGAGTTGTATGTGGGACCAGGCCATGACTCACCCCAGCCTCTGGCGACTACTCTGGGTCAGCAACAGCGCTTGACCCCACCACATGGGTGGGTCCGGGGTCGCCATGAGTCCAGAGAAAGTGATATACTCCAAGGCATCAATAGTGAGTCCGGACCCCCATGGGAAAGTGCCGGACCCGTGGATATACAGTCCGGACCTCCAAGTTTGGTCCAGGACCCCCACATGTATTGACTGGACCCCTAGAATGGGATCTGGACCCACCCCCCCTCGTATGGGGTCTGGCCGCCCACAGTAGGGTCCCAGGGTTCTAGGACAGAACACACCCGGGCTTTAATCAGGGCCCAGGTGGGGGTCCGGTGCCGACACGTGTCCAGACCTGGTCTGGTGGGATTCAAACCTATCCGCATACACTCCTACTCTCCGCCCAGGCGGAGGCCCGATGCTGCCACGTGGCATAATGCGTGCAGCGTAAGCCAACGGGCGGAACCTGGCATGAAGCCTCTGGGCTACGTGCGCCTTCACATTCATTACGGATAAGACGTGCGCCTGTCCATTCTAATGATAGGCGGCATGCCCAGTCCACGATACGTGGGCCGTGCCGTTACTCACACGTTACCATAGCAAGGGCAATGACTCACCATTACTCGCATGTTTCCAGGAAAAGGGTTACTGCCCATCAATGCTGCATGGACTGCAGTCATCATGACTCCCGCTAATTACTCGTGCGTTACTAAGGCGGGCAACACAGCGTCTGACAAAGATCTCTGTGTACTATCAGCATTTATCATCCACATAATGTATTCCTTCCATTATGCTCTTGGGCTCAGCATCCTTGTATGTGCCTCCCTTAAACTATAAAAGGGAAGGCACACAGCGTTACAAGGCACACGCTCACACACACACTCAATACAACTTACAGACAGTGGAGGTAGGGTATTACACTCTGGCGGCCTGAACCACTATAAACCCTCGAGTGTTCTTGTGTTCATCGACAATCCACCAAACAGGCAAATGCTTAGGCCCCCTCCTCATCTTAGGATTAGGGCGGGTGCATTCCGCCACTCGACCGGAGGATTTTCTCTCCGACATTTGGTGCACCAGGTAGGGGCTTAGGCCTTGGGCTTTTTGCCTGTTTCCTTGCTCGACACGATGGTTCAGATCGTCAAACACCGTTACTTGTCTCCCGAGGACTTCCTGATGGAGGAAGAGGTAGCATCTTCTATGCCACGAGGCTCCAACCGCCCTACGCCTGGTGCTGCTGCTATGCACGCTGCGCAGCAGCACACGTCCGTGCAGACATCTAGGGCTCTGTCAAGGGCTGCTCCTGGGGCGTTGTCTATAGCCAGGGAGTTGCTACGCAACCCTCCAAGTTCCACGGCTTCACCAGGGGCCATGAGGCAGTGGCACGAAGATGTCGACCGTCTCCTCGGCATGGCACATTCTGGCTTGGCTAGGCCCAGGTCTCGATCATTCCGGCGTCAACGCGAGGCGTCAGCATCCGTGCGCTCACCCTCAGTGAGGGGTGCACGGACTGACGACCTGTGAGTAGAACTCAACCGCAGGCGTGCGGGCAAGGATGCTCGAATCTCTCTGGAGAGGGCTGATGACCTGCAGGCAGAGCTCAACCGTAGGCGTGCGGGCGAGGATGCTCGAGTCTCTCTGGAGAGGGTGCGTGAGTGCCGGCAAAACTTCGAGGGTCGCAACCTCGACCAAGGCTTCAGTGCAGTTGCACCACAAACTCCAAGGGGCGCCCGAATCTAGGCGGATGTCCCATTGGTCGGCGTCGGCTGTGCCGCACTAGCGGATCACCTCCGTGCGGCGACTTGGCCACCCAAGTTTCGGCCACACCTTCCAGAGAAGTACGACGGTACGTCAAACCCATCAGAATTCTTGCAGGTCTACGTCACCGCCATTACGGCAGCTAGTGGAAACACTACTGTAATGGCAAGCTACTTCCATGTAGCCTTGGCCAGGCCAGCCCAGACCTGGCTCATGAATCTCACCCTGGGGTCCATCTACTCCTGGGAAGAGCTCTGTGCACGGTTCACAGCAAACTTCGCCAGTGATTATCAGCAGCATGGTGTCGAGGCTCATCTCCATGCCGTAAGGCAGGAACTCGGAGAGACTCTCCGGGCTTTCATCTCCCGCTTTACCAAGGTACGCGGGACCATACCTCGCGTCTCTGATGCCTCCATTATCACTGCTTTCTGACAGGGGGTGCGTGATGAGAAGATGTTGGAGAAGCTAGCGATGCATGACGTGGAAACTGTCACTACGCTCTTTGCTCTGGCCGACAAATATGCCAGAGCTGCCGAGGGCTGTGCATGGCACTCGGCACCACAGACCGGAGTTACCAAGATGGGTGGCTCAGGTGCCGCCACCCAGGGCGGCAACAACAGAAAGAAGAAGAACCGCGGTCATGAGAGGACACAGTCTGCTGCTCCGGTCATCGCAGCTGCGGCTAGGGGCCGGAACGAGCGCGGCAAGGGCCCACGACAACAGGGAGGTAACAGTGGGTCGTGCCCTATCCATCCCAACAGTCGTCACAGCGCCTCGGAATGCCGAGAGATCATTAAGCTCGCGAAGCGCGTCAGCGAGTGACGCGAGCAGGCCTCCAAGGATGGCTTGCCACCTCGTCGCCGACCTAGCAGGGAGAAGGTCGACGAGGGTGATGCGGCCACGGAAAACTGGACCTTAGGTATTAGTCCCCTGAGCAAGTCCTTAAGGACGTCTTCATTGGAGACTCCGACTCCGGTGACAACAACGACCACCTCAATAAGCTGTACGTGATGTATGGCGGAAGCTAGGAGCTTACCTCCCGTAGGAACATGAAGTCCCTGCGCCGTGAGGTCCTTTCGGCAACCCCAGGGGTCCTGAAGGCAGCACCACATCAGCGGTGGTGGAGCACCACTATCTCCTTTGGGGCATCCGACTGCCCCAAAAACATGGCAGGGGCCGGCATACTACCACTCATCACCGCCCCTGTCATCGCCAACATGAAGTTGCATCATGTCCTAATTGATGGTGGGGCTGGGCTCAACGTCATCAGTCATGTTGCGTTCAAGCAGCTGTAGATCCCAGGATCCTGACTAGGACCCTCTCGCCCATTCTCCGGAGTGGGCCCACAACCGGTGTATCCCCTTGGGAGCATCACACTCCCGGTTACATTCGAGACTGAGGAGAACTTCCACACTGAGAACGTCCAGTTCAATGTGGTGGAGGTTAACCTCCCTTTCAATGCCATCATTAGCAGGCCGGCCCTGTACCGGTTCATGGCCATTGCCCATTACGGGTACTTGGTTCTTAAGATGCCGTCTCCTACTGGGGTCCTCACCGTGTGGGGCGACCGCACCGCTGTGCTTGCAGCTGTCGAGAAGTTGCACGCCCTGGCGGCAGAAACTGCTCGCCCGGATGACGGGGGGAGGGACCCCTCGACTTCCTGTACCAAGGCGCCTACCAAGGTACCAAAGGTGCAACCATCTGGAGCAGACAGCGGTCCCGTCAAAACCATCTAGGTTTGCGTGGATTCCTCCCAGACCACCCACATCATGGGCAATCTGGAGAAAAAATAGGAAATCTTGCTCGTT
Organism: Zea luxurians; assembly: GCA_029449295.1. NCBI lineage: Eukaryota > Viridiplantae > Streptophyta > Magnoliopsida > Poales > Poaceae > Zea > Zea luxurians. Next base: position 6,132,704 of record JAOPSE010000109.1, read on the forward strand.
GCCTTCCTCCACGCAAATGCCAACGTATTCGCATGGGAACCGTCGCAGATGCCTGAGATCCCCAGGGAGGTGATTGAGCACCATTTGAAGATTCACCCTGATGCCAAACCGGTGAGTCAGAAGCCTTGGAGAAAGTCCGTTGAGCGGTAGGATTTCATCCGTGAGCAGGTCCGGAAGCTGCTACACACTAGCTTCATCGAAGAGGTCCATCACCCAGTATGGCTGGCCAATCCAGTCATTGTTCCCAAGGTGAATGGGAAGCTTTGGATGTGCATCGACTATACCAACCTCAATAAGGCCTGTCCCAAGGAACCATATCCACTTCCACGAATAGATCAAATCGTGGATTCTACCTCTGGGTGTGACCTCCTGTCCTTCCTAGATTCTTACTCTGGTTTCCATTAGATCCAGATGTCTAGGCAAGATAGGAAGCATACCGCTTTTGTAACGGTGGATGGGCTTTACAGTTATGTTGTAATGCCTTACGGTCTGAAAAACGCATTGCCGACATTTGTACGGGCAATGAGTAAGACCTTCGGTGACCTAATTTGAGACAGGATAGAGATATACGTCGATGAAATCATGGTCAAGACTAAGAGAGGGTCGACCCTAGTGGAAGACTTAACCCTGGCTTTGACAAGCTGCGGGCAACACGCACGAAGCTGAACCCAGAAAAGTGCATCTTTGGTGTCTTCGCAGGGAAGTTGCTGGGATTCCTGGTTTTGCACCGGGGCATTGAAGCAAACCCAGAGAAGATCAAAGCAATTGAGGCAATGAGGCCTCCGGCCCGGATCAAGGACGTCCAGAAGCTTACGGGGTCACTGGCTGCCCTTAGCCGCTTCATCTCAAGACTGGCCGAGAGGGCTCTACCCTTCTTCAAGCTATTATGGAAGTCCGACCCATTCTCTTGGACCGAGGAGGCAGAACGAGCCTTTCAAGAGTTGAAGCAGCACCTTGTGTCCCTACCAATACTGGTAGCTCCAGAGCCAGGGGAGTTGTTTACTTATACATTGCAGCGGCTACAAAGGCGGTGAGCATGGTGCTGGTCACCAAAAGGACGACACAACATCCCTAGGGGAGTCAAAAAGTTCCCTTAGGAGAAGGTGGTGGTCCGGCCACCACGATGCTGATGGAAGGACAAGAGTTTGAGGGCTCGGGACCAACCGCAGGGGTCCGAACCATCCAGAAGCCGGTCTACTACGTCAGTGAGGTCCTCCATGAGGCAAAGGTCAGGTACCTTGAGACGCACAAGCTTATCTATGCTATACTTGTTGCATCCAGGAAGCTGCGCCACTATTTTCAGGCACACAGGGTTGTGGTGGTGACCTCCTTCCCATTAAGGGCCATCCTCCACAACTCTAACACCACAGGCAACATCGCCAAGTGGGCTGCAAAGCTTGCTGAGTTCCAACTGGACTTCCAGCCTCGCCACGCTGTCAAGAGCCAGGTTCTAGCTGACTTTATCGTGGAATGGACCCCTTCCTCGAGCGCTCCTAGGGGTTCGGATCCCGATTCAGACACCTGCGGAGCCCGGGGCTCCGGTCTTCACCAAGCCCCACTAGACGCTCTTCTTCGACGGATCCGCCCACCAACAGGGTGGCGGTGCTGGAGTGGTCCTCATCGACCCAAGCGGAGATCAAGTGAAGTACATGGTGCATCTTGAGTTCAAGGCCACCAACAACATGGCAGAGTATGAAGCACTGATTTTTGGCTTGTCTGCGGCCCTATCCCTAGGGATCCGCTAGCTCCTTGTGAAGGGGGACTCCTAGTTGATTATCAAGCAGGTCCACGGAGAATGTAGCTGCAACGAGCCCAGGCTCGCAACTTACCTCCTCCACGTAAGGAAGCTAGAAAAGGACTTCATTGCCCTGGAACTGCAACATGTTCCTTGGGCTAACAACTCAATGGCAGATGAACTCTCCACGAGGGCATCAACTTGGGCAAACATGCCCGAGGGCGTCTTCGAAAGACTGCTGCTGAGACCTACCGCCTAGCCTACCGAACCGGGTGAAGGGGGCGAGACTAGCACCTCGAAGCTAGCGGTCCCGGTGGCGTTCCATCTACAGAACCCACCAAGGATTGTGTGTGCTACAGAGGGTCCTACCAACCTCTTAGCGCCACAGCTAGTATCTCAGAGTGGTCCCGATGCATGGATCTCCGAGATCTGGGACTACCTGAAAGAAAATATCCTTCCTGAAGATCATGTGTCCGCAGAGCGCATAGTGCGGTTGGCTAAACGATACACGGTGGTAGAAGGGGATCTATACCGCCGTGGCGCCAACGACATTCTCATGCGGTGCATCACCCAAGAGGAGGACCGTGAGTTGCTCACGGAGATCCATGGAGGTGAGTGCGGAAGTCATTCGTCATCCCGTACACTGGTTGGTAAGGCCTTCCGACACGGCTTCTATTGGCCAACCGCTCTCCAGGATGCAGCTGAGTTGGTAAAGTTCTGCAAAGCATGTCAGTTCCATTCAAAGCAGATACACTCACCGGCTCAGGCTCTGCAAATGATTCCACCCTCCTGGCCAGTCGCTGTATGGGGGTGGATATCCTAGGACCATTCCCCAGGGCTATCGGCGGGTACCGTTTCCTCTTCGTCGCTATCGACAAATTCACAAAGTGGCCAGAGGCCACCCCTGTGGTCAGTATCACCCAGGGTGCTGTTGTTGCCTTCCTCAAGTCGATTATCTGCAGATTTGGGGTCCCAAGTCATATCATTATGGACAACAGTACCCAGTTCAAAAGTCAGCTCTTCCAAGAGTATTATGAGGGCATCGGCACCCAGCTCTGCTTTGCGTCTGTGGCTCATCCCAGGTGCAATGGCCAGGCTGAGAGGGCAAACACAGAAATCCTCAGGGGACTCAAGACACACACCTATGACTGCTTAAAAAAGCATGGTGCAATTGGGTCAATGAGCTTTCGTCAGTACTATGAGGGAACCGGACCACACCCAGTCGAGCTACTAGGGAGACCCCGTTCTTCCTGGTCTATGGGGCCGAAGCCTGCGTTCCCCCAAAAATCATTATGGGCTCCCCACGGGTCTAGTCTTTCGATGAGTCTATGCAGGAACAGCTACGGTGTGAGGACGTGGACTTCATCGACGAGTGCAGATGGCAAGCGGCGATCCGAAATGCACGGTACAACCAAGCGCTCAGGTTCTACCACCAACGGTTTGTGCATAGTAGGGAGCTCAGGGTTGGGGACCTAGTCCTAAGGCGAGTACTGAACCGAGAAGGGCTCCACAAACTCTCCCCCAGTTGGGAAGGACCCTTCAAGTTGACGGAAATATGCCGACCCGGGTGTGTTCGCCTTGCCACAACAGATGGAGTACCTCTTCCTAATCCCTAGAATATAGAGCATCTCTGTAAGTTCTATCCATAATAGCAAAACTGGGGGTTGAGTTTTCTTCCTTTGTAACTAGGTTACGCATATGTGTACATCAATTCGGTGAGGCCTGCCCTCGTAAGCCCGTCTATTGGTCTACACCCATGTATATCGAGTTATAAGGAAAGGATTTACCCCCTAGATATGCTTTTGTGATGGTTTTATTCTACTTCGGTTTACATGCATTATTTTTTATCTAACCCACCCATACAGTTTCCCACCCTTGCTGGTATGATGACATCCGAATTGAGTAGCCAGGCTTGCAGTTCAGGACCCCTCTACTGCTACAGGGGGTCCGGCAACCTGCGGATCAGTTCTAGAGAATGGGCGCTCATCTCCTGGAGGGGTCCGGAGTTGTGTAACCGCTTAGCATGGTTCTGTACCCTAAGCCTGCATGCTCCACCATTCTGCAACGGGCACCCTAGTATTTGGAATTGTGATCATGTAGGTCCGGGCATAAGGCTTGGCTTCCTAGGCTAAATCCTGCAGGTCCTATTGCATGAATCAAAGGATGACAGATACCAGTTGATGGGTCCTATGGGTGTGCTCCTAACACTTCAAAGCCGAAGCTGTGTGCAGGTCCAGGTCCCAGTCCAGACGTAGGTAGTCTCATACCGTAGAGACTACCTCCTAGGGACCGGGCCATCAATTTTTTCTTTGGTATACTGGTATCCAGCCTCGACACGTCGAGCCTACCTCCCAGGTGGGCCAAGTACCAGGGGAAGTTGATAACGCTACACACAGCAAGGACAAATAACATACAAGATAAGTTCCAATTTTACTCGATTAACGGTTCTTAAAATATGTTACAAGACCAAAAGTTATTATAGCCGCTTCCCAGTGGAACCCTTGCTTTGTCTCTATAGGTCATCAGCAGGATCGCGCTGGAAGCGCTCGGCCACCATCTCCACGGCGTCTTGTACACTCTCCCGGGCTGCATCTTCTGTGGCGGCTACCGGACCAGCGATCACCGGCGCCAAGGATATGGCGGGGTCATGACTTCAGAAGCACGTTAGGACGTATTCAACCATTGCCTGGCAGAGCTTGCTGCCCTCTGCCTCAAGGCGGGCACCGAGGATCTGATCTAGGTGCCGGAGACGATTGGTGGCAGAGTCCAGCACCGGGAGGGCATCGGAGATCGACGCTGGAAGCTCCGACACTAGGATGGGGCTCATCCTAGTGGCACCAGTGTCGTGCTTGCCTCACCAGCCCACTCGACAATGCGCTAGACCCTAGCACGATGCTCTGCCTGGAGATCCTCAAGGGCCTTCCTGGTGGCCTCCATGGCCTAGGGGCCTGGCGCCGCCTGCGCCGCATTAAGCTGGCGGATTTACTCCTCCAGCTTCCTCTCTTTTTCCTCTGCCTCGAAGTTGTGCTCGTCCAGCAACTCGCCTCGCCGGGTGAGCATTTCTTCCCTGAAGGCGAGATCCGTCTCTCGCCTGGCGAGGTCCGTCTCCCGCCTGTCCAAGGACTGTTCCTTCGCCTAAAGATTTTCCTTGGCAAGGGCGGCGTCGCTAGCCTTGCCCTTGAGCTCCTGCTGCCATTTCTGCTGCCTTTCCACAGCCTTGTCCTACTAGGCCCGCTGGGCTTCCAGAGTCTGGTCTAGAGCATTCAGCTTGGCCTGGTACTCTGTCGTGAGGGCCTCCCTCTGGGTCACGGCCTCCTCCCTCCTGACCACCTTCTTCTCCCTCCGGGACGCCTCCAGCTCCCTGGCGAAGAACGCTCTGGAGGTCCCTCTTGTACTCCTTGCGGTCCCGCTCGAGTTGGGACCGCTTAGAGATGAATTGTCGGGATGCCATCTTGATGCGCTCCTCCAGTTGGGTGCACCAATCGCTGAGGCGCTGGTGCTCAGCCTCAAGCGCCTCCCACTCCCGCAAAATTGCTGCCTCAGTGTCACTAAGGACCTGGTGGGCACGGGACAGCATGCGGGGGAGGGGGACTGGCTTAGCTTCTTGCTCGGCACCCGACCGGAGTCACCACCCAAACACCACCTCCATCTCCTCTGGGGCATGCGGGGGGTTGGAGCTGGACGCGCCTCCTGCGTCACCCCCAGTGTTGGGAGTGGGCGTGGATCCCCTAACTGGGATCTCCTCCGCCACAGCGACGTTGCCTGACGCTGGCGCCGCTGCCACCGGACCCTCGGCTGGGGCATGGGATGTCGTTGGCGCTGTCTTGGCAGCAGCTGGGGGCGGACCACCGGCACCACACTCAGCAGATTCCTACTGCTGAGAGCCAGACCCGTTGGTGGGCCTGGTATCTAGCGGAGGAGGCGTGACCTTAGGAGCGGTGGAGGAAGAAGCCCTGGTGAACAGATGATGGGTTAAGACTTGTCGGCATGATTATTAGACTCATGGAAAAAGGGGCTACACTTACTTGGGGACCTAGACTTTCCAGTGACCCTGGAGGCGAGCCGATTGCCGCTCCTGCTGCTGCTGTTGTTGCTGTTGCTGCTGCTGGTGCCCCTGGGGGTGATCACCACCAAATGGTGGTGGTGGCGGTAGGACCGGAGGACTGATGCGCCTCTGCACGCCATGGGCCTGGGAGCTAGCCTCCTCGGCCCCACTTGCAGTCCTCTGGCACTTTTGGGGGGGCTGCGAAACAAGCAACCCATCAGTACGACGCTGCCTGCGTCGCCTCTCCTCCTCTGACCCCCCCGGAGCTACCTAGGGTGGAGGCACTGCTTGCAGCCCCCTTGCCCTTGTCCAAGGGGCTGGGGGCCACGGCAGGATTGGCGCTGGGAGCCACACCGGCGGACTGGGGACCTCCAACCAGTGCATCAGAGATCCGAATCCCACGGAGGGGGTCCCGGCCGCCGGTCTGGCGAACCGCCACGCCACGGTCGTCGAGGGTCGGCAGCATGGCCAGGATCGCCGTCCTCAGCCCTGGGTTATCGCAGAGCGCCGGGACAGCCTTGAGGAGTATCAGGGATTCAGGGACAAATGTCTCCCCAGTAATCCCCCCACCAGGACTTCCAGCTCGTCCTAAGACAGATCGGTGCCTGGCCCGTGCTGGATCCTGCCGATGTCGTTCGGGTCGGTGAACCAGCAGCACAGGCATGGCCTCCTCTGCAGCGGCATGATCCGGTGCTTCAGGAGGTCGCTGACCACGTGCATTGACGTCAGGCGCCCGTGGCCAAGACCTTGATCCTATCCAATACGGGCAGGAACTCCGGCGATAGGGACGGCTTGGTCCTCCATTGCTTGCGGTCGAGGGCTGGCCCATTGGACGGTAGGACAAGGCGGTCGTTGGCCTCGGTGCTAGCAATCACCCAGTCGCTACGCCAGTTCTCCCACCTCGCTCCACCAAAGGTGGGGATGTAGACTACGGCCGGATCTGGCCTTGTCTGAAAGTAGTAGGCACCGATGTGGTCCCTAGTCTTCCCAGACCTGACCAGCACGAAGAAGTAGCGGAAGAGGGAAGTGCAGGGGGGCCACACCTACGAACATTTTGTAGAGGTGGACAAAGATTGCTACCTGGAGGATGGAGTGGGGCGTGAGGTGTTGAAGCTAAAGCCCGAACTCCTCCAGCAGCAGCAGGAAGAAGGGCGAAATCAGCAGCGCCAACCCGCAAGAAATGTAGGAGGTGAACAGCAAGAACTCCCTGGCAGCGAGATCGCCAAGGGGGGCAGCGTCGACACAGATTCTTCCGGCGAGCCTGGCGCGCTCCACCCAAGCAGGTCACGCACCAGATTAAGCGTTTCCTCAGACTGAAAGCGGTCAGGATGACCAAGCGAAGCCATGGCGAGTGCGGTGGCGCGAGCGTAGAGCAGAGGAGCACGAAGGCAAAGGGGCGCAGCCGATCGGGAGAGAATGTGAAAAGGTAACTGCTGCACGCGGGGTGAATCCTTTTTCAAGGAAACCTGAGTCCTTGTTCAGGGAAACCCTTCCGTGCGCCCCTGAATCGCCACAAGAAATCCTGCTCGACGGGTACCTAGGACTCAGGCAGCCCAGTCTGTGACACGGGGGCCCGGGTCCACAAGTCATACAGTTTGTGTGCCGGATTTCGAGTGCGGAAAGAGCGAACCTCCGCACGCGCCTGTAGTGCGCCTCCTTGGGGCCGATGCAGAAGGCAAAAGGTAATTTTTTAAACCAAGGCAGCGACAATGAGGCGCCCCGCGCGTGGCCCGGTGAAACCACCAGGTGTGGGGGCCCGTGGGTCAGTCAGCCGCGGGGACAAATATGGCAGTTGGCATGACCGAAGGTGGATTGACGGTGGGTGCGACAGCAGACGCACTGAAACGGCGCGCCAATCACCAATCAGGCCATGTTGAGGCAAAGTACAAGCTTTGGCCCCACATGCAGGCTCGCATCCTCCCCTGAGGTGGACCCGGGGGCCACTGTCAGTACCCTGAAACTAGGGTACCCCTTACTGCTGTATAAAAGCACAGTACCCACACGGCTACTCTTAGTCGCGTGGTAAAAGAGCTGTATGTGGGACCAGGCCATGACTCGCCCCAGCCTCGAGCGACTACTCTGGGTCAACAACAGCGCCTGACCCCACCACATGGGCGGGTCCGAGGCTGCCACGTGTCCAGAGAAAGTGATATACTCCAAGGCATCAACAGTGAGTCCAGACCCCCATGGGAAAGTGTCGGACCCCTGTATATACAGTCCGGACCTCCAAGTTTGGTCTAGGACCCCCACGTGTATGGACCAGACCCCTGGAATGGGATCCGGACCCCCTCCCCGTATGGGGTCCGGGCCGCCCACAGTAGGGTCCCAGGGTTCCAGGACAGAACACACCCAGGCTTTAATCAGGGCCCAGGTGGGGGTCCAGTGCCGACACGTGTCTAGACCTAGTCTGGTGGGATCCGGACCTATCTAGATACACTCCTGCTCCCCGCCCAGACGGAGGCCTGATGCTGTCACGTGGCCTACTGCGCATAGCGTAAGCCAACGGGCGGAACCTGGCATGAAGCCTCTAGGCTACGTGTGCCTTCACATTCATTACGGATAAGACGTGCGCCTGTCCATTCAGGCGGCATGCCCAATCCATGATACGTGGGTCGTGCCGTTACTCACACATTACCATAGCAAGGGCAATGACTCACCATTCCTCGCACGTTTCGAGGAAAAGGGTTACTGCCCATCAATGCTGCATGGACTGCAGTCATCATGACTCCGCTAATTACTCGTGCATTACTAAGGCGGGCAACACAACGTCCGACAAAGATCTCTATGTACTATCAACATTTATCATTCACATAATGTATTCCTTCCATTATACTCTTGGGCCCGTATGTCGGGGCTCAGCATCCTTGTATGTGCCTCCCTTAAACTATAAAAGGTAAGGCACATAGCGTTACGAGGCACACGCTCACACACACACTCAATACAACTTACAGACATTGGAGGTAGGGTATTACGCTCCGGCGGCCTGAACCACTATAAACCTTCGAGTGTTCTTGTGTTCATCGACAATCCACCAAACAGGCAAACACTTAGGCCCCTTCCTCATCTTAGGATTATGGCGGGTGCATTTCGCCACCTGGCCGGAGGATTTTCTCTCCGACAGAATTGTATACTTAAGTGATGTTGAATGTGAATTGTTGAAATATGTATATGATGTATATGTATATGGATGTGCATAGAAGTTGTATATCCTTAGAAATGGTTTTTCTAGCGGCTACCCAGTGCCAAAAATAAAAACAGATTATTTTTGACACTCAGGAACAGCCACCAAAAAATAACATGACTATTTTCTATGTCTAAGGGTAGCCATCGAAAATAACCATTTCTAGGGTTATTTTTTATGGTTGTCCTCTAGCCACCAAAAAAACGCTAGCTATTCGTGCTTAAGTACCGATGAGATGCTATCACTGAACATAACACCAAAGCCATAAAAATAGGCTACTTTTAGTGAGAAAGGCTTATTTGCAGTGGTTAGCTACTTTTGGTGGATAAGGCTTATTGTTTTCTAGCGACTGAAAATTGTCTGTTTTCTATAGTGAAGAAGAAATGGTAGCAACTATCAAGTCTAAGGTTGTCTAGCAGATCCTATAAAAGAATTGATACTCTATTTAAAGAAAGATTTTCTCCTTTATATGCTCCAACAGTATCCTCTAAACATCATGTAAATATGGAGTATGCTCCCCCGTCCTCTCTATATAGAGATTCTCTCGCCCATCCTATATCTATTTTTATACTTCAAACAACATATCAAGCCAAACTAAAATATGTATGTGATATTTGAGGGTATGACAAATATGTATGTACAAAAAACTAGAATGGGTATTTAACGTATAGGCAACGAAATATAAAGGCCATTGTTGAAGAGGAATGGAATATAGATGAGGGAATGTTTTAGAGGAGACTATAAAGGAGATATAGAGGATATATATTGCCGGAGATAGTCAAAGTTTGGACAAATTTTCTAGAATTACATAAACACATATATCATTCTTCTATCATTCACAGTAGGAAACAATCTGACTTCCAATGGTTAAAGTCATTGGAAGTTAGGTAATACCATAAGAAGTTAACTAACTTCCGACAACAGGTAGGTGTCAGAAGAAATGGGATGGAAGTTAACGAACTTCCGACGACCATCGTTGAACGTTTGGTAACTTCTGACAGCCTAACAAAGTTGTCAGAAGTTAACATGGTCAGACTACTAACTTCGGTCACATGGTAGAGCCGTCGAAAGTTAGGGTTAACTTTTGACAACCAGCCATAGCCATTGAAAATTAACTTTATGAACTTGTGACGACTATAGTCGGTTGTCGAAAGTTGTTGCTTCTAAGACCAAGAAGACTTTTCTTTTATATTCAATCCATAATTTTTAAAACATCTCATACATGCACATCACATTTACAATCACATCATACACCTCCATGACTCACAAAAAGTTCAAATACTCACTTTCATACATCATTTTATTACATACATGTCAAACATCGATCATAAGTGAACTAGGGGCAACACATGCATGGGGCGTCTGAGACCAAGAGTTGCACCGCTGCATAGAGGTTGGGGGCAACACCGGGGAGCAGACTGGGCCTAGAGGTCGGCGGTACACCAGGCACAGGGGGCAAGTCGGTGGCATGGGGCACGGGGATAGGCTAACACATGAGGGCAGGCTGATATCGCATGACGGCACGCTGGTAGACTGATGGCGTCGGGGGAGGCAGGCAGCGCACAGGAGAAAGCGACGTTGAGAAGAAGAGAAGCAATAAGCAGATGGCTGCAAGAACAACAGTGGAGGCCGTTATATTCGGCAACTTTCGTCAGCTTTTTTATGTTGTCTTAAGCTAAGTTCTAACGGCTGTAGACGCAGATGGCGGGGGTTAACTTTCAACGGTTCTAGAATTAGGCGTCGAAAGATAAATAACTTTCGATGGCTTGGACTTTCGAAGACTAAGGGGTGTTTGGTTTCAGGGACTAAAGATTAGCCTGTGTCACATTAGATATTTAAATGTCTTTTACGAGTATTAAATATAGTCTAATTATAAAACTAATTATATAGCTAAAGAATAAGTGAGACAAATTTATTAAGCCTACCTAATCCATGATTAGCAAATGTTTATTGTAGCATCACATGAGCGAATCATAAATTAATTAGGCTTGGGACCTATTTGTTTGAGATTATAATATGCTCAGATTATATAATCTAACTTATTTTGAACTAACACTTAGTTCAAAATAAGTTAGATTATATAATCTAGACATATTATAATCCTAGACTAACAACCCCTAATAGGTTCATATTATTGTCTAGTTCTCATTTGTGTAATTAGTTTTGTAAGTAGACTATATTTAATATTTCTAACTAGCATCAAACATTTGATGTGATTAGAACTAAACTTTAGTCTGGGAAATCCAAACATGGCGTGTGATAGTCACAAGTTAAACTAGTCTTCCAAAACAAAGATTGTTTATCCTCTGTTTGGATATCGATATTAGAGGGCATGAAATTGAATTGGGTTTAATATCAAATCAGCTATAGGATTGAAATGAGATGTAATTTCAATTCTACTGTTTTGATGTCACTAAATTAGAGTTTGAAATTGTACGGTCTAATTAATTCCTCGAATCAAACACTTCTTTAATACGACAAGCACTAAACTTTAGTCCCGGAACCAAACATAGCCTAATTTTCTGACAGTCAAAGTTAAACTAGTCGTCCATAGTAAAGATTGTTTAGGCCTTTTTCGTTTGTACCGGATTGGTGGGTCAGAATGAATCTTAACCGAATTGCTTCTCTAATTTATATAAACTTTGATTAGCTGTAACGATTCTAGGTGCAATCCGACACAAACGAACAAGACGTTAGGGTTTATGGTCCGCCTCATCAATGAGCTCACCAACCAAACCATGCACCCATCTATACATGGCGCGCGGGGTCCTGTGGTTCGTGCATAAATAATCGTGCACTGCAAAACTCTGCAACTATTACTGCAACGGGACCTGCCTCCCTCTCCCTCCCTCCCTCGCTGCTCGATCTTCGCCTGAGCATTCAGTGCCCACACGCGCCCGAGTCCTCAGGTAGCTGCAGCGCTGCGTAGCCATGACCGCCTCCGCCCGCGTCCTTCTCCTGCTGCCACGCCAGCTTACCACGCCTCTTCGTCTGGCACTCGTGCCGCCGTCCCGGGCGGCGGTGCGCGGCTACTTCTCGCCGGTCCTGCAGCAGGCAACCCACCGCTGTTGGTCCAGCAGCAGCTCCAGCTGCGAGCAGTATCCGCAGGCACCCATCACCAACGCCGCTCCCGGTGCTCCTTGTCCCCGCGACGGAAAGGGAGAGGGATACGGGGAGGCGGCGACGGCGACGGCTTGCGGCGGCGAGAAGGCCGTCTCAGGCGCACATCAAGACGGCAGCGACGGCGCCGGCACGCCTCCCCCGCCGGCTCGTCCCCAGGATAAGGAGGCGGCAGTACCGCTACGGGCGGCTGCGGCGGGAAGGAAAGGCCGGTCCGGCGTCCAGACGCCGAGGCAACGCGGCCGCGCGGCGAAGCCACATGGGAATAAGAATAAGAAGCCTGCGCGGCCGGGTGATCCGAAACAAGGGCGCGGCGGCGGCGGAGGCATCATCCACGTCGTTGCTCCTCGTCGTTCCTCCTCCACTTCGCCGGCGGCGTCCTCGACGCCGCCGTCTACTACTCGTCTTAGGGCGGCGACCAAGAAACGAGAGAGCGAGGATTGAAATTGAAACTGATCATCGGCGGCCAAGTAAACGATCGAGTAGTACATTTTCTGCTATTCTGCTGGTGGGTGATGCAAGCAGACTAGATTAGTAGATAGACACCGCGCGCTGCATTGTACATTTTTTCTGTTTGGATTGGACGAGATGAGAGACCAGATTCCAGCACGCTCTTGTACCTCTGGATATAGCTGTGGTTTGGGAGGGGGTGTTTGGTTTCTAGGGACTAATATTTAGTCCCTACATTTTATTCCACTTTAATTACAAAATTATCAAATACAGAAACTATAACTCTATTTTAGTTTCTATATTTGTTAATTTATATACTAAAATGGAACAAATTGAAGGGACTAAACATTAGTCCCTAGAAACCAAACACCCCCTAAGTACTATGTTGTAGTGCCTGAAATATAATGTTCAGTAGCCAGACAGTGATTTCACCAAATATGTTCGCCAAGTATTTTTTTTCCTTCTCCTTCTTCACAGATTGCAACCTTCATAAATGAGCTCATGATATTTAGTTAACTTTGAGTTGTTATACAAGAAAATACGCATACACTAAAGTAACAATTTTTTTTCTGGGCAGGTAATACCTACTACATACTGCGTTTCAAACATCTAAGCACGGTCAGCAACTCGCAATAATTCAGTGTGCGCATCGATCGTTGCAGTTGAACTAATGACAGAAAGAGATTAGCGCGTAGGTAGCAGGCCAATGTTTGTGTGGCAGGGGATTCGTATGCAAGCAGACAGGACAAGCAGGTTCAGTCAGGTGAAGCAGCTAGCTAGGCGCGGTGAGCTCATCTCAGGATCCCAGTGGAGTGGACAGCCATGCATGCAATATACGTGGAGCTGGTGCTGGAGGTTGAATTCAATATACACTCCTACTCGGCGTCAAGATCGAGTTGGTGGGCGAGTTTACGCGAACAATGAGCGAGGACGGTTTAGTTCTAGTGTTTGTCTGCATCGCCTTGGCCTTTTCCAAATCATCCACTGTGTTTGATCTATGCGACTACTCGCGCACTACACATTTAACTCCAGTCTCCGGGAGCATGCAGGGTGTGGCCGTGTGGTCGCCCGCCACGTTGTGCAGCTGGCTGTCAGTCGGAGTTCCTGCAGCACGCGGTTAGCCTGCTGACGATCGATCGCCATATACATAGATTTCCACCGGCCAAAGTACTGCAGTAGTTTGCATGCCCATCGACGCAGTCAATCATCATAAACCGATTCAGGGGCATGTTAGACCGTCCAGCAGATCGTATATATACGGAAGTGCAAAACGTTGTTTTTTATGGTAAACTATACTATGTTAGGTTCTATGGTGTCTAGAATCGATTTCTAAGCCTCTAGAATACCGATCCGCAAATTAACAATCCTGGATGACGACTAGATCTGTTCTACAAAGAGGAATAGGATGACATATACCTTCATTGTGTTGACTTGATGGAGCGTAGTCGCTGCTGCCGGCATCGTCTCCATAGCCCTGCAGAGGAACAATAGGCATCAAGATCTGAGCCGCAATAAGTTGTCGCGCTTCTAGTCACTCCGACGCCTAGGCGATGTGTCCTATATGTGGATTAGGGTTTAGGTCCAGTTGCTAGTGTTAGTCTTTCCTGCGCCCCTTAATCCTTTATATAGCGTCGTGTGACTGGGGGCTCCAACCGAGGTCAACATGGGCCCTCCCAATCAAGGGCTCCACTAAGTAGATGGATAGTTGGGTTTAGCCTAATCCGGTCACTAATGACCAGCTGTAGAAGACACAACCAACAATCTCCCCTTTGTTCTCTACATTCCTTATACTCAAACTTTCTAGGTTTTATCCCTTGACAAATTTACAAATAGAGACCAATGCGTGACTATGACCGATTAAGTATCACCGACACTCATTGACTGTAACATTATCCCCCTGCTTTAGAACGAAAGGATACGTTACTAGGTTACAATCGGTAGACCCTGTGATTCAAGATCATAGGCACTCCCTTATAACCCATGCCGACTACACGTTGGGTGGAATACCTTTCTGTAAGCAGATCCGCTAGCATCTGTTATCTTCTGTTATGGTCAACTTTTATGGTTTGATCCTAAATCTACTCCTTAACAACATAACACTAAATGTCAATGAACTTGCCAGTGTCACATGACTTGTTATTATAGGAGTAAAATACTGCTGGCTTATTTATCGCAGTAAATTCTTAGCGGTGTTAATATGCTATCAACCACTCTTAATCCAGGTACGAATTTATTCATCTATTTTGCCTATCCATTTGCCTCATGCATGGCTACAAACTCGGCGTGCATTGTCGGCGATTGTCTCGCTGTCTGTTTGCAACTCTTATGAGAAATAACTCACTCAGAGATTGTAAATACGTACCCCGAAGTAGACTTCAGTATAACTCTACAACCTACTCAGTCATCATCTGCATAGCAGACTATTCGAAGGGAATTAGATCTTCTGTATGTTAGCATGAGATCTTCGGTACATTTGAGCCTTCATAACTGATTTACAATGTTTTATGCCTGGGTTGATCTGGTATCTCCCAAACATCCCGGTAGTTAATTCTAAGGCAGGGCGAATATATATTTGAGAATACATTAATGTTTCTGATAGTAGAAGCATATGGTACTGACTTCTTATCTTTCTGACACTGATTCTGGGGACACCGATAATTCCCAAACTTATCACCCTTGACTATTGGCCCAGGCGTGGCCTTACACTGATGCATATTGTACTTCTTTAATACTTTTGAAAGGGAAATGTGCCCTTGGGCCATTTCTATAAGATTTTGGTGATTAAGTGCTACACACAAATGCTTTGAGTGATATTTGTGCCAAAGACTCAAGAAGTGCAAATCAAGATTAAAGGTATGTTTCTAGACTTAGTACATTACTTTGAAGACTAATGTATTATGTCTAAGTGTTAGAAACAGGAGAAATCGTTTTGGATAAATGTTGGCTATGTACAGCCAAAAGGCTGCTCGGTCTGGGTGCACCGGACTGTCCGGTGGTGCACCGGACAGTGTCCGGTGTGCCAGGACCAGTCCCGGTGAACAGCCTACTCTTGGTTCTCGACGGCGGCGTACGGCTATAAATCACCGGACTGTCCGGTGAGTCGTCTGCGGCGAAGTCGCCGCTCTCGGGGAACAGTCAACAGCGTACGGCTAAAAATCACCGGACTGTCCGGTGGTGCACCGGACTGTCCGGTGAGCCAACGGTCGACTGCGCCAACGATCGGCAATCCTCGCGTGACGCGTGGGCGCGCCAACGGTCTGATCGGGGCACCGGACTGTCCGGTGTGCACCAGACAGTGTCCGGTGCGCCAACGGCTCCAAATCTTCAACGGTCGGCTGTGCCAATTTAGGAAAGCAATCTGCACCGGACTGTGAACAGTGGATGTCCGGTGGTGCACCGGACTGTTCGATGCGCCACCCGACAAAAGGCAAGAATTGCCTTCCCAGATTGCTTCCAACGGCTCCTAGCTGCCTTGGGGCTATAAAAGGGACCCCTAGGCGCATGGAGGAGCTAACCAAGCATACTTTGAACATTCTAAGACTCCCGCACTCCATCTTCACACATTCGATTGACATTCTTAGTGATTTGAGCTCCGTTCTAGTGGTGAACTTATTGCGTTTGAGCTCAAGTCTTGGCTTGTGTGTGTGCGTATTGCTGGGATTTGTGTGTGTTGCTTCCCTCCCTTACTCTGGTGCTTTCACATTGATATTTGTTGTAAGGGCGAGAGACTCCAACTTGTGGAGATTCCTCGCAAATGGGAAAAGTGATAAGAAAAAGGAACACCGTGGTATTCAAGTTGATCATTGGATCACTTGAAAGGGGTTGAGTGCAACCCTTATCCATTGGGACACCACAACGTGGAGGTAGACAAGTGTTGAACTTGTCGAACCACAGGATAACTCGCGTGTATCTTGTGATTGCTTTTTGTGTGATTGTTGTGATTCGCAAGAGCTCGTTTTATAGTCACTTGGTATTATCTCTCTAACACTTAGCCATGTTTTGTGGCTATAAGTTTTAAGTTTTTACAGGATCACCTATTCACCCCCCCTCTAGGTGCTCTCAATTGGTATCAGAGCCGTTCTCTTCACGAAAGGGACTAATCGCCCGAAGAAAAGGATCCTAAGGGAAAGGGGATGGTGGTCAACGATAAAGAGAAGGAATCCGTCTTCAACGAGCCAAGAGACGATAAGCCCACTGACTCTGGCTCGAGTCACAAGAAGAAGGAGGGAAGAAGAAGAGGCGCATCAAGAAGATAGTCTACTACGACAGCGACGAGTCCTCTTCTTCCCAAAGAGACGATGACTACGACGAGAAAAAGAAAACGGTCAACTCAAACTTTTCTTTTGATTACTCTCGTATTCCGCATAATTCTAATGCTCATTTGCTTTCCATTCCTCTTGGTAAACCTCCTCACTTTAATGGAGAGGACTATGGATTTTGGAGTCACAAAATGCGTAGCCATTTGTTCTCTCTTAACCAAGTATATGGGAGATAGTAGAAAATGGAATGAATTTTGATAGTACGGACAATCCCATGTTTATTAATGAACAAATTCACAAAAATGCACAAGCTACCACTGTTCTATTAGCATCCTTGTGCAGGGAAGAATATCATAAGGTGAGCGGCTTGGATAACGCCAAGCAGATTTGGGACACCCTCAAGATCTCGCATGAGGGGAACGATGTCACTATGATCACCAAGATGGAGTTGGTGGAGGGCGAACTGGGAAGGTTCGCAATGATCAGGGGGGAGGAGCCAAACCAAACGTACAACAGGCTCAAGACCCTGGTCAACAAAATAAGGAGCTATGGAAGCACGAGATGGACGGACCACGACGTCGTCCGGCTTATGCTAAGGTCCTTCACTGTCCTTGATCCTCATCTTGTAAACTCTATTCGTGAAAATCCTAGGTATACCAAGATGACGCCCAAGGAAATACTCGGAAAGTTTGTATGCGGGCGAATGATGATCAAGGAGGCAAGATATGTTGATGAGGCATTGAATGGCCCAATGCCGATCCACGAGCCTCAAACCGTTGCTCTCAAAGCAACAAGTAGCAGGGAGGCGCTACCTAGCAAGGTGGCGCAAGTTGAGGCGGCCAGGCTTAACGAGGAAGAAATGGCCCTCATCATCAAGCGCTTCAAGACGGCGCTAAAGGGTCGCAAGGAGCATTCCAAGAAAAGCAAGACGAAGGGAAAGCACTCCTGCTTCAAGTGTGGTAAGACTGGTCACTTTATTGCTAACTGTCCCGATAATGATAGTGACTAGGGATAAGAGAAAAGCGGGAAGAGGGAAAAGAAGAAGGCCTAGAAGAAGGCGAAGGACGAGGCGCACCTCGGCAAAGAGTGGGACTCGGATTGTTCGTCGTCCGACTCCGACGACGAAGGACTCGCCGCCTCGGCCTTCAACAAGTCGTCGCTCTTCCCCAACGAGCGCCATACTTGTCTAATGGCAAAGGAAAAGAAGGTAAACACTAGAGAAACTCCTAAGTACTCTACTTCTAGTGATGAGGACTCTAGTGATGATGAAATTGATTACACTAGCCTATTCAAAGGATTAGATAGAGCAAAAGTAGAAAAGATCAATGAATTGATTGATGCTCTAAATGAAAAGAATAGACTTTTAGAAAAGCAAGAGGATCTTTTATATGAAGAGCATGATAAATTTGTAAGTGTGCAAAAGTCTCTTGCTTTAGAAGTTAAAAGGAATGAAATGCTTTCTTGTGAATTATCTACTTGTCATGAGACTGTGGCTAGCTTAAGAAGTATCGATGATGATTTAAATGCCAAGCTAGAAGTAGCAAACAAATCTAGTTCTTGTGTAGAGCATGTTGTGATTTGCAATAGGTGTAAGGATTTTAATGTTGATGCTTGTAGTGAACATTTAATTTCCATAACTAGATTAAATGATGAAGTGGCTAGTCTTAATGCCCAACTTAAGACTAGCAAAAATGACTTTGATAAACTAAAATTTGCAAGGGATGCCTACACGGTTGGTAGACATCCCTCTATTAAGGATGGGCTTGGCTTTCGAAGGGAAGCCAAGAACTTTACAAGTCAAAGGGCTTCCATCTTCGCCAAGGACAAAGGGAAGGCCCCTATGACTAGTAATGCTCAAAGGAATCATGCTTTTATCTATAGTGATAGGAAATTTTCTAGAAATGCTAATAGGAGTTATAATGCTTTTGACTCACATGCCATGATTGCTTCGAGTTCCAATTTTAACAGTAGGCCTAGGAGGAATTTTGTGTCTCACGCTCCTAGGAAAGTGTATAATGGATCTACTACTGTTTTTCATGCCTGCAACACTGATTTTGTACTTTCATGTAAAAATAAGAAAGTGGTTGCTCGGAAATTGGGGGCAAAATGCAAGGGAGATAAAACTTGCATTTGGGTCCCTAAGGCTATTGTTACTAACCTTGTAGGACCCAACAAGAGTTGGGTACCTAAAACCCAAGCCTAATTTGCCTTGCAGGTTTATGCATCCGGGGGCTCAAGCTGGATTATCGACAGCGGATGCACAAACCACATGACGGGGGAGAAGAAGATGTTCACCTCCTACGTCAAGAACAAAGATTCCCATGACTCAATCATATTCGGTGACGGGAATCAAGGCAAGGTTAAAGGACTAGGAAAGATAGCTATTTCATCCGAGCATTCCATATCTAATGTGTTTTTAGTTGAATCGCTCGGGTATAACTTGTTGTCTGTTAGTCAATTATGTAATATGGGTTACAATTGCTTATTTACCAATGTAGATGTGTCTGTCTTTAGAATGAGTGATGGTTCATTAGCTTTTAAGGGTGTACTAGACAGCAAACTCTATTTAGTTGATTTTTCGAAGGAGGAGGCCGGTCTAGATGCATGCTTAATTGCTAAGACTAGCATGGGCCGGCTGTGACATCGCCGTCTAGCACATGTTGGGATGAAGAACCTTCGTAAACTTCTGAAGGGAGAACATGTGTTAGGTCTAACAAATGTGCTTTTCGAAAAAGATAGACCTTGTGCAGCTTGTCAAGCAGGTAAACAGGTGGGAAGCGCTCATCACAACAAGAATGTGATGACTACATCAAGACCTCTGGAGCTACTGCATATGGACCTCTTCGGACCCGTCGCCTAACTTAGCATCGGGGGAAGTAAGTATGGTCTTGTTATTGTTGATGATTTTTCCCGCTTCACTTGGGTATTCTTTTTGCAGGATAAATCAAAAACCCAAGGGACCCTCAAGCGCTTTCTAAGGCGAGCTCAAAATGAATTTAAGCTCAAGGTGAAAAAGATTAGAAGCGACAATGGGTCCGAGTTCAAGAACCTTCAAGTGGAGGAGTTTCTTGAGGAGGAAGGAATCAAGCACGAGTTCTCCGCTCCCTACACACCACAGCAAAACGGTGTGGTAGAGAGGAAGAACAGGACGCTTATAGACATGGCGAGGACGATGCTTGAAGAATTCAAGACGCCCGAGCGGTTTTGGTCGGAAGCTGTGAACATAGCTTGCCACGCCATAAACCGGGTCTACCTTCATCGCCTCCTCAAGAAGACGTCGTATGAACTTCTAACCGATAACAAACCCAACGTGTCTTATTTTCGTGTATTTGGGAGTAAATGTTATATTCTAGTGAAGAAAGGTAGGAATTCAAAATTTGCTCCCAAAGCTGTAGAAGGGTTTTTACTAGGTTATGACTCAAATACAAAGGCGTATAGGGTCTTCAACAAATCATCGGGTTTGGTTGAAGTCTCTAGCGACGTTATATTTGATGAAACTAATGGCTCTCCAAGAGAGCAAGTTGATCTTGATGATGTAGATGAGGATGATGTTCCAACGGACGCAATACGCACCATGGCTATTGGAGATGTGCGACCACAGGAACACCAGGAGCAAGATCAACCTTCTTCCTCAACAATGGTGCACCCCCCAACTCAGGTTGATGAATAGGTTCCTCAAGAAGGTGCGTGTGATCAAGGGGGAGCACAGGATGTCCAAGATGAGGAGGAAGAAGCACCACGGGCCCCTCCAACTCAAGTTCGAGCGACGATTCAAAGGAATCATCTCGTCGACCAGATATTGGGTGATATTAGCAAGGGAGTAACCACTCATTCTAGATTAGCTAATTTTTGTGAGCATTACTCCTTTGTCTCTTCTATTGAGCCTTTCAGGGTAGAAGAGGCCTTGCTAGATCCGGACTGGGTGTTGGCCATGCAGGAAGAGCTCAACAACTTCAAGCGAAATGAAGTTTGGACACTGGTGCCATGTCCCAAGCAAAACATTGTGGGAACCAAGTGGGTGTTTCGCAACAAACAGGACGAGCACGGGGTGGTGACAAGGACAAGGCTCGACTTGTGGCAAAAGGTTATGCCCAAGTCACAGGTTTGGACTTTGAGGAGACTTTTGCTCCTATGTCTAGACTAGAGTCGATTCGTATTTTGTTAGCCTATGCCGCTCACCATTCTTTCAGGTTGTTCCAAATGGACGTGAAGAGCGCTTTCCTCAATGGGCCAATCAAGGAGGAGGTGTACGTGGAGCAACCCCCTGGCTTTGAGGATGAACGGTACCCCGACCACGTGTGTAAGCTCTCTAAGACGCTCTATGGACTTAAGCAAGCCCCAAGAGCATGGTATGAATGCCTTAGAGACTTTCTAATTACTAATGCTTTCAAGGTTGGGAAAGCCGATCCAACTCTTTTTACTAAGACTTGTGATGGCGATCTATTTGTGTGCCAAATTTATGTCGATGACATAATATTTGGTTCTACTAACCAAAAGTCTTGTGAAGAGTTTAGCAGGGTGATGACTCAGAAATTCGAGATGTCGATGATGGGCGAGTTGAACTACTTCCTTGGGTTCCAACTGAAGCAACACAAGGACGGCACCTTCATCTCTCAAACAAAGTACACGCAAGACTTGCTCAAGCTGTTTGGGATGAAGGACGCCAAGCCCGCAAAGACTCCAATGGGAACTGATGGACATGTCGACCTCAACAAAGGAGGTAAGTCCGTTGATCAAAAGGCATACTAGTCTATGATAGGGTCTTTACTTTATTTATGTGCTAGTAGACCGGATATTATGCTTAGCGTATGCATGTGTGCTAGATTTCAATCCGACCCAAGGGAGTGTCACCTTGTGGCTGTTAAGCGAATTCTTAGATATTTAGTTTCTACGCCCTGCTTCAGGATCTGGTATCCAAAGGGGTCTACCTTTGACTTGATTGGATACTCAGACTCCGACTATGCTGGATGTAAGGTCGATAGGAAGAGTACATCAGGGCCGTGCCAATTCCTAGGAAGGTCCCTGGTGTCTTGGAGTTCTAAGAAACAAACCTCCGTTGCCCTATCCACCGTTGAGGCCGAGTACGTTGCCGCAGGACAGTGTTGCGCGCAACTACTTTGGATGAGGCAAACCCTCCGGGACTTTGGCTACAATCTGAGCAAAGTCCCACTCCTATGTGACAATGAGAGTGCAATCTGCATGGCAAACAATCCTGTTGAACACAGCCGCACAAAGCACATAGACATCCGACATCACTTTTTGAGAGACCACCAGCAAAAGGGAGATATCGAAGTGTTTTATGTTAGCACCGAGAACCAGCTAGTCGATATCTTTACCAAGCCTTTAGATGAGAAGACCTTTTGCAGGCTGCGTAGTGAGCTAAATGTCTTAGATTCGCGTAACTTGGATTGATCTATAGCATACATGTGTTTTATGCCTTTGATCATGTTCCATTATGCATTTTATTGCTTATTTATGGTGCTCAAGTTGTGCAAGGGATCCCCGGACCTCACAAGTCCATGTGTGAATGATGCACATACTTAGGGGGAGAAATGCTACAACTTGATCCCTTGAGACTAACCATGTGCTTGAGTGTTCTTAATTTAGTCTCAAAGGAGGATTGAAAGGGAAAAGGTGAACTTGGACCATGCAAGACTTCCACTACACTCCGATGAGAGGGTAATTTACTCCAAGTTCATCTCCATGCCCTTATTGCCTTTTTACTCTTAATTTACTCCAAGTTCATCTCCATGATCCCGTTTTGGTGCTTGATGCCAAAGGGGGAGAAATTAAGGCCAAAGCAAGAAATGGATCAGCTACCACTTGAGAATTTTGAAAATAGTAGAGTTAGAGCTTTTGTTTTGTCAAAATACTCTTATTGTCTCTTATTGTCAAAAGTTGGTCTCTTGTGGGGAGAATGTTTGATTATGGCAAAAGGGGGAGTTTTTGAATCTTTGATCAATTTCTCTTGGAATACCTCTCTCTAAGCCTCAACAAGTGAATTTGACTTAGAGATAGGAAATTGAGTTTGATTTGCAAAAACAAACCAAGTGGTGGCAAAGAATGATCCAAATATGCCAAATTTGAATCAAAAGCAAATTTCTGTTCTCATTTGCATTGATGTTGCACTTCTTTTAGTTGCTTTTTGTTGTGTTGGCATAAATCACCAAAAAGGGGGAGATTGAAAGGGAAATGTGCCCTTGGGCCATTTCTAAAAGATTTTGGTGATTAAGTGCTCCACACAAATGTTTGAGTGATATTTGTGCCAAAGACTCAAGAAGTGCAAATCAAGATTAAAGGTATGATTCTAGACTTAGTACATTGCTTTGAAGACTAATGTATTATGTCTAAGTGTTAGAAACAGGAGAAATCATTTTGGATAAATGTTGGCTATGTACAGCCAAAAGGCTGCTCGGTCTGGGTGCACCGGACTGTCCGGTGGTGCACCGTATAGTGTCAGGTGTGCCAGGACCAGTCCTGGTGAACAACCAACTCTCGGGTCTCGACGGCGGCGTACGGCTATAAATCACCGGACTGTCCGGTGGTGCACCGGACTATCCGGTGAGTCGTCTGCGGCGAAGTCGCCGCTCTCGGGAAACAGTCAACAGCGTATGGCTAAAAATCACCGGCTGTCCGGTGGTGCACCGGACTGTCCAGTGAGCCAACGGTCGACTGCACCAACGGTCGGCCGCGCAATCCGCGCGTGACGCGTGGGCGCGCCAATGGTCTGATCGGGGCACCGGACTGTCCGGTGTGCACCGGACAGTGTCCGATGTGCACTGGACAGTGTCCGGTGCGCCAACGGCTCCAAATCTTCAACGGTCGGCTGCGCCAATTTAGGAAAGCAATCTGCACCGGACTGTGAACAGTGGATGTCCAGTGGTGCACCGGACTGTCCGGTGTGCCACCCGACAGAAGGCAAGAATTGCCTTCCCAGATTGCTTCCAACGGCTCCTAGCTGCCTTGGGGCTATAAAAGGGACCCCTAGGCGCATGGTGGAGCTAACCAAGCATACTTTGAACATTCTAAGACTCCCGCACTCCATCTTCACACATTCGATTGACATTCTTAGTGATTTGAGCTCCGTTCTAGTGGTGAACTTGTTGCGTTTGAGCTCAAGTCTTGGCTTGTGTGTGTGCGTATTGCTGGGATTTGTGTGTGTTGCTTCCCTCCCTTACTCTGGTGCTTTCACATTGATATTTGTTGTAAGGGCGAGAGACTCCAACTTGTGGAGATTCCTCGCAAATGGGAAAAGTGATAAGAAAAGGAACACTATGGTATTCAAGTTGATCATTGGATCACTTGAAAGGGGTTGAGTGCAACCCTCGTCCATTGGGACGCCACAACGTGGAGGTAGACAAGTGTTGAACTTGTCGAACCACGGGATAACTCACGTGTCTCTTGTGATTGCTTTTTGTGTGATTGTTGTGATTTGCAAGAGCTCATTTTATAGTCACTTGGTATTATCTCTCTGACACTTAACCAAGTTTTGTGGCTATAAGTTTTAAGTTTTTACAGGATCACCTATTCACCCCCCCTCTAGGTGCTCTCAACTTTTCTATGTATGACTTCTGTGAGAGTTCTAATACTCCCTTATGTCTATCTCTGTGAAATTCTATTTCTAGAACATAAGAGGCTTCTCCCATGTCTTTCATATCAAAATTCGATGAAAGAAACCTTTTTGTTTCTGCCAGTAGATTCTTATCACTACTAGCTAAAAGTATGTCATCGACATACATAACAAGGAAGATATATGTCGGAGAGGAAATCTCCCCGGCCGGGTGGCGGATTGCACCCGCCCTAGATCCTAAAAAGAGGTGGGGCCTAAGCATTTTGCTTGTTACGAGACTGGTGGATCAGCACATGGGAGTACGCAAGGGTTTAGAGTGGTTCGGGCCACCGGAGCGTAATACCCTACTCCACTGTGTGATGTATTGCTTTGGGAGCTTGTATGAACTTGTGAGTGTCTGCCTAAGATCGCCTGTCTTATAACGCCACATGCCTCCCCTTTTATAGCCGAAGGGGGGCATGCACAAAGGTACTGAGCCCCGACATGTGGGCCCAGGGGCTTAACGAATATTGTACTCAGAGCCACGAACGTGTGCTGCTGAGGCGATCTTCTAGTGCTCTGACACCCGAGATCTTCATATCCTCGATGTGCAGGGGAGGCTTCTTGTAGAAGGGATGATGAGTATGGTGCACCATTCGGCACGGGCGCACTGTTCACCAACAAACCGGTCAGACGTGCCGTCTGCTGGATGACCCTGACGCCGCCTGCCATTGGATTGGACAGGACGTATTAAATGCTGGGAGGGCGCGTCGCTTGCTGGCGTGGTGGCAGGCGGTGCGTCCTTTCAGCAATAAATGTAGAGGCCGCTCGGCTGGGTGGGCTTTATGCCAGGCTTGGCCCGCTAGTTTATGCGTCGGGCCACAAGCCACGCGACAGCAGTGGGCAGTGCAAGACAAGGTCTGGACACGTGCCAGCACCGGACCCCTACCTTCATCGGGGTCCTCCCCATCTTGAGACCCTGTCAATGCTGAGGCCTTCCAGGGGATCCAGCATACCTTCTTGGGGTTCCGGATTAGTATGTATAGGGGTCCGGTGTCTCCTTGAGGGGGTCTGGTTCTAGCGACGAACACCGGGATGTACTCCCTTTCCTTGCCACGCGGCGTTCCTGGACCTGCCCCTTGGGCGCCATCCTCCTCGTGGCTCTGAGGCGTTGCACGGGTGCGGAGCCTTTATGCAGTAGCAGAAGGTACCCCTGATTGAGGGTACTGACAGTGGCCCTTGGGCCCGCCTCAGGGGAGGAGGCGAGCCTGCAGGTGGGGCCAGAGCCTGATTGGCGATCTGCCTACTGCTCTTGCGGGCCTGCTGGCGCATTTACTGCCGGCCCGCCTATGGCTATGCCGACTGTCGCGCCCGTTCCCACGACTGACCTGCCCATGACCTTCGTCATCGATGGGCCATGCGCAGGGTGCCTCGAGTCGCTGCATCGGCCCTGACAGCTTATCTTTTTCAGTCTTCTACAACGGCCCCGAGGGGGCGCGTCATTGGCGCAAGCGGTGGTGCGGTTCTTCCGCACCTAGTAGCCGATCGCGCCGGCTGCATGACGTGTGGGCCTGGATCCGCATGTTGGACCGTTGATTGTGGCGAAGCCGAGGGGGCGCACAACCGTGGGGTGGCTGCTCGCCTCCCGCGTGACGGTTCGCTTTTTTGACCGCTGGTTTTGGCGAAAAATGAGGGGGCGTCTAATCGCGGGACGGTTGCATGCCCCTTGTGCGACGGTTTGCCTTCCCGACCGCTGGTTGCTTCAAAAGTGAAGGGGCGCATAACCCCGGGGCGGTTGCAGGCCCCCTGTGTGGTGGTTTTCCTTCTTCGCTCTTCGGGGCGGCCTCCACGATGCGTGGGGCCTGGCCCCCGTGTCATAGGGCGGACCTTTTGGTGCACACCGGGAGACTTTGCCCGTGGTGCTCCGGGGCACAAGAGGGGGGACATCTCCCTTTAAAAAGGGGTCGACCCCTCAGGTAGAAGCCATGCCCTGCTCCTCTTGCATCCTTCGCGCCCTTCCGCCTTTTGAGCCTCTGGATGTGGTGCACCAATGTTCTCTGGAGGGGAGCGCGTCAGAGCCATCCCCTCCGGTGGTCCTATCGTCAGAGAACTTGCGATCATAGTTGGGCTACTGATCTTGTCTTCCTTTTGCTGCTGTTAGAGGAGCGCAACCCTGTGAGGGTCGGCGCTCTTCCTTCATCACTCAGCTTCAAGGATTTTCATCATGCAGCCCGGCTGCAGTCCCCCGCCAGTGGTCATCCAGAAGGATGACCACCAGCCTCGCGGTGGGGAGAAGCAAGCCGGGCTGCGGCTTCCCCCAGCCTCAGCTTCAAGGATGTTCATCATCCTTGCTGGGCGGGGGGCGAGCCAAGTCGGGGCCCTACCCTCCGCGTGGGCTAGCGACCCGCTTCTTCCTCCAGCATTCGGAGGAGAAGGGTGTTCACCAGCCTTGCGGAGGAGGCGAACCTCGGCTACGCGGGGCTGGTTGGCTGTAGGCCGTCAGCTGCAGCGTGTCTAGCCCTTTGGGCTGGACGGCATCGGCGCCGCCTCCGACGCTGCCTCCTGCCGCTCTGGCTGGGGCGTGGCTGTCCGTCCACCGCACGGGCGATGGTCGCGCCGTGTGCGGGTCCGACACATCCACCCCTTCTCTGCCCGCCGGCCACACTAGGGGGATCGTACAAGACGTCGTACACCGCAGTGGTAGCGGCGGCGTTCTTGGATGGTATTGTCCTCACTCCTGTTGGTCAGACGGGAGCGAGGACCCCTTCGTGCGTGCTGAGGCAGTCACCGTCGATTCGTATAGAGGTGGTCGCTGCCGCTGGTGAGGCTACCCCTTGTAGAGGTGGTTGCCTCCGCTGGTGAGGGCATCAGAGCCATCTGCCGCTGAGTCCCCGACTTTTTGGCTTTAATGGCCTCGTTGTCGCCCCCCGTAGGAGGACGGGGGCGAGGACCTTCTCACAGTGGCGCTCACCCTGAGGTGGCCACTGTTGCTGGCAAGCCGCACAGAGCAGAGGTCGTTGTCGCTGCTGGTGCAGAGGTGGTCGTTGCCGCCAGCGATCCGCTGATGTAGAGGTGGCCGCCGCCGCTGGTGAGGTTGCTCGGAGCCAGCTTCCAGCGCGACTCCTACTGGTGCAGCATAGTTCGTTCCTGAAAAAATGGAGCTAGGGCCCCGCTTGTAAGGGAATGTAATAACATATGTTTGCTCGGAAGCAAAATGTAATAACATATGCATACAGGATCTTAGTCTGGGAAGCCAAGTTGTGTATCCGGACCCCCTGGATGGTGGTTCTAGGTACTAGGACACCTGCCGCAGGGTGGTGGAGTGTGTAGGCCCACGGTACGGGACCAGGCTAAGCGGCAACACGGCTCTGGACCACCCCAGGAGACAAGCATCGCTTCTCTAGTTCCGGACCCCAGGTTGTCGGATGCATAGGACTTATAGTTCCAAGTACTTGGGCATCCATCACGGAGCGGTGGAGTGTGCAGGATTTCGGGTACAGAACCAGGCTAACCGGCCACACAGGCTCTAAACCACCTCATGGAACGGGCACCCGTTCTTTAGAACCAGCCCCTAGGCTTTTTCCCTGTTTTTTGTAAGGTACTTCTGAGTATTATTTATAAAGCAGTATTTGACACTTATCTGTGCATCGCTCGTTCCTGCTGTGTGAGGTGTCACGCTGTTGACTCCCCTTGGTATCTGGCCCCCCGCCTAGGATGCAGGCTTGACGTGTCGAGATTGGATTCCAGCGCGTCTGAAAGAGTTGTCAACAATTCTCGGGAGGCAGCTTCGCTGAGACCCGAATCTGCACACAGCTTTAGCTAAGGCGCGTTAGCAGTACACCCGTAGGACCCGCCATCTGACACTAGCCATCCTTTGATACATGCTCGGGACTTGCAGGGTCTAGCCTGAGGGAGCAAAGTTGTGTGCCTGGACCCCATGGATGGTGGTTCTATGTACTAGGACACCTATCACAGGGTGGTGGAATGTGCAGGCCCACGGTACGGGACCAGGATGAGCGGCTACACGGCCCCGGACCACCCTAGGAGGCATGTATCTTTTTCCTAGTTCCGGACCCCTGGTTGCGGACCCACAGGACTTATAGCTCTAAGTACTAGAGTACCCTTCACGGAGCGGCGGAGTGTGCAGGGTTCTGGGTACGGAACCAGGCTAACCGGCCACACAGGCTCCGGACCACCCCATGGAACGGGCTCCTGTTCTTCAGAGCCGGTCCTCAGGCTGTCGGGCCCTCCTGCTTTCGCATAGAGGTCCTATGCCGCAAGCCTTGCTGTTTAATTCAGATGTCATCATGCCCGATAGTATGGGAACTGGTCGGGTGGGTTAGCTAAAATATAATCCGGGAACTGCAGGAGAAGACCTTGGGGCAGTAGGATAATATTATCATAGAGGTACATCTGAGAGGGTAGCTTTCTTTCATAACTTATCATGCATGGGTGCAGACCAACAGGCTGGGTTTATGGGGACAGACCCCACTGGGTTAGCGTGCTCGTATGCGCTACCTAGTTACAAAAGGGAAAAATCTCCGACCCCTCAGACTTGCTCTATAGATAAAAACATACAGAGATATTTCGGCTCCAGGGGAGGCACTCCTTTAGTCGTAGCTAGGTAGTTGCCCTCGGGTCGGGGGATTCCCATTATCATGAGGGGTCCTTCCCACCTAGGGGAGTGTTATAGAGCCCTAATTTGGTCTGGTACTTCCATAAGATTAGGCCACAACCCTAGGTCTCCATCTGCGTTCGACGAAGGAGGCCCCGCCTTTGGCTGTGGTCATTCCTAGATGAACGTGTCAGAAACCTGGATCCATGGGGAGTCCAGATCGGTTTTCAGAGGAAGGCGGGATTTAGCTCCGTAGGCCGGGGGACATCGGGTCTCGCCGGTGGTCCGTTTAGTCGTCGCCATCGGAGTGGGAGTCTTTTGCGAAGACATCCTTTAGGTCCCCCTCGGGCGACTGGTACCCGAGGTCTCGCTCAGCCGCGGCTACCTCGTCGTCGTCGACCTTTTCCTTGCTAGGGCGACGACGAGGCGGGGAGCCGGCCTTGGAAGACTGCTCACGCCGCTCGCTGACGTGCTCGCTGACATGCCTTGCGAGATCAATGATCTCGCGACACTCCATGGCACTGTGGCGACCGTTGGGGTGTACAGGGCATGCGCCGCTGCTACCCCTTTGTGGTCGTGGGCGCTTGTTGCGGTTGCCCTGGCCCCCGGTCGCAGCTGCAACGACTAGCGCGGTTGACTGCGGCCTTTTGTAGCCGCGGCCCTTCTTTTTCTTTTTGCCGTCCCGGGAGGCGGCGCTCGAGCCACCTGTCTGGGCGACTCCGGTTTGTGGGGCTGAGTGCCATGCACGGCCCTCGGCGGCTCTGGCGCATTTGTCAGCTAGAGCGAAGAGCATGGGGACGGTCTCCACGTCGTGTGTGGCCAGCTTCTCTAACATTTTCTTATCACGTACCCCCTGACGGAAGGCTGTGATGACGGAGGCATCGGAAATACGACGAATAGTACCTCGTACCTTGGTGAAGTGGGAGATAAACGTCCGGAGGGTTCTCCGGGCTCCTGCCTTACTGCGTGTAGGTGGGCCTCCATGCCATGCTGTTGGTAAGCGCTGGCGAAGTTCGCAACGAACCGTGCATAGAGCTCTTCCCAATCGTAGATTGACCCTAGGGCGAGGTTCATGAGCCAAGCCCGGGCGGGCCCAGACAGGGCGACATGAAAATACGTTGCCATCACCGTGGTGTTTCCACCTACTGCCGTGATGGTGGTGACGTACACCTGCAGGAACTCTGACGGGTTTGATGTTCCATCGTATTTTTCTGGCAGGTGCAGCCGGAACTTGGGCGGCCATGATGCCGCGCGTAGGTGGTCTGTGAGGGCGGCGCAGCCCACACCGACCAAGGGGACACCTGTTTGGGCCCGGGTGCCCATTGGTGCCTGTGGTGCTTCCACAGCGAAATCTCGGTCAAGTTTCTGACCCTCAATGTTTTGTCGGCGCTCCCGCGCCCTCTCCAAAGATATCCGGACGTCCTCCCCTGTACGCCTACGGTTGAGCTCTGCCCAGAGGTCGTCGGTCTGTGCTCCCCTTACGGAGGGTGAGTGCACAGACGCCGTCGCCTCGCGTTGGCGTCGGGATGACCGAGGCCTAAACCTGGTCGAAGTGGAATGCACCATGCCGAGTAGCCGGTCGGCATCGTCACGCCACTGTTTCATAGCCCCTAGCGAGGCTGTGGAGCTAGGGGGTTGGCGTAGCAACTCTCTGGCTGCAGACAATGCCGTGGGCGCTGCCCTTGACGGAGTCCGGGACGCCTGAGCTGGCGTGTGTTGCTGTACGGCGTGTACGGCAGCAGTCCCAGAGTCGGGGCGATCGGGTACTTGTGGTGCGGAGGATGCTACCTCTTGCTCCATCGCGAAATCCTCCGATGCCCCGGCTCAGTGCTCGATGATCTGCACCATCATGCCGAGCAAGAAAACAAGCAAAAACTTGAAGCCTAGCCCCCTACCTGGCGCGCCAAATGTCGGAGAGGAAATCTCCCCAGCCGGGTGGTGGATTGCACCCGCCCTAGATCCTAAAAAGAGGAGGGGCCTAAGCATTTTGCTTGTTACGAGACTAGTGGATCAGCACACGGGAGCACTAAGAGCACCTAGAGGGGGGTGAATAGGTGATCCTGTAAAAATCAAATTCTTATAGCCACAAAACTTGGTTAAGTGTTAGCTCAATAGAATCAAGTGGCTAAGGACCAAGCTCTTGTGAAACACAATGGTCACAAAGAAAACAAGCACAAGAGACACGGTGATTTATCCCGTGGTTCGGCCAAGTAACACTTGCCTACTCCACGTTGTGGTGTCCCAATGGACGAGGGTTGCACTCAACCCCTTTCAAGTGATCTAATGATCAACTTGAATACCACGGTGTTTTCCTTCTTTTACTATCTCCCGTTCGCGAGGAATCTTCACAACTTGGAGCCTCTCGCCCTTACAATTGATGATCACAAAGAAGCACAGAAGTAAGGGAGGGGAGAGCAACACACACAAGACTCAAAGCACGAGCACAAACACGCACACAAGCCACAACTTGAGCTCACAACACAATGCGAGGAGTTCTCTACTCAACTAGAGCTCAAGTCACTATCACAAAGAATCAAATGCGCGAGAATGGAGTCTTGGTGCTTAGAGATGATCAAAGAATGCTTGGGTGGCTCCTCCATGCGCCTAGGGGTCCCTTTTATAGCCCTAAGGCAGCTAGGAGCCGTTGGAGGCAATCTGGGAAGGCAATTCTTGCCTTCTGTCGGGTGGCACACCGGACAGTTTGGTGCACCACCGGACAAGCACTGTTCATGGTCCGGTGCAGATCGCCTTCCTAAAATGGCACAGCCGACCGTTGCAGAATTGTAGCCGTTGGCGCACCAGACACTGTCCGGTGCACACCGGACAGTCCGGTGCCTCCTGTTGACCGTTGGAGCGGGCCACGCATCGCCCGCGGATTTGGTGGCCGACCGTTGCGCTGGCAGCCGTTGGCTCACCGGACAGTCCGGTGCACCACCAGACAGTCCGGTGAATTATAGTCGTACACCACCGACGAATTCCTGAGAGTGGCCAGTTCACCAGAAGCCAACCTGGCGCACCGGACACTGTCCGGTGCACCACCAGACAGTTCGGTGTGCCAGACTGAGCTGAGTCTTGGCTGCTTTGAGCCAAGTTCTTTTCTTCTTCTCTTTTCTCTGATTCCAGCACTTAGACAAATATATTAGTACACAAAAACCAATGTACTAAGTCTAGAATCATACCTTAGCTTTGATTTGCACTTCATCCATCATTTGGCACATGATTACTCACTCAATACGTGTTGGGCACTTAATCACCAAAATATACTAGAAATGGCCCAAGGGCACATTTCCCTTTCAATCTCCCCCTTTTTGGTGATTTATGCCAACACATCAAAAAGCAACAAATAGAAGTGCAACATCAATGCAATTGAGAACAAAAATTGTCTTTTATAAGATTTGACATATTTGGATCGTTCTTTGCCACCACTTGGTTTGTTTTTGCAAATCAAATTCATTTTCCTATCTCTAAGTCAAACTCACTTGTTTGGGCATAAAGAGAGATAATCCAAGAGAGAAAATGATCAAGATCCAAAAACTCCCCCTTTTTCCCATAATCATAAATTCTCCCCATAAGAGACCAAATTTTGACAGTAAGAGTATTTTGACAAAACAAAAGTTCTAACTCTACTATTTTCAAAATTCTCAAGTGGTAGCTGATCCATTTACTTTGGCCTTAATTTCTCCCCCTTTGGCATTAAGCACCAAAACAAGATCATTATTGGCCCTTAAACCCCATTGCCTCACAAAAATCATCAATTAAGAGTAAAAAGGCAATAAGAGCATGGAGATGAACTTGGAGTAAGTTACCCTATCATCGGAGTGCAGTGGAAGTCTTGCATGGTCCAAGTTCACCTTTCCCTTTCAATCTAAATTAAGTAAACTCAAGCACACGGTTAGTCTCAAAGGGTCAAGTTGTAGCATTTCTCCCCCTAAATATGTGCATCATTCACACATGGACTTGTGAGGTCCGGGGATCCCTTGCACAACTTGAGCACCATAAATAAGCAATAAACTGCATAAAGGAACATGATCAAAGACATAAAACACATGTATGCTATAGATCAATCCAAGTTACGCGAATCTAAGACATTTAGCTCACTACGCAGCCTACAAAAGGTCTTCTCATTTAAAGGTTTGGTAAAGATATTGGCTAGCTGGTTCTCGGTGCTAACATAAAACACTTCGATATCTCCCTTTTGCTGGTGGTCTCTCAAAAAGTGATGCCGGATGTCTATGTGCTTTATGCGGCTGTGTTCAACAGGATTGTCCGCCATGCGGATTGCACTCTCATTGTCACATAGGAGTGGGACTTTGCTGAGATTGTAGCCAAAGTCCCGGAGGGTTTGCCTCATCCAAAGTAGTTGCGCGCAACACTGTCCTACGGCAACATACTCAGCCTCAGCGGTAGATAGGGCAACGGAAGTTTGTTTCTTTGAACTCCAAGACACTAGGGACCTTCCTAGGAATTGGCACGTCCCTGATGTACTCTTCCTATTAACCTTGCACCCGGCATAATTGGAGTCTGAATATCCAATTAAGTCAAAGGTAGACCCCTTTGGATACCAGATCCCGAAGCAAGGCGTAGCAACTAAATATCTAAGAATTCGCTTAACGGCCACAAGGTGACACTCCCTTGGGTCGGATTGAAATCTAGCACACATGCAAATGCTAAGCATAATATCCAGTCTACTAGCACATAAGTAAAGCAAGGAACCTATCATTGACCGGTATACCTTTTTATAAACGGACATACCTCCTTTGTTGAGGTCGACATGTCCGTTAGTTCCCATTGGACTCTTTGCGGGCTTGGCGTCCTTCATCCCAAACCGCTTGAGCAAGTCTTGCGTGTACTTCGTTTGAGAGATGAAGGTTCCGTCGTTGAGTTGCTTCACTTGGAACCAAAGGAAGTAGTTCAACTCGCCCAACATCGTCATCTCGAATTTCTGTGTCATCACCCTGCTAAACTCTTCACAAGACTTTTGGTTAGTAGAACCAAATATTATGTCATCGAAATAAATTTGGTACACAAATAGGTCACCATCACAAGTCTTAGTGAAAAGAGTTGGATCAGCTTTCCCAACCTTGAAAGCATTAGCAATTAGAAAATCTCTAAGGCATTCATACCATGCTCTTGGGGCTTGCTTAAGTCCATAGAGCGCCTTAGAGAGCTTACACACGTGGTTGGGGTACCGTTCATCCTCAAAGACAGGGGGTTGCTCCACGTACACCTCCTCCTTGATTGGCCCGTTGAGGAAAGCGCTCTTCACGTCCATTTGGAACAACCTAAAAGAATGGTGAGCGGCATAGGCTAACAAAATGCGAATCGACTCTAGCCTAGCCACAGGAGCAAAAGTCTCCTCAAAGTCCAAATCTGCGACTTGGGCATAACCTTTTGCCACAAGTCAAGCCTTGTTCCTTGTCACCACCCCGTGCTTGTCCTGTTTGTTGCGGAACACCCACTTGGTTCCCACAACGTTTTGCTTGGGACGTGGCACCAGGGTCCAAACTTCATTTCACTTAAAGTTGTTGAGCTCTTCCTGCATGGCCAATACCCATTCCGGATCTAGCAAGGCCTCTTCTACCCTGAAAGGCTCAATAGAAGAGACAAAAGAGTAATGCTCACAAAAATTAGCTAGACGTGAGAAAGTAGTTACTCCCTTGCTTATATCACCCAAGATCTGATCGATGGGATGATTCCTTTGAACCGTTGCTCGAACTTGAGTTGGAGGGGCCCATGGTGCTTCTTCCTCCATAACTTGGTCTTCTTGTGCTCCCCCTTGATCACACGCCTCCTCTTGAGGAACCTGTTCATCATCTTGAGTTGGGGGTTGCACCATTGTTGAGGAAGAAGGTTGATCTTGCACTTGGTGCTCCTGTGGCCGCACATCTCCAATCGCCATGGTGCGAATGCATCCATCGGAATATCATCTTCATCTATGTCATCAAGATCAACTTGCTCTCTTGGAGAGCCATTAGTTTCATCAAATACAATGTTGCTAGAGACTTCAACCAAACCTGATGATTTGTTGAAGACTCTATACGCCTTTGTATTTGAGTCATAACCTAGCAAAAACCATTCTACAGCTTTGGGAGCAAATTTTGAATTCCTACCTTTCTTCACTAGAATGTAACATTTACTCCCAAATACACGAAAATAAGACACGTTGGGTTTGTTACCGGTTAGAAGTTCATATGACGTCTTCTTGAGGAGGCGATGAAGGTAGACCCGGTTTATGGCGTGGCAAGCTGTGTTCATAGCTTCCGACCAAAACCGCTTGGGCGTCTTGAATTCTCCAAGCATCGTCCTTGCCATGTCTATAAGCGTCCTGTTCTTCCTCTCTACCACACTGTTTTGCTGTGGTGTGTAGGGAGCGGAGAACTCGTGCTTGATTCCTTCCTCCTCAAGGAACTCCTCCACTTGAAGGTTCTTGAACTCGGACCCGTTGTCGCTTCTAATCTTTTTCACTTTGAGTTCAAATTTGTTTTGGGCTCGCCTTAGAAAGCACTTGAAGGTCCCTTTGGTTTCTGATTTATCCTGCAAAAAGAATACCCAAGTGAAGCGGGAAAAATCATCAACAACAACAAGACCATACTTACTTCCCCCGATGCTGAGGTAGGTGATGGGTCCCAAGAGGTCCATGTGAAGTAGCTACAAAGGTCTTGATGTGGTCATCACATTCTTGCTGTGATGAGCGCTTCCCACATGTTTGCCTGCTTGACAAGCTGCACAAGGTCTATCTTCTTCGAAAAACACATTTGTTAGACCTAACACATGTTCTCCCTTTAGAAGTTTATGGAGATTCTTCATCCCATCATGTGCTAGATGGCGATGCCACAGCCAGCCCATGCTAGTCTTAGCTATTAAGCATGTATCTAGATCGGCCTCCTCTTTTGAAAAATCAACTAAGTAGAGTTTGCCATCTAGTACACCCTTAAATGCTAATGAACCATCACTCCTTCTAAAGACAGACACATCTACATTTGTAAATAGACAATTATAACCCATGTGGCACAATTGACTAATAGACAGCAGATTATAGTCTAGTGTCACACCCGGATTTTAGGGGTCCAAAACCCGGGCGCGAACATAATCACCAGGTGTGCTGGGACCAAGTCTCACACATATGATGAATCATGGCATAGGATCGAATGTCACATCTTTATATATAACAGGAGTTCTATACAAAATAAATAATTACATTATAAGGAGACAACGGTCCAGCAACCCAAAGTTGACTGGGAGACGACGGCCTAGACCTCTCACGAACACATCACGGCATCCTCCATGCGCCTCATCCGGTGGTACCTGTTCTTGACCTGTGGGGGGGGGGGTGTGAGACAGCAAGAGTGAGCTCACATACGTTCATCGCTCAACAAGTTGTGGGGAATAATGTGTATGAACTCGCCAAAGGTGGGAGCTCATGTGAAGTGTAAGGCTTACCAAAGAGGATGGCTGAAGCTGAGCATTGCTTTTAAAGTTGGTCAAAATTTTATTAGCCATTACTAAGTATAAGTAAATACCAACCCAGTTAAATAGTAGAACAAAAGTGACAACATCACCTGCGATGCAATGCATATGACAAATTGAATTTAGTTCCATAAATTAATCATGTGAGGGTCCGAGCTGCTCATGACCGTGAGCACGGCTAGTATACCAGTTTTACGCTCAGCAGAGGTTGCGCATCTTTACCCACAAGTCATGTTACCCATCTGCCAAGGGATCGCGACTTCCCATACACCTCTACCGAGGAGGCGAGGCAGGGTAACACTACGAGGCCTTTACAAAGTTCCACTAGCTTCAGAAAACCCGCTACAGTTTATAGGAAGCTCCAATGCAGGAATCCCTTGCAGGACCGCCATCGCAGCAAAATCCTCCCGAGGGCCTCCCTACACTGACCACTCCCCTACTGCCCTTGCCCCTTTCGGGTAAGGTAGTCTTCCACTAGCTTTCCTAATTAATCGGCCAAGGGCGTCCCATTAAACCCTTGTGGTAGCACTGTTTTCCCGGGTGGTCGCTCCATGTTCCAATTAACATAATGATCTTATCATGAACAGTAATAATAAATAGTGTAATCATGAATAATGTATCTTCATACCCAAAACCACATAAAGCACTAGCAAGTACTACCCAAAAAGTTCAGTGGTAAACAAGGTATAAAGATAGACAAACTAGGGTAACCTATTGGGTCCCATCAGAATTAACCTATGCAGATCATTATGATTAATTAGAACATGAGTGGGTAAAAAGAAGTGATCAAGGGCACAACTTGCCTGAGACTTGAGATTCCAGGTACCAGGATGATCTTCAGGTGACTCGTGTCCTCACTGCTAAACGTAGCAATACAGACAAACATTGTGTAGGCAAAATTAACATTACACCAAACATATATGCAAAATACATAGTAATAATCTACACATTAAAATAAAATTCTAGGAACAGAAATCATAATTTTTGGACTTATAGATTTTAAGTTATGCATTTTCAAAGGTTTTATGTGCTTAAAATGGATTAAGTGAGAGATTAAATTTCTAATTGTTTTCATGACAAAACAAAGGCTCTAGGTGGTAGATAATAAAATTACAAAATTTTAGAAAGTGGAATGGATTAATTTGGACTAAAAATGGATTTTCTATGATTTAAACAAGTTCTAGCATTTATTTTTTTCCATAAAAATCATTTTCTAATTATGTTTACTGAATTTCTAATTCCCTGGACTGGGCACCAAATTCTGGAAAGATCAGGGGCTAACACAGAAAATCCCCCAGACACAGTCAACTGGCGCATGGATGGCGGGTTGGTTTTCTAAAAACCCAGGGTCTTTTTTACAAAACGGGATCGATGAAGGGGTATCTAGCCACGTGAGCCATCCGATCAAGCATCAACGGTCCGGATTAGGTTGCCAATGGAAATGTTCAGCGCTTGATCCTGGCCGCAGGATTCAATATCAAGGGCCCAGATCATAAATTGTGAAGGAGTACGCCACGCTTGATCTGAGTCGTCCACCAGAAATCGACGCTTCTCCTGTGTCTTCACCGCGCGACCGGCGGGAGCAGCGCCGCCCGTCATCCTGGCGGCGGAGCGTGCCAGAGTCGTGGGGGCTTTCGCCCACAGGTGTATGATTCTCCCAAACATAAGATGCTACGTGCGGAGGAGATAATGGCGAACACAACGGAGGGGTTCTTACCAGTAGGGGCAAAAGATACGGGGCTTCCCACGACGTTGGGCGGATCCGCGGTTGTGCCCGACCACCAGCGAGAAATTCCGGCCACCCAGACCAACGGTGAGCAATCCAGTCGAGTTCGGCCAATGATTGACGCCCCCAAGTGGATAAGCACGAGCGGCAAGCTCCAAGGATTGCCCCAGCGAAGTCCGGGCCGTGGACAAGCGCAGCTCGGCCGGCGGCGGCGCACTTTCCTCTCCCCTGGTTCTTCCTTCACGGCGGCCCTTGGTTCGATTCGGATGGAGGAGCAGGAAGGGTGGCATTGGGTTTTATATAAGGCTAGAGCATGGCGGTGACGGTAATCGATTCCTAGCGCAGTCTGCGGAACAGAATCCCCAAACTCGCGGATCTCGCGAGCCCGTTGCACGATGACAGAGAGTCCGAGCGCCTGGTCCCACGCGACGACGACGAGTTAAGAGAAGCTAGCGGCCGGGGAAGGCGGCTGGAGGGCCCGGATTTCGTTTCCCCGCGATTTCGGCGGGCAAGCGCGCGGCGGCCGGGTCCTGTTTCGCCAGCACGCGAACGCAGCAGAAAGAACGATGGAGAGGAACTGATGACAAGGGGGTCCCACATGTAAGCGTCACCCAAAGAAAAAAAACAAGGGAAAATGGAATGGGCTGCGCTCGGGAATTTTGGCCCGCGCCGAGGATGAAAGAGGGGAAGAGAAATGGGCCGGTGGTGAGGGGGAGCGCGGGTGGGCCGAAAACTAGGTAGCAGGCCCATAGGTTTTATCTTCTTTTCCTTTTATCATTTTTTTTTGTCTTCTAATTTCATATTCCTACTCAATTTATAATTTGAATTCAACTTTGTTTATGGATTTCACACAAGGATCAAAATAAAAGTACTAACCTAAAATGATATATTTATTCTTATATATATATATATTTCTTTATATTATTTCCCTCCTCTTCTATCTTCTTTGCTCCTTCCTTTTCAAATTCTGTTTTTTTTAACTTAAACCTTCCTTGTGAATTTAAACACAAATGCACAATTACAAGAACCCCAGCATCAGATGCATATTTCTATATTTTGCTATTTGACTACTTTACTTCCCTTCAGTGAGTATGCACAAGGAAAAGGAAGACCAAATAATCCCCAAGGGTTTCATAACTTCAAAACACCCACTTATAAATATTCCTATTTATTTATTTTATTAGTTTTTTTTACACCAATTTTGGGCTTTACAAATCCTACCCCCCTTAAAAATAATCTCGTCCCCGAGATTTGTAAGAAAAAGGATGTATACTCATATGGTTCTCAGAACATATGCACAAACAAAAATCTCAGCATGATTCATAACTCACTAGCAAAACATAGGGTCAACAGACCTTATTATCATTACTAAAATAGTGAAGTACTACTATTAGCTAAACTAATATTTAGGTCTTACAAATAGAAAATATATATATATATATAGATGTATCTATATTTATGTTTATCTCTATTCTTGTTGTTCGTTGACTTCTTCACCGACTACTTCATCTTCAACTAGCTCTTCTTCTTGAATTTCAAGTTCACCTGGTTCAACCTCTACTTCTGCATGATGGGCATGTCCCCGGTTGATAGATAGGGGCTGACTCTTTCCTGCCGAGGCCTGACCTTGCTTCATCGGAGCCGGTGTAGTGTAGGCAGCTCTGTTGGGACAGTAGTTGGCGTAGTGTCCCGGTTGTCCACACTTGAAGCATGCCCTGTTGGCGGTTGTGTTAGGAGCAACGGGTCCTACTGGAGTGCTTGCTTTTGGAGGAGCAGTTGGTGCCTGTTGAATTTGTTGTCCGGAACTACCACTAGCTGGTGTATTGGGAGTGGTAGTATAGCGAGGACGGGAACTACTTCCAGCCTGCCCTTGGTTAGCAGCCTTTCTTTTCTCTCCAAATATACTCCTCTTGTTTTCTACAGCAATAGCTTTGTCAAGTAGCCTTTGGAAGGATGGGAATGTGTGTGATACCAGCTGATATTGCAAGGGTCCAATTAACCCGTCCAGAAAAAGCTCCTGCTTTTGCTCATCATCCTCAACATCTCTGGGAGCATATCGAGATAACTGGATGAATTTGTCCCTATATTCACTCACGGACATACTTCCTTGCTTGAGGGATAGAAACTCCTTCCTCTTAATTTTCATGAGTCCAGCAGGAATATGGTAATTTCTGAATTGTGTGGAGAATTCTGCCCAGGTAATTGTATCGACAGCAACATGAGCAGCGCAGTACGCATCCCACCAATCCGCAGCAGGACCAGCAAGACGACCAGATGCGTAGAGTACTTTCTCTCGGTCCGAGCACTGAGCTATGTTGAGCATCTTCTCTATAGACTTTAGCCAGTCGTCAGCTTGCAGTGGATCCGTGGAGTTGGAGAAGGTTGGTGGTTTGTGGCTCATGAATTCCCGATGCTTATCTCGGGGTGGAACTGGTGGTGGAGGTGGAGGCAATGGCACCTGTTGCTGTTGCTGCTGTTGTTGAAGTTGTTGTTGCAGCTGCTGTTGTTGCACCCTTCTCTCCTGGCGTATCTCTTCCCGCTCTTGGCACATTTCCCGACGTGCATCCTCTCTTTCCTGGTGCATTTCCTGGCGTTCTTGCTGCATTTGGGTGCGCATATCTGCCATAGTGTCAGCCATTTGCTGCATCATCCTCATTTGAGCTGCAATTAGTGGATCGACTCCGCCTGGTGGGGGATTAGGAGGATTCATCTCTGTTGGCTGTGGTTGGGGTTGTCGATATATCCACCGAGTGTGTCGATTAGGAGGTAAATCGATTCCACCACCCCGCCTGGTATTGACCATCTAAGTTAGAAGCATATGGTAAGATAGCTTTGCAAGGGAATCATTTAGTAGACAGAATGAATAAGCTAATAGTTGGTTATGTACTAAAACTTTCTTTGGCAGGGCTTGACCAGATATTTTATGTCAAGACTAGGGTAATTAGTTGTACGAGGTGAATGTCCAAAGGTAAGATAGAATATGTCAAGATGAGATAGATACGGAATACTATATATATATATATATATATATATATATATATATATATTCTAAGGGGATAATCTAGATTGTCTAGTTATCTTTCAAATGCTATCCTTTACACCTAGATGTATTTGCAGATGTAATTGTGGACATTACTCCACCACTCATCACACTCAATCAAAGATCCAAATCAAACAAGTATCATAAGAACAAACATTCAAGTGCATAGATAACCATAAAAATAGTTTTGTTTTTGTTCCTGAGAGTGGGTCTCCTATTCCTAAAGGTCACTTTAGGCACATGATTTCAAAGTGTGAAATCCACATTTGTCTTTAGAAGGAAAAAGGTAAGAATAATCAGAGTAAAGCGGAAATAGATGAGAAAAGATTAAGAAAAGTTTAGAAAAGAATCAGAGTAGCAAAGGTAAGTAAATATTGGTTGTCCAGTTCTATCTAGGTTTCGTCCTACAGTCAACATTCCTCTGATACCACTTCTGTCACACCCGGATTTTAGGGGTCCAAAACCCGGGCGCGAACATAATCACCAGGTGTGCTGGGACCAAGTCTCACACATATGATGAATCATGGCACAGGATCGAATGTCACATCTTTATATATAACAGGAGTTCTATACAAAATAAATAATTACATTATAAGGAGACAACGGTCCAGCAACCCAAAGTTGACTGGGAGACGACGGCCTAGACCTCTCACGAACACATCACGGCATCCTCCATGCGCCTCATCCGGTGGTACCTGTTCTTGACCTGTGGGGGGGTGTGAGACAGCAAGAGTGAGCTCACATACGTTCATCGCTCAACAAGTTGTGGGGAATAATGTGTATGAACTCGCCAAAGGTGGGAGCTCATGTGAAGTGTAAGGCTTACCAAAGAGGATGGCTGAAGCTGAGCATTGCTTTTAAAGTTGGTCAAAATTTTATTAGCCATTACTAAGTATAAGTAAATACCAACCCAGTTAAATAGTAGAACAAAAGTGACAACGTCACCTGTGATGCAATGCATATGACAAATTGAATTTAGTTCCATAAATTAATCATGTGAGGGTCCGAGCTGCTCATGACCGTGAGCACGGCTAGTATACCAGTTTTACACTCTGCAGAGGTTGCGCATCTTTACCCACAAGTCATGTTACCCATCTGCCAAGGGATCGCGACTTCCCATACACCTCTACCGAGGAGGCGAGGCAGGGTAACACTACGAGGCCTTTACAAAGTTCCACTAGCTTCAGAAAACCCGCTACAGTTTATAGGAAGCTCCAATGCAGGAATCCCTTGCAGGACCGCCATCGCAGCAAAATCCTCCCGAGGGCCTCCCTACACTGACCACTCCCCTACTGCCCTTGCCCCTTTCGGGTAAGGTAGTCTTCCACTAGCTTTCCTAATTAATCGGCCAAGGGCGTCCCATTAAACCCTTGTGGTAGCACTGTTTTCCCGGGTGGTCGCTCCATGTTCCAATTAACATAATGATCTTATCATGAACAGTAATAATAAATAGTGTAATCATGAATAATGTATCTTCATACCCAAAACCACATAAAGCACTAGCAAGTACTACCCAAAAAGTTCAGTGGTAAACAAGGTATAAAGATAGACAAACTAGGGTAACCTATTGGGTCCCATCAGAATTAACCTATGCAGATCATTATGATTAATTAGAACATGAGTGGGTAAAAAGAAGTGATCAAGGGCACAACTTGCCTGAGACTTGAGATTCCAGGTACCAGGATGATCTTCAGGTGACTCGTGTCCTCACTGCTAAACGTAGCATACAGACAAACATTGTGTAGGCAAAATTAACATTACACCAAACATATATGCAAAATACATAGTAATAATCTACACATTAAAATAAAATTCTAGGAACAGAAATCATAATTTTTGGACTTATAGATTTTAAGTTATGCATTTTCAAAGGTTTTATGTGCTTAAAATGGATTAAGTGAGAGATTAAATTTCTAATTGTTTTCATGACAAAACAGAGGCTCTAGGTGGAAGATAATAAAATTACAAAATTTTAGAAAGTGGAATGGATTAATTTGGACTAAAAATGGATTTTCTATGATTTAAACAAGTTCTAGCATTTATTTTTTTCCATAAAAATCATTTTCTAATTATGTTTACTGAATTTCTAATTCCCTGGACTGGGCACCAAATTCTGGAAAGATCAGGGGCTAACACAGAAAATCCCCCAGACACAGTCAACTGGCGCATGGATGGCGGGTTGGTTTTCTAAAAACCCAGGGTCTTTTTTACAAAACGGGATCGATGAAGGGGTATCTAGCTACGTGAGCCATCCGATCAAGCATCAACGGTCCGGATTAGGTTGCCAATGGAAATGTTCAGCGCTTGATCCTGGCCGCAGGATTCAATATCAAGGGCCCAGATCATAAATTGTGAAGGAGTACGCCACGCTTGATCTGAGTCGTCCACCAGAAATCGACGCTTCTCCTGTGTCTTCACCGCGCGACCGGCGGGAGCAGCGCCGCCCGTCATCCTGGCGGCGGAGCGTGCCAGAGTCGTGGGGGCTTTCGCCCACAGGTGTATGATTCTCCCAAACATAAGATGCTACGTGCGGAGGAGATAATGGCGAACACAACGGAGGGGTTCTTACCAGTAGGGGCAAAAGATACGGGGCTTCCCACGACGTTGGGCGGATCCGCGGTTGTGCCCGACCACCAGCGAGAAATTCCGGCCACCCAGACCAACGGTGAGCAATCCAGTCGAGTTCGGCCAATGATTGACGCCCCCAAGTGGATAAGCACGAGCGGCAAGCTCCAAGGATTGCCCCAGCGAAGTCCGGGCCGTGGACAAGCGCAGCTCGGCCGGCGGCGGCGCACTTTCCTCTCCCCTGGTTCTTCCTTCACGGCGGCCCTTGGTTCGATTCGGATGGAGGAGCAGGAAGGGTGGCATTGGGTTTTATATAAGGCTAGAGCATGGCGGTGACGGTAATCGATTCCTAGCGCAGTCTGCGGAACAGAATCCCCAAACTCGCGGATCTCGCGAGCCCGTTGCACGATGACAGAGAGTCCGAGCGCCTGGTCCCACGCGACGACGACGAGTTAAGAGAAGCTAGCGGCCGGGGAAGGCGGCTGGAGGGCCCGGATTTCGTTTCCCCGCGATTTCGGCGGGCAAGCGCGCGGCGGCCGGGTCCTGTTTCGCCAGCACGCGAACGCAGCAGAAAGAACGATGGAGAGGAACTGATGACAAGGGGGTCCCACATGTAAGCGTCACCCAAAGAAAAAAAAAACAAGGGAAAATGGAATGGGCTGCGCTCGGGAATTTTGGCCCGCGCCGAGGATGAAAGAGGGGAAGAGAAATGGGCCGGTGGTGAGGGGGAGCGCGGGTGGGCCGAAAACTAGGTAGCAGGCCCATAGGTTTTATCTTCTTTTCCTTTTATCATTTTTTTTTGTCTTCTAATTTCATATTCCTACTCAATTTATAATTTGAATTCAACTTTGTTTATGGATTTCACACAAGGATCAAAATAAAAGTACTAACCTAAAATGATATATTTATTCTTATATATATATAGTTCTTTATATTATTTCCCTCCTCTTCTATCTTCTTTGCTCCTTCCTTTTCAAATTCTGTTTTTTTTAACTTAAACCTTCCTTGTGAATTTAAACACAAATGCACAATTACAAGAACCCCAGCATCAGATGCATATTTCTATATTTTGCTATTTGACTACTTTACTTCCCTTCAGTGAGTATGCACAAG
Organism: Zea luxurians; assembly: GCA_029449295.1. Lineage (NCBI taxonomy): Eukaryota > Viridiplantae > Streptophyta > Magnoliopsida > Poales > Poaceae > Zea > Zea luxurians. The sequence continues at coordinate 6,177,569 of JAOPSE010000109.1, forward strand.
GAAAAGGAAGACCAAATAATCCCCAAGGGTTTCATAACTTCAAAACACCCACTTATAAATATTCCTATTTATTTATTTTATTAGTTTTTTTTACACCAATTTTGGGCTTTACATCTAGCGACTCTACTAGAAATACATTAGAGATAGAGTGCTCATTAGTGATGGCTATCTTGCCTAAGCCTTTGACCTTGCCTTGATTCCCATCTCCAAATATGATTGTATCTTGGGAATCCTTGTTCTTGATGTAGGAGGTGAACATCTTCTTCTCCCCCGTCTTGTGGTTTGTGCATCCGCTGTCGATAATCCAGCTTGAGCCCCCGGATGCATAAACCTGCAAGGCAAATTAGACTTGGGTTTTAGGTACCCAACTCTTGTTGGGTCCTACAAGGTTAGTTATAATAGTCTTTGGGACCCAATAGCAAGTCTTGTCTCCCTTGCACTTGGCCCCCAACTTCCTAGCAATTACTTTCTTGTTGTTACAACAAATTGCAAAAGAAGTATTGCAAGCATGGTAAATTGTAGAAGGTTCATTACATACTTTCCTAGGCACATGAGCAACATTTTTCCTAGGCATATTTCTACCATGCACAAAAGAAGAACTTGAAGCAATCATAGCATGTGAATCATAAGCGTAACTCCTATGAGCATTTCTAGAAAATTTTCTATCACTATAGATGAAAGCATGATTCCTTTGAGCACTATTAGCCAAAGGGGCCTTCCCTTTCTCCTTGGCAGAAATGGGAGCCCTTTGACTTGTTAAGTTCTTGGCTTCCTTTCGAAAGCCAAGCCCATCCTTAATAGAGGGGTGTCTACCAATAGTGTAGGCATCCCTTGCAAATTTTAGTTTATCAAAATCCACCTTGCAAGTCTTAAGTTGAGCATTAAGACTTGCAACTTCATCATTTAATTTAGTAATGGATGCCAGATGTTCATTACAAGCATTAACATCAAAATCCTTGCATCTATTACAAATTACGACATGTTCCACACATGAACTAGACTTATTAGCTACTTCTAACTTAGCATTTAACTCATCATTAACATTCTTCAAACTAGAAATAGACTCATGGCAAGCAGAAATTTCAGAAGATAAAATCTCATTCCTTTTAGTTTCTAAAGCAAGATATTTTTGTACACTAATAAACTTATCATGTTCTTCATACAATATATCCTCTTGCTTTTCTAAGAGTCTATTCTTTTCATTTAAAGCATCAATCAATTCATTGATCTTTTCTACCTTGGCTCTATCTAAACCTTTAAATAAGCTAGAATAGTCTACTTCATCATCACTAGAATCTTCATCGCTAGAAGTAGTATATTTAGGAGTTTCTCAAACGCTTACCTTTTTCTCCTTTGCCATTAGGCAAGTATGGCGCTCGTTGGGGAAGAGAGACGATTTGTTGAAGGCCGAGGCGGCAAGTCCTTCGTCGTCGGAGTCGGACGAAGAGCAATCCGAATCCCACTCTTTGCCAAGGTGCGCCTCGCCCTTCACCTTCTTGTAGGACTTCTTTTTCTCCCTCTTCCCGCTCTTTTCTTGTCCCTGGTCACTATCATTATCGGGACAATTAGCAATAAAGTGACCAGTCTTACCACACTTCAAGCAGGAGCGCTTTCCCTTCGTCTTGATTTTGTTGGGATGCTCCTTGCGTCCTTTTTGCGCCGTCTTGAAGCTCTTGATAATGAGGGCCATTTCATCCTCGTTTAGCCCGGTCGCTTCAACTTGCGCCACCTTGCTAGGTAGCGCCTCCCTGCTGCTCGTTGCTTTGAGAGCAACGGTTTGAGGCTCGTAGATGGGCATTGGGCCATTCAACGCCTCATCAACGTATCTTGCTTCCTTGATCATCATACGCCCGCTTACAAACTTTCCAAGTATTTCCTCGGGCGTCATCTTTGTGTACCTAGGATTCTCACGGATTGAGTTCACAAGATGAGGATCAAGAACAGTGAAGGACCTAAGCATAAGCCGGATGACGTCGTGGTCCGTCCATCTCGTGCTTCCATAGCTCCTGATCTTGTTGACCAGGGTCTTGAGCCTGTTGTACGTTTGAGTTGGCTCCTCTCCCCTGATCATCGCGAACCTCCCCAGTTCGCCTTCCACCAACTCCATCTTGGTGATCAGGGTGGCATCGTTCCCCTCATGAGAAATCTTGAGAGCGTCCCAGATTTGCTTGGCATTGTACTCATCCCTGCACAAGGATGCTAGCAAAACAGTGGTAGCTTGTGCATTTTTATGGATTTGCTCATTAATGAAAACGGGGTTGTCAGTACTATCAAAAAGCATTCCATTTTCAACAATCTCCCAAATACTTAGATGGAGAGAGAATAGGTGACTACGCATTTTGTGACTCCAAAATGTGTAGTCTTCTCCATCAAAGTGTGGAGGTTTCCCAAGTGGAATTGAAAGTAAATGAGCATTGGAATTAAACGGAATACGAGAATAATCAAAAGAAAAATTCGAATTAACCAGTTTCTTTTTCTCGTCGTATTCGTCGTCTCTTGGGGAAGAAGACTTGTCGCTGTCTTAGTAGACGATCTTCTTGATGCGCCTCTTCTTCTTCCCGTCCTTCTTCTTATGACTCGAGCCAGAGTTTGAGGGCTTATCATCTCTTGGCTCGTTGACGACGGACTCCTTTGTCTTGTCGTTGACCACCATCCCCTTTCCCTTAGGCTCCATCTCTTCGGGCGATTAGTCCCTTGCGTGAAGAGAACGGCTCTGGTACCAATTGAGAGCACCTAGAGGGGGGGTGAATAGGTGATCCTGTAAAAATCAAATTCTTGTAGCCACAAAACTTGGTTAAGTGTTAGCTCAATAGAATCAAGTGGCTAAGGACCAAGCTCTTGTGAAACACAATGGTCACGAAGAAAACAAGCACAAGAGACACGGTGATTTATCCTGTGGTTCGGCCAAGTAACACTTGCCTACTCCACGTTGTGGCGTCCCAATGGACGAGGGTTGCACTCAACCCCTTTCAAGTGATCCAATGATCAACTTGAATACCACGGTGTTTTCCTTCTTTTACTATCTCCCGTTCGCGAGGAATCTCCACAACTTGGAGCCTCTCGCCCTTACAATTGGTGATCACAAAGAAGCACGGAAGTAAGGGAGGGGAGAGCAACACACACAAGACTCAAAGCACGAGCACAAACACGCACACAAGCCACAACTTGAGCTCACAACACAATGCGAGGAGTTCTCTACTCAACTAGAGCTCAAGTCACTATCACAAATGCGCGAGAATGGAGTCTTGGTGCTTAGAGATGATCAAAGAATGCTTGGGTGGCTCCTCCATGCGCCTAGGGGTCCCTTTTATAGCCCCAAGGCAGCTAGGAGCCGTTGGAGGCAATCTGGGAAGGCAATTCTTGCCTTCTGTCGGGTGGCGCACCGGACAGTCCAGTGCACCACCGGACAGGCACTGTTCATGGTCCGGTGCAGACCGCCTTCCTAAAATGGCACAGCCGACCGTTGCAGAATTGTAGCCGTTGGCGCACCGGACACTGTCCGGTGCACACCGGACAGTCCGGTGCCTCCTGCCGACCGTTGGAGCGGGCCACGCGTCGCCCACGGATTTGGCGGCCGACCGTTGCGCTGGCGGCCGTTGGCTCACCAGACAGTCCGGTGCACCACCGGACATTCTGGTGCACCACCGGACAGTCCGGTGAATTATAGCCGTGTGCCACCGACGAATTCCTGAGAGTGGCCAGTTCGCCAGAAGCCAGCTTGGCGCACCGGACACTCTCCAGTGCACCACCGGACAGTCCGGTGTGCCAGACTGAGCTAAGTCTTGGCTGCTTCGAGCCAAGTTCTTTTCTTCTTCTCTTTTCTCTGATTCCAGCACTTAGACCAATATATTAGTACACAAAAACCAATGTACTAAGTCTAGAATCATACCTTAGCTTTGATTTGCACTTCATCCATCATTTGGCACATGATTACTCACTTAATACGTGTTGGGCACTTAATCACCAAAATATACTAGAAATGGCCCAAGGGCACATTTCCCTTTCAAGCACGCAAGGGTTTAGAGTGGTTCGGGCCGCCGGAGCGTAATACCCTACTCCACTGTGTGATGTATTGCTTTGGGAGCTTGTATGAACTTGTGAGTGTCTGCCTAAGATCGTCTGTCTTATAACGCCGCATGCCTCCCCTTTTATAGCCGAAGGGGGGCATGCACAAAGGTACTAAGCCCTGACATGTGGGCCCAGGGGCTTAACGAATATTGTACTCGAAGCCACGAACGTGTGCTGCTGAGGCGATCTTCTAGCGCTCTGACACCCGAGATCTTCATATCCTCAGTGTGCAGGGGAGGCTTCTTGTAGAAGGCATGATGAGTACGGTGCACCGTTCGACACAGGCGCACTGTTCACCAACAGACCGGTCAGACGTGCCGTCTGCTGGATGACCCTGACGTCGCCTGCCATTGGATTGGACAGGACGTATTAAATGCTGGGAGGGCGCGTCGCTTGCTGGCATGGTGGCAGGCAGCGCGTCCTTTCAGTAATAAATGTAGAGGCCGCTCGGCTGGGTGGGCTTTATGCCAGGCTTGGCCCGCTGGTTTATGCGTCGGGCCACAAGCCACGCGACAGCAGCCGGCAGTGCAAGACAAGGTCTGGGCACGTGCCAGCACCAGACCCCTACCTTCGCCGGGGTCCTCCCCATCTTGAGACCCTACCAATGCTGAGGCCTTCCAGGGGATCCGGCATACCTTCTTGGGGTCTCGGATTAGTATGTATATGGGTCCGGTGTCTCCCTGAGGGGGTCCGGTTCTAGCGACAAACACCGGGATGTACTCCCTTTCCTTGCCACGCGGCATTCCTAGATCCGCCCCTTGGGCGCCATCCTCCTCGTGGCTCTGAGTCGTTGCATGGGTGCGGCGCCTTTATGCAGTAGCAGAAGGTACCCCTAATTGAGGGTACTGACAATATAGTTTCCTTTCCTATATTTTACATAAATGCAATTATCTTCCTTGATTTCCTCGAAGCCAAACTTTTTGATAGTCTGATCAAAACTTTATATACCACTGTCTGGAGGCTTGTTTTAATCCATAAATGGACCACCTTAAGTGACATCCTATGTGTTCTTTACCGCTCACGAGAAAACCCTTTGGTTGTGCCATAAACATGTTTTCTACTAACCCTCCATTTAGGAATGATGTCTTTACATCCATCTGATGGTGCTCTAGATCAAAATGAGCAACAACTGCCATAATGATCATGAATGAATCTTTTGTTGAGACAGATGAGCAGGTTTCATGGTAGTCAATGCCTTCTCTCTGTGTGAACCCTTTGACCACAAGTCTAGCCTTGTATCTTTCTACATTCAGTCATGCTTGGTCTTGTAGACCCATTTACAGCCTACTGTTTTTGGCTCCTTAGGGAATGACTTCTAAGTCCCAAACTTTGTTCATTCTCATGGATTCTAATTCATCTTCCATGGTCGATGACCATTTGGATTAAATTGGACTTCACATAGCTTTTCATATGTAGTGGGATCACCTTCTGCATCAATGTCCTCACACATATAGATATCTCATTAGTTTCTGTGTGTACACTTATGTAAGTTCATAGTCATCAGGAGTCATAGATCGTCTAGACCTTTGAGACCTTCTTAGACTTGTTTCGAGTTCTGGTTTGTTTTGGGGCTCCTGCAATGGTGCGTCACGTGGCACAACACTACCACTATCATGTGAACTCTCATGTGCAACCAACTCAGAAGAGTTAGGCTGTGCAGAAGGTGAAGCAACTTGCTGTGTAGTAGTTGCACCGGTGATGCAACATTTGCAGCAGGGGTTTCACCTCCAATCGGTACAACCGTTGGTGGAAACATAGCGGGTATTGAGAAGTATGATTTTTCAACTATCGGAATCGAGACGTATGTCCTCTCTTCCTGAAGGTCAACCTCTCTGAGTACCTTGCTCCCCTTGATCATGTCATCCTCTAGGAAAATGGCATGTATGGTTTCTATAAACTTGGTTTGTGTGCCTGGGCAGTAGAATCTATAACCCTTCGATCTCTCAGGGTAGCCAATAAAATGACAGCTAGTGGTTCTCTCATCAAGCTTTCCCTGTATAGAATTAAATATTCTAGCTTCTGCTGGACAACCGCATATGTGGAAGTAGTTGAGCATGGGTTTTCAGCCAGTCCACAACTCATATGAAGTTTTAGCCACTGATTTACTAGGGACGACTTTCGGCAATCCCATATTGTTGCAGTTCACCAGGTGTTGAATACTTAGCAACCATTTTCTCTTAGGAACCTCTTAAAAGATCATGGGACCTGTCCATAGTCAGTATGGCGCCTATAGTACTCCCTGCACGATCTAATATGGCAATATTTGTGTTCAAATCGTTTTGATTTTCTACCTCAACCATAAACTGTTTAAACTTTTCTAAAGCTTCTGATCTTTTCTTAATGGGATAAACTAGGAGAGTGCCCGTGCTTTGCAACGGGAACGTATAAAACCACGATAAACTATGTACAAATGTGTGTTATACTTTTATAGGTCAGTGCCCGTGCGTTGCAACAGAGACATATAATATCTCGATAACTTATATATGCACATGTGTTATATATACAAAATGTGTCTTATATTGTAATAGTAAGATGCCCGTCCTAACGATACTACGAACCTATAAGCCTACCTATGATGGAGCCTCATTGCATTCATAATTCAATCCATCTGAAGCAAGGGCAACTAATTCTCGATGATCCAACTCAGTGTATTTCAGAAAAGAAGCAGCACGCCAACACTAAAACAAGTAATAAAGAAATTTATCATATTTGGTAAATTCAATGTAAAAGCAAACAAAGTAACACTGGTTGGTGCCTAGCTTACCAAGGCTATGTTGAACGCATGCAGTATGCTCCGTGGCTCTCGCACAACTAAATGATTATGTAAAAGATATTCAAGGAACTGGTTGGCCAGAAAGAGTACATTATCCTGCAGTTGTGAATAATGAAAAAATAGTTCAGAACCAGAGGATCAGATACTTCCACAAATAATGATATCAGAAGGACACTAAATGCAACAATAGGAGCAGAGAGGGAGGGAAAAAGTTAGCAGGAAGATTATACATACTGGTAGCTTTAACACCGTATTTAGCTTCGACAGCTCACGCTTAAGTTCAACGTCAAGACTTTTAGGTGTCTTCATGTTTTCCACTCCTTCAGAATGAATTTATTAGAAAAATGTAATATCTACTCCTACAGAACAAAAATACTACTTTCAAATTGTAATTTTAGATTGTTTTACCTGTCTCAGGAAGTAGATGAAGGTCAGCACTTGGAGTACTCATTTCAGGAAGCACGTCATGATTATTTACAGAACACAGATGATCATTATCAAAATCAGGATGGCACCCATCTGGCAATCTCTAAAGTTTCTGAAATTGAATTTCCTTAAACTGTAAAGAACAGAAAATGTAGGTTTCAATAGCCAAAAAATAACAAGTGGGGAGTAATGTAAATCAGGTAAAGAGTACGCAATTAGAGAAGAAGAATCATTTATCTGCTTTCAGGCATACCTTCTTTATTTTTGTGGAGACAGTTGATTGCTTGGATTTAGCAACTTCATCTACAAAATTAGACACAAATTAGATATGCTAACATATTTGCATGAAACGTGTCGTAAATAGCCAATAGTGGTTATCACATTTCTCTTCCATATGGAATCTAGTGTAGATGTTTAGCAAAAAAAATTGTTGCATATATGTCCAACACACTATGTTTTTGGTAAAAAATTCAGATGCTTATTTCTTTTATGCATTTAATTGTGTAAATTTTCTAATCCCGTGTGTACTATCAGTTTATTCCCATATGAAACTTCAACTGTTTGTAAGAAATAGACAACCCCTTGATTTTGCTGGTAAACAACAAAAACAATTTGTGGTCTAGTGGATAAGGAGAGGATATCAAGTACCTGTGTGTTTCCCTTTTAGGGGTGTAAATAGTCCCAAGTAGTGACTTGTCCATGTATTTGAGGCGCAGCAGTGCTGCAAGCTCGCCGCAGGCCGTGGGATAGTCCCAGGGTCGCGACTAATATGAATTGGGCCCACAAGCTCAAACAAAATTCCTCCCATCAAAGTTGCTGGAAAATTCTAAGAAATAGTACAACACCTGCACATGCACGAATAGAAAATAAGCACTGGTTTTATGTCAGGATACATATAAAAGACAAGAAACTAAAGTCACCTCAAGACGTCCGGTGAAAGAGTTGTTAATCGATGACACAAGATAATATAACAAACAAAGAGAACCAATGATAAAAATTTAATCAATATGAATAATATCAATAGTATTGTGATTACTCGACCAAGGACCTTCACCAATTCCATGTTACATTACAGAAATTGCCAAAATTGCAATACTTGAGCATGGATCATGCTACATAAAGTCCCTCTGCAGCTCCAGGATAATGAACTAACCAATGAAAGCATGTTTTAGGCAAAGAAACAACAAACAAAAGGTTTCATGAATATAACTTGACCTATTAATGATTGGCCAAGTTGGATTTTGAGCAAAAATGATTTGCATGGACCAGTTCCAATAATAGCAAGCACCTATGACCTGACACAAGCTATAGTTGGCTTGTTTTTTAAATAACATGCACCATAGAAATCCTTATTTCTGAAAATATCAAAATCATCGACATGTTCTTATCTGCCTATCCGGATTCTTTCTATAATATTAGAAGCAAGAATTACATCAAAACGAACAACATATTACACTAACACAGAACTAACCTTAGTGACCTCTTCACCTTTTTTTTATTCTTCCTCCTCTTTAGACTCTTTAGACTGTTCAGACAAGGATGAAGAATTACATTAAGTATAATTGAAGGAAGCTAAATTACAATAAACTATAGCAATCATTACCCTCAAATGTTCTTGATTTCTCCTTCCATGTATATATGGGGAATGACACAAATTGTGAGCAGTTCTTAACTAAGCTTTCAATTCTTGCAGGGTCAGTAAACTCATACTTGTCATCATCCTAAAGGAACAAGAATGCAATAAGAATTGTGGTAGAAGGTGGAGATCTTATAGAAAGTCTTTTAAGTTTCTTACTCTCAAATAAAGAGTAGTCTGTGTTCCACGTGTGAGCACTTTCTCAGGATAAGTTTGTTCCTTGATAACGTAAGAGCTGTCGTCAGCCTCCGCTTCCCAGACATGCTCCACTATTGCTAACATCCACTTACTCCCAAGCCAAATACAACCAGGGTATTATGCTGTTAAAATTCTAAATTTTACCTATACACTCAAAATAGAAAACCAAAAAACACCACATGATTGAGTATCTCACACTTCAATAAAAGGTTAACATATTTGTTTGCGATTTACAAACAAAACAGATTTAATTAACAGGGTTATCATGCCAAAATTTGATGTGTGTGTGGGCAGTTTGGATGTTACATGGACAACGAGGCATCCCTGAACCATTATTAATTAACAAAAGGATCTATATTGCACTATGCCCCATACATGACAAATGAAGTACCCACATTATGCTAACTGGGAGGATAAGGGCACGCTTATTCTAGACTCTACATTGGTACAATTCCACATTTCCACTGAACCAGAAAGTTCCTGACTATGAAGAGGAAATTGGGAGACAATAATAAGTAAATGCAGTGAATTTCCACCAACCAAATCTTACCGAAGACATTTCTCACTATAGAAACGAATAGAAGGAAACAAAGAACAATAGAATCCGGAGAAAGAGAAGGAGATTCGGAACGCACCTGCACCTGCATTGCCCCCTCCCTCCATCACATCCCTACCAATCATGTATGACACCGTTGAAGTAATCGGTTCAATCTGAAAGGCCTGCAAACACGGCTAGGATAGGTACCTAACCATCAGTATGTATGTTACAAGAAGCATGTTTGTACTCCACATCAAATAATTATAACCTAGTAGTACATGAAGAGAAAGTGATTAGTTGACATACACCACGACCACTTGATCATTAATTAGGCCAATTCAGAGCACAAATATTAGTGGGTATCAAAGATTAGTTTAGAGCTAATTGAGAGCACAAAGATTAGTGGGTATCAAAGATTAGTGGGCCAATAAAGGCCTGCAAACACGCGCAAGACCAATTCATTCAACAACCTCAAGAATCATCTATCATGAAGCGTTTGGTTTAGAGGATATCAAAGATTAGTTGGTATCTTAATAGTATTCCCAGAAAAATTATTCATAAGAAAATAATCATAGTCAAAAGGAGATATCATAAGGTGGTGCTCTAAAGCTGTTTAAGACAAATGGAACCTACCCAGGAGTAAGAAACCTGCAACTACAAGATAAAAGTGAATAAACTGAGGAATAAAAAGGGAACATATACATAAAGCGAACACAAAGATATGGCCTCGTGTACCAAACAAGCTGGACCACATGGTCACGTAGCAAAATCCATGATGGACATTGTTCTTTTGAGTATTCAAGAAGAACATTGTTCTTGTAGTACACTGGCTTACTATTTTGTAGTTATAGTGAACGAAAGAGTTAATTTTTGAAAAAGTAACCACAAAACCTAAAAAGTTACTCCCTTCGGTCACAACAAAAAGATTCATTTTGGATATCTACATGGTCTCCGCAATCATTCTAGTACATAACATAACTGTAAAAAGTACCTACTGAAAAATGTTCTAAAATCATTCTAGAACAGGTAGGTGTTGCCTCAAGATCTTGCTAAAGTGTTGGCTCCTCTAGTAGACAAGCAATATGGTGAATGCGAGGTGAAATTCTCTTATTTTGCTAGATTGAGCCACTAAATAATAGACTACTGGTCAACCAGCTGCGAAAAGAAGAAAAAATGGCAGTTCCTTTAAGAGTAGTACCAGGGTGCTTTGCTCTACCTCAGAAAGGAAAAATGAGGCATCTAGTAGACATATTTTTAATATTTTTCATCACTGTAGGTCTTGACACATCTATCTTGACTGGATAACTTACCTTGTTAATGAAGGTTTCTCTGATATTCCGGTGGCCTAGCAGTTACTATGGAGGATATTCATTTGTGTTTATCATTTATTTGGTCTTGTTCAGGGCCACAACGACATTGGGAACAAGTGTATGACATACAAACAGTAAAATGGGAAGGAAAGGGTCAGAAGTATCACCAAGCAAAAGGTATCCCTTGAGGTCTGCACATAGTAGTGGTAGAGTTCTTCGCTTTGCCTTAGCCAATAATAATAAGGACAGTGAGCCTCTGAATGCGGCTGCTGCTACCCAAGCAGCTGTGAAAAAAAGAAGTGGCAACCAGCTAGATAGTCCTAATAGTACTGTCAGGCTACTTCGTTCTACATCAAAAAATAAGGACGAGGCACATAGCGGGCCTCTAAATGACAGGATCATTGATAAGCCAGCTGCAAATAAAAGAAAACATGCCAATCCCTCACAGGTTGGAAGTCCCAGCAGCAGTGTCAGGGTGCTTCGCTCTGCAATAAAAAATAAAGATGTGGCGCGTAGTGAGCCTCAAAGTGACAGGACCACTGGTGAGGCAGCTACAAATAAAAGATAAAACGCCAATTCCTCAAAGGTGGGTAGTCTGAGCTCTGGTTTCAGTGTGCTTCGGTCTGCTTCAAAAGCTAAGGATGAGACATGTATCAATCCTTTAAATGATAGTGCTGCTGTTGAACCAGCTTCAAGTAAAAGAAAATGCACCAGTCTGTCAAAGGTGGGAAGTCCCAGCAACAGTGTCAGGGTGCTTCGATCTACTTCAACATATAAGAATGAGACATGTACCGAGCCTTTAAATGATAGTGGTGCTGTTGAACCAGCTGCAAATAGAAGGAAAGGTGTCAGTCGTTCAAAGGAGGGAAGTCCCAATAGCAGTGTCAGGGTGCTTCGCTCTGCCTCAAATAATAAGATTGATGCATCTATTGAGCCACTAAATAATAGTACTACTGGTCAACCAGTTGCGAAAAGAAGAAAAAATGGTAGTTCCTTTAAGAGCAGTGCCAGGGTGCTTTGCTCTACCTCAGAAAGGAAAAATGGTCGTCGCAGATGAACTGGATGCTGCCGCACCAATGGAGGAAGGGGTACTGGAGCCGCATTGATGGAGGATGGTGTGTCGGGAAGTCGGTCGAAGATGCCTTGTCGTCAGAGATGAACTGGCCGATGTCGCGCCAATGGAGGAAATGGTGTTGGGGAAGTCCTTCGGCTCTAGATCGAGACCACACATCTCACCATGGGTTCGCAGGAGGCGCGGTGGCGTTGAGCGCCCGTTGCTGTCCGCCATTGCCGCATCGGGATCTTGTGCGAGGGTGGCGTCGGGAAGTGGGCTCGGGGGCGAGGTGACGTTTCAGCGAGGAGGTTCTGCAACGTTGGGGCTAGGGTTCCGAGAAACCTAGGCAAGGAAGCAGGGTTCTCTCCGTCTGCGGGTAGCCGCCGTCTACAGGGATGCGACTGGGTTGGAGAGGCGACGAGGGGGAGGGAGTGGTCGCATGGTGGGGCCCCGGCCTCGTGCAATGACGATGACACACGCCGTGGCTGCGAGTGTCGAGGCGGCGGCTAGGGGAGGGAGTGGTGGCGTAGCGGCAATGTGGCCTCGTGCGACGATAGAGGCGCGTGCCGCGACTGTGGGGGTCGGGGAGGCAGCGAGGGGGTGTCTCGAAGGCGGGACGAAGTGGTGGCGCGGCGGGGGCATGACCTCCGCGCGACTTAGGCTCGGTCGAGACAGCCGCCGCGTCGATGGAGGGAGGGAGTAGGCGAGGTCCTCCGGCTCCCGATGCAGGAAGGACGAAGGGGAGCTTGCGAACGTCGGCAAAGTGCAGGAATGGTCAAAGAAGTGGAGGTCGTGTAGAGGGAGGCTGCGGTAGTGGAGCTGACCGAGCGGTTGGGCGCGACGTCGTGCGGACGGAGGTTGCCGAAGAAGACTGTTGCGGTCGCTGGAGTATGGGCCGCCCCAAACGTATGGGCCGCACCAAAAATTCAGCCCAAAACGCCTGCACTGTTGTGTTGTTGTGTCTTGCAAAAAACTTAGTACCATACTGGCTAGTAAAGGAGACATAGAGCGGCTTATAAGCGTTGGCTCGGACCTAATAGTAAGAACTATGTTGTTGTGTGTTTGGTGGCTGAACTGTCCAGATTTAACTCGTGAGGACGTGATATTTTTTGCTGGACAATGAGAAGGCCAGTTGGGTGGGAATGCGTGCACGCATGAGTGGGGCCCACATGCAGGAGGCGTGTACGGCCCTGTGGGGGGCGCACGTAGATGGCAGAACGGCAGAACAAGTCAGAGGCAGAACATGTCAGAGGCAGGCTACTATTGTAGCCTTAATAAGTAGTAGAGATTTTATAGTGTGGACAACCAAACAATCAATTTTTCAGCTTGCTACGCAAATTTCCCAAAGCAAACATACAAATTGGGATGGCCAAGCAACTTCAGGTAAAGCTCAACCATGAAAATCCTTATATTAAATTGACTTAAAAGGTACAATTGGGAAGCAAGGGTTGTAGAGCAAGAGTAATATTCTTTTTCGAATACCAATGTAATTGTTAGTAGTAAGAATAGTTTGTAGAAACAAACGTTAAATGATCAAAAACCGATTATATTAAAACAAACAACTCTGTAGTCATCAGTTGCCATATGAGAACACAGATCAAAACATTAATATATCAGCCAGTCAATAAACACATCAAGAAAATCATAGCATCAATAAGGTACCTTAATCCAAGTTGAGCGAACTCCCTTATGTACCCTTCTAGCGGGCGTTGTTTTGTGCACGAGCGCTCATGGGACATGAATCCATACTATTCACAAGACACCGATCAAATGTGTTTGCTTAAAAAGGATACATGTTTGTGTTTGAAAAATGAAAACAAACCTGCTATTATGCAACCAGCCTCAAGCACTTACCTACCAGATTATGACACAATGGATTTTATGTTCTACATGCAATTCATATTTAATGCAAAAACCCCTTAGCAGGTTATTACAAGTTAAAATAAAAACCCCTTAACTACGACCTTGGGGCACTGTGCTCCTGCTGCTACAGAAAATAAAGCCTTTTTCTGCTTGAGTCTGTGGACTACAAACGGATCAGAGAAACGACAGTCTTGTTGTCCACTTTATCTCTTTATTGCCATTTGACATTAATTAATGAAATAACATTTTCCTTCACCTAAATTATTTATTTTGTCTTGGTAAAACATCGCCTAATTTGTTTTTGGTATTTCTTTTTTGTCTTTTGTTATTTTTTTACTTAGTCCACTTGAATAACTTTACTAAACCATATTTGTGAAACCTAGTAATGGCACTAAAGACTTGGAAAAACTTACAGGCCGTGAGTGACATATGCCCTGCAACACTAGGAGGTCCTTTACTCCTTTTCTCAAGCTTTGAAGATCTTTCTTTTAAGATCTTAAGGGTAGTCATGAATAAATCTATTTTATTAGCCTAATTCCTTCTCTCTCTCTCTTTTTCACTTATCTGTTCTTTTTATTAGAACTTATTAAATGTATTTTTTGGTTGATATATAGGAAATCAAACTCATGTTCTACTGCCTATTTGGCATCAACATGGCTAAGTTCCAAGACTTAAACAACTTTATCGAAAGATAAATATACAATGTAGGAACATTGTTTGGATATTATTCGCCAGTCCCCTATTATGCCCAGAAAAAAAAGACCCATTAAATTATTCATCAAAGGACTTTGCTCATACTATTAATCTGTATTGTACATCTGACCACGATATCCACAAGAAATGCCAACGAAAAACAAATGGTCCTTTGATAGTATAAATGCCACTTGATTTTAACTAAGCACTGAAAAACTAAAAATAAGTTTTATTAAAAATATCTAAGCAAATTACCTCTCTTTGAAGTGCTTCATCAAGTTCCTGTTTCTCATCTGGAGTGATGTCCTTTGCAAAAAGTTGAGTTAAACACCTGCAAATTGAATTGTAAAGTATATAAGGCATCGAAAAGGCACATATAACATATGGTTCAACATGGCTCAAGAAATATATTGTTTTCTCTATTGATGTTGTTTCTTAAAAGGCCAACTACCACAAAAGCATGCAAGGAAGACTTACACATTAAAAAAGGAAAAAGTGGACAAATAGACATCAGGTTTTCTATGAAAGTGGTATGCAAAATTCGGTGTGAACAAACTGCATTGCTCTGGTGCTTATATAGAAGTCAGGATGAGGGCAGCACTTTGATTCTTGAGAGCATTAAATACCTCGAGAGAGGATTTCTTAAGCTGATGCATAAGCCTCTTTAGTGTCTCCTTGATGTCTAATTCAGTTATTGCTGAGTTCTCATCCACAAAGTCACCATATATCTTATGTTCCTGATAACGGATTTAGAGATCAATGCCTCTTGCAGGGCGCTAGCTGCAATAGTTGCCGCGAGATATCTCCGTTCAAAAGCTTCATGAAATTTGGTAGAAATTATATTAGAAACTCAGGTCAAGTCAGCAGCACTAAAAGGAGATTGAGAGCCAATAAAATAAAACTACAATCACTTACCTTGCCTATTTTTGAGAGTTTATCAGGAAGTGCGTCCAAAGGAATAACATCATCTACTACAAAGGAATATTCTCATAGCCTTAACACAATAAATCCAGACTTTCAATTATGTTTATATGCTAACATCTAAGATATAAGACTGCATATATAAATGATCATGGTTCTACTCGTTATTTGATATCTATACTGCTATCATTGCCATCATGGTATATGGCGATGGCAATTAAAATATCTCTGCTCAGTACCAATACAAATTCACATAACATAACTTAAAATACATTATATGGCGATGGCAATTAAGATGAGAATTTTACAAATACATATAACACAACTCCAAACCAATCAAGATGAGAATTTTACCAAGGAATATGTGGTGATGGCAATTATGAGTAGACGGCAGACCTAATTGATCCCTTTTTCTCTGAAATGGGATAAGGCTCATAAGAGGATGTCATAGTTGAGAATAAATAACAATATAGAATATAAAAATGTAACTACTACTGGACTCACAATAGTCCTGTAAATAATAAATAAGTCGTCGATGCTATAGTCCTGCAAAGAATAAATCAAATTGGTTCTATCAAGGTAGTTGATCTCCTACTGAACTCACAATGTGAAAATCCAAATTTGACTCTGATTGACATAAACCAGATGTCAGGACGACATTGGGGTGCAACATACCCACTCATCTGTTTGCCTTCTGAGTTGTTCCCAGTCTTAGGAGGAGGTGCATTTTCGACATATTCAAATTGGTAACTATGGGGTTTGCTCCTGGTTGTAGTATCTCAATCACCAATGATGTCAGGACGAGAGTTGGTTCTTCAGGCTTCTTCTCATAGAGGCTTTCATTTGGCTACAATGCAAAAATTGGATAGGAAATTACACTTTACTTAAACAAAAAATAAAACATGTTCATAGAGTTATTTTAGATTAGCAGGTAAAAGTAAAATTAGAGAATTATAAAGCAAACTCCATTTTGTCACATTATAAAATAGAAAAATAGAGGTCGTTACTTGACAAATGACAACTATATGTAGAGAAACACGACAAAATGGTTGTGTTCTCCAGTCAATATACAAAACATAGCTTTGATGTTAGCTTTCGTGCACCAAGTCCACCAGTCTTATTTCTAGGCTTTTTAGCAACGATCGTCTTCTTTTTAATTACTTTTTTCTCTTAACACCTATGTCAGCTTCAGATCTGGAAATGCTACAATGCATTGTAGTAATAGTAATCTGCAATAGTGAATGATTGATTGATCACTTGCACATATTAGTAATATTAATCTGCTACACCAGTGTGATTGATCACATGTTCATATGTACAACTACAATATATAATAAATATGATCATTTGAATGAAAATTCCAAATGTTGTTCTACCTGATGTAAATTTTTTGCTTCTCTCTTTTTTCAGTTTTATCTGCTTATAAATTATTTTGTGTGTTCTGGTATGCGTGCCACACTTGTTTGGATGCCACGTGATAGCAAACATGAAGCCAAGCTAAAAAATGTGCATGCCATAGGCCTATTCTTATATTTTCTTATATCATAAGGCTATAACTCAATGTTCAAATTTATATACCAATCCAGTGCTTTCAATTTCACTACTCATATATAGTTTACCAATTACACATATGACATGCTCTATTTGTTGTTTAGATGATAATTAATGCAGATTGCCAATTTGGACAGAACATATTCACATTGCAAGTTCTCAATGAGGTAGGTAACTAAAAAATCAAATGGACATTCATGCAAACAAGCTGAAAATCGCGGCGTAATAATCAACAACTTATTGCTTCTAGAAAATTATGGGAGGGAAACTACTTTCCAATATGTTGACCCTGACATAGTTTCATGCTCACTGTACATAAAACCTTAACCCAAAGGATTGAACACAAGAAATAAATTTTAGAACGATTAGGCTCTATAGACAAACACACGGGCATACTCTGAAGAAAGAATAAGCAAAATTATTCTACCTAGGTTTCCTTCACGATGTACCATTCTACAAGAGTCTTCTTGTCTTCCTATGTGTCGGGGACCATAATTAGGGGTACCCTCAAGACGCCTAATTCTCAGCTGGTAACCCCCATCAGCATAAAGCTGCAAAGGCCTGATGGGTTTGATTAAGTCAGGGATCAGTCCACACGAGTGACTTGACCACGCCACGCCCGAGCCTAGCCTCGGGCGAGGGCAGCCGACCCTAAGATGACTCCGTCTCGCCTGAGGTCTCCTCTTTCACGGCAGGCGCATCCCCGGCTCGCCCTAGGCCCCGCCTCCGATAAGGAGAAACCCTGACTAAATCACCGCACCAACCGACCGAGTCACCAGGGCGTTTAACGCAAAAGGTAAGACCGACGGGCGGCCAGACTTCGCCAGTGGTGCCATAGGAGACTCCGCCCGACCCAGGGCTCGGACTCAGGCTAAGGCCTCGGAAGACGGCGAACTCCGCTCCGCCCGACCCAGGGCTCGGACTCAGGCTAAGGCCTCGGAAGACGGCGAACTCCGCTCCGCCCGACCCAGGGCTCGGACTCAGGCTAAGGCCTCGGAAGACGGCGAACTCCGCTCCGCCCGACCCAGGGCTCGGACTCAGGCTAAGGCCTCGGAAGACGGCGACCTCCGCCTCGCCTGACCCAGGGCTCGGACTCCGCCTCGGCCTCTGCCGAATAATCTCCGCCTCGCCCGACCAGGGCTCGGACTCTGTCTCTGTCTTGCAGGACGGACTCGGCCATAGCCTCGGAGGAGCCTCCACGACGCCCGACCTAGGATACGAGACCGCCACGTCAACAGGAAGCGTCATCATCACCCTGCCCCGAGCCGACTTGGGTCGCAGAGAACAAGACCGGCGTCCCATCTGGCCAGCTATGCCAGATAGGCCATGATGGCGCCCCGCTAGATCATGACGACGGCGGCTCCCAGCTCCCTTACGAAAGCGGGAGAACGTCAGCAAGGACCCAGCCACCTCGACAGCTGTCCCCCCGTCCGGCTCCGTTACTCCTCCAACAGCCACGACGCCACTCCAACAGGGTGCCACGATCTCTCTGGCCGCCACCTGGGCATGTACATAGGGCGCTAGCTCTCCCTCGCTAGACACGTAGCACCTTGCTACACCCCCGTCTTGTACACCTGGACCCTCTCCTTACGACTATAAAAGGAAGGGCCAGGGCCTTCTTAAAAAGGGTTGGCCTCACGGGGACGAAAGGCAGGGGCAGGCGCTCTCTCGGGGCCGCCCTCTCCCTTCACCTCGTGCGGACGCTTGTAACCCCCTACTGCAAGCGCACCCGATCTGGGCGCGGGACGAACACGAAGGCCGTGGGAATTTCTCCGACTCCCTCGCGATCCGGCTCCGGCCACCGACCTCTCTCTCACTCCGTTCCCCCCTTTGCGCTCGCTCCACGCGCTCGACCCATCTGGGCTGGGGCACGCGGCACTCTCACTCGTCGGCTCGAGGACCCCCCGGTCTCGGAACGCCGACAGTTGGCGCGCCAGGTAGGGGCACGCTGCGTGTTGACGTTCGATTTCCCGTCAAGCTCCAGATGGGCAGTCTCCAACAACCTCTTCAACCCGGGACGGTGCTCCGTTTCGGGAACCTCGAGTTCATCTCGCTCGACGGCGACTACGACATGATACTCCTTCCACCGCCGCGCGACGGCGACATTGATGGCGGACGGCCCGCCCGCTGGCGGCGGAATCGACGACGTCTTTCCCGCGTAGGGGAAGGACAACTTTCGAGCTCGCCCCATCCTCTCCCTCGCCGTCGAAGGAGGAGGAGGCAGGGCAACCGGGGCCGAGCGGGAGGTCGCGCTCCGACGGCTGTCGGGCAAATCGACATCCCCGGCGCCTCGACGGAGGACACGCCAAGCGTCGCCCTCGCGTTCAAGGCAGACGCGAGCGCCATCCCCCCGCAACACGTCGACTCCGAGCAAGTGGACGACGCCAGCACGCTCACGGAAGGCCTGCAGGACGTCGCCCTCGGACCCAAGACGACGACGCGGTCAGCCCCCGACGCGACTTCATCGCTCCTCGTCGACAAAAAGGTATCGACTGCTACCCATCTTTCGTTATTTCGACTCGGCCTCAGCCCGCCTGGCGATCTCGCTTTGGCGGGCGCTCACATTGAGGCGAGTGCAACCTCTCTGGGGTTTCCTGTGCGGTCGCCTTGGGACCGATTGACGGGTGTCTCGACCTACGGACCCTCTGGGTCCGAGGAAGACGACGACCCCAGCATCTGCTGGGATTTCTCCGGATCTGGCAACCCTAGTGCCATGCGGGACTTCATGACCGCATGTGACTACTGCCTCTCCGACTGTTCCGACGGCAGCCGCAGCCTTGGCGACAAGGACTGCGGCCTGAGTCGCGAATGTTTCCACATCGAGCTAGGGGATCCCTCCGGAGGCGGCTGTCTCGGCATGCCGGAGGATGGTGATCCCCCTAGGCCAGCGCCTCGCGCTGACATCCCGCGGGAGCTAGCTGTGGTCCCCGCTTCGGCGGGAGGTCACGACCCACAGCTCGAGCAAGTCCGCGGGGCGCAGGCCGGGTTCGATGAAGGAGCAGGAGCGCTCGAGGCAATCCGTCAGAACATCGGGCAGGTATGGGCGAGCCAACCCCCGGCCGGAGGAATACGTCACTTGCCCCAAGGTTTCCAGCACCGCATCGCCAACGATGCCAGGGACAAACCGCCACCCGCATCCGGCGGGACTGGCCAGGACCTGGTCGCTGCAGCAATGCTCCTCCGCGCGATGCCGGAGTCATCAACCACCGAGGGACGGCGGATTCAGGGAGAACTCAGGCATCTCCTGGAAGGCACTGCGGCCCGGCGGGCAGAGAGCTCTGCCTCTCGAAGGCAGGGATACACCCCGGATCCTCGTGCCGCGACTTCCCGACTCACGCGGGAAGCCTCGGTCTTCACCGGGCGCACGCGCAACACCGCGCCTGCGGCCCCGGGCCACCTCGGCGACGAGCACCCTCATCGTGACCGTCGGGCACGCCTCGACGAAAGGGTGCGCCGAGGCTACCACCCCAGGCGTGGGGGACGTTATGACAGCGGGGAGGATCGAAGTCCCTCGCCCGAACCACCCGGTCCGCAGGTCTTTAGCCGAGCCATTCGGCGGGCGCCGTTTCCGCCCCGATTCCGACCCCCGACTACTATCACGAAGTACTCGGGGGAGACGAGACCGGAATTGTGGCTTGCAGACTACCGCCTGGCCTGTCAGCTGGGTGGGACGGACGATGACAACCTCATCCTCCGAAACCTCCCCCTATTTCTCTCCGACACCGCTCGTGCCTGGTTGGAGCACCTGCCCCCGGGGCAGATTTCCAACTGGGAGGATCTGGTCCAGGCCTTCGCCGGGAACTTCCAGGGCACGTACGTGCGCCCCGGGAATTCCTGGGACCTCCGAAGCTGTCGGCAATTGCCGGGAGAGTCCCTTCGGGACTACATCCGGCGGTTCTCGAAGCAGCGCACCGAGCTGCCCAACATCACCGACTCCGATGTCATCGGCGCGTTCCTCGCCGGCACCACCTGCCGCGACTTGGTGAGCAAGTTGGGTCGCAAGACCCCCACCAGGGCGAGCGAGCTGATGGACATCGCTACCAAGTTCGCCTCCGGCCAGGAGGCGGTAGAGGCCATCTTCCGAAAGGACAAGCAGCCCCAGGGCCGCCCGTCGGAAGATGCTCCCGAGGCGTCTGCTCCGCGCGGCGCCAAGAAGAAAGGCAGGAGGAAGTCGCAAGCGAAACGCGACGTTCCCGATGCTGACCTTGTCGCCGCCGCCGAGCGCAAGAACCCTCGGAAACCCCCCGGAGGTGCAAACCTCTTCGACAAGGCACTCAGGGAGGCGTGCCCCTACCATCAGGGGCCCGTCAAACACACCCTCGAAGAGTGCGTCATGCTTCGGCGTCACTTCCATCGGGCCGGGCCACCCGCCGAGGGTGGCAAGGCTCACGACGACGAAAAAAGGGAGGATCACCAAGCAGGAGAGTTCCCCGAGGTCCGCGACTGCTTCATGATCTACGGAGGGCATGTGGCGAATGCCTCGGCTCGGCATCGTAAGCAAGAGCGCCGGGAGGTCTGCTCGGTGAAGGTGGCGGCGCCAGTCTACCTAGACTGGTCCGACAAGCCCATCACCTTCGACCAGGACGACCACCCCGACCACGTGCCGAGCCCGGGGAAGTACCCGCTCGTCGTCGATCCTGTCATTGGCGACGTCAGGCTCACCAAGGTCCTGATGGATGGGGGCAGCTGCCTCAACATCATCTACGCCGAGACTCTCAAGCTCCTGCGCGTCGACTTGTCGTCCGTCCGAGCAGGCGCTGCGCCCTTCCACGGGATCATTCCCGGGAAGCGCGTCCAGCCCCTCGGACAGCTCGACCTCCCTGTCTGCTTCGGAACACCCTCCAACTTCCGAAGAGAGACTTTGACGTTCGAGGTGGTCGGGTTCCGAGGGACCTACCACGCGGTGTTGGGAAGGCCATGCTACGCGAAGTTCATGGCCATCCCCAACTACACCTACCTGAAGCTCAAGATGCCGGACACCAACGGGGTCATCACCGTCGGCCCCACGTACAAACACGCATTCGAATGCGATGTGGAGTGCGTGGAGTACGCCGAGGCCCTCGCCGAATCCGAGGCCCTCATTGCCGACCTAGAAAGCCTCTCCCGAGAGGTGCCGGATGTGAAGCGGCATGCCGGCAACTTCGAGCCAGCAGAGACGGTTAAGGCCGTCCCTCTCGACCCCAGTGGCGACGCCTCCAAGCAGATCCGGATCGGTTCGGGGCTCGACCCCAAATAGGAGGCAGTGCTCGTCGACTTTCTCCGCGCAAACGCCGACGTTTTCGCGTGGAGTCCCTCGGACATGCCCGGCATACCGAGGGAAGTCGCCGAGCACTCGCTGGATATTCGGGCCGGGGCCCGACCGGTCAGACAGCCTCTGCGCCGATTCGACGAGGAAAGGCGCAGAGTGATAGGCGAGGAGGTCCACAAGCTGATGGCAGCGGGGTTCATCAAAGAGGTATTCCATCCCGAATGGCTTGCCAACCCTGTACTTGTGAGGAAAAAAGGGGGGAAGTGGCGGATGTGTGTAGACTACACTGGCCTCAACAAAGCATGTCCAAAGGTCCCCTACCCTCTACCTCGCATCGACCAAATTGTGGACTCCACAGCAGGGTGCGAAACCCTGTCTTTTCTCGATGCCTACTCAGGGTATCATCAAATCAAGATGAAAGAGTACGACCAGCTCGCGACTTCTTTCATCACGCCCTTCGGCATGTACTGTTATGTCACAATGCCGTTCGGGTTGAGGAACGCGGGTGCAACGTACCAGCGGTGCATGAACCATGTGTTCGGCGAACACATTGGTCGCACGGTCGAGGCCTACGTCGACGACATCGTGGTCAAGACGAGGAAAGCCTCCGACCTTCTCTCCGACCTCGGACTGACATTCCGGTGTCTCAAGGCGAAGGGCGTCAAGCTCAATCCCGAGAAGTGCGTCTTCGGGGTGCCCCGGGGCATGCTCTTGGGGTTCATCGTCTCCGAGCGGGGCATCGAAGCCAATCCGGAGAAGATCGCAGCAATCACAAACATGGGACCTGTCAAGGACTTAAAAGGCGTACAGAGGGTCATGGGATGCCTCGCGGCCTTGAGCCGCTTCATCTCGCGCCTCGGCGAAAGAGGCCTGCCCCTGTACCGCCTCTTAAGGAAGGCCGAATGCTTCACTTGGACTCCCGAGGCCGAGGAAGCCCTCGGGAGCCTGAAGGCACTCCTCACACAGGCGCCCATCTTGGTACCCCCAACTGATGGAGAGACCCTCCTGGTCTACATCGCCGCAACCACTCAGGTGGTCAGCGCCGCGATCGTGGTCGAAAGGCAGGAAGAGGGGCATGCTTTGCCCATTCAGAGGCCAGTTTACTTCGTCAGCGAAGTGCTGTCCGAGACCAAGACCCGCTACCCACAAGTCCAGAAGCTGCTATACGCTGTGGTCCTGACGAGGCGAAAGTTGCGACATTACTTCGAGTCCCATCCGGTGACTGTGGTGTCATCCTTCCCCCTGGGGGAGATCATCTAGTGCCGGGAAGCCTCGGGACGGATCGCAAAGTGGGCGGTGGAAATCATGGGCGAGGCGATCTCGTTCGCCCCTCGGAAGGCCATCAAGTCCCAGGCACTGGCGGATTTCGTAGCCGAATGGGTCGATACCCAGTTACCAACGGCTCCGATCCAACTAGAACTCTGGACCATGTTTTTCGACGGGTCGCTGATGAAGACGGGAGCTGGCGCGGGCCTGCTTTTAGTCTCGCCCCTCGGAAAACACCTGCGCTACGTGCTTCGCCTCCATTTCCCGGCGTCTAACAATGTAGCTGAGTACGAGGCTCTGATCAACGGGTTGCGAATCGCCATCGAGCTAGGGGTTCGACGCCTCGATGCACGCGGCGACTCGCAGCTCGTCATCGACCAAGTCATGAAGAATTCCCTCTGCCGCGACCCGAAGATGGAGGCCTACTGCGAAGAGGTTCGACGCCTGGAGGACAAGTTCTACGGGCTCGAACTTAACCACATCGCCCGACGCTATAACGAGACTGCGGACGAGCTGGCGAAGATAGCCTCGGGGCGGACAACGGTTCCCCCGGACGTCTTCGCCCGGGATCTGCACCTACCCTCCGTCAAGATAGGCGACGCGCCCGAACCCGAGGCACCCTCGGCCTCGTCCGAGGTGACCTCGGCTCAGCCCGAGCCGTCCTCGGCCCAATCCAAGGAACCCTCGGGGCCCGAGCGCGAAGCGCTGCACGTCGAGGAGGAGCAGAACGGGGTCGTGCCAGATCAAGATTGGAGGACCCCGTACCTGCAATATCTCCGCCGAGGAGAGCTGCCCCTCGACCAAACTGAGGCTCGGCGGGTAACACGACGAGCAAAATCGTTCGTCCTGCTGGGCGACGAGAAGGAGCTCTACCACCGCAGCCCCTCGGGCATCCTCCAGCGATGCATCACCATCGCCGAGGGTCAGGACCTCCTGCAGGAAATACACTCGGGGGCTTGCGGTCATCATGCAGCACCTCGAACCCTCGTCGGGAATGCTTTCCGCCAAGGCTTCTACTGGCCAACGGCGGCGGCTGACGCCACTAGAATTGTCCGCGCCTGCGAAGGGTGCCAATTCTATGCGAAGCAGACCCACCTGCCCGCTCAGGCTCTGCAGACGATACCCATCACCTGGCCCTTCGCTGTGTGGGGTCTGGACCTCGTCGGCCCACTGCAGAAGGCACCCGGGGGCTACACGCACCTGCTGGTCGCCATCGACAAATTCTCCAAGTGGATCGAGGTCCGACCCCTAAGCAGCATCAGGTCCGAGCAGGCGGTGGCATTCTTCACCAACATCATCCATCGCTTCGGGGTCCCGAACTCCATCATCACCGACAATGGCACCCAGTTCACCGGCAAAAAATTCTTGGATTTTTGCGACGATCACAACATCCGGGTGGACTGGGCCGCCGTAGCTCACCCCATGTCGAATGGGCAAGTGGAACGTGCCAATGGCATGATTCTACGGGGGCTTAAGCCTCGGATTTATAACAGTCTCAACAAGTTCGGCAAGCGATGGATGAAGGAACTCCCCTCGGTGGTCTGGAGCCTGAGGACGACTCCAAGCCGAGCCACGGGTTTCACGCCGTTCTTCCTGGTCTACGGGGCCGAGGCGATCCTGCCCACGGACCTGGAATACGGTTCCCCGAGGACGAGGGCTTACGACGAAGAAAGCAACCAAGCCAGCCGAGAAGACTCGCTGGACCAGCTGGACGAGGCTCGGGACAGGGCCCTACTACACTCAGCGCGGTATCAGCAGTCCCTGCGACGCTACCACGCCCGAGGGGTCCGACCCCGAGATCTCCAGGTGGGCGATCTGGTGCTTCGGCTGCGGCAGGACGCCCGAGGGAGGCATAAGCTAACGCCCCCCTGGGAGGGGCCGTTCATCATCGCCAAAGTTCTGAAGCCCGGAACTTACAAGCTGGCCAACAGTCAAGGCGAGGTCTACGGCAACGCTTGGAACATCCAACAGCTACGTCGCTTCTATCCTTAAGAATGTTTCCAAGTTGTTCTTATACCCCGTACCCACGCGAAGTTTAGTCAACAAGGAAGGGTCGGCCTCGCCTCAGCGGAGCCCGACCCTCCCTCGGGGGCTAAAAGGGGGTTAACCCCCTCTGCGTCAAAATTTTCCTCGAGCAAAAAACCTCTTTTACCAGAACATCTTTCGTGCTTTTTGACTACTTCGAAAAGTGGGTCCTAGAAACGACGGGGTACACGTAAGCAGCCAAGGCCAACCGAGCCGAGGGACTCCTACGCCTCCGGGATACGGATACCTCACTCGTCACCTTCTGTGATAAGTAACTCGCGTTCGGATAAAGTGACTCCGCGGATCGAATGAGTCTTTACGTACGGAGGCTCTTCTGTTGAAGCAGGTTCTTCGAGCCTTCTCGACCGAGTCGGTGACAGGGCCTCATGGATGGGTAAAAGTACGCGTAAGCGGCGAGGCCGACCGAGCCGAGGGACTCCCACGCCTCCGGGATACGGATACCTCACTCATCACCTCCCGCGAGAAGCAACTCTTGCTCGCACTAACATCCCTGCTACCGACAAAAAGTCCAGATACTCGAAGCAAGAGGAAAAGAGACACAGCTTTATAACGCGACAAGGGTGTGTGTTCTGGCCTCAACGACCGCACAAGGCCCACGCTACAGAACGACTTGACCCTGCAGGCGCGGACCTCGGCGCTGGAAGAGGGTGACGACACCCTCGGCATCAGCAGCACCTTCGGCAAGACCCGACCTGGCCTCGGGTGGCCACGCGGTCCGAAGGCCTCCGCTCCAAAGGACGACGTCGACGCCGCGCTCGAGCAATCTCCGCCAGAGGCTTCCCCGAGAATCCGGCCCAAGCGGACGGCTCGGCCGGCCACCTCCGGGGCCTCGGCCGACCCCTTCCGAGGGCGCCAGCTCGGTCCGAGGCCTCGGCCAATCAACTCCGGCGCCGAGCCTGCCAGCAGACGACCCAGCTGGGCTCCGGCCAACCAGGTTCCATTTCCGAGCCAACGACGCCTCTGCTTGTGCTGATATCGCTACCCCTGGCCTCGGCTCGTCGAAGAGCGACCGAGGGGTCTTTTTAACTAAGCTAGAGGAGCCTCGGACAACAGGTCCGACCGAGCCGAGAGATTCCTACGCCTCCGGGATACGGATACCTCACTCGTCACCTGGACACGGGGCGACTCATGCTTGGTGAAGCGATTCAGACAATCGATAGGCAAGTCTTATTGCTCAGAAATGAGGAAAAAACACGGCTCTGTGCCGGAGTCACATACATGTTCAGGCCCCGAAAGCCGAAAATGAACAAAAAACCCGGCACTCGAAGCGCCATCGTAAACGGAACTCTGGTTCCGTCCCCGCGGGTACGGACAACCTCCCCGCCTGGGAAGCCCGTGGAGCAACAAGCTCCGGGCGAATCACCAGCAAACGCGGGACACCCCCGATCACCCCGGCAGATCCTCGCAGCCGCCCTCGCCGCGAACGCGAGGAGGGAGGCGGAATGTTGCATCCTAGCTGGACAGCAACAGTTCTCCTTCCCCGGCATGGCTGGAGGATGTCTCCGCCATGGGGCTAAAAGGCGATTGCCGCCACCAGAAGCTGGAAAATGAGGTGGCCCGCCGACCCGCGTAGGAGGTGGGGCCCCGGCTCGCCTCGATCTCCGCCCCGGCGAGGATGACGAACACCCTCAACACTGGGGGCAGGGCCAAGACCACAGCCCGGTTTGCCCCTCCCCATTCGGGAGCTGGAGGCCACCACCTTGGGTGACCACCGGCGAAGGGAAGCCGCTGGGCTGTGTGATGAAAATCCTTGAAGCCGAACGATGGCTGAAAGGTACCAACTCCCACGGGGTTGCGTTCCTCCAACGATGGAGCGAAAAGACGGCGGTTCCCCCCATCCGGGGACCTGGAAGATGGAGAGACACAATGCATAAGGGAGAAAGGAGACATGGTCGCCTCACAAAGAGGGTCGCCCTCCTTTTAAAGGCAACTCCCCCTGCTAGCGCCCTCAACCGTCATGGGCTGAGTCTTCTCCAACACGCCTCCAAGGCCCTTCCCCGCGGCGCGGGGGCTGGGGCCCGCCTGTCATGCAGACCAGCTCCAAGCAGAGGGAGCCAAACCGCCGCGCACGACGCACGCAACCGCCCAGCGGTTACAAGTAACCCTCCCCTTTTGCCCAGACCAACGGGCAAAGGGGGCGAGCGGCCATGCAAGCGGCATGCAACCACGCCAAGTGGACGCGCCTCCCCGACTCCTGACAGGCCAGCGCGACGGCTCAAGACCACGCGTCGTTCAACTGGCGCGCCAGGCGCTGCATGCGAACCGCTGCGCCTCTCGCTCCACCACCGCACCTCCTCGATTGTGGAACCGATACCGCGACTCGAGGCCGCCCAGCCTGCGATCCAGCGGCGCCAGCCTGGCGCAGCGGTCAAACGCGGTCAAAAATGGGCCGGCAGTAATGACGGTGGCAGGCGTGTGAGGGCAGCGGTTACGCCATCGGCCAGGCTCACGTCCCATCCGGGGGCAGCAAGAGAACCCTTCTCACGGCATGAAGACGACGCGTCCGTGACCCGTACCTCGAACGGCCCGCGCGCGCACAACGGCGACCTCGCCAACTACTCACCCCAGCGCATTAACTCCACGGCGAAATAGGTGACGTTTCTGGCAGGGGCAGCTGGCGGCGCTTCGCCTCCGCCAAAAACGGCCACGCCGAGAAAGGTACGCCACGAAGTTCAATTTCGAATCCCTTTTTCCCTTTTCCTTCTTTCTCTATCTCTTGCAACAGGGACCGAGAAGGGGGATAACCCCAAAGGGATCCTTCCCCGTGAAGGAACTAGGCCCCGAGCCTCCCTACTGATCAGGGGTTCGAAGGCTGGCCCCCCGAAGGGTTCAACAGCCGCCTCAGATCGCGTGGGCCCGACACCCACTACTGGTCAGGGGTTCGAAGGTCGGCCCCCGAAAGGTTCCATGACCGCCTCAGGCTACTAGGGCTCCGTGCCCCCTACTGATCAGGGGTTCGAAGGCTGGCCTGTCGAAGGGTTCACAGCCGCCTCAGACGCCGAGCGAGGGATGACCAGGGGTACGTTCGATACATAACCAAGGCTCGGGCTGCGCTCCCGAGGTACCCTAGGACATTTCCGAGACCAGCGGGAACGACTCTGTAACGGAATCCCATCGGAGGGAGGCAACGAGCCCTCGGACCCCGTCGCTAGGGGACCGGGTCCGGCAGATCACCCGCAGGTACTTTTGGGCGTGCCTCCGGGCCCCTAGCCGACCCCTAACGAACGGGGCACGGACGTCCACTCGGATTACCCGATCGCAGCTCACCGGAGACACCATGTTCGGTGCCCATCGAGGGTAACATGGCGCACTCCCCCCCTCCTCCTTGCGGAAAGGCGACGTAGGGGCGTATATGAAAAGTCGAGTCTGTCCCTGATCGTCCTCTCGCTCCGTGCGAAGGCTCGGGGGCTGCTCTCGCAAACCCGGCTCCGGCCGAACCGTTGACAGCGTCAACATACCAGCCCGAGAACTTGGGCCCCGACAGTGCACCTGGGTTACGCCCTGCTCGCATGAGGGAACCGCTAGTCACGCCGAAGCATTGCGCAAGGCATTAAGACCTCGAAGGAGTGAAACCACTCCTCCGAGGCCTCGGGGGCTACACCCGGCGGGTGCGCTCGCGCGCACCCACCGGAACAAGGTACCTCCGAGAAAGGCTGGTCCCCTTGCAAAAAAGTGCGATGCAAGCCTCCAAGCGAGTGTTAACACTCTCTTCGAGGCTCGGGGGCTACTGTCGGGGACCATAATTAGGGGTACCCTCAAGACGCCTAATTCTCAGCTGGTAACCCCCATCAGCATAAAGCTGCAAAGGCCTGATGGGTTTGATTAAGTCAGGGATCAGTCCACACGAGTGACTTGACCACGCCACGCCCGAGCCTAGCCTCGGGCGAGGGCAGCCGACCCTAAGATGACTCCGTCTCGCCTGAGGTCTCCTCTTTCACGGCAGGCGCATCCCCGGCTCGCCCTAGGCCCCGCCTCCGATAAGGAGAAACCCTGACTAAATCACCGCACCAACCGACCGAGTCACCAGGGCGTTTAACGCAAAAGGTAAGACCGACGGGCGGCCAGACTTCGCCAGTGGTGCCATAGGAGACTCCGCCCGACCCAGGGCTCGGACTCAGGCTAAGGCCTCGGAAGACGGCGAACTCCGCTCCGCCCGACCCAGGGCTCGGACTCAGGCTAAGGCCTCGGAAGACGGCGAACTCCGCTCCGCCCGACCCAGGGCTCGGACTCAGGCTAAGGCCTCGGAAGACGGCGAACTCCGCTCCGCCCGACCCAGGGCTCGGACTCAGGCTAAGGCCTCGGAAGACGGCGACCTCCGCCTCGCCTGACCCAGGGCTCGGACTCCGCCTCGGCCTCTGCCGAATAATCTCCGCCTCGCCCGACCAGGGCTCGGACTCTGTCTCTGTCTTGCAGGACGGACTCGGCCATAGCCTCGGAGGAGCCTCCACGACGCCCGACCTAGGATACGAGACCGCCACGTCAACAGGAAGCGTCATCATCACCCTGCCCCGAGCCGACTTGGGTCGCAGAGAACAAGACCGGCGTCCCATCTGGCCAGCTATGCCAGATAGGCCATGATGGCGCCCCGCTAGATCATGACGACGGCGGCTCCCAGCTCCCTTACGAAAGCGGGAGAACGTCAGCAAGGACCCAGCCACCTCGACAGCTGTCCCCCCGTCCGGCTCCGTTACTCCTCCAACAGCCACGACGCCACTCCAACAGGGTGCCACGATCTCTCTGGCCGCCACCTGGGCATGTACATAGGGCGCTAGCTCTCCCTCGCTAGACACGTAGCACCTTGCTACACCCCCGTCTTGTACACCTGGACCCTCTCCTTACGACTATAAAAGGAAGGGCCAGGGCCTTCTTAAAAAGGGTTGGCCTCACGGGGACGAAAGGCAGGGGCAGGCGCTCTCTCGGGGCCGCCCTCTCCCTTCACCTCGTGCGGACGCTTGTAACCCCCTACTGCAAGCGCACCCGACCTGGGCGCGGGACGAACACGAAGGCCGTGGGAATTTCTCCGACTCCCTCGCGATCCGGCTCCGGCCACCGACCTCTCTCTCACTCCGTTCCCCCCTTTGCGCTCGCTCCACGCGCTCGACCCATCTGGGCTGGGGCACGCGGCACTCTCACTCGTCGGCTCGAGGACCCCCCGGTCTCGGAACGCCGACACTATGCCAGGAGCATATGTGTTACCTCGTGGTAATCACTAATCAGTCTGCTGGAACTTGGCATTCTGCTTGGAGTGACGGATCTTCTTCATGGTGTAGTCGACGAGCATCGAAAAGGCAAAAAAGGGGAAAATCATCACAAAGGAGTTCAAAGAAACACAAAGCAGAGCCCGGGTATGAGCATATGAAAATTCATTTAATTTGGCACATAGTGCATCCAATTCATTCTATTTAAACTTTTAGCTTATGGTAACGCTAACACATATCGGCTAGCAAAATATTGTCCACAAACAACAGGATGGTAGAAGCAAGTCGATCTGGGAAATGAAACCTTCTCACCTTTTGGTTCGTCTTGCAGCCCCTTCTCCTCCTTTGATGCGATTGCCACCGCCTCAGCTTCCTGATTCAAAGCTATCGTAATCTTCAATGTCTTCTCCTCAGATACATCTTCAGCGGGTCGGTCCGCCTCCACTGCCCCCGCGGCCTTGCGAGACATCGTCCTCCTCCGGGTGGCTGGGATCAGCGGTGCCACCTCGCCCATCTTACAAACGGCTATCCTCGTCGCTGTTGGGCACACACTGAATGTATCTGACGCCCCCTCTGGCGAGAGGATCGTTGTGCGACTGTCATAGCGGCGAGATGGGGTTTGCGTCCCCAGATCTAATTGTGAGAGTAAGAAGGGCGGACAGAATCACGGGCACGGCCGCACGTGGACAGATCTGGGAGGAGGATGAAGAGTGGAAGGAGGCGGCAGCACCTACGGGAGCAGCCGCCGGTGCCGAAGTGGGTCACGGGAGAGGGAGTTCTGAAGGATGCTCAAAAGGCCTCACCATAGACGTCCTGCAGCCTTAGCGCGTGGTAGAAGGCCTCGATGGAGTAGGCGTCGTCGAAGGACGCGTCCGCGAATGGCATGCAGAGGAAGTTTCTGCAGATGACCTTGCATTGAGGCGAGACGAGGCCTTGCGGTTGTGCGTGCGGGCCCACCAATGCCACAACCGACGTCGAGGAGGCGGTGGCCTAGTCTGGAGCCGAGGAGGTCGGCGACGCGTTCCTTGTGGATGCGTGTGGCGTTGCGATGGGAGAGATCGGGCAGCGACGGGGAGCAGGGAGGGGCACGACGCGAGGCGGCAAGCGTAGCTCATGCGGTGTGGGGAGACGAAGATGTGGTGCGTGCGAGTGCGAAGGTGGTTGCGATCATGTGGGCAAGAGGCAACGTACGGTCGAGATCGAGAGTTGGCAGAACGGCAGAACGACAGAACCAAAAAGGCAAACTACTATTGCTTACTTAATAAGTAGTACAGATATAACCATAGCGAGAGTAGTCATCTGTGAAGGTTATGAACAAGTCGAACTCATATACTATTCATATCGAACCAAGCTAAAAGGCCAAGAGCATACTAATCAGGGCAAGGATCCTCTATTTCATAATATCTCATATCGTGAACCAAGCTAAAAGGCTATTCCCGGAGCTCATAGAGAAGTATGACTTGGTGTCTATATTCACCTACCACGAAATTATCGTTGATTTTCTTTCAATGCTGATGGCGTAGAATCGACGGATCCGGAACGTTCAGTCGATGATGACGGTGCGGTTGAACGAAAGAGACCCGTCGTTATTGGAGGTGGATGGGGGAAGGAGGTTACTCACTAGCGTGGTGCGACGAGGGGAGGAGAGTCTCGATGTAGGTGAATCGGAGCGACTTCAAATGGTGCCGCGCAGGAAACGACATGGGCTGTCTTTAGAGTTATGTTGGGATCAGAGCCACGCAGTTTAATTGGTCCGTTCCAGAAAAATGTACAAGCTTTTTTGGCCCGACGTTGTATTTTTGCGTGTATGTGGTCGGGGTCGGTAGTAGTTTGGGTGAAGCTTTATTATTGTTGACAAATAGCTTTTATATATATATATATATATATATATATATATATATATATATGGGCAGGTATAACGGAAGCCCTGGGCTTCCAATAGTTAACGGAAGTCTAGGCCGATCACCTCTGCAACGTGGTTTAACCCAGCGCACCGACTCAACCAGCCTGTCGGGTGCGCTAACCGCCCCACGTCTGTATGCGCAAAAAAGGAATGCACGCATGAGTCAAACACGTTTCCTTGCATACGCGTAAATTTAGGAAAGATATGTGTGACAGTTTCTATTTTTAAATGCTTTATTTTCTCCATAAATTTAGGATCGCTGGAACAACCATGCAACTAGACTCGTAAGTACCATTTTATTATATATACTGATACTAAATATGCTACACTGTGTAGATCATTATGCAATGTGGTATGCATAAAAATCTGTTACTAGCTGCATGCGCACGAATTTGTGATAGAAAGAATGTGCAACAAAAGGAAATGAATTGCATGGATACAAAAAAAATCGTATTTAATGTTTTATTTCCTTTATAAATATAGGATCCCTCCAACAGCCATGCAGCTAAACACATTAGAACTAGTTTATGATATATACTGATACAAATTATACTACACGGTGTAGGTATTTATGCAATTCGGTACACTGCGTAAAAAATCTGGCATGTTGTTCACTGGTGGACGTATTTCTGGGTTGGAGCGTAAAAATCTTAAATTTTAAGCATAAAATCCCTCAATTATAAGCGTAAATACCGAGTCAATGTGAGAGGTTGATAGCTCTAGTAGGTTGTTATTATGATCCTATTTGTATGGCAGATCTAAAAAACATAGCAGCTGCATACATGCGGTTTCTATTTTTATACAGATCCAAAAATTATGGCAAAATGCATGCATGAGTCAAACACGTTCCCTTGTATGCGCGTAAATTTAGGAAAGATATGTGTGACGGTTTATATTTTAAATGCTTTATTTCCTCCATAAATTTAGGATCGCTGCAACAGCCATGCAGCTAGACTCGTAATGACCATTTTATGATATATACTGATACTAAATATGCTACACTGTGTAGATAATTATGCAATTCGGTATACTGCGTAAAAATCTGTTACCAGCTGCATGCACACGAATTTATGATGGAAATAATATGCAATAAAACAAAATGAATTATATGCAAAGAAACAAAAAACGCATTAAATATTTTATTTTTTTCATAAATATAGGATCCCTCCAATAGCCATGCAGCTAAACGCATTAGAACTAGTTTATGATATATACTGATACAAATTTGTCGGTGTTTCGAAACCCGGTGGGTCCCTGGACCGACGAGTGAATTGTCGCCGCATGCCCCAGCCCAGATGGATCGGCGCGAGGCGGAACGCGAAGGGGGGAGAGAGCAGCCGGAGGGAGACAGGCATGGGAGGTGGAACCCGCGGCCTTCGTGTTAGCCCCGCGCCCAGGTCGGGTGCGCTTGCAGTAGGGGGTTACAAGCGTCCACGCGGGAGGGAGCGAGCGGCCTTGCGCGAGCGCTGTCCCGTCCTTCCCCGCGCGGCCAACCTTCTGTAAGAGGGCCCTGGTCCTCCCTTTTATAGGCGTAAGGAGAGGATCCAGGTGTACAATGGGGGGTGTAGCAGTGTGCTAACGTGTCTAGCGGAGGAGAGCTAGCGCCCTAAGTACATGCCATCGTGGCAGCCGGAGAGGTTTTGGCACCCAGTTCGTGTGGTGTCGTGGCCGTCGGAGGAGCGCTGGAGCCTGGCGGAAGGACAGCTGACGGGGCTGTCGAGTCCTTGCTGACGTCCTCTTGCTTCCGTAAGGGGGCCGAGAGCCGCCGTCGTCATAGGGCATGCGGGGCGCCATCATTACTCGTATAGTAGAGCGAGCCAGATGGGACGCCGGTCTTGTTCCGTGTAGCCTGAGTCAGCTCGGGGTAGGGTAATGATGGCGCTTCCTGTTGACGTGGTCGGTCCGTGCCCTAGGTTGAGCGAGGTGGAGGCTCCTCCGAGGTAGAGGTCGAGTCTGTCTTCCAAGGTCGAGGTCGAGTCCGAGCCCCCGGGTCGGACGAGGCAGAGACCGTTGGCTGAGGCCAGGGCTGAGTCCGATCCCTGGGGTCGGGCGAGGCGGACTTCGTCGTCCTTCGGGGCTGAGCCCAAGTCCGAGCCCTGGGGTCGGGCGAAGCGGAGTTCGTCGTCTTCCGGGGCTGAGCCCGAGTCCGAGCCATGGGGTCGGGCAAAGCGGAGTTCGTCGTCTTCCGGGGCTGAGCCCGAGTCCGAGCCCTGGGGTCGGGCGAAGCGGAGTTCGTCGTCTTCTAGGGCTGAGCCCGAGTCCGAGCCCTAGGGTCGGGCGGAGCGGAGTTAGTCGTCTTCCGAGGCTGAGCCCGAGTCCGAGCCCTAGGGTCGGGCAAAGCGGAGTTCGTCGTCTTCCGGGGCTGAGCCCGAGTCCGAGCCCTGGGGTCGGGCGGAGCAGAGTTTCCCACGGCGCCTAGGGCCGAACTTGGCTGCTGTTAGTCTCATCCTGTCGAGTGGCTCAGCAGTCGGAGCGGCGCAGGCAGCGCTGTCCTCTTGTCAGACCGGTCAGTGGAGCGGCGAAGTGACTGCGGTCACTTCGGCTCTGTCGACTGGAGGGCGTGCGTCAGGATAA
The DNA here is from genome assembly GCA_029449295.1 of Zea luxurians. Taxonomy (NCBI): domain Eukaryota; kingdom Viridiplantae; phylum Streptophyta; class Magnoliopsida; order Poales; family Poaceae; genus Zea; species Zea luxurians. The sequence goes on from JAOPSE010000109.1 coordinate 6,212,835, forward strand.
AGGTGTCAGGCCACCTTTGCATTAAATGCCCCTGCGATTTGGTCGGTTGGCATGGCGAGATGGCCAAGGTTGCTTCTTGGTGAAGACTGGGCCTCGGGCGAGCCGAAGGTGTGTCCGTTGCTGGAGGGGGTCCTCGGGCGAGATGTAGATCCTCCGGGGTCGGCTGCCCTTGCCCGAGGCTGGGCTCGGGCGAGGCGTGATCGCATCCCTCGAATGACCGATCCTTGACTTAATCGCACCCATCAGGCCTTTGCAGCTTTGTGCTGATGGGGGTTACCAGCTGAGATTTAGGAGCCTTGAGGGTACCCCTAATTATGGTCCCCGACAGTAGCCCCCGAGCCTCGAAGGGAGTGTTAATACTCGCTTGGAGGCTTTTGCCGCACTTTTTTGCAAGGGGACCAGCTTTTTTTGGTTGCATTTTGTTCCGGTGTAGCCCCCGAGGCCTCGGAGGAGTAGTTTAACTCCTTCGAGGTCTTAGTGCGTTTCACAACACTTCGGCTGGTCTGGTTGTTCCCTCATGCGAGCTGGCCGTAGCCCGGGTGCACGGTCGGGTCCCAAGTTCTCGGGCTGGTATGTTGACGCTGTCAACAGTTTGGCTGGAGCCGGGTTTGCGAGAGCAGCCCCCGAGCCTCTGCACAGGGCGAGAGGACGGTCAAGGACAGACTTGACTTTTTTACATATGCCTCTGCGTCGCTTTTCCACAAGGAGGAGGGGGGGAAAGCGCCATGTTGCCCTCGGAGGGCGCCGAACATGGTGTCTCCGGTGAGCTGCTGGCGGGTAATCCGAATGGACGCCCGTGCCCCATTTGTTAGGGGTCGGCTAGAGGCCCGGAGGTGCGCTCCAAAAGTACCTGCGGGTGATCTGCCGGACCCGGTCCCCTTTTGACGGGGTCCGAGGGCTCGATGCCTCCCTCTGATGGGACTCCGTTACAAGATCGTTCCCGCTGGTCTCGGAAATGTCCTAGGATACCTCGGGAGCGTAGCACGAGCCTTGGTTATGTATAGAACATACCCAGGGTCATCCCTCGCTCTTTATCTGAGGCGACTGTGAACCCTTCGAGGGCCAGCCTACGAACCCCTAATCAGTAGTGGGCGCGGAGCCCGAGTGGCCTGAGGCGGCCGTTGAACCCTTCCGAGGGGCCGGCCATCGAACCTCTGACCAGTAGTGGGCGCAGAACACAAGCGCTTTGAGGCAGCCGTTGAACCCCTCCGAGGGGTCAGCCTTTGAACCTCTGATCAGTAGGGAGGCTCAGGGCCTGTTTCCTTCACGGAGAAGGATCCTTTTCGAGGTATCCCCCTTTCCCAGTCCCTGTTGTAAGAGAGAGAAAGAGGAAAAGGAAAAGGATACGAAATCGAATGACGTGGCGTACCTTTTTCGACGCGGTCATTATGGCGAAGGCGAAGCGTTGCTTGCTTCTCCTGCCTGAGGCGCCGCCTGTCCCGCCGTGGAGTTAATGTGACGGGGCGAGTGGTTCGCGAGGCGGTCGTTGCACGTGCGCGAGCCATTTGAGGAACGGAACACGGGCGCGTCGTCTTCACGCCGTGGGAGAGGGTTCTCTCGCTGCCCCTGTATGGGACGTAAGCTTGGCTGACGACGTGACCGCTGCTCCTGCCCGCCTGCCACCGCCATCACTGCTGACCCATTTTTGGCCGTATTGACCGTCGCGCCTGGCTGGCACTGCTGGGTCATATGCAGGGTTGCCTCGAGTCGCGGTACTGGTTCCGCAGTCGAGGAGGCGCGGTAGTGGTGCGAGTGGCGGTGCAGTTGCTCGCACGTAGCAACCGGCGCGCCGGTTGCATGACGCGTGGGCCTGGACCTCCATGCTGGGCGCGTTGGAGTCGAAGGGGCGCACCCACTTGGCACGGTTGCATGCCGACTGCACGGCTGTCCACCCTTCCACCCGTTGGTCTGGGCGAAAGTGGAGGAATGCTTGTAACCGCTGGGCAGTTGCATGCCCTGCGCGCGGCGGTTTGGCTCCTTCTGCCTTGGACCAGCTTGCATGACGCGTGGGGCCCAGCCCCCGTCTCGTAGGGGAGGACCTTGGAGCGTGTTGGAGAAGACTCAGCCCACGATGGCTGAGGACGCAAGCGGGGAGAGTCGCCTTTAAAAGGAGGGTGACCTCCTTGAAAGGCGGCCATGTCTTCGCGCTCCCTTATGCACCGTGTCTTTCCACCTTCCGAGCCCCCGGATGGGGGACGCCCGCAATCCTTCCGCCTTGTCGTCGGAGGAACGCAACATCGTGGAAGTTGTTACCTTTCAGCCATCATTCGGCTTCAAGGATTTTCATCATGCAGCCCGGCTGCATCCCCTCGCCGGTGGTCACCCAAGACGGTGACCACCAGCCTTTGGATGGGGAGAAGCAAGCCGGGCTGCGATCTTGGTCCCGCCCTCAGCTTCAAGGATGTTCATCATCCTTGCTGGGGTGGAGGCCGGGCTGAGCCAGAGCTCTACCTCCCGCACGGGTTCGTGGGTCAGCCTCTCCTTCAGCATTCAAGGGAGAGGGTGCTCACTGGCCCTGCGAGAGGTGCGGACTTCGACAATGCGGGGCTGGTCGACGGCGGGCGTCGCCAGCTTCAGCACGTTGGGCTCGCCGGCTTGGCTCCCGGTGCCCCCTCCCGCCGCAAGGGCGGTTGTCGCGCCATGCGCACGGGTGGACTGCCCAAGATGTCGCGCGCCGGTACGGCGTTCGTGTTCTAGGGCTGTCCTGCCTTTGCACCAGTACGGCGCCTCCGCGCGGAGGTCGGTGCCCCGCTCGTCCGGGAGGATCCGAGAGGGGATCTGCCGATGGGCTAACGGCTCCGGTTGTCGGTGCCGAGGCGGATGCGGCTCGAGAAGTCCCCGTCGCCGACGGGATCACTGCCACCATCCGCGCTCTGGGCCTCCGGCTCTTTGTACTTGTCCTCGCCCCTCGAGCATCGGTGTGGGCGAGGGCAAGGTTGCAGCGGCGTCCGCCCTGAGGCCATCGCTGCTGCTGTGGGGACGGCACTAGAGTTCTGTTTGTAATGGCACTTTGAGTGCCGACGTCTTGTTCATTGCGGCTGTCGGGGCCTGAACATGTATGTATTTTCGGCACGAGGCCATGTTTTTTCTTCATTTCGAGCACTAAAACTCGCCTGTCGACTATCTGAACCGCTTCACCGAGCTTGAGTCGCCTCGTGCAAAGGTGACGAGTGAGGTATCCGTATCCCGGAGGCGTAGGAGTCCCTCGGCTCGGTCGGCCTTGCTGTCCGAGGCTTCTCCTGCTTAGTTAAAGGAACCCTCGGCCGCTCTTCGATGAGCCGAAGCCAGAGGTAGCGGTGTCAGCACGGACAGAGGCAGAGTTGGCTTGAAAAGAAGATTTGGTCGGCCGGAGCCTGGCCGGGTCGTCCACTGGCGGGACCGACGCCGGAGTTGAGCTGCCGAGGCCACAAGCCGGGCTGATGTCTTGTCGCAGTCGAAGCACCAGGTCGCCCGCCTGGAGGTCTCGGGACCGAACCCCTCGGGCGTGGTAGCGTCGCAGGGACTGCTGGTACCGCGCCGAGTGTAGTAAGGCCATGTCCCGAGCCTCTTCCAGCTGGTCCAGTGAGTCTTCTCGATTGGCTCGATTGCTTTGGTCGGCGTAGGCCCTCGTCCTCGGGGAACTGTATTCTAAGTCTGTGGGCAAGATGGCCTCGGCCCCATAGACTAGAAAGAACGGTGTGAAGCCCGTGGCTCGGCTCGGTGTTGTCCTCAGACTCTAGACCACCGAGGGGAGTTCCTTCATCCACTGCTTGCCGAACTTGTTGAGGTCGTTGTAGATTCGCGGCTTGAGCCCTTGCAGGATCATGCCGTTAGCCCGCTCTACTTGCCCATTCGTCATGGGGTGAGCCATGGCTGCCCAGTCCACCCGGATGTGGTGATCCTCGCAGAAGTCCAGGAACTTTCTTCCGGTGAACTGGGTGCCGTTGTCGGTGATGATGGAGTTCGGGACCTCAAAGCGATGGATGATGTTGGTGAAGAACGCCACCGCATGTTCAGACCTGATGCTGTTTAGGGGTCGGACCTCGATCCACTTGGAGAATTTGTTGATGGCGACCAATAGGTGCGTGTAGCCCCCGGGTGCCTTCTGCAAGGGGCCGACGAGGTCCAGACCCCACACAGCAAACAGCCAGGTGATGGGTATGGTCTGCAAAGCCTGAGCGGGCAGGTGGGTCTGCCTCGCGTAGAACTGACACCCTTCGCAGGTGCGGACAATTCTAGTGGCGTCGGCCACCGCCGTCGGCCAGTAGAAACATTGTCGGAAGGCGTTTCCAACAAGGGTTCGAGGTGCTACGTGATGGCCGCAAGCCCCCGAGTGTATCTCTTGTAGGAGCTCCTGACCTTCGGCGATGGAAATGCATCGCTGGAGGATGCCCGAGGGGCTGCGGTGGTAGAGCTCCTTCCCATCTCCCAGCAAGACGAAAGACTTGGCGCGCCGCGCCAACCGCCGAGCTTCGGCTTGGTCGAGGGGTAGCTCTCCTCGGTGGAGATATAGCAGGTATGGGGTCTGCCAGTTTTGATTAGGCGTGACCTCGCTCCGCTCCCCCTCGATGCGCAGTGCCTCACCCTCGGGGGCAGAGGGTACCTCGGGCTGAGCCGAGGGTGCCTCGGGCCGAGCCGAGCCGAGGGTACCTCGGACTGAGCCGAGGGTGCCTCAGGCTGGGCCGAGGCCTTCTCGGGCTCGGGCGTGTCGTCGGTCTTGACGGAGGGTTGATGCAAGTCTCGGGAGAATACGTCCGGGGGAACCGTTGTTCGCCTCGAGGCTATTTTAGCCAGCTCGTCTGCAGTCTCGTTGTAGCGTCGGGCGATGTGGTTGAGCTCGAGCCTGTACAACTTGTCTTCCAGGCGCCGAACCTCATCGCAGTAGGCTTCCATCTTCGGGTTGCGGCAGTGGGAGTTCTTCATGACTTGGTCGATGACGAGCTACGAGTCACCGCGAGCGTCGAGGTGTCGGACCCCTAGCTCGATGGCGATTTGCAACCCGTTTACCAGAGCCTCGTACTCAGCCACGTTGTTGGATGCCAGGAAGTGGAGGCGTAGCATGTAGCGTAGGTGCTTCCCGAGGGGCGAGATGAAGAGCAGGCCCGTGCCGGCCCCCGTCTTCATCAGCGACCCGTTGAAAAACATGGTCTAGAGCTCCGGTTGGATCGGAGCTGTCGGGAGCTGGGTGTCGACCCATTCAGCCACGAAGTCCGCCAAGACCTGGGACTTGATGGCCTTCCGGGGGGCGAACGAGATCGTCTCGCCCATGATCTCCACCGCCCACTTTGCAATTCTACCCGAGGCCTCTCGGGACTGGATGATCTCCCCCAGGGGGAAGGATGACACCACAGTTACCGGATGAGACTCGAAGTAGTGTCGCAACTTCCGCCGTGTCAGGATCACTGCGTACAGCAGCTTCTGAATTTGTGGGTAGCGGATCTTGGTCTCGGACAGTACCTCACTGATGAAGTAGACTGGCCTTTGGACGGGCAATGCATGCCCCTCCTCTCGTCTCTCAACCACAATCGTGGTGCTAACCACCTGAGTGGTTGAGGCGACGTAGATCAAGAGGGCTTCTCCGGCAGCGGGGGGCACCAAGATGGGCGCGTTCGTGAGGAGCACCTTCAGGTTCCCGAGGGCTTCCTCGGCCTCGGGGGTCCAAGCGAAACACTCGGCCTTTCTTAAGAGGCGGTACAGAGGCAGACCTCTTTCGCCGAGGCGCGAGATGAAACGGCTCAGAGCCGCGAGGCATCCCATGACCCTCTGTACGCCTTTCAAGTCCTTGATGGGCCCCATGCTGGTGATGGCTGCGATCTTCTCCGGGTTGGCCTCGATGCCCCGCTCGGAGACGATGAATACTAAGAGCATGCCTCGGGGGACCCCGAAGACACACTTTTCGGGGTTGAGCTTCACGCCTTTCGCCTTGAGACATCGGAATGTCACTTCAAGGTCGGAAAGGAGGTCGGAGGCTTTCCTCGTCTTGACTATGATGTCATCGATGTAGGCCTCGACCGTTCGGCCGATGTGTTCACCGAACACATGGTTCATGCATCGCTGGTACGTTGCACCCGCATTCCTCAAACCAAACGGCATGGTAACATAGCAGTACATGCCTAAGGGTGTGATGAAAGAAGTCGTGAGCTGGTCGGACTCTTTCATCCTGATCTGGTGATACCCTGAGTAGGCATCGAGGAAAGATAGGGTTTCGCACCCTGCAGTGGAATCCACGATTTGGTCGATGCGAGGCAGAGGGTAGGGAACTTTCGGACATGCTTTGTTTAGACCTGTGTAGTCTACACACATCCGCCATTTCCCCCCTTTCTTTCTCACAAGCACAGGGTTGGCAAGCCATTCGGGATGGAATACCTCTTTGATGAACCTAGCCGCCATTAGCTTGTGGATCTCCTCGCCTATGGCTCTGCGCTTTTCTTCGTCGAATCGGCGTAGAGGCTGCTTCACGGGTCGAGCTCCAGCTCGGATATCCAGCGAGTGCTCGGCGACTTCCCTCGGTATGCCGGGCATGTCCGAGGGACTCCACGCGAAAACATCGGCGTTTGCGTGGAGAAAGTCGATGAGCACTGCTTCCTATTTGGGGTCGAGCTCGGGGCCGATCCGGATCTGCTTGGAGGCATCGTTGCAGGGGTCGAGAGGGACGAACTTAACCGTCTCCGCTGGCTCGAAGTTGCCGGCGTGGCGCTTCACGTCTGGCGCCTCCCTAGAGAGGTTCTCCAGGTCGGCGATGAGGGCCTCGGACTCGGCGAGGGCCTCGGCGTACTCCACGCACTCCACGTCGCATTCGTACGCGTGTCGGTACGTGGGCCCGACGGTGATGACCCCGTTGGGGCCCAGCATCTTTAGCTTGAGGTAGGTGTAGTTGGGGACGGCCATGAACTTGGCGTAGCATGGCCTCCCCAGCACTGCGTGGTAGGTTCCTCGAAACCTGACCACTTCGAACGTGAGGGTCTCCCTTCGAAAGTTGGAGGGCATCCCAAAGCAGATGGGTAGATCGAGTTGTCCGAGGGGTTGGACGCGCTTCTCGGGGATGATCCCGTGGAAAGGCGCAGCGCCCGTCCGGACCGAGGACAGATCGATCCGCAGGAGCCCGAGGGTCTCGGCGTAGATGATGTTGGGGCTGCTGCCTCCGTCCATGAGGACCTTGGTGAGCCTGACGTTGCCGATGATGGGGTCGACAACGAGCGGGTATTTCCCCAGGCTCGGCACGTGGTCGGGATGGTCGGCCTGGTCGAAGGTGATGGGCTTGTCGGACCAGTCTAGGTAGACTGGCGCCGCCACCTTTACCGAGCAGACCTCCCGACGCTCTTGCTTGCGGTGCCGAGCTGAGGCGTTTGCCACTTGCCCACTGTAGATCATGAAGCAGTCGTGGACCTCGGGGAACTCTCCCGCCTTGTGATCTTCCTTCTTAGCGTCGTCGAGGGCCTTGCCACCCTCCGCGGGTGGCCCGGCCTTGTGAAAGTGGCGTCGAAGCATGGCACACTCCTCAAGGGTGTGCTTGACGGGCCCCTAATGATAGGGGCACGGCTCCTTGAGCATCTTGTCGAAGAGGTTGGCACCTCCGGGAGGTTTCCGAGGGTTCTTGTACTCGGCGGCGGCGACAAGGTCCGCATCGGCGGCGTCGCGTTTCGCTTGCGATTTCTTCTTGCCCTTCTTCTTGGTGCCGCGCTGAGTTGACGCCTCGGGAACATCTTCCGGTGGGTGGCCCTGGGGCTGCTTGTCCTTCCGGAAGATGGCCTCAACCGCCTCCTGGCCAGAGGCAAACTTGGTGGCGATGTCCATCAGCTCGCTCGCCCTGGTGGGGGTCTTGTGACCCAGCTTGCTCACTAGGTCGCGGCAGGTGGTGCCGGCGAGGAACGCGCTGATGACATCCGAATCGGTGACGTTGGGCAGCTCGGTGCGCTGCTTCGAGAATCACCGGATGAAGTCCCGGAGAGACTCTCCCGGCTGCTGGCGGCAGCTTCAGAGATCCCAGGAGTTTCCAGGGCGCACGTACGTGCCTTGGAAATTGCCGGCGAAGGCTTGGACCAGGTCGTCCCAGTTGGAGATCTGCCCCGGAGGCAGGTGCTCCAGCCAGGCTCGAGCGGTGTCGGAGAGGAACAGGGGGAGGTTGCGGATGATGAGATTATCATCGTCGGTTCCACCGAGTTGGCAGGCCAGCCGATAGTCTGTGAGCCACAGTTCCGGTCTCATCTCCCCCGAGTACTTTGTGATAGTAGTCGGGGTTCAGAACCGGGTCGGGAACGGCGCCCGTCGTATGGCGCTGCTGAAAGCCTGCGGACCGGGTGGTTTGGGCAAAGGACTCCGATCCTCCCCGCTGTCGTAGCGTCCCCCACGCCTGGGGTGGTAGCCTCGGCGCACCCTCTCGTCAAGGTGGGCCTGATGGCTGTGGTGATGGTGCTCGTTGCCGAGGCGACCCGGGGCCGCAGGCGCTGTGTTGCGCGTGTGCCCGGTGTGGACCGAGGCTTCCCGCATGAATCGAGAAGTCGCGGCGTGATGTTCCGAGGGGTACCCCTGCCTTCGGGAGGCGGAGCTTTCGGCCCATCGGACCGCGGCGTCCTCCAGGAGATTCTTGAGATCTTCCTGGATACGCCGCCCCTCGGTGGTTGATGGCTCCGGCATCACGCGGAGAAGTATTGCCGCTGCGGCCAGGTTTTGGCCGACTCCACTGGAAACCGGTGGCGGCCTTACCCTGACGTCGTCGATGATGCGGTGCTGGATGCCCTGGGGGAGATGACGCGCTTCTCCGGCCGGAGGTTGGCCCGCCCATTCCTACCCGATGTTCCGGTGGATCGGCTCAAGCGTTCCTGCTCCCTCGTCGAGCCTGGCCTGCATCTCGCGGATTTGCTCGAGCTGTGGGTCATGACCTCCGCCGGAACGGGGACCACAGCTAGCTCCCGAAGGATGTCAACGCGAGGCATGGGCCTAGGGGGATCACCGTTCTCCGGTATACCAAGATGGTTGCCTTCACCGGGACCCCCTAGATCGACGTGGAAACATTCGCGACTTGGACCGCAGTCCTCGTCGCCGAGGCTGCGGCTACCGTCGGAACAGTCGGACTGGCAGTAGTCGCATGCGGTCATGAAGTCCCGCATGGCACTAGGGTTACCAAGTCTGGAGAAATCCCAACAGAGGTCGGGCTCGCCATCTTCCTCGGACCCCAAGGGCCCATAGGTCGAGACGGCCGTCAGCCGGTCCTAGGGTGACCGCACACGATACCCCAGAGGGTTTGGACTCGCCTCTATGAGAGTGTCCACCGAAGCGGAGTTGCTTGGTGGGTCGAGGCCGAATCCAAAAGGCGCGAGATGGGAATCGGTCGGTACCTTTTGGTCGACGGGCGGTGACGAAGTCACGTCAGCGACTGACTGCACCGTCGTCTCAGGTACGAGGGTGACGCCCAGCAAGTCCTTCGCGAGCGTGCTGGCGTCGTCCGTTTGCTTGAGGTTGGTGTGTTGCGGGGAGATGGCGCTCGTCTTCGTCTCAGACGCGAGGCCGATGCCCGACGCGCTCTCCGTTGGGGCGCCGGCGCCATCGACTCGCTCGACAGCCAACGAGGTGTCGCCTCCTGCTTGGCCTTGGTTGCCCCGCCGCCTCCTCCGTCGGCGGGGAGGGGACAGGACAAGCCCGAATGTCGTGCTTCCACCACGTGGGGAAGGCGTCGTCGATTTCCCTGCCGGCGGGTGGGTTGTCGACCGCCATTGTCGCTGCCGCGCGGCGGGGGAAGGAGTATCATGTCGTAGCTGCCGTTGAAGGACATGAACTCAAGACTCCCGAAACGGAGCACCGTCCCGGGCTGGAGTGGTTGCTGGAGACTGCCCATTTGGAGCTTGACGGGAAGCTGTTCGTCAACACGCAGCAGGCCCCTACCTGGCGCGCCAACTGTCGGTGTTTCGAAACCCGGGGGGTCCCTGGACCGACGAGTGAATTGTCGCCGCGTGCCCCAGCCCAGATGGGTCGGCGCGAGGCGGAACGCGAAGGGGGGAGAGAGCAACCGGAGGGAGACAGGCGTGGGAGGTGGAACCCGCGGCCTTCGTGTTAGCCCCACGCCCAGGTCGGGTGCGCTTGCAGTAGGGGGTTACAAGCGTCCACGCGGGAGGGAGCGAGCGGCCTTGCGCGAGCGCCGTCCCGTCCTTCCCCGCGCAGCCAACCTTCTGTAAGAGGGCCCTGGTCCTCCCTTTTATAGGCGTAAGGAGAGGATCCAGGTGTACAATGGGGGGTGTAGCAGTGTGCTAACGTGTCTAGCGGAGGAGAGCTAGCGCCCTAAGTACATGCCATCGTGGCAGCCAAAGAGGTTTTGGCACCCAGTTCGTGTGGTGTCGTGGCCGTCAGAGGAGCGCTGGAGCCTGGCGGAAGGACAGCTGTCGGGGCTGTCGAGTCCTTGCTGACGTCCTCTTGCTTCCGTAAGGGGGCTGAGAGCCGCCGTCGTCACAGGGCATGCGGGGCGCCATCATTACTCGTATAGTAGAGCGAGCCAGATGGGACGCCGGTCTTGTTCCCTGTAGCCTGAGTCAGCTCGGGGTAGGGTAATGATGGCGCTTCCTGTTGACATGGTCGGTCCGTGCCCTAGGTTGGGCGTGGTGGAGGCTCCTCCGAGGTCGAGGTCGAGTCTGTCTTCCAAGGTCGAGGTCGAGTCCGAGCCCCTGGGTCGGACAAGGCGGAGACCGTCGGCTGAGGCCAGGGCTGAGTTCGAGCCCTGGGGTCGGGCGAGGCGGACTTCGTCGTCCTTCGGGGCTGAGCCCGAGTCCGAGCCCTAGGGTCGGGCGAAGCGGAGTTCGTCGTCTTCCAGGGCTGAGCCCGAGTCTGAGCCCTGGGGTCGGGCGAAGCGGAGTTCGTCATCCTCCGAGGCTGAGCCCGAGTCCGAGCCCTGGGGTCGGGCGGAGCGGAGTTCGTCGTCTTCGGGGGCTGAGCCCGAGTCCGAGCCCTGGGGTCGGGCGAAGCGGAGTTCGTCGTCTTCCGGGGCTGAGCCCAAGTCCGAGCCCTGGGGTCGGGCGGAGCGGAGTTTCCCACGGTGCCTAGGGCCGGACTTGGCTGCTGTCAGTCTCATCCTGTCGAGTGGCTCAGCAGTCGGAGCGGCGCAGGCGGCGCTGTCCTCTTGTCAGACCGGTCAGTGGAGCGGCGAAGTGACTGCGGTCACTTCGGCTCTGTCGACTGGAGGGCGTGCGTCAGGATAAAGGTGTCAGGCCACCTTTGCATTAAATGCCCCTGCGATTTGGTCGGTTGGCGTGGCGATATGGCCAAGGTTGCTTCTTGGTGAAGACTGGGCCTCGGGCGAGCCGAAGGTGTGTCCGTTGCTGGAGGGGGTCCTCGGACGAGACGTAGATCCTCCGGGGTCGGCTGACCTTGCCCGAGGCTGGGCTCGGGCGAGGCGTGATCGCGTCCCTCGAATGGACCGATCCTTGACTTAATCGCACCCATCAGGCTTTTGCAGCTTTGTGCTGATGGGGGTTACCAGCTGAGATTTAGGAGCCTTGAGGGTACCCCTAATTATGGTCCCCGACAAAATTATACTACACGATATAGGTATTTGTGCAATTCGTTACATTGCGTAAAAAAATCTTGCATGTTGTTCACTGGTAGACGCATCTCCGGGTGGAGCGTAAAAACCTTAAGTTTTGGGCATAAAATCTCTCAATTATAAGTGTAAATATCCAGTCAATGTGAGAGGTTGATAGATCTAGTAGGTTCTTATTACGATCTTATTTTTATGACAGATCCGAAAAACATGGCAGCCACATGCATACGGTTTATATTTTTATACAGATCCAAAAATTATGGCAAAATCATGGGAGTTTCTATTGCATGCGCGCAAATTACGAACAACATAAATCAAGGAATTGTCTTTCCCATGTGCATGCAAAAAAATAGGCATGTAGTAAACTGATATACGAACTCCGTGTTTAAGCATAAAATCATACATTTTTAAACGTAAATAATACATGTGGTAGGCATAAAACACAATAATCGAAAAGAAAACACGAATCGAAGGAGGTAGTGGCCGGAGGACGTCGTCGATGACACAAGCACAAATGTAGGTCGTCACTTGGGCCGCCCAAACTGCGCCGGATCGGAGGATATCACGCGCGATCATCGCTGCGCGCATCTCGCGCCTTCCGTGACGCCGCTCGCTCGAACCTCGCGCCTCATGTGTCGCCGTCGCAACTCGCACGTCGACGGTGCTGCTTGCTCGCCGGTCTTGGATGTGTCGCCTCCTCTGGACCTCGGGGACGCCACCGCTTGCCCGCACAAGGGCCCCGCTGTTGCTCGCCCTCTGGATCGGGGAGCCACCGCCACCGACCTGGGATCCGCCGCCACTACTCCGGATCGAGAAACCTCCGCCACCACTCGTCGAGGTCATGGAGCTGCGGCCAACCGGCTGGGGTCCACAGCCGTGCACGCTCTGGGGCAACCGCCGTCGTCGCACGCGGCATCGCTAATGAATCGCTGTGGAGTGTAAAAAACTGAACCCTAGCTCCCCGGATCCTATTTTATAGACGTCCGAACCTGGTCCGGCTCGACTGAATTGTACCGTCCGACCAGGGCTTCTTCTAATTATTAGAAGCACAGGGCTCTTAATATATATATATATATATATATATATATATATATATATATATATATTCGAATTAAATTTGTAAAGAAGTTAACGAAGTCGTGCACTTTGTAAAGGCCGTCTCTTTTAATGAAGCAATGGATCCGGATGTCCTAGAGTGGCACCCTACACCAGTAGTAAGATATATTAACGGATGCTTAAGTTCATGTTCGAAACCTTTAAACTAATAATTAGTAGCTAAAATTAGTTGAGAGGTTATGAACGGATCAACTATTAGACTAGCGAATTAATAGCTATAACTTTCAAATAGCAATTAGTCGTTAGATGTTCCAAACTAGTCAAAACCAGCTAGGACTAACAATTGAGAAACTGAATGGCCTGGCTGGAGAGAAACTGAATAAGCCTTAATCGAACGCGAACACCTTTGTTAACTGAATGGCCTGGCTAGCTGGAGAGAAACTGAACCGGTAGTACTGAACGTTCAACTATTGACCAGCTAAATTCAGCTTTTGGGCCTGATTTGGTGACCAGGGATCACGGGGCCCCTCAATCCCCTCCAATCCTCCCGTGATCTCCTTGTCACCAAATCAGTCGTGGGAGAGAAAAAAAAACAAACGGTATCCGTTGATATTATGTTAATAATGTCGCGAGAAATTCTGAGAAAAAAATGACAAAAAGTAAAACAACAGATCTTGAATGAAGTTGAGAAAAAACGGAAAACATGTCCGCCTATTGACTACCAATTAAAATTTACTACCAATTTCAGCATTCTACGCTCATCATCATTCATCAGTGATCTATATACGCCCTTGTCCAGACGGTTTTTTGGGCAAAAATCAAGCGATCGCCACTCGAATCCGAGAACTCACAGGCGGTACACTCAGGTATGACTAGGGATCATCTAATGGCTTATTATTCATTAGTTCAGAAAAAATAAGACAAAAACAGACATAGTTAAGGTTGGTCGTATTTCAATTGGGCGGATGGATTGTACGTGAAGCACTTTCGATTCACACTCCTCATTCTATCTTCATGCGTCTTTGAAATAAGTATTTGAGACCTTAAATAATTTTAAAGAAAAAAGTTATCAACTACAAAGTTTTATAATTTTTAGATGTCTACAGTTTTGTTTCTGGTCATTTCCCCATCTGAGGTTGTTTAGAACTCCTGAATTTCAAATACGAGAAACTCGAACATATAGCTTTGTTTGCATGGATTATTTCGAATGAAATCGTCGCCAACTGCAAAGCTACGTAGCATTTAGGATCCGAAACTTCTATTTTTCATTGTTTCTCCAACCGAAGTTGTTTAACAATTTTGAATTTTGAATGTGATAAGTTAACATATATATTTTTCCACACATAAATAGTTTTAAATAAAGAAGTTATGAACTATAAAGCTATATAATATTTCGAGATCTACAACTTCTGTTTTAGTCATTTCTCCCTTCAAGGTTGATTCAAAAAAATTGAATTTCAAATATGAGAAATTCAAACATAACTTTTCATAAATAAAAATTTAAAATGAAAAGGTCATAAACTGTAAAGTTGTAAATGTTTTTGAGGTCTACAACTTTTAATTTAGTCATTATCCATCTAAATTCATTTGAAAATTTTAAATTTTACTATACAACTTTTATTTTTAGAGGGGTCTGAAAATAGAGATGACGACTCTACCAATCATTTTTTTTTTGAGGTGGCTGAAATTGAATCCGTCTTTAAATATAAGGTATTTACTAGGTATGTGCCTGGACGATGAGACGAGAGTAAAAAAATTATAGGAAACATAGATACGAAACGCCAAACATAACTATGATATGTAAAATCCGTGTGACAGATATTATCAATATCGTAAAACAACTCCATATACTGCTACTGTTGGCCTCAGTCGAGTCATGACTGCGTCTCCCACCCGGTGTTGGCCTCAGGCGAGGCGTGGCTGCGTCTCCTACCCGAGGTTGGCCTCGGGCGAGTCGTGACTGTATCTCCCACCCGGGGTTAGCCTCGGGCGAGTCATAACTGCATCTCCTGTCAGGCGAGTCGTGACTGCGTCTCCCACCCGAGGTTAGCTTCGGGTGAGTCATGCCTGTGTCTCCCTCCCGTGGTGGCCTCAGGCGAGTCGTGACTACATCTCCTGCCTAGGGCCTTGCAGAGTTGGTCGATGAAGTTCACCACCTTCCGGAGCATCGCCTGAGATGCCCTCGGGTGAGTCGGAAATGTGCTGCTTGTCCTTGGTTGGCCTCGGGTGAGCCTGATTGTATTTCCCGCCCAAGGCTGGCCTCGGGCGAGTCGTGACCTCGTCTCCCGCACGAGGTTGGCCTTGGACGAGTCGTGACTGCGTCTCTCGCCCAGGGTTGGCCTTGGGCGAGTCGTTACTTCATCTCCTACTTGGGGTTGGCTTCAAGAGAGTCGTGACCGCGTCTACCCCCCCCCCCCCCGAGGTTGGCCTTGGACAAGTCGTGACTGTGTCTCCCGCCGAGGGTTGGCCTCGGGCGAGTCGTGACTGGATCGCCCGCCCGAGGTTTGCCTCGTGCGAGGCACGACTGCGTCTCTCGCCTAGGGTTGGCCTCAGGCGAGTCGTGGCTACATCTCCCGCCTAGTGAGTCGTGATTGCGTCTCCCACCAGGGGTTGGCCTCGAGTGAGTCATGACTATGTCTCCCGCTCTGGGAGGCCTCGAGCGAGTCGTGACTACATCTCTTGCCCAGGACCTTGCAGAGTTGGTCGGCGTAGTTGGGTACCTTCCATAGCATCGCCCGAGATGCCCTAGGGTGAGTCGGAAATGCGCTGCTTGTCCGAGGTTGGCCTCGAACGAGCCGTGGCTGCGTCTCTCACTCGAGGTTGGCCTTAGGCGAGTCGTGACCATGTCCCCCACTCAAGGTTGGCCTTGGATGAGTTGTGACTGTGTCACTCGCCCGAGGTTGGCCTCGGATGAGCCGTGACTGCGTCTCTCACCCGAGGTTGACCTCGGGTGAGTCATGACCGCCTCTCCCGCTCGAGGTTGGCCTAGGGCGAGGCATGACTATGTCACTCACCTATGGTTGGCCTCGGACGAGCCGTGATTGTGTCTCTCGCCCGAGGTTGGCCTTGGGCAAGTCGTGACCGCGTCTACTGCTCGTGGTTGGCCTTCGGCGAGTCATGATTGTGTCACTCACCAGGGTTGGCCTTGGGCGAGTCATGACTGTGTCTCCTGCCCGGGGTTGGCCTCGAGCTAGTCATGACTATGTCTCCCGCCCAGGGTTGGCCTCGGGCGAGTCGTGACTACTTCTCCCGCATGGGGTTGGCCTTGGGCGAGTCGTGACCGTATCTCCCACCGGCCTCAGGCGAGTCGTGACTGCGTCTCCTGCCCAGGGGTGGCCTCGGGCGAGTTGTGACTGTGTATCCCACCTGGGGCCTTGTAGAGTTGGTCGGTGAAGCTGAGCACCTTCCGGAGCATCGCCCGAGAAGTTCTTGGGCGAGTCGGAAATGTGCTGCTTGTCCGAGGGTGGCCTTAGGCGAGTCGTGATTGTGTCTCCCGCCCGGTGCTTTGCAGAGTTGGTTGGTGAAGTTGAGCACCTTCCGGAGCATCGCCTGAGAAGCACTTGGGCGAGTCGAAAATGTGCTGCTTATCCAGCATTGGCCTCGGGCGAACCGTGACAGCGTATCCCACCCGAGGTTGGCCTCGAGTGAGTTGTGACTGCGTCTCCCGCCTGGGGCTGGCCTGGCTTCGGGTGAGTCATGTCTGCGTCTCCCGTCTGGGGTTGGTCTCGGGCGAGTCGTGACTGCATCTATCTCCTAATGTTGGCTTTGGGCGAGTCGTGACTGCCTCTCTCGCCAGGGGTTGGCCTAGAGCAAGTCGTGACTACGTCTCCTGCTTGGGGTTGGCCTCAGGTGAGCCATGACTACGTCTTTTGCCCGGGGGGCCTCGGGTGAGTCGTAACTACATCTCCCGCCCGGGGCCTTGCAGAGTTGGTCGACGGAGTTCGGCACCTTCTGAAGCATCTCTTGCGATGCCCTCGGGTGAGTCGGAAATGTGCTGCTTGTCCGGGGTTGGCCTCGGGTGAGCCATGACTATGTCTCCTACCCGAGGTTGGCCTCGGGCGAGTTGTGACTGCGTCTCTCACCCTAGGTTGGCCTGGCTACATGCGAGTCGTGACTGCGTCTCTCGCCTGGGTTGGCCTCGAGCGAGTTGTGACTGCGTCTCCCGTCTGGTGGTGGCCTCGGGCGACTCAAGACTGCATAACGCACCAGGCAAGTTGTGACTTCATCTCTCGCCCAGGGTTGGCCTTGGGCGAGTTGTGACTGTGTCTCCTGCCTGAATTGGCCTCGGACGAGTCGTGATTGTGTCTCCTGCCTAGAGGTGCCCTCGGACAAGTCATGACTGCATCTCCCTCCCGTGGCCTTGTAGAGTTGGTCGGTGGAGTTGGGCATCTTCTGGAACATTACCCGAGATGCCCTCAAGCAAATCAGAAATGCGCTGCTTGTTCGGTCTGGCGAGCTGTGACTGCGTCTCCCGCTCGAGGTTGACCTCGGGCGAGTCGTGGCTCCATCTCCCGGCCGGGGTTGGCCTCGGGCGAGTTGTGACTGTGTCTCCCACCTAGGGTTGGCCTCGAGCTAGTCGTGACTACGTCTCCCGGCCGGGGTTTGCCTTAGGCGAGTCGTGACTGTATCTCTTGCTCTAGGTTGGCCTCAGTCGAGTCGTGACTTCATCTCTTCCCTAGGGTTGGCCTCGGGCGAGTCATGACTGCATCTCTAGTCGGACCAGTCATGCCTACATCTCCTGCCCGGGGTTGGCCTCGGGCGACTTTTCCAGGTTAGGTGTTTCCAAACAGTAAGTTTTGAACCACTAGGTTTTGAAGGTAAACTTGAAAGATGGATAAGAGAATATTAGTAGTACTTCCAAAAAAAGAGAAGTTTAGTAGTAATATTAAATTAACTCAAACAAATAATGAGATTGAGTATCAGCGATAGTCTTACATTGTTGGTTGGTATTGGTACTACTTGTTAGTTGGCGCGGTGCAAGCACTAGGGTGCTAAATCTGGCGGCTAGTGGAGGAAGTTTGGATGCCTGCTGCCTGCTCCTGGCAGTGCTATCTTGCATTGGTGCTGCAATATGGAACACCACCATTAGCACTGTCATACTTCCTGAAGAAAATATAAAGGAGCAGAGAGGATATGAGGAACATAGCACAGAGGGGAGCTTCGAGCAGGCATACCTTCGTGAGGTGACTTACCGTCACATCTGGCCACCGAGCTAAGCCTCCACTGCGAGAGAGGAAGAGGCTACGTGTGGCTACCGTACATCCTTGAGCCTAGGCACCTAGAGTTTCCTCCATCACAGGACATAGGAACCGACGTGGGAAGGCCGCGCCGGGGGGAACCCACGCTGCCAGACCGATGGGGAGGGTGACAAGCAGAACTGTCAACGTGGAGTTCTTGGGGGAGGGTGACATCGAGGTTTCCAATGGGGATGAAGGTCGAGAGGACAAGCGGTGGCAGTAGTGAAAGGGAAATGTGCCCTTGGGCCATTTCTAAGTATTTTGGTGATTGAGTGCCAACACAAGTGCTTAAGTGTCAATCTATGCCAATTGATGGACAAAGTGAAAATCAAGAGTAAAGGTATGTTTCTAAGACTTAGTACATTGTTTTAGAGACTAATGTATTGTGTCTAAGTGCTAGAAACAGGAAAAGACCAATTTGGATAAGACTTGGCTATGCAGCCAAGACTCTACGCAGTCTGGGTGCACCGGACAGTGTCCGGTGCACCAGGGTGGCGACTATCAACTGGCTGCTCTCGGGAAGCGATGAACGGCGTACGGCTATAAATCACCGGACTGTCCAGTGAGCCATTCACAGGCGAAGTCGTCGCTCTCGGGAAGCGATTAACGGCGTACGGCTATAATTCACCGGACTGTCCGGTGAGGCACCGGACTGTCCGGTGAGCCATCAGTCAGCTGGGCCAACGGTCGGCCGAGGATTCCGCGCGTGACGCGTGGCCGAGCCAACGATCACAAGGGGGCACCGGACTGTCCGGTGTGCACCGGACAGTGTCCGGTGCGCCAACGGCTCTGGATCTTCAACGGTCGGCTGCGCCACAGAAGGAAAGAAATCCGCATCGGACAGTGTCTGGTGGTGCACCGGACTGTCCGGTGCGCCAGTCGACTGAAGGCAAGAATTGCCTTCCTGGAATGCTCTCAACGGCTCCTAGCTTCCTTGGGGCTATAAAAGGGACCCCTAGGCGCATGGAGGAGTATACCAAGCATTCTCTAAGCATTCCTAAGCACCAAGACTTCAATTCCGCGCATTCGATTCTTTGTGATAGCAACTAGAGCTCCATTTGAGTAGTGTACTCTTCGGGTTGTGTTGAGAGCTCGTGTTGTGACTTGTGTGCGTGTTGCTGCTCTGTTTTTGTGTCTTGTGTGTGTTTCTCATCCCAACCTTACCTCCGTGATTCTTTGTGAACATCTTTGTAAGGGCGAGAGGCTCCAAGTTGTGGAGATTCCTCGCAAGCGGGATATAGTAAAGCAAAGCAAAACACCATGGTATTCAAGTGGGTCGTTGGACCGCTTGAGAGGGGTTGATTGCAACCCTCGTCCATTGGGACGCCACAACGTGGAGTAGGCAAGTGTTGGACTTGGCCGAACCACGGGATAAACCACTGTGCCATCTTCGTGTTGATCTCTTTGTAGTTATTGTGTTTTGCAAGAGCTCCTCTCTAGCCACTTGGCATTATTGTGCTAACTCCTAATCAAGTTTTGTGGCATTAAGTTTCGATTTTTACAGGATCACCTATTCACCCCCCCTCTAGGTGCTCTCAATTGGTATCGGAGCCGTTCTCTTCAAGAAAGGGACTAACCGCCCGAAGAGATGGATCCTAAGGGCAAGGGGATGGTGGTCAATGATAAGGAGAAGGAGTCCTTCGTCAATGATCCAAAGGATGACAAGCCTACTGACTCGGGGTCGGGCCACAAAAGAAAAGACGGGAAGAAGAAGAAAACGAGGCGCATCAAGGAGATCATCTACTACGACGACAGCGACGAGTCCTCTTCTTCCCAAAAGGACAACGACGACAATGACTACGAGAAAAAGAAAACGGTCAATTCGAACTTTTCTTTTGATTACTCTCGTATTCCGCAAAGTATCAATGCTCATTTACTCTCCATTCCACTTGGTAAACCTCCTCACTTTAATGGAGAAAACTACGGATTTTGGAGTCACAAAATGCGTAGTCACTTGTTCTCTCTCCATCCAAGCATATGGGAGATAGTAGAGAGTGGAATGAAATTTGATAGTACTGATAGTCCCATGTTCATTAATGAGCAATTTCACAAAAATGCACAAGCTACTACTGTTCTTCTAGCTTCATTGTGCAGGGATGAATACCATAAGGTGAGCGGCTTGGATAATGCCAAGTAGATTTGGGACACCCTCAAGATCTCACATGAGGGGAACGACGTCACCATGCTCACCAAGATGGAGTTGGTGGAAGGCGAACTTGGGAGATTCGCAATGATCAGGGGCGAGGAGCCAACCCAAACGTACAACCGGCTCAAGACCCTCGTCAACAAAATAAGGAGCTATGGAAGCACGCGATGGACGGACCACGACGTCGTCCGCCTAATGCTAAGGTCTTTTACCGTCCTTCATCCACATCTTGTGAACAATATTCGTGAGAATCCTAGGTACACCAAGATGACGCCCGAGGAGATACTTGGAAAGTTCATAAGCGGGCGGATGATGATCAAGGAGGCTAGATACGTTGATGATGCGTTGAATGGCCCAATCCAAGAGCCTCAAACCATTGCTCTCAAAGCAACGAGGAGCAAGGAGGCGCTACCTAGCAAGGTGGCGTAAGTTGAGGCGGCCGGGCTTAATGATGAAGAAATGGCCCTCATCATGAAGCATTTCAAGACGGCACTAAAGGGTCGCAAGGGGCATCCCAACAAGAACAAGACAAAGGGGAAGCGCTCATGCTTCAAATGTGGTAAGATTGGTCATTTTATCGCTAATTGTCCCGATAATGATAGTGACCAGGAACAAGGGAACAAGAGGGAAACGAAGAAGACTTACAAGAAGGCTAAGGGCGAGGCACACCTTGGAAAGGAGTGGGACTCGGATTGTTCGTCGTCCGACTCCGACAATGAAGGACTCGCCGCCACCGCCTTCAACAAATCATTCCTCTTCCCCAACGAGCATCACACCTGCCTCATGGCAAGGGAAAAGAAGGTAAGCACTCATGATACTAGTACTTACGCTTCCTCAAGTGATGAAGAATCTAGCGATGATGAAATAGACTATTCATGTTTATTCAAGGGCCTAGATAGAACTAAGGTTGATAAGATTAATGAATTAATTGATGCCTTGAATGATAAGAATAGGTTATTAGAAAAGCAAGAGGATCTTTTGTATGAAGAACATGATAAGTTTGTAGAGGCACAAAAATCCCTTGCTTTAGAAATTAAAAGGAATGAAATGCTCTCTTGTGAATTGTCTACATGCCATGACTCTATTTCTAGCTTAAAGAGCATAAATGATGATTTGAATGCTAAGTTAGAAATAGCTAATAAATCAACATCTTGTGTAGAACATGTTGCAATTTGCAATAGGTGTAGAGATTTTAATGTTGATGCTTGTAGTGAACACCTAGTTTCAATTTCTAAATTGAATGATGAAGTGGCTAGTCTTAATGCCCAACTTAAGACTAGTAAGAGTGAATTTGACAAAATAAAATTTGCAAGGGATGCCTACACGATTGGTAGACACCCCTCAATTAAGGATGGTCTTGGCTTCAAGAGGGGAGTCAAGAACTTAACAAGCCATAAGGCTTCCATCTCCGCCAAGGAGAAAGGGAAGGCCCCTATGGCTAGTAGTACTCAAAAGAACCATGCCTTCATGTATCATGATAGGAGACATTCTAGGAATGCTTATAGAAGTTATGATGCTTTTGATTCTCATGCCATGTTTGCTTCTAGTTCTTCTATTATGCATGATAGAAATTTGGCTAGGAAAAATGCTATGCCTAGAAGAAATGTTGTTCATGTTCCTAGAAAAGTAAACAATGGACCTTCTACAATTTTTCATACTTGCAATGCTTCCTTTGCTATTTGTAGAAAGGATAAGAAGGTGATTGCTAGGAAGTTAGGGGCAAGATGCAAGGGAGATAAAACTTGCATTTGGGTCCCTAAGACCATTGTGACTAACCTTGTAGGACCCAACAAGAGTTGGGTACCTAAAACCCAAGCCTAAATTTGCCTTGCAGGTTTATGCATCCGAGGGTTCAAGCTGGATTATCGACAGCGGATGCACAAACCACATGATGGGGGAGAAGAAGATGTTCACCTCCTACGTCAAGAACAAAGATTCCCAAGACTCAATCATATTCTGTGACGGGAATCAAGGCAAGGTGAAAGGGTTAGGAAAGATTGCTATTTCATCCGAGCACTCCATTTCTAATGTATTTTTAGTTAAGTCGCTTGGATATAATTTGTTATCCATTAGTCAATTATGCAATATGGGATACAATTGTTTATTCACAAATGTAGATGTGTCTGTCTTTAGAAGGAGTGATGGTTCATTAGCTTTTAAGGGTGTATTAGACGGCAAACTCTATTTATTTGATTTTGCAAAAGAGGAGGCCGGTCTAGATGCATGCTTAATTGCCAAGACTAGCATGGGCTGGTTGTGGCATCGCCGTTTAGCTCATGTGGGGATGAAGAACCTTCACAAGCTTCTAAAGGGAGAACACGTGATAGGTCTAACTAATGTAACTTTCGAAAAAGATAGACCTTGTGCAGCTTGTCAAGCAGGAAAACAGGTGGGAAGCTCTCATCATACCAAAAATGTGATGACCACATCAAGACCTTTGGAGTTGCTTCATATGGACCTCTTCGGACCCGTCGCCTATCTAAGCATAGGAGGAAGTAAGTATGGTCTTGTTATAGTTGATGATTTTTCCCGCTTCACTTGGGTATTCTTTTTGCAGGATAAATCTGAAACCCAAGGGACCCTCAAGCGCTTCCTAAGAAGAGCTCAAAATGAGTTTGAGCTCAAGGTGATGAAGATAAGGAGCGACAACGGGTCCGAGCTCAAGAACCTTCAAGTGGAGGAGTACCTTGAGGAGGAAGGGATCAAGCACGAGTTCTCCGCTCCCTACACACCATAGCAAAATGGTGTGGTAGAGAGGAAGAACAGGACGCTCATAGACATGGCGAGGACGATGCTTGGAGAGTTCAAGACCCCCGAGCGGTTTTGGTCGGAAGCCGTGAACACGGCGTGCCACGCCATAAAACGGGTGTACCTTCATCGCCTCCTCAAGAAGACTTCGTATGAGCTACTAACCGGTAACAAACCCAATGTTTCATATTTTTGAGTTTTTGGGAGTAAATGCTACATTCTAGTAAAGAAGGGTAGGAATTCCAAATTTGCTCCCAAAGCTGTAGAAGGGTTTTTGTTAGGTTATGACTCAAATACAAAGGCGTATAGGGTCTTCAACAAATCATCGGGTTTGGTTGAAGTCTCTAGCGATGTTGTATTTGATGAGACTAATGGCTCTCCAAGAGAGCAAGTTGTTGATCTTGATGATGTAGATGAAGAAGATGTTCCAACGGCCGCAATACGCACCATGGCGATTGGCGATGTGCGACCACGGGAACAAGTGGAGCAAGATCAACCCTCTTCCTCAACAATGGTGCATTCCCCAACTCAAGATGATGAACAGGTTCATCAAGAGGAGGCGTGTGATCAAGGGGGAGCACAAGATGATCATGTGATGGAGGAAGAAGCACAACCGGCACCTCCAACCCATGTTCGAGCGACGATTCAAAGGAAACATCCCGTCGACCAAATTTTGGGTGACATTAGCAAGGGAGTAACTACTCGTTCTAGATTAGTTAATTTTTGTGAGCATTACTCCTTTGTCTATTCTATTGAGCCTTTCAAGGTAGAAGAAGCCTTGCTAGATCTGGACTGGGTGTTGGCCATGCAAGAGGAGCTCAATAATTTCAAGAGAAATGAAGTTTGGACACTGGTGCCTCGTCCCAAGCAAAATGTTGTGGGAACCAAGTGGGTGTTCCGCAACAAACAAGACGAGCACGGGGTGGTGACAAGGAACAAGGCTCGACTTGTGGCAAAAGGTTATGCCCAAGTCGCAGGTTTGGACTTTGAGGAGACTTTTGCTCCTGTGGCTAGGCTAGAGTCCATTCGGATTTTGCTAGCATAAGCCGCTCACCATTCTTTCAGGTTGTTCCAAATGGATGTGAAGAGCGCTTTCTTCAACGGGCCAATCAAGGAGGAGGTGTACGTGGAGCAACCCCCTGGCTTCGAGGATGAACGGTACCCCGACCACGTATGTAAGCTCTCTAAGGCGCTCTATGGACTTAAGCAAGCCCCAAGAGAATGGTATGAATGCCTTAGAGACTTTTTAATTGCTAATGCTTTCAAAGTTGGGAAAGCCGATCCGACTTTATTCACTAAGACTTGTGATGGTGACTTATTTGTGTGCCAAATTTATGTCGATGACATAATATTTGGTTCTACTAACCAAAAGTCTTGTGAAGAGTTTAGCAGGGTGATGACTCAGAAATTCGAGATGTCGATGATGGGCTAGTTGAACTACTTCCTTGGGTTCCAAGTGAAGCAACTCAAGGACGGCACCTTCATCTCCCAAACGAAGTACACGCAAGACTTGCTAAAGCGGTTTGGGATGAAGGACGCCAAGCCCACAAAGACTTCGATGGGAACTGACGGACACGTCGACCTCAACAAAGGAGGTAAGTCCGTTGATCAAAAAGCATACCGGTCTATGATAGGTTCCTTGCTTTATTTATGTGTTAGTAGACCGGATATTATGCTTAGTGTATGCATGTGTGCTAGATTTCAATCTGATCCAAGGGAGTGTCACTTAGTGGCCGTGAAGCGAATTCTTAGATATTTAGTCGCTACGCCTTGCTTCGGGATTTGGTATCCAAAGGGGTCTACCTTTGACTTAATTGGATATTCAGACTCCGATTATGCTGGATGTAAGGTCGATAGGAAGAGTACATCAGGGACGTGCCAATTCTTAGGAAGGTCCCTGGTGTCATGGAGTTCTAAGAAACAAACTTCCGTTGCCCTATCCACCGCTGAGGCCGAGTATGTTGCCGCAGGACAGTGTTGCGTGCAACTACTTTGGATGAGGCAAACCCTCCGGGACTTTGGCTACAATCTGAGCAAAGTCCCACTCCTATGTGACAATGAGAGTACTATCCGCATAGCGGACAATCCTGTTGAGCACAGCCGCACAAAGCACATTGACATCCGGCATCACTTTTTGAGAGACCACCAGCAAAAGGGAGATATCGAAGTGTTTTATGTTAGCACCGAGAACCAGCTAGCCGATATCTTTACCAAGCCTTTAGATGAGAAGACCTTTTGCAGGCTGCGTAGTGAGCTAAATGTCTTAGATTCGCGGAACTTGGATTGATTTATAGCATACATGTGTTTATGCCTTTGATCATGTTCCTTATGCATATTTGTGTTTATTTATGGTGCTCAAGTTGTACAAACACTCCCCGGACCTCAAAAGTCCATGTGTGGGTGATGCACATATTTAGGGGGAGATGTGCTACAACTTGACCCTTTGAGACTAACTGTGTGCTTGAGTTTGCTTGATTTAGTTTCAAAGGTGGATTGAAAGGGAAAGGTGGACTTGGACCATGCAAGACTTCCACTGCATTCCGATGAGAGGGTAACTTACTCCAAGTCCATCTCAATACTCTTATTGCCTTGGTACTCTTATTTGAAGATTTTGGTGAGGCAATGGGGTTTAAGGGCCAAGATTGATCCTGTTTTGGTGCTTGATGCCAAAGGGGGAGAAAATAAGGCCAAAGCAAGAAATGGATCAGCTACCACTTGGGAATTTTGAAAACAGTAGAATAGAGCTTTTGTTTTGTCAAAATCCTCTTATTGTCTCTCTTTGTCAAAAGTTGGTCTCTTGTGGGGAGAATGTTTGATTATGGGAAAAAGGGGGAGTTTTTGAATCTTTGATCAATTTCTCTTGGAATACCTCTCTTTATGTCTCTACAAGTGAATTTGACTTCGAGATAGAAAATTGAGTTTGATTTGCAAAAACAAAAGTGGTGGCAAAGAATGATCCATATATGCCAAATGTGAATCAAAACAAATTTGTTTTCTCATTTGCATTGATGTTGCACTTCTTTAGTTGTTTTTTGTTGTGTTGGCATAAATCACCAAAAAGGGGGAGATTGAAAGGGAAATGTGCCCTTGGGCCATTTCTAAGTATTTTGGTGATTGAGTGCCAACACAAGTGCTTAAGTGTCAATCTATGCCAATTGATGGACAAAGTGCAAATCAAGAGTAAAGGTATGTTTCTAAGACTTAGTACATTGTTTTAGAGACTAATGTATTGTGTCTAAGTGCTAGAAACAGGAGAAGACCAATTTGGATAAGACTTGGCTATGCAGCCAAGACTCTGCGCAGTCTGGGTGCACCGGACAGTGTCCAGTGCGCCAGGCTGGCGACTGTCTACTGGTTGCTCTCGAGAAGCGATTAACGTCGTACGGCTATAAATCACCGGACTGTCCGGTGAGCCATTCACAGGTGAAGTCGTCGCTCTCGGAAAGCGATTAATGGCGTACGGCTATAATTCACTGGACTGTCCAGTGAGGCACCGGACTGTCCGGTGAGCCATCGGTCAGCCGGGCCAACGGTCGGCCGAGGATTCCGCACGTGACGCGTGGCCGAGCCAACGGTCACAAGGGGGCACCGGACTGTCCGGTGTGCACCGGACAGTGTCCGATGCGCCAACGGCTCTGGATCTTCAACGGTCGGCTGTGCCACAGAAGGAAAGAAATCCGCACCGGACAGTGTCCGGTGGTGCACCGGACTGTCTGGTGCGCCAGTCGACTGAAGGCAAGAATTGCCTTCCTGGAATGCTCTCAACGGCTCCTAGCTGCCTTGGGGCTATAAAAGGGACCCCTAGGCGCATGGAGGAGTATACCAAGCATTCTCTAAGCATTCCTAAGCACCAAGACTTCAATTCCGCGCATTCGATTCTTTGTGATAGCAACTAGAGCTCCATTTGAGTAGTGTACTCTTCGGGTTGTGTTGAGAGCTCGTGTTGTGACTTGTGTGCGTGTTGCTGCTCTGATTTTGTGTCTTGTGTGCGTTGCTCATCCCAACCTTACCTCCGTGATTCTTTGTGAACATCTTTGTAAGGGCGAGAGGCTCCAAGTTGTGGAGATTCCTCGCAAGCGGGATATAGTAAAGCAAAGCAAAACACCGTGGTATTCAAGTGGGTCGTTGGACCGCTTGAGAGGGGTTGATTACAACCCTCGTCCGTTGGGACGCCACAACGTGGAGTAGGCAAGTGTTGGACTTGGCCGAACCACGGGATAAACCACTGTGCCATCTTCGTGTTGATCTCTTTGTGGTTATTGTGTTTTGCAAGAGCTCCTCTCTAGCCACTTGGCATTATTGTGCTAACTCCTAATCAAGTTTTGTGGCATTAAGTTTTGAGTTTTACGGGATCACCTATTCACCCCCCCTCTAGGTGCTCTCAAGTAGAAGGGGGTGGAGGGGCGGTACCTTGCGGGCACCGCAAAGGGGGTGAGAGGGAGGGAATCACAGCACACCTTGGTGATCAAAGGGGGCGTGGAGCTCTAGCCCACATAATGGCGGCAGCTCACCCTGCGCTACCCCAAGTCTCGCTGGCGAGGCATATGTGGTTCCCGGATCTCATCGCAGGGGGAGGGTGGAGCAGGGTTTCGAACAGCATGGATGGCGCGGTGGGTATCAGGGGGACAAGGGCTGTGGGATGGGGAACGCAGGGCGGGGGAATGCGGACGTTGCTGACGTGGGTGGGGTCAGGTGAGGGCACGGGGGCACGGTGTGGACAGTGATGCTACTCTTAATAGAGTAGTATAGATAGAGATAGCATGGTTTGGAGACCACTAAAAACGACTGCAAATTAAGCTGCCTCAACGTAAGAAGCCCGCTATTGCTATATATCAATTTCGTAGTACTGTATCCTAATCCACACGTGTTTGGGTGCAATTTAAAATAAATTCCACTCTAATCCATCGAACACATATAAATTAAGATGAATATGTGGGCATTTAAAATAACTCTTTTTATGCCTTGTTCGGTTACGTCTGGATCAAAAGAGATCGAGAAGAATTAAATCCCTTTTAGGACTTGTTCGCTTGGTCTGGGATCGGTCTGGGTTGGAAAGAATCATCTCTGGATCAAACCCCTTGATTGAAATTCTAGCCCACACAGAAACAATGTTCATTTAAGCCCGTTCGGGCATCAACCCCGCCCGACCCCAGGTGTTCTCACCTCATCCTAACCAGGTTACAACCCTCGTCCCATCGGCGTGGAAAGAATCCACTCGTTGGCGGCGCGCGAGGCAGCTACAACAGGCGGAGATGGCTGCGGCGACGTAAAATCCACAAGATCTATGAGACGGCGGCTACGTGACAGAGGCGGATGCAGGTACTGTACGAAGGCGATTAAGATCCGACAGTGGCTTCTTCACCGGCTGCCGGCATCCACGCTAACGTGTTGGCTACTTCTCTAATTCCTTTCCATCTACTAACCATGAACTTGAAATCTTGGTGCTAGGGTTCGATGTATCATGTGAGCTTCTTTCTACTCACCTCTGTCTTCATGCCACATAGAAGTGAATCAATCATCTTTGCTTCTTTTTTGACTTGGCGACGTCTGTTTTTGGTTTCGTCATCCTTTTAATTTGGCAGTTTAGCTCCAAAAGGTTCTTGCACCAAGGAATCATTCGTGTATAACAAACATGATTCTTTTGCCAGGTAGCATATTAGTCTAAATTGGTTGCCTGACTTTAGAAACTATATTGTCATTAGGACATCATTGAAGAATAACGCTAGTTGGCCGAAAGCTGAACAACCTTCCCAAACGTTATCATTGAAGAAACTGTATTGTCTTTAGGAATCACACAAATGTTGTGAATTAAGAATAAGGCAACACAATTATTAAATGTTAAGAACCTTCGTCATTCGAAGCATTATCTCCTTTTGGATATAATGATCTTCAGACGAAGGTCATAAAGGACACACCTTCATCATTCATGAGAATAAGAATACATAGAAATAATATATGTAATTAATTCATTTATTCATATATGTATTTCATGATATACACATGAACATTAACATAATTTATATTACATTGATACTTTCGGCTTGTTCGAAAGTGTTGATGCGAGAGCAATTATAATTCAGCGTGAACAGTACGGGGGTACTGTTCACCTATTTATAGGCACGGGGGACGTAGCCTGGGTGAAAATACATTTATGACCATAATTTGTATATATAACTGTAACATAAATCATCAGGGATTAACTGATCTTTACCTCTTCAGTTGAGCGCCATGCTTGACCTTCGTCATCACCTTTAAGCCGAAGCTATCGTCCTTCGGTAGAAGCTTCAGTATTCGTCATTATAGCTACCAGATAGTATCTTCGTCTTGAGTACCTTCGGCAAAGAGAATCCTCAACATCACTTTGCTAGTGATATCTTTGTCTTGAGGACATTTGGCGGAGAAGAAGACCCCCAACAGTAGCTCCTTCGCGGTGCTAGATCGTTTTTTCATAACTAGCTCGATCCGCGAAAAATATGAAGGCTTTGAAATGCCAAAGGTCCGAAAAACACCTTCCTTGAGCTTGTTATTAAAAAACGAATATAAAATTCACAACGCTTACCGGTCCACCGATCAACCAGTACATGCGTCTTGGCGATTTGCCTTCTTCTCCTGCAGGGCTATATAAACAAACGAGTTGGTGAGAAGTTACCACAGCATTCATTGCTATTGCACTGTTGCACTGCTAAAAATTTTTACTGAAGCCGAAACTTGCTGCTTTACGCTTCGGACAATCGTTCCATAACTGTGTAACTTCGTCTATCAGAGACTGAACACTGAAATGTCCAGAGTAAGATCTACTGCTAGGGTGGCCCGCAAGGGAGATGAGACTGGGACCACTGAGATAGCTCCCATTTTGGAGGTGATGAAGCGTTCTGGGTTGGTTGTGCAAGACCGAAGCTGAACATACCGTTGCCAAAGCTGATAGCGAAAATGAAGATGAGGATGATGACATCATCCTAAGCCCGAGCAAACCCAGCCATATCAAATTTGGGAGATCCAAAATTAAGGCAGAGGATGTAGTTTTAATAAAGAAACTAGGATACTTTCGAGAGAATGATGATGAACTGGTTCGTTTTGCTGACGAGGAAGTGATTTTAGAGCCAAAAGAGGATGAAGTTGTAGTCTTCAAAAGCTTCTTCAGGGTAGGACTTCGGTTCCCCTTTATGAGATGATCGGTGAAGTTTTGAAGAAGTTCAAAATTTACCTACACCAACTGACCCCCAATGCCATTGTTAGACTCAGCGTGTATATTTGGGCTCTTCGAAGACAAGGAAAAAGTGTCAATGCCGAAGGGTTCTATCGAGTGCGCGAACTTCGTTATCAGACGAAGGCTAGAGCCAATGGTCTGCACAAGAACTTCGAGTGCTACCATTTTGCATACCGAAAGGATACCAAGGCCCCCGTGATTGGCTACTGCAATAAATGGCTGACCGGGTGGACGAATGAGTGGTTTTATGTGAAAGCTGATGAAAAGAAGAGGGAGAAGCTCATGAGCATGGTAATGAGTCCCTTAAGGCTGAACTTCGACATGACTCGACCCTTGCACAACATGCAACTAGGGTCTCCTTGTCAATTGACAGAAGTGGAATTTAGGGTCATGGCTGAGCACATCAGTACTAGGGACTTGGTTCAAGAATACTTGGCAAACATGAAGTTTCCAACCTCTGGTGGGTGGGGAATGCTGAAGAAAAAGGAGGAAGGAAAAAAGTATGAACTTGTTCGACTTCCTTATCGGTTTAAGTTCCAAAAAAGATTCAACAAACCCTGTAATGAATGGCTGGAGCTGATAGAAACAATGTGCAATGAAATTCTCGGGAACTATACGAAGAAAGAAGATCAGCTAATGACAGCTGCCTTTGGCACCCATGAGAAACGAAGGTTGGATCGGGTGATGGATGCTTTGAACTTTGAGTATCCAGATTACGACAGACTTGATGAAGGGTGAAAGGGAAATAGGGTTAACTATTTCATATAATCGATTTTGGTGGTTGACATCCAACACAAACCACATGGACTAACTAGTTTGTCTAGATATCATCTATTACAGGTGCATAAGGTTCAACACAAACCAAGAAAGAAATTCAGTTAGGGACACAATAAAAAATGGAGCAAAGAAGTTAAGTGTGCTGATTTTTGGCGCACCGGACACTGTTCGGTGCACCAGGCCTGTACAGCAAGCAAACCAGCCACTCTCAGGTTTCTGTCAGGCACGCTCCACTATAATTCACCGGACTGTCCGGTGTGCCACCGGACTATCCGATGAGCCAGCAGAGCAACGGCTCCCTGCACGCCAATGGTCGTCTGTGCGGAGCTACAGTGGTGAACAGTGCTGCACAGAAGTCAGAGCGCAGAAGTCAGAGGGCACTGGACTGTCCGGTGCAGATAGAAGACAAACGTCTCAAACGGTCAACTGCTCTGAACCCTAACAGTTGCGCTGACGTGGCGAGCACCGGATAGTGCACAATAACTGTCCGATGGCGCACCAGACTGTCCGGTGCGCCCATCGCCAGCAGTCCTTGCCAATGGCTAGGAAGTGGTTGGGTGCTATAAATACCCCCCAAGCACCTCATTCATTGGCATCCAAGTTTACTGAACATCCCATTCATTGCAAGAGCAAAAGACTTCACTCCAAGACACATTCAATAGATCAAATCCTCTCCAAGCCTCCAAATCAACTCAATTCCATTAGGGACTTGAGAGAGGGTGTTTTGTGTTCTTTTGTTGCTTGGATTGGCCTTTTCTTTTCCCATTGTTATTCTCAAGTGCTTTGTTAGCAAAGCAAGAGACACCAAGTGTGTGGTGGTCCTTGCGGGGTCTTAGTGACCCGTGTGATTAAGGAGAAGGCTCACTTGGTCTAAGTGACCGAGAGGGAAAGGGTTGAAATAGGTTCGACCTCCTCAACGGGGACTAGGTTCTTTGGAACCGAACCTCGGTAAAACAAATCACCGTGTCTACTCGCTTTGATTCTTGCTTGATTTGTTTGCCCTCTTTCCTCTCTCTAACATTTCCTTGCTAGTATTAATTTGAGTTTGCTCCCATACGTCATCCGCATCCTTTGAGCAACTCTTAGCAAGAGAAACACTCTTTCGGACTTGAATTTAATTCTAACGCTAACCCTAGACCTAGTGTGTGTTTTCCCCTATTCACCCCCCTCTAGGCGACTTTCAAAGGGGTCGATGGAGCGAAAATAAAAAGGATTGTTAGCATTCTGAATAGGCAGGCCATTCGATCTGTCAAAGGAAGATCAAAGGGCTGTCAAGAAGCATAAATGTTCTAGCGGAGCAAAAGGATTCAGCTCCCAAGAAACGAAAGCTTGTCAGAATATCTCCTACAGAGACGAAGGTACAAGATGTGCCAGAAAAGACTACAGACCCTTCTTCGCATTCATCTGTTGATGTTTCAGAAATTCTGAAGGTGATGACTGAACCCATCCCGTTCGCAATGCTAAGTCCTCTAAGGTCAGATCTAACTAGCCTATTGCAGTAAAAGGAGACCGCTTCGGCTACCGAGAGGAATGCCGGGGGCAGAAGAAACGACGAATGATGAACATGATGGAAGCCATTGAACAGACCCTACCCCTAGCTTCGGCGGAAAAGACTATTGTGCCTGTTGATGCTGAAGTTACTGTCGGAGCCTGTCACACACGGGTTTTAGGGACCTAGGCGCGAACATAATCACCAGGTGTGCTGGGACCAAGTCTCACACATATGATGAATCATGGTACAGAAACGAATGTCAGACCTTTATTATATAATAGGAGTTCAGTACAAAATAAATAAATAATTACATCGAAAGGAGACAACGATCTAGCAACCCAATGTTGATTGGGAGACGACGACCTAGACCTCTCAAACACATCACAACATCCTCCATGTGCCTCATCCTGTGGTACTTGTTCTTGACCTATGGGGGTGTGAGACAGCTAGGGTGAGCTCACATATATTCATCGCTCAACAAGTTGTGGGGAATAATGTGCATGAACTCACCAAAGGTGGGGGTTCATGTGATGTGTAAGGCTGATCAATAATAGGGGTTAAAGCTGAGCATTGCTTTTAATAAGTAAATACCAAAACATAATAATAATAGAACAAAATTAATAATAAATCCCATGCAATGCAAATGACAAATTGAATTTAGTTCCATAATTTAATCATGCGACAGTCCTAAGCTGCTCATGACCGCGAGCACGGCTAGTATACAAGTTTTACACTCTACAGAGGTTGTACCCTATACCCACAAGTCGTGTATCCCGTGTCGCCAGGGTTTGCAAGGCCCTTAGACACTTTTGAGGTGAATGGCTAGGGATCCACTATGAGGCCTTTACAAAGTTCCACTAGCTTCCGAAAACCCGCTACAGTTTATAGAAAGAGCAATGTAGGAATCCCTCGTCTGACCGCCATCGTAGGAAAATCAACCCGAGAACCTCCCTACACGCCTACTCCCCTACTGCCCTTGCCCCTTTCGGGTAAGGTAGTCCTCCACTAGCTTTCCTAATTAGTCAGCAAAGGGAGTCCCATTCCACCCTTGTGGTGGCACGTGTTTCTCAAGTTAAGCTCCATGTTCCAATTAAAAATAATGATCTTGACATGAACATGAATAAAATAACAGAATAATTGGAACATGAACATAATGTAATATCAATCCCAAAACCATATAGAGCAATAGCAAAACTACCCAAATGATTCAGGGGTGAACATGGTAAAAGGATAACCAATCTAGGGTGACCTATTGGGTCCCATCAAAATTAAACCTATGCAGGAATAAATGATTATAAAGAACATTATTGGGTAATAAAAGTGGTCAAGGGCACAACTTGCCTGGGACTTGAGATTCCATGTACTAGGATGATCTTTAGATGACTCGTGACCTCGCGCTAATCGTAGCAATACAAACAAACAGGGTATAGGCAAAATTAACATCACACCAAATATAAGAACAAACTGCATAAGAATATTTTACGGGTTGCTACGAGATCGCAGGGACAAGAATCGTTGAATTCGGAGTTACGGTTAAGGAGTTATGATTTATAAAAGATCTATGTGATTGAAATATTAAACTATATTATAAATTGGTTAGGATATATCATATGAGAGACTATTCTATAAATAATTAACTCAACATTAATTTAATTCATTACTTGATTAAGGATCATCTTTTAGTCAAATCATAACCATAAGACCAGAATGCTATATTAACAAAGCTAATCCCAATAGATAGATTAATCCATTTAGTTACTTAATTATAGAAGTATGTGATATCGTATAATTAATGTTGTTACTACGGAGTAAATATTTATACGAAGCTAATGCAACTTGAACTAATCGAAGCAGAGTTAAAATGAATTAATTATGATTTTCCGAAGTTATTTGGTACCTAGAATAGAGTAATGTAAGTGAATAATTTTAATTCAAGTTTCATGGCTAAACAAAGGTACTAGATAATGAACAATATTAAAACAAAATTATTGCAACTAGATGGATCAATTTGGAGCTAAAATGAATTAAATATGAATTATACAAGTTTCTAGATTTATTTTTGTATCAAAAATCAATTTCTACATTTAATTAACTAATTTTCCTGAGCTTTGGGCTAGGCGCAAATTTCCAGGGAGTTCAGGGGCTAACACGTAAATGTACTCAGACTTAGGGAACAATAATGGTTTTACAATTTGTGCTAGCCAAAGGGGTATGGTTAAATCCCAGCCACCCGATCAACTGATCAACTACGTACGGCACAGATTAGATCTAATCTTCTCTTAACCGGTACGCATAGGGGTTCGTTCAATTGACAACCTACGGTCCAGATTAAAAATGACCGCGATCCATCCTCATTCGTGTGATCACAGATCTATGGCCCAGACTTGATCGCGCAAAGAGGTATTCACATTCTAATCAGGATCGTCCGTGGTCAGACCAACGGCCCCGGGTTCATCTCCCTCCTTCCGAAACGCTCACCTAGCCAATCAATCTCATCCATTAATAATGTGTCACACCCGGATTTAAGGGACAAAGCCGGGTGCATCTCATATATGAGCCAAAGAAGACAACACATATAATAACAGAGTGTATAGAGATAAATGTCACAATAACATCAAAGTACTTATTACAAAGCAGAAGTCTTACAAAATAAAAGATAAATATAAAACGAACTAAAGTCCATCCTTGGCGCCATAAAGTCAACTGGGAGACGCCACCTAGATCAAGTTGAACTCCTCGTTGTGTGGCTCCTCTTGAACCACCTGTTCTTCTCCTATGGGGGTGTGAGACACCAAGGGTGAGCTCACACATGTTCATTGCTCAACAAGTTGTGGGGAATAATGTGCAAGAACTCACCAAAGGTGGAAGTTCATGTGATGTGTAAGGCTGATCAACAATAGGGGTTAAAGCTGAGCATTACTTTTAATAAGTTAGTCAAATTTTATTAGCAGTTACTAAATGTAAGTAAATACCAAACCATAATAAGAATAGAACAAAATTAACAAATAATCCCATGCAATGCAAATGACAAATTGAATTTAGTTCCATAATTTAATCATGCGAGAGTCCTGAGCTTCTCATGACCGTGAGCTCGGCTAGTATACCAGTTTTACACTCTGCAGAGGTTGTACCCTGTACCCACAAGTCATGTTACCCATCTGCCAAGGGATCGTGACTCCCATACACCTCTACCAAGGAAGCGAGGCAGGGCAACACTATGAGGCATCTACAAAGTTCCACTAGCTTCCGAAAACCCGCTACAGTTTCTAGGAAGAGCAATAGCAGGAATCCCTCGTCTGACCGCCATCGCGGCAAAATCAACCCGAGAACCTCCCTATATGCCTACTTCTCTACTGCCCTTGCCCCTTTTGGGTAAGGTAGTCTTCCACTAGCTTTTCTAATTAGTTAGCCAAGGGCGTCCTATTCCACCCTTGTGGTGGCACGTGGTTCTCAAGTTAAGCTCCATGTTCCAATTAAAAATAATGATCTTGACATGAACATAAATAAAATAACAGAATAATTGGAACATGGATATAATGAAATATCAACCCAAAACCAATAAAACAATAGAAAACTACCCAAATGATTCAGGGGTGACCAAGGTGAAAGGATAACCAGTCTAGGGTGACCTATTGGGTCCCATCAAAATTAACCTATGCATTGATAAGTGATAATAAAGAACATTATTGGCTAAAAAGTGGTCAAGGGCACAACTTGCCTTCAATGAGCTCCTGCTCAGCAACTTCTATCTGCTGAACACCGGGATCCTCAGCCACTGGCTCTTCTACTCGCCACAATACAAACAAGCATAGTATAAAGGAGAAATTAACATCACACCAAACATGTAAACAAAATACACATTAATAATCTACATATTAAAATAAGATCATAGGAACATGAATCATTAATTTTGGAGTTATGGATTTTAAGTTATGGATTTCTAAAGATTCTATGTGTCTTGTACAAGATTAATTAGGATATCAATTTTAATGTGGCTATCATGTCAAAACAGTGGCACTATTTGATAAACAATAATATTACAAAATTATAGAAACTGGAATGGATCAATTTGGACTAAGTATGAATTTTATATGAATTAAACAAGTTCTAGTAATTATTTTTACATTAAAAATCTATTTTCAAATCAATTTCTCTGATTTACTAACTCCCTGGTCTGCGCGCATAATTTTCGCGAAGATAGGGGCCTTTGTGCATTATTTCCTAGACTCAGTACACAGTTTCACAGGATGGCGGGTTAGTTTCTAATAAGCGCAGGGACTCTTTTACAAAATCGGCTCGGCGAAGGGGTATGGATCTATCCTGGCCTTCGGATTAGAATTCTACGGTTACAATTATATGAATCCGGGGATCAAACCGGTACGCGGCGCGAGTCCTTGGATTGGAGATCAACGGCCATGATTTAAAACACCAGCGATCTAACCACAGCCCTCCATCTCAGATCTACGGTTAGGATCTGCTAAAGCGAAGGGTTAAGCATTGATCTAATCTACATCGTCCGAATCAGATCAGACGACACAGGAGTTGTCTTTCCCCAGCCGCTAGACTCACCGGTGACACAGCCACCCGGTGCGGTGGCACCATGGTCGGCTCCCACAAATTCTCAGTACCACGTGCAAAACACTAATTCGAAGGGTGCTACACAATGCCCTACTTCTGGCGAATGCAACGAATGGTCGCGTACATCACAATTCGCCGCGGACGAACCCGACCATGACAAGCGACAGATTGGCGGAATTGGTTGGGCTCCAGTGAGAAATTCCCATCACCCCGAACACCATCGATGCTCGCTTCCACGCCAGAAACGGGCGGTTGATCTTGCGCTCCCCGCTGAGCCCCACAGACCAAGAACCACACCTTCGAGCGCGCGAATCCGCGAATGCGCACTCTCGTTCCGCCCGTCTCGAGGGTGCACCCTCACCCTAGGTTTCGGTTGTTGTGGTATGGCAAGTAAGGGAAAAAGTCAACCCCGGTTATCCCAAGGCGCACGGACTCCGTCACCCGCTTCCCAGGCCACACCGTACGGAGCTGCTCCAACAGAACGCCCGCGAGAGGGGGAAGACCGATCTGACCAGTAGGGGCCACTCGTCACTACTTCTGCGACGTGCGCGACATGGTTGTGAGGCGCTGACCATTTGGTCCCACCCGTCAGCGAGTCCGTGTGGCAAGCGCGGCGGTGGGTGGTCGGCCGCATGGGCGAGTGGGGCAAAATGGCTTTCTTCGGCCCACGTAGCCAATACTCCCTTGTTTCTTTTTCTTTTAGATTTTCTTTTCTCTTCTCTTTCTAATTTAAATTAAAATTTGAATTTATATGTGTGAAGTTCAAACTTAGATCAACTGTACAATTTCAAATACCAATATGAACCTAATTTAATTAATTTATATATTTATTTTATCCTATATGTATAGTATTTTCTTCTTTTTTTCTCAATTCTAGAATTTTCTTTAGGATTTAAATCCCAATTTGGATATTAACATATTTATTTTTACATTATTTTCATATTGTCACCAAATGCACACAAAATAAAATCTCAGCATGATGCATAATTTAGTGGTATGTCTTTCATTATTTATTTGTTTTTAAATGTGGTGTTCACATGTGATGGTGAATAGAGATGGCACACAAAATAAGGAGATCAATTATATTCTAATTGTATATATTTTTGGGTATTACAAATCCTACCCCCTCAAGAATCTCTTCCTCGAGATTTAGGAAGGACTAGGGAATAGATGGGGAAATTCTATTTGAAGCTCTTCTTCTCTCTCCCATGTAGCTTCATCTTCTCCATAATGACTCCATTCCACTTTGCACATCTTTATCACCTTATTTCTTGTAACTCGAGTCAATGTATCAAGAATCATGATAGGATATTCTATATAAGTCAAATCACCCTGAACACTGAGTTCCTCCATTGGTAACTGTTCTTCAGGGACACGTAGGCACTTCTTAAGTTGAGAGACGTGGAATACATCATGCACATCAGATAGATTATCAGGTAGCTCGAGTTGGTATGCCATCTCCCCAACTCGCCTAAAGATTCTGAAGGGTCCAATAAAACGAGGGGATAATTTGCCTTTGACTTTGAATCTCCTAATTCCACGAAGTGGTGACACTTGAGATAAACATGATCACCATCCTCAAATTCCAGTGGTCTTCTTCTATTATCTGCATAGCTCTTTTATCTGGTCTGAGCTACCCTCAAGTTCAAATTTATCTGCATACCTCTTTTGTCTGGTCTTCTTCTATTTTCTAATTCAAATTCAAATTTAGTTTGAAATTCACAGTCAAAGTTTGAGTTCAACTTTTAAATGCACAGCCAAAACTCCAAGCATGAGTGCAAGGTTTATTTACTTCTTTTATTTATTTTCAATTCCAAGTTATAATTCAATTCACATAGAGTTAAGGCTTTGAGTAAATTCAAATTCATGTTTTGAACTTCCACCTTCCAAAATGTCACAATTTATTCTAAAGGGGTAAAAACACTATTGTTTTACCTTGTTATTATTTATTTTCCTTGTAATTTATTTATGGAAGGAATAAATGGTTTCATTAAAAAATTCCTTTCTCATTCTTTATTTTCTATTCCCTTTTGATTTACAAATTTCAAATTCAAATCCAAAATAAAGTTTAAGAATTCAAATTTTTAATACATAATCAAAATCAATTATGATGCAATAGATATATATTTATTCTAATTAATTTATTTGTCTGGCAGATGTTTGAAATATGAAACGCACTCATATTGTTTTCTTTCATTTTAGAAAAATAGTATTTTGAATGTGGGATAAGAATTAAAAGTTACTTCAATAATAAATATTCATTACCTATTTATTTTGAAAGAAGGTATTGTATGCATCCATTTAAGGGTTTCTTGATTGTTTTAAGAGTATGTATAATTTATGAGGAGAACAAATCAATGGAGTATCTCACCTTACTATTTTATTTCCTTATTTTTCTCCTTATACAAATTTTGGGCTTTATAAATCCTACCCCCTTAACAGAAATCTCTCCCTCGAGATTTGTAAGAAAAACGGATGTATACTCATATTGTCTCAACACATATGTACAAACAAAAATCTCAGCATGATGCATAACTTATTAGCAACACATAGGGTCAAATAGACCTTATTATTATTCCTAAAATAGTAAAGTACTAACTACTAACTAAAGTAATATTTAGGTCTTATAAATAGTAATATATATATAGCTTGGTGGAGCTGGTGGTGGTCGAGGTAGTGGGTGTTGTTGTTGTCTTTCCAACCGTGCTTGCCTCATTTCTTGACGCATCTCCAGCCGGTCCTGACGCATTTCCTAGCGTTCTTGCCTTATCTGTTTGTTTTTCATTCACCATGTTTGTCATTTGTTGTAGTACCAGCATTTGGTCAGTAACCACTGGATCAGTTCCAGCCGGTGGAGGATTTGGAGGATTCATTTCTATTTGCTGTTGCCTGATAATTGTCCCTTTCTGGTATTGACCATCAAAGCATATGGTAAAATAGTTTTGCAAGGGAAATTATTTGGTAGGCAGAACGAATAGGCTAGTAGCTGGTTATGAACTGAAGATTCTTTGGCAGGGCTTAATCTGTTGTTTTATGTCAAGATTGGGATAACTAGTCATATAAGGTGAATGTCCAAAGGTAAGATAGAATCTGTCAAGATGAGATAGATTACATGATGTAGGTCAAAAGTTTGTTTGATGTTAGGTGAGGATAGACAAATTATACAATCCATCATGACTCTATGGTTAGCTCTTCTGCTCATGGTTGAGTTGGTCTACACTTGGCTATTAGGGTCTAATCTCTTCTACTAGTCTCACTAATCTGTTTAAGTAGACCACATTAGATTACATCACATTAGATTAGATCACATTAGATTCTATACTCCTATTTAAGAATATCATTTAGTTAAGCATATCAAGCTGACTTTATATTTATGCAATTCTAGTATTTTTTCTTTCTAAGTGGAACTTCCAATTAGTATATTTTTTTATACCTAAAATTTTCATGCCATTAGCAGGTGTGGCATAGAAAACAAGGGTACATCAGGTTTTAGCTATTAGGAGAGTGTAGAGAAGATTTGGGGGATAAGGAAAGTTAGGTAAGGGACACTTTTATTCCGGGTGGTGGATCTTGATTCATCTAAAGATTTGTTTCTGCTCATATCCCTCATTGTCGAGGTTAACCTTCTTCTTGGGTCTATTTTAGGGACCATCGGTCGTGGTTTTAGCTACCATTACCCGAGCTAGGATAACAATTGCAGGTACATGGAATAGGTAGATTAAACAAAGTTTTACTTTCTTTCGGGATAAATGGGTTGGGCAACCTTTAACATAGGCTAGGTCATGGTTTCACGGACAAGTTGATCTAAGGCACCAATTTAGGTTTAAAACCCATTTATCGGAATATGGTCTAATCTATGTTACCAGTATTAACTAACTTGTTTAAGTAACTCCCATTAGATTGGATCACCTTAGATTAGGTAGGGTCTAGATTAGATTGGATATAACTAGATTAGACTAGTTTAAGTTAGATAGATCTACTAAGGTAGAATAAATACTATTAGGATATGTTATAATCTTTTAAGATAGGATAAATTATATGGTGTAGGTAAGTCAGAATCTCTGATGGGTTAAAACAGAGGGATTATGCAGCTATCGGGTGGTTAAGGTAGTTGCATGTGGTCAAGTTAGTATAGGGCACCAATTTACGTTAACACCTATTTATGGGAGTAAGGTCCAATCTATTTCATCAGTACTAACTCTCCTATTAAATAATTTACATTAGATTAGCTCAACTTAAGGTTAGCCTTCGTTAGGTTAGATTAATCTATCACATTAGATCAGATCTAGGTTAGATTGTTATGACTAGATAGACTAGATAAGATCTCATTAATTAGATCATGGTTGTTACTTTAGGATGAGATAAGTAAAGTGGTTAGGATAAGATGAATCATTCAAGATAAGATGAATCTATTATGATAAGAAAGAATCTTTTAAGATAAGATAGATCTATTAATATAAGAGAGAGTCTTTGTCACACCCAGATTTAAAGGAATAAGCTGGGTGCGTCTCATATGTGCGCCAAGGAAGAACAACACATATAATAATAGAGTGCATAGAGATAAATGTCATAAATATCATAAATGTACTTATTACGTAGCGGAAGTCTTACAAAATAAATGATAAAATAAAGCGAACTAAATATTATTCCCTTGGGCCACAAAGCTAACTAGGAGACGCCACCTAGATCAAGTCGAAAGCCTCAGTGTTAGGCGGCTCCTCTTCGACCACCTACTCTTCTCCTATGGGGGTGTGACACAGCAAGGGTGAGCTCACACATGTTCATCGTTCAACAAGTTATGGAGAATAATGTGCATGAACTCACCAAAGGTGGGAGTTCATGTGAGGTGTAAGGCTGATCAACAAAATAAAGGTTGAAGCTGAGCATTGCTTTTATAAGTTGGTCAAAATTTTATTAGCAGTTACTAAGTGTAAGTAAATACCAAACCATAGTAATAAATAAAAGTAATAATAAAATAATCCCAATACGATGCAAATGACAAATTGAATTTAATTCTATAAATTAATCATATGAGTGTTCGAGCTGCTCATGACTGTGAGCACGGCTAGTATACCAGTTTTACACTCTGCAGAGGTTGCACATCTTTACCCAAAAATATTCAGTGGTAAAACAAGGTATAAAGATAGCCAAAACTAGAGTAACCTATTGGATCCCATCAAAATTAATCTATACATATCATTATAATTAATAAGAACATGACTGGATAAAAAGGAAGTGATCAAGGGCACAACTTGCCTTCAACGAGCTCTTGCTCAGCAGTCTCCACCTACTGAACCTCTGGATCCTCAGTGGTTGGCTCGTCTACTCGCATCAATACAAAAAAAACATGGTATAGCAAAAATTAACATCACACCAAACAATAGAACAAAATGCATGATAATATTCTACGCTGCGTAACGAGATCATAAGAACAAGAATCACTAAATTTGGATCTACGGTTATTAAGTTATGAATTTCTTAAGATATTTAGTTCTTGCAATAGAATAATTCAAGTGATAAATTTTAATTCAAGTTACATGGCTAA
The DNA here is from genome assembly GCA_029449295.1 of Zea luxurians. NCBI lineage: Eukaryota > Viridiplantae > Streptophyta > Magnoliopsida > Poales > Poaceae > Zea > Zea luxurians. The sequence goes on from JAOPSE010000109.1 coordinate 6,255,124, forward strand.
ACAGAGGTACTAGTTGATAGAAAATATTATTAAAATTAATGCCACTGGAATGGGTCAATTTGGAGCTAAAATGAATTAAATATAAATTTCACAAGTCTCTGGAATTATTTGTGTATTGAAAATCAATTTCTATACTTATTTAATTGATTTCCCTGAGCTCTGGACAGCGTGCCAAATAATAAAAAGCTTGGGTCAAACCTGTAAAAATTCCCCAAACTTAGCCTCTCTCCAGTGCGGACCGCGGGTTGATTTTTACTTTAGTCAGGGTCTCTTTAGCAATTTTGACACAGCGAAGGGGTATCTAGTGTTTCTAACCGTTGGATCAACCTTCAACAGATCTTATTAGATACGAACTCCAAACCCTGCCCTGTCCGTTGATCGCGGGATCGACAGTGATTCTCCCATCCGCCACGGGCACCGTTCGATTAGAATCAAACGAGCGACAACAATTCTGGAGAATCTTTATCTACTTCTAATCCTACCCGTCCGCAGCTGGATCAATGGTATCGCGACCGCTAGGCTCTTCCCCAACCCGACACCCTGATTCTACGACGACGCTGATCGCACGACGGGGGGGAGCACGCTGGTGAGTGTCCCAAATGTACACGCATGCCCTCATCACCCAAATTGGGACGCACAACACGGTAGATGGAGATGCGAGCATGGGTAGGGTATTCATACCAATGTTTGTGTCGCGCAGCGCTCCGGTTGCCGATGAACGGAATCCACGGTGGCTTTGTACACCGGTGAGTAATTCCCCGAGGTCAAGCGACCCACACGTCCTAGGGACCGAACGCACGCGACCGCCGCACGTTGGCGAACCCCGCGAATCTTCCTTGAGCCCTGACCGAATGCGAGGCGAAGATTAAGTACGGTGGTGCTGACCTTTTCTCCCACGACCACTATCGGTTCGAGCCCTCCCTACTCTCACGGTAACCCTCAGGTGGAAGCGAGTCGGCAATGGATGAGAGGAACGCGGTGCAACTGAATTTATGCGTGGATAGGTGGATTGCAGCGGGCTCTGGAGTTTACGGTCGGGTCACGACATGCGTGAGGAAGTCGCCGCGGCAGGTTCGGCTAGGTTGTTGCGAGGTGGAAGCTAACAACCCGGACCCACCAGCCAGCGTAAGGGGGAAAAGCAGCAAGCACATGTGTGACTGACGGACGGGGTCCACTTGTCGGCGCAGTGTTTTCAGGCGCCAGGCGCGCCTTGCTTAATGGGCCAAATTTCACACCGCGGCCCAACACAGGTGATATTCCTTTCCCTTTTGTTTATTTATTTCTATTTCATTTTCTTTTTACCTTTTTGATTCCAAACTTTGATTCAAATTTAAATTTAATCTTGTGGCAAGTTTGTACTCATACTAACTGTTTTAATTTGATCTTATAGAAATGTGGTAAGGTTATTTATTTATAAATTTATTTTGTATTGTAAAATTTTTCTTTCTTTCCTTCTCTATTTTCAAACCCAAATTTCAATTTGGTGTTCAATCACATCCCAAGTCATTATTATATATATTTTTTTAATATTATTGGGACCATTATTTAATGCACCAACAAAACTCCAATATGACGCATGGCTTTTCTTTTTATGTTTTAGTAAAGAATTATTCACTTTTAAATGTGTTTTCTTAAAATTCCCATGAATGTAAAGCAATACACATAAAGATTCCCCCTTATTTTGTATTCCAAAAGTTGGGTATTACAAATCCTACCCCCTTACAAAGAATCTCGTCCTCGAGATTTAGGTAGAACTAGAAAAGAGGTGGGGAAAGTCTATGTGTAGTTCTTCTTATCTCTCCCAAGTAGCTTCATCTTCTCTATGATGACACCATTGTACCTTGCACATTTTAATCACCTTATTCCTCGTGACACGAGTCAAAGTATCAAGAATCTTGATAGGATACTCACTATAAGTTAGATCATCTTGCACACTAAGATCCTCCATTGGTAGCTGCTCTTCAGGTACCCTGAGACAGTTCTTCAGTTGAGATACATGGAAGACATCATGTACATCCGCAAGATGATCGGGTAGTTCTAGTTGATAGGCAACTTCTCCCACTCGCTTTAAGATCAATAAAGGTCCAATGAAGCGAGGAGACAACTTTTCTTTAACTTTAAATCTTCTCGTACCCCAGATTGGTGACACCTTCAAATACACGTGATCACCCTCCTTAAACTCTAGTAGCCTTCTCCGGGTATTCGCATAACTTTTCTGCCTTGACTGTGCAGTTCTCAAATTCTCCCTTATCATTCACACTTGTTCTTCCACCTCTTGTATAATTTCAGGCCCAAAGAACTGCCTTTCACCAGTTTGATCCCAATACAGTGGAGTCCTGCATTTTCTGCCATATAGAGCCTCAAACGGTGACATCTTCAAACTGGTCTGGTAGCTATTATTATAGGACAACTCCGCATACGGTAAGCTCTTATCCCAACTTCCACCATGTTTAAGAGCACAAGATCTTAACATATCCTCCAGCACTTGGTTGGTTCTCTCAGTCTGCCCATCAATTTGAGGATGGTAGGCCGAACTGAAATTCAATCGTGCATCCAAGCACTCGTGCAACTTCTTCCAAAACCGAGAAGTAAACTGTGATCCTCGGTTTGACACGATCTTCTTAGGCACCCCATGTAGACAAACTATCTAAGTCATATGCAAGTCTGCTAGCTTGGCTCCCGTGTAATTAGTCCTCACAGGTATGAAGTGAGCCACTTTTGTCAGTCTATCCACAATCACCCAAATGGAATCATACCCTGCAGGAGTGCGGGGTAGTCCAACAATGAAATCCATGCCAATTTCTTCCCATTTCCACTCGGGTATCTTAAGCGGGTGCAATAGTCCAGCTGGTCTTTGATGTTCGGTCTTGACTCTTTGACATACATCACACTTAGCCACATGTACAGCCACGTCTCTTTTCAGCCCATACCACCAGTACTTCTGCTTCAAATCCGATACATCTTAGTGCTACCAGGGTGAATAGAGTAATCAGAATCATGGGCTTCCTTCAATATAGTCTCACGAAGGCTATCAATCTCAAGAACACATATCCAGTCCTTGAACCATACTGTGCCTTGCTCATCCTTCGTGAATTCTGGTCCTCTACCTTGAGTAATAAGATCCTTGATCTCTTGAATTTTCGCCTCACCAATCTGACCCTTACGGATTTCTTGCTCCAAGATAAATTCCACTTCAATGGTGACTCCTTCAGTATGTGCAACTATTCCCAGGTTGAGTCTCCTGAAATCATCAACAATCTGATCGGGTAGCTGGGCAACAATAGCTGAATGGACATGTTCCTTTCGACTCAAGGCATCTACAACCAGATTCGCCTTGCCCGGGTGATAGTGAATCTCCAAGTCATAATCCTTTATGAGTTCCAACCATCGACATTGCCTAAAGTTGAGATCCTTCTGAGTAAATATGTACTTCAAACTCTTGTGATCGGTGTACACTTGGCACTTGGTTCCCATAACATAATGTCTCCATATTTTGAGCGCATGCACTATGGCTGCCAATTCTAAGTCATGAGTGGGATAGTTCAACTCATGTTTCCTCAACTGACAGGATGCGTAGGCGATCACATGTCCTTCTTGCATAAGCACACATCCCAAGACCTGGCGACTTGCATCACAATATATGTCAAAATTCTTTTGTAGATCTGGCATCACCAACACTAGAGCAGCCATCAATTTAGACCTCAATTGATTGAAGCTGTCTTGGCATTCCTCGGTCCACTTAAACTCCTTGTCCTTCTCTAACAATGAGGTAATAGGCTTCACAATCTTGGAGAACCCTTCAATGATTCGCCGGTAATAGCCTGCCAGTCCTAAGAAACTTCGGACCTCCGAGACTGTACTTGGTACTTTCCAATCAACTATCGCTGTTACTTTAGCTGGATCCACAAAAATCCCACCATTAGAAATGATATGCCCAAGGAATGGTACTTTGTCAATCCAGAACTCGCATTTTCTATACTTGGCGTAGAGTTGATTATCTCGTAGCTTTTGTAGCACCAATCTCAGATGTTCCACATGATCACCATCATTCTTGGAATAAATAAGAATATCGTTGATGAAAACCACGACGAATCTATCGAGATACTCCATGAACACCTTATTCATCAGATTCATAAAATAGGCTAGTGCATTAGTTAGTCCAAATGACATAACTGTGAATTCATATAAACCATATCGGGTTGAGAAAGCCGTCTTGGGAATATCAGATGGCCTAATCTTCATTTGATGGTAACCCGATCGGAGATCAATCTTCGAGAATACCCTTGCTCCTCTCATCTAATGAAATAAATCCTCAATGTGGGGTAACAGATACTTGTTCTTCACAGTAACATCATTAAGGGATCTATAATCCACACACATCCTTTGCGGTCCATCTTTCTTCTGTACAAACAGAACCGGCGCTCCCTAAGATGAGGAACTCGAACGAATGTACCCAGCCTCCTGTAACTCAGTTAGTTGCTTCTAAAGTTCCTTTAGTTCTTCTACGAACATCCTATAAGGCCGTTTAGAAATAGGAGCAGTCCCAGGTAAGAGATCAATGACAAACTCAACCTCCCAATCCGGTGGCATCCCTGGTAACTTCTCTGGAAAGACATATGGAAAATCCCTAACCACACGGATGTTGTCGCCAACAAACTTCCCATCTATTAAAAATTCCGCAAGTCTGGTAGTGGTAGTTACTGCAATTTCAACTTCAAATCTTTCTTCTTTAGGGCTGGTGAGTTCTACAGTACCCCTACCACATTGTATAACAGCCTTTGCCTTTCTTAACCATGACATACCAAGGATCATATCTATACTGCTTTCCTCTAATATTATAGGGGTAGCCCAAAATTCTCTTCCCATAATTGTCAATGTCAATCTATGTGTCATGTAATTTGCCTCAACAGGCCCTTTAGGTGTAATTACTAACATGGGTGTTTTCATATTTTTTAGTGGTAACTCATTTGTGTTGGCATATCGAGCAGACATAAATGAATGTGTAGCACCAGAATCAAATAATATTGTTCCCGGAATTGCATTAATATAAAACATACCGAGCGTGATGTCAGCACCGTCAGCAGTGGCCTCAGCACTGACTTGATTCACCCTGGCAATGCTGAATCCCTTGCCAGGAGTCTGTTGCTTGTTCTGAGCTGATGCACTGGAATTCCCCGCCGGTCAAGCATTTGCATAATGCCCAACCTAACTGCAATTGAAGCACGTAGGGCCTGTCTTCTGTCTATAGGCCTCGCCAGGGTGCAAGTGGGGGCAGCCTGACGATTGTGGGGTGTCTATGGAGTCCCCTATGGAGCGTACTGAGCTGGGCGTGGTCCTCCTCCTGGACAAGTTGGTCTACCCTAGGCCGAAACGTAGCGAGGACGAACGCTGCTACTACCCTGCCCCTGGGCAATGGTCTTCCTCTTTAAGTCTCCGAGTTGAACACGCTTGTGTTCAATAGCTAGAGCTTTATCAAGTAGCCTCTGAAATGATGGAAATGTATGAGCAACCAATGCATACTGTAGTGGCCCATTGAGTCCCTCGATGAAATGTTCCTACTTCCTCTCATCATCAGCCACCTCATTAGGAGCATACCTTGACAACTGAATGAATTTGTCATGGTACTCGCTGACAGACATGTTGCCTTGCTTCAATGACAGAAATTCCTTTTTTAATCTTCATCAGTCCAGCAGGAATGTGGTAGTTTCTGAACTGTGTGGTGAATTCCGCCTAAGTAATAGTGTCAGCAACATCATGGATAGCAACATAAGAATCCCACCAGTTAGCAGCAGGACCAGTCAGCCGACCAGAAGCATATAGAACCTTCTCCCGGTCAGAGCATTGGGCGATGTTTAGCATCTTCTCAACTGACTTCAACCAATAATCAGCATGTAGTGGATCTGGCGAGCTGGCGAAGGTAGTTGGCTTGTGGCTCATAAATTCCCGATGCTTGTCTCAGGGTGGAAGTGGAGGTGGCAGTGGTGCTTGCTGTTGTTGTACCCTCCTTTCCGGACGCATCTCCTCTCTCCTGGTGCATCTCTTGGTGTTCCAACCGCATCTGTGCGTGCATATCCGCCATGGTTTCTGCCATCTAATGCATTATCCACATCTGGGCTGTAACTGCGGGATCAGCTCCGGCTGGTGGAGGATTGGGAGGATCCATCTCAGCTTGTTGTTGTTGTGATTTTCTAAATATCCTCCGACTGTGTCGATTGGGGGGTAGATCAATTCCACCACCCTTCCTGGTATTGACCATCTGAGTTGGGAACACATGGTAAGAAAGAAAGGATTGTAGACAAGGCATGTAATTACGAAGCATGTTACTTTGGGGAATTTATTAGCTAAGTGTGTTACCTAGTGAAGATGATACATTACCTTATGGTGGTACATGCTAAGATGCCCAACTATAATGTCTCAATCAATCAAAGAAGCAAATCAGACATTTATCATTAGAACAATCAACCAACATTTAAATATAGAAAATAATTCTTTTAAAAAAATTGTCTTGGGTCTCCTATCTCTTTAGAGGGTCATGGATGTAGAATTCCAAAGTGTGAAATCATCATTGTTTTAGAATAGAAAAGGTAAGAATGATCAGAGTAGAACAGTAGAAGGTGAGACAGGATCAAGATAAATATAGAAAGAATCAGAGTAAGGTAATTGGGTAAGGGTTTGTCCATTTCTATCTAGGTTTCGTCCTACAGTCAACATTTCCTCTGATACCACTTCTGTCGCACCCGAATTTAAAGGAATAAGCCGGGTGCGTCTCATATGTGCGCCAAGGAAGAACAACATATATAAGAACAGAGTGCATAGAGATAAATGTCATAAATATCATAAATGTACTTATTACATAGCGGAAGTCTTACAAAATAAATGATAAAATAAAGCGAACTAAATATTATTCCCTGGCGCCACAAAGCTGACTGGGAGACGCCACCTAGATCAAGTCGAAAGCCTTAGTGTTAGGCGGCTTCTCTTCGACCACCTATTCTTCTCCTGTGGGGAGTGTGAGACAGCAAGGATGAGCTCACACATGTTCATCGCTCAACAAGTTGTGGGGAATAATGTCGGGGACCATAATTAGGGGTACCCTCAAGACCCCTAAATCTCAGCTGGTAACCCCCATCAGCACAAAGCTGCAAAGGCCTGATGGGTGCGATTAAGTCAAGGATCGGTCCATTCAAGAGACATGATCGCGCCTTGCCCGAGCCTAGCCTCGGGCAAGGGAAGCCGACCCCGGAGAACCTACGTCTCGCCCGAGGACCCCCCTCCAGCAACGGGCACACTATCGGCTCGCCCGAGGCCCAGCCTTCACCGAGAAGCAACCTTGGCCACATCGCCACGCCGACCGACCAAATCGCAGGGGCATTTAATGCAAAGGTGGCCTGACACCTTTATCCTGACGCACGCCCTCCAGTCGACAGAGCCGAAGTGACCGCAGTCACTTTGCCGCTCTACTGACCGGTCTGACAAAAGGACAGCGCCGCCTGCGTAGCTCCGACTGCTGAGCCACCTGACAGAGTGAAGCTGACAGCAGCCAAGGCCGGCCTCGGGCGTCATAGGAAACTCCGCCTCGCCCGACCCCAGGGCTCGGACTTGGGCTCAGCCCCAGAAGACGGCGAACTCCGCTCTGCCCGACCCAAGGCTCGGACTCGGGCTTAGCCCCAGAAGATGGCGAACTCCGCTCCGCTCGACCCAGGGCTCGGACTCGGGATCAGCCCCGGAAGACGGCGAACTCCGCTTCGCCTGACCCAGGGCTCAGACTCGGGCTCAGCCCCGGAAGACGGCGAACTCCGCTCCTTCCGACCCAGGGCTCGGACTCGGGCTCAGCCTCGGAAGACGGCGAACTCCGCTCCGCCCGACCCAGGGCTCGGACTCGGGCTCAGCCCCGGAAGACGGCGAACTCCGCTCCGCCCGACCCAGGGCTCGGACTCGGGCTCAGCCCCGGAAGACGGCGAACTCCGCTCCGCCCGACCCAGGGCTCGGACTCGGGCTCAGCCCCGGAAGATGGCGAACTCCGCTTCGCCCGACCCAGGGCTCGGACATGGGCTCAACCCCGGAAGACGACGAACTCCGCCTCGCCCGACCCCAGGGCTCGGACATGGGCTCAGCCACTGGAGACGACGGACTCCGCTTCGCCCGACCCCAGGGCTCAAACTTAGCCCTGGCCTCAGCCGACGGTCTCCGCCTCGCCCGACCTAGGGGCTCGGACTCGACCACGGCCACGAAAGACAGACTCGACCTCGACCTCAGAGGAGCCTCCACATCGCCCAACCTAGGGCGCGGACTGACCACGTCGACAGGAGGCGCCATCATTACCCTACCCCGAGCTGACTCAGGCTACGGGGAACAAGACCGGCGTCCCATCTGGCTCGCTCCACCAGATAGGCAATGATGGCACCCCGCACGCTCTGTGACGACAGCGGCTCTCGGCCCCCTTACGGAAGCAAGAGGACGTCAACAAGGACTCGACAGCCCCGACAGCTGTCCTTCCACCAGGCTCCAGCACTCCTCCGACGGCCACGACACCACACGAACCGGGTGCCAAAACCTCTCCGGCTGCCACGACGGCATGTACTTAGGGCGCTAGCTCTCCTCCGCTAGACACGTAGCACTCTGCTACACCCCCCATTGTACACCTGGATCCTCTCCTTACGCCTATAAAAGGAAGGACCAGGGCCCTCTTACAGAGGGTTGGCCCGCGCGGAGAAGGATGGGACGGCGCTCGCACAAGGCCGCTCGCTCCCACTCCCGCGTGGACACTTGTATCCCCCTACTGCAAGCGCACCCGACTCAGGCGCGGGGCTAACACGAAGGCCGCAGGATCCACTCTCTCACGCCTGCCTCCCTCCGGCTGCTTCCTTTCCCCTCTTCGCATTCTGCCTTGCGTCGACCCATCTGGGCTGGGGCACGCGGCGACAATTCACTCGTCGGTCCAGGGACCCCCTGGGTTTCGAAAGACCGATAGTTGGCGCGCCAGGTAGGGGCCTGCTGCTTGTTGACGAACAGCTTCCCGTCAAGCTCCAGATGGGCAGTCTCCAGCAACCTTTCCAGCCCGGGACGGTGCTCCATTTCGGGAATCTTGAGTTCATGTCCCTCGACGGCAGCTACGACATGATACTCCTTCCCCCGCCGTGCGATAGTGACAATGGCGGTCGACAACCCGCTCGCCGGCGGGGAAATCGACGATGCCTTCCCCACGAGGTGGAAGGACGACATTCGGGCTTGTCCCGTCCCCTCCCCCGCCGACGGAGGAGGAGGCGGGGCAACCAAGGCCAAGCGGGAAGCGACACCTCGTTGGCTGTCGAGCGAGTCGACGGCGCCGGCGCCCCAACGGAGGGCGCGTCGGGCATCGATCTCGTGTCTGAGATGAAGACGAGCGCCGCCTCCCCGCAACACGCCAATCTCAAGCAAACGCACGACGCCAGCACGCTCGCGAAGGACTTGCTGGGCATCACCCTCGTACCTGAGACAACGGTGCAGTCAGTCCCAGACGCGACCTCGTCACCGACCGTCGACCGAAAGGTACCGACCGGTTCCCATCTCGCGTCTTTTGGATTTGGCCTCGACCCACCAAGCGACTCCGCTTCGGTGAGCACTCTCTTAGAGGTGAGTCCAAACCCTCTAGGGTATCGTGTGCGGTCACCCAGGGACCGACTGATGGCCGACTCGACCTACGAGCCCTCGGGGTCCGAGGAAGATGGCGAGCCCGACCTCTGTTGGGATTTCTCCGGACTTGGTAACCCCAGTGCCGTGCGGGACTTCATGACCGCATGTGACTACTGCCTTTCCGACTGTTCCGACGGCAGCCGCGGCCTCGACAATGAGGACCGTGGCCCAAGTCGTGAATGTTTCCACGTCGATCTAGGGGGTCCCGGCGAAGGCAACCATCTTGGTATGCTGGAAAATGGTGATCCCCCTAGGCCCGTGCCTCGCGTTGACATCCTTCGGGAGCTAGCTGTAGTCCCCGTCCCGACGGGGGGTCCTGACCCACCGCTCGAGCAAATCCGCGAGAGGCAAGCCAGGCTCGACGAGGGAGCAGGAACGCTTGTGCCGATCCGCCGGGACATCGGGCAGGAATGGGCGGTCCAACCCCCGGCCGGAGAAGCGCGTCATCTCCCTCAAGACATCCAGCACCGCATCGCCGACGACGTCAGGGTGAGGCCGCCACCGGACTCTAGCGGAGTCGGCCAGAACCTGGCTGCAGCGGCAATACTCCTCCGCGCGATGCCGGAGCCATCAACCACCGAGGGGCGGCGTATCCAGGAAGAGCTCAAGAATCTCCTGGAGAACGCCGCGGTCCGACGGGCCGAAAGCTCTGCCTCCCGAAGGCAGGGGTTCCCCTCGAAACATCGCGCCACGACTTCCCGATTCATGTGGGAAGCCTCGGTCCACTCCGGGCGCACGCGCGACACAGCGCCTGCAGTCCCGGGTCGCCTCGGCAATGAGCGTCAACATCACAGCCGTCGGGCCCACCTCGACGACAGGGCGCGCCGAGGCTACCACCCCAGGCGTGGGGGACGCTACGACAGCGGGGAGGATCGGAGTCCTTCGCCCGAACCACCCGGTCCGCAGGCTTTCAGTCGTGCCATACGACGGGCACCGTTCCCGACCCGGTTCCGAACCCCGACTACTATCACAAAGTACTCGGGGGAGAAGACCGGAACTGTGGCTCGCGGACTATCGGCTGGCCTGCCAACTGGGTGGAACGGACGATGACAACCTCATCATCCGTAACCTCCCCCTGTTCCTCTCCGACACCGCTCGAGCCTGGCTGGAGCACCTGCCCCCGGGGCAGATCTCCAACTGGGACGACCTGGTCCAAGCCTTCGCTGGCAATTTCCAGGGCACGTACGTGCGCCCTGGGAACTCCTGGGATCTCCGAAGCTGCCGCTAGCAACTGGGAGAGTCTCTCCGGGATTACATCCGGCGATTCTCGAAGCAGCGCACAGAGCTGCCCAACGTCACCGATTCAGATGTCATCGGCGCGTTCCTCGCCGGCACCACCTGCCGCGACCTGGTGAGCAAGCTGGGTCGCAAGACCCCCACCAGGGCGAGCGAGCTGATGGACATCGCCACCAAGTTCGCCTCTAGCCAGGAGGCGGTTGAGGCCATTTTCTGGAAGGACAAACAGCCCCAGGGCCGCCCACCGGAAGATGCTCCCGAGGCGTCAACTCAGCGCGGCGCCAAGAAGAAGGGCAAGAAGAAGTCGCAAGCGAAACGTGACGCCGCCGACGCGGACCTTGTCGCCGCCGCCGAGCATAAGAACCCTCGGAAACCTCCCGGAGGTGCCAACCTCTTCGACAAGATGCTCAAGGAGCCGTGCCCCTATCATCAGGGGCCCGTCAAGCACACCCTTGAGGAGTGTGCCATGCTTCGACGACACTTCCACAAGGTCGGGCCACCCGCGGAGGGTGGCAAGGCCCTCGACGACGCAAAGGAGGAAGATCACAAGGCAGGAGGGTTTCTCGAGGTCCGCGACTGCTTCATGATCTATGGCGGGCAAGTGGCGAACGCCTTGGCTCGACACCTCAAGCAATAGCGTCGAGAGGTCTGCTCAGTAAGGTGGTGGCGCTAGTCTACCTAGACTGGTCCGACAAGCCCATCACCTTCGACCAGGTCGACCACCCCGATCACGTGCCGAGCCCGGGGAGATACCCACTCATTGTCGACCCCATCATCGGCAACGTCAGGCTCACCAAGGTCCTCATGGACGGAGGCAGCAGCCTAAACATCATCTACGCCGAGACCCTCGGGCTTCTGCGGATCGATCTGTCCTCGGTCCGGACGGGTGCTACGCCTTTCCACGAGATCGTCCCCGGGAAGCGCGTTCAACCCCTCGGACAACTCGACCTTCCCGTCTGCTTCGGAATGCCCTCCAACTTTCGAAAGGAGACCCTCACGTTCGAAGTGGTCGGGTTTCGAGGAACCTACCACGCAGTGCTGGGGAGGCCATGCTACGCCAAGTTCATGGCCGTCCCCAACTACACCTACCTCAAGCTCAAGATGCCGGGCCCCAACGGGGTCATCACCGTTGGCCCCACGTACAAACACGCGTTCGAATGCGATGTGGAGTGCGTGGAGTACGCCGAGGCCCTCGCCGAATCCGAGGCCCTCATCGCTGACCTAGAGAGCCTCTCTAGGGAGGCGCCCGACGTGAAGCGCCACGCCGGCAACTTCGAACCAGCGGAGACGGTCAAGTCCGTCCCTCTCGACCCCTACAACGACGCCTCCAAGCAGATCCGGATCGGTTCCGAGCTCGACCCCAAATAGGAAGCAGTGCTCATCGACTTTCTCTGCGCAAACGCTGACGTTTTCGCGTGGAGTCCCTCAGACATGCCCGGCATACCGAGGGAAGTCGCCGAGCACTCTCTGGATATCCGAGCTGGGGCCCGACCCGTGAAGCAACCTCTGTGCCGATTCGACGAAGAAAAGCGTAGAGCCATAGGCGAGGAAATCCACAAGCTACTGGCGGCAGGGTTCATCAAAGAGGTATTCCATCCCGAATGGCTTGCCAACCCTGTGCTTGTGAGAAAGAAAGGGGGGAAATGGCGGATGTGTGTAGACTACACGGGTCTAAACAAAGCATGTCCGAAGGTTCCTTACCCTCTGCCTCGCATCGATCAGATCGTGGATTCCACTGCTGGGTGCGAAACCCTGTCTTTCCTCGATGCCTACTCAGGGTATCACCAGATCAGGATGAAGGAGTCCGACCAGCTCACGACTTCATTCATCACACCCTTCGGCATGTACTGCTATGTTACAATGCCGTTTGGTTTGAGGAATGCGGGGGCAACGTACCAGCAATGCATGAACCATGTGTTTGGCGAACACATCGGCCGAATGGTCGAGGCCTACATCGATGACATCGTAGTCAAGACGAGGAAGGCCTCCGACCTCCTTTCCGACCTTGAAGCGACGTTCCGATGTCTCAAGGCGAAAGGCGTGAAACTTAATCCCGAAAAGTGTGTCTTCGGGGTCCCCCGAGGCATGCTCTTGGGGTTCATCGTCTCCGAGCGGGGCATCGAAGCCAACTCGGAGAAGATTGCAGCCATCACCAGCATGGGGCCAATCAAGGACTTGAAAGGTGTACAAAGGGTCATGGGATGTCTCGCGGCTCTGAGCCGCTTCATCTCCGGCCTCGGCGAAAGAGGTCTGCCTCTGTACTACCTCTTAAGGAAAGCTGAGTGCTTCGCTTGGACTCCCGAGGCCGAGGAAGCCCTCGGGAACCTGAAGGCGCTCCTCACAAACACGCCCATCTTGGTGCCCCCCGCTGCCGGAGAAGCCCTCTTGATCTACGTCGCCGCAAGCACCCAGGTGGTTAGTGCCACGATCGTGGTTGAGAGACAAGAAGAAGGGCATGCATTGCCAATCCAGAGGCCGGTCTACTTCATCAGTAAGGTACTGTCCGAGACCAAGATCCGCTACCCACAAATCCAGAAGCTGCTGTACGCGGTGATCCTGACACGGCGGAAGTTGCGACACTACTTCGAGTCTCATCCGGTGACTGTGGTGTCATCCTTCCCCCTGGGAGAGATCATCCAGTCCCGAGAGGCCTCGGGTAGAATTGCGAAGTGGGCGGTGGAGATCATGGGCGAGACGATCTCGTTCGCCCCTCGGAAGGCCATCAAGTCCCAGGTCTTGGCGGACTTCGTGGCTGAATGGGCCGACACCCAGCTCCCGATGGCTCCGATCCAACCGGAGCTCTGGACCATGTTTTTCGATGGGTCGCTGATGAAGTCGGGGGCCGACGCAGGTCTCCTCTTCGTCTTGCCCCTCGGAAAGCACCTACGCTACGTGCTATGCCTCCACTTCCCGGCGTCCAACAATGTGGCAGAGTACGAGGCTCTGGTAAACGGGTTGCGAATCGCCATCGATCTAGGGGTCCGACGCCTCGACGCTCGCGGCGACTCGTAGCTCGTCATCGACCAAGTCATGAAGAACTCCCACTGCCGCGACCCGAAGATGGAAGCCTACTGCGATGAGGTTCGGCGCCTGGAAGACAAGTTCTACGAGCTCGTGCTCAACCACATCGCCCGACGCTACAACGAGACTGCGGACGAGCTGGCTAAAATAGCCTCGGGACGAACAACAGTTCCCCCGGACGTATTCTCCTGAGACCTGCATCAACCCTCCGTCAAGACCGAGGACACGCCTGAGCCTGAGGCACCTTCGGCTCCGCCCGAGGCACCTTCGGCTGAGTCCGTGGTATCCTCGGCTCAGTCCGAGATACCCTCGGCCCAGTCCGAGGTACCCTCGGCATAGTCCGAGGTACCCTCGGCTCAGCCCAAGGTACCCTCGGCTCAGCCCAAGGTACCCTCGGCCCTCGAGGGTGAGGCACTGCGCGTCGGGGGGGAACCGAGCGAGGTCACGCCTAATCAAAGCTGGCAGACCCCGTACCTGCAATATCTCCACCGAGGGGAGCTGCCCCTCGACCAAGCCGAAGCTCGGCGGTTGGCGCGGCGTGCCAACTCTTTCGTCTTGCTGGGAGATGGGAAGGAGCTCTACCACCGCAGCCCCTCAGGCATCCTCCAGCGATGCATTTCCATCGCCGAAGGCCAGGAGCTCTTGCAAGAGATACACTCGGGGGCTTGCGACCATCACGCAGCACCCCGAGCCCTTGTTGGAGACGCCTTCCGACAAGGTCTCTAATGACCGACAGCGGTGGCCGACGCCACATGAATTGTTCACACCCGCGAAGGGCGTCAGTTCTACGCAAGGCAGACCCACCCCTCGTGGAAGACGCACCCCTGGGAAGGGCCGCTCGTCATCGCCAAAGTTCAGAAGCCCGGAACAAACAAACTGGCCGACGGTCAGGGCGAGGTCTGCACCAACATTTGGAACGTCTAACAGCTACGTCGCCTCTACCCTTAAGATGCTTTCAAGTTGTTCATATACCTCGCTCCCACGCAAGGTTTAGTCATCAAGGAAGGGTCAGCCTTGCCTCGGCAGAGCCCGACCCTCCCTCGGGGGCTAAAAGGGGGGAACCCCCTCTGCGTCAAAATTTTCAATCAAAAAGGCTTTTGCGTTCCCCTGGCTATGTCGGAAGCAGGACCCCAAGGAGCGAACGTGGGTGCATGTAAGTGGCAAGGCTGACTGAGCCAAGGGACTCCTACGCCTCTGGGTTATGGATACCTCACTCGTCACCCACCACGAAAAGTGACTCCTACTTGGGGAAGCCACCCTGCTACTGACGGACGGGGCCGAACACGCAAAATGAAAGGAAAAGGGGCACGACTTTATGCAACGATAATAAAGTGTTCAGGCCTCAGCGGCCGCAAAAAGACACACGTGCATCCAACAGAAACTGCTCCGACAGAGTTAGGCGTCGCCCGGGGAAGGAGCCGCGCCTTCGGCTTTGTCCCCGCCCTCGGCAAAGTCCACCCCGGCTTCGGACGACGGCGCAGGCGGGAGGATCTCTGCCTCGAAGGTGGTCGCCAGCACTGCGCTCGGACCCGCGGCAGCCGCGTCGAGCCTCTAGACTTCTGCCAGGGTGGCTTCATCTTTGTCAGGAAGGCAATACCCCTCGCTGACCTGCTCCAGGTCCACGACGTAGTGGGAAGCGAGCACGGCGAAGGCCCGCCTGACGCCATGGTGTAGCGCCTCGCGGAGTCTGCCGTGCACATGATTGCCCAAGGCCTGTAGGCGACTTTGAGGGGAGCTTCCTGAGGGGACGTCGCCGAAGCCAAGGACCCGGCAGAAGTCCGAGATGGCCTCGGACATGGCCACGTGGTCGGCCTCCCTCTGTTCGGCCGCCCCGACAAGCGCCCTGGTGGACTCATCAAGGGTGGACTCAAGCTCTACGAACAGCCAGAACGCAAGGCCTCAAATACAAGCGTAGGAAACAAGCTGAAACAAAAACCGGAAATGGCCAGGACATACCTCCGGCTCAGGCATGCTGCTCCGAAGCTGCGGCCTGGGCTACGGCTAGTTCCGCTGCAAGGGCTCCAGCCCGGCTTTCGGCCTCGGCAGCCCGGCCCCGGGATTGGTCTCGCTCATCGACGACCTGGTCGAACTCCGACTGCCGTCGCTGCACCTCTGCGCGTGCCGCTGCCGCCTCTGCGCAAGCCGCTGCCGCCTCTGCTCTCAGATCGGCGCAGAGCAACCGAAGGTCCGCCACTTCGGCGCCCTGCTGGGAGAGGCGCGCAGTAGCCCCGGCAAGCGAGGTCCTCAGGGATCACAGCGAACCCCAGATATCGATCTCGTGGCGGATGAACGATGACTTGGCGGCGCTTAGATCCGTCAGATCCAAAGGGAAGGAAGCGGGGCGTCACAAGAGACGCCTTGGTCACAAAAAGGTACGCCTGAAACCATTACCTGGAGGATTTTGGGGATGTCCCTGCAGAAGACCTCCAGCGATGACCGGAGCGACCCCATCGTTGTTTCGGCGCACTTGCGGAGCTCGTCCCAAGACTGCTCCTCCCGCTCGTCGTCGAGAACGAAGAAGGGATCCGAAGCCCCACGGGTCCGGAACCGGAGCAACTGGGGCCGCTCCTCGGAGCTCCGCCGGCACAGCGACAAGGCTGCTGCTCGGTGGAACGGATCGCACTTCCACGCCCCCTCCTCCGAGGCACCAAGCGCCGACGCCTCGGCCATCTCAGCATCGGCAGCAATGGGTCGCTCCCCGACTGGGACAGCAGCGGCTTCAGCAGCAGTAGGCACCGGCACCAGCGGCATGTCCGGTGGGCCTGGGGCCATGTCTGCGCCAGCCACCTCCTCCAGCATGATGGCCGCCTCGGCAGAAGAGTCGGCCTCGGGAACTCGCTCCACAACGGCTGGTGCCGCCAGAGCCCCCCGCTGTGGAGCGCCTTGTGAGAAGGCTAGCTGAACAGCGAGGCCTAGCGCGACGCTGGCTGCGGAAGCCGACGCTGTCTTAAGGGCCTTCCGGGGAGCCAGATCGGTCAGGCCATGGATTCGCTTGCTGAGGAGGAAAGGAAAGTCGCGGTCGGGACATACGAATGAGAAGCCAGGACGAAGACGCTCCAAGATACTTACCCGCTCCGGGCCATGATCAACCGCGCCTGAGGGGAGGTCTCTCGGATCTCGACCCCCGAAGACACCGCCGAGGTCCGCCTCGCCGCCAGCTTCGGCATCACCCTCGCCTTGGGCACCTTGGATGCCCGGGATATTGACTGCCCGGGCGTTGCCACGGCGACCTGAGGGTCACCCTCCTACGCTGACGGCGTGGCCAATGGCTCCCGAGAAACAGACGCCTTGGCCTGACTCCCCGGGGTCACCTCGACTTCCCTGGCCAAGGGGTCAAGTACCCCCTCGGTCTGCCCCCGCTCGTCAGGCCGGGACCTCGGCGTCCCGACTCCGGGAACTGACGGCGCCAGCCCACTCGGGGGCTGGCTTGATGACTCCTGGCCTAGCCTCAAACCCGGGCTGAGCCCGAGGCGGGCAGCCATGTCGTCGTCCTCGTCATCATCTTCATCGTCGTCGTCGTCAGGCGTCTCCGGCGACGGCTCCCTCGGGAGCCCCTCCCTCTCCTTCCGACGACAGAGCTTCTCCAAGGCGTCTCGGGCCCACGTCCGCTCGTGGGCCCGGGCTTTCTTCGCGTCCTTCTTCTTCTTCTCCTCCATGACAACCCGCCACGCTGCTCGGTCCACCGCGTCCTCCGGGACCAGTGGCCGAGAAGGCTTGTGCCACCCGACCTCCTGGAAGCGGACGGAAATCCCGACCGTAAGGACCAAAGGCAACCTGACGCAAGGAGAAGGAAGGAGTGGATACTCACCAGGGTCACACACCCGTGGTCGGGGCGCATCAAGGGCTGAGAGAAGGCGCTGGTGTCCGGCTTTCCCAACGCGACGGCCACCCGCCCGTGGAGAACGTCGATGGGAAGAGGATCCGAGGACATCCGCGAGCCCTCCAAGTCAGCCTCTGGTGTCATCTCCCAAAGCGGTAACCGCCGCTTCGCCAAGGGAAGCACCCTACGGCGGTGAATGGCGGCAATCACTCCCGCGGCAGTAAGTCCTCCTTTCCGCAACACCTCCAGGGCCTTGAGAAGGGGCTCGAGGTTTTTCTGCCTGTCGTGCGGGGTCCCGTAGCGCCAGGTATCGGCAGCGGCGGTGACCACTCGTTGAGAAAACGGTGGAAGCATCTCGCCGTCATTCCGGAGGTAGAACCACCGGCGCTGCCACCCTTTGTTCAAGGACGCGAGGATGGCGGGGATGTACAACGACGCCCGCGACTGCCTCAGCTGGAGAATACAACCGCCGGCCCGCACTGCCGCGCGGACCCTCCTCTCTCCCGTCGGCGAAGCAAAAGGCTCCGCGGAGAAGAGATGAGTCCACAAGTCCCAGTGGGGGGCGATCCCCAAGTATCCTTCGCACAACGCTACGAAGATGGCGGCCTGCGAAATGGAGTTGGGACTAAGGTTGTGCAACTCCACCTCATAGTTGTACAGGATCGCCCGCATAAAGCGGCTTGCCGGCACACCGAACCCCCGCTCGTGGAAGGAGACGAAGCTCACGACGTACCCCGGCGCCGGGGACGGGGCGGTTCCGCTCGCGGGAGGAATCCACTCCGGCTGCCTCTCATCAGAGAGAGGGCGAAGTAAACCCTCGGCAACAAGATCCTCCAGGTCCTCCGCTGTGACTGTGGAGAAGGGCCATGGATCGCGCGGCGAGATGATGGTCACCCGGTCGGCCATCGCCGAGCAAAAGGGGTGGCGGCGAAAAGGACTGGGTGGGCGGTTTCCTTTTCTCCGGCTAAACCTCTCAGGTTGCGAAAACCTAAGAAGGAGGCAAGAAGCAGAGCAAAGGACCGTCGCCAGCCCCTCCCCCGAGTATATAAAGACCAAGGCGAGATCGGGCCAACGTTTCGCCCGGACCCGCCGCGGGATTCAAAAACCCAAGGCGAAACGGCCGTTCCTCGAACGGCTCGCGCACGCGCAACGGCCGCCCCGCAAACCGCTCGCCCCGTCGCATTAACTCCGCGGTGGGACAAGCGGCGTCTCTGGCAGGGGAAGCAAACGACGCTTCGCCTTCTCCATAATGACCGCGTCAAAAAAGGTACGCCACGTCATTCGACTTCGCATCCTTTTCCTTTTCCTCTTTCTCTCTCTTACAACAGGGACCGGGAAAGGGGGATACCCCGAAAGGGATCCTTCTCCGTGAAGGAAACAGGCTCCGAGCCTCCCTACTGATCAGAGGTTCGAAGGCCGGCCCCTCGGAGGGGTTTAGCGGCCGCCTCAGATCGATTGGGTTCTGCGCCCACTACTGGTCAGAGGTTTGATGGCCGGCCCCTCGAAGGGTTCAACAGCCGCCTCAGGCCACTCGGGCTCCGCGCCCACTACTGATCAGGGGTTCGTAGGCTGGCCCTCGAAGGGTTCACAGTCGCCTCAGACACAGAGCGAGGGATGACCCTGGGTACGTTCGATACATAACCAAGGCTCAAGCTACGCTCCCGAGGTACCCTAGGACATTTCCGAGACCAGCGGGAGAGATCTTGTAACGGAATCCCATCAGAGGGAGGCATCGAGCCCTCGGACCCCGTCAAAGGGGACCGGGTCCGGCAGATCACCCGCAGGTACTTTTGGAGCGCGCCTCCAGGCCTCTAGCCGACCCCTAGCAAATGGGGCACGGGCGTCCGCTCGGATTACCCGCCAGCAGCTCACCGGAAACACCATGTTCGGTGCCCTCCGAGGACAACATGGCGCTTTCCCCCCCTCCTCCTTGCGGAAAGGCGACACAGGGGCGTATGTAAAAAAGACGAGTCTGTCCTTGATCGTCCTCTCGCCCTGTGCAGAGGCTCAGGGGCTACTCTCGCAAACCCGGCTCCGGCCAAACCGTTGACAACGTCAACATACCATCCCGAGAACTTGGGACCCGATCGTGCACTCGGGCTACAGCCAGCTCACATGAGGGAACAACTAGACCAGCCGAAGTGTTGCGAAACGCACTAAGACCTCGAAGGAGTAAAACTACTCCTTCGAGGCCTCGGGGGCTACACCCGGCGGGTGCGCTCGCTTGCACCCACCGGAACAGAATGCAACCAAAAAAAGCTGGTCCCCTTGCAAAAAAGTGCGGCAAAAGCCTCTAAGCGAGTATTAGTACTCCCTTGGAGGCTCGGGGGCTACTGTCGGGGACCATAATTAGGGGTACCCTCAAGACCCCTAAATCTCAACTGGTAACCCCCATCAGCACAAAGCTGCAAAGGCCTGATGGGTGCGATTAAGTCAAGGGTCGGTCCATTCAAGGGACATGATCGCGCCTCGCCCGAGCCTAGCCTCGGGCAAGGGAAGCCGACCCCGGAGAACCTACGTCTCGCCCGAGGACCCCCCTCTAGCAACAGGCACACTATCGGCTCGCCCGAGGCCCAGCCTTCACCGAGAAGCAACCTTGGCCACATCGCCACACCGACCGACCAAATCGTAGGGGCATTTAATGCAAAGGTGGCCTGACACCTTTATCCTGACGCACGCCCTCTAGTCGACAGAGCCGAAGTGACCGCAGTCACTTTGCCGCTCTACTGACCGGTATGACAAAAGGACAGCGCCGCCTGCGCAGCTCCGACTGCTGAGCCACCCGACAGAGTGAAGCTGACAGCAGCCAAGGCCGGCCTCGGGCGTCATAGGAAACTCCGCCTCGCCCGACCCCAGTGCTCGGACTCGGGCTCAGCCCCGGAAGACGGCGAACTCCACTCCGCTCGACGCAGGGCTCGGACTCGGGCTCAGCCCCGGAAGACGGCGAACTCTGCTTCGCCCGACCCAGGGCTTGGACTCGGGCTCAGCCCTAGAAGACGGCGAACTCTGCTCCGCCCGACCCAGGGCTCGGACTCGGGCTCAGCCCTGGAAGACGGCAAACTCCGCTCCACCCGACCCAGGGCTCGGACTCGGGCTCAGCCCCGGAAGACGGCGAACTCCGCTCTGCCCGACCCAGGGCTCGGACTCGGGCTCAGCCCCGGAAGACGGCGAACTCCGCTCCGCCTGACCCAGGGCTCGGACTCGGGCTCAGCCCCGGAAGACGGCGAACTCCGCTCCACCCGACCCAGGGCTCGGACTCGGGCTCAGCCCCGGAAGACGGCAAACTCCGCTCCGCCCGACCCAGGGCTCGAACTCGGGCTCAGCCCCGGAAGACGGCGAACTCCGCTCCGCCCGACCCAGGGCTCGGACATGGGCTCAACCCCTGAAGACGACGAACTCCGCCTCACCCGACCCCAGGGCTCGGACATGGGCTCAGCCACAGGAGACGATGGACTCTGCTTCGCCCGACCCCAGGGCTCGGACTCAGCCCTGGCCTCAGCCGATGGTCTCTGCCTCGCCCGACCCAGGGGCTCGGACTCGACCACGACCACGAAAGACAAAGTCGACCTCGACCTCGGAGGAGCCTCCACATCGCCCAACCTAGGGCACGGACCGACCACGTCGACAGGAGGCGCCATCATTACCCTACCCCGAGCTGATTCACGCTACGGGGAACAAGACCGGCGTCCCATCTGGCTCGCTCCACTAGATAGGCAATGATGGCGCCCCGCACGCTCTGTGACGACGGCGGCTCTCGGCCCCCTTACGGAAGCAAGAGGACGTCATCAAGGACTCGACAGCCCCGACAGCTGTCCTTCCGCCAGGCTCCAGCACTCCTCCGACGGCCGCAACACCACACGAACCGGGTGCCAAAACCTCTCCGGCTGCCACGACGGCATGTACTTAGGGCGCTAGCTCTCCTCCGCTAGACACGTAGCACTCTGCTACACCCCCCATTGTACACCTGGATCCTCTCCTTACGCCTATAAAAGGAAGGACCAGGGCCCTCTTACAGAGGGTTGGCCCGCGCGGAGAAGGACGGGACGGCGCTCGCGCAAGGCCGCTCGCTCCCACTCCCGCGTGGACGCTTGTATCCCCCTACTGCAAGCGCACCCGACTCAGGCGCGGGGCTAACACGAAGGCCGCGGGATCCACTCTCTCACGCCTGCCTCCCTCCGGCTGCTTCCTTTCCCCCCTTCGCGTTCCGCCTTGCGTCGACCCATCTGGGCTGGGGCACGCGACGACAATTCACTCGTCGGTCCAGGGACCCCCGGGTTTCGAAACACCGACAAATAATGTGCATGAACTCACCAAAGGTGGGAGTTCATGTGAGGTGTAAGGCTGATCAACAAAATAAAGGTTGAAGCTGAGCATTGCTTTTATAAGTTGGTCAAAATTTTATTAGCAGTTACTAAGTGTAAGTAAATACCAAACCATAGTAATAAATAAAAGTAATAATAAAATAGTCCTAATGCGATGCAAATGACAAATTGAATTTAATTCCATAAATTAACTATGTGAGTGTCTGAGCTGCTCATGACCGTGCACGCCTAGTATACCAGTTTTACACTCTGCAGAGGTTGCACATCTTTACCCATAAGTCGTGTTACCCATTTTCCACGGGGTTGATTGGACCCTATACACCTCTACCAAGGAAGCGAGGTAGGGTACCACTACGAGGCCTTTACAAAGTTCCACTAGCTTCAAAAAACCCGCTACATTTTATAGGAAGCTCCAGCGCAGGGATCCCTCGCCTGACTGCCATGGCAGCAAAATCAACCCAAGGACCTCCCCACACTGACCACTCCCCTACTGCCCTTGCCCCTATCGGGTAAGGTAGTCATCCACTAGCTTTCCTAGTTAATCAGTCAAAGGCGTCCCATATACCACCCTTGTGGTAGCACTGTTTTCCTAGGTGGTTCTCCATGTTCCCATTAACATAATGATCTTATCATGAATAGTAAATAATAAACTGATAATAAAAAGTGTAATCATGAGTGATGTATATCTCTATACCTAAAACCACATAAAGCAATAGCACATACTACCCAAAAATATTCAGTGCTAAAACAAGGTATAAAGATAGCTAAAACTAGGGTAACCTATTGGATCCCATCGAAATTAACCTATGCAGATCATTATGATTAATAAGAACATGACTGGGTAAAAAGGAAGTGATCAAGGGCACAACTTGCCTTCAACGAGCTCCTGCTCAGTAGTCTCCACATGCTGAACCTCTGGATCCTCAGTGGCTGGCTCGTCTAATTGCATCAATACAAACAAACATGGAATACCAAAAATTAACATCACACCAAACAATAGAACAAAATGCATGATAATATTCTACGCTGCGTAATGAGATCAAAAGAACAAGAACCACTAAATTTGGATCTACGGTTATTAAGTTATGAATTCTGAAGATATTTAGTTCTTGGAATAGAATAATTCAAGTGATAAATTTTAATTCAAGTTACATGGCTAAACAGAGGTACTAGTTGATAGAAAATATTATTACAAAATTAATGCCACTGGAATGGGTCAATTTGGAGCTAAAATGAATTAAATATAAATTTCACAAGTTTCTGGAATTATTTGTGTATTGAAAATCAATTTCTAAACTTACTTAATTGATTTCCCTGAGCTCTAGACAGCGCGCCAACTAATAAAAAGCTCGGGGTCAAACCTGTAAAAATTCCCCAGACTCAGCCTCTCTCTAGTGCGGACTGCGGGTTGATTTTTACTTTAGTCATGGTCTCTTTAGCAATTTTGACACGGCGAAGGGGTATGTAGGGTTTCTGACCGTTGGATCAACCTTCAATGGATCTTATTAGATCCGAAATCCAAACCCTGCCTGTCACACCCGGTTTTAGAAGGCAAACCGAATGCGAACCATGTACGTGCCAGGATCAGCAATTCACGTACACAGCAGTTACATAACATGGACATCATCACACAGTGCTCAAATAGTATTAAAAAGGGAAATAATAGTCGATTACATCATATGTCTGAGACATCCACATAGTCTTTACAATAAATCAAAGTGCAAAAATGAAACGTAGACAAATGCGGCCTTCACAGGCAGCCGACTAGGGGTTGCCACTAACCCACACCTAGAACTCATCCTAGTCTTGGAACTCCTGGAAGTCTCCTTCCACGGCTTCATCTTCTCCTGAGCAGTGGTTGCAATGCGGACAACCTGGGAGGGGGAGATTTGGTGTGTAGAGCAAGGGTGAGTACACATCAACATACTCAGCAAGTATCCTGTTTGGCTGTAGTGGACTAGCTTTATGTGGGGGTAAGTCAAGCAGTTGCTTTTAGTTGGTCAGATTATTATTACTAGTGGAGAAAGCCAAGTTTTAGAATTAACCCACGTTATTAACCCAAACGTACTCCTTCCCAACGGAAAGAATACCACTTACCATTACCATAATCAATACCAAAACCATCATTCTCATTGCCACCTATAATGCGAACATCTCTTATCAAGTACCACTAATCACTGGAGCTCCCTTGGCCGCTCATAACCGCGAGCACGGCTGATATATCAGTTTTCAAACACTCTGCAGAGGTTGTGCACTTTACCCACAAGCCATGATTCCCTTTCTACCCAGAGAGAGCTACTCCCCATTGACCACTACCTAGGTGGTCCAGCAGGGCATCACTATGTAGCCTTTACAAAGATTCCCCAGGGCTGTAGCCGCCCGTTAGGTTTCCTAAATGTACCGCACTCCTCCCCAAGGGACAAATCAACCTTGGCAGAGCGAGCCGCATACACCGAGCCCCATTGATGGCATGACGGCGAAGCGAACTACACCCCAGTTCCTCTAATTATTCAGCTAAGGGCGTCCCATTCCACCCTCATGGTTGCACTGTTTTCTCGGGCGGTCATCCAACGAACAGGTCCTTACGGAGAGGCACTCGAGAAACTGCTCGAGCCCCCTTGGAGGTCACAAGTATAACATCATTATAAAAGAGGGGAAAACAACATATCATTGATATTTCTCATCATGTTCATTGATTAGAGTTGAGCAATAGCATAAGACTAAGCAATAATAATCCAACCCAAATAGGTAAACAAGGACACGGATAACAAAAGCTAGTCAATCCTTAGGTATAAATGTGTAATGCGGGAGGTGAATTAAAGTATGTATAGGACAGAGATAGGTCAAGGGACACTTGCCTCCACCAACTGACTGCTGCTCAGGGGCTTCTCCTGCGAGTTCTTCGGGCTCTTCAACCGGATCGTTCTCTATGCGAGCGCAAACATACATACATCCACATATTTAATTCAAAAGAACATTACACCATGCAATAGAATGAGTAAATAAACAGACGTTCCACGCGGGCTCGCAATTAAGGTTAAGAGAGAAAGAGAAAAAGACAGTCGAGAAACGATCACGTTACATTATTATAAATTAAACCACTCTCTTATTAGAAGGGAATTAATTTGGACACTACGTTTTAGCATAAAGTAAAATCAAGTTCCACATTTAATCATTATAAACAATTGAAGATGACTGAAAGGGAGTGGTCGCACGTCGAGACTTACGACACGACATTTAGATTGAATTAAGAAGTAAATGACTCGCCGCGCGATAGAGCGCACAACGAGGCACTTGCACCAATTATAAAGAGACGTTAAGCATCGCACGATGAAACGCACGACGACATACGTCAATAGAGCTGAGTTTAAAGTGGAACATCGCGTGACTGGACGCGCGATGTCGCACATTAAACAACCTAAAATTAAAATGGATCGTCGTGCGGCGAAACGCGCGACGCAGCACATTAATAGAATCTGAAATTAGACAAAATCGTCGCGCGACGAAGCGCGCGACGCAGCACGCTAACTAACGGAGTTTGAAATTTACTAAAAACCAAGCATAATCACCGCGCGCGTGGGTTTTGCGCACGCGGGAACGCGTTAGGGGGGTAAACGGGGCCACGCGAGTCGTGCCGGGGCCGGGATGCCGCGCGCAGGGGCCGAAGACCGCGCGCAGGGGTCCGCGCGCCGGGGCAGGGTCCGCGCCGGGAAGTGAGCAGGGGCGGGCGTGAGCGCCGCCGCGCAGGGGGCTAAGGCGGGGACGAGCGTCGCCGGGGAGGGGAGGGGCGGGGGCGAGCGCCGCCGCGCAGGGGGCCGGGGCGGGGACGCCGCGCCCATAGGCAGGGACACGCATGCGCGCAGGGGAGGAAGGGAGGGCACGCGCAGGGGAGAGAAGAGGAGGGAGAGGGAGAGAGGGAGAGAGAGGAGAAGGGAGGGGAGGGGAGCTCACCTCGGGGTCCAAATTCCGGTGATCGCCGTCTCCAATCCCTAGGGCACCATGGGGAGAGAGAGGTGGGAGAGGGAGAGGGAGGTTGCTGCGCGGGAAATCCAAATGAGAGAGGGATAGGAGGAGGGGGGCGCATGGGGAGGGGGTGTGGGGCGCCGGGGGCGCGTGGGCCGGACTGGGCCGGACTGGGCCGGGCTGGGTCACACCGTGGGTCGAAACCTCGCGGCATGCACAACCACAGATCGGAAGATCGATTCGTGAACCGAAATCCAAAACGGGGCAAGACGAATACACGACTAAACACGACATCAGACAAAGAAATGTGCTTCGGCATGATGCAACACTCATGTCAACTTAGGTTTTGTTTATGCACAACACGGACACCCGTCACTATATTGGTTTGAAATTGGGAAGAAGGAGCAAAATGGGAAGAGAAAAGAGAGTAACGCCCGAATTTGGTGAGAGAAAAGAAGAAAAAATTCTACCCCCAAATTCAGGGCGTTACAAACCTATCCCCCTTAAAAGAATCTCACCCTCGAGATTCAGGGTTGGCTAGCAAAGAGCTCAGGGTATTTAGCCATCAGATCATCTTCACGCTCCCAGGTTGCTTCTTCCTTAGAGTGGTGATTCCATCTGACTTTGCACATTCTGATGGTCTTCCTTCGGGTGACTCTGTCTGCCGTCTCAAGGATCTATGCTAGTTTCTTTGTGTAGGTCAAGTCCTCCTGAACCTCCAGACCTTCCACTTGCAACTGCTCTTCTGGCACACGCAAACATTTCTTTAACTGAGACACATGAAAGACATCATGCACTGCGGATAAGCCTTCTAGCAAACTGAGCTGATAGGCCACTTCTCCACGCCTTGCGAGAATCTGATATGGACCGATGTAGCGGGGTGTTAGCTTGCATTTGACTCCGAATCTTCTGACTCCTCTGATCGGTGACACTTTCAGATAGACGGTCTGCATAGCTTTGCTGCCTTGATTGCGCTATCTTCAAATTCTCTCGGACCATCTTGATGTTCTCTTCAGCTTCAAGCAGAATGTCTGGCCCGAACATTTGCTTTTCTCCAGGCTGATCCCATTGCAACGGAGTTCTACAACTCCTTCCATAAAGCGCCTGAAATGGTGACTTCTTCAAGCTGGCTTGGTAACTGTTGTTATAGGAGAACTCTGCATAAGGCAACTTCTTGTCCCATCCGGACTGATCTTGCAACGCACAGGCCCTCAACATGTCTTCAAGGATTTGATTGGTTCTTTCAGTCTAACCATCTATTTGCGGATGATAGGCTGAACTGAAATTCAGATGTGTACCCAAAGCTTCATGCAATTGCTGCCAGAAATGAGAGGTGAACTGCGTTCCTCTGTCTGACACTATCTTCTTTGGCACACCATAAAGACAAATGATCCGAGACATGTACAATTCTTCCAATACTGCACTGCTGTAGTTGGTCTTGACAGGTATGAAGTGGGCTGACTTGGTTAAGCGGTCCACTACTACCCAAATGGAATCGTAGCTGGCTCGAGTGTGAGGCAATCCGACTATGAAGTCCATACTGATTTCATCCCATTTCCACTGAGGAATTTGCAACGGTTGCAACAATTCAGCTGGTCTCTGGTGCTCTGCCTTGATCCGCCGACAACTATCACACATAGCCACATACTCTGTGATTTCCTCTTCATTCCGTACCACCAGAATTTCTTCTTCAGATCCTGATACATCTTCTCACTTCCAGGGTGAATCGAATAGGCTGTCTCATGAGCTTCCTTGAGGATCAACTCCCGAATAGATTGGACATTGGGAACACACAAGCGATCTTTGAACCATATCACACCTTCTGCGTCTTCCCTAAAATCTTTGCCTTTGCCTTCCAGAATCAGTCGCCGGATCTCACTGATCTTCTCATCATTCTTCTGCGCTTCTTTGATTTCCCGCTCCAGGGTAGGTTCCAACTCAATGGTGACTCCTCGTGAATTATTCAAAAATCCGAGACTCAACCAGTCAAACTCTTTGGCCAACTCATAAGGCATCGGATGAGCGACCATCAGATTGACTTGACTCTTCCTGCTCAAAGCATCTGCCACTACGTTCGCTTTGCCTGGATGGTAGTGAATCTCCAACTCATAGTCTTTGATCAGCTCTAACCATCTTTGTTGCCTCATATTCAGCTCTGACTGAGTGAATATGTACTTCAGACTCTTGTGGTCTGTGTAAACATCACATTTCTGTCCATATAGATAGTGCCTCCACGTCTTCAGTGCGTGAACCACTGCTGCCAACTCTAGATCATGGATTGGGTAATTCTTCTCATGAACCTTCAGCTATCGGGACGAGTAAGCCACAACTCTTCCCTCCTGCATCAACACACATCCCAAACCAGTGTAACAAGCATCGCAATACACCGAGAAGGGCTTGTGCACATCAGGCAAGACTAAGACAGGCGCTGTAGTCAACTTCTCTTTCAGCGCTTCAAAGGCTTCTTGACATTTCTGGGTCCACTTGAATTTAACCTTGTTGCCTAGCAAAGCTGTCATTGGCTTCGCAATCTTCGAGAACCCTTCAATGAATCGCCGATAATATCCGGCCATTCCAATGAAGCTCTTGATTCCTCGGGCATCTGTTGGCGCTTTCCAGTTCAGAATGTCTGCCACTTTCTTCGGATACATAGCCAATCCTTCTTTGTTGATTATGTGACCCAAGAACAGGACTTCACTGATCCAGAACTCGCACTTGCTCAACTTTGCATACAACTGGTGCTCTCGCAATCTCTGCAATACCATCCTCAAATGATCTACATGCTCTGCTTCGCTTTGAGAATATACCAGAATATCATCAATAAATACCACCACAAACTTGTCAAGATAATCCATGAATACACTGTTCATCAAGTTCATGAAGAAAGCTGGTGCATTTGTTAGACCGAAAGACATCACAGTGAACTCATACAACCCATACTTAGTAATGAATGCCGTCTTCGGAATGTCTGAAGGTCGAATCCTGAGCTGATGATAACCTGACCTCAGATCTATCTTGGAGAACACGCTGGCTCCTCTCAACTGGTCGAACAGATCTTCTATTCTGGGCAAAGGGTACTTGTTCTTGATGGTGACCTCATTCAGAGCTCGATAATCGATACACATCCTTTTGGTGCCATCTTTCTTCTCCACGAATAAGACAGGGGCGGCCCAAGGTGAGGTGCTTGGCCAGATGTAACCTTCCTCTGACAACTCATCGATCTGCTTCTTAAGTTCAACCAACTCTGGTCCAGATATCCTGTCAGCTCTCTTAAAGATGGGGGCGGTTCCAGGAAGAAGCTCTATAGCAAACTCAACTTTTCGCTCTAGTGGCATACCTGGTAAGTCCTTTGGAAACACATCTGGGAATTCGGACACAACCTTGATACTCTCAATTGGGTCTGCTTCGCTGCTATCAATAGCCATCTTATAACAACTTCCTTTCTTTGGCTCAGGCGGGACTAACTCGGTCACCACTTCCTCTCCTAGTGGGGACACCAACTTGATCGTCCTCTTATCACAACTGATAACTGCCTGATACTTATCTAGCCAATTCATCCCTAGGATGACATCTATTCCCTGAGTACCCATTACTATGAGGTTAGTGGGAAACGCTATCCCCCTTATTTCCACACTTACATTCAAACAAATGCTATCGGCTCGAATTCTACCACCGGCTGAGTCAATTTGAATGGGGGTTGACATGGTAGTTACTGGAAGATTATGTGCTTCTACCCATGATGCAGTAATGAATGAATGCGTTGCTCCAGTATCATATAACACTTCTGCAATATGAAAGTCGACTGGAAACATACCTATTATCATGCCGGGGGTCTCCTGAACTGCTTCAGCCTCCAAGTGGTTCAGTCTCCCATGATTGTAGCGCGGCTGAGAGCGGTTGCCTGCTCCAGGCTGAGACACATTCTGCTTTGCTGGGGCATTAGGGCCTGACTGCTGCTGGGCTGCCTTCTTCGGACATTGCATCACCCAATGGCCTTGCTCTCCACAGTGGAAACATGTTCTGTTTCCAACCTGAGCTGGTGCTACCTGATTGTTCTGCTGATTTGCTGGGGCAGGAAGACGAGGTGCCTGCTGATTCTGCCTCTGGAACTGACCTCCTCCTGACTAATTGTTCTGGCGATTCTGATACGGGTGCTGAGGATACTGAAGCGTCCCGGTCCTTTGGGATTCAAATGTGATACAATTACTAGTCCTAGGAGGCTAGTAACCACATTCATTACTTCAAATAGTTGTAGAGTCTGAGTAAAGTTATTATAATACCAGGGGATACAAGCTCGAGAGTGAGCCGAAAATCTTAAAACGCAGTGGAAAGTAAAAATAGCCCAGGCCACAGGCAGGACTGGGTGAAGACACAGCCCCTTCAATCAAGCATAGTAGAAAAGAAGTCTTCAGCTGCTGAAAAACATAAATAAATCTGGGTGAATACACTAGGTATTCCGCAAGCCCACCCGGCTCCCGTAAAGAGAAAGTGACCTATATTGTACATGCTTCATATGGTGGAGTTGAAGTCACTCATATTTTTTTAGAGAAAGGCAGTGCTCGTTGTTTAAGGTTTTCCCAAGACAATAGAAATGACCCTTGTCTGACCACCAATGAGCTTCCTGCTCCCGTGGTACTACTTGCTTTCCAGTAACCCACACACACATTTCCCTATTCCCGGTTGTAGTAGAAACACTAATTGTCATACCATACCAGACTCGTCAATACCAGTGGACATGGACTATTCGAATAGGTTCAGACTCTGTGCAGAGGGGTACACTTTACCCACTAGTCCGGCTCTGCGATCTCATGGCCAATGAGATCCGAATCCGAAACTCTTTCCTTCCTTGCACGTCCTAACCTTAACGGTCATACCAGAAGGAGTCAGGCCACCGCCATGTCCAAACCGGACAAATCTTTCCCCCTCCTTATCCTCCCGGTGCTCCCTAGCCTTCATAACCCTGGGGTTGGATCGTACGAGTTCAGATCGAGTGGCTGCCCACACAGCCTCGAGTGATTGTACTTTTTGTGAGTACAGGTAATGAAAGATGACAAACCTGTCCTTATACGAGAGGACGATCCTTCTGCTCACGCCTAAACCAGCTGAGCCATCACCTTAGGCCCTCCCCTAAACCAGGGAGTCCCTGATCATCCCACTCACCAGGTGATGAGGGTGAATACCCTTCATCGCATACTTTTTGGAAAACATGTTACTTGCACCCTTATACTTATCCCACATCTTGTAATCGAAGGTAATAGTTAATGCGGGCTCTCTCATGCTCACCATGCAATTTGATTCCATCCCATAATCCAGGCTTGGGTAGTGGTAGAGAGAAATAGGTAAATAATGCATCAAGGGAAGGATGGACTTGCCTTCGTCGAAGCTTTCCTGGCACAAGAGGTTTATCTCGGAGGGGTCGGGTTCTTGCCCTTCTTCCGGAGCTATAAGTTCCAGAGGATCGGATCCCTCTTCCGCTAATCAAACACAGATAATAACAATACATCAAACATGGTGACTTTTAGTGGGGGTGTGCCATTTATTATATCTCATTATTTTGGTGCCCTATAATTTATTTGAACTATTTTTGGTACATAAAATATTAGCATATAAGTATATATATGAAAATGGGGAAAAGAAATGGGAAAAGAAAAAGAAAAAGGAATTTCCATCTAGCTAACCCGGGGGGAAATATCGGCCCACCCGAGCGCGAGCGCGCACGCGCGGGCGCGCTTGCGGCCCAGCTAGCCCAGCTGCGCGGGAGCGATGGCGGGGAATGGCGCCGTGGCGCGGGCCCGCATGCCAGAGAGAGGGAGGGGGCTGACGGCGTTGACGGCAACGGAGGGAGGGGGGTTTCAACCGGAGTCCGGCCGGCGGCGAATCCCACGGCGGTTCTCTACCGTCGGTACGGTTCTTCGGCGGGGAGGCGGTGGCGAGGCATGGGCGAGTGCAGGGGATCACGGGGGTGGGGCCAATTTGACCGGCGAGGGCCTATGGCGGCCGGTCCGCGATGCGGTGGCGGGTGTCCGCAGCGGCGTGGTCGCCGGTGCGGCAATTGGGTGCAATAGGGGGCGGGGAGGTGTGCCTCGTGACCGTGATCGTGTGGCGGGGCTCAAGCGCTAGTTTAATTGTACAGAGGGTCACTAGAAAGGGGGAGAGGAGCTCACCAGAGCGACGAGGGAGGCACGGCGGTGCTAGCTCGATTGGTTCGAGGGAAAGCAGTGGAGGTGGCCGGAGCTGGTGTGGTGAAGACGGGGCTCGGGCGGGTCCTTTTATAGGCGCCCGGGGGAGGGAGAGGGATGGAGGAGACAGCGAGCACCGGCGAGCTCGCCATGATGGCGGTAATGGCGCTAACGCCGATTGAGATGGCTCGGGCAGGCGGGGGGGTGAGGGGACGGCTCGGGCAAAGTGGCGGGGGTTTGCTGCGGCCAGTGCACGCCTTAATGGCGAGGCGACGGGGCGAGAGGGGCTCGGCGGCGGATGCGCCGGTGATGGCATGGGCGAGACAAAGGAGCTGACAGGCGGGGCCAAGCTGCCAGAGAGAGGGAGCGGCGCGAGAGGGAGGGAACGAGTCGCTGACGGGCGGGGCCAGGATGTCAGCGAGGCACGCGGCGTGCGGAGCTGGGCCGCCTGGGCCGGGGAGAGAGGAGGGGAAAGCGTGAGCGCGTGGGGGTTGGTTGGGCCGGATTCGGCCCAGCCGAGGAAGGGGGAAAGTTTCTCTTTTTCTTTTCTTTTTCTGATTTCTAATTCCTCTCTTTTCCTTTTTCAAATTTTGTTTCTCTTTGTTTCTTTTTTCATTTGAATCAAAAATTCTCTAAATGATCTTGAGTGATAAATATAGTCTATGTGAGGTGATCCTATCATTACAAGTGTATGCATATGATGAGGTGATCTAGGGGTAGAATTAAGGGAGAAAATAAATTAAAGGGGGGGGTTAAGAGGTTAGGGTTTCAAACCTTGGGTTGGGATTTTTGGGATGTTACAAACCTACACCACTTAAAGGAATCTCGCCCTCGAGATTCAGACTGGATTTGAGAAAAGATAAGGGTATTCCCTCCTCAAGGAGTCCTCACTCTCCCAGGTAGCTTCCTCTTCTCCTTCTCTGTTCCACTGAACTTTATAGAGCTTCACCTCTGAGGTGCGGGTCTTTCTGACTGCTGAATCAAGAATCTTCACTGGCTTCTCACGGTACTGAAGATCTTTCTGAATCTGCACTGCCTCTTCATTGATGTGACTTTCTGGTGCTTGCAGGCATTTGCGGAGCTGGGATACGTGAAACACATTGTGGATGTCAGACATGGACTCTGGTAATTCAAGACGGTATGCTGCAGGTCCTACTCTGCCAATGATGGGATAGGGGCCGACAAACCGGGGTGCTAGCTTTCCTTTTGCTTGGAACCTCCTGACACCATGCATCAGAGAGACCTTGAGGTAGATGAAGTCTCCTTCCTCAAATCCTAGTTCCCTCCGCCTGTTGTCCGCATAACTCTTCTGCCGACTCTGAGCTTCAAGTAATCTCCTGTGGATCAGGGCAACTTTTTCTTCTGCCTCTTTGACAAAGGCAGGTCCTTCCAGTGCTTTTTCCCCTACGTTGGACCACATGAGAGGGGTCTGGCATTTTAGTCCATACAGTGCTTCGAATGGTGACATCTTGATGCTGGCCTGATAGCTGTTGTTGTATGAGAACTCTACGTAGGGTAGACTGGATTCCCCACTTCTATCGAATGCTAGCACACATGCTCTTAATAAATCTTCGAGGACTTTGTTAACTCTTTCTGTCTGCCCATCTGTCTGAGGGTGATAAGCGGTGCTGAAATCTAGCTTTGTGCCCATAGCCTTCTGAAGGCTTGTCCAAAATTTGGAGGTGAACTGGGTTCCCCTGTTTGACACTATCTTTCTTGGGATGCCATGGAGTCTGACTATCTCCTTGAGATAAATCCGGGCAAGGGTGGCCCCTCCAAAGGTAGTTTTCATTGGGATGAAATGGGCTATCTTGGTGAGGCGATCTATTATTACCCAGATGGAATCATTCCCTTTTTGCGTCCGGGGCAGTCCGGTTACGAAGTCCATGCCTATTTCTTCCCACTTCCATTCAGATATCGGGAGGGGTTGCAATAGGCCTGCAGGTTTTTGGTGCTCGGCCTTCGTTCGTTGGCAGATGTCACACCGGGCCACATACTGAGCTATCTCTTTCTTCATCCCCCTCCACCAGTATCTGGTTTTGAGATCTAGGTACATCTTGGTAGTCCCTGGGTGGATGGAGTAGGTTGAGTTGTGAGCTTCTTCGAGTAGGACCTCTCGTGCCTCCCCTTTTGGTACACACAGACGATTTTTGAACCAAAGGACTCCTTGGTCATCTGTCCGGAGGTCCGGCAGTTGTTCCTTACGGGCTTTCTCCACAAGTCTTGCTGTCTCTGAGTCTAGACGTTGAGCTTTGTATATGAGGTCTTCCAGTACTGGTCTGACTTCGAGACTGATGTTGTTTCCCAGACATGTATTTAGTTGAGCTGATTCCTTCTTCCAATCTTCTAAAAAGTTGGTCCCCTTTATTCCGAATGGTTTTCAACTGAGGGCGTCTGCTACCACGTTGGCTTTCCCGGGGTGATAATGAATTTCCAGGTCATAATCCTTGATCAGCTCTAGCCATCTTCGCTGACGAAGGTTGAGATCTGGTTGAGTGAATATATACCTCAGACTCTTGTGATCGGTGAAAACGTGACATTTGTTCCTGATTAGGTAATGCCTTCATATCTTCAAGGCATGCACTATGGCTGCCAATTCCAAATCATGGGTGGGGTAATTCTGTTCGTGCAGCTTGAGTAGACGCGATGCATAAGCAATGACTTTCTCGTTTTGCATCAGTACACACCCTAAACCTTGCCTCGAGGCATCACAAAATATGACAAAATCCTGATGGATATCTGGTAGTGTCAAAACGGGTGCGGTCGTGAGTTTCTCCTTTATGATCTGGAAACTTCTTTCACATTTTGGGGTCCACACAAATTTATGGTCTTTCTTGAGAAGCTCGGTCATAGGTCTTGCTATGCTGGAGAATCCTTTGATGAAGCGGCGGTAATATCCTGCCATTCCCAGAAAGCTTCGAACTTCACTAGCGTTGGTCGGCTGCCTCCATTTTGATACTGCTTCCACCTTGGAAGGGTCCACTTCTATTCCTTCTGCGGTTAAGATATGCCCAAGGAAGGCTATCTTTTCCAACAAGAATTCACATTTACTGAGTTTGGCATAAAGTTGGTGCGCCCTGAGTTTTCCGAGAACGATCCGAAGGTGACGCTTATGGTCTTCACGGCTCTTGGAGTAGATAAGGATGTCGTCAATGAAGACCACAACAAACTTATCTAGCTCCTCCATAAACACTTTGTTCATGAGGTTCATGAAAAAGGCGGGTGCATTTGTCAGTCCGATCGGCATTACTGTGAATTCATATTGTCCGTACCGGGTGACAAATGCAGTCTTTTGGATGTCTGCTTCCTTGATCCTCAATTGGTGATAACCAGACCTTAGGTCTATCTTGGAGAAGTATTTGGCCCCTTGAAGCTGATCGAAGAGGTCGTCGATCCGAGGAAGTGGATACTTGTTCTTGATGGTGACTTCATTTAACGATCGGTAATCAATGCACATTCTCATGCTTCCATCTTTCTTAGAGACGAACAGGACTGGTGCTCCCCAAGGGGACGAGCTGGGATGAATGTATCCCTTTTGCTGAAGATCTGCGATTTGAAGCTTCAGTTCTGCTAACTCGGTAGGAGCCATGCGATATGGTCTCTTCGCGATGGGTGCCGTTCTAGGGATCAGATCTATGTAGAATTCCACTTCTCTTTCCGGTGGCATTCCTGGTAGTTCTTCTGGAAACACATCCATGAATTCTTCTACCACTAATATATTTCCTGTTGCTAGATTGAACATCATTGGATCATTGGCAGGTGGCTGGGCCTGACAAGAGACTGACTTTCCTTGGTGGTCTGTGAGGAGGACTGTCTTGTCTGCGCAACTGATGATACCTTTGTATTTAGTTAACCAATCCATTCCTATGATCACATCAATTCCTTTGGATGGCAAGACGGTTAAGTCTGCCAAGAATACTACCCCACTTAAATGGATTCTGACTTGGGAGCATTTGAGCTGGCATAGAAGGTCGGATCCTGGGGTTTGGGTGACCAAGGGAATCCCTAGAGGAGTAGAGGGAATGCCATGTTTCTCCACAAAACTAGTGGCTATGAAAGAGTGGGATGCTCCAGAATCGAAAAGTACGGTAGCGGGAGTAAATTCAACAAGGAACTCACCGAGCACTACTCCCGGAGCTTGCTGAGCCTCCTAGGCATCGACGTGATTCACTCGTGCCCTTCCTTGGTACTGGGTCTTGTTCTCTTGGCTGCCGAAGGAGGGCGCCTTGGGGGCGGATGCTGGGGTATTCTTGGGGCCATTCACCGAGTTGGAGTAGGCGGGTCCTGGTGGCTTTAGCTGGGGACAGTTGTTCTTGAAATGACTGGGATCTCTGCAGTGCCAACATGCATTCACCGGGGGTTGGTTACTTGCAACTGAGGGGGCATGGAAAGAGCTCTGACTCTACTGACTGAACCGTGATGGGGCGGGTCCAGCTGGTCTACTGAAGTTTGGTCCCTTGGGTGGGAATCCAAATGATCGAGTCTTCTGGTGCCGGTCTTGCTGCTGAGCCCACAGGACTTGGAACTTTCTTTTGAGATGCCCTTTTTCTTCCTCCTTTGCCCTTTCAACTTGCATGGCCTTGTTGGAAAGGTGAGAGAAACTGAGGAAGTCTTGGCTAGCCAGAATTGTCTTGAGTTCTGGCCTGAGTCCCTTTAGGAAACGGGCCATCTTCTTGCCCTCGGTACTGACGTCATCTGGCGCGTAGCGGGCTAACTCCGTGAACTTGTGCACATATTCGCTGACAGATCTTCCATCTTGAGTCAGTTCTCGGAACTCGTCTTCCTTAAGTTGAACGAGCCCCTGGGGCACATGGTGCTCCCGGAAAGCCGCTTCAAACTCTGCCCAGGTAGCATCTCTGATGGTGACGTTGAAGGTATCCCACCAGGCTAAAGCCATCCTGGAAAGTTGATGGGCAGCCAGTTGAACACGCTGATTTTCTGGACATCCGATGGCTTCCAGCTTTCTTTTAATCGTGCGCATCCAATCGTCGGCATCGAGGGGATTGCTTGATCCGGCAAATCTGGGAGGCTTGAGCCTCAGGAAATCCCCCATTCTGTCTTGCGGTCTTCCACCATTTGGTTGTTGATTGTCCAGACTTCGAGTGAGGACCTCGATGAGTCGGGTTTGATTGGCTAGAACTTGGGCTAGATCTAAGGGTAATTTCAGAGGTGCGGGGAGGTGGGTTTCAGTTTCCTCTCTAATGGCTTCCCCTTCAGCTCTCAGGGGAAACCCTGCTCCAAACCTGGAGGCGATAGGCGTGGTTTTATCCGAAGCCATCTGCCAGGGGAGAGAGTCACTATCATGCACATGCCAATTGTTTTCAAACAAGCCATTTTTATTCATTACATCAGTGCATTACAAGCATATGGTTATGACAAGTTGTACTACACGAGAGCGTTCCCTGAGGTACTACCGAACTCTTTCTCTAAGGTATCCCCAAATTCCTTGAGAAGATCATCAAGGCTTACTAGGGATATATCCTCGGCGTCAGACCAATCATCTACCCTAGGGGGAGGTGGGGCTGGAGGGGTCTTCTTCTTCTTCTCCGTTTGGCACCCTCGGTTGGTGGTCTTCTTCTGGATTTTCTTCTTAGGAGCGAGCTTCTTTAGCTTCTTGTCATAGTCCATCTTTAGGGTTCGATAGGCCTCACGGGTATTGGCCTCCTCGCCTTCTGCTATATCGAGACACTCCTGGAGAGATGCCTTTTCTTGCTTAAGCTCTTTGACTTGCTGCTCTAGGCTTTCCACCTGGGAGTTTAGGTGGGTGCAGTGGGAGGAGAGGTCATCGTAGTGGTTGTCGAGGGTGTGGAGGTATCCGGCCATGTAGACAATGGTGGGGTCTCTCCCTGACAGAGCCTGAAGTCTTTTCCTCCAGGTGGGGGTATTTTTGTTGTTGGGTGGGAAATAACGAAGGGGGATCTCAGAGATCCCTTGGCTGTAGTTTTGGCATAGCTGTTTAAGGGCTTTTCGGGCTACACTTTAGCAAGTGTCTGGGAAGCGGTGCCCGGTGAAGTTGACTTGGAAGGGAGGGTGGTTTGGGTAGCTTCGGCTTTCTCCCAGGTAGACTGCCATAGAGCACTTTTCTACTCCATTTTCGTGGTATTCCTTCTAGACATATTCGGGCTTCTTGCGGATCCCCATGCGTAGCGCGCAACTCCACAAGAGGTGAGGGAATCCTTCTTCCCCTGAGCAATAGGATGTCCTAATAACCCAGGAGTCTTCCATCTGGTAGAAGAAAAGAAGGGTCTATTAATATCGGGGAAAGGAGAGAGAGTGTTTCTTGGGGGTAAGAGGTGTTTTCTTGTTAAGGCAACTTTTTAAGGTCAGGGCTGCGGTCTACGGCCAGTCCTATAGGGCTCTGATACCACCTGAAGCGTCCCGGTCCTTTGGGACTCAAATGTGATACAATTACTAGTCCCAGGAGGCTAGTAACCACATTCATTACTTCAAATAGTTGCAGAGTCTGAGTAAAGTTATTAGAATACCAGGGGATACAAGCTCGAGAGTGAGCCGAAAATCATAAAACACAGTGGAAAGTAAAAATAGCCCAGGCCACAGGCAGGACTGGGTGAAGACACAGCCCCTTCAATCAAGCATAGCAGAAAAGAAGTCTTCAGCTGCTGAAAAACATAAATAAATCTGGGTGAATACACTAGGTATTCCGCAAGCCCACCCGGCTCCCGTAAAGAGAAAGTGACCTATATTGTACATGCTTCATATGGTGGAGTTGAAGTCACTCATATTTTTTCAGAGAAAGGTAGTGCTCGTTGTTTAAGGTTTTCCCAAGACAATAGAAATGACCCTTGTCTGACCACCACTTAGCTTCCTGCTCCCGTGGTACTACTTGCTTTCCAGTAACACACACACATTTCCCTATTCCCGGTTGTAGTAGAAACACTAATTGTCATACCATACTAGACTCATCCATACCAGTGGACACGGACTATTCGAATAGGTTCAGACTCTGCGCAGAGGGGTACACTTTACCCACTAGTCCGGCTCTGCGATCTCATGGCCAATGAGATCCGTATCCGAAACTCTTTCCTTCCTTGCACGACCTAACCTTAACGGTCATACCGGAAGGAGTCAGGCCACCGCCATGTCCAAACCGGACAAATCTTCCCCCCTCCTTATCCTCCCAGTGCTCCCCAGCCTTCATAACCCTGGGGTTGGATCATACAAGTTCAGATCGAGTGGCTACCCACACAGCCTCAAGTGGTTGTACTTTTTGTTAGTACAGGTAATGAAAGATGACAAACTGGTCCTTATACCAGAGGACGATCCTTCTGCTCACGCCTAAACCAGCTGAGCCATCACCTTAGGCCCTCCCCTAAACTAGGGAGTCCCTGATCATCCCACTCACCAGGTGATGAGGGTGAATACCCTTCATCGCATACTTTTTGGAAAACATGTTACTTGCACCCTTATACTTATCCCACATCTTGTAATCAAAGGTAATAGTTAATGCGGGCTCTCTCATGCGCACCATGCAATTTGATTCCATCCCATAATCCAGGTGACTTTTAGTGGGGGGTGTGCCATTTCTTATATCTCATTATTTTGGTGCCCTATAATTTATTTGAACTATTTTTGGTACATAAAATATTAGCATATAAGTATATATATGAAAATGGGGAAAAGAAATGGGAAAAGAAAAAGAAAAAGGAATTTCCAGCTAGCTGGGCCAGGGGGGAAATTTCGGCCCACCCGGGCGCGAGCGCGCGCGCGGGCGCGCTTGCGGCCCAGCTGGCCTAGCTGCGCGGGAGCGACGGCGGGGAACGGCGCCGTGGCGCGGGCCCGCATGCCAGAGAGAGGGAGGGGGCTGACGGCGTTGACGGCAACGGAGGGAGGGGGGTTTCGACCGGAGTCCGGTCGATGGCGAATCACACGGCGGTTCTCTGTCGTCGGTCCGGTTCTTCATCAGGGAGGCGGTGGCGAGGCACGGGCGGGTGCAGGGGATCACGGGGGTGGGGCCAATTTGACCGGCGGGGGCCTATGGCGGCCGGTTCGCGACGCGGTGGAGGGTGTCCGCGGCGGCGTGGTCGCCGGTGCGGCAATTGGGTGCAATAAAGGGCGAGGAGGTGTGCCTCGTGACCGTGATCGTGTGGCGGGGCTCAAGCGCTAGTTTAATTGTACAGAGGGTCACCAGAAAAGGGGAGAGGAGCTCACCGGAGCGACGAGGGAGGCACGGCGGTGCTAGCTCGATTGGCCCAGGGGAAAGCAGTGGAGGTGGCCGGAGCTGGTGTGGTGAAGATAGGGCTCGGGCGGGTCCTTTTATAGGCGCCCGGGGGAGGGAGAGGGATGGAGGAGACGGCGAGCACCGGTGAGCTCGCCATGATGGCGGTAATGGCGCTAACGCCGATTGAGATGGCTCGGGCAGGCGGGGGGGTGAGGGGACGGCTCGGGCACAGTGGCGGGGGTTTGATGGGGCCAGTGCACGCCTTAATGGCGAGGCGACGGGGCGAGAGGGGCTCAGCGGCGGATGCGCTGGTGATGGCATGGGCGAGATGAAGGAGCTGACAGGCGGGGCCAAGCTGCCAGAGAGAGGGAGCGGCGCGAGAGGGAGGGAACGAGTCACTGACGGGCGGGGCCAGGATGTCAGCGAGGCGCGCGGCGCGCGGAGCTGGGCTGCCTGGGCCAGGGAGAGAGGAGGGGAAAGCGCGGGCGCGCGGTGGTTGGTTGGGCCGGATTCGGCCCAGCTGAGGAGGGGGGAAAGTTTCTCTTTTTCTTTTCTTTTTCTGATTTCTAATTCCTTTCTTTTCCTTTTTCAAATTTTGTTTCTCTTTGTTTCTTTTTTCCTTTGAATCAAAATTCTCTAAATGATCTTGAGTGATAAATATAGTCTATGTGAGGTGCTCCTATCGTTACAAGTGTATGCATATGATGAGGTGATCTAGGGGTAGAATTAAGGGAGAAAATAAATTAAAAAGGGGGGGTTTAGGAGGTTAGGGTTTCAAACCTTGGGTTGGGATTTTTGGGATGTTACAGATACTGCCTTTGGAACTGCTGCTGCTGAGGTGGACGCTGGTT
Organism: Zea luxurians; assembly: GCA_029449295.1. Lineage (NCBI taxonomy): Eukaryota > Viridiplantae > Streptophyta > Magnoliopsida > Poales > Poaceae > Zea > Zea luxurians. Next base: position 6,296,367 of record JAOPSE010000109.1, read on the forward strand.
CTGCCTGAACTGCTGAGGTTGATTGCCTAAGAAACGAGGGCGATTGCTGCTTCTAGGCTGGGGTCCACTGATCTTGCCCTTGTGATCCTCCATCTCCTTACGCTTCCTCTCTGTCATGATTGCTCTATCAATTAGGTGATAGAATGTCGGAAAGGTATGATTCATTAGCTGATACTGCAGAGGGTCGACCAAGCCTCTCAGGAAACGATACTGTCGCTTGGCGTCGGTGTTGACATATTCAGGAGCATAGCGAGACAGCTGCAGAAACCTGTCCCGGTACTCACTGACAGACGATGACCCTTGCTTGAGGGCCAGGAACTCCTCCTTCTTCACTATCATCAGACCTGTAGGAACATGGTACTGACGAAAGATTCCTCTGAACTCTTCCTAGGTGATGGTGTCGGGGTTGGCATGGGTGGCGAGATAAGACTCCCACCATGACTGGGCTGCTCCTCTCAACAGACGGGGACCATACAAGACTTTCTCCCTATCATCACACTGAGCGGTATGCAACTCCCGCTCCAATGTGCGCAGCTAGTCTTTAGTATCCATGGGGTCAGAAGAATGAGCAAACGTTGGGGGATGACCTCTCATGAATTCAGCACGCTTGTCCTTGGGCATCTGAGGCATCTGAGGCTAAGGTGGTGGCTACTGCTGCTGCTGAATGGCGGCCAGAGTCTGACCGATGGCTTGAACTACCTGAGTCTGCATCAGGAACATCTACTCGATGGACATCGAGGGCGGGGGCGGCAGTTGCTGTTGCTGGGGTGCCTCATCCTGCTGAGCTGCTTGCTCCTGCTGAGCATGCCTTCCTCCTCTACGCCTATTTTCTGACATCTGCAGAATGCAACCACACATCAGAACTGATCTTGCAAATCTTGCAGCATAAGAGAAGAGTATAGAATTCTTCACAACACTGAACAGGTGAACATCTTCACTGATCTCCAACACAGACCAACACAGCTTCTCAGATAAAGAGGAAAGTGGAATAGAAGGCTTCCCAACTAAATAGCTAACTCCATTAACATATAATAGGTAAACCAAGATGCAGGGGATACCCACATTCTGGTGACAGTCATTACAAAGATCCAAATCAAACATAGTTCATCATGACAAACATAAATGCACAGGATATAGCAAACTACCCTGTCTAACTAAGACTAACTAAAAGTGAGACTAACGCTAGGACTATAGCTTCTATGTATATATATTCCGTATTAATTACAAGATCCAACTCTGATGATCTATGGTTCTAAATTTATCTTGGTCTTGCAGTCGGGATTGCCATAAGGCTGGTGTCCACGCCGAGGTGAGCGGTACGGGTGCTGAGTCTCGACGGGAGCTGGGGAACCATCATCCAGGTGACGACGTTCCGCGTGCTCAGCCCGCAGCTGGGCGATCTCAGCACGAGCCCTACTCAGCTCGTCTAGCGCATGGTCTAGATCCGTGTTTAGCACGGCGGCTAGGTTGACTGTGCTGCTCAACCTAGGATTGTCCTCACCGACAGGTGAGACAATCATGCCTCCTGTGCTGCCAGATGGACGGCGGGGGTAATACTTCAGGTTGAGACCGTCAGCTACCCCACCGAGCACCAAACAGTAGTGTGAAAGCGCACGCCATGCGGCATCTTGCATGGCTGCCTCAGCTGAGTCCCGCTCAGAGATGGAATAGTGCTCTGAGCAGATCTTCGCACCCCGGAGACTGTTCTCCGGACGGTGCACCAAGCAGGTCGCCTCCCAGCGGTCCGGGTAGACCCCGAGACTATGCTGGTAGACCACACAACGATACTCGATGGACCAAGTACGCCGGTCAAGTGCCCGACGTAGCAGGGTGTCGAGCGCGTCATGGAAGTGACACCCGCGAGCAGCGTCGTGAGTGATGGGTCGAGCAACCCATCCTTCCGGCTCCTGGTCAGCAGAAAAGTCGGTGTCGTGGCTCGAGCTGGTGTCGCCACCTCTGTCGTCTGGGTCTCCTCCAGCAGCTACTCTAGGGGCTGGGGCGCTTAGTGGTGGTGTAGGGGGCGCCTCCAGCGGGAGCACATGGGAGCAGCTCCTCACAAACTCTATCTCCTGCTGGAGCGAGAAAGAAGAGCCTTGCTGCTCCTGTTCCTTTCATCGATGCTCTTGCTCCTCGTGCAGGCGGTGGTGCAGCCTCTCTAAGTGACTGGACTGACCGGCCACGGGACGGCGAAGCGGACGCTCCACGAGACGAGAGGGTAAGAAGGGGATGATAGACTTCCGTGTAATGTGTCTAAGACGAGCCATCTACAAAAGACACCGCAAGCATAAGAGTGAGAACAGAACTAGTATGACCAGCAAGTAATAAACCATAAATAAATGAAGGATTAGAATAAAACACAATTTTTAGCAAGGTATAATATATAGTAGAACAAAGGTTTGGTCGATATGACCAACTTTTGAAGGGATACCAAAGTCAAGGCAGGGACAGAGGTTTATAATCCTTAGAACGGCCATTCTACTTTAGGTTAGCGGTCCTACAGTCAGCACGGCTTTGATACCACCTATGTCACACCCGGTTTTAGAAGGCCAACCGAATGCGAACCATGTACGTGCCAGGATCAGCAATTCACGTACACAGCAGTTACATAACATGGACATCATCACACAGTGCTCAAATAGTATTAAAAAGGGAAATAACAGTCGATTACATCATATGTCTGAGACATGCACATAGTATTTACAATAAATCAAAGTGCAAAAACGAAACGTAGATAAATGCGGCCTTCTCAGGTAGCCGACTGGGGGTTGCCGCTAACCCACACCTAGAACTCATCGTAGTCTTGGAACTCCTGGAAGTCTCCTTCCACGGCTTCATCTTCTCCTGAGCAGTGGTTGCAATGCGGACAACCTGGGAGGGGGGGATTTGGTGTGTAGAGCAAGGGTGAGTACACATCAACATACTCAGCAAGTATCCTGTTTGGCTGTAGTGGACTAGCTTTATGTGGGGGTAAGTCAAGCAGTTGCTTTTAGTTGGTCAGATTATTATTACTAGTAGAGAAAGCCAAGTTTTAGAATTAACCCACGTTATTAACCCAAACGTACTCCTTCCCAACGGAAAGAATACCACTTACCATTACCATAATCAGTACCAAAACCATCATTCTCATTGCCACCTGTAATGCGAACATCTCTGATCAAGTACCACTAATCACTAGAGCTCCCTTTGCCGCTCATAACCGCGAGCACAGCTGATATATCAGTTTTCAAACACTCTGCAGAGGTTGTGCACTTCACCCACAAGCCATGATTCCCTTTCTGCCCGGAGAGAGCTACTCCCCATTGACCACTACCTAGGTGGTCCAGCAGGGCATCACCACGTAGCCTTTACAAAGATTCCCCGGGGCTATAGCCGCCCGTTAGGTTTCCTAAATGTACCGCACTCCTCCCCAAGGGACAAATCAACCTTGGCAGAGCGAGCCGCATACACCGAGCCCCATTGACGGCACGACAGCGAAGCAAACTACACCCCGGTTCCTCTAATTATTCAGCTAAGGGCGTCCCATTCCACCCTCATGGTTGCACTGTTTTCTCGGGCGGTCATCCAACGAACAGGTCCTTACGGAGAGGCACTCGAGAAACCGCTCGAGCCCCCTTAAAGGTCACAAGTATAACATCATTATAAAAGAGGGGAAAACAGCGTATCATTGATATTTCTCATCATGTTCATTGATTAGAGTTGAGCAATAGCATAAGACTAAGCAATAATAATCCAACCCAAATAGGTAAACAAGGACATGGATAACAAAAGCTAGTCAATCCTTAGGTATAAATGTGTAATGCGGGAGGTGAATTAAAGTATGTATAGGACAGAGATAGGTCAAGGGACACTTGCCTCCACCAACCGACTGCTACTCAGGGGCTTCTCCTGCGAGTTCTTCGGGCTCTTCAACCAGATCGTTCTCTATGTGAGCGCAAACATACATACATCCACATATTTAATTCAAAAGAACAGTACACCATGCAATAGAATGCAGTAAATAAACATACGTTCCACGTGGGCTCGCAATTAAGGTTAAGAGAGAAAGAGAAAAAGACAGTCGAGAAACGATCACGTTACATTATTATAAATTAAACCACTCGCTTATTAGAAGGGAATTAATTTGGACACTACATTTTAGCATAAAGTAAAATCAAGTTCCATATTTAATCATTATAAACAATTGAAGATGACTGAAAGGGAGTGGTCGCACGTCGAGACGTACGACACGACATTTAGATTGAATTAAGAAGTAAACGACTCGCCGCGCGACAGAGCGCACAACGAGGCACTTGCACCAATTATAAAGAGACGTTAAGCATCGCGCGGCGAAACGCACGACGACATACGTCAACAGAGCTGTGTTTAAAGTGGAACGTCGCGCGACTGGACGCGCGACGTCGCACATTAAACAACCTGAAATTAAAATGGATCGTCGCGCGGCGAAACGCGCGACGCAGCACATTAATAGAATCTAAAATTAGACAAATTCGTCGCGCGATGAAGCGCGCGACGCAGCACGCTAACTAACGGAGTTTGAAATTTACTAAAAACCAAGCATAACCAACGCGCGCGTGGGTTTTGCGCACGCGGGAACGCGTTGGAGGGGGTAAACAGGGCCACGCGAGTCGCGCCGGGGTCGGGACGCCGCGCGCAGGGGCCGAAGACCGCGTGTAGGGGGCCGAGGCCGCGTGCAGGGGCCCGCGCGCCGGGGCAGGGGTCGCGCCGGGGAGGGAGCAGGGACGGGCGCGAGCGCCGCCGTGCAGGGGGCCGGGGCGGGGACGAGCGCCGCTGGGGAGGGGAGGGGCGGGGACGCCGCGCCGCCATGGGCAGGGACGCGCGCGCGCAGGGGAGGAAGGGAGGGCGCGCATAGGGGAGAGAAGAGGAGGGAGAGAGAGAGAGAGAGAAGAAGGGAGGGGAGCTCACCTCGGGGTCCAAATTCCGGTGATCGCCGTCTCCAATCCCTAGGGCACCACGGGGAGAGAGAGGTGGGAGAGGGAGAGGGAGGTTGCTGCGCGGGAAATCCAAATGAGAGAGGGAGAGGAGGAGGGGGGCACATGGGGAGGGGGTGTGGGGCGCCGGGGGCGCGCGGGTCGGACTGGGCCGGAGCGGGCCAGGCTGGGTCACACCGCGGGTCGAAACCTCACGGCACGCACAACCACATATCGGAAGATCGATTCGCGAACCGAAATCCGAAACGGGGCAAGACGAACACACGACTAAACACGACATCAGACAAAGAAATGTGCTTCGGCATGATGCAACACTCATGTCAACTTAGGTTTTGTTTATGCACGACACGGACACCCGTCACTATATTGGTTTGAAATTGGGAAGAAGGAGCGAAACGGGAAGAGAAAAGAGAGTAAAGCCCGAATTTGGTGAGAGAAAAGAAGAAAAATTCTACCCCCAAATTCAGGGCGTTACACTGCCCTGTCCATTGATCGCGGGATCGACAGTGATTCTCCCATCCGCCACGGGCACCGTTCAATTAGAATCAAACGAGCGACAGCTATTCCGGTGAATCGTTATCTACTTCTAATCCTGCCCGTCCACAGCCGGATCACTGGTATCACGATCGCCAGGCTCTTCCCCAACCCAACACCTTGATTCTACGGTGGCGGGGAGCACACCAGTGAGCGGCCCAAATGTACACGCAAGCCCTCATCACCTAAATTGGGACGTGCAACACGATAGAGGGAGACAGCGAGCACGGGGAGGGTATTCATACCAATGTTTGTGCCGCATAGAGCTCCGGTTGCTGATGAACAGAATCCACTGCGGCTTTGTACACCGGCGAGTAATTTCCCGGGGACAAGCGACCCACGCGTCCTAGGGACCGAACGCACGCGACCGCCGCACGTTGGCAAATCCCGCGAATCTTCCTCGAGCCCAGACCAGAGGCGAGGCGAGGATTAAGTATGGCGGCATTGACCTCTTCTCCCACGACCACTATCGGTTTGAGCCCTCCCTACTCTCACGACAACCCTCAGGTGGAAGCGAGTCAGCAATGGATGAGAGGAATGCAGCGCAACTGAATTTATGCTTGGATAGGTGGATTGCAGCGGGCTCCGGAGTTTACGGCCGGGTCACGGCATGCGCGAGGAAGTCGCCGCGGTAGGTTCGGCTTGGTTGTTGCAAGGTGGAAGCTGACAACCCCGGCCCACTAGCCAACGTAAGGGGGAAAAGCAGCAAGCGCACGCGTGACTGACGGACAGGGTCCACTTATCGGCGTAGAGTTTTCATGCGCCAGGCGCGCCTTGCTTAATGGGCCAAATTTCACACCGCGGCCCAACAAAGGTGATATTCTTTTCCCTTTTGTTTATTTATTTCTATTTCATTTTCTTTTTACCTTTTTGATTCCAACCTTTGATTCAAATTTAAATTTAATCTTGTGGCAGGTTTGTACTCAGACTAACTGTTTTAATCTGATCTTACAGAAATGTGGTAAGGTTATTTATTTATAAATTTATTTTGTATTGTAAAATTTTTCTTTCTTTCCTTCTCTATTTTCAAACCCAAATTTCAATTTGGTGTTCAACCACATCCCAAGTCATTATTATATATATTTTTTAATATTATTGTGACCATTATTTAATGCACAAACAAAACTCCAATATGATGCATGGCTTTTCTTTTTATGTTTTAGTAAAGAATTATTCACTTTTAAATGTGTTTTCTTAAAATTCCAATGAATGTAAAGCAATACACATAAAGATTCCCCCTTCTTTTGTATTCCAAAAGTTGGGTGTTACAGTCTTTTAAGATAAGATGGATCTATTTGGCTTGAAATATTCTAATGGGGGTATTCTTAGTTGGTCTAGTTTATCTTATAAACAATTTATGAGGATAAGATAATTTTTTTCTTAACATAATATGAACCTATTAAGATAGATTTCTTTAAGTTAAGAGGGATCTATTTAAAATAGATACACTTTAACGGAGGATAATCTAGGTTGTTTAGTTATCTTATGAATTTTATTTATTTATATTTATGCCTATATGCATATGCAAATGTAATTGTGGACATTACTCCACAACTCATCACACTCAATCAAAGATCCAAATCAGACATGTATCACAAGAACAAACATTCAAGCATACAAATATTTTTTTAAAAAAATAGTTTTGATTTTGTTCCTAAGAGTAGGTCTCCTAGTCCTAAAGATCACTTTAGGCATAGGATTTCCAAGTGTGAAATCCACATTTGTCTTTAGAAGGGAAAGGTAAGAATAATCAGAGTAATGCAAAAATAGATGAGAAAAGATTAAGAATTGGTTGTCCAGTTCTATCTAAGTTTCGTCCTACAGTCAACATTGCTCTGATACCACTTCTATCACACCCGCATTTTAGGGACCCGGGCGCGAACATAATCACCAGGTGTGCTGGGACCAAGTCTCACACATATGATGAATCATGGTACAGAAACGAATGTCACAACTTTATTATATAATAGGAGTTCTATACAAAATAAATAATTAATTACAATGAAAGGAGACAACGATCTAGCAACCCAAAGTTGACTGGGAGATGACGACCTAGACCTCTTACAAACACATTGCAGCATCCTCCATGTGCCTCATCCTATGGTACGCGTTCTTGACCTGTGGGGGTGTGAGACAGCAAGGGTGAGCTCACATATGTTCATCGCTCAAAAAGTTGTGGGGAATAATGTGTATGAACTCACCAAAGGTGGGGAGTTCATGTGATGTGTAAGGCTGATCAATAATAGGGGTTAAAGCTGAGCATTGCTTTTAATAAGTTGGTCAAATATTTATTAGCAGTTACTAAATGTAAGTAAATACTAAACCATAGAAATAATAGAACAAAATTAATAATAAATCCCATGCAATGCAAATGACAAATTGAATTTAGTTCCAAAATTTAATCATGTGAGAGTCCTAAGATGCTCATGACCGCGAGCACGACTAGTATACCAGTTTTACACTCTGCAGAGGTTGTACCCTGTACCCACAAGTTGTGTATCCCATGTCACCAAGGTTTGCAAGGCCCTTAGACACTTCTGAAGTGAATGACTAGGGATCCACTACGAGACCTTTACAAAGTTCCACTAGCTTCCGAAAACCTGCTACATTTTCTAGAAAGAGCAATCTAAGAATCCCTCGTGTGACCGCCATCGGAGCAAAATCAACCCAAGAACCTCCCTACACGCCTACTCCCCTACTACCATTGCCCCTTTTGGGTAAGATAGTCTTCCACTAGCTTTCCTAATTAGTTAGCCAAGGGTGTCCCATTCCACCCTTGTGCTGGCACGTGTTTCTCAAGTTAAGCTCCATGTTCCAATTAAAAATAATGATCGTGACATGAACATATACAAAATAACAGAATAATTGGAACATGGACATAATGTAATATCAATCCCAAAACCATATAAAGCAATAGTAAAACTACCCAAATGATTCAGGGGTGAACAAGGTAAAAGGATAACCAGTCTAGGGTGACCTATTGTGTAACACCCTAGGTGTTACTCAGGGTGTCCACCCAGGGCTACACCATTTTTGAGCTACTATCACATGTGGGTTAGTTGAGCAAAGTACATCAAACTTAGAATTCAAGGTCCTAAGCAAGTGCCACCCATCATGGATATCATGCCCTAGCTTGTCATGCACATCTAAGGGGAGAATTTCCCAAAACCCTAACGCAAACCCCTTTGGATAATGGGAACCCTAAATGTAGGAAGGATCAAAAGGTCATGAAAACCTTATGATCATGGCTTGGGCCAAATATAAAAGTTGTAGTACACTTAGTAACTTACAAGTAATAGTAAGGAAGTAACCCCAAAAAGATTTCAGAAAAGCCCCAAAAAGTTCACCAAAGGTTGAGCATAAGGGAAAATTCAGAAAATTGCCTAAGTCTAAAAACTAACCTTTGAACAAAGATCCCACATGTTCACCCTCATCCAAAATTCAAAACACTTCGACCCAATTGATAAAGTGGCGCCAAATTAACCCTAGAATGCCCTGGAAAGAGGTGACACCTACCCTAGGGCGTTTGACATGACTTGGCACCATTTTTGTCTCGGTTTGGACCTATCTGACATAGCCAACTTCTCACCCCTCTATCTCCCTACCCCGACCATATCTTGACTTGGAACTCACAGCAAAAAGGTAGGATATGGAGTAGGGAAGAGACCGTACACAGTGCTTTTGCCAAGATACGCACGCTAAGGTGCTCAAATCTGCCGTTGAACCATGGCAGAAGCGAGCTCCCACGTGTTCGACGCGGGCTGACACCCGGGGGCGCGCTCAGAGCACGCCCGCGCGCGAACCCCCGCGCACTCGCGGCCGCCCGTGACCATGCCCACGCCACGGCTATAAAGCCCGTCCCAGTGCTCGGCTGCCTTCCCCGTTGCCTCCTCCGTACCACGCCTAACTCCCCGAGCCCGCCCTTAGCTCCGGCGACCTCCCCACGAACCGCCAGAGCCGCCCGAGAGCAACCACCGTGCCAACACCTTTCCTGTCCTCCTCCATTCGATCCAAGCCTTCAGATAGCTTCCTTGTGAGGCCGTGAAGCTTACGCAAGCTTGAACCGAGGACCCGCGTCACCGGAATAGCGAAACCGTGCTCGCCGGAGTTCATCACCCGGCCGGCGCACGTGGACCGGGTAAATCACTGCGCCATTTTTCGATTCAATGCACAGATAGCCTCTACACCACCCCGGGAAGCTCACCGTGCCGTTGGATTGGACTAGGTCGCCGTGGTTTGGCCGGCACACCCGCCGTCGACGAGGACCCCCGCCTGCGCACGTGGACCGGGCGATTCCGGCCATCCCCGCCGTCGAGCCGTACACCGTTGTGACCGCCAGAACCTCCCCGAGCCAACCCTGCCCCTCGCTGGACCTCTCTCGCCGCCGGTAAGCCGCGTCGCCCCTTTCTTCTCTGCGGATACTGTTTACACATGGGAGGGACCGCGGGGGACAGGAAGAGAAAGCCAGGGGGTTATGCGCATTGTCAGTCACACCGAGGAATAGTGGCGCAAGGGTAGAACTGCGAGGATTAATTAGGATGGACTTTGGGGACCTCGGTGCAAAGTAGTTTTTCAGGAAACCTTTATTAAATCTGATTTAAATTTTGAACAGAAATTGAATAATTCATAACTTCTGTTTTATTCATCCAAATTTAGCCAAACCAATTTTGTCAGACTTTAAATAATGTAAACTACTTAAGAAAAATCTAAAACCCCTATGTATTACAGAAAACTTTAGGGTTCTAAATTAATTATTGTTTTGGCCAAAAGCTAAATAATAGGGATAAAAATAGTTGCACTATTTGACTAGGGTTAGAAAAATTTGGAGAAGTTTATATCCACTTACTGACCTGTTTAAAAATGTTAAACCTCTCTGTCCACCCCATTAAGTTAGTTTTTGCCATTTATTTTACAATATGCTTAAGATTAAGAAAAATAGAAAAGATGATTTAAATAATGAACCAGAGGGCACCCCTATTTTTGTTAGAGTACTTATTCAATGTAGTTTACTAGAAAAATCTATTACACCCTAGTTTAGTATGAAATAAGTAGGATCCCTTTTTCTTTTAGAAAACAAGGAAAACTTAGAAAAACCCTACAAAAATAACCCCAAGGTTACAACACCCCAAACCTTGGGATAACTAATGTTTTGTTATTATGAACATAAGAAAAATACAAAATATGTTGTTTGATATTTTTCAAATGACAAGTTAGTTATAAGCACCTTTTTGGCATAAAACTTTAGAAAATCACAACTAAATAACCACCAATTAACTTTTTGTGATTTTTGGCACAAAGGTTTATTATTACTGTTAGATACCAACAAAAATAACCCTTAGGAAAGAACTCACCTCTAATAAAGAGATATAGTGCAAAGTAGCCCATTTTACACAACTTTTGTCATTTTTGTCTAAAGCATAGCCTTTTTATTTTAAGCCCCAAATTCCTAGAACAGGCTATAAAGACCAATGGCAACTCACTGTAATTTTTACAAGATTTTTGAAAATTTTGAAATCACTGTTGTAGTTCAAACCCACACTAAAATTCATTAAATAGAAAATATAGGAGGGGAAAATGAATGGTGGAAATTAGTGTGACCCTAAAACCCTTTGTAAATTGTCCACTAAAATATATAAGGGAAATACAAATCCACTATGCTTATACTTAATGATTGTAGGATTGATTGTGCACTTAAGTGTAGGAGTTGTTTGAAACCCTAGTTGCATGATCTCAGGAACCCCATTGAGATGAATACTACTATGCTAAGACGAGTAGCTGCTTTATTAAATAGGATCTCGGTAGAAGTCGAGTGATTTTTCTAGCACTCGCGCGAGGTCAGGAAATTGGTTGTATCCACTTTCTTATCATATTGATGTTGGTTTGTGGGCAACAATCCATGGGGATGCGTTGTCCATGGGATAAAAATGGGAATAAGGATTAAGGTGTGGTACCGTGTGTCAAGCGTTTGAACGTTCTAAGCACATGCCGAGAAATATGGTAAATCGGTAAGCCTAGTACCTGAGTGAACCTGGCAGTGGACATATCCCCTCACGCGACCTGAGACGTGGTCTCCCATTCCGGTTATGGTGGGTATAAGTGCAGTCACTGCATGACGGCAGTCGGGGTCAGTGAGGCATTGTACGCCAAGGCGGTGAGCCCTGATCTGCTGTTGGGGAATCGATGGGGACGGTTGATGTGTGTGGGGACGGAGTGCCTCGCCATGTCGTGTGTTTAGGTTTACCTTGCAAGGTTTAAAAACTCGATTCGAATCGTCTGCTTCTCGCAGCTAATGAGACTGCTTGATCCATGCTGCTACATTGAGTAACAAGTGGAAATATGATGAGATGCTACAAGATGTTGATTGCTAAAATGTTTGCTACTATGTATGAGTAGATAGTACACATTTAGCCTTAAGAGAGTCACACTTAAAATTGACAAAGCTAAAACTGGAATTTAGAAACTCAGCTAGTGCTTTTGGCAAACCAAACCCCACCGCCAAACAGCTGCATGTCTAGAGGTAGAGGATTAGACTCCTCACATCGGGTAAGTCTAGCTGAGTATTAGTATACTCAGCCTTGCTTGTGGCATAATTTTTACAGGTTCTCTGGAGGACATGGTTGCTGGAGTGACTTGGCCGTCCATCTTGCCACCGGGTTGGACTGTCGAGTGGGACCCCGCCTCGGCTGAGGAGGAGCATGAGGAGTGATGGGACAGGCTTCACCATCTCTCTGTTTATTTTCCGTTAGTTTTATTCCGCTGCACTTCGAACAATGATGGTCACTTTTGCAAAACTCCGATGATGATGATGTAATAATTTAACACTCTTACCTGCATGGTTTTATGCTCTATTGTATTTGCTCTGTGACTCACCATCGAGTGAGATTGTGGTACTTGATCCTGTCAGTGGCCGAGTCGGACTAGATCCGAGGGATTGACAAGTTATTCCCATTTAAGTGTGGTCTAGCCCCTAAGGCAGGGCTTAGACACTTAAGTTGGAATAATCCGGGCAGTTCCGCCATAGCTGGTATCGGAGCTTGTACCACCACAGAGGAAACAATAAACTATAAATACCATCCTTTTCCAAAATAAAATTTGATAGAAACAATGTTGGATAGATCGTAGGGCGAGCAGGATAGACCTAGGACGTGAAGCCTTAGGATGATAGAAGGGTAGCTAGGTGGCTAAAGTATTTAGGCCCCACAGGCCACTTTAGGGGATGGGAGTTCTTCCCTAATCCCTTTTCATTGTTGTGAGGTCGTTCAGGACGAGCATGCATGCATTCTTAAATTAACAAATGGAAAAAATTAGTAAGAACTTAAATTAGAACCAATTAAGTTTCCCAGTACCATTCTGTTTTAGTTAGAGAGGAGCTAGGTCTTATTTTTCTTGTTCTTTTTATAATTCTTTTCCTTTACTTACGCCTAACCGTCCACAGATGGCTTCCCACGGATCCTAAAACGACGGGAATGCATTGTCCCACACTGACGGGCTTGCACGAGAGGGCTTTCCCCGCATTTTGTGGGAGGTACTTCAGGGGGCCGGGTACATGACACCCCCTCAGTACGCGGTGCAGCAGTTCGAGAAGCATCGGGTGCCCCGCTGTAGGGTGAGGATGACCCTGGAGCCTCATCCCCTACAGCCAGGATGGCGTTCACTAGACTCTGAGTCCTTTGGGTACCAGGCTGAGGACACGATCGAGGCAATCGCTCTGCACGGGTTGACTACTTTCTGCGGATTCCACCCCTTGGAGCTGTCTACCCACCCCATTGGCTTGTTCCCCGCAGAAAGGGAAGACGACCCAATGTGGAAGGATCAGGTGGAGCATGCCAAGGACATCTGGGCTCTCTACCCAGGCCAGACGGCTCACTTGTCAGTGCAGTGCATAAATGCCTTGTACCGTCTACAAGTGATGCGTGGTGAGGCGATGTCCCATCTGATGGCATTATTGGAGGCTACAAAGATCACCCTAGACAACAGGGAGGAGCTTGTGGTTGACTTGTCCCAGGAGATGGTGGAAAAGGACTTACAAGTGGAGCAATTGTCGGACGAAATCCAAGAGCTAGAGGAATTAGTGGGGACCAGGGAGAACACCATCGAGGTTCTCGAGGATCAGCTCCTCAACACCCAGCAGCAGCTTGTCGAGGCCAATGAGCACCTGGATATGCATCACCAGGAGATCCAGGATGTGGAGGCTAACGAGGATGTCGACATTGAGGGAGGGGAGGAGCCTGCTTCCAGTGTGGACACTGCTGGCTCAGGGAGGCCACCTTCCCCCAAGTCGAGTGTTGCCTCGTTCGCTCATTAGATATCAGGGATAGAGTTGGAACTTGGTAATGTTAGGACTCCTTGCAGCTAGCTTAGCTTTTGCACCCATGGGGTACTAGGCTAGAGAGAGTTGAGTCTTTTTGGGCCATTAATGTAATCGTGATAAACTCTTTTGGAAACACGGTTGATGGATACTGTTAATTTTAATTTAGGAAGGAAAGTTCATGCCTTTTTTAAATCCTTTTTGGTTATGTTTGGAATCTATCAGTTCGCCTTTGACTCTTTCACCGCGATTAAACTTTGAACTTGAAGATGTGTTATTGAGGAAATATGTGATTTTTTCAGATGGCCGGGAGAGCGTGTCGTGGTCAGAATGAGCGCATTCCTCCACCGCCACCACCGCCTCCCACCCTGCAGGAGCTAATGGCTTAGCAGAACGAGATCTTGAGGCAACTAGCTCAACGTCAGCCACCACCACAGCACTATGGTGGTGGAGATCATCAGCGTCACCCCGCAGTGACCACTTACCAGGAATTCCTCAGTACTCAGCCGCCCTTGTTCACCAGGGCAGAGGATCCACTTGATGCTGATGTATGGCTGAGGGTAGTGGAATCTAAATTCCCACTACTCAATGGAGTTTGTTCCGAGGTGACTAAGGTCAGGTTCGCCACCCAGCTGCTTCGCGGACCCGCGCGGACATGGTGGGACCACTATCTCGCTATGTAACCAGCTGACCATGAAGTGGATTGGAGAGAGTTCAAGGCAGCTTTCAGAGGGCACCACATCCCAGCTGGCATTATGGACCGTAAGCTCAACGAGTTTCTGGCACTCACTCAGGGCAACAGGACAGTGTTGCAGTATGCTCAGGCTTTTAATGATCTGTGCCAGTATGCTGGGTACCATGCAGATACGGACGAGAAGAAGAGAGACAGGTTCAGGAGGGGGCTCAGCACTAAGCTCCGTGACCGTCTCAACACTGTCAGGGCCAACATCTATAATGAATTGGTCAACATGGCCATCTCCCAGGAGGACTGTATCACAGCTCGTCAGGCAGAGAAGAAGAGGAAGACCCCGGTGGCAGGACCCTCAGCTCAGCCACAGTGCTTTAGGATTGTGTCCGACACTCAGAACAGGGGACCCCAGCAGCAGCAAGGGCGTTGGGTGATCCGACCACAGCAGCAACAGGCACCCAACCACACCCAGTTTCCAGCTCAGAGGAACAATCAGCAGCAGCAGCAGTATCGCCAGGCAAATGACAATAGGTGTTTCACATGCGGCAACACCGGACACTATGCCAAGAATTGCCCCAGGAACCAGCAGAGGCAGGGGCAGAATGTTCATCAGAATCAAGGCAAGAGGCAGAAGGTGCAAGTGAGGCAGGGCAAGCTGAACTTTACCACCATGGCTGATATTCCAGAGGGAGCACCCGTCATGACTGGTATCTTTACCGTTTTGAATTATCCTGCTATTATTCTTTTTGATTCTGGTGCATCACATAGCTTTATTAGTGCCAAATTTAGTGCCAAGTGTCAATTGCCCTTTCATCACACCAATGGGGGTATCATGATTTCAACACCCGGAGGCAGGACTGCCACCAATCAAATCAGCAAGAATGTGCCTATAAAGTTTGGTAGTCTGATAATTAAAACCAACCTTCTTATTTTGGGATTGGATAGTGTGGATATCATATTGGGAACTGACTGGTTGACCAAACATCAGGCAGTGATTGACATTGCAGCTAGGGCCATTGAAGTACACTCACCGACCTGTGGTGAAACCACATTATTTTTGCCCGACCAGGGTTGTACCCGTTCTTGTGCCTTTGTCATGATAGAATCCCCAGTGGAAAAGATCCCAGTGGTCTATGACTACCCAGATGTTTTTCCGGATGAATTGCCAGGAATGCCACCTGACAGAGACATTGAGTTTGCAATTGAATTGCAACCCGGGACTGCTCCTATCTCCAAGAGACCCTATAGGATGCCTCCCGCGGAACTGGCAGAACTGAAGAAGCAACTGCAAGAATTGTTGGACAAGGGGTTCATTCGCCCAAGTACTTCACCTTGGGGATGTCCTGCATTATTTGTGAAGAAAAAGGATGAGAGTTTGAGAATGTGTGTTGACTACCGCCCTCTCAATGCGGTGACCATCAAGAACAAATACCCATTACCCCGTATTGATGTCTTGTTTGATCAATTGGTGGGAGCCAAAGTATTCTCCAAGATAGACCTTCGCTCGGGCTACCATCAAATCAAGATCCGTGCCAGTGATATTCCAAAGACTGCTTTCTCTAACAGATATGGGCTTTATGAGTTTTTGGTGATGTCTTTTGGGTTGACCAATGCCCCGGCTTACTTTATGTACCTAATGAACTCAGTATTCATGCCGGAGTTGGACAAGTTCGTGGTCGTTTTCATTGATGATATTCTGGTCTATTCCAAGAATGAAGACGAGCATACTGAGCACCTGCACATCGTGCTTCAGCGACTGCGCAATCATCGTCTTTATGCTAAGTTGTCAAAATGTGAATTCTGGCTGAAGGAGATTAAATTCTTGGGTCACACAATTTCTCAGGATGGGATATCAGTTGATCCTGAGAAGGTACAAGAAGTAATGGACTGGAAACCCCCGACTACAGTGAGGCAAATTCGGAGTTTTCTGGGATTGGCAGGGTATTATCGACGATTTATTCCGGACTTCTCCAGAATTGCCAAGCCAATGACTGAGTTATTGAAGAAGGGAGCCAAATATGATTGGAGCCAGAAGTGCGAAGATGCCTTTCATACTTTGAGGCAGCATTTGACAACAGCCCCAGTACTGGCTCAACCTGATAATACCAAGCCCTTCAAAGTCTATTGTGATGCTTCCGGTACTGGATTGGGATGTGTCTTGATGCAAGATAACAGAGTAATTGCTTATGCTTCCCGAGCACTCAGACCCCATGAGCAGAACTACCCAACACATGATCTGGAGTTGGCAGCTGTGGTTCATGCTCTTAAGATTTGGAGACACTACTTGATGGGAGCTCACTGTAACATTTACACTGATCACAAGAGTCTCAAATACATCTTCACTCAGACAGATCTAAACATGAGACAGAGGAGATGGTTAGAATTGATCAAGGACTACGATTTGGAGGTGCACTACCATCCTGGCAAAGCCAATAATGTAGCAGATGCCTTGAGCAGAAAGGCCCAGTGCAATTGTATGAGCATGGATGCGAGAGTTACCACCCTGTGTGATGAGTTGTGTAAGCTGAACCTGGAAGTTGTTCCTTCCGGTGAGTTAAGTTATATCTCGGTGGAGCCCACATTGCAAGAGCAAATAGTCCAGGCACAGATTGGGGATAAAGGTGTTCAGGTTATCAAAGACATGATCAAGCAGATGGCAGAGAAATACAAGTGCTTCCGTCAAGATAGCAAGGGAATTCTATGGTTTGGAGATCGATTGGTTGTTCCCAAGGACCCTGAGCTCAGAAAGAAGATACTGGATGAAGCTCACCTTTCAAAATTCTCCATGCACCCTGGTAGCACCAAAATGTACCATGATCTCAGATCCTTATACTGGTGGACCAGAATGAAGAGGGAAATTGCCAAGTATATATCCGGGCGTGACACCTGCCAAAGAATTAAAGCCAGTCACTTGAAGGCAGCAGGCCCTTTGCAACCCCTTCCCATACCATCTTGGAAATGGGAGGACATTTGCATGGACTTTATCGTGGGACTGCCCAACACCTCCAGGCACCATGATTCAATTTGGGTTATTGTGGACCGATTGACCAAGACCGCTCATTTCTTGCCAGTACATACCACCCATAGGACGGAGAAGTATGCAGAAATCTACATTGACCAGATAGTTCGTTTGCATGGGATACCAAGGACTATAGTGTCAGACAGAGGAGCACCATTTGTGGCACGATTTTGGGAACAATTGCCGGAATCACTTGGGACCCATGTAGTACGAAGCTCAGCATACCATCCTCAAACAGATGGCCAGACAGAAAGGGTAAACCAGGTTTTGGAAGACATGTTGAGGGCATGTGTGCTACACTATGGAAAGGATTGGGACAAATGTCTTTCCTTAGCAGAATTTTCTTACAATAACAGCTACCAGTCCAGTTTGAAGATGGCACCTTTTGAGGCCTTATATGGGAGAAGGTGTAGGACCCCGCTAAATTGGTCTCAAGCAGGAGAGAGGGAAATATTTGGGCCAGATTTGGTACTTGAAGCAGAGAAAAAGGTCAGAGTCATTAAGAAGAACTTAGAAGCTGCTCAGGCCAGGCAAAAGAGCTATCATGATAAGAGGCGGAAACCTCTACAGTTTGAAGTGGGAGATCATGTTTATCTTAAGGTATCGCCCACCAAAGGTGTCCAGAGATTCGGGATCAAGGGCAAGTTAGCTCCTCGTTACATCGGACCCTACGAGATCAAGGAGACTTGTGGACCTGTAGCATACCAATTGAAGTTGCCACCTCACATGTCAACAGTTCACAATGTGTTCCATGTATCTCAGCTGCGAAAATGTGTTCGCCTACCCACTGAAGTGCTACCAGAACCAGACGTTGAGATAGAGCCAGACTTGTCCTATCAAGAGTACCTATCAAGGTATTGGATCAGAAAGAGAGGTCAATGCAGGCAAGGTCGATCAAAATGTATAAGGTTCAGTGGAGTCACCATTCAATAGAAGAAGCTACATGGGAGACTGAGGATTTTCTACGTTCTCGCTTCCCCGACTTTCTGCCCAAAGGAGTCGGTATGTAGCCCAAAAACCCCACCCCCCACCTGCCCTTTGAAAATAATTATAAGAAAAACTTAGATAACAAGGATAGTCTAAGTTGTGGATTTAAACTTAAAAAGGGCTTCCTTCTGAAGTTGCAAAGAGAATGACATTCGAAGAGCAGTTAACAAGAGAAACCTGGGTAAAAGAAAGAGTAGCACACCAACACACCTTCGAGCACCCCTCCAAGGGACTCTACCTGAAATCTCGGGGCGAGATTCCTTTAAGGGGGGAGGGCTGTAACACCCTAGGTGTTACTCAGGGTGTCCACCCAGGGCTACACCATTTTTGAGCTACTATCACATGTGGGTTAGTTGAGCAAAGTACATCAAACTTAGAATTCAAGGTCCTAAGCAAGTGCCACCCATCATGGATATCATGCCCTAGCTTGTCATGCACATCTAAGGGGAGAATTTCCCAAAACCCTAAAGCAAACCCCTTTGGATAATGGGAACCCTAAATGTAGGAAGGATCAAAAGGTCATGAAAACCTTATGATCATGGCTTGGGCCAAATATAAAAGTTGTAGTACACTTAGTAACTTACAAGTAATAGTAAGGAAGTAACCCCAAAAAGATTTCAGAAAAGCCCCAAAAAGTTCTCCAAAGGTTGAGCATAAAGGAAAATTCAGAAAATTGCCTAAGTCTAAAAACTAACCTTTGAACAAAGATCCCACATGTTCACCCTCATCCAAAATTCAAAACACTTCGACCCAATTGACAAAGTGGTGCCAAATTAACCCTAGAATGCCCTAGAAAGAGGTGACACCTACCCTAGGGCGTTTGACACGACTTGGCACCATTTTTGTCTCGGTTTGGACCTATCTGACATAGCCAACTTCTCACCCCTCTATCTCCCTACCCCGACCATATCTTGACTTGGAACTCACAGCAAAAAGGTAGGATATGGAGCAGGGAAGAGATCGTACACAGTGCTTTTGCCAAGATACGCACGCTAAGGTGCTCAAATCTGTCGTTGAACCATGGCAGAAGCGAGCTCCCACGTGTTCGACGCGGGCTGACACCCGGGGGCACGCTCAGAGCACGCCCGCGCGCGAACCCCCGCGCGCTCGCGGCCACCCGTGACCACGCCCACGCCACGGCTATAAAGCCTGTCCCAGTGCTCGGCTGCCTTCCCCGTTGCCTCCTCCGTACCACGCCTAACTCCCCGAGCCCGCCCTCAGCTCCGGCGACCTCCCCGCGAACCGCCAGAGCCGCCCGAGAGCAACCATCGTGGCCAACACCTTTCCTGTCCTCCTCCGTTCGATCCAAGCCTTCAGATAGCTTCCTTGTGAGGCCGTGAAGCTTACGCAAGCTTGAACCGAGGACCCGCGTCACCGGAATAGCGAAACCGTGCTCGCCAGAGTTCATCACCCCACCAGCGCACGTGGACCGGGTAAATCACTGCGCCATTTTTCGATTCAATGCATAGATAGCCTCTACACCACCCCGGGAAGCTCACCGTGCCGTTGGATTGGACTGGGTCGCCGTGGTTTGGCCGGCACACCCGCCGCCGACGAGGACCCCCGCC
Source organism: Zea luxurians (assembly GCA_029449295.1). Taxonomy (NCBI): domain Eukaryota; kingdom Viridiplantae; phylum Streptophyta; class Magnoliopsida; order Poales; family Poaceae; genus Zea; species Zea luxurians. Next base: position 6,316,420 of record JAOPSE010000109.1, read on the forward strand.
TGCGCACGTGGACCGGGCGATTCCGGCCATCCCCGCCGTCGAGCCGTAAACCGTTATGACCGCCAGAACCTCCCCGAGCCAACCCTGCCCCTCGCCGAACCTCTCTCGCCGCCGGTAAGCCGCGCCGCCCCTTTCTTCTCTGCGGATACTGTTTATACCTGGGAGGGACCGCGGGGGAGAGGAAGAGAAAGCCAGGGGGTTATGCGCATTGTCAGTCACACCGAGGAATAGTGGCGCAAGGGTAGAACTGCGAGGATTAATTAGGATGGACTTTGGGGACCTCGGTGCAAAGTAGTTTTTCAGGAAACCTTTATTAAATCTGATTTAAATTTTGAACAGAAATTGAATAATTCATAACTTCTGTTTTATTCATCCAAATTTAGCCAAACCAATTTTGTCAGACTCTAAATAATGTAAACTACTTAAGAAAAATCTAAAACCCCTATGTATTACAGAAAACTTTAGGGTTCTAAATTAATTATTGTTTTGGCCAAAAGCTAAATAATAGGGATAAAAATAGTTGCACTATTTGACTAGGGTTAGAAAAATTTGGAGAAGTTTATATCCACTTACTGACCTGTTTAAAAATGTTAAACTACTCTGTCCACCCCATTAAGTTAGTTTTTGCCATTTATTTTATAATATGCTTAAGATTAAGAAAAATAGAAAAGATGATTTAAATAATGAACCAGAGGGCACCCCTATTTTTGTTAGAGTACTTATTCAATGTAGTTTACTAGAAAAATCTATTACACCCTGGTTTAGTATGAAATAAGTAGGATCTCTTTTTCTTTTAGAAAACAAGGAAAACTTAGAAAAACCCTACAAAAATAACCCCAAGGTTACAACACCCCAAACCTTGGGATAACTAATGTTTTGTTATTATGAACATAAGAAAAATACAAAATCTGTTGTTTGATATTTTTCAAATGACAAGTTAGTTATAAGCACCTTTTTGGCATAAAACTTTAGAAAATCACAACTAAATAACCACCAATTAACTTTTTCTGATTTTTGGCACAGAGGTTTATTATTACTGTTAGATACCAACAAAAATAACCCTTAGGAAAGAACTCACCTCTAATAAAGAGATATAGTGCAAAGTAGCCCATTTTACACAACTTTTGTCATTTTTGTCTAAAGCATAGCCTTTTTATTTTAAGCCCCAAATTCCTAGAACAGGCTATAAAGACCAATGGCAACTCACTATAATTTTTACAAGATTTTTGAAAATTTTGAAATCACTGTTGTAGTTCAAACCCACACTAAAATTCATTAAATAGAAAATAAAGGAGGGGAAAATGAATGGTGGAAATTAGTGTGACCCTAAAACCCTTTGTAAATTGTCCACTAAAATATATAAGGGAAATACAAATCCACTATGCTTATCCTTAGCAAAACCTAAACCTAGAGTGATGAACATAAACCACTAAAAGCCACGTATAACCAAGAAACCCTAAGTTACCAACTAACTTAGTTTTTCTTCCGCTAGCATAATGTTATTCAATCCTGCATAATCATGACATACATATTCATTGCATTCCGATAGATTGCAACCTCGCTGACGGAGAGTACGTCCTCGTGCCGGAGCAAGGAGCTGCTCAGGAGGTAGCCCCAGTTCCAGCACCCGAGTCTGCACCAGAGGATCTGCCTGCCACAGCTTTGGAAGGCAAGCCCCGGTTTTATGCATAACCTGTTATTTATGCTATTTTAATATACTTAATGATTGTAGGATTGATTGTGCACTTAAGTGTAGGAGTTGTTTGAAACCCTAGTTGCATGATCTCAGGAACCCCATTGAGATGAACACTAGTATGCTAAGACGAGTAGCTGCTTTATTAAATAGGAACTCAGTAGAAGTCGAGTGATTTTTCTAGCACTCGCGCGAGGTCAGGAAATTGGTTGTATCCACTTTCTTATCATATTGATGTTGGTTTGTGGGCAACAATCCATGGGGATGCGTTGTCCACGGGATAAAAATAGGAATAAGGATTAAGGTGTGGTACCGTGTGTCAAGCGTTTGAACGTACTAAGCACATGCCGAGAAATATGGTAAATCGGTAAGCCTAGTACCTGAGTGAACCTGGCAGTGGACATATCCTCTCACGCGACCTGAGACGTGGTCTCCCATTCCGGTTATGGTGGGTACAAGTGCGGTCACTGCACGACGGCAGTCGGGGTCAGTGAGGCATTGTACGCCAAGGCGGTGAGCCCTGATCTGCTAACGGGGAATCGATGGGGACGGTTGATGTGTGTGGGGACGGAGTGCCTCGCCATGTCGTGTGTTTAGGTTTACCTTGCAAGGTTTAAAAACTCAATTCGAATTGTCTGCTTCTCGCAGCTAATGAGACTGCTTGATCCATGCTGCTACATTAAGTAACAAGTGGAAATATGATGAGATGCTACAAGATGTTGATTGCTAAAATGTTTGCTACTATGTATGAGTAGATAGTACACATTTAGCCTTAAGAGAGTCACACTTAAAATTGACAAAGCTAAAACTGGAATTTAGAAACTCAGCTAGTGCTTTTGGCAAACCAAACCCCACCGCCAAACAGCTGCATGTCTAGAGGTAGAGGAGTAGACTCCTCACACCGGGTAAGTCTAGCTGAGTATTAGTATACTCAGCCTTGCTTGTGGCATAATTTTTACAGGTTCTCTGGAGGACATGGTTGCTGGAGTGACTTGGCCGTCCATCTTGCCACCGGGTTGGACTGTCGAGTGGGACCCCGCCTCGGCTGAGGAGGAGCATGAGGAGTGATGGGACAGGCTTCACCATCTCTTTGTTTATTTTCCGTAGTTTTATTCCGCTGCACTTCGAACAATGATGGTCACTTTTGCAAAACTCCAATGATGATGATGTAATAATTTAACACTCTTACCTGCATGGTTTTATGCTTTATTGTATTTGCTCTATGACTCACCATCGAGTGAGATTGTGGTACTTGATCCTGTCAGTGGTCGAGTCGGACTAGATTCGAGGGATTGACAGGTTATTCCCATTTAAGTGTGGTCTAGCCCCTAAGGCAGGGCTTAGACACTTAAGTTGGAATAATCCGGGCAGTTCCGCCACATATTGGGTCCCATCAAAATTAAACCTATGCAGGAATAAATAATTATAAAGAACATTATTGGGTAATAAAAGTAGTCAAGGGCACAACTTGCCTAGGACTTGAGATTCCATGTACCAGGATGATCTTCAGATGACTCGTGACCTCGTGTTAATCGTAGCAATACAAACAAATAGGGTATAGGCAAAATTAACATCACACCAAACATAAGAACAAACTACATAAGAATATTTTACGCGTTGCTACGAGATCACAGGGACAAGAATCGCTAAATTCGGAGTTACGGTTAAGGAGTTATGATAAAAGATTTATGTGATTTAAATATTAAACTATATTATAAATTGGTTAGGATATATCATATGAGAGACTATTCTATAAATAATTAACTCTACATTAATCTAAGTCATTACTTGATTAAGGATCATCTTTTAGTCAAATCATAACCATAGGACCAGAATGCTATATTAACAAAGCTAATCCCAATAGACATAGATTAATCCAATTAGTTACTTAATTATAGAAGTATGTGATATCGCATAATTAATGTTGTTACTGCATAGTAAATATTTATACGGAGCTAACGCAACTTGAACGAATCGAAACAAAGTTAAAATGAATTAATTATGAATTTCCGAAGTTATTTGGTACCCAGAATAGAGTAATATAAGTGAATAATTTTAATTCAAGTTTCGCAACAGGAATGGATCAATTTGGAGCTAAAATAAATTAAATATAAATTATACAAGTTTTTGGATTTATTTTTGTATTAAAAATTAATTTCTACATTTAATTAACTAATTTCCCTGAGCTTTGGACTGGGCGCCAATTTCTAGGGAGTTCAGGGGCTAACACGCAAATATACTCAGACTCAGGGAACAGTAATGGTGGACGGCGGGTTGATTTATCCAAACCCCAAGGTCTCTTTTACAATTTGTGCTAGCCAAAGGGGTATGGTTAAATCCCGGCCACCCGATCAACTATGTACGGCACAGATTAGATCTGATCTTCTCTTAACCGGTACACATAGGGGTTCATCGGATTAACAACCTATGGTCTAGATTAAAAACGACCACGATCAATCCTTGTTCGCACGACCACAGATCTATGGCCCAGATTTGATCGCGCAAAGAGGTATTCACGTTCTAATCAAGATATTCCGTGGTCAGATCAACGGCCTCGGGTTCATCTCCCTCCTTCTCAAACGCTAACCCAACTGATCAATCTCATTCGTTAATAATGGGACGGACGACCAGCGCGTTCCAACCTCCCCGCATCCACACACGGCGGTGCCGACCACCAGGCGCAGATGGCCACGCTGGAGCGCTTGCAACCGGCGCGCTAGAGCCTCGATTCCATTGATACTACTCGTAGTAGAGAAAGGAGCACTTTCTGAAGGTACGTACCTCTAGGGACGTGACGACTGGAGTACGGCTGGCCACGGCACAGGTGGCCCAGCAGTGGAGCCCCAGCTCCGGCGAGCGATTGTCGTAGTTCGGATGGACTGGTTCGCCTGTGGAGGCCACGGACAACCTTGGTAGACACCCGCGATCACCCGTTACTTCCCATAGAACGCCAGGGGTTCCATATGCGCTGGGCGCCGGCGGTGGCCGTATCTCCCTCACCTCTTCGAACTCAGCAATGGCGGGCTCTAATCACCATGGTTTGCATGACTTTTCCAGGTTTAATGGGTAAGGAGGGGCGCGTTTTATATATCCGAGGGGTGGGGAAGAGATCCGCAACTGCGAGCCGATTTTTCCGATGCGATCCGATTTCCATGGCGCCTGTAATTAGCATCGCCGAGGTACCCGCAATTGTGAATCCGACCACTTGGCCCCACCTGCGAGCGAGGGAGGAATCCGATCCGGGTGCGCGAGCAGCCGCTGACAAGCCGGACCTGTGAGTCAGCGAACAGAGATCAAGCGCTTGTGAATGGACCTAGGCAGCGGGGCCCGCCATACAGCACAAGACTGCATAGGTGAGCTTTTCTTCTCTCCCCTTTTTTGTTTTATTTTCTATTTTATTTTCTAATTCAAATTCAAAATTAGTTTGAAATTCACACTCAAAGTTTGAGTTCAACTTTTAAATGCACAGCCAAAACTCCAAGCATGAGTGCAAGGTTTATTTACTTCTTTTATTTATTTTCAATTCCAAGTTTCAATTTAATTCACATAGAGTTGAACCTTTGAGTGAATTCAAATTCATGTTTTGAACTTCCACCTTCCAAATGTCACAGTTTATTCTAAAGGGGGTATAAACACTATTGTTTTACCTTGTTATTATTTATTTTCCTTGTCATTTATTTATGGAAGGAATAAATGGTTTCATTAAAAATTCCCTTCTCATTCTCTATTTTCTATGCCCTTTTGATTTACAAATTTCAAATTCAAATCCAAAATGAAGTTTAAGAATTCAAATTTTTAATATGTACTCAAAATCGATTATGATGCAATAGATATATATTTATTCTAATTAATTTATTGGTTTGGCAGATGTTTGAAATATGAAACACACTCATATTGTTTTCTTTCTTTTTATAAAAATAGTATTTTGAATGTGGGATAAGAATTAAGAGTTACTTCAATAATAAATATTCATTACCTATTTATTTTGAAAGAAGGTACTGTATGCTTCCATTTAAGGGTTTCTTGATTGTTTTAAGAGTATGTATAATTTATGAGGAGAACAAATCAATGGAGTATCTCACCTTACTATTTTATTTCCTTATTTTATTTTTATTTTTTCCTTATACAAATTTTGGGCTTTACAGAGCCGAAGTTAATGAAGTTATACCTAAAATTGATAATCTCGCTACCACAATGTCAAAAATTGACAGACTCATATCTGATGTGGTTCCTAAGAAAAATGTGGCTGAAGCGTCTACTGATAAGGTAAATAGAACTGAAGAGACCTCTTCGGAAGATAAAATTTCGATCTTTGGCACCTGGGTGGCCAACAACTTCTCAAAGATCATCTATCAGAACTGAAGGAATTTGTCATATCTTGCGGCTATCAGCCTGGATCCATGCTCTTTGGCGGCGTCGACGAGGAGATTTTGGGATGTATTCACGACCGCGCCAGAGCTAATATTATAAACACATTATCAAAGAGCATCAGATTCCCAAAACTAGAGAAGGACATCAGTTGCTACAGAAGACAACACATTATTGGCAGCTTATTTTACTCAAATTTTAAAGTAAAGTTCCTTTACTATTTTTTCTTTCAACACGCCGATTTAAGTATTTTAGTAATAGGGATTTAACTTTAATTCATCTTTTAGAGTCTGTTGCTGAGCAAGGCCCTGAAGATGCAGCAGGACGATAAAGACGGGAAAAATGAGTTTGTTATCAAAGGCTTGGAAAATAGGATTAATAAGCTTGAAACTTCATTGAAGGAATGCTACATTCGGCCGGAGGCTCTCTTGCCGAAGCTCGGTCTCAAAATGAGAAATTAAGCAAAGAGCTAGAAGAAGCTCGAACACTTTTGGAAAGGAATTCGGATCGCTTCAATCGCGAGTCCGAAGCGCCAAACGCAACAATCAAGGCCGAAGTCGAAAAGAATCTTAAACTGAACGAGACGATCAAGACTCTTCGGGACAAATGCTTTAGCTTTGCTACTCAATGCATCGCATGGCTGAAGGGTATCTTCAATTCTGTTGGAGTCGTATATGAAGAAGTTAACCTTTCTGCTGAAGATATAACTAGGGTTGACGTCCTCGACGAAGTTATAACTGGTCACGGTGATTTCTATGCGCTAGTGGCTTCTCGTGGCACGACTGCTGCTTTCATCAAAGCTAGATATAATCATATAAGAGCCATTAATAGGCCAAACTTCATCCTTTCGCTCTCTGATTTAATTGATATTCTAGTTGAAGCTCAGAGCATAGGCAACAGATCCATCACTCAAATCTAGGGAAAGGGCGGCCGAGAGATGGATGGAAACGAACCTCGAAACCTACTTAACAAAGTATAGAAAATCTCTTTTACCTTTATGCCTTTATTTTATTTTTCCTTACCATATTCCTCAATACCCTTGCCTTTGTCATTTTTCAGGGTGATACTGCTGAAGGCTAAAGAACCGAACCTTGTTCTGGAGCGCTGAAGAAGACTTCAGAAGCTTCTCTTGTTAACATCTGTAGAAACATTTTTGGAGGTTTTTTTGTACAAGAAAGTGTATCATTCGACAAAAAATTGTAATTGAATGTGAATAAATTTTTGTAAATATTTGTGAATGCTTCGTAATGTTGTTTTACATTTTATTCGACTATTGTATGCTTTGCTGTGGACGAAACCGATGATCGCAGCTTTTTGAGCCGAAGGCGAAAAACATCTTCCCTTCTTTTCGTTCACAACGAAGCACCTTTGGACCAAAATCAAAGAATGGCCCCTTCATATATAACGAAGCATTTTCCTTTCTTTTTATGAAAACAGCTTCATTTAAAACAAAGCATCTTCGTTCACAACGAAGCATTTTCTCGTTAGGGCAGAAACCCTCGCTTCTTCTCCTATTAATGCCTTATGCGTTATGTCAAGATGCGATGAAGCTACATATGCCTAATGTATGTTTGTATGAATGCAAAAGATGATGTGATGAAGTATGCAAATGTATGTCGAAGGTAAAAAAACTCACGCGAATACACACCTAGACTTTGCATCCCCTTAGGAACGACTTTGTAGTCTCTTCACCTTTTACTTAGTTGGTATTTCAGCTCTACATCCCCTTAGGAACGACTTTGGAGCTAAGCTCTATATCCCCTTAGGAATGACTTTAAAACTTCTTCACCTTTGACTTAGGTGGCATTTAAGCTCTGCATCCCCGTAGTAACGACTTTGGAGCTTCTTCACCTTTCACTTAGGTGGCATTTCAGCTCTGCATCCCCTTAGGGACAAATTTGGAGCTTTTTCATACTTTTTTACACTCGATGGTGTAATCCCAGATCTTTACATTTTACATGTGGGGGAAGCTGGCCCTTGTATTGCACAGGGCTACGCGAGAAAAAAATGAAAATTACAACCTATGGCCCCATTAAAAACCTTTCTCCCCTCCTGAAAGGAAAATGGTTACATAGGGAAAAGTAAAAAAAATTACATAGTTTACACATAATATCTCCAAAGCTCATCTGCATTCCAAGATCTTGGAATGTCATTACTACCCATATCTTTCAACCTGTATGATCCAGGTCTTGACGAAGACACCACTAAGAAGGGACCTTCCCACTTAAGCTGAAGCTTCCCCACTATATCTGGGTTGGCACTCTTCGAAGCAACAAGTGTCCTAGATTGATATTCTTTAATCTTACCTTTTTGTCTTGCAATTTAACTGTTTCGGCCTGATATTTATTGATGTGATCTATTGCCTGAAGCATGGTCCCTTCTATGGTGTCTTTTGTTATTTTACAAGCCTCTTCGTCTTCTACCGAAGCTAGAGTCCTTATTGTTCTTGCTTCTTCTGGTGTTATTGCTTCACCGCCGAATAAAAGTTTGAATGGAGTAAACCCTATTGATCTTGAGACAACAGTGTTGTGATTCCATACCACTTTTACCAACTCATCTAGCCACTTTCCTTTTGGCAGATTGAAGATTGACTTCATTATTCCTGTTATAATAATTCCATTAGCTTGCTCTATCAATCCATTTGATTCTGGATGCCTCACAGATGAAAAATGTATTTTTGTACTAATTTGGTCACAAAAAGTTTTGAATGTTTCAGCATCAAATTGAGTTCCGTTATCAACCGTGATAGCCTTCGGCACACCGAACCGGTAAACAATATTCTGCTAGAAGAACTTCTGGACCGTGGCCGAAGTGATTGTAGCTAGGGGTTTAGCTTCGATCCACTTTGAAAAGTACTCCACTGGTACCACAACATATTTCAAGTTTACTTGCGCTGGTGGAATTGGGCCTAGTAAATCTTGGCCCCACCTTTGCAGTGGCCATGTGGGCCGGATTAGCTGAGTTAGAGACGAAGGTTGTTTTTGATCTCTCACACACTTCTGGTAGTTTTCACATTTTTGAACTAGGTCCACTGCATTCGAAGCTACCATCGGCCAATAAAATCCTTGTTTGAAAACTTTTCCAAGCAAAAGCCTAGATCCAATATGAGCTCCGCATATTTCCCTATGTGTATCTCTTTCATTAGCTCTTGACCTTCGGCTCTAGACAAACACTTCAGCAGTGGAGAACAATCTCCTTGTTTGAACAATTCTCCTTCTATGATCATATAAGGTCTTGGCCTGGCTTGCATTCGTTTTATGTAAGCTTCGTCGTCCGAAGGATAATTACCTTGCAGGAAAGATACAATCTCAGTCCTCCAATCTTCGTTGTGTACAGGTGAGATTATAAGCACCGCTCGCTCCATGAGCTCGACTGAAAGTGCTTTTAGAGTTTCAAAGAATACTTCTGAAGGGAGTGGGAGCCCCTGTGCCGCTGATTTGGCTAGCAAATCTGCATGCTCATTTTCTCCTCTTGGGATATTCTTCACTGAGAAACCTTCGAAAGAGGCTTCCATTTTTTGGACTACATCAAGATACTTCTCAAGCTTCGGGTCTCTTGCTCTGCTGCTTTTATCAACGTGGCATGTGATGACCTATGAGTTCGATTTGAGGACTGCCCTTCTTATTCCCATCGCCTTAAGCTTTCGAAACCCCAAAAGAAGAGCTTCGTACTCTGCAATGTTATTTGGGCAGTTGAACTCCAATCTGGCCGCGTAGCAAGTTTTGATCTTGGATGGTGAAATTAGAATAGCAGCTGCACCTCCGCCGAAGGTCCTCAAGACAAAGGTATCACTGGCGAAGTGAAGTTGAGGATCCTCTCTGCCGAAGGTCCTCAAGACAAAGATACTATCTGGTAGCCATAATGACGAATACCGAAGCTTCTACCAAAGGACGACATCTTCAACTTAAAGGTGATGACGAAGGTCAAGCATGGCGCTGAACCGAAGAGGAAAAGACCAGTTAATCCCTGATGATTTATGTTACAGTTATGTACACAAATTAAGGCCATAAATGTATTTTCACACGGGCTGCGTCCGGTGCCTATAAATAGGTGAACAGTACCCCCATACTGTTCACGCTGAATTGTAATTGCTCTCGCATCAACACCTTCGAACAAGCCAAAGGAATCAATGTAATATAAATTCTGTTAATGTTCATGTGTATACCATGAAATACATATATGAATACATGAATGAATTACATATGTTATTTCTATGTATTCTTATTCTCATGAATGATGAAGGTGTGTCCTTCATGATCTTCGTCTGAAGATCATTATATCCAAAAGGAGATAATGCATCAAAGGATGAAGGTCCTTAACATTTAACAATTGTGTTGCCTTGTTCTTAATTCACAGCATTTGAGAACAAGTGATCAACATTGGCGCCATAGTATCTTCGTCTTGAGGACCTTTGGCAGAGAGGATCCTCAACATCACTTTGCCAGTGATACCTTTGTCTTGAGGACCTTTAGGGAGAAGAAGACACCCAACAGTTTCAATAGAATTAGAATATATGTAATTAATTATTTAAAAAGCAGTTATAAAATTTAAGTTTTCAGAATATTACAACTTTAGTAAACTTTTGGCACAGTAAACTTTTGTGCCCTGTATTGTATGACTTTTATAATTCATTGAGCTTTTTATCTCCATTTATGTCATCTTTTGTGGATATGTGTTTCGGTTGTGATGCTTACTCATGGTATGCAAGCTTACCATCATATGGTTTGCGTACTTCTTAGTAACTATTGGCATATGTTCTTAGAAAGAAGGACAGTTGATTCTAGTAACTAGTTTCATTACTTACTAAACCTAAATTAATGACAGTTGCTACAAGTTATAGAAGCTTTAATCATTTGTTCTATTACATTGTTCGGAACCTCTGGCTTTCTGTTTAATCTCACTAGAAGCTTTTTGGTTCTATTTTTTTCTAGCCTTGATAAGCTTTTATGTTATTTTTGGTTCACACTAGTCCACTACTATTAGGCATGACTATTTTGTGTTTCTATGTTGTAAAATATCAAGAAAATATGCAGTCTATTTTCTCAGGTTTCTTTTTTTCAAAGTCATGGTCATGCGCTCTCTCTATCTACGTTTTCTTCGTTACTACTGGTTATTTCTCTATTGACTTTATTTGAACAATGTCTATGTAGTTGTAGAGTTCAACTCTATTTATTCCTTGTTTCTGTTATTTGTGTGTGTGATAAAATTTATAAAGTATGCACTACGACACACTACACGTACGTCTTATATTATAAATGTTATTATTTGTGTGTGGTATAAAGGATAAAGTAAATATGCCTCAACTGTGAAGTGTCATCAGGAAATATGCCACAACTCTAGTGCTTATATTTGAAGTAGAAAATATAAACTGTTATATTTGTAGATGTATTGTTAACAAAAACCTATTATATTTCTAGATTGTCCCTACACCAGTTCAAGTTAGAGAATACGAACTTCCACCGTCTTGGAATCCAATACCCTCTCCTTTAGGTACTTGTTATATCCTAAATCTTTTTATTACATACTTCTTTGCTTATTTTGGTGTTTATTTTCTGCAATGAGTTTTTTTAGTTAGCAATGGATGCGGCATTAAGTGGCCGCCTTAGGAAGAGGAGAGATGAAGATAATGATATGATGTTGTTTTTCCCCTATGCTACATATATTGGGTTCTATTTCCAACACAGTAAGGGAAATAAAGCGAATGCATACATCAAAATTAAGTGGCGAAGAACATGTTCAGGAGTTGCTTCAAGGTCATGTGAAGAATTGTCGGGTAGCGTTCAGGATGGAGCCTAAAATTTTCAAATCGTTAGCGAATTATCTTAGAAGGGAGAGGATGGTTTGCGATACCAGGATAAAGGTCAAGGAAAAGCTAGCATTCTTCTTATATATGATCAGCCATAAGGCCTCATTTGAAGACCTAATAGAAGAATTTGGGCATGGTGATGATACATATCATCATCACATCAATCATTTCTTTGACCTAGTTGTTCCTACCCTATCCAAGCAATTCCTAAAGCCACCAAATCCTAATCATGTCCATCAACAAATTGAAAGGAATCCTAAGTTTTATCCCCATTTCAAGGTGATTACATGGACTATTCCATCTTATGTCAATACTTGTTCTTTTTCTTCTAATGTTCAGAAAATCATATGTAGTTTTTTCTTAGGGCTGCAATGAACAATCTAGAGTTCTTAGGGCTACAATGAACAGTGTCTTCCAAGTACCCCCAGGGAAGTTTTATTTAGTAGATGGCGGTTATGCCAACACACCATCTTTCCTTGCCCCATATCATGGAGTCTGGTATCATTTGAAGGAATATGGGGCAGGTCACCAAAGACCACAGAACTACAAGGAGATCTTCAATCATCGCCATGCAGTGTTAAGGAATCATGTTGAGAGGACCTTGAGAGTTATAAAGAAACACTTCCCATCGTTAAGGTTGGCACGTTTCACAAAATAGAAAACCAAGTGAAGATACTGGTAGCAGCTATCGTGTTACACAACATCATTTGATCTCTCAAAGGAGATGAACAATGGTTAGAAGATTAGACAAAATGTTCAAGTCAATGTGGTTGACATTTCAGAGGGAGATCAAAGCAATGATCTAGGCAATGATCAAGGCAACAATCTCATAGACACAATTGCACAACAAACGTGGATTGATTATCAACAACATAGAAACAATTAGCGATGCATTACAATATATTTTAATGTTATTGGGATTGCAATAAGTTATGATGTGTAATGAGTATTATCGTGGTTTGGAAATGTAGTTTGTACTAGTCATGATGCTTTAATGTTATCTGAATATGCTTTAGTTCAATAATTTCTAAAATTTACTGTTGTTCATAATTATGCTTTCTTGTTCTAATTATACTCATGTTATAAGTTAACATGCTTGAAAGTAGGTCTCCAAGATTAAACATACTTTTGAAGAGGTCTTTGAGATTAAAAATGCTCTTATCTAAAGGTGCACAAAATAAAAAATCTCCTATAGCTACTGCTTCAAAGACACATGGAGGCTTTCCGAAAGGTATACATGTTGGTTCTTTTTTATTAGTGTTGGGTTTTTTATTAGTTTTGGTTCTTTCTTATGTTGCTTATGTGCTGATTTGCGGGGAAAACAAAAGCAAATTGGAATTCTATGTTAGAGAAGACCCTTGTTGACTTGTTACATGAACACAATACACCTGAATATAAGGGTAACAATGGTTGGACACTCGTTGCGTGAAACAAGATTGCCAAGGAATTTTAAGAGAGGAAAAGATGTGCAGGTTTCTCAAAAGTTTAAATCCAAGAAAAGGAAAAGGAGTTAAAGAGAGATTACAGGTTGTTAAAAGATGCAAGGAAATAAAGCAGAGTTTCTTGGGATGAGAGAAGGTGTATGATTCAAGTTGATCCTCGGATATGGGACAACATAATCAAAGTAAGTTTCTTTCTCCAATAGTATGTTTTTGAGCATCATGCAGATTGAAAATCACATGTATCTAAAGCATCAAAAGCACAGTTTACAGTAACTATTTCACTTCCATTACATCTTGCATAATAGTGTAGTTCATCAATAGTAGTAATGGACCTAATGCAAAGCTTAAATGGTAATCCATCAAACAGAATGAGCAGTCAGAATATGTGGTTACTTCACAACATTAGAGGTAGAAGCAACAATGTGTAGAACATGTGGTTCATTAGCAGCACCTACTATTTTTGAAGAAGGACAAGACCGCATCAAATGGAACATAGCAGTTTGATTATTTACATTATCACATTCTTCTGCATTAAAGGTAGCTCTATATTATTTCTATATTCTTGGTCCACGAACACTATTTAAGATTTTGTGTAATACATAATAATCCTATATAATCAACACATATTGTTTTATATAATAACTAAAGTGATTAATAAACTAAGATAACTCGTTAGGACAACACTTTCAGTAAGGATATGTGCCAGCAGTACAAAAAGATCTTGTATTTTTTTAGTTTGAATACTAAATTAAAATTTTTGTCTCATGCCAACAGTACATAAACATTATGTTTTTTGACAAGCCTTACTGGAAATGCATGTGTCATGATCTATCTGTGTTATAATGTCTGCATATATGATTTCCGTTTATATTCGTCAATCCATGTGTCATGATCTATCTCTACTATACTAGTAATGCTAATGAGTAATATTATTTATTTCTCATTGATACTTCTTATATACCTCATTTGATAATCTTTGCTTCAATTATTTTGTTAAGACTTCTTTTGATGTAAAAAATTAGCCTTCTTTTGATGGGAAAGATGACACCAATCTTCTGTTTCATTTTTTAATTTTTGACTTTATTGTGCACTCATTTTCAAGGGTTAAGAAATTCCGCAACAAATCTTTTCCTCTATTTGAACCTCTGAGAGAGATACATGATGGTTAATTTCACTATGTCATATCTCTTTTACCAGTATCTATGCTTATTTAATATGTTTTATTAATTATTGCACTAAAACTTCATTGTGTATGCAATAATGCTAAAGAGAACTTCAACTTCACTTCTACTCAACCAAATGGTTCATATCTCACACAAATTGGGACCGGAGATGTTTCTATTAACGTAGAAGATTATGAAGATGTGAGAGACCCTTGGGTAGACCATAGACAAAATGAAGCAGAAGACAGAGTGTATGAAGTTGAAAAAGTGGGTGTGAATGTTGACAAGCCAAATGAAAGAATAAAAAGGACTGTTGATGTTCCAAGGAATGGAGAAAAAAGGGACCAAAGAGTCAAATGAAGAGTTCCAGCATAGAAGTATTGGTGGAGAGGTACCTAAACTTTAGAACCAAATAATCCGAAGATGAAGCCACACAATTGGCAAGAGAAAGGGAGGCAAGATCTAACACACCAAAATTCTATTTTTAAAATTCAAGAAAATTCTTTAAAAATTTAAAATTTGAAGAGTCTTTATAATAAAAATATAAGTTAAAACTATTTTTGTAAAAGTTAAATATAAAAATTTGGCTATGTGTTTGAATTATTTTTTTAAATAATTATTATGGTAAAACATCTTACATGAATTATTTCTACTAAGTTATATGTATTATTTGAAGCTTTTGCTTCAATGGATAATTTAATTAATAAAAAATGTTTTACATTCATGTTGAGTTTTTGTTTGGTAAAATTTATGCTTGAAATAGAAATTTTAACTTAGCTCTAAATTAGACTTGAATTTTAATAAGTTGTGACCTATCCAAAGGATGTCTTTCTGCCTTCTAAGATCACAAGTCTTTACCATTATATAGACACTGTCACCTAGAAGCAAGAATGACTGGCTTTGTCACCTATAATTAGAAATAAAATGTGAAATAATATAATGTATTGAAGTATATTTGGTTGGTTTGTCTTGTTTGTTTGTACGTGACGTACTTTAGATAGTCGATACAAATTAGGATACCACAATAAGATATTTAAGAAAATCCTTCTTTAGTGTGTAACACCCAAAAATTAAATATAAGATTTAAATAAAAATATATTATAAGATTTATTTAAATTGGAGGTCTAATATTATTAGTACTCAAGGAGTATAAATATGACAACAATATTATGGAAATAAAAGAGACAGTTAGAGTCCTAAACAGATAGGATAGAATTCTAATAGATAAGCAGAGTTGGATAATCATAGGATTAGGTTACTAGATTAGATCTATCATGTACCGTCCACCTCCCTGCCTATATAAATACATACAACCATAACATCTCGAGCCATCAACCACACATCTCCTCTATAGCCTCGTAGCAGTCCGCCGTCAACTAAGCTCGCAACCATAAGCCACCATGACCATCTCATCGAAGTACGACTTCCTCCTCTACGCCTAAAAAATCTTGTTCTATCCATAACTCCTTTGGTTTAACTCCGATTTTAGTGGTTATCGAACCCACGATTTCATAGCGACGCGTAGAATATTGTGATTTGTTTTCATCTTTGGTGTAATTTTATTTTTATTCGTTATTTGCCTAAATGTATGTATCTATGATTGAACCAAGGTTACGATGAGGAACCTAAAGCCTAACTTAGGAGACATATCTAAGCAACAGGTTATCACAAGTAAAAGGTAAGTCGTGTCCTTGATCACATTCTTTGACCTAATAATATTTATGATTCTGTTAATCACCGTGGGTTAAATTGATGGGATCTAATAAGTTACCTAGTTTTGTTTACGCTACACCTTGCATAGAAATGAATTATTGGTAGTGTTGCTATTGCTCTACCTGATTGAGGAATCAACATTATATCTGAATTATGATCAAGACTTATTACTATTGTTGGCTTCATGATTATGCATGACAAGATCATTTTGTTAATTGGAACATGGAGCGACCACTTGAGATAACAGTGCTACCACAAGGGTGGAATGAAACGTCCTTGGCCAATTAATTAGAAAAGCTAGTGAGGGATTACCTTACCCGAAAGGGCAAGCAAGGAGGAGTTGCCACAAGTATAGGGAGGTTCCTGTGACGGAACCTCCCAAGTCATTAGGCCCACCTACAGTTGTCCTTGTCCAACGGACCTCAGACAACCCTGCAGGTGTTCCTGAATCACTTGACAAGTTTGGTATCTGCTTTTCATACCTTTCCCAAGAGCGTTTCACCCGTCACACAGACATTACAAATCATCGGAGATACGGAAATGCGGAAGCGGTTACATAAACTTACCTTTATTTAAAAGTAAGACAAGGTTAAATATTTACAGACCAGAATATAACATACGAGTGCAGAGTATTATTATTACAAACCATGGGAGGCAAAAACCCCTCCCGATAAGTATCAAACAAAAAGTTTTTATGGAGGATCCTTTCCTCCCGCAACTTCACTCTTGGTGCTCTTCCTTTGGTACCACCTTAGAACAGAAGCAACAAAAGTTTGTCGCTTCTTCACCTAAAAACAATAGGAAATAAAACCCTGAGTATGGAATTACTCAGCAAGTCTTACCCGACTAAAGAAAGGACTCTCAAGGGGATGCTGGCTTTAAAGGTGTCAAGGTAAGGCTTATCAATGATCAATGACTCTGTTTGCAGAAATGCTTACTAAAAGTGGATCCTTAAAAAATCCAGTTTTATTTGTCAAGTAAGTAAGATTACCTGCAACTAGAGTTCTTTCTACCCAAGTTCAATCACTGACCTGCACTAGCCAATTTCTTAACAACCCTTCATCTTTACTGGAGTTCTATGTATAGGGCAGTGACCAAGTCTTCATAACCGCGAAGGTACGGCGATCCGAATCGATTATACTCAGCTGGGGATCTCCAATCACACGACATATGTAGCACTTAACCCTTGCATATGTCAACCCGCCACCGGGGTTCTTAAGACCAGATCAGGTTCACGCCAACCGAGAGCACAGATACACCACCGTCCAGCCTCTTGCCATGGAGGGTACACGCTACTCTCACCATCTCTCCACTCCCATTGTGTGGTATCTTATTTTGGCCTTAGTCTGCCCGAGGCAAAGCTTACCCATGACGAGGCATGTGACCAGTTAAAGGGTCCTCGGTCAGCAAGCCTACATTGACACGGTCCTTAATCGACTTAGACGGAGACACTACACCGAGACTCTCTTCTCATGCAAGTCACCTGCCCGGTCTCAGCTTTATCATTTCAAATCCCAAAGTTTGGTACCTGGCAGAGGTACATCTTTTCCGATGTTGAACCCATCATGGCCATGACGGATCCACCATCAAGTTTTATTTTTAGAAACATCCCTCCCACTTTGCAACATCATCTTTTGTAAAACAAAACATTTTTTTTGCTAAAGCAAGACTAAGCATAGGAAAAACTTTTTGTAAAACAGGGATTCAAAGGAAGGTAATCAAATTCAAGGAAGGAAATGCAGGAATTGTTTTAGCAATCATCTCCTATCACCTAATGCATCAAGCAAGTGAGAAAGAGTTTAAAAGAATCAAGGAGCGGGCAAATGCACCGGGGCTTGCCTTGGTTTACAGGTGAATCAGGCTCGGTCCCGCAGATGTCAAAATAAAAATAGCTGCCTGCCTGATGTTCCTCAGGTGGTGGTGGCGAAGTCTTCTCTTCTTCTACTTCAACTTCTTCCTCGTTTTCTAAATATAACCATACATAAAAATGAATGCCCATGTAATGCTCATGAGAGTGCAAAGATAATAAGAATTTATTATCTAAAGTCTTGAATACAATTTTCCTTCACGGTACTCTAGAGAATTAGGGTTTCTAGAGTCAATATAGGAATTCAAAGGGCAGGGTGTAGGGTTTTGGGTTCTAATTATCAAACAAGCTTCAAATCATACCAAACTCTACCCAAGGCTTCTAAATAATATATAAGGGTCATCTAAAAAGTTTGGGGATTTTTGGGATTATTATCTAATTTCTAAAAATCCAGAAACAAGGTTTTAGGCTATTTTAAATACTTCAAAATTCCCTATATGACTTAAAAATCATGAAACTATTTTTATTATATTCTATGGAAAATTAGGAATCTAGCAAAATTGGTTTCATATTTTTGGGATTTTTCTACAATTTTCTAGAATTGTTTTTGCTCTGGTAGAAAAAGAAAAAGAAAAAGGATGAACATTCCTGGGCCGAAACCAGCCCAAGCGGCCCAGCCTGCACAGGAACAGGGACACGCCCACGCGCGCACGATGACTTTGCAGAAATACCCCTGATAATCTGAAGAATGCGCTGAGAACCCTTGGTCACTATTTAATGTCTCGCTGACACTTTACAAGAATCCCCTCGAACTTCTATTTCTTCATAGGATGGGGTCCCCAACGGTAGACAGCGCTCGGCCAATCTCCGACGAGCTCACGCTGGCCGATCCTCGCAACGGCTGGGACTCTCGTGCGACAGACACTGAATTGGACCCCTCCCGAGCATTTCCCCTCAAACAATTTCATCAATGGGGCATTGACTCAACCAGTTCATGGCGATAGGGCGGATGGTCATAGGGATGAACGCGTTCCGACCATCCGACGGTGTGGGCGACCAAATTGCGGCTGGGGAAAGGTTCACGGGTTCACCAGGGGTTAGGTACACACTTTGGTTTGGGCAGAATAAGAACCGAAGAGCGGGTCGGTAGAGGGGGTGTCACGGCGGCGTTCTACAGAGCAGGTGCGTGTTTCGGTGAAAGGCTTCTACCGAACTTCAATTGGTCGGTACTAAGAGCAATAGGAGGCTATAAACAAGCTAGAACAGGAAGCAATTGGGAAGTTACTAACCCGAAGAGCGCTGACCACGGTGGAGTTCTTCACGGTGGAGTTAAGAACAGGGAGGAGGGGATTTGTGGACTGTGTGAGTTCTCCGGTGAAATTGAGCCGATTGCTCAGTCGCTGAGGTGCGAGATGTGATGAAGAAGCAGAATCCAGGCTCAATTTATAGGCCGACGGCCGGAATCGGATGAGGATCGCGGATTTCAGATCGCGTTGGCGAGCTTACCGCGCGGCAGAATCACGGTGATGGCACGGTGGCCGCCGATTAAACGGTGCTTGCCACCTCCCCGCTTTAACGCCACGTCACAAAGGTCTTTCATCGTGGCCACCGACCCATCCCGACCGCCGTGGCGTTATTATTGCCGACGAGATTTTTCCGAAGATCGGTGAACAGTGTGCCTGATTCAGTAAAAAGTTTGTCTGACAGCCCATCTTTGGATCAAGATAGCTCCAAATTTTTCATGGCATCATGCCCGAACACCTATAGCAAAGTTGTTCCTCTACAATGGCTCTACAAATTTGATGCGGTGACCGGGGGTAAATTCTTAAAAATTTGGAAGATATAGAGCTCCAAAGTTGAGCCAATGTCACTGAATTTCAGACTTAGGTTTAGAACTCAAATAGGGTCTTTTTGCAAATAGGTCCAAAATTCAGGGTTTAGCTTGCAAATCTTCATAATTGTGAACCATATGATTTAAGACACCTTATTTTAATAGTTTTTGCACTTTAATCCAAAAGTGCCCTAATTTTGCACTTAGCCCCCTAGGGTTTTGGTTTAGGGTTTTCGAGGGTCCTTTTTAGGGTTTTTGGTATTTCAGGGGTGTGAATGTAATTTAGGTCCATTCTTAGTAACATTTTATGTCTATTTCACTTAAGCTTTAGGGTTTTCTCTATTTGGATTTTTTTTACCCTTCTGAACCCCATTTTGGGTTAAGTACCCTACTCTAGGGTATTATTTGCAAAATATCATATCAATACAACTTGTTTGAAATTTTTGCCTAGTGAATGCATTCTAGGTGTATCAAACATATGAAATGCTAATGGTGATGATGTTATGCTTAAGTTTTAGTAACAGTAACACCAGGGGTGTTACATTCTTCCCCCCATAAAAGAATCTCGTCCCGAGATTAAAAGTCCTAGGGTAAGTAGTGGAAAAGGAAATGCTTCGCATTTTTATTTCCTGAGTTTTGGTACAAGGCAGGGGTGGTTTGGCGCTCACTCCTTTATTACAACAATTTTATACACTTTACAAATTACATGAGGCTAAAAAGCCTGGGAAATTCTTGTCTAAAATGTCTTGAGTTTCCCATGTAGCCTCATCTTCTGAATGTTGGTTCCACTGTATCTTGTAAAACTTGAGAGTTTTTCTCCGGGTAACCCTGTCCTTTTGATCCAAGACTCGAATAGGGTGCTCTGAATATGTCAAGTCTGGCTCTAAGACAACATCTGTTACTTCGATAGTTCGATCTGGAACCCAAAGACACTTCTTCAACTGAGACACGTGGAACACATTATGTACAGCAGACAAGGTTTCGGGTAGTTGAAGTCGGTATGCCACTGGTCCACATTGCTTAAGTATAGGGAAAGGACCAATGTACCGAGGTGCAAGCTTCCCTTTAACCCCGAAACGCGATACGCCCTTCATTGATGAAACTTTCAGGTAGACATAATCTCCTATTAGAAAGTACAAGGGTTGTCGTTGCTTGTCTGTGTAACTCTTTTGACGAGCTTGAGCTTTCTTCAAATTATGAATTATCCTTTGAACTTTTTCTTCGGTTTCTTTTACCATATCTGGCCTGAAGAAACTCCTTTCACCTGGTTCAGACCAGTTTAACGGAGTACGACACTGTCGGCCATACAAAGCTTCAAATGGTGCCATCTTGATGCTTTCTTGATAGCTATTATTGTATGAGAACTCCGCTAATGGTAAACAATCATCCCATTTGTGTGGAAATTCCAAAGCACAAGCCCGTAGCATGTCTTCAAGTATTTGATTTACCCTCTCAGTCTGTTCACTGGTTTGAGGATGGTAGGCCGAACTATGGAGCAACTTAGTATCCAGTGCTTTGTGTAGTTCTTCCCAAAATTTGGACACGAATTGCGGTCCACGATCCGACACTATCGTCTTTGAAACACCATGCAAACTGAGAACACGGGCAATGTATAATTCTGCATATGTGGCCACTGTATACTTTACCCTGACAGGAAGGAAGTGGGCAATCTTGGTAAGTCGATCAACAATAACCCAGATAGAATCATATCCTCTGGTAGTCCTAGGCAATCCCACAATAAAATCCATACTAATATCCTCCCATTTCCATGTAGGGACAGGTAAAGATTGTAATGGATAGGCAGTCTTCATATGTATGGCTTTGACGCGTCTGCAAGTGTCACATTTTGCCACATAGCGTGCAATTTCAATCTTCATCTTTGTCCACCAATAATGTTGTTTTAGATCATGATACATCTTAGTGCTTCCGGGATGAATAGAATAGCGACTAAGATGTGCTTCATCCAAAATTTGTTGGCGGATTTCTTCATTCTTCGGCACAACTATGCGGTTGTTAAACCATACAACACCTTGATTGTCTTCTTTGATGCAGTTGGCTTTTCCAGCCTTTATCTTTTCATGAATGTGTCTCATACCCTCATCATTCTTTTGTGTGTCAATTATTCTTTGTAAGATAACTGACTCAAGCTTCAAGTGATTTGAAGTTCCATGCTGAATCATTCCTAGGTTCAGATTCTCCATTTCCTGGCATAATGTAATGTCAGAAGTCCTCATTGTTAGACAATGGCAAAAGGCCTTGCGACTGAGTGCATCTGCCATTACATTGGCTTTACCTGGGTGATAATGGATCTCCAGTTCATAATCCTTAATAAGCTCGAGCCATCTCCTTTGTCTCATATTGAGTTTGGACTGGGTAAAGATATACTTCAAACTTTTGTGGTCTGTATAGATATGACAGACATTTCCCAGTAGATAATGACGCCAAATTTTTAGGGCATGAACCACTACGACTAACTCCAGATCATGAGTTGGATAATGCTCCTCATGCCGGCGCAACTGCCTTGAAGCATAAGCTATTACTCGGGCTTCTTGCATTAAAACACAGCCGAGACCACTGCCTGATGCGTCACAATACACATCAAAGGGTTTTTCGATATCCGGTTGAGCCAATACCGGAGCAGTGGTTAGTAATACCTTCAATTGTTCAAAGGCTTCAGTACACTTTGAAGACCAATTAAATTTAGTATCATTCTTCAATAAACTTGTGATTGGTTTCACAAGCTTGGAAAAATCTGGTATAAACCGGCGGTAATAGCCAGCCGGTCCAAGGAAACTTCGGACTTGATGTACAGTGGTTGGGGGTTTCGACTCCAAAATATCCTTGACTTTGCTGGGATCTACCGCAATTCTCTTGGCAGATAACACATGTCCCAGAAATTGGATTTCTTCCAGCCAGAACGCGCATTTACTGAACTTGGCATATAACTGATGTTCTCTCAAGCGCGTTAATACAATCCGCAAGTGCTGACCATGCTCCTCTTCATTCTTGGAATATATTAAGATATCGTCGATGAATACCACCACAAACTTGTCTAACTCAGGCATAAATACTAAGTTCATCAAATAAGTGAAGTGGGCAGGAGCATTCATCAGTCCGAAAGACATTACCAAATATTCGAATAACCCATACCGCGTAGTGAATGCGGTCTTTGGTATATCCTCAGGCCTGATACGGATCTGATGATAGCCCGATTTGAGGTCAATTTTGGAGAATACCTTTGCTCCAGTTAGTTGATCAAATAGAATGTCAATTCGTAGAAGAGGGTACTTATTCTTGATAGTGACCTCATTAAGGGGTCGATAATCCACGCACATCTGTAATGTTTGATCCTTCTTCTTGATGAAGATGGCTAGACAACCCCATGGCGACGAGCTTGGTCGGATGAATCCCTTCTCAAGTAGATCTTGCAATTGGGTCTTGAGTTCTGTCAGCTCATTTGGAGGCATTCGGTATGATCTTCTAGAAATGGGAGCCGTACCGGGCTTCAACTCAATTACAAATTCTACATCTCTTTTGGGTGGCAATCCAGGCAAATCTTCTGGAAAGACATCTGGGAACTCACATACTACCAGAATATCTTTGATCTCCGGTATAATGGCTTCATTAATTCTGCCAATTGGTTTAGCTGGAATGGCTATGGGGATAGACAAAAGAATTTCTTCTTGGTCATAACTCAACCTGATAGTTCTCAGATTAGTGTTGAGGATTGCTTTATATTGGGCTAACCAATTCATGCCCAAGATTACATCTATGTCTTGGCCTTTCAGAACAATCATATTAGTAGGAAAGTCCCGTCCAGCCAATGTTACGGGCACTTAGAAAGCCACTTCTTTAGTAAATATTTGTCCCCCAGGAGAATGGATTTTAAACCCTTCCATTGATTCATGGTATGGAATACAATATTGCTCCACAAATCTCTTGCTTATGAATGTATGCGAAGCACCAGAATCAAAAAGAATAATTGCAGGGTAATTGGACACGAGGAACGTACCCATCATCACCAGTTCGCCTTCCGGTGTTGTCGCCACTTGAGTGTAATAAACCCGTCCTGTTTTCTTTGTATTCCTGCCTGCGGTATTGGTTGTCGCATTTCCCTTAGAACCTTCGGAGCTTTGTTGATTATTTGATTGATTCTGCCTCAAATATGGACAGTCCTTAATGAAATGCCCGGACTTTCCATAGTTGAAGCAGCCGGTTGTTGAGCTTGGAAGAGCAGGGAAACGAGTGCCAGGGGCACCCGGCTGACTTGTAGCGGTGGGGGCAGGGGTAGGACGGATAAACACTGGTTGCTTGAATGGGAAGGAGGGTGGGCGCGATGAAGAACGATTCTGATTGAAAGGTCGAATAACCAACATTTGCCTTTTCTTGGGGCCCTGATTAGGCCTATTGCCTCCATTCCCCTTGGATTTTCCGGAACCTGCATATTTAGCCTCGACTGCCAGCGCCGTGCTGACAGCCCTTTCATAAGTAAGGTCGATGCAAGTGGCCGTCTTTCTTTGCATTCAATCATTCAAGCCTCTCATGAAACAATTCTTCTTCTTTATGTCTGTGTTGACTTGATCGATTGCATATTGGGATAAGTGATTAAATTTATTAAGATACTGGGTAATAGTATCCCCGCCTTGCTTAAGCTTCATGAACTCCTCCTGCTTCATATGGAGGACTCCTTCCGGTATATAATGCTCTCTGAATGCCAACTTAAACTCATCCCAAGTGATCTGGTGACCGACCGGCTGAACGGCAACAAAATTTCCCCACCACGTACTGGCAGGGCCTCGCAGTTGTTGTGCTGCAAACAGGGGCTTTTGAGTTTCTGAACACCGAAGAAGCCCGAATTTTTGTTCAATGATGCGGATCCATTCATCCGCCTCTAAAGGATCTTCTGCTTTGACGAACAATGGAGGGCGCGTCTCGGAGAAGTCCAGATAAGATGTCTCACGGGGGCCTTGCGGATATGCCCGCCCGCCTTGTTGTTGGAGTTGTTGACCTGCCATCTCCCGCAGGAAGCGGGTATTGTCTGCTATAGCGTTTACCAAGGCAGCGATGGCCTCGGCAAGTGTCGGGGGTACTGGAGGTGGATTTGGGGTCACTTCCCTCCCATGGGAGGTACTAGCCCCATCCTGAGTGCGAGTCCTGGAAGGCATCTGAGGCAAAGAACATTTGGAGCAATATGATATGCCATACAAACCATCCATTTCCCATTACTTCTATACTATACTATTCCTGCTTTTTGTCACTCTGGGTAGCCTCGCTGTCAGGCGTAGGAGACCATTCTTCGATCAGCTTCATAGAGGGAGGGGGCCTGAAAAGGTCCAGCTCACCGCCTAGTGCTTCTCCCGCTACTCTAGAAGGTCCGGCTTCCATCCTGACAGGATCCACAGGGACATTCGGGTGCAGTTGCGAGTACAGTACATAAACTTCTTCATGTAGTGTGTTGCAATAAACCTACAAGCTATCCACAGTTGAGCTAAGCTCTTCCACTCGGGCTCGAGCTCTAGCTTCCTTTGCCCAAGCTAGTGAATGAGAGTTCACAGCCCAGTCGAGCGCTAGATCCCGATCCGCTAGCTGGTCTTGCAGTTGGCGGATGTCTCTTCTCAATTCATTGATTCTTTCGCCATCTGCGACCCATATGACATTGCTGCGTCGGAGTTCTGATCGAAGCTAATTAACTTGAGCTTCTAGATCCTCGATCGGATCGTTACTACCGCTACTGCTATCGTCATGTCTCGGGGCAAGTTGGTGACAAGGTACGCCAATCGGCCCGGTTGACTTGCGTGTAGTCTTTCTTGTACGTGGCAGCATTTTTCTAAGGGGGAAATCTTATTAGCATAGTTTTTAGCATGATGCATGTGTAATTATAGAATCAACCTTAGTTGATTCAACCTTCTATACATTGCACTCTTCTATCTGGTCTTTGCAATAAACTCTTCAGAGATACTTAGGTAAGAAGGGAAGAAATTTTCTAGATAAGTCTTTAAAAAATTCTTTTTGAAGATGCCTCATAATATCTGTAGAGATGGGCTTCGCTCCGATACCAGCTGTGACGGAACCTCCCAAGTCATTAGGTCCACCTATAGTTGTCCTTGTCCAATGGACCTCAGACAACCCTGCAGGTGTTCCTGAATCACTTGACAAGTTTGGTATCTGCTTTTCTTACCTTTCCCAAGAGCGTTTCACCCGTCACGCAGACATTACAAATCATCGGAGATACGGAAATGCGGAAGCGGTTACATAAACTTACCTTTATTTAAAAGTAAGACAAGGTTAAATATTTACAGACCAGAATATAACATACGAGTGCAGAGTATTATTATTACAAACCATGGGAGGCAAAAACCCCTCCCGATAAGTATCAAACAAAAAGTTTTTATGGAGGATCCTTTCCTCCCGCAACTTCACTCCTGGTGCTCTTCCTTTGGTATCACCTTAGAACAGAAGCAACAAAAGTTTGTCGCTTCTTCACCTAAAAACAATAGGGAATAAAACCCTGAATATGGAATTACTCAGCAAGTCTTACCCGACTAAAAAAAGGACTCTCAAGGGATGCTGGCTTTAAAGGTGTCAAGGTAAGGCTCAATGATCAATGACTCTGTTTGCAGAAATGTTACCTAAAAGTGGATCCTTAAAAAAATCTAGTTTTATTTGTCAAGTAAGTAAGATTACCTGCAACTAGAGTTCTTTCTACCCTAGTTCAATCACTTGACCTGCACTAGCCAATTTCTTAACAACCCTTCATCTTTACTGGAGTCCTACGCATAGGGCAGTGACCAAGTCTTCATAACCGCGAAGGTACGGCGATCCGAATCGATTATACTCAGCTGAGGATCTCCAATCACACGACATATGTAGCACTTAACCCTTGCATATGTCAACCCGCCACCGGG
Organism: Zea luxurians; assembly: GCA_029449295.1. Taxonomy (NCBI): domain Eukaryota; kingdom Viridiplantae; phylum Streptophyta; class Magnoliopsida; order Poales; family Poaceae; genus Zea; species Zea luxurians. The sequence continues at coordinate 6,343,148 of JAOPSE010000109.1, forward strand.
GTTCTTAAGACCAGATCAGGTTCACGCCAACCGAGAGCATAGATACACCACCGTCCAGCCTCTTGCCACGGAGGGTACATGCTACTCTCGCCATCTCTCCACTCCCGTTGTGTGGTATCTTATTCTGGCCTTAGTCTACCCGAGGCAAAGCTTACCCATGACGAGGCATGTGACCAGTTAAAGGGTCCTCGGTCAGCAAGCCTACATCGACACGGTCCTTAATCGACTCAGATAGAGACACTACACCGAGACTCTCATCTCGTGCAAGTCACCCACCCGGTCTCAGCTTTATCATTTCAAATCCCAAAGTTTGGCATCTGGCAGAGGTACATCTTTTCCGATGTTGAACCCATCATGGCCATGACGGATCCACCATGAAGTTTTATTTTTAGAAACATCCCTCCCACTTTGCAACATCATCTGTTGTAAAAACAAAACATTTTGTTTTGCTAAAGCAAGACTAAGCATAGGAAAAACTTTTTGTAAAATAGGGATTCAAAGGAAGTAATCAAATTCAAGGAAGGAAATGTAGGAATTGTTTTAGCAATCATCTCCTATCACCTAATGCATCAAGCAAGTGAGAAAGAGTTTAAAAGAATCAAGGAGGTGGCAAATGCATCGGGGCTTGCCTTGGTTTACAGGTGAATCAGGCTTGGTCCCGCAGATGTCAAAATAAAAACAGCTGCCTGCCTGATGTTCCTCAGGTGGTGGTTGTGAAGTCTTCTCTTCTTCTACTTCAACTTCTTCCTCGTTTTCTAAATATAACCATACATAATAATGAATGCCCATGTAATGCTCATGAGAGTGCAAAGATAATAAGAGTTTATTATCTAATGTCTTGAATACAATTTTCCTTCACGGTACTCTAGAGAATTAGGGTTTCTAGAGTCAATATAGGAATTCAAAGGGCAGGGGGTAGGGTTTTGTGTTCTAATTATCAAACAAGCTTCAAATCATACCAAACTCTACCCAAGGCTTCTAAATAATATATAAGGGTCATCTAAAAAGTTTGGGTATTTTTGGGATTATTATCTAATTTCTAAAAATCCAGAAATAAGGTTTTAGGCTATTTTAAATGCTTCAAATTCCCTATGTGACTTAAAAATCATGAAACTATTTTTATTAAATTCTATGGAAAATTAGGAATCTAGAAAAATTGGTTTGACATTTTTGGGATTTTTCTACAATTTTCTAGAATTGTTTTTGCTCTGGTAGAAAAAGAAAAAGAAAAAGGATGAACAGTCGTGGGCCGAAACCAGCCTAGGCGGCCCAGCCTGCACAGGAACAGGGACGCGCCCACGCGCGCCCGCGCGCGCACGATGACTTTGCATAAATACCCCTGATAATCTGAAGAATGCGCTAAGAACCCTCGAACTTCTATTTCTTCACAGGATGGGGTCCCCGACGGTAGACAGCGCTCGACTGATCTCCGACGAGCTCACGCTGGCCGGACCTCGCAACGGCTAGGACTCTCATGCGACAGACACTGAATTGGACCCCTCTCGAGCATTTCCCCTCAAACAATTTCATCAATGGGGCATTGACTCAACAAGTTCATGGCGACAGGGCAGATGGTCATAGGGATGAACGCGTTCTGACCAACCGACGGCGTGGACGACCAAATTGCGGCTGGGGAAAGGTTCACGGGTTCACCAGGGGTTAGGTACACACTTTGGTTTGGGCAGAATAAGAACCGAAGAGCGGGTCGATAGAGGGGGTGTCACAGCGGCGTTCTACAGAGCAGGTGCGTGTTCCGGTGAAAGGCTTCTGCCGAACTTCAATTGGTTGGTACTGAGAGCAATAAGAGGCTATAAACAAGCTAGAACAGGAAGCAATTGGGAAGTTACTAACCCGAAGAGCGCTGACCATGGTGGAGTTCTTCACGGCGGAGTTAAGAACAGGGAGGAGGGGATTTGTGGACTGCGTGAGTTCTCCGGTGAAATTGAGTCGATTGCTTAGTCGCTGAGGTGCGGGATGTGATGAAGAAGCAGAATCCGAGCTCAATTTATAGGCCGACGGCCGGAATCGGATGAGGATCACGGATTTCAGATCGCGTTGGCGAGCTTACCGCGCGGCAGAATCACGGTGATGGCACGGTGGCCACCGATTAACCGGGGCTTGCCACCTCTCCGCTTTAACGCCACGTCGCAAAGGTCTTTCACCGTGGCCACCGACCCATCCCGACCGTTGTGGCGTTCTTATTACCGGTGAGATTTTTCTGAAGATCGGTGAACAGTGCGCCTAATTCATTAAAAAGTTTGTCTGACAGCCCATATTCGGATCAAGATAGCTCCAAATTTTTCATGGCATCAAGCCCGAACACCTATAGCAAAGTTGTTCCTCTACAATGGCTCTACAAACTTGATGTGGTGACTGGGGGTAAATTCTCAATAATTTGGAAGATATAGAGCTCCAAAGTTGAGCCAATGTCACTCAATTTCAGACTTAGGTTTAGAACTCAAATAGGGTCTTTTTGCAAATAGGTCCAAAATTCAGGGTTTAGCTTGCAAATCTTCATAATTGTGAACCATATGATTTAAGACACCTTATTTTACTAGTTTTTGCACTTTAATCCAAAAGTGCCCTAATTTTGCACTTAGCCCCCTAGGGTTTTGGTTTAGGGTTTTCTAGTGTCCTTTTTAGGGTTTTTGGTATTCCAGGGGTGTGAATGTAATTTAGGTCCATTCTTAGTAACATTTTATGTCTATTTCACTTAAGCTTTAGGGTTTTCTCTATTTGGATTTTGTTTTACCCTTCTGAACCCCATTTAGGGTTAAGTACCCTACTCGAGGGTTTTATTTGCAAAATGTCGTATCAATACAACTTGTTTGAAATTTTTGCCTAGTGAATGCATTCTAGGTGTATCAAACATATGAAATGCTAATGCTGATGATGTTATGCTTAAGTTTTAGTAATAGTAACACCAGGGGTGTTACAGTTCCCGGGTCCAACTATCTGTGATAGCTTTTCGGACGAGGGATTCCTATAACCCCCACCTCTACCTGAAACTGTAGTGGATTTTCTCAAGCTAGCAGAACTTTGTAAAGGCCTCGTAGTGGATCCCTAGTCATTCACCTTAGAAGTGTCTAAGGGCCTTCCAAACCCTGGTTAGACGGGATACATGACTTGTGGGTAAAGATGTGCAACCTCTACAGAGTGTAAAATTGGTATATCAGTCGTGCTCACGGTCATGAGCGACCCAGACCCTCACATGAGTAAATTATGAAATTAAATTTAACATGTCATGCATTGCATTGAATTGTGGGAATTCCTCATTTTGATCTCTTATTTAATTGGGATGGTATTCACTTATACGTAGTAATTGCTAATAAAATTTTGACCCACAAAGTTACAAACAATGCTCAGCCTTAACCATTTTTCTTGGTAAGCCTTACACTACACTTTTACCCATACTTGCTAGACGATGGTTGTATAGTAGCTCACCCTTACTATAATCACACCAGGTCAAGAGTAGGTACTGCTGGAGGAAAATCATGAAGATGAGTTCGGAGAGGTCTAGGCTGTCGTCTCCCAGTCAACTATGGTTGCGAAGGATCGTTGTTGCCATATGGTGTATTTTATTTAGTTATTTTGTATAGAAGTTGTATTAAGTAATAAAGACGTGACATTGATTTTTGTACCATAAGTCATCATATGTGTGAGACTTGATCCTAGCACACATCTGGAAAATCCAGATGTGACACAAGAGGAGGTGATGACTTCTGAATTAAGAATTGCATAGTAGTTCTAAATACATTGGAGGTCACAAAGGAGGAGAAGGTCAAAGCCTATAAGGTGTTCAAGGACCCTGACAATCGACAGATTTTTTTAAGTGCATGCAACGATGATAGAGAGGTTGCATTGATGTGGTTGAGGGATGAGATGCCTTAGCAGTTATACCTAAGGTTAACTGCATATCTTAAATAAATGAGCACACTTTACTTGGTTGAAGATGAGATGCTGAGATATCTTAATATAGTGTTCTTTAATCTTCTATTAGCATTTTGTGGTCCTAATAAAACTGTTGCATATATAGGCTCCATTTATGCTGGGAAGCAACTTGTTGATGACAAAACTGCCAAAGATTACAACATTGAAGGTGGTTCATTGCTCCATCTTATGCTTGCACTGAGGCGTGGCCAATAGATAAAAAATTTATACTTGTAGTTTCTGCTTGTGCTATCCGTTACATACAGTTGTTTTAGAATTACTAGGTGTGTGCCCATGCGTTGTCACGAGAGTTAAAAATTAGTATAAAATATAGATACAGAATGATAAACAACACTACGATATACAAAATTCATATGGCAAAATATCACATAACACTAATATTATATTGATGATATAAATATGTAATATTATTATAAATAAGCCGACTCATATATAATGAACTAATGTAGAGAAAACATTATAAAAAAGTTGAACAACCATGTATAAACATTTATTCATGAGTACCACCAAGTACAATTTAAGGAACGAATAATAATCTCTTCTCATGAAATGAAATCAAAAAGGGTTACACATGCAAACACCTGATCGGACTTTAGAAGCTGACTCCAGCTTAAACCAGCAATGGAACTTCCCACCTCTCATTATGTTGATCATCAGCAATTGCCCTTTCAAACACACATCTTTGAACCCTGTTGCTACGACCTTGCAAACTAAATATGTACAATATTAGCCAATTTCCCTACCTACACACTTCATATAGACAGCTCCACTCCTAGAGTATGGTCATGTTGGAACGGTCACTTGTGGTCATAGGCGCTGCAGCAACATAAAAAGGTCTCTTTCAAAATTACACAAATTAATGAACTTGATAGGTAGGTCAATTGATTTTTCAGTTATTTGGTCACCTCATTCTTCCATAATTTTGTCACCTGGCTTCTCCATCAGCTTTTCACCAGTGCTCTATTGATGCAAAGACTTTCTCTGGTTTTTCTTGATGCAGAACCTTCTCATCTGGCATATCATCTGGGTTGTCATGTTGCAGAGGCTTCTCTGAGGCATAATAATGAAATATAAACACTATTGTCTGGTGCAATGTTAGCCTTTGCTCTGCTGGAACTAAGTCATATGAAAGCTCCATATGCTTCTATCAATCTGCAAACAGCGAACATGCACATCAGCATGAAGTTCAGTAATTGATACGAGGAACAGAAATTGAAAAATCTTTTGTTGCTTTCCATATATACAAAAGGAAAAGTAGAAAACTGATTGCAAAAAGGTAATGTATTGATATTTACTTTATCTAATATTTATTATTATCATATTAACCAATACATAGTTTCATTTTTCTTATCCAAATCTAGGTAGTTGCGAAAATAATGCATTACTTCATAGAAAATAGTGCATTACTTTGTGAGGAAAAAACATTGAACTAATGTAAGGCAATGCTTGGTGACAAAGTGCACCAATTTGCATGTACTGATAATTAGGGAAGACCATAAATTGCAAAAAAAAAAAGTGGTATTTATTATTAGCACTGATATTCCATTAAATAGCAATGAACTTTATGTACTTTTGTGAATTTAAATGTGCTAAGCTCCCATAATTCAAGATGTACAACTAAGCTAACTGACCTGTCAAAAATCAATAATCCGTTCAATTTTCATGTTCCGCATAAAAGAATTTGACATCCTAAATGGTAAATTTATTTAGTACTTCTGTTATCTGTGCAAGAAGATTTGCTCCTCCATATCTTCTAGGCTTAACCGCGGATATAGTCACCAGTAGCCCATCATCAAAACAAAATTGTCAAATCAAGAAGGGAAGGCTAGAAACAATATAATCCAACGAAGAGGAAGGCAGATGCAACAGGCCAAGGTGCGAGGTTGACACACTGAAAACACTTGCATAGCAGTGACAACACTACACGGAGCAAACACAGCAGCATGAGATCCGTCCTTGTGCTGCATGGGATCAAGTCGATAGAAAATGGCATCCTAAGATGTACAAGATATGGGACTCTGTAAGTGAATTATTTTGGATTATCTAGTTTTTCCATGTGAAAATATACCTTCCAAAGATTGAGTTAGGTGAAAAGACAATTGGAAAGTTTTCTGCAGGCTGCCACAATTAGGTATAATTTAAGATTGTTAAAGAAGAGGTTTTTGTTTTGGTTTGAAGAAAAAAAGAGGTACCCATGAAAGGTAGCCTCCAAGAGCAGGACCAATAATGAGACCTATTCCCCATGTTGTGCTGACCTAAAATTACAAGAACATGGATTACAAGTGACAGTGCTAGAGGTTTATGTTCAGGTCGACAAACTTCAATGACATAAGCCTATAAAGAATCGTGTATCAAGTTACTAATGGTACTGTATGTCCATATCACGTCTACCTAACTTCTAACACAAAAGAGCTTGCAAATTAATTGAACCTTTATTGATCCAAGTAAACCATTCAAGCACAAAGCAGAAATCGGGTAGCTATTGCCATCCATTAGTTGACACTCTAACAAAACAACATGTTGAGCACCATCCTGGGACATTACAAAGAATGAGCTCAGACTAAAATGTTTGAACAAGAGAAGGGCGAGAGAAAATAGATGCATAGTTAGTTTTGTTGAGGTAAGATGTTACTAACACAGAGGAAATGTCAAACACGATGACAGGTTTCCTCCCAATGCAGTCTGTCACTATTCCCTAGACTATCAAAGTCATCTACCAAACATGAATGTGGCACCTAGAAACATCCAACATATATATGGATTGCTCATCCGTGCACATGTTTGGCATCATAACAGTTTAGTTGTCGTAGCAACGGTGGATCATACCAGCAGAGGATGTAGGAGAGGACTAACCTACAGAACGCATGGAAGAAGGCTTGTTATGACAGCAGGGTGCCTGTACAAGCCCACCGATATGGCATTGTCACTTGTACGACAATGCCACATCTCTACAGTTGTCGCCTTGCGCCTTTTCTCGGATAGCAACAACATTTGGATCATCTACAACAAGTATTCGGCAACCTCTAGATTGAAAAAAATGATGCTACATATATTATTCTTAATGTAGCACCACAAAGAGTTTTATGGTGAATTGTTTTGGTGAGAGTCCAATTTTGTGTAGACTGTTGAACCATGGAGCACTAGACTGTTATGTTAATGGATAACATGGTGCCTAGCTGCTACAAGATTTTTTGAAGTGTGTGAACAATACTTGCCAATTGACACTAATTGAAATAGATCAGTCATATATCAACAGTAGTGGTTTACCTACCTCGTGATGCATCATATGGTTCATGACAGCAGCACTAAACCAGCAGGAATGCAAATTTCCTGAGTTGCCCACGAGTAGAGTTCTCCATTAATAAATTAAGGAAAAAATCCATGGGACGAGTGTTGATCCATGTGCACCAGCTCCATGCCCACTAAGACGAGGTTGGACTTCCCGCGTCCTCCTTCGAGCAGACCTCCTGCCCGTCGGCGAGCCTCCCCCGATCTCCGTGGTTGTGGTCGTCGAAGCCGAAGCAGGTGGAGACCGATGATGACGAGGACGACGATGTTGGGGAGCACCATGGGGCATTGTGACCCGCTCTGTCGTTGTTATGTTCGTCATCTCTATCCTTGTTGCTTCTCGGTGCTGCCACCATGGGCTTGCTCCAAGACCAAGAAAAGAGACCCCCTCCAGCGCTTGGTGTGCTCCGAAAGGCAGCAGCGCCGCACTAGGCCCACCTCGGTGGCCTCCTGTCGCCATAGGGCCCTGGAGCATGGTCTTGAGGGACAGTGGGGTGTCTGATGTGGTGAACAACGACACCTGCTGCAGCTGTGGGGCAGCTTCAGCGCAAGGTGGAGCCCTTGTGCACCGGGGCATTCCCCTCCTCGTCACCGTCGTCGGCCATTTAGATCTAAACCCAGCTGAGCGTGAGCGGGTACGGAGGGGCTGGTTGTCGTGGTGATATCAATGGTGGGGTGGTTCATGGGGCGGCGTTCTCGAGGAAAGGATAAGACATCGCGGGCGCCGCAGCCATCATGGTGCCGAGGGGGAGGGGGAAGGGGGCGTGCATCACAGGGGCGATGGTTTCGGTGTTGGCTTGACGAACGCGGTGGGGCGGGGGTAGACGGGGGCGTGACAGATGTGGAAGCTAATGTTATTATCTTAATAGATTAGTATAAATATAGATTTTTCACGAGTTAGGTCGGGGGAGGGAGGGTGGGACGGCGGATTCATTTTAAAAGATGTAAGGGACTTTTTTGTAAATAAAATGACGTAGGACGACCGTTGAAACTGGCGCTTTAATATAGTAGAGAAAGCATTGTATTGGGAGGTTGATTGTGCCATGGATTAGCAGACTACTAGAGTCATGTGTCATATGTTTCAGAAATGCTTCAACTAAGTACATTCTGTTGCCATCGCTAGCTGTTACATACAGTTGTTTCGGAAAATATCTGTTACATACAGTTGTTTCAAAAATCTATATTTCACTATCGGAATTTGGCTCTTTGCCGAGTTCCAAATATTTTGCCGAGTGTTTTATTTTTGGAACTCGGCAAAGAGTTTCTTTGTCAAATATTTTATTTTGGCACTCGGCAAAGAGCTTCTTTGCCGAGTGTCAAAAATATAACACTCGGCAAAGAGCTCTTTGTCGAGTGCTTTTTTCAACACTAGGCAAAGACAATTTAAAAATCATATTTTAAAGTAGTAAATTAATTCAAATAAAAACGTTTTCAACTACAAATTTGTATAACTCATCATGATGTACAATTTATATTTTAAACATTTCTTCATATGACAAAATAAAAATAAATTTGTTCATAAAACCTATATCTCTCTCGTAGTTTATGAAACTACGAGAGAGATGTATAAGATTTGTGCATATTGTTAGAACCATCATGTGAAATGAACAAATGACCAAACAACCAAAATAAACTTTGTAAATCTTGAGAAGTTATAGAATTTTTTAGTTGACAACTTTTTCATTTGAAGTCATCTTGTCAATGAAAACTACGTCTGAATTTAAAAAAATTAAAATTTGAATTTTGAAAACGACCTCGAAAGAAAAAACCACCAACATGAAAGTTGTAAGTCTTGAAGAGTTATGAAACTTTGTAGTTAACAATTTTTTGGTTTGAAATCATCTTGTCATGTAAAACTATGTTTGAATTTTAAATTTTGAATTTTTCATACTACCTCGGATAGAAAAACCACCAAAATAAAAGTTGTAGGTCTTGAAATGCAATGAAACTTTGTAATTGACAATTTTTTGATTTTAAATCATCTTATCATTGAAAAATTCGTGTGAAGTTTTCAAATTTGAAATTCAAATTTTGTAAACGGCCTCGGATGTAGAAACTATCAAAATAGAACTTGTAGATCTCGAAAAGTTATGCAACTTTATAGTTGGTCATATTTTCAAATGAATTCATTTAGTGCCTTAAATAATCAAATTAATCTCGGTTTGTTATAGTACATGAGGAATGAAAACGTAATTTAGACATAATTGATGTAGTAGTGTAGTGGTAGAGTAGGGTAGGTTGTGAGTTCGAATCTTTACCATTCATAAAACATATAAATTTGATTTCAAATAATATTGAAAAATGATAGGGCGATGGATATGGTAATAGATAGTGGTTGGAGAGTTGTTCCTATAATTTAAAAAATGTTTTGCTGTTTTTTGGGTTTTTTTCGATTCTTAATTTGCCGAGTGCTTTTCGATACTCGGCAAAGCCGAAAAAAGTACTCGGCAAAGAACTCTTTGCCAATAAAATGTTTTCCGAGTATATTTTGCCGAGTGTAACATTCGGCAAAGAATGTGATTCCGGTAGTGTCTGTAGTTTCTGCTAGTGTAAAATGGTTATGCTATCTGTTACATTTTTCAGAAATATTACATACACTAGTTTCATGGATTTCTTGCATGTGCTATCTGCTGGCACCGTGCGGCAGGCTAGGGATGTAATATGGTTTGAAAAATATCCGTCTGGATCCGGATTCGAAGATGGTGAACAATGGTTCGGATGGAATTTTCGGATATTCGGACTTTTTTCGGATAACGGATACAAATATGGATATTTTGTTCGGATCGAATTTGAATACAATATGTCTCATATTTTGTTCGGATATCAAATAAGATATCAAATATCCGGATATTTTCTCGAATAAATCTTCTCGGATATCTTATCCGGATAGTTATGTGCATTTTGTTGATTTTTTGTAGAAAGAAATTAATAATACACAAATAGCCTCAGAAATTTATGAAAATTTATGGAGGCATACCATATGTCCACATATAACCCTCCAAAATATTTGGACCATAAAATCCACAATATGATAGGGTTTCTTTCATTTCACTTTCACTTGTTGTGTGAATTACACGTGAAATCACTCTAAGTATCTAAGTTCCCTTTATCATTTTCATGTGGAGACTTGAGGTTATATTCTTATATAATGTTTATTAGTTTTGATAACTTATTTGCATTTTGATGATTTTATGCAAAATAAATTAATAACACGCACATAGGCTAAAAATTCATGAATTTTTATAAAAAACGTCACATATGTACATATTGTCGGCGTTTCGACCTCGGGGGGTCCCTGGACCGACGAGTAAATTGTCGCTGTGTGTCCCAGCCCAGATGGGTCGGCGTGAGACGGGACACAAAGGGGGAGAACAGTAAGGGGAAACCGCGGCCTTCGTGTTGTCCTGCGCCTAGGGCGGATGGATGCGCTTGCAGTAGGGGGTTACAAGCGTTCGCGTGGGAGAGAGAGAGGGCGAGAGCCTTATGCGTCGGCTCGTTCTCCCGCGCGGCCAACCTTTTCGTATGAGAGCCCTGGACCTTCCTTTTATAGGCGTAAGGAGAGGGTCCAGGTGTACAATGGGGGGTGTAGCAGTGTGCTAACGTGTCTAGTAGGGAGGAGCTAGAGCCCTAAGTACATGTCGTCGTGACAGTCGGAGAAGTTTTGACACCCTGTTCATGTGATGTCGTGGCCGTCGGAGGAGCGCTGGAGCCCTGCGGAAGTACAGCTGTCGGGGCTGTCGGATCCTTGCTGACGTCTCCTGGCTGACGTAAGGGGCTGGGAGCTGCCGTCGTCAGGGAGCGTGCGGGGTGTCATCATTACTTGTTTGCTAGGGCGAGCCAGATGGGACGCCGGTCTTGTTCCCCGTAGCCTGAGCTAGCTAGGGGTAGGGTAATGATGGCCCCCCTGGCGACGTGGCCGGTCCGGACCTAAGTTTGGGCGAGGTGGCGATTCCTTCGAGGTCGAGGTTGAGTCCGAGCCCTGGGGTCGGGCGAGGCGGAGTCCATCGTCTTCCGGAGTCGAGGCTGAGTCCGAGCCGTGGGGTCGGGCGAGGCGGAGTTCGTCGTCTTCCGGAGCCGAGGCTGAGTCCGAGCCCTGGGGTCGGGCGAGGCAGAGTTCGTCGTCTTCTAAGTCGTGGTTGAGTCCGAGCCCTGGGCTCGGGTGAGGCGAAGTCCATCTTCCGAGGTCGAGACGGGGGCCGAACCCTGGGGTCGGGCGAGGCGGAGCTTCCTATGTCGCCCGAGGCTGGACTTAGCCGCTGTCGACCTCACTCTGGCGAGTGGCACAGTAGTCGGAGCGGGGCAGGCGGCGCTGTTTTCTTGTCAGGGCGGTCTGTGGAGCGGCGAAGTGACTGCGGTCACTTCGGCTCTGTCGACTGAAGAGCGCGCGTCAGGATAAGGTGTCAGGCGATCCTTGCATTAAATGCTCCTGTGATACGGTTGGTTGGCATGGCGATCTGGCCAAGGTTGCTTCTCTGCGAAGACTGGGCCTCGGGCGAGCCGAAGGTGTATCCGTTGCTTGAGGGGGCCCTCGGGCGAGACGTGAATCCTCCGGGGTCGGCTGCCTTTGCCCGAGGCTGGGCTCGGGCGAGGCAAGATCGTGTCCCTTGAGTGGACTGAGCCTTGACCTTAATCGTGCCCATCAGGCCTTTGCAGCTTTGTGCTGATGCGGGTTACCAACTGAGATTAGGAGTCTTGGGGGTACCCCTAATTATGGTCCCCGATAGTAGCCCTCGAGCCTCAAAGGGAGTGTTGATACTCGCTTGGAGGCTTTTGTCGCACTTTTTTGCAAGGGGACCGGCCTTTCTTGGTTGCGTTTCATTCCGGTGGGTGCGCGCGAGCGCACCCGCCGTGTGTAGCCCCCGAGGCCTCGGAGGAGTGGTTTGACTCCTTCGAGGTCTTAGCGTGTTTCATGATGCTTCGACCAGTCTGGTTGTTCCCTCATGCGAACTAGCCGTAGCCCGGGTGCATAGTCGAGTCCCAAGTTCTCGGGCTGGTATGTTGACGGTGTCAACGGTTTGGCTGGAGTCGGGTTTGCGAGAGCAGCCCTCGAGCCTCCGCACAGAGCGAGAGGACGGTCAAGGACAGACTCGGCTTTTTTCATACGCCCTTGCGTCGTCTTTCCACAAGGAGGAGGGGGGAAAGCGCCATGTTGCCCTCGGAGGGCGCCGAACATGGTGTCTCCAGTGAGTTGCTGACGGGTAATCCGAGTGGACGCCCGTGCCCCATTCGTTAGGGGTCGGCTAGTGGCCCAGAGGCGCGCTCCAAAAGTACCTGCGAGTGATTCGCCGGACCCGGTCCCCTTTTGGCGGGGTCCGAGTGCTCGATGCCTCCCTCTGGTGGGATTCTGTTACAAAATCGTTCTCGTCGGTCTCGAAAATGTCCTAGGGTACCTCGGGAGCGTAGCCCGAGCCTTGGTTGTGTATCGAACGTACCCAGAGTCATCCCTCGCTCTCCGTGCTCTGAGGCGGCTGTCGAACCCTTCGGGGGCTAGCCTATGAACCCCTATTCAGTAGTGGGTGTGGAGCCCGAGTGGCCTGAGGTGGCCGTTGAACTCTTCCGAGGGGCCAGCCTTCGAACCTCTGACTAGTAGTGGGCGCGGAGCCCGAGTGCTCTGAGGCGGCTGTTGAACCCTTCAGAGGGGCCAGCCTTCGAACCTCTGATCAGTAGGGGGGCTCAGGGCCCGCTTCCTTCGTAGAGAAGGATCCCTTTCGGAGTATCCCCTTTCCCGGTCCCTGTAGCAAGAGAGAGAAAGGGGAAGAGGAAAAGGATATGAAATTGAGCGATGTGGCGCACCTTTTTTGACGCAGTCATTATGGTGGAGGTGAAGCGTCGCCCGCTTTGCCTGCAAAAGGTGCCGCCTGCCCTGCCGCAGAGTTAATGCGACGGGACGAGTGGTTGGCGGGGCAGCCGTTGTGCGTGCGCGGGCTGTTCGAGGAACGGAACACGGGCACGTCGTCTTCACGCCGTGGGAGAGGGCTCTCTCGCTGTCCCAGGAGGGGACGTGAGCCTGCAGGCGATTTGACTGCTGCTTCCGCCCGCCTGCCGCCACCATTACTGCCGGCCCACTTTTGGCCATATCGATCGTCGCGCCTTCTCCCGTGGCTGACTAACCCATGACCGATGTGCTCGGTTGGCACTTTTGGGCCATGCGTAGGGTCGCCTCGAGTCGTGGCACCGGTTTTGCAGTCGAGAAGGCGTGGTACTAGCGCGAGTGGCGGTGCAGTTTCTCGCACGTAGTAACCGGCGCGTCGGTTACATGACGTGTGGGTCTGGGCCTCCATGCTGGACGCGTCGAAGTCGAGAGGGTGCGCCCCCTTGGTGCAGTTGCATGCCGCCTGCATGGCGGTCCGCCCTTTCACCCGCTGGTCTAGGCGAAAGTGGAGGGGCGCTTGTAACCGCTGGGCAGTTACGCGTACCGCGCGCGGCAGTTTGGCCTCTTCCGTCCAGGGCCAGCTTGCATGACACGTGGGACCCAGCCCCCGTGTCGTAGGGGGAGGACCATGGAGCGTGTTGGAGAAGACTCAGTCTGCGCCGGCTGAGGACGCAAGTGGGGAGAGTCGCCTTTAAAAGGAGGGCGACCCCCTTGGACGGCAACCATGTCTTCGCACTCTCCTCATGCATCGCGCCCTTCCACCTTCCGAGCCCCTGGATGGGGAGCGCTCGTGTTGCTTTCGTCTCGTCGACATCGAAGGAACGCAACTTCGTGGAAGTTGGTACCTTTCAGCCATCGTTCGGCTTCAAGGATTTTCATCAGGCAGCCCGGCTGCATCCCCTCGCTGGTGGTCACCCAAGTGAAAGGGAAATGTGCCCTTGGGCCATTTCTAAGTATTTTGGTGATTGAGTGCCAACACAAGTGCTTTTGTGTTAATCTATGCAATGTGGTGGACAAAGTGCAAATCAAGTCAAAAGGTATGTTTCTAGACTTAGTACATTGTTTTATGGACTAATGTATTGTGTCTAAGTGCTGGAAACAGGAAAAACTGAATTGGAAATGAGATGGCTATGTTCAGCCGAAGTCAGCTCAGTCTGGGTGCACCGGACAGTGTCCGGTGGTGCACCGGACAGTGTCCGGTGCGCTAGGCTGGCTCTGGCGAACAGGCTGCTCTCGGGACTTCGACGACGGTGTACGGCTATAACTCACCGAACTGTCCGGTGGTGCACCGGACTGTCCGGTGAGCCATTCACAGGCGAACTCGTCGCACTCGGGAAACCATCAACGGCGTACGGCTAAAATTCACCGGTCTGTCCGGTGGTGCACCGGACTGTCCGGTGAGTCAACGGTCAGCCAGGGCAACGGTCGGCCGAGGATTCCGCGCATGACGCGTGGCGGAGCCAACGGTCACATTGGTGCATCGGACTGTCCGGTGTGCACCGGACAGTGTGCGGTGCGCCAATGGCTCTCAGACTCCAATGGTCGGCTTCGTCAAATAAGGAAAGCAATCTGCATCGGACAGTGAACAGTGGATGTCCGGTGGTGCACCGGACTGTCCGGTGCGCCAGTCGACAGAAGGCAAGATCTGCCTTCCAGGAATGTTCTCAACGGCTCCTAGCTGCCTTGGGGCTATAAAAGGGACCCCTAGGCGCATGAAGGAGGACACCAAGCATTCTTACAACATTCCTAAGCACCAAGACCTCGATTCCGCGCATTCGTTTCTTTGTGATAGCATATAGAGCTCTAGTGGAGTTGTGAACTCATTGGTTCGTGTTGCGAGCTCTTGTTGCGACTTGTGTGCGTGTTGACACTCTGATTCTTGTATCTTGTGTGCGTTGCTAATCCCTCCCTTGCTCCGTGATTCTTTGTGAACTTCAAGTGTAAGGGCGAGAGGCTCCAAGTTGTGGAGATTCCTCGCAAACGGGATTAAGAAAAGCAAGCAAAACACCGTGGTATTCAAGTGGGTCTTTGGACCGCTTGAGAGGGGTTGATTGCAACCCTCGTCCATTGGGACGCCACAACGTGGAGTAGGCAAGCGTTGGTCTTGGCCGAACCACGGGATAACCACCATGCCATCTCTGTGATTGATCTCTTGTTGGTTATTGTGTTTTGTTGAGACTCATCTCTAGCCACTTGGCAATTATTGTGCTAACACTTAACCAAGTTTTGTGGCTTAAGTTTTAAGTTTGACAGGATCACCTATTCACCCCCCCTCTAGGTGCTCTCAATTGGTATCAGAGTCGTTCTCTTCACAAAGGGACTAATCGCCCGAAGAGATGGATCCTAAGGGGAAGGGAATCGTGATCAACGATAAGGAGAAGGAGTCTTTCGTCAACGAGCCGAAGGATGACAAGCCTACCGACTTGGGCTTAGGTCACAAACGCAAAGATGGGAAGAAGAAGAAGACGAGACGCATCAAGGAGATCGTATACTACGACGACAGCGATGAGTCTACTTCCCAAAAGGACGACGACCACAACGACTACGAGAGAAGGAAACCGGTTAATTCGAACTTTTCTTTTGACTACTCTCGTATTCCGCAAAGTACAAATACTCATTTGCTCTCCATTCCACTTGGCAAACCTCCTCACTTTGATGGAGAGGACTACGGATTTTGGAGCCACAAAATGCGTAGTCACCTGTTCTCTCTCCATCCGAGCATATGGGAGATTGTGGAAAGTGGAATGAAGTTCGATAGCTCGGATAGTCCTATTTTCATTAATGAACAAATTCATAGAAATGCACAAGCCACTACTGTGTTGTTAGCCTCCTTGTGCAGGGACGAGTACCATAAAATGAGCGGCTTGGACAATGCCAAGCAGATCTGGGACACCCTCAAGATTTCTCATGAGGGGAACGACGTCACCTTGCTCACCAAGATGGAGTTGGTGGAGGGCGAGCTTGGACGATTCACGATGATAAGGGGCGAGGAGCCAACCCAAACATACAACCGGCTCAAGACCCTTATCAACAAAATAAGGAGCTACAGAAGCACGCGATGGACGGACCACGACGTCGTTCGACTGATGCTAAGGTCCTTTACCGTTCTTGATCCTCATTTGGTGAATAATATTAGTGAGAATCCCAGGTACACCAAAATGTCGCCCGAAGAAGTACTTGGAAAATCCGTAAGCGGGCGAATGATGATCAAGGAGGCGAGGTACGTGGACGACGCGTTGAACGGTCCAATCCATGAGCCTCAACCCGTTGCTCTCAAGGCAACAAGGAGCAAGGAGGCGTTACCTAGCAAGGTAGCGCAAGTTGAGGCGGCAGGGCTAAATGATGAAGAAATGGCCCTCATCATCAAGCGCTTCAAGACAGCGCTTAAGGGTCGTAAGGGACAGCCAAGCAAGACCAAAGCCAAGGGGAAGCACTCATGCTTCAAATGCGGTAAGATTGGTCATTTTATTGCTAACTGTCCCGATAATGAAAGTGACCAGGAACACGGGAGCAAGAGGGAAAAGATGAAAAATTACAAGAAGGCCAAGGGCGAGGCACATCTAGGAAAGGAGTGGGATTCGGATTGCTCCTCCTCCGACTCCGACAATGAAGGACTCGCCGCCACCGCCTTCAACAAGTCATCCCTCTTCCCTAACGAGCGTCACACATGCCTTATGGCAAGGGAAAAGAAGGTATGTACTCGAAACTCTACTTATGCTTCTTCAAGTGAGGACGAATCTAGTGATGAGGATGAAATAGATTATTCATGTTTATTTAAGGGCCTAGATAGAACCAAGGTAGATAAAATTAATGAATTGATTGATGCCTTGAATGATAAGAATAGGCTTTTAGAAAAACAAGAGGATTTGTTGTATGAAGAACATGACAAATTTGTAGAAGCACAAAAATCTCATGCTTTAGAAGTTAAAAGAAATGAAATGCTTTCTTGTGAATTATCTTCTTGCCATGAGACAATTTCTAGCTTAAGGAGCATTAATGATGATTTGAATGCTAAGTTAGAAATAGCTAGTAAATCAACAACTTGTGTAGAAAATGTTGTTTGCAATAGATGTAAAGATTTTGATATTGATGCTTGTAGTGAACACATAGCTTCTATTGCAAAGTTAAATGATGAAATGGCTAGTCTTAATGCCCAACTTAAGGCTAGCAAAAGTGATTTTGATAAACTAAAATTTGCTAGGGATGCCTACACGGTTGGTAGACACCCCTCAATTAAGGATGGGCTTGGCTTCAAGAGGGAAGCCAAGAACTTAACAAGCCGTAAGGCTCCCATCTCCGCCAAGGAGAAAGGGAAGGCCCCTATGGCAAGTAGTACTAAAAAGAACCATGCCTTTATGTACAATGATAGAAGACAGTCTCATAGGAGTTGTAATGCTTTTGATTCACATGCCTATGATTCTTATTCTATGTTTGCTTCCAGTTCTTCCTATATGCATGGTAGAGATATGCCTAGGAAAAATATTCATCATGTGCCTAGAAAGAATATTGTTCATGTTCCTAAGAAAGTTATGAATGGACCCTCTACAATTTATCATGCTTTAAATGCTTCCTTTGCTATTTGTAGAAAGGATAGGAAGATAGTTGCTAGGAAATTAGGGGCAAAATGCAAGGGTGATAAAACTTGCATTTGGGTCCCTAAGACAATTGTGACTAACCTTGTAGGACCCAACAAGAGTTGGGTACCTAAGACCCAAGCCTAAATTTGCCTTGCAGGTTTATGCATCCGGGGGTTCAAGCTGGATTATCGACAGCGGATGCACAAACCATATGACGGGGGAGAAGAAGATGTTCACCTCCTACGTCAAAAATGAGGATTCCCATGATTCAGTTATATTCGGTGATGGGAACCAAGGCAAGGTAAAAGGGTTAGGTAAAATTGCTATTTCATCTGAGCACTCTATTTCTAATGTGTTTTTAGTTGAGTCGCTTGGATATAATTTGTTATCTGTTAGTCAATTATGCAAAATGGGATATAATTGTCTATTTACAAATGTAGATGTGTCTGTCTTTAGAAGATGTGATGGTTCACTAGCTTTTAAGGGTGTACTAGACGGCAAACTTTATTTGGTTGATTTTGCAAAAGAAGAGGCCGGTCTAGATGCATGCTTAATTGCTAAGACTTGCATGGGCTGGTTGTGGCATCGCCGCTCAGCACATGTGGGGATGAAGAACCTCCACAAGCTTCTAAAGGGAGAACACGTGATAGGTCTAACTAATGTACATTTCGAAAAAGATAGACCTTGTGCAGCTTGTCAAGCAGGGAAACAGGTGGGAGGCTCTCATCACACCAAAAATGTGATGACAACATCAAGACCCTTGGAGATGCTTCATATGGACCTCTTCGGACCCGTCGCCTAGCTGAGTATAGGAGGAAGTAAGTATGGTCTTGTTATAGTTGATGACTTTTCCCGCTTCACTTGGGTATTCTTTTTGCAAGATAAATCTGAAACCCAAGGGACCCTCAAGCGGTTCCTAAGGAGAGCTCAAAATGAGTTTGAGCTCAAAGTGAAGAAGATAAGGAGCAACAACGGGTCCGAGTTCAAGAACCTTCAAGTGGAGGAGTTCCTTGAGGAGGAAGGGATCAAGCACGAGTTCTCCGCTCCCTACACACCTCAGCAAAATGGTGTGGTAGAAAGGAAGAACAGGACGCTCATCGATATGGCAAGGACCATGCTTGGAGAGTTCAAGACCCCCGAGCGCTTTTGGTCGGAAGCTGTGAACACGGCTTGCCACGCCATCAACCGGGTCTACCTTCACCGCCTCCTCAAGAAGACTTCATATGAGCTGCTAACTGGTAACAAACCCAATGTGTCTTATTTTCGTGTATTTGGGAGCAAGTGTTATATTCTTGTGAAGAAAGGTAGAACTTCTAAATTTGCTCCCAAAGCTGTAGAAGGATTTTTATTAGGTTATGACTCAAATACAAAGGCGTATAGGGTCTTCAACAAATCATCGGGTTTGGTTGAAGTCTCTAGCGACGTTGTATTTGATGAGACTAATGGCTCTCCAAGAGAGCAAGTTGTTGATCTTGATGATGTAGATGAAGAAGACGTTCCAACGGCCGCGATACGCACAATGGCGATTGGAGATGTGCGGCCTCAGGAACAATTGGAGCAAGATCAACCGTCTTCCTCAACTATGGTGCATCCCCCAACTCAAGACGATGAACAGGTTCATCATGAGGAGGCGCGTGATCAAGGGGGAGCACAAGATGTTCAAGTTGAAGAGGAAGAAGCACCTCAGGCACCTCCAACCCAAGTTCGAGCGACGATTCAACGGGATCATCCTGTCGACCAAATATTGGGTGATATTAGCAAGGGAGTAACTACTCGCTCAAGATTAGTTAATTTTTGTGAGCATTACTCCTTTGTCTCCTCTATTGAGCCTTTCAGGGTAGAAGAGGCCTTGCTAGATCCGGACTGGGTGTTGGTCATGCAGGAGGAACTCAACAACTTCAAGCGCAATGAAGTTTGGACACTGGTGCCTCGTCCCAAGCAAAATGTTGTGGGAACCAAGTGGGTGTTCCGTAACAAACAGGACGAGCACGGGGTGGTGACGAGGAACAAGGCTCGACTTGTGGCAAAAGGTTATGCCCAAGTCGCAGGTTTGGACTTTGAGGAGACTTTTGCTCCTGTGGCTAGGCTAGAATCAATTCGTATCTTGCTAGCATATGCCGCTCACCATTCTTTCAGGTTGTACCAAATGGATGTGAAGAGCGCTTTCCTCAACGGGCCGATCAAGGAGGAGGTGTACGTGGAGCAACCCCCTGGCTTCGAGGATGAACGGTACCCCGACCACGTGTGTAAGCTCTCTAAGGCGCTCTATGGACTTAAGCAAGCCCCAAGAGCATGGTATGAATGCCTTAGAGACTTTTTAATTGCTAATGCTTTCAAGGTTGGGAAAGCCGATCCAACTCTTTTTACTAAGACTTGCGATGGTGATCTTTTTGTGTGCCAAATTTATGTCGATGACATAATATTTGGTTCTACTAATCAAAAGTCTTGTGAAGAGTTTAGCAGGGTTATGACGCAGAAATTCGAGATGTCGATGATGGGCGAGTTGAACTACTTCCTTGGGTTCCAAGTGAAGCAACTCGAGGATGGCACTTTCATCTCCCAAACGAAGTATACGCAAGACTTGCTAAAGCGGTTTGGGATGAAGGACGCCAAGCCCGCAAAGACTCCGATGGGAACCGACGGACACACCGACCTCAACAAAGGAGGTAAGTCCGTTGATCAAAAGGCATACCGGTCTATGATAGGGTCTTTACTTTATTTGTGTGCTAGTAGACCGGATATTATGCTTAACGTATGCATGTGTGCTAGATTTCAATCCGATCCTAAGGAGTGTCACTTAGTGGTTGTGAAGCGAATTCTTCGATATTTAGTAGCTACGCCTTGCTTCAGGATCTGGTATCCAAAGGGGTCTAACTTTGACTTGATTGGGTACTCAGATTCTGACTATGCTGGATGTAAGGTCGATAGGAAGAGTACATCGGGGACGTGCCAATTCTTAGGAAGGTCCCTGGTGTCGTGGAACTCTAAGAAACAAACCTCCGTTTCCCTATCCACCGCTGAGGCCGAGTACGTTGCCACAGGACAGTGTTGTGCGCAACTACTTTGGATGAGGCAAACCCTCCGGGACTTTGGCTACAATCTGAGCAAAGTCCCACTCCTATGTGACAATGAGAGTGCTATCCGAATAGTGGAAAATCCTGTTGAGCACAGCCGCACAAAGCACATTGACATCCGGCATCACTTTTTGAGAGACCACCAGCAAAAGGGAGATATCGAAGTGTTTCATGTTAGCACCGAGAACCAGCTAGCCGATATCTTCACTAAGCCTTTAGATGAAAAGACCTTTTGCAGGCTGCGAAGTGAGCTAAATGTCCTGGATTCGCGGAACTTGGATTGATTTATCGCATACATGTGTTTATGCCTTTGATCATGTTCTTTATGCATTTTGTTGCTTACTTGTGGTGCTCAAGTTGTACAATCACTCCCCGGACCTCACAAGTCCTTGTGCAAGTGATGCACATATTTAGGGGGAGTTGTGTTACAACTTGACCTTTTGAGACTAACCATATGCTTGAGTTTGCTTGTTTTAGTCTCAAAGGAAGTTTGAAAGGGAAAGGGTGGACTTGGACCATGAAAGACTTCCACTGCACTCCGATGAGAGGGTAACTTATTCCAAGTTCATCTCATGTACTCTTATTGCCTTTGTACTCTTATTTGAAGATCTTGGTGAGGCAATGGGGTTAAAGGGCCAAGATTGATCCCGTTTTGGTGCTTGATGCCAAAGGGGGAGAAAATAAAGGCCAAAGCAATAAATGGATCAGCTACCACTTGAGAAATTTTGAAAATAGTAGATTAGAGCTTTTGGTTTGTCAAAACTCTTTTTATTGTCTCTCTTGTCAAAAATTGGCCTCTTGTGGGGAGAAATGTTGATTATGGGAAAAAGGGGGAGTTTTTGAATCTTGACTCAATTTCTCTTGGAATGACTCTCCTTATGTTTTAACAAGTGTGTTTGACTTAGAGATAGGAAGTTGAGGTTGATTTACAAAAACAAACCAAGTGGTGGCAAAGTATGATCCATATATGCCAAAATTGAATCAAAACAATTTTGAGTGTTCATTTGCTTTGATATTGCACTTGTTCTAGTTGCTTTATGTTGTGTTGGCATAAAATCACCAAAAAGGGGGAGATTGAAAGGGAAATGTGCCCTTGGGCCATTTCTAAGTATTTTGGTGATTGAGTGCCAACACAAGTGCTTTTGTGTTAATCTATGCAATGTGGTGGACAAAGTGCAAATCAAGTCAAAAGGTATGTTTCTAGACTTAGTACATTGTTTTATGGACTAATGTATTGTGTCTAAGTGCTGGAAACAGGAAAAACTGAATTGGAAATGAGATGGCTATGTTCAGCCGAAGTCAGCTCAGTCTGGGTGCACCGGACTGTCCGGTGGTGCACCGGACAGTGTCCGGTGCGCCAGGCTGGCTCTGGCGAACAGGCTGCTCTCGGGACTTCGACGGCGGTGTACGGCTATAATTCACCGGACTGTCCGGTGGTGCACCGGACTGTCCGGTGAGCCATTCACAGGCGAACTCGTCGCTCTCGGGAAACCATCAACGGCGTACGGCTAAAATTCACCGGTCTGTCCGGTGGTGCACCGGACTGTCCGGTGAGTCAACGGTCAGCCGGGGCAACGGTCGGCCGAGGATTCCGCGCGTGACGCGTGGCTGAGCCAACGGTCACATTGGTGCACCGGACTGTCCGGTGTGCACCGGACAGTGTGCGATGCGCCAACGGCTCTCAGACTCCAACGGTCGGCTTCGTCAAATAAGGAAAGCAATCTGCACCGGACAGTGAACAGTGGATGTCCGGTGGTGCACTGGACTGTCCGGTGCGCCAGTCGACAGAAGGCAAGATCTGCCTTCCAGGAATGTTCTCAACGGCTCCTAGCAGCCTTGGGGCTATAAAAGGGACCCCTAGGCGCATGAAGGAGGACACCAAGCATTCTTACAACATTCCTAAGCACCAAGACCTCGATTTCGCGCATTCGTTTCTTTGTGATAGCATATAGAGCTCTAGTGGAGTTGTGAACTCATTGGTTCGTGTTGCGAGCTCTTGTTGCGACTTGTGTGCGTGTTGACACTCTGATTCTTGTATCTTGTGTGCGCTGCTAATCCCTCCCCTGCTCCGTGATTCTTTGTGAACTTCAAGTGTAAGGGCGAGAGGCTCCAAGTTGTGGAGATTCCTCGCAAACGGGATTAAGAAAAGCAAGCAAAACACCGTGGTATTCAAGTGGGTCTTTGGATCGCTTGAGAGGGGTTGATTGCAACCCTCGTCCATTGGGACGCCACAACGTGGAGTAGGCAAGCGTTGGTCTTGGCCGAACCACGGGATAACCACCGTGCCATCTCTGTGATTGATCTCTTGTTGGTTATTGTGTTTTGTTGAGACTCATCTCTAGCCACTTGGCAATTATTGTGCTAACACTTAACCAAGTTTTGTGGCTTAAGTTTTAAGTTTGACAGGATCACCTATTCACCCCCCCTCTAGGTGCTCTCACCAAGACGGTGACCACCAGCTTGATGGTGGGGAGAAGCGAGCCGGGCTGCGGCCTCCGCCCCTCCCTCAGCTTCAAGGATGTTCATCATCAGTGCTGGGGAGGGGAGTGCGCCGAGTTGGGGCCTGCCTCCGCGTGGGCAGCGGCCCGCTCCTTCCCTCAGTGATCGGGGGGAAGGGCGTTCGCCGTTCGTGGCGCTGGCAGCTGCCGTGTGTCTAGCTTCTCCGGCCTAGGCAGCTTCGGCGCTGCTTCCGGTGCCACCTCCCACCGAGGCAGCCGGAAGAGGTTTCTCTGCCGACGAGATAGTCGGCGCCACCCGCGGACTGACCTCCAGCTCCACGGCCTTGGTAGCTTGTCCTCGCCCCTCGAGTGGGGTTGTGGGCGAGGGCCTTGTCGCAGCAGTGTCTGCCCTGAGGTCATCGCTGCTTCTGTTTGGCCGCCCGGAACGGAGGTCGTTGTCGCTGTTGCCGGAGTGGGCGGCGCTGCGCCACCTGTCGGCGTTTTGTTGTCCTGTAGGCCCTCCAATGTGGGGGGTTGTTCGTACCTGCGGGAGTGGAACCGGAGTTCCGTTTGTAATGGCACCTTGAGTGCCGGTGTCTTGTTCATTGTGGCTGTCGGGGCCTAAACATTTATGTATTTTGGCGTAAAGCCGTGTTTCTTCTCCATTTCGAGCACTAGGACTCGCCTGTCGGCTAGCTGAACCGCTTAACCAAGCGGGAGTTGCCTCGTGCGGAAGGTGACGAGTGAGGTATCCGTATCCCGGAGGCGTAGGAGTCCCTCGGCTCAGTCGGCCTTGCCGCCCGAGGCTTCTCTTGCTTAGTTAAAGGAACCCTCGGCCGCTCTACGATGAGCCGGAGCCAGAGGCAGCGGTGCCAGCACGGACAGAGGCAGAGTTGGCTCGAAAAAGGAAGCTTCGTCGGCCGGGGCTTGGCCGGGTCGTCCCCTGGTGGGACCAACACCGGAGTCGAGTTGTCGAGGCCACGAGCCAGGTTGATGTCCTCGGGGGACAGCTGGCTAAGGCCACGGAGCGGCCGGTCGAGCCGTCTGCTCGGGCCGGGTTCCTGGAGGAGACCCAGGTGGCAATGGCCCGGGCGTGGTGCTGACGTCGTCCTTCGGAGCGGAGATCCTTCGCCCGTGTTGCCGTCCGAGGCTCGGTCGGACTTCGCCGATGGTGGAGTTGACGTCAAGGGTGCTGCTGCTCCCCCTCCATCGACGTCTGAGCCTGCAGGATCGGTTCGCCTGTAGTATGCATATGTTTTTTGCGACCGCCGAGGCCCAAACATACTGTCATCGCGTTGTAAAGCTGTGTTTCTTTTCCCCTTGTTTCGAGTATCAAGACTTATATGTCGGTAACAGAATTGTTTGTCCGAGCGAGAGTTACTTTTCACGGAAGGTGACGAGTGAGGTATCCGTATCCCGGGGGCGTAGGAGTCCCTCGGCTCAGTCGGCCTTGCAACTTACGTGTACTCTTACTCATCCATAGGATTCTGCTATCGATATAGTCGAGAAGGCATGAAAAATCATTTTGGCAGAAAAGTTTTCGAGCATTAAGACTTGTTCGGTCAGCGGAATCGCTTATCCGAACGCGAGTCACTCCTCGCAGAAGGTGATGAGTGAGGTATCCGTATCCCAGAGGCGTAGGAGTCCCTCGGCTCGGTCGGCCTTGCCTGCTTACATATACTCCGTTTTCATGATCCCACTACCGAGGTAGTCGAAAAGCACGAAAGATATTCTGGCAGAAAGACTTTTTCCGAGGAAAATTTTGACGCGGAGGGGGTTCCCCCCTTCTAGCCCCCGAGGGAGGGTCGGGCTTTGTCGAGGCAAGGCTGACCCTTCCTTGATGGTTAGACTTTATTGGCGTATGTAAACGAGGTGTATGAACGACTTGAAAACATCTTAAGGGTAGAAGCGACGTAGCTATCGGATGTTCCAAGCGTTGTTGTAGACCTTGCCTTGACTGTTGGCCAGCTTGTATGTTCCGGGCTTCAAAATCTTGGCGATGATGAATGGCCCTTCCCAGGGAGGCATGAGCTTGTGGCGCCCTCGGGCGTCCTGTCGCAGCCGAAGCACCAAGTCGCCCACCTGGAGGTCCTGGGACCGAACCCTCGGGCGTGGTAGCGTCGCAGGGACTGCTGATACCGCGCCGAGTGTAGTAAGGCCATGTCCCGAGTCTCTTCCAGCTGGTCCAGTGAGTCTTCTCGGTTGGTCTGGTTGCGTCGGTCATCGTAGGCCCTCGTCCTTGGGGAACTGTATTCTAAGTCTGTGGGCAAGATGGCCTCGGCCCCATAGACTAGAAAGAACGGTGTGAAGCCCGTGGCTCGGCTCGGTGTTGTCCTCAAGCTCCAGACCACCAAGGGGAGTTCCTTTATCCATCGCCTGCCGAACTTGTGGAGGTCGTTGTAGATCCTCGGCTTGAGTCCTTGCAGAATCATGCCGTTGGCACGTTCTACCTGCCCATTCGTCATGGGGTGTGCCACGGCGGCCCAGTCCACCCGGATGTGGTGATCTTCGCAGAAGTCCAGGAACTTTCTATCGGTGAACTGGGTGCCGTTGTCGGTGATGATGGAGTTCGGGACCCCGAAGCGATGGATGATGTTGGTGAAGAATGCCACCGCCTGTTTGGACCTGATGTTGTTTAGGGGTCGGACCTCGATCCACTTGGAGAATTTGTCGATGGCAACCAGCAGGTGCGTGTAGCCCCCGGGTGCCTTCTGCAAGGGACCGACGAGGTCCAGACCCCCACACAGCAAATGACCAGGTGATGGGTATTGTTTGCAGAGCCTGAGCGGGTAGGTGCGTCTGCCTTGCGTAGAATTGAGACCCTTGGCAGGTGCGGACAATTCTAGTGGCGTCGGCCACCGCGGTCGGCCAGTAGAAACCTTGCCGGAAAGCGTTTCCAACAAGGGCTCGAGGCGCTGCGTGATGACCGCAAGCCCCCGAGTGTATTTCTTGTAAGAGCTCCTGGCCTTCGGTGATGGATATGCATCGCTGGAGGATGCCGGAGGGGCTGCGGTGGTAGAGCTCCTTCCCGTCACCCAGCAAGACGAATGACTTGGCGCACCGCGCCAGTCGCCGAGCTTCGGCTCGGTCGAGGGGCAGCTCTCCTCGGTGAAGATATTGCAGGTACGGGGTCTGCCAGTCTTGATCAGGTGGGACCCCATTTCGCTCTCCCTCGACGCGCAGTGCCTCACCCTCGGGGGCCGAGGGTGCCTTGGGCTGAGCCGAGGGTGCCTCGGGCTGAGCCGAGGGTGCCTCGGGCAAGGCCGAGACCTTCTCGGGCTCGGGCGTGTCGTTGGTCTTGACTGAGGGTTGATGTAGGTCCCGGGAGAAGACGTTCGGGGGAACCGTTGTTCGCGCCGAAGCTATCTTCGCCAGCTCGTCCGCACTCTCGTTGTACCGCGGGGCGACGTGGTTGACCTCGAGCCCGTAGAACTTGTCCTCCAGGCGCCGAACCTCGTCGCAGTAGGCTTCCATCTTCGGGTCGCGGCAATGGGAGTTCTTCATGACTTGGTCGATGACAAGCTGCGAGTCGCCGCGAGCGTCGAGGCGTCAGACCCCTAGCTCGATGGCGATGCGCAACCCGTTAACCAGAGCCTCATACTCGGCCACATTGTTGGACGCCGGGAAATGGAGGCGCAGCACGTAGCGGAGGTGCTTCCCGAGGGGTGAGATGAAGAACAGGCCCGCGCCTGCCCCTGTTTTCATCAGCGACCCGTCGAAAAACATGGTCCAGAGTTCCGGTTGGATCGGAGCTGCCGGGAGCTAAGTGTCGACCCATTCAGCCACAAAGTCCGCCAAGACTTGGGACTTGATGGCCTTCCGAGGGGCGAACGAGATTGTCTCGCCCATGATTTCCACCGCCCACTTTGCAATCCTACCCGAGGCCTCTCGGCACTGGATGATCTCCCCCAGGGGGAAGGATGACACCACAGTCACCGGATGAGACTCGAAGTAGTGTCGCAACTTCCACCGCGTCAGAATCACCGCGTACAACAGCTTCTGAATTTGTGGGTAGCGGATCTTGGTCTCGGACAGTACCTCACTGATGAATTAGACCGGCCTCTGGACGGGCAATGCATGCCCTTCTTCTCATCTTTCGACCACGATCGCGGCAATGACCACCTGAGTGGTAGCGGCGACGTAGATTAAGAGGGCTTCTCCGGCAGCGGGAGGCACCAGGATGGGTGCGTTTGTAGGGAGTGCCTTCAGGTTCCCGAGGGCTTCCTCGGCCTCGGGGGTCCAAGTGAAGCACTCGATCTTTCTTAAGAGGCGGTACAGAGGTAGGCCTCTTTCGCCGAGGCGCAAGATGAAGCGGCTCAGAGCCGCAAGGCATCCCATGACCCTCTGTACGCCTTTCAAGTCCTTGATGGGCCCCATGTTGGTGATGGCCGCGATTTTCTCTGGGTTGGCCTCGATGCCCCGCTCGGAGACGATGAACCCCAAGAGCATGCCTCGGGGGACTCCGAAGACGCACTTCTCGGGATTGAGTTTTACGCCTTTCAGCTTGAGACACTTGAATGTCATTTCAAGGTCAGAGAGGTGGTCGGAGGCTTTCCTCGTCTTGACTACGATGTCATCGACGTAAGCCTCGATGGTCCGACCAATGTGCTCTCCGAACACGTGGTTCATGCACCTTTGGTACGTCGCACCCGCATTCCTCAAACCAAATGGCATAGTAACGTAGCAGTACATGCCAAAAGGTGTGATGAAAGAAGTCGCGAGCTGGTCAGACTCTTTCATCCTGATTTGGTGATACCCTGAGTAGGCATCGAGGAAAGACAGGGTTTTGCATCCAGCAGTGGAATCCACGATTTGATCGATGCGAGGCAGAGGGTAGGGAACCTTCGGACATGCTTTGTTTAGACCAGTGTAGTCTACACACATCCGCCATTTCCCTCCTTTCTTTCTCACAAGCACAGGGTTGGCAAGCCATTCAGGATGGAATACCTCTTTGATGAACCCTGCGGCCATCAGCTTGTGGATCTCCTCGCCTATGGCTCTGCGCTTTTCTTCGTCGAATCAGCGTAGAGGCTACTTCACGGGTCGGGCTCCAGCTCGGATATCCAGCGAGTGCTCGGTGACATCCCTCGGTATGACAGGCATGTCCGAGGGACTCCACGCAAAGACTTCGGCGTTCGTGCGGAGAAAGTCGACGAGCACTACTTCCTATTTGGGGTCGAGCTCGGAGCCGATCCGTATCTGCTTGGAGGTGTTGTTGCTGGGGTCGAGAGGGACGGACTTAACCGTCTCTGCTGGCTCGAAGTTGCCGGCGTGGCGCTTCGCATCTGGTGCCTCCTTGGAGAGGCTCTCCAGGTCGGCGATGAGGGCCTCAGATTTGGCCAGGGCCTCGGCGTACTCCACGCACTCCACGTCGCATTCGTACGCGTGTCGGTACGTGGGGCCGACGGTGATGACCCCGTTGGGGCCCGGCATTTTGAGCTTGAGGTAGGTGTAGTTGGGGACGGCCATGAACTTGGCGTAGCATGGCCTCCCCAGTACTGCGTGGTAGGTTCCTCGGAACCCGACCACCTCGAACGTGAGGGTTTCCCTTCGGAAGTTGGAGGGAGTCCCGAAGCAGACAGGCAGATCGAGTTGTCCGAGGGGTTGGACGCGTTTCTCGGGGATGATCCCATGAAAAGGCGCCGCGCCTGTCCAGATTGAGGACAGATCGATCTGCAGGAGCCCGAGGGTCTTGGCGTAGATGATGTTGAGGCTGCTGCCTCCATCCATGAGGACCTTGGTGAGCCTGACGTTGCCGATGATGGGGTCGACAATGAGCGGATATTTCCCCGGGCTCGGCATGCGGTCGGGGTGGTCGCCCTGGTCGAAGGTGATGGGCTTGTCGGACCAGTCTAGGTAGACTAGCGCCGCCACCTTTACCGAGAAGACCACCCGGCGCTCTTGCTTGCGGTGCCGAGCCGAGGCGTTCGCCACTTGCCCACCGTAGATCATGAAGCAGTCGTGGACCTCGGGAAACTCCTCTGCCTTGTGATCCTCCTTCTTGTCGTTGTTGTGGGCCTTGCCACCTTCGGTAGGTGGCCCGGCCTTGTGAAAGTGGCACCGAAGCATGACACAGTCCTCAAGGGTGTGCTTGACGGGCCCCTGATGATAGGGGCATGGCTCCTTGAGCATCTTATCGAAGAGATTGGCACCTCCATGAGGTTTTCGAGGGTTCTTGTACTCAGCGGCGGCGACAAGGTCCACGTCGGTGGCGTCGCGTTTCGCTTGCGACTTCTTCTTGTTCTTCTTTTTGGTGCCGCGCTGAGCGGACGCCTCGGGAACATCTTCCGGCTGGTGGCCCTGGGGCTGCTTGTCCTTTCGGAAGGTGGCCTCAACCACCTCCTGGCCAGAGGCGAACTTGGTGGCGATGTTTATCAGCTCGCTTGGCCTGGTGGGGGTCTTGCGACCCAGCTTTCTCACCAGGTCACGGCAGGTGGTGCCGGCGAGGAACGCGCCGA
The DNA here is from genome assembly GCA_029449295.1 of Zea luxurians. Classification (NCBI taxonomy): domain Eukaryota; kingdom Viridiplantae; phylum Streptophyta; class Magnoliopsida; order Poales; family Poaceae; genus Zea; species Zea luxurians. The sequence goes on from JAOPSE010000109.1 coordinate 6,372,806, forward strand.
TGATGTCCGAATCGGTGACGTTGGGCAGCTCGGTGCGCTGCTTCGAGAATCGCCAGATGTAGTCCCGGAGAGACTCTCCCGGCTGCTGGTGGCAGCTTCGGAGATCACAGGAGTTCCCAGGGCGCACGTACGTGCCCTGGAAGTTGCCGGCGAAGGCTTGGACCAGGTTGTCCCAGTTGGAGATCTGCCCCAGAGGCAGATGCTCCAGCCAGGCTCGAGCGGTGTCGGAGAGGAACAGGGGGAGGTTGCGGATGATGAGGTTGTCATCGTCCGTTCCACCCAGCTGGCAGGCCAGTCAGTAGTCCGCGAGCCACAGTTCCGGCCTCGTCTCCCCCGAGTACTTTGTGATGGTAGTCGGGGTTCGGAACCGGGTCGGTAACGGCGCCCGTCGTATGGCCCGGCTGAAAGCCTGCGGACCGGGTGGTTCGGGTGAGGGGCTCCGATCCTCCCCGCTGTCGTAGCGTCCCCCACGCCTGGGGTGGTAGCCTCGGCGCACCCTCTCGTTGAGGTGGGCTCGACGGTTGCAGTGGTGGTTCTCGTTGCCGAGGCGACCCGGGGCCGCAGGCGCCGTGTTGCGCGTGCGCCCGGTGTGGTCCGAGGCTTCCCGCACGAATCGGGAAGTCGCAGCACGATGCTTCGAGGGGTACCCCTGCCTTCTGGAGGTAGAGCTTTCGGCCCGTCGGACCGCGGCATCCTCCAGGAGATTCTTGAGCTCTCCCTGGCTACGCCGCCCTTCGGTGGTCGATGGTTCCGGCATCGCGCGGAGTAGTATTGCTGCTGCAGCCAGGTTCTGGCCGACCCCACTGGAAGCCGGTGGCGGCCTTGCCCTTACGTCGTCGGCAATGCGGTGCTGGATGCCCTAGGGTAGATGACGCGCTTCTCCAGCCGGAGCTTGGTCTGCCCATTCCTGCCCGGTGTTCCGCCGGAACTGCTCAAGTGTTCCTGCTCCCTCGTCGAGCCTGGCCTGCATCTCGCGGATTTGCTCGAGCTATGCGTCCTGACCCCCCGCAGGGACTGGGACCACAGCTAGCTCCCGAAGGATGTCAACACGAGGCGCAGGCCTAGGGGGATCGCCGTTTTCTGGCATACCAAGAAGGTTGCCTTTGCCGGGACCCCCTAGATCGACGTGGAAACATTCACGACTTGGGCCGCAGTCCTCGTCGCCGAAGCTACGGCCACCATCGAAACAATCGGAGAGGCAGTAGTCGCATGCGGTCATGAAGTCCCGCATGGCACTAGGGTTACCGAGCCCGGAGAAATCCCAACAAAAGTCGGGCTCGTCATCTTCCTCGGAACCCGAGGGTCCGTAGGTCGAGACGGCCGTCAGTCTGTCCCAGGGCTACCGCATATGGTACCCCGGAGGGTTGGTACATGCCTCTATGAAGGCTTCCACCAAAGCGAGGTCGCTTGGTGGGTCGAAGCTGAATCCAAAAGGCACGAGATGGGAATCGGTCGGTACCTCTTGGTCAACGGGCGGTGACAAAGTCACGTCAGGGGCGGACTGCACCGTTGTCTTTGGTACGAGGGCGACGCCCAGCAAGTCCTTCGCGAGCGTGCTGGCGTCGTTCGTCTGCTTGGGGTTGGCGTGTTGCGGGGAAGCGGCACTCGTCTTCATCTTAGATGCAAGGTCGAAGCCCGACGTGTCCCCCGCTGGGGCGCTGGCGTCGTCGACTTGCTTGACAGCCGACGAGGTGCCGCCTCCTGCTTGGCCATGGTTGCCCCGCATCCTCCTCCGTCGGTGGGGGAGGTGACGGGACAAACTCGGATGTTGTTCTTCCGCCATGTGGGGAAGACGTCGTTGGTTCCGCCACCGGCGGGCGGGCTGACGGCCGCCATTGTCGCTGTCGCGCGGCGGAGGAAGGAGTATCATGTCGTAGCTGCCGTCGAGGGACATGAACTCAAGACTCCCAAAACGGAGCACCGTCCCGGGTTGGAAAGGTTGCTGGAGACTACCCATCTGGAGCTTGACGGGAAGCTGTTCGTCAACACGCAGCAGGCCCCTACCTGGCATGCCAACTGTCGGTGTTTCGACCCCGGGGGGTCCCTAGACCGACGAGTAAATTGTTGCTGCGTGTCCCAGCCCAGATGGGTCGGCGCGAGACGGGACACAAAGGGGGGAGAACAGTAAGGGGAAACTGCGGCCTTCGTGTTGTCCTGCGCCTAGGGCGGATGGATGCGCTTGCAGTAGGGGGTTACAAGCGTTCGCGTGGGAGAGAGAGAGAGAGGGCGAGAGCCTTATGCGTCAGCCCGTTCTCCCGCGCGGCCAACCTTTTCGTACGAGAGCCCTGGACCTTCCTTTTATAGGCGTAAGGAGAGGGTCCAGGTGTACAATGGGGGTGTAGCAGTGTGCTAACGTGTCTAGCAGGAAGGAGCTAGAGCCCTAAGTACATGCCGTCGTGGCAGTCGGAGTGGTTTTGGCACCCTGTTCATGTGATGTTGTGGCCGTCGGAGGAGCGCTGGAGCCCTGCAGAAGTACAGCTGTCAGGGCTGTCGGATCCTTGCTGACGTCTCCTGGCTGACGTAAGGGGCTGGGAGTTGCCGTCGTTAGGGAGCGTGCAGGGTGTCATCATTACTTGTTTGCTGGGGCGAGCCAGATGGGACGCCGGTCTTGTTCCCCGTAGCCTGAGCTAGCTAGGGGCAGGGTAATGATGGCCCCCTTGGCGACGTGGCCGGTCCGGACCCGAGTTTGGGCGAGGTGGCGATTCCTCCGAGGTCGAGGTTGAGCCTGAGCCCTGGGGTCGGGCGAGGCGGAGTCCATCGTCTTCCGGAGCCGAGGCTGAGTCTGAGCCCTGGGGTCGGGCGAGGCGGAGTTCGTCGTCTTCTGGAGCCAAGGCTGAGTCCGAGCCCTGGGGTCGGGCGAGGCGGAGTTCGTCGTCTTCTAAGTCGTGGTTGAGTCCAAGCCCTGGGGTCGGGCGAGGCGAAGTCCATCTTTCGAGGCCGAGATGGGGGCCGAACCCTAGGGTCGGGTGAGGCGGAGCTTCCTATGTTTCCCGAGGCTGGACTTAGCCGCTGTCGACCTCACTCTAGCGAGTGGTACGGCAGTCGGAGCAGGGCAGGCGACGCTGTTTTCTTGTCAGGTCGGTCAGTGGAGCGGTGAAGTGATTGCGGTCACTTCGGCTCTGTCGACTGAAGAACGCGCGTCAGGATTAGGTGTCAAGCGATCCTTGCATTAAATGCTCCTACGATACGGTCGGTTGGCGTGGCGATCTGGCCAAGGTTGCTTCTCTGCGAAGACTAGGCCTCGGGCGAGCCGAAGGTGTATCTGTTGCTTGAGGGGGCCCTCGGGCGAGACGTGAATCCTCCGGGGTCGGCTGCCTTTGCCCGAGGCTGGGCTCAGGCGAGGCGAGATCGTGTCCCTTGAGTGGACTGAGCCTTGACCTTAATCACGCCCATCAGGCATTTGCAGCTTTGTGCTGATGGGGGTTACCAGCTGAGATTAGGAGTCTTGGGGGTACCCCTAATTATGGTCCCCGACACATATATAATACTAAAAATGCTTGGACTCAAGGAATGGATACATGATTATGACCATGATTTATGTAGAATGATGTCTTACACGATATTCTTCAAAAAATTGTTACCGGCAATATTCGTGTCCGACTAATTTCGTATTCGACACACGGCTATCTGTATTTGTATCAAAAACATGCGTATTTGAAGCTATCCATAGTCGAATTCAAATCCGAATAAAAATATGAAAACAAATATAATTTTAGTGATATCCGTCCGTATTCCATCTGTGGGGGACAGATATCCCTCGGGTCCACTAGAAGGATAAAAGATCTCACGAAAGGCCTAAAGGCCTCATAATTCGTAAGGTCATCCCCTCGTGGGCCTGGGAGGAACAGATGGTGAGACAGATCAGCACAAGGCCGGGTCAGTGCAAGTCTAGATGGCCCAACAACGTCTGAGCAATAATTGCAAGCAGTGACCCGACTTTCCCGCACAGGAGCCCCGTATGTCGGAATTGGGCAAGGATGAGTCGGCTGAACTATAGGAAGATAGACTCAGTTAGTTCACTACAATTCCGGCTCACGTATTATCATATCCACATGTAATGCCCCACGGTCGAGTATATAAGGCCTAGTGGGCACCCCTTCAAGACGATCGATCGAGAGAGACATCACTCGTCGCTTAGCCCTCCACCCCGCTTTCTACGTTTTCCGACACTAGAGAGCTCCTTTGTAACCCACCGCATAAAGCATTCCAGCCAGGACGTAGGGTGTTACGCATCTCAAAGCGGCCCAAACTTGTACACAATTGTCCACTATCTCTCGTGCATTTAGCACGAACCGTCGAGCTACAGTCGATAACGTCGTCCTACTCCAAAAAGCACCTTGAGGGGCAACCCCGGGTGCGTGGTCGGACCCGAAACACCGACAGCTGGCGCGCCAGGTAGGGGGTGTGTCATCGATCCAAGCTAGCTCAATGGCCATCACCTTCCAGCACAAGATCATCCTTCGTCCCAGATCCAAATTCTGCTTCGGTACTATCTCATCTAAAGCGGATGAGAAGGGAACTCTGCATCGCCTCGCAGATCCGCCGAAAAGAGAGCCTTCCTTAGAAGTCTCCAGGAAAATCGGGGTGAAGCAGGAAGAAGTGCAACCTCCAGCGCTCCTAAAAAAGATCACCTCTGGCAAGATAGGGGCTGAGGGTTCCTCGGTCCGGAGAACTCCGCTGTCCACCTCTCCGACGAAAAAATGGACACGAATCACAAGGAAAAAGAAAGCAGAGAACCATCAAGCTAATCTTTCTGCACCTCCGCCCTCAAAGGAGAACAGAAAGAAGATCGCCGTGATAGCTACTCCATTCTACCCCGACGTCCTCTTCATCGGGAGAACGGAGTCGCCCCCCGTCTCCGACGACGAGCCGACCGCACCCGGAGAGGAACCTCCTCAGCGGGAATCCCGCCGACGAAGGAACCGACGCCGAAATATCCGGCGACATCACGAGGCCGGAGAGCGGGACCCAGCACAGCCTGTATCCCGAGACAAGGTCTCAGAGGTAGGAGAAACTCTAGAGGAACGTGTCTTCAGGGAACGAAGGAATTCCCGACGGCGTGATCGTCGACGGGCTCAAGAACAAGCCGAGCAGGATGCGAGGCAACGTCAGGGAAATCCACTCTTCGGGCGCAACCTGAACCCCGACTTCGCCCGAGCCATGAATACGCCGAGTGAAGTTAGAGGGGTGCTGGCTCGGATAGCTGATGGCCTCCCTCGGACTCCCGATGCTAAGGGCTATCGGCGGCTGTTCACTCAGGTAGCCAATCACCTTCTACCTCTCGCTCACCCACCGAACGATCTACGACACGCCATCAACAGTCGCCAGGACGCGCGAAGCTCCATCAATGCTTCGCGTGAACGACGACACGAGAACAAAATCTGTCGACGGGAAGAGTACGACCGGGACCATGGCATCCCAGCACGGAGTCAGGCTACCAGGACCGAGTCGGCCACGACTTCAACTGGAGGCACCACCCGGGGACGGTCGAGGCATCACGGCGATCACTCCCCTCCCCGGGACAGACAACATCATCGACGCCAGGAGGACACGTATGGAGTATCGGCGCTTACTCCATGCCTCAGGGCCATTCAATGGCCCCCTAACTTCAAGGTATCCAACGTCGACAAATATAAACCTAAGCAGGATCCAGAAGGCTGGTTGGCCGTCTACACCACCGCTGCTCGAGCTGCTGGGGCGATCGAGGACGTAATGACCGCATACTTACCTATTGTCCTCGGGCAAGACGCGCTGCAATGGCTGCGACACCTACCCCGACATTGCATCGACGACTGGAGCGACTTCAGTCGACGCTTCACCGCTAACTTTCAGTCCCTCTCCGATAAACCGGCTCAACCATGGGACCTCAAATCCATCAAGCGCCAGGGGGACGAAACTCTCCGGTCGTACCTCAAAAGGTTCCAGACCATGAGAAATCGTATCCCCGAGGTCGCGGAGGCGGTAGTGATCGAGGACTTCTACAGAGGATCCAATGACTCGGCCTTCGTCCGAACCATATTACAGAAGGCGCCGACTACCTCCAAGCAACTGTTCCAGGAAGCCGACCTCTACATCACCGCCGACGAGCGAGCTCAGGACCTCATCGGAGGAGTAAAACCAGCACTAGTGGCACCGCGACGCGACACGAATCAGCAGCCCGACAAGCGTTGGGAGAAGAGACCTCACGAAGAAGTCCACACCGCCGGACCACCTGCCTCTCGCGCCCGGGGAGGACCTCGTGGAGGCGAATGCACGCTGGACAACATCCTCGACGCCCAGTGCCCGTACCACAAGGACATGCGCCACACCCTTCAGAACTGTAGAGACTTCAAGCACTCCGTCGGGCACGGCCGACCTTTCCAACCCCTACCTCCTCCTCCGCCGCGGGGAGGACCAGGAGAACCACGACAACCCCAGCAACAGGAGGAGGGAGGAGGTGGAGCCTTCCCGCGTGTCGACAGAGACGTCAACGTCATCTTCGGCGGACATGGATCGCAGGAGAACAAGAGACAACAAAAGCTCAACGATCGCCAAATACTTGAAGCGCCCCAATCCTCTGGGACTCAAATGTGATACAATTACTAGTCCCAGGAGGCTAGTAAACACATTTATGCAACAGATGATTCCAGATCTGCTTAAACGAGACAAACCTATAAAGGTGGCGATCAACTTTAAGAGTTGGTTCACAACTCGGGACATATCATCAGAGTGGGGCTGAAGCAGCCCGATATACACAGCAAAGCAAATCAGCGGTCCAACAGCCACAGGCAAGGTTGGGAACAGGCGTAACTCTTACCTGATCTCCTTTTTCTAAAAAACAACAAATAAGCAAGGGTGAGTACAAACGTACTCAGCAGCCCACCTTCACCCACGGAATGGGGAAATCAGATATAATGCATGGAATATGTGGAGCTCAGTATATTTTGCAGAAACAGCAATATTTTATGCAGGGTTGTTTTGAAAAACATTTTGTATTTTTGCAAAGCGCATCCTCTCCAAAAGGAGCAGGAAGTTTTTCAATATTAGAACAAAATCCCCTGGACTAAACCATCCAGGTATCTCAGCAGTTTCCCACTGGTTTTCATTTTCAAAAACAGCTACTGGACTTCCCGTCCACCATAGCTCACGGCTCAACCCCCGGACCTTTTAAAAACCACTTTTCTCAATCGCACCTCTTTTTTTTTAAAACAAAACACTAATTGCCATACCACACCAGACTCATCCATTCCTGTGGACACAGACTATTCGAATAGGTTTGAACTCTGCGCAGAGGGGTACACTTTACCAACTAGTCCGGCTCTGCGATCTCATGATCAATGAGATCCGAATCTGAATCTCTTTCTTTCCTCGCACGTCCTAACCTTAACGGTTATACCGGAAGGAGTCAGGCCACCGCCATGTCCAAACCGGACAAAACATTCACCCTCCTTATCCTCCTGGTGCTCCCCAGCCTTCATAACCCTGGGGTTGGACCGTACGAGTTCAGATTGAGTGACTGCCCACACAGTCTCGAGTGGTTGTACTTATCATGAGTACAGGTAGTGAAAGATGACAAACCGGTCCTTATATGAGGGGACGATCCTTCTGCTCATGCCTAAACCAGCTGAGCCTTCGCCTTAGGCCCTCCCCTAAACTAGGGAGTCCCTGATCATCCCTACTCAAGGTGATAAGGGTGAAAACCCTTCATCATACACATTTTGAAAAGCATTTTCTTTTGAAAACTCACACCTTTTCTCAAATCATTTGTAACAAATATATCAAGTATTGATTGCGGCAAGCGGCTGGGTGGCCATAATAACATGTCTCAAAATCATATCATGCATAAAATAACAGGCTGAGGGTTGTGGTTGTAAAAGCATAGGTAATTTATGCATCAAAGGGATCCAGTGAGCTTGTCGTGCTTATCCGGCGAAGGGGGAAGAGGAGCTCGCAGAACTGGCTTCTAGCTCCACTGCCTGGCGTAGACTTGCAGATCTGGCCTCCACGAGACGGCACGAACGCTCCGATAACTATGCAACATGAATAAGCAAACATACAAACAAGCAAGTATACCAACAAATATTTAGTATAGTGGTCAAAATAGCGATATATGGATGGGTAGAGTCTTGAGTAGAATCTGTGTCATGTGGTATTGAGGTACTACTAGTGGTGGAGCGGAGGTGCTTACCAGGAGGGTGGACTGGAGGCGAAGCGACACTATGCGTGTAGCCAGCGGAGCGGAGTATCTGAGTGGGTGGGGGTTTGCCTTGGCTGAGGGTGTTGAGTGTGTGTGGAGAGGGAGAGGGTAGCTGGGCGTATTTATAGCTGAGTGTATGTGGTGTAGCACAGTGAAGTTCTCTGTTGGTGAGAATAGTGACGAATGAATCGTCTGACTTAATATGAACAAGAGAGTTATAGGCAGAATATGGGACAAGAGTATTTTGGGAGTTTTCTGGAATATGAACCATGCTTAAGGGATGACATGGTTGGATAGGGATTAGTTTGACAAGAATTTTAGAAACAAGAATGACTGAAATCTGAGTTTGGATGGAGGAGTTTTGGATTTTATAATCATAGGAAGAAAAAGAAAAGGAAATGAATATTCTTGGAATATTCTAGAATTTGAATATTTAGAGATATTTGGAAAATCAAAAATACAAATGTATTTTTGAGCGGGGTGCGAGGAATTATTTTTGGGCTTTTCTTGGGCAGAGGTTTATGTTGGTGGAAACTATTCCTACCTACTGTGTCACATCAGACAGCAGTGAGGCGGGACCCAAATAGCTAGGATGATGTGGTATTCTGGTCCGAGTGGGCTGTGGTATCTTGGGCCAGGTTTTATAGGATTGAAGACGTATCCATACAAACATGGTTTGCCTTTTTTGGAAGTCTGGCTTGAAAGAATTCCAAAGTTAAGCGTGCTCAACTTGGAGAAATCTATAATGGGTGACTAGATGGGAAGTTCCCTACTGGAATGAAAATCACAGTCACCGGAGTTCGTATGACTGGAATATGGGTCTGGCTGGTCTTAGGTGGACTGGACAGCATGATGGATGAGTAGTTGAAATTTGGGGTGATCGGATGATCAATGAATAGTAACGATGAATAGTAACGGTGAATAGTGATGGTGAATAGTTCGTATGAACGAACGATGAACGGTGAATAGTGATGATGAATGAATGATGAACGATGAACGATCGAATGATCGAACGAACGAACGATCGGAATTTCGGCAGCATAACGGCAGGAAAAAGATTATTTGGACGAATGAACGGATGAACGATCGAACGATCAAACGAACGGACGAACGAACCATGAACGATCGAACGAACGATCGAACGATCGGACGAATGAACGAACAAACTAAGAACAGGGGGACGAACGATCGAAGAACGACCGAACGATCCTTGTGCTAGTGGGTGCTTGTGTGGAACATGGAGTGGGTGTGTGTGGGGGGGGAAGAGAGTTGCCATGAAATGGCTTGGGGTGGGATGAGAGGAGGCCCTTGCCCCTCTATTTATAGCCATGGTGGGGGGATTAGGGGGAGGGATGAGAGGATTAGTGGGAGGATGAGAGGATTAGTGGGAGATTAGCATGTATTTGTCTTGTATAAGTGAGATTAGCTTGTAGAGCTCACCGTATGACACTGGAGGTATACGTATACGTTTGGGCATGAGGAAAGTTATGAAGAAAATATTTGTAGGGACTTGAAAAATGATTCTGAAGGTATTTCTCAAGAGGAAAAATATCTGGAGATATATCGGTGGAATATTTGGGCAGTATTTCTGGAAAGAACTTGAAGGGGATCACTAGGGAAATATCTGGGCAGTATTTCTGGAAAGAATTTGAGGGGGATCACTCGGAAAATATTTGTAGGATATTTTGAGGAGGATTTTGGAGATAATATAGACCACTATATTTTATTTATTGATATCAACTCGCAAACAAACATTTTGAAATGAAACTTGAAATTCATTTTGAATTTAGGGTGAATTTGAGAAAATTTCAGGATTTGAATTTTTGGGATGCTACAAATCTACCCCACTTAAAAGGAATCTCGTCCTCGAGATTCGGCTTAGAAGGGTTATGGGTATAGCTTTACTTCAGCTACATATCTTCACTTTGCAACTCTTCGAGGAGATGGAACTTCAACAAGATCTGGCCTTGAGGAGCATCTGGTTGCCGATTGAAAACGCTGATTCTGGCTACTCAAGATCATCTTCAGGCTTCTAGGTTTCGCTTGGCAGCTAGCTTATTGAAGAAGCATTGATGCCAACACACAAACCTTCCTCTTACGAACTTCCACATGGATTCCTTCCTTGATTGGTCTTCTAGTGCTTCATCAACAAAACTTCGGTGACCACTTCTCATCCAGGAACTTATAAGCTTTGATGATCTGGTCCTTCACAAGGTTGCAACATGCCTTCTTCTTTTTCTCCACAGCAGGAACCTTACTGGGACACTACCCCACTTAAAAGGAATGAGGGTAGAACTCTTGAATCTCGGGGATTTGAACTCCTTGAAGTACCACATAACAAGGGTGTTACGGGGCCTTCTTCTACTGCTGCTGCTTGAGTAGGCTGCGGAGAAATGACTGACACAGGGTTGATTCTGTGAGAACCTTCTTCTTATCTTCTCTTCACTATCTTCTTTTCACTGATTCTTTCTTTCTCTTTGCTCTTCTCACTGGAGGATTCTATCAAAGAGTATTACCATCATACAGAGGAGGAAACCAAAGATTGTGAACCATGTACAACAGTCTTCAACCCAAGAATCACCAAGCATTGTGATCTTAGGGGCGAGGGAGTGGAAAATGGAGTTGCTTGCGATTTGGCAGAGGGTATTTATCTGGAGTGTTTTGCTTGGGATGGGAACTGAGGGAGCTGGTGGGGGGTTTTATAGGCGAGTGGGGGTGCTCGGGGGGTGAGGAGTGGTAGTGATGGAGCAGGTGATATGAGGCAACAGGTGCGACAAGGGGAAGGGGGGCCTGTTGCTGGCGACGATGGTGGTGGGTGTGCTGCAAAAGGGGGCGTGGGTGGCGGTAGTGCGCTGCAAAGGGGGCATGGGTGGCGGTAGTGTGCTGCAAAGGGTGCGTGGGGCGGTGGTTGGAGGCAGGGCACGCGTGCGGGGAGCACGGGTGAGTGGTGGGGTCAATGACTCTGATGTTTGTGGTTTCTAGTTCCAAGAATCTTTGCCTCTCTGTATGGTAATAACTCCTTTTGTCCTCTTTTTCTGTTTACTTTGACTCAGGGGCAGTGCTTTGATTCTCACGGTCGGCCTTTTGACTGAGTGGCTGGACATGTTCCTTCTCTAGCTTATTCTAGGCATCAAGGGTAAGCTTCCCGATATCTTCTTGGGTAAGGCACTTTTCTCTTGAGATGGGTTAAGATGAGAATGGAAGCATAAGGTGAGGGTTAGCTCTAATTTGTGATCTATGTTTTTAGAGAAAACCTTTCTTAAAAAGAAAGAAACACACAAGCTCAACAATGATAAGCACAAACAAATCAAATGTTTTGAATAAGGGAAGAATAGAGTTTTTCCAAAGCATGGACTACTCAGATTCGGGGGCTAGGCATAACTACTATTGCTCGACTCCTGAACTGAGAACTATGCAACTTATGAGCACTAACATTAAAGCATCACATATGCACTCAAAAGAGGAGAAAACATCAAGCGAAATTCATTTTGAAATGCCCTAGGGGGCCACACAATTAGAGTTTTGCAAAACACGAGTCTACAAGATTACCTCTCATACATGCAGGGCTTTAGCCAAAGTGAAGAAAAACTTCACTACCCAATGCATGCAGAGGACTGGGCATAACTAACTTCAGACCAGACAACTTCTCTTCTGGCAAGGCTGGCGCACAACTTCAATCTGAGACATCTCCTGGATGGGTCAAGACGGAGCTGATGTTGATGACTTCTTCTGGCGGCAACTGAGATGGCAAGACGGGGTCAAACTCTTCTTCAAGCTGAACTGGCTCTTGTAGCTCCTCAGAGGGCGGCGGTGCTGGCGGGGTGCTTGCGGCTTCTTCTTTAATCTCAAGGGAGGGTGCTGGAATCTTCTTCATGGTGAGGGGCTCAAACAACTCTAGCGGGGGATCTCGGGAGGATTCAAGGTGCTCTTGCTTATCCATAGCCTGAGGGAAGACTAGAATTCCTTCCAAGACTATGGCTCCTTCCGGTAGTTCCCAAGTCTTCTTTTCTCCTCTGGTAGAGACTGGGTGACCTTCAAGAATCTGGGGATCTTCAGCTCTCCTGGGTTGAACTAGGTTGGATGAAGCGGGCTCTTGGATCCTCAGGGCTCTACGTTGATTATGGGTTACCAAGTAAGCCTCCATCAGCTTCTGGACATGCTCATCCTTGGCTTTCTTCAAGGCTTCGACAACAATGATTTCGCGACTTTCCAAGGCAGTTGCACGGGCTTGAGCTGCGGTGAGATCCACATGGAGCTGACGGATGCGCTTCTCTGCATCTTCTGCTCGGGCAATCATCTGATGGTGGTGCCAAGCCAAGAAATCATACTGCACATCTAGGGTGAGCAGGTATGCAGTGAGGTACACGACTGAGGGGTCGTCCTCAAGCAGCTGCTGCCCTTCCAATGCACGCATCCTGGCCATCCAGACTGAACAATCTCTCTGAAAGGGCGGAAAGGATCTGAGCAGGGTGTCGACCACTTCTTCATAGATCTGACACAGGGCCCTCAATGCCTTGCGAGCGACGACTTGGTAGGTGTCTTTGAATCTGTGCCCAGCAGCAGTGACACTCCATTCCACATGGTGCGGACTAGATCCAATGTATACAGTCATGACACACTTCTCTGTGCCATGCTCGACGAATTCACGACCATCATACTCTGGCTGGCTCCTGATTCCGAGGCGAACTGTGCATGCTCTCAACAACTTGGGGAAACCATCTTCATTTTGGCAAAAGCTGGTTTGGCAGCGAACCTCCATCTGACTTCTGAGAGAAGGAAAGGAGGAAACCATTTTTGAAATGAAGGGATAAGAGCAAGAATTTTTTTTAAGAAAATAGTTTTGACTCAAAAACTTTTGGATCAGGCTAAGGGTTATGTCCTGCGGCCAACCTAACAGCTCTGATACCACCTGAAGCGCCCCAATCCTCTGGGACTCAAATGTGATACAATTACTAGTCCCAGGAGGCTAGTAAACACATTTATACAACAGATGATTCCAGATCTGCTTAAACGAGACAAACCTATAAAGGTGGCGATCAACTTTAAGAGTTGGTCTACAACTCGGGACATATCATCAGAGTGGGGCTGAAGCAGCCCGATATACGCAGCGAAGCAAATCAGCGGTCCAACAGCCACAGGCAAGGTTGGGAACAGGCGTAACTATTTCCCGATCTCCTTTTTCTGAAAAACAACAAATAAGCAAGGGTGAGTACAAACGTACTCAGCAGCCCACCTTCACCCGCGGAATGGGGAAATCAGATATAATGCATGGAATATGTGGAGCTCAGTATATTTTGCAGAAACAACAATATTTTATGCAGGTTTGTTTTGAAAAACATTTTGTATTTTTGCAAAGCGCATCCTCTCCAAAAGAGCAGGAAGTTTTTCAATATTAGAACAAAATCCCCTGGACTAAACCATCCAGGTATCTCAACAGTTTCCCACTGGTTTTCATTTTCAAAAACAGCTACTGGACTTCCCGTCCACCATAGCTCACGGCTCAACCGCCGAACCTTTTAAAAACCACTTTTCTCAATCGCACCTCTTTTTTTTGAAAATAAAACACTAATTGCCATACCACACCAGACTCGTCCATTCCTGTGGACACAGACTATTCGAATAGGTTTGAACTCTGCGCAGAGGGGTACACTTTACCTACTAGTCCGACTCTGCGATCTCATGATCAATGAGATCCAAATCCGAATCTCTTTCTTTCCTCGCACGTCCTAACCTTAACGGTTATACCGGAAGGAGTGAGGCCACCGCCATGTCCAAACCGGACAAAACATTCCCCCTCCTTATCCTCCTGGTGCTCCCCAGCCTTCATAACCCTGGGGTTGGACCGTACGAGTTTAGATTGAGTGACTGCCCACACAGTCTCGAGTGGTTGTACTTATCATGAGTACAGGTAGTGAAAGATGACAAACCGGTCCTTATATGAGGGGACGATCCTTCTGCTCACGCCTAAACCAGCTGAGCCTTCGCCTTAGGCCCTCCCCTAAACCAAGGAGTCCCTGATCATCCCTACTCAATGTGATAAGGGTGAAAACCCTTCATCATACACATTTTGAAAAGCATTTTCTTTTGAAAACTCACACCTTTTCTCAAATCATTTGTAACAAATATATCAAGTATTGATTGCGGCAAGCGGCTAGGTGGCCATAATAACTTGTCTCAAAATCATATCATGCATAAAATAACAGGCTGAGGGTTGTGGTTGTAAAAGCATAAGTAATTTATGCATCAAAGGGGTCCAGTGAGCTTGTCGTGCTTATCCGGCGAAGGGGGAAGAGGAGCTCGCGGAACTGGCTTCTAGCTCCACTGCCTGGCGTAGACTTGCAGATCTGGCCTCCACGAGACGGCACGAACGCTCCGATAACTATGCAACATGAATAAGCAAACATACAAACAAGCAAGTATACCAACAAATATTTAGTATAGTGGTCAAAATAGCGATATATGGATGGGTAGAGTCTTGAGTAGAATCTGTGTCATGTGGTGTTGAGGTACTACTAGTGGTGAAGCGGAGGTGCTTACCAGGAGGGTGGACTAGAGGCGAAGCGACACTATGCGTGTAGCCAGCGGAGCGGAGTATCTAAGTGGGTGGGGGTTTGCCTTGGCTGAGGGTGTTGAGTGTGTGTGGAGAGGGAGAGGGTAGCTGGGCGTATTTATAGCTGAGTGTATGTGGTGTAGCACAGTGAAGTTCACTGTTGGTGAGAATAGTGACGAATGAATCGTCTGACTTAATATGAACAAGAGAGTTATAGGCAGAATATGGGACAAGAGTATTTTGGGAGTTTTCTGGAATATGAACCATGCTTAAGGGATGACATGGTTGGATAGGGATTAGTTTGACAAGAATTTTAGAAACAAGATTGACTGAAATCTGAGTTTGGATGGAGGAGTTTTGGATTTTATAATCATAGGGAGAAAAAGAAAAGGAAATGAATATTCTTGGAATATTCTAGAATTTGAATATTTAGAGATATTTGGAAAATCAAAAATACAAATGTATTTTTGAGCGGGGTGCGAGGAATTATTTTTGGGCTTTTCTTGGGCAGAGGTTTATTTTGGTGGAAACTGTTCCTACCTACTGTGTCACATCAGACAGCAGCGAGGCGGGACCCAAATAGCTAGAATGATGTGGTATTCTGGTCCGAGTGGGCTGTGGTATCTTGGGCCAGGTTTTATAGGATTGAAGACGTATCCATACAAACATGGTTTGCCTTTTTTTGGAAGTCTGGCTTGAAAGAATTCCAAAGTTAAGCGTGCTCAACTTAGAGAAATCAATAATGGGTGACCAGATGGGAAGTTCCCTACTGGAATGAAAATCACAGTCACCGGAGTTCGTATGACTGGAATATGGGTCTGGCTGGTCTTAGGTGGACTGGACAGCATGATGGATGAGTAGTTGAAATTTGGGGTGATCGGATGATCAATGAATAGTAACGATGAATAGTAACGATGAATAGTAACGGTGAATAGTGATGGTGAATAGTTCGTTTGAACGAATGATGAACGGTGAATAGTGACGATGAACGAATGATGAACGATGAACGATCGAATGATCGAACGAACGAACGATCGGAATTTCGGCAGCATAATGGCAGGAAAAAGATTATTTGGATGAATGAACGGATGAACGATCGAACGATCGAACGAACGGACGAACGAACCATGAACGATCGAACGAACGATCGAACAAACTAAGAACAGGGGGACGAACGATCGAAGAACGACCGAACGATCCTTGTGCTAGTGGGTGCTTGTGTGGAACATGGAGTGGGTGTGTGGGGGGGGGAAGAGAGTTGCCATGAAATGGCTTGGGGTGGGATGAGAGGAGGCCCTTGCCCCTCTATTTATAGCCATGGTGGGGGGATTAGGGGGAGGGATGAGAGGATTAGTGGGAGGATGAGAGGATTAGTGGGAGATTAGCATGTATTTGTCTTGTATAAGTGAGATTAGCTTGTAGAGCTCACCGTATGACACTGGAGGCATACGTATACGTATGGGCATGAGGAAAGTTATGAAGAAAATATTTGTAGGGACTTGAAAAATGATTCTGAAGGTATTTCTCAAGAGGAAAATATCTGGAGATATATTGGTGGAATATTTGGGCAATATTTCTGGAAAGAACTTGAAGGGGATCACTAGGGAAATATCTGGGCAGTATTTTTGGAAAGAATTTGAGGGGGATCACTCGGAAAATATTTGTAGGATATTTTGAGGAGGATTTTGGAGATAATATAGACCACTATATTTTATTTGTTGATATCAACTCGCAAACAAACATTTTGAAATGAAACTTGAAATCCATTTTGAATTTAGGGTGAGTTTGAGAAAAATTCAGGATTTGAATTTTTGGGATGCTACAATACTGGTGGCGACCACCGGTCCTCCCGCCCCATACCGATCGTCGGAGCACCCAATCACCTTCACTCGAGCAGATCAGTGGCTCAACTTCGACCACCCAAGCAAATACCCACTCCTCGTCGATCCGGTGATCCGAGAGAGCAGGGTGAAAAAGGTATTAGTGGATGGGGGGAGCAGCATCAACGTCACCTTCCCCCGGATGCTACAAGGCTTGGGAGTTCACCTCAAGGAGCTCCACGAGTTAGATACTCCTTTCTTCGGCATCATGCCGACTGAAGGAGAGTACCCCCTGGGCCACATCTACATGTCGGTCACCTTCGGAACTCCGGAGAATTACAGATCCGAGTTCCTAGGGTTTGAAGTGGCGAACTTCGACTGCGGGTACAACGCCATCATCGGGAGGCCTGGATTGGTGAAATTTATGGCCATTCCGCATTACACATACATGATATTGAAGATGCCAGGGCCGCAAGGGATCATAACTGTGCGCGCTGACTTCCAAGGCGCCGCAGAATGTTTCCGAGTGGCCATCCAGGCGGCCCTCACCACCAAACCGTCGGCGACTTCTTCCGCGCAGGCAAACTCTAAGCCTGAGGAAGACCTCGCGGTACCCGCGAACGAGGCTCAAGCTGCGACCTCTATGTGGCCGACTAAAGAAACCAAAAGAATCAACCTTGGGTTCACCGATGAACGCAAAACCGCCATCATCAGCTCCAGCCTGGATGGCAAATAGGAAGGGGCGCTCGTCCAGTTCCTGCAAGATAACCGAGATGTGTTCGCGTGGCAACCTACGGATATGCCGGGAGTCCCAAGAGAACTGGCCGAGCACAAATTAAAAGTCTACCCCTAGGCGAGGCCGATCCGGCAAAAGTTGCGTCGTTTCACGACCGACAAGAGAGAGGCCATTCGCACTGAGCTGGCTCGCTTGGTCGCGGCTGGATTTATTAGAGAGGTGTTACATCCTGAGTGGTTAGCCAACCATGTTCTTGTACTCAAAAAGAATAAGGTGGATTGACGCATGTGCATCGACTATACGGATCTCAACAAACACTGTCCAAAGGATCCCTTCAGGCTCCCTAGGATAGATCAGGTGGTAGATTCCACCGCTGGATGTTCTATGTTGTCATTCTTGGATTGCTACTCTGGGTATCATCAGATTAGCCTGGCGAAAGAAGACGAGGAAAAAACAGCGTTCATCACTCCATTCGGTGCTTTCTGCTATACCTCCATGCCGTTCGGCCTCAAAAACGCTGGAGCGACTTATCAGAGAGCTATTCAAACATGCTTAGCCGATCACTGGGGCAAGCGTGTGGAAGCTTATGTGGACGACATGGTAATCAAAACAGAAAATTCAGAAAATTTCATTGAAGATTTACAGCTAGTTTTCAACAGTCTACGGCGATATCGATGGAAGCTTAATCCCGAAAAATATGTTTTCGGGGTACCAGCAGGGAAGTTACTCGGGTTTATTATTAGCCACCGGGGAATTGAAGCTAATCCAGAAAAGATCGAAGCTATCATGAGGATGGAGGCACCACGATCACAGAAGAAAGTTCAAAGACTTACCGGATGTATGGCAGCCCTGAGCAGATTCATATCCAGGCTAGGAGAAAAAGGCTTACCGTTTTATAAGTTACTCAAGAAGGTGGACAAGTTTCAGTGGACTTCAGAAGCACAGGAAGCCCTAGACGCATTTAAAAAGTTCTTGACAACACCACCAGTGCTGAAACCACCGTGTCGAGCCACGTCGACTCAACCAGCTGAAGAGCTGCTGCTATATATCTCTTGCACGACTCACATGGTGAGCACCGCGTTGGTAGTCGAGCGAGCAGAAGAGGGGCATGCATACCCAGTACAGCATCCTGTTTATTTCATTAGTGAAGTTCTGGGTCTCTCGAAGAAGAAATACCCTCAAGTTCAGAAGCTATTATATGCAGTACTTCTAACTGCACGCAAGCTCCGTCACTACTTCGACGACCACAAAGTCATAGTAGTCACGGGATTTTCGATAGGAGATATTCTTCACAACAAAGAAGCCATCGGGAGAATAGCCAAGTGGGCCTGCGAGCTAGGATCTCATGACATCGAATTTCGACCTTGCACTGCCATTAAAACTCAAGCACTGGTTGACTTCATATCAGAGTGGACCGAACAACAAGTACCAGATAACCCAGAAACTGCAGAAGTATGGCGAACGTATTTTGATGGCTTGTTAAAACTGCAGGGAGCAGGCGCAGGGATCCTCTTTACCGCACCTGGAGGCGAGCACCTTAGATATGCCCTTCAGTTGTTATTTCCAGCCTCTAACAATGCAGCAGAATATGAAGCTTTGATTCATGGACTGAACATTGCTATATCACTGGGCATCAAGAGACTGATGGTATACGGAGATTCTCTGGTAGTCATAAGTCAAATAAATAAAGAATGGGATTGTTCGAGCGATTCAATGGGAAAATACTGCACTGCTGTCCAGAAACTAGAAGATAAATTCGAAGGTCTGGAATTTCACCATGTAGAAAGAGATCGAAACACGGCGGCTGATGTATTGTCCAAGCTAGGATCCAGTCGAACTCAGGTCCCACCTGGAGTCTTTGTTCAAGAAATACCACACCCAAGCATCTCACTGGATCAAACAGAAGAATGTAATACCTTGAGCCAACTAGAGTCAAATTCTGATGACTGGAGGAAGCCGATCATCAAATATATAAAAAAATAAGGAGGAGCCAGATGACAAGAATGCAGCCGAGCGCATTGCAAGACAATCAGCTCACTATACACTCATTGGGGAAACACTATACAGAAGGGGTGCATCAGGAGTCCTCATGAAATGCATTCTCTCAGCCACTGGAAAGCAACTTCTAGATGAAGTCCATGCTGGGCAATGTGGAGTACACGCAGCATCCAGGACCCTAGATGGGAAGGTTTTCAGGTCAGGTTTCTATTGGCCAACAGCGAAGAGTGACGCAGCTGAGTTAGTCCAGAGGTGTGAAGCTTGCCAGTACCTGTCAAGACAGCAGCATCTACCAGCACAGCAGCTGCAGACTATACCCATAACTTGGTCGTTCGCGTGCTGGGGATTAGATATGATTGGACCTTTCAAAAAAGCTCAAGGAGGATACACTCATGTGCTAGTGGTTGTCGACAAATTCACTAAATGGATAGAGTTCAAACCTATTGCTTCTCGAACTTCAGCTAAGGCAGTGGAATTTATACAAGATATAATATTTAGGTTCGGGATACCGAATAGCATCATAACCGACCAAGGATCCAACTTCACCAGTTCAAAATTCTTCGATTTCTGTGAATAAAAGAGCATTCAGGTCAAATATGCTTCGGTGGCACATCCAAGGGCCAACGAGCAAGTAGAAAGAGCTAACGGGATGATATTAGAAGCACTCAGAAAGAAAGTCTTCGACAAGAACGAGAAATTTGCAGGAAAATGGATCAGAGAACTGCCTTACGTAGTCTGGAGCCTGAGAACTCAACCCAACCGAGCTCTGCATGGAAACACCCCCTTCTTTATGGTTTACGGTTCGGAGGCAGTGCTACCTGCCGATCTCAAGTTCGGGGCACCAAGGTTAATCTTTGATGATATAGCAGAAGCTGAAGCCACTAGGCTAGAAGACGTTGATGTACTCGAAGAAGAGCGACTGAATACGGTGATTCCATCAGCGCGATACCAGCAAACTCTGAGGCGCTACCATGATAAGGCCATACGGCGTCGATCCTTCGCAGTGGGAGATCTCGTCCTCCGCCAAATTCTAACGGGGGAGAGACGGCATAAATTGTCACCTCTATGGGAAGGACCATTCATAGTAGCAGAAGTCACTCGGCCGGGGTCATATCGCCTTACTCAGATGGACGGAACAGAAATTGGGAACTCATGGAACATAGAGCATCTCAGGAAATTCTACCCGTAACTACATCACGGAGGCTCTCGAAACGATGATGTATTCTGTAAATTGAGAAAAATATCATCAATAAAAAGGTTTCAAAGGTGCTCAGATTGTTCACTGTCAATTGACACACATACTTAACTCAGGGTGACCACTATGCCCTGCTAACGGAGCAATCGACTTAAGTCGGCAACGACTTAAGGCGGTGTGACATGCTCGCACATACTTAACTCAGGGTGACCACTATGCCCTGCTAACGGAGCAATCGACTTAAGTCGGCAACGACTTAAGGCGGTGCAACATGCTCACGCATACTTAACTCAGGGTGACCACTATGCCCTGCTAACGGAGCAATCGACTTAAGTCGGCAACGACTTAAGGCGGTGCGACATGCTCACGCTTACTTAACTCAGGGTGACCACTATGCCCTGCTAACGGAGCAATCGACTTAAGTCGGCAACGACTTAAGGCGGTGCGACATGCTCACGCTTACTTAACTCAGGGTGACCACTATGCCCTACTAACGGAGCAATCGACTTAAGTCGGCAGCGACTTAAGGCGGTGCGACATGCTCACGCATACTTAACTCAGGGTGACCACTATGCCCTACTGACAGAGCAATCGGTTTGAGTCGGCAATGACTTAAGGCGGTGCGACATTCTTGCACTTATCTAAAACTCGGGGTGACCACTACGCCCCACTAGCGGAGCAGTCGGTTTAAATTGATGCTAATTTAAATCGGCGCTGCGCGCCTGGCATGTTCGCAATCACCCGACTTAAGGCAACTTCTGTGCCCCATGATGAAATTTCCAAATCACCACACTGCATTTACTTCTACAAATGCAGATACTATTGAATTCTATGCAATAGGAAAACAATAGTAGCATTCAGCACTAAAAGGTGTCCTCTAACAAAACATCCAAGCACGTTAACCACGCGTTCAAAACATGCAATGTTTTTCTATTTTGCAATGTTCTTCTCAGGAGCAACCGATGAAGAGGGGCAACTTGAGGAATCAGGAGTAGCGTTCGCGTCAGCCCTTATGTCGTCAGGAACAACCACACCAGGTCTCCTCATCAGAATCCGCCCCGCGCGAATGGCTTTATCCATAGCTTTATCACGCTGGGCCCTCAGAGTAGCGGAAGTCTCTTCAGCAACCTTGACAGCCGACCGAGCGGTCTCTAGCTCCTAAGCGATGGCTTTCTTGGAAGCACGCAGATCCTTAATGACAGCATCTTTGGTCGATACCAACTGCCTGAGGCGAATCACGTCATCCAAGGATTCTTGCAGCTTATAACGATGATTGTCTAACTCCTCCCTGGTAAAGCGATGACTCCTCTCCAAGATGGTCAACGAGTTGCTGGAGTCACGGTATAGCCTATCAAGATTGTCACGAGAAGTAACGAGGGCACATTTTTCTTCCTGCAAACAAGAATCAGCTTCTTCAAACGTCAAGCAAGCAATAAGAACACAGCAAAACAAAGCCTGGATTCACAGGTCACCTTTTCAGAGTCGAGCTGAGCGCGGAGAGTAGAGTTCAGCGTGTTAGCATCATTTAGAGAAGCAGAAACCCGGGCCAGTTCAGTCTGACCTTGAGAATACTTTTCCTCGAGATCAGAGCACCGTTGGGCCAGTTCAGCTTGACCTCGAGAATGACTTTCTTCAAGATCAGAAAGTTGTCGAGCCATATTTGGCAAGAAACAGTCAAGCAAAGGTGTTAAAATAAGAAGCAGTTTAATCAGGTAGCCAAAAAGAAACAAAAGAGCACTGACCAGCATTTGCCGCCTCTAAGTCAGAAACACGCCGCTGGAGCAGCACCGGATTCCAACACGCTAGAGATAAAGCTCCTTCTGGGACAAAAGCACCCTTATACTTCAGCCGACTAGACATCTCATCGACCAACGCCTGGCATTAAAAAGCATACAAGCGTCAGAACAATCATCTGCCTAAGTAAAAGTCAGACCAGAAGAAACCAAAATACCTGGAGGTTGGAGAAGAATGAGGGAACCCCCAAGTCGTGAGAGGTCAATTGATGGCTCGGCGAAGGGTCACCAACCGGAACAACTTGCAACGAATCAGCAGCAACCAATTCAGTGTTATCAGCAGAAGTCAGAACTCTGGCATCAGGTGCGCTAGCCTCTAAAGCGACTCCTTGATCCAAGGCTGGAGCTATCGCCATGCAACCAGAGTGTGGAGCAGAAGACCCTATGTGAACATCCATGGAAGTATGGGAGGGAGAACCCACTCGGACACCCTCGGGGGCTGGGTCACAGCTTGCGCTACCCATCCGAGCCGGATCATCCCTAGCAACACCCTCGGGGGCTGGTTAAGCGCCAGCACCATCCTTGAGGGTCGAGTCCTCTGCAGAAGCCACCTCTAAGGCTGAAGGTCCCTCCGTCACTTCCATGGGAGCAGGGCAATCTAAACTAGCTTCCTGACCCTCAAGACCGTGCTCCAAGGTCGAGGAGGTGCGGGACACTGCGCGGGATGACCCCAACCCGGCATCGAGCACACCAGCACAAACATCCATCGCGCCACTATCCACCGGTTCTGATAACAGATCTTCCGAAACCATGTATTCAAGAGTTTGATCAAAGTTCGCCAGAGATAATTCTTGCAGACCAATGAGGGCAGACAAGGCAGGAGAAGGAACACCACTACTTTCCCCACTAGCTACGTAACGCCGGCTGTTCTTCCGAATCAGAGGGATCTCGTCCTCTCCTTCATCATCCTCATCAACAACACGGACGGCACACCCATTGGGGTCAGCGTCAGACGGGTCACACCCATAGGGATCAGCTTCAGTAAATTCAGGCACTGGCACTTCCTCAGCAACAGGAGCAGAAGGACCAGCATCCTGATCCAAGCTAGACACCTGACGAAGACGTCTCTTCTTCTTTTTCTCCCTCTCAACAGGAAAAGAGGCTTGATCGGCTCGGCGAGAACGTTTCGGACGAACATTGATAGACTTCTGAGCGTCTAAAGCTTTGTCGGCCTTAGGGATGGGTGCCACCACCAATGTTTCAGCAGGAGCGGCATCAGAGGAATCCTCGGCCAACATATCAAGCATGGCACTTATCTCTGCATCACTTGGATTCAAAGGCACCTCAAAATGAACCTGCCTCTCGTCGTTAGGAATTTCTCCGAGCGAGGCAACCAAAGCACTAACTTCTTCAGGAGAGGGTCGCACTCTAAGACCCAAACCGCTATCACCAGCAGGAGGATTTGATACGAAACTATTAAAAGCCTGGGAAGGAGGCAGATTCCAGGCCGAGTATGCAACAGGGGCACCGATGTTCGATACCTTGCCTCTAAGTATCATCTCAAGCCGGCTCACTAAATCCACAGCAGGAATTCTTCTGTTGGTTACCCAGGTTGGGTCAGCCAAGCCTCGGTACAGATAAGCCGGATATGCTTTGTCTTTTAGTGGCTGAATGTTCTTGAAAACAAAGTCAGCGACCACAGCTTCTGCAGTCAGACCCCTTTCTTTCAGCAACTCAACTTCTGCTAACAAAACCCCTGCTTCAGCCACTTCCTGGTCCATGGGGGACTCGGTCCAGCTCGGAGTGCGAACATCCGGTTGTCTCCCTGACCGTGGGGGGAGAGAATTCCCATGATTCTCCACGATAAACCATTCCAGGCGCCATCCCTTGATGCTGTCCTTGAGGGGGATGTCGAGGTAATCAGTTTTCCTTCCGTGGCGCATCTCCAAGCTCGCGCCCCCCACCAACTGGTGCTGCCCCCCGGCCATCCTAGGCCGACAGTGGTACAGATACTTCCAAAGGCCAAAGTGGGGAAAAACTCCAAGAAAGGCTTCGCATAAATGAACGAAAACAGAAACTTGCAGAATGGAATTTGGATTCAGATGGGTCAGATTCGGGCGATAGAAATCAAGGAGACCGCGGAAGAAAGGAGAAATGGGCAGAGCGAGCCCGCGGATGAGAAAAGGAACGTAAATGACAGATTCGTGGGTGTCCTCTGTCGGAACAGTGACCCCACGGCAAATCCGCCACGAGCAGAGCTCCTTCGGAGGAAGAACCCCGATGGAAACGAGATGAAGAAGGTCGGATTCGGAGACAACAGACATATGGTGTAATACCCAAGTTTCTAAATCATATTAAAGGAAGTAATCTTCTTGTGTGATATGTCTCCAATTCTTAAAACATGTGAACAACCATCATTAAAATAATTAATTAGCCAACCACCTATAAAAATAAATCATGCATCATGCTGGGATTTTATCTTGTGTGCATTTTTGTGACAATGTAAGAAAAATAAAATAAAAAGAAATATATGAAAGTCCAAAGTGGAATTTAAGCTCTAAAGGAAACCCTAGAAATTGAGAAAAGAGAGGAAAATACTACATAAATGAGATAAAAATAAATATATAAATAGGAATATATTTACCTTCCATTAATATATGAATTAATACATTTTGACCAAAGGTGAATTTCATAACCAAATTCAAATCCAAATTTGAACTCTAAAAACAAAGAGGAAAATAAAGTCAGAAAAGGGGAGATAAAAGAAAAGAAAGAAATGTGCTGGGCCCAATCTCCTATCTGGCCCATCCACTTTCCTGCACGTGCGCGGCCCAAGGTCCCTTCCCAGCGCGCGCCGTCACGTTGGCGAGTGGCCCCACTGGCCATTCACTCAGTCACTCCACACGCGCGACACCGTTGCTTTGCGCCGCTGTGTTACGGGCCCTCTCTAGCAGTCAAAGTAGCGACTGCGTGTGGTCCCCGATGGCCAGGTCCGTCTCTTCCCCAAACTCAGCGCAAGCTTCGGCCTGATTCCTCAAATCCGGCAGAGTCCGCCCAAAAATCTTGCGCCATGAACCGCTCTCCTCGCTTGTGCGGCATCAACCATTTGGTGGGGCCATGCTGACCGACCCTAATGCGAAGCTCCACGTTGTCTAAGTCGCCGCCTGGTGGTTACGCCCCTCCGTGATCGCCGCTAATGGCGGAAGTCACCCCGAGGACTCGATAGCTTCGTTGCTCAAGCCGCCTTATGCCTATATGTAGTGCCATAAGTCCTCGGCTGATTCCGTTTCCTCTATAGTACATGTTCTCTGCTCGACATCGCCTGGGCTCTACGCCATTTCCCTCCACTCGGCGCCTTCTTCCTTGAATCATCGATTCATCGCCAAGAGCACCGCTGGTGAACTGATTGAATCGGGGAAGGTTGGGGATGCCGCCGAAGATTGATTTAGAGCGGAAATTGGAGGCGTGGTGGCTGTGCTGCGCGTGTCGTGGGCTCTGGTGTGTCCGAGTCATCACCGTCGTGGAGTCGCGCATCATCGTCGCCGGGGTTCTCTGCGACATTATCATTGTTGAGATGTTCTTCATGAAGTTCGCATTTCCCCCACCTGCGTTTAGCACCACTCCTCGATGGGTTTACCGCAGTACGCCGCTGGGTTCGGTGAACAGCGCCGCCGCGCGCGGGCCGCTAGTTGGGGATGCGATTGGGGGGAAAGATAGTGACTGTAGGATCTCGATCCTATGGCTGATGAAGCGTACCGTTTTGTGTAAAGGGGAAACCAATCTAGACCGTAGATTTCGGATCCAAGGATCACGATTCCATACTGTTTTAATTGAAGTCAGGATCTAATCTAGGCGGTCGATCTGTGATCGAACGGCTCAAATCCACTGTTACCCCTTCGGCCAGTCGGTTTAACAAATGAGTCCTCGGTCTTTAAGGAAATTAACCCGCGGTCCACCTGCGGGTAGTGCTGAGTCTGGGTTGTTGTTGCGCCGGAGCCCCTGAACTTTCTGAAAAATGAGGCCCAGTCCAGAGATGTTTAAAAACAGAGAAATAATTATAGAAATTCATTTTTAATACAAAAACAAATCTAGAAACTTGTAAAATTCATAGAAATTCCATTTTTGGTCCAAATTGAACCATTCCAATTTCTAAAATTTTGTAATAATATTCTCTATCATTTAGTGTCTCTGTTTTGACATGAAAGCGGTAAGAAAATTAATTTATCATTTAATCCTGTTTCAAGCACATTAAACCTTAGGAAATTCATAACTTGAATTCTATAACTCCAAATTTAGTGATTCCAGTTCCTATGATTTCATTTTAATGTGTAGATTTTTACTGTATATTTTATTTACATGTTCGATGTGATGTTAATTTATGCTATACTATGTATGTATTGTGTTGATGCGAGTAGACGAGCAAGCCACTGTAGATTCTGAGGTTCAGCAAGTAGAAGTAGCTGAGCAGGAGCTCATTGAAGGCAAGTTGTGCCCTTGATCACTTACTTTTCCCAGCCATGTTCTTATTAATTTTAATGATCTGCATAGGTTAATTTTGATGGGATCCTTTATGTTACCCCAGTTTTGGTTATCTTTATACCTTGTTCACCCCTGAAATATTTTTGGGTAGTACCTGCTATTGCTTTATGTGGATTGGGTATGGAGATACAACATTCATGATTACTCTTTTATTATCTTGTTATTATTATTGTTCATGTTAAGATCATTAAATTAATGGGAACATGGAGCGACCACCCGGGAAAACAGTGCTACCACAAGGGTTTAATGGGACGCCCTTGGCTGATTAACTAGGAAAGCTAGTGGAGGTCTTCCATACCCGAAAGGGGCAAGGGCAGTAGGGGAGTGGTCAGTGTAGGGAGGTCCTTGGGTTGATTTTGCTGCGATGGCGGTCAGGCGAGGGATTCCTGCACTGGAGCTTCCTATAAACTATAGCGGGATTTCTGAAGCTAGTGGAACTTTGTAAAGGCCTCGTAGTGTTACCCTGCCTCGCCTCCTCGGTAGAGGTGTATGGGATTGGCCGTCTCTTGGCAGATGGGTAACATGACTTGTGGGTAAAGATGCGCAACCTCTGTAGAGTGTAAAACTAGTATACTAGTCGTGCTCACGGTCATGAGCGGCTCGGACCCTCACATGATTAATTATGGAACTTAAATTTAATTTGACATTTGCATCGCATTTGGGATTATTTTACTATTACTTTTCTTTATTATTATTAAGGTTTGGTATTTACTTACACTTAGTAATTGCTAATAAAATTTTGACCAACTTATAAAAGCAATGCTCAGCTTCAGCCTCTATTTCATTGATCAGCCTTACACTTCATGAACTCCCACCTTTGGTGAGTTCATGCCACATTATTCCCCACGACTTGTTGAGCTATGAACGTATGTGAGCTCACTCTTGCTGTCTCACACCCCCCCCCCCCACAGGAGAAGAACAGGTGGTCGAAGAGGAGCCGCCTAACACTGAGGCATTTGACTTGATCTAGGTGGCGATTCTCAGTCGACATTGGCGCCGACGATCCTTAGTTCATTTTATATTTATTCTTTTACGTTGTAATAAGTCTTCCGCTATGTAATAAATACTCTGATGTTTTGTGACATTTATCTCTATACACTCTGTTATTATATATGTTGTCTTCTTTGGCGCATGTATGAGATGCACCCAGCTTTGTCCCTTAAACCCGGTGTTACATATGGTTACCTGCGAAGGGCAACTGACTATTGGGATCAATGTGGGGAATGATTGCGACGGACGAACTCGAAGCCTTCCGCTTAGGCGCCATTTCAACCTCGCCGGCGAACGGAGCAGAAGCGATATTGCAGAAAAGCAGAGAAAGCCTGGATGCAAAAAGCTAAGCAAAAACTAGGGCACGGAGCGTGGAGGCGCGCAACAGTACAGTACATATGGGGTTTTCCCGGGCCAGATGTCGTTTCCAAAAAGTGCCCAGTCATCACCCAGCGGTTATTTCTAAAATGCTAGCGTGCCATGTCATCACTCAGCTGCTATTTCTAAAAAAGCTAGCGCGCCATGTCATCACTCGGTCGTTATTTCCAAAAACGGCCGACGCGGCTCAAATTGACTCAGCTGTTGTTTCTAAAAACGCCGACATTATCTGGCTCCACTCGGCTATCACCTTCAAAGTAGCCGACGCGGTCTAATCTTCACTCGGCTGTTACCTCTAAAGCACAAACATCACCAGTAATCGTTCGGCTGTTACCTCTAAAATGCCGAAGTCGCCATTAACTGCTCGGTCGTTATTTCTAAAACACCAACGCAGCCCCCATTACCACTCGGCTGTTACCTCTAAAACGCCGACATCGCCAGTAACCGCTCGGTCGTTATTTCTAAAACACTGACGCGGCCCGTTATCACTCGGCCATCACCTTTAAATTGCCCCGACATCGCTGATAATCACTCGGCCACCACTACTAAAGCGCTGGCATCGGGAGGAAGGCAGTCTGAGGCACGGCTCAACGATTCTAAGTTGCTACTTAAGCGTTACGTTCAGAAACAACCTCTGCAGAAGGCATCAATACAAATAATGATCAACAAGAAGGAGGAATGACATGTACAAGATGGATCGAAACCATTCTTCATTATATGGGAAGTGCCACCGAACTTACAAATCAACTCATTATGAGCTGATGCTTTCCCTTCTACTATATTACATTTAACTAACTATACTACTAGCTACTACTACATTATTTCGCTAATAATATTTCTACTACTAATCTACACTAACATCTAAAAACCAGTGGCATCTAGCCACTGGCCTTGTTGCTGCCCTTGCTGCCGCTGCCACCGTCGCCGCCGCCGCCCTTGCCGCTGCCGTCACCGCCCTTGCCGCTGCCGCTGCCACCGTCACCGTCGCCTCCATCGCCGTCACCGCCGTCGCCGCCGCTGCCCTCCTCGGACGAGTCGGAGGAGTCCTCCACGTCCGAGGAGTACTCCGACTCATCCGAGCCCTCGAGCCCGGCACGCTTGATGGCCCGGATGTAGGTCCATACCTCCGCGGCGATCCCCTGGGGGTGGTCTGAATCATCAGACGACGCCGGGGGAGAGGCAGGAGCCAGAGAGCCCTCGGACTCGGAGAAGAACTCCTCCTCCAAGTATTCCGAGTCGCCGAAGTCCTCCGAGGGAGGAGTTGGCTCGCGCTTGCGCTTGTCACCCGAGTGATGTGAAGAGCTGCCACCTTTCTTGCTTTTGCCCATGGTGGAAGTGGAAGGAAGGAGAGGAGAGGAAGCAGAAAGCAGTAGCAAGAAGCGTGAAAACGCTGGAGAAGCAAGAGCACTATTTATAGAAGAAGAAGGCAACCGCTCACCTCCTACCATGGCCACCGAACAGTCACAAAAATTCAATATGCAATTCAAACCGTCTGAAGACACGTCAGGCGGCTGACGCCGTTTCACGTAACACGACACCCATTGGGACTCCAGTCAACTGCGCGGGCGATATGATTACACCCACGGTCACATCAAGTTACTACTCAGAAGCAGTTTGCTAAACGCTCAGCGTACCAAGCCGTCCCTTGCCTACACCCATTAGGGGGGACGCCCAGAAATTATCAGTATATTTTCCAAAACTGTCACATCCGTGCAGTATACGCAATGAATACTCCAAGACAGAAAAGAGATACCAGCAAGGATCAAAGGAAAGCCAAATATAGCTGATAAGGTACAAGTCTAATCAACAGAAGCATCAAAGCACGAAGTGATATGAAGACTAGTCAAGACCCATCTATCGAACGTCCAATCAGTTGCAGATCAAGTAAATTGCCAAACCTAGCAAGATATGGGCACATCGTGTACTCGGCTTCAAAAATAAAAATGTATGCTGACCTCTGAAGCATAACGTTGATGACATAATGCTGACCTCTAAGGCATTCGACAAAAGAAAAGGATGATTCCCAGAAAAAAGCAAGAAATGAAGACCTTCGAGTGGATTATTTTCAAAAATCCACTCGAAGCTCGGAGGTGCACCCAATGAATCATCATTCCCGAAGAAGCAAAATGCTGACCTCTAAAGCACAAGGCAAGGCTGGCCTCTGAAAAAACATGAGTGGAAGATGAAAATGATTTCTGATAATACCCGAAGTAAAGACCTTCGAGTGGATTGTCTACAAAAAATCTACTCGAAGCTCGGGGGCTACACCCATTGGGAGCACCTTCGGTGCACCCAATGGACTTCACAGGTCGACAGTGCAAAATGCTGACCTTCGAGGCACAAACCTGAGACAGAACACCAAAATTTTGAGGAATGATAGCAGGAGAAGACAATAAAAGGAAGCCATGATTAACCGGATCACTCAGATTTCTGAAGCAGTGGCCCGGCAGACTTATTTCCAAAAGCATTCCCTGGCAAAATCAAATACCGCAAGCTGGACCTGTGATCTTTGGGCCGTTTATTTTAAAAGCAGCCCAAAGACCGGGGGCTTGTGGGGGACAGATATCCCCCGGATCCACTAGAAGGATTAAAGATCTCACGAAAGGCCTAAAGGCCTCATAATTCGTAAGGTCATCCCCCTCGTGGGCCTGGGAGGAACGGATGGTGAGACAGATCAGCACAAGGCTGGGTCGGTGCAAGTCTAGACGGCCCAACAACGTCTGAGCAATAATTGCAAGCAGTGACCCGACCTTCCCGCACAGGAGCCCCATACGTCGGAATTAGGCAAGGATGAGTCGGCTGAACTATAGGAAGATAGACTCAGTTAGTTCACTACAATTCCGGCTCACGTTATTATCATATCCACATGTAATGCCCCACGGTCGAGTATATAAGGCCTAGGGGACATCCCTTCAAGACGATCGATCGAGGGAGACATCACTCGTCGCTTAGCCCTCCACCCCGCTTTCTACGTTTTCCGACACTAGAGAGCTCCTTTGTAACCCACCGCATAAAGCATTCTAGCCAGAACGTAGGGTGTCAGGCTAACACTAGTGGCTAGCGTGCACAGACTGGCTTAGTTGGCTTAGTTCCCAAGAGGCTGGCTAGCGTGCACAGACTAAGGCTGGCTAGCGTGAGGCTAAACCGAAGCCAGGGATAAACCGAATAGATTTTTTACGTGGAGATTAATCCCAAAAGGATTGAGTGAAATGGAGGAATCCACTCATATCAACCCCTCTCTGGATTAGTTCCGCTTGGGGGAATTAATCTATACCAAGGAAACTAGGCCTTAGGCTTTATTTGAGTGTTTTAGTATTCGTCACAATTCACATGTATTGAGGTCACAATTCACATGTATTGAGGTGGATTAGAATGTAAATTAGTTTAATTTACACCATAATTTATCTCAATACATATAGATTGAGGTTAATACTAGAATACCAAAGCAAGACCTTATTTAATTTTGATTAGAGAGATTTAATCCATTTTCATCTCCTTCAATCCAAACACAACCTGCTTCTGAATTGAATTTTTGGATGACCTCGAACGACCAGTTAACATGACAACGTATATACTTTCTGTAAAATAATGATGCATGTTTCCCGTTCGGCAATAAACATTGGTGGTATCGAATGTTCTCTAGTGCAGTCTTGCACTCTGAACTACCCACATGAAGTAGTTCACTGTTAACTAACAGTGGACGACACGGAAAGAAGAGATAGCCCAATGATTGTTCGGCACATGTGTAATATGTCCGGCACTTCTGCAGCGCGCGCCATGCACGCCTCCTCGCCCTAGACTTGAGCTAATTTTTAAAATTAAAACTTTCAGCTGATTATTAATGATACGTCAATTGTGGTTGATTATTGATGAACTTGCATTGTAACAGTCATGGCTATAACTGCGGTTACTAACACATCATTATTACTTCAGTTAACAGTAACTCTCATAAGTATCACATCCGGATATAGAAAATTAGGTAAAACAGATAGAAGTTAGCTAATTTCGGTCAGTTTTGGCTAATTTCGGTGGCTTTCGGCCGATGCGAAGAAAATCAGTAACTTTCATTGACCTGCTGCGAACGAAAATTAGCTAATTTTCTTCGGCCGATGCGGTGCAGTATATTTTTATAGGCAAATTCGGTTATTAACCGTTTGTACTATTTTTTAATATTTTTAATGACGATTTCTTAAAAAAATCACCACTAGAAAATCATATTTTTACAGACGATTCTTAAAAAAAACCGCTTATAGAAATCCATGATTTCTAGCGGTTACAATTTACAAGCCCGTTCTTGGTTTTGGAATTGGATAAAGGCAAAGGATTAATAGTACTATTATAACATATATATGGTTTCATACAAAATGATGCACGCTTTCCGTTTAGCTAGCAAACTAATTTCCATGGAGTCTCTCCTGCGGCCCTGCCCACATCACTAGTTCGTTGTGAACCGTGTGGACACGGCTTCGTACAAGAGAACAAACAAAAGCGTGGACGACGACATGGCCGGGGCAAATAAAAAAAAACAAAACAAAAGCGTGGATTACGGCGGATAGAAAATAGCTCAATGATTGTCCAGCGCCTGTATATAAATCCGGCACACGGCGGCACTGCCATGGCTCGTCACACTACAAGCCAGCCAGCCAGCCAGCCACATAGAGAGTGACCAAGACCTCGAGCGAAATTCTCTGAGCGAGCACGAGCGATAGAGAGCAAGGTAGAAGCAGAAGCAGCAGTGCAGCTGGCGGGGAAGAAGAAGAGCACCTTCCCGTCGTCGGCCGCCGACGACGGGGGAGTAGAGGCCGCCAGCATGGGCATCATGGCGTCGTCGCCTTCTGCCGCCTCTCCAGCATCCACCGTCTCCGCCTTCCTCGCGCCCCCGCTGTCGCTGCTGCGTCACGTCGCTTCTCTCTGCGACGGCTACCTGGGCCTCGACGGCGGCCTGAAACCTCCTGCTGCTGCTGCTGCTCCTGCTGCTCCTGCTCCTGCGTCATCGTCGTCTTCAGCAGCTGCCGCCGCCGCCGTTCTCAACCAGGCGAGGTCGTTGAGGCTGCTGCATCCGTCGTAAGCTCACATGCATCCTCGTGCTTGACTCGATCACGCACGCCTCAGGCTGGCTTCTGCTAGACGCTTGTGGTTTCTGTTTGCGTGCAAACTAAACACGGATCGATGCGTGCATGCATGTCGGGTTATTCAGATCATTAACGAACTCCTCCTCCCTCTGCAATGCATGGTGTGTGGCGCAGGAAGATTACTGCGCAGCGAAGGTGGTGCATGCAATTGAGGTGCGGTCGCGAGGGTTCATCACGCCCCCACAGCGTCGCAGCGCCCCCCGGGAATCCAAAATAGGCGCCGTTGGGGGAGTGATTCATTAGCAGCTTCGGCTGCAGAACGGGAGACGAAGAAGCCTCTGTACGCCGATGCAGTCACAAAACGTTGCCTAAAAAGTCTAGGTCTACGAGCGAGCTTCGCGCGATGGCATCTATACGCATGCATGCATGGCGCAAACATCCAAAAAGAAGCACGTATGAAGTCAAATCCGGAACAGTCTGTCTTGTTCCTAAGTAGACGACGGATGGCAGCAAAAATTTTTTAAAAAAAATAAGTACATGTGCTCAAGCGACCCACGAGTTCGGTGCGCGCATTTTTATGTAATCTGATTTCAACGCTTGAAGAGTGTGTGTAGTTTGTTTGATCCCTACTGCTTAACACTTCCACCAACCTTCTGCATGAGCCTCGTTGGCGGCCTATTAGTCTGCCACCGATGCTTTAAATTGCTGCTTAAGCTTGAAAATTTACAAAACAAGACGTATTGATCAGCAGCATGTGAATTCAAGCAAGACGGTAGATGTGCACAGCTTAATTTAGAGAAAATTCTATGTCTGTCCCTACAATTTTATCCAATCTTATTAATCATTGTAAATGTTTTAATCCCTTCTACGCTAATCGGATGCAATTTATTATACTTTCATGTCATTGCCAGTGGCATACACTACAGAAATCCAGTTAATTCCCGTCGGCTAAAAACCGACGGGAATAACCTATAAACCGACGGAAATAACTAATTCCCGTCGGTAACTGGCTAACTCCCGTCGACCCAAATCCGATGGCCATCAGGTGTCGGCGATAACCTTATTCCCGTCGGCGGCTGACGGGAATAAGTAATCCCCGTCGGACAAGTACAAGCCGACGGAGATAAGCTTTAACTCCCGTCGGTCTGATGAACCGACGGGGATTAGCTTTAACTTCCGTCAGTCTGGTGAACCGACAGGGATAAGCTTTAACTCCCGTAGATCTGGTGAACCGACGGGGATTAGCTTTAACTCCCGTCGGCCACGTGGGCCGATAGGAATTAACTGGGTCGACGGGGTTTAATTGTTAATCCCCGTCGGTTTGACCATAGCCGACGGAAATTAACTGGGCCGACGGGAATTAACCTATAATGCTGCAAAACCAGCACCAAATTAGGTCACTATTTCTCCACAATTGCACACAAAACATATATATCATCACATAGAACATACACATTACAAACACATGCATTGATAATCAATTCAAACATCACAAACTTAAGATCAAGTGTTTACACAAATATTTCAAATACGAGTTAAGATCAAGTGTTTACACAAACATAACGTCCACGAGTTAAGAAACATAGCGTGCACGAGTTCAAGTGTTTAGAGATAACCACCACTTGGGTGGTTAGAGCTTTGACCGCTGCCGCCACCAGGAGGAGGGAACGCGAAGAGGGAGTCAACAAATCCAGTCCCTACTGCGGGATCAGACCCACTACCATCCGCTTCGGGCGTAACCTATGCAAGTTAACAAATATCAACATTTTTAATACAAATATCAAAAAGTATACAAGTGTATAAATTAATCGAGAGTTATTAAACATACCCTATCTCCAGGTGTAGGTATATGTGTCGGAGGGGTGTTGAACAGTGGTGGCGGAGCTGGTGTGTATGCAAACTGGCTCCATTGTGGTGATGGTGGAATATTTGTTGTCATGCCCTGTTGCTGCATTAACTATTAAACATATGTGTTACTATTGAAGATGTTGTATTGAAATATAATAATTTAGAGTTCGGATTATGTATACTCACTTGATACATCGCTTGGTTATGTGCATTGCAAGCCTCCATAAATTCGCGTTGTTGTCTCATCTCTTCACGCGTCTTCATAATCTCCAACTCCTGCTCGTTCGGTCGACGAGAGCATGAGCTACAGGAAGACGAACCCGTCCTCTGAGATCTCACCGACGACGAGTCAATGAATCCGTCGAAGAGTGTGTATCTATAAGTGATTCAAAAATTGTGATTACTGCATAATCAATTTAGTGTCAACCATATAATTTCATAAGTTAGAGCTTACCATCCATGCGCTTTTCCACCACCACTTGCGTACACCACCGAGGGATCCACCGGTTCATGTCGCCAGTCGAAGTCAGGGCCATGGCGACGAACCATCTCCTCCCCATATGCCACCTATACATCATTCACAACCTTACAAATACAGGAATTTCTATACTTTGAACGTTTGTACTTTTGGGCCTGTGGCTGTCTGGCTACAGAGCTGGTTAGGGTTGTTAGGGTCTGGTCCTTTGTGGCCCTCCTGGTAGACCTCAATGTCACTAGGCTTTTAGCCACTCATAGCTTCCTGTATAAACAAAAAATATTCATAAGCAATCATACTATTTGGTGATCGACATAGCTAGATCAAACTTACCATTCTTTTAGCTTTTCGGAGCATGTCGTCACTGCCAAACTTGTGGTTAGGATTCGTTCCTCGACATTGCCTGTGATACGCTGACGCTTTCTGGAAGCCTTCGGAAGCCCAATATCGAAACCAAGCATAGTACGCATCAGGCACGGGCGCCATCCATGGAACCATCACCTACACACACAATGTTACATATTATATAATAACAACAATCAATAAAAAGGGTAAAACAAATTGAATACTAACCTCACGATATTCATCCTCAGTCAAATATATCTTTGAGGACCCTTCCTTTTTATTCAAGGGGCCTGCTTCTTTCGGATGATTTTGAAAATACAGGTTTGTAGCCTGAATTCTCGCATAGTATATGGCATCCTTCACCAGCTTCTTTGCATTGTTTTGGAACACACGTTCAGCGTGCCCCGTGTAATCCTCTCCGTCAGGCAATCGATATCGAAGCTACAACATAAAGAATACAAATACAATGGTATAAGTCGTAGAATTACAATATTAAGAAACATAACAAAAACAATAAAGAATTCATACCCAAAAGTCATGACGCACAAGTCCCTGTCTGTCGGTGTGGTTTCGTTCCTTTTTAAACTTGTACTCGTCCCAGGTACTGACGTACACCTCATCGTCGGTATCACCGTTTGACACCTTCACTATACCAGGGTAGTGAAGGCAGCAAAGAGAACCCAACGTAAGGTTAACCTGAGTGTGGTGTCCCTTGCCATCAAAGGACAGGTCCTCCCAATTCCTGCATTACACAAAAACATTAACAATACATATAATAGTTATATGAGATAAGTTAATATATTACACTCACCGATCTCCATGAGGCATGATTAAGATCCTATCAACCTCTCGCTCTATCGCGTGACAAGGCTTTACTAAGTGGCTTTTTCTTCAGCGACGTGTGCGTGTCGCTGAAGAGCCTCCTGAGCCATCATCCATCGAGTTGTCAGCCGGTTCGGCCTGTTGGCCCCACTGGTCCCACGCCTGTTGCTGCTCTCTCTAGTGGTCCCACTAGTCCCATGGCTAGTGATGCTACGCGGCCTGGTTCCATGTCGTGTGCTCCACCTCCTCATTGTGCTCCACTTCCTCATTATGCTGCTCAGCCTCATTGTGCTGCTCCTCCTCATTGTGCTGCTCCTCAGTGTGCTGCTCATCCTGGTACATACAACTCAAGATATAGATACAGGTAAATATGTAAACAAATTTATTTGTACAAGATATGTTACCTCATCTCTATGTATAGCGCTCAACAGCTCTCGACGTCTGCTGCTGCTCGAAGAACTGCCCTGAAAAAGGCCTAGGCCCTTGAATAGCCCCTTCACTGACTTCTTTGACTTTGGCGACATCCTGCATCAAAAATAAGAAATTATTCATTAGTGCATCAAAAATGACATAATCCTTATAAATTAGAAACAAATGTGTCGGGTACCATAATTAGGGGTACCCCCAATGCTCCTAATCACGGCTGGTTAACACCCTCAGACCAACTGACGGGTGCGGTTCAAGCCAAGACTTCGTCTACCCGAAGGACGCGATCTTACCCGAGCCTAGCCTAGGGTTGGAACAGTAGTCCCAGACGAATTCACGCCTCGCCCGAGGGCCTCCTCAGACGGCAGGCGCCCCCTCGGCTCTCCCGAGGCCCGGCTCGGGCAGGCTTCGTTGTGAAGCAACCTTGGCCATACCGCCTCACCAATCGACCGCTTCGCAGGCGCATTAAATGCGGGGGATGCCTGACGACGTATACTGACACACGCGCCTCAGTCGGCCAGGCCGAAGTGACCGCAATCACTTCGCCCCTTCTCTTTACTGTCCGATATGACAGGAAAACAGCACCGCTTGCTCCTCTCCGACTGCCGTGTCAGCCACCCCAGCAACGACTGATAACAAGTCACGATCAACCACCGAGCTCAAGCCTCGGGCGCAACAGGAAGCTCCGCCTCGCCCAACCTAACACTCCGGCCTCGGGAGGAGGTCTCCGCCTTGCCCGACCTCAGGCTCCGGCCTCGGGAGGAGGTCTCCGCCTCGCCCGACCCCCGGACTCGGCCTCGACCCCGGTCTCGGGAGGAATCGCGTCCTCGCCCGACCCCGGCCTCGGCCTCAAGAGAAGTCTCCGCTTCAACCGACCCTGTGCTCGGACTGACCGTGCTGATAGGGGATGCATCATTCCCCTATTCCTAGCCTGCTCAGGCTACAAGGAACAAGACCGGCATCCCATCTGGCTTACCCTGGCGACGGGTAATGATGGTGCCCCGCGTGCGCCATGACACCGGTGGCTCTCAGCCCCTTACTACAGCAAGGAGACGTCAGCACGGTCCTCGCCGCGCTGCCAGCTGTGCTCCTACAGGACTCAGGCGCTCCTCCGGCGGCCACGCCATCACATGTACAGCGCCCAAGCTGTCCCCCAACGGCCACGTTGGCATGTACACAGGGCTTAGGCACACCACTGCCGGACACGTTAGCACATAGCTACATGCCCCGTTGTACACCTGGACTCTCTCCTTGCCTCTATAAAAGGGGAGTCCAGGGCCACCCTGAGGAGGGTTCGCGCGAGGGAAGCGGAGGACGAGCTCTATGTCCCCCTCTCTCTCAACATCACGCGACGCGCTTGTAACCCCTACTACGAGCGGCACCCCTGGTGCAGGATAATACAAGGCTTGTCCCACATCTTGTGTTCCATTCCGCGCCAACCCATCTGGGCAGGGACACGCAACGACAATTTACTCGTCGGTCCAGGGACCCCCCGGGGGCGAAACGCCGATAGTTGGCGCGCCAGGTAGGGGCCTGCTGTGTGTTAACGAACACCTTCCCGTTGAGATCCAGATGGGGAGTCTCCAGCAACCTCTCCAGCCCGGGACAGTGCTCCGCTTCGGGAGTCTTGAGTTCATGTCCCTCGACGGCAGCTACGACATGGTACTCCTCCCCCCACGGCGTGACGACAACGACGGTCTTCGACTCGCCCGGCGGCGGCGAGCTCTACGACAGCATCCCCCCGCGGCAGAAGAGGAGCACTCTGGTCGTCCCCGCCACCCTCCTCGTCGGAGGAGGCGGAGACGGGGCAACCATGGCCACGCAGGAGGCGGCACCTTGTCGGCTGTCGCACCAGAGCGAGTCGACGACGCCGGCACTCCCCCGTGGGACATGTCGGACATTTCCCTCGCACCTGAGGCGACGGGGGGTGTCACTTCCCCGCGACGTGTCAGACCCAAGCGGACTGATGACGCCAGCACCCTCGCGAAGGACCTGCTGGGCGTTACCCTTGTACCTGAGATGACGGTGTGCACCGCCCCCGACGCGACTTCACCACCGTCCAACGACCAAGAGGTACCGTCCGTTTTCCATCCCATACCTTTTCAGTTCAGCTTCAATCCACCTAGCGACCCCGCTATGGTGAGCGCCTTCGTAAAGGCGTATCCAAACCTTCCGGGGTACCACATGTGGTCGACCTGGGACCGACTGACAGCCGTCTCGACCTTTGGACCGGCGGGTTCTGAGGAAGAGGACATCCCCGACTCCGGTTGGGATTTCTCTGCCCTCAATGACCCCGGTGCCATGCGGGGCTTCATGTCCGCATGTGACAACTGCCTCTCCGGTTGTTCTAACGATGGCCATGACCTTGACGACGAGGGTTACGGCCCAAGTCGCGAATGCTTCCACGTCGATCTGGGAGATCACAACGAAGGCAACCACCTCGGTATGCCAGAGGTTGACAATCCCCCTAGGCCCTCATCTCGTGTTGACATCCGCGGGAGCTAGCTGTCGTCCTAGTCCCTGCGGGGGGTCAGGACATACAGCTCGAGCAAATCCGTGAGATGCAGGCCCGGGTCGACGGGGAAGCAGGCCGGCTTGTATGGCTCCGACAGAACATCGAACAGGAGTGGGCAGGACGATCACTCGCCAGAGATGCCTCTCATCGGGCCCAAGACATCCGGCACCGCATTGTCGACAATGCCAGGGCAGCACTGCCTCCGGCCGTCAGCGGGTCCGGCCAGGACCTAGCTGCAGTGGCAATGCTGCTTCGGGCCATGCCGGAGCCATCCACCACCGAGGGACGGCGCATCCAGGGCGAACTCAAGAATCTTCTAGAGGGCGCCGCGGTTCGACGAGCCGAGAGCTCCGCCTCCCATAGGCGAGCTGACCCCTCGGAGCATCATGCGGTGTCCTCCCGGCGCATTTGGGAAGCCTCGGTCCATCCTGAGCGTACATGGGACGAGGCGCCCACCGCCTAGGAACGCCTCGGCAACGAGCACCACCATCTCGACCATCGAGCCCGCCTCGACGAGAAGGTGCGCCAAGGCTACCATCCTAGACGCGAGGGACACTGCAACAACGAGGAGGACCACAGTCCTTCACCCTGAACCACCCGGCCCACGAGTCTTTAGCCGGGCCATATGACGAGCACCGTTCCCTACCCGTTTCCGAGCCCCGACTACTATCACCAAGTACTCGGGGTACTCGGGGGAGACGAGGCCGGTGCTGTGGCTCGCGGACTACCGACTGGCCTGCCAATTGGGAGGGGCGGATGATGACAACCTCATCATCCGTAATCTACCTCTTTTCCTCTCCAACGCCGCCCGAGCCTGGCTGGAGCATCTGCCTCCTGCGCAGATCTCCGACTGGGATGATCTGGTAAAGCTTTCGCAGGGAACTTCCAAGGCACGTACGTGCGCCCTGGGAACTCGTGGGACCTCTGAAGCTGCTGCCAGCAGCCAGGGGAGTCCCTCCGAGAGTACATCCGATGGTTTTCGAAGCAGCGCACCGAGCTGCCCAACGTTACCAACTCGGATGTCTTCGGGGCTTTCCTTGCCGGCACCACTGGCCGGGACCTGGTGAGCAAACTGGGGCGCAAGACTCCCACCCGCGCGAGCGAACTGATGGACGTCGCCACCAAGTTCGCCTCGAGTCAAGAGGCGGTCGAAGCCATCTTCCGGAAGGACAAGCAGCCTCAGGGGAGCCGAAGACAGACGCCCCTGAGGCGTCCGCCCAGCGGGGCACGAAGAAGAAGGCCAAAAACAAGTCGCGAGCGAAGCGCGACGCCGCAGACACGAATCTCGTCACTGTGGCCGAGCACAGGAACCCTCGGAAAGCACCTGGAGGGACCGGCGCGTTCGACAAGATGCTCAAAGAGTCGTGCCCCTATCACCAGGGGCCTGTCAAGAACACCCTCGAAGAATGTATCATGCTTCGACGCCACTTCCATAAGACCAGGCCCCCGGCGGAGGATGGCAAGGGCCATGACAACGACAAGAAGGAGGGCGGCAAGGAAGAGGGATTCCCAGAAGTCCATAACTGCTTCATGATCTACGGCGGGCAGGCGGCGAATGGCTCGGCTTGGCACCACAAGCAGGAGCGCCAGGAAGTCTGCTTGGTGAAGGTGGCGGCGCCAGTCTACCTAGACTGGCCCGACAAGCCTATCACCTTCGACCAAGGCGACCACCCCGACTTCGTGCCGAGCCCGGGAAGGTACCCGCTCGTCGTCGATCTGATCATCGGCAACGTTAGGCTCTCCAAGGTCCTCATGGACGGAGGCAGCAGCCTTAACATCATCTACGCCGAGACCCTGGAACTCTTAGGGGTTGATCGGTCTGAAGTCCGGGCCGGTGCGGCACCCTTCCACGGGATCGCGCCCGGGAAGCGAATCCAACCCCTCAGACGGATCGACTTACCCATCTGCTTCGGAACCCCCTCAAACTTCCGAAAGGAAGCTCTCACCTTTGAGGTCGTCGGGTTCCGAGGAACCTACCATGCGGTGTTGGGAAGACCATGCTACGCCAAGTTCATGGTCGTCCCCAACTACACCTACCTCAAGCTCAAGATGCCGGGCCCGAATGGGATCATCACTGTCGGATCCACGTACCGCCACGCGTACGAATGTGACGTGGAGTGCGTGGAGTACGCCTAGGCTCTCGCCGAGTCCGAGGCCCTCATCGGCGACCTTGAACGCCTCTCCAAGGAGGTGCCCGACGCGAAGCGGCACGCCGGCAACTTCGAACCAGTTGAGGCGGTCAAGTCCGTCTCTCTTGACCCCAGCAACGACGCCAGCAAGCAAGTTCGGATCGGCTCCAAGTCTTTGCGTGGAGTCCCTCGGACATGCCCGGCATACCGAGGGATGTCGCCGAGCACTCACTGGACATCAGAGCTGGAGCCCGACCCGTGAAGCAAACCCTGCACCGTTTCGACGAGGAAAAGCGCAGGGCCATAGGCGAGGAGATCCACAAGCTACTCGTGGCAGGGTTCATCAAAGAGGTATTCCATCCTGAATGGTTAGCTAACCCTGATCTTGTAAGGAAGAAGGATGGGAAATGGAGGATGTGTGTAGACTATACTGGTCTAAACAAAGCATGTCCGAAAGTTCCCTACCCTCTGTTGGGAGCCTTCGTCCTCCGAAGGTCCTCAAAAACATGATTTGACAATGTTTTCCAAGTGGATTATGTGAACAGGTATCTTCGGTCTCAGAATTATAAAGCACGGTCAGGACGAAGCCTGAACCAGATGAAGGGCGAGCTGATTACCAAGCTCTACGAAGGTGCACAGCCGAAGCTGTGTACAAGGAAGCTTCGGCACGGTAGCGCAAAGGGGAACCGACTTAAAGATGAAAAGACTGCGTGGACCTCGACAGATTTCCATAAGTCATTAACAAATGTAATGGACATGGATGTAATTTTACGTGGGCTGCGTCCCGCGTCTATAAATAGATGAACAGTACTCCCGTACTGTTCACGCTGACTTGGCATTGGCATTTGCGTCACGCTTGTACTTTTTACCTTCTCTCAAGACCGAAGGTACATTTGTAATTTATAATCATTTCTATTTCTCTGTGTTAATAAAATAGAAATGATTCTATGATTTACATTTCATGTTTTATATGAATCCTTCGTTATTACTTGTTGAATTTACGAAGGTATGTCTCTTGTGACCTTCGTCCGGAACTCATTATTCCCGAAGGGGAATAATGTGTGGTAGGACGAAGGGCCTTAACATTTAACACTTTTTATGTTGCCTTGTTCTTAATCCGAAGCATTTGAGAACAAGTCCCCAACATTGGCGCCCACCTCCGGTGAACTCACTTCCACTTCGAGTTTTTTGAACACCTTCGGAAGCTGTCGATCTTCGCTATGGCACCGAAGAAAGCTTCAGCGGCTGGGGCTTCAGCACTGCAACCGCTGGACCACAACCAGGACACCGTCTCTCTTCGGGAGGCTCGAAGCCAGAAGAGAAAGGCCGTCAGCCCGACACTTCAGGAGGAAGAGCTAGACCAAGAAATCAGGGATATGGAGATTCTACATCAACAGGTGCAAAGGAAGAAGGAGAAGATGGCCCGGCTAGCTGAGTTGCAACGACAGATAGACGAAGCCTCTGAGGAAGTCCGCCATCTTACCCATGATGAGCAAAACAGAAGGCCTCAGCAGAAAGACCTTCATCAGGAGGACTTCGTCAACGAAGATAACTGGTATGACAATTTCCATCAGGGAAATTTTGTTTTCGATGATGCTTCTCCTTTGTCCGCTGAGCTGCAGGCTACACCTTGGCCTTCATCCTATAAGCCACCCCAGCTTCCCATGTTCGACGGTCACTCAGAGCCGAAGCAGTTCTTGATGAGCTACGAAGCAACAGTGTCTTCGTATGGGGGCAATGCTGCAGTCATGGCGAAGTCTTTCGTTATGGCCGTCAGGAGTGTTGCTCAGACCTGGTATTCCTCCCTTCGGCCAGGAACGATCACTTCATGGCAAAAGCTGAAGGATATGTTACAGACCAGCTTTCAAGGATTTCAGACGAAGCCGGTCACAGCTCAAGCCTTGTTCCAGTGCATTCAGGATCATGAAGAATACCTTCAGGCTTATGTCCGAAGGTTCTTACGTTTGAGGGCGCAGGCACCAACGGTGCCCAATGAAATTGTTATCGAAGCCATGATCAAGGGGCTTCGTCCTGGGCCTGCAGCTCAATACTTTGCTAGAAAGCCGCCTCAGACCCTGGAGAAACTGCTCCAAAAGATGGATGAGTACATTCGTGCTGACAATGACTTTCGCCAAAGAAGGGAGGAGGCCTTCAGATTTTCTGAAATGACCAGGGGCTTCGGAGGAAGATACTACCCGAGGCATGTCCGGTCCATCCACAGCTCCACTCAGAATGATGATAAGGGGAGTCAGCAGAGCAGACCGCAGTGCTCCTCACAGGCTTCGGGGCAACAACAAGCTTTCTTCCGGCCACCAGCTCCGAGAGGCAGAGGCGCCAGGGGCTTCGGCGGAAGATTCGGAGATCAACCAAGGAAATTGTTTTGCTTGTTCTGTGGAGAAGGCAAGGGCCACACCACCAGGACATGCCATATTACAATCCAGAAGCAAAAGGAGATAGCCGAAGCTACATCTCAACAAGTTCAGCCGAAGCAGGTCATGCATACTGCTTCGTATCATCCGCCTTACATCCCACAA
Organism: Zea luxurians; assembly: GCA_029449295.1. Classification (NCBI taxonomy): domain Eukaryota; kingdom Viridiplantae; phylum Streptophyta; class Magnoliopsida; order Poales; family Poaceae; genus Zea; species Zea luxurians. Next base: position 6,417,087 of record JAOPSE010000109.1, read on the forward strand.
TACATAGACAACCACCCTACAGCTTCTGTAGCTTCGGCAAGTCAACCTCAAGCTTCCTGGCAACAGCCCCCGCCTCCACCTCCATTGCAACAGGGTCAACAGCCAGAAGGGAGTCAATATGCTCCACATCAAAGGGACTTCAGAGAACAATCCGAAGCTCGCACAGTCAACAGCACTGTGCCAGAGTCGAAGCACATTTATTGACACATATCCTACCTTTGATAGCAGTCTTTTCCATTCAGTTTTATTCTCTGTAGCAAAAACATTGATCGTTTCCATGTAATAATTTCGCTGTCTCCCACGAGGAAAATCTATTTTCTCCACAGGATTAAGTTGAATAATGTGTGGTAGGACGAAGGGCCTTAACATTTAACACTTTTTATGTTGCCTTGTTCTTAATCCGAAGCATTTGAGAACAAGTCCCCAACACCCTCTACCTCGCATCGATCAAATCGTGGACTCCACAGCTGGGTGTGAAACCCTGTCATTTCTCGATGCCTACTCAGGCTATCACCAAATCAAGATGAAAGAGTCCGACCAGCTCGCGACTTCTTTCATCACACCTTTTGGCATGTACTGTTACACCACAATGCCATTTAGGTTGAGGAATGCAGGCGCCACTTACCAGAGGTGCATGAACCACGTGTTCGGAGAACACATCGGTAGAACGGTCGAGGCTTACGTCGACGACATCGTTGTCAAGACGAAGAGAGCCTCCGACCTCCTCTCTGACCTTGAAACGACATTCAAGTGTCTGAGAGCGAAAGGCGTGAAACTCAATCTCGAGAAGTGTGTCTTCGGAGTCCCCCGAGGCATGCTCCTTGGGTTCATCGTCTCCGAGCGGGGCATCGAGGCCAACCCGGAGAAAATCGCGGCCATCACCAGCATGGGACCGATCAAAGATTTGAAAGGAGTATAGAGGGTCATGGGATGCCTTGCGGCCCTAAGCCGCTTCATCTCACGCCTTGGCGAGAAAAGCTTGCCTCTGTACCGCCTCTTAAGGAAGGCCGAGTGCTTCACTTGGACCCCCGAGGCCGAGGAAGCTCTCGAAAACCTTAAGGCGCTCCTTACGAAAACACCCATCCTGGTGCCCCCCGCCGCAGGAGAAGCCCTCTTGATCTACGTAGCCGCGACTACTCAGGTGGTCAGCGCCGCGGTCGTAGTCGAGAGACGAGAAGAAGGGCATGCACTGCCCATCCATAGGCCAGTCTACATCATCAGTGAAGTACTTTTCGAGACCAAAGCTCGCTACCCACAGATCCAGAAGCTGCTCTATGCAGTGATCCTGACACGACGAAAGTTGCGACACTACTTCGAGTCTCATCCGGTAACTGTGGTGTCATCCTTCCCCCTGGGGGAGATCATCCAGTGCCGCGAGGCCTCGGGTAGGATAGCAAAGTGGGCGGTGGAGCTTATGGGCGAAACGCTATCATTCGCTCCTCGGAAGGCCATAAAATCCCAGGTCTTGGCAGACTTCCTGGCTGAGTGGACTAACACCCAGTTACCGACAACTCCAATCCAGCTCGAGCTCTGGACCATGTACTTCGATGGGTCACTCATGAAAACAGGAGCGGGCGCTGGCCTGCTCTTTGTTTCACCCCTCGGAAAGCATCTCCGCTACATCATTCGCCTCCATTTTCCAGCGTCAAACAACGTGGCCGAGTACGAGACACTGGTTAACGGACTACGCATCGCCGTCGAGCTAGGGGTCTGATGCCTCAACGCTCGAGGCGACTCGCAGCTTGTCATTGACCAAGTCATGAAGAACTCCCACTGCTGTGACCAGAGGATGGAAGCCTACTGCAACGAAGTCCGGCGCCTGGAGAACAATTTCTACGGGTTGGAGCTCAACCACATCGCCCGACGGTACAACGAGACTGCGGACGAGCTGGCGAAAATAGCCTCGGGGCGAACGACATTTCCCCCGACGTCTTCTCCAGAGACCTACATCAACCATCTGTCAAGACCGACGACGCGCCCGAGCTTGAGGAAGCCTCGGCCCAACCTGAGGAAGCCTCGGCCCAGCCCGAGGCACCCTTGGCCGAGCCCGAGGTACTGTAACACCCACTTTGTAAATTGTTAGAAATAATATCAATAGAGAAATAATTTCTCTTTATGTGAGTTTGATCTTTATGCATCATCATATGTGAACACCATGCCCAAAAACAATTAATAAAAAGATATGCAACTAAATCATTGCATCATGCTGAATATTTGATTTGTGTGTGCATTTTTGTGGCAATATTATAATAATGTAAAACGAAATATGTTAAATATCCAGATGGGGATTTAAAACCTAAAATAATCCTAGAATTAAGAAAAAAAGAGAAGGAAGAGATTATACAAAATAGAGGGGAGAAAGGAATTTTATTCAATAAATAAAAGTGTAATTTAATAACTTCATCACAGTAGGTATCATCAAACTAGATAATCATTCAGTGTACAAAGGTGCCACAAAGTTGAATTTAAATTGAAGTGAATTTGGAATTCAAAATAAGGCAAAATAGGAAAAATAGAAACATAAAAAGAAAAAAAAAAGAAAAGGAGAGGATACCTACCTGGGCTGACACACCGCAATTCAGCCCACCAGCAGATGATTGCCGCGCGGCCCATACCTCGCGCGCGGGCATGCCGACATGTGGGCCCTGCAGGGCAGTCTCAAGCGCGCTTTACATGGAGTTAGGTTACTCTGACTTGCGGGCCCGGTTGTCAGCTCTCTCCCTTCCTCCCGATACACCGACTGGTGGGACCGTTTGACCAGTCACTGCGTCGCTGCCATCTTCTTCTCCGCGAAAGTCGCGCGGCGCGAACGAACCTGGCCGCCACGATCGGCGCAGGGCCCGCTCGGACCGTTGGGGTGTTGACCATATAAATGCGCGCGGTGCCGTGACCACTCATCACCCCACCTAGCCGCATTTGCACCGTCGTTAGGCTCTCAGTACACCGCCGCGCGGAGACAGCTCACCACCGCCGCCGACTCGTCCTTTCGCCGCCGTTCCAGCGTTGGCAGGAGGTCGGGGTGATTCGCTTGGGCTCGTGGAACGTGTCTGTGGCGAATTGGGGCCGAGAAAGCCTTGGTCGTCGATTGAATTTCTCGCCGGAGTGGATCTTGGACTTGAACCCGCTGTTCCTCGTCATTTGGACTCACCACTGCTCCAAACCTCGGTAAGTCTTTACCCGTGTGACTCACCAAGAAATACTCTCCTCATAGCACCAATCGGGGTAGCGAATAGGTCTCTGGTGCGCCGGCAGGGCCGGTCTCCAGCGAGCGTGCCACCGCGGGGGCTCTGCTCCGGTGGTCTGCTGCTCGGAGGTAGGCGAGAGTACTGGGCCATCGGATCCTCGTTTGAACGGTCCAGATTAGCAGGAGCGCATCAATTGGGTCGGGTAGCGAGTGCCGTCCGATTTTGATCCGGTGGTGGAAATCGGATCGGGATTTCATTATACTGTGTCCGTCGGATTTGAATCCAAGGGATCACACTGAGTACCGGTTCGCGGGAGTAGTGTTTTAATCTGGTGCGCCCATATCCAATCCAACGGTTGTGAGCGCCCCGTACCCCTTCACGGGTTCACTTTACAATTGAACCCCTCTGTTTAGGCGAATTAGAACCCGCCGTCCAGTGAGCACTGTTCACTGTGTCTGGGCTATTTTGCGCCAGAGTCCCTGCCCTTTTACAAATTTGAGGCCCAGTCCAGTGCTGTTTTAAAGTGATTAAATGAATTAGAAATTAGATTTTTAATATAAAAATAAACCCTAGAACTTGTATAATTCATAGAATATTCATACTAACTCCAAATTAATCCATTCCAGTTCCTAAAATTTTGTAATTTTATTGTCTATCACTTAGAGCCTCTGTTTTATCATGACAACAGTAAGAAAATTAATCTCACACTTAATCTTATTTAAAACACATAAAACCTTTGAAAATTCATAACTTAAAATCTATAACTCCAAAAATTATGATTCCTATTCCTAGAATTTTATTTTAATGTGTAGATTATCACTGTGTATTTTGTATATATGTTTGGTGTAATGTTAATTTCTCTATATGCACTGTGCTTGTTTGTATTGTGGCGAGTAGAAGAGCCCGTGACCGAGGATCCTGGTGAGCAGCAGGTTGAAGTAGCTGAGCAGGAGCTCATTGAAGGCAAGTTGTGCCCTTGACCACTTTTTACCCAATAATGTTCTTTAATATCATTTATCCATGCATAGGTAAATTTTTGATGGGACCCAATAGGTCACCCTAGATTGTTTATCTCATTACCTTGTTTACCCCTGATTCACTTGGGTAGTTTGCTATTGCTTTACCTGGTTTTGGGATAATCATTTATTACCTCTATGTTCCAATTCTGTTGTTATTCTATTTATGTTCATGTCAAGTTCATTAATGTTAAATTGGAACATAGAGCTTAACTTGAGAACCACGTGCCACCACAAGGGTTTAATGGGACGCCCTTGGCTGACTAATTAGGAAAGCTAGTGGAAGACTACCTTACCCGAAAGGGGCAAGGGCAGTAGGGGAGTGGTCAGTGTAGGGAGGTCCTTGGTTGATTTTGCTGCGATGGCGGTCAGCCAAGAACCCTGCATTGGAACTTCCTATAAACTGTAGCGGGTTTTCGGAAGCTAGTGGAACTTTGTAAAGGCCTCGTAGTGTTGCCCTGCCGCGCTTCCTAGGTAGAGGTGTATGGGATTCGCGACCCCTTGGCAGATGGGTAACATGACTTGTGGGTAAAGGGTACAACCTCTGCAGAGTGTAAAACTGGTATACTAGCCGAGCTCACGGTCATGAGCAGCTCAGGACTCTCTGATGTTTAAATTATGGAACTTAAATTCAACTTGGTCATTTGCATTGCATGGGATTGTTATTAATTTTGTTCTATTACTTTTATTATAGTTTGGTATTTACTTACACTTAGTAATTGCTAATAAAATTTTGACCAACTACTTAAAAGCAATGCTCAGCTTTAACCCCTATCATTGATTAGCCTTACACATCACATGAACTCACACCTTTGTGAGTTTATGTCCACTGGTTCCCCACAACTTGTTGAGCTATGATCATGTGTGAGCTCACCCTTGCTGTCTCACACCCCCCCCCCCACAGGAGAAGAGCAGGTGGTTCAGGAGGAGCCACAAGGCGAGGAGTATGATCTGATCTAGGTGGCGTTTCTCAGTTGACATTGGCGCCGACGATCCTTAGTTCGTTTTATCTTTATTATTTTATTTTGTAATAAGTCTTCCGCTATGTAATAAATACTCTGATGTTTTATGACATTTATCTCTATACACTCTGTTATTATATATGTTGTCTTCTTGGCGCATGTATGAGATGCACCTGGCTTTGTTCCTTAAAGCCGGGTGTGACAGAAGTGGTATCAGAGGAAATGTTGACCGTAGGACGAGACCTAGATAGAAATGGACAAACCCTTTCCTACTTACCTTACTCTGACTCATTCTATACTTATCTCATCTTGATCTTGTCTCACCTTCTGCTAATCTACTCTGGTTAATCTTATCTTTTCTCCTCTAAGACAAGATGGATTTCACACCTTGCAATCCTACCACTATGATCTTTTTAAGAGATAGGGAACCTAAGATGAAAATAAAACTATTTTCTCTATTTTAAAAATGTGGGTTGATTGTTCTGATGCTAAATGCCTGATTTGCTTCTTTGATTGATTGAATTATTATAGATGGACATCTTAGTATGTACCACCATAAGGTGTTGAATTAGCTTTGGTAGGTAAAATATTAATCTGCTTAGCTAATAAAAATTCCCCAAAGTAACCTGCTTTGTAAATACCTGCCTTGTCTACTGCTCTCTCTTACCATATGTATCTAACTCAGATGGTCAATACCAGGAGGGGTGGCGGAATTGATTTGCCTCCTAACCAACACACTCGAAGGATATATAGACAACCTCAGCCACAGCCTGCAGAGATGAATCCTCCTAATCCTCCACCAGGCGGAGTTGACCCACTGGTTGCTGCTCAGATGGCGGTGATGCAGCAAATGGCAGACACTATGGCTGATATGCGTGCCCAGATGCAGCAAGACCGCCAGGAGATGCGTCAGGAAAGAGAAGACATACGACATGAGTTGCGCCAGGAGCGAGAGGAGATACGCCAGGAAAGGAGGGCGCAACAACAGCAGCTGCAACAACAACTTCAACAACAGCAGCAACAGCAGCAAGTGCCATTGCCTCCACCACCACCACCAGTTCCACCTCGTGATAAGCACCGGGAGTTCATGAGTCATAAGCCACCTACATTTGCAAGCTCACCTGATCCACTAGACGCAGATGATTGGCTGAAATCTGTGGAAAAGATGCTGAATATTGCACAATGCACTAATCGGGAGAAGGTTTTATATGCTTCTGGACGTCTGATAGGTCCTGCGGCTGACTGGTGGGATTCATATACTGCTGCCCACGATGCTGCTGATACTATTACCTGGGCGGAGTTCAGTACACAGTTCAGGAATTATCATATACCAGCTGGTATGATAAAGATCAAGAAGAAGGAGTTTTTGTCGTTGAAGCAAGGTAACATGTCGGTCAGCGAGTACAGAGACAAATTCATTCAGCTGTCGAGATATGCTCCGGAGGAAGTTGCTGAGGATGAGAGGAAGCAGGAGCACTTCATTGAAGGACTTAATGGACCCTTGCAGTATGCACTGGTTGCACACACCTTTCCATCCTTTCAGAGGCTACTGGATAAGGCTCTTGCTATTGAACACAAGCGTGTTCAATTGGGTGATTTGAAGAGAAAGGCAATATCTCAAGGACAAGGAAGCAGCAGTGTTCGTCCTCGCTATAGTTCACCACAGGGTACACCGACTCGACCAGGAGGACCGCGCCCAGTTCAGCAATCACCACTGAGGACTCCACCTCCTCGACAGGCTACCTCTACTGGCACCCTGACAAAGTTTTCAGGACAGAGTCCCGACACTACTTGTTTCAAGTGTGGGAAGACTGGTCACTATGCAAATGTCTGCCCACAGAGGATTGCTACTACTCCAGTTCAGAACAGGCAGCAAACTCCAGGATCTGGCAAGGGATATTCTATTGCCAAAGTTAATCAAGTCAGCGTTGATGCTACCCCGGATGGTGGGGACCTCGTAATTGGTATGTTTTATGTTAATGCAATTCCTGCAACCATATTATTTGATTCTGGTGCTACACATTCATTCATGTCTGCTAGATATGCCAACGCAAATGAAATACCACTGCTAAATATGAGAAAACCAATGATAGTAATTACACCTAAAAGGCCTGTTGAGGCGAATCAAATGACCCGTAGATTGACATTGACTATTATGGGTAGAGAATTTGGAGCTACTGCTATAATATTAGAGGCCAGCAGTATAGATCTGATCCTTGGTATGTCGTGGCTAAGAAGGGCAAAGGCCGTTATAGCATGTGGTAGAGGTACCGTAGAACTCACTACCACTAAAGGAGAAAGATTTCAAGTTAATATTGCAGTAACCTCCTCATCCATGCGTGCAATGTTCTTTATACCTGAGAAGTTTGTGGGTGATAACATCCGGGTGGTTAGAGATTTTCCGGATGTCTTTCTAGAGGAGTTACCAGGGATGCCACCTGATAGAGAAGTTGAGTTTGTTATTGATCTCTTACCTCGAACCGCCCCTATTTCTAAACGGCCATATAGAATGTCCGTAGAGGAGTTGAAGGAACTTAAGAAGCAGTTAACTGAGTTACAAGAGGCTGGGTACATTCGTCCGAGTTCCTCACCTTGGGGAGCACCGGTACTGTTTGTACAGAAGAAGGATGGATCACAAAGAATGTGTGTGGATTATAGATCTCTTAATGATGTTACTGTGAAGAACAAGTATCCGTTGCCCCGTATTGAGGATTTATTTGACCAGATGAGAGGTGCTAGAGTATTCTCGAAGATTGATCTCCGATCGGGTTACCATCAGATGAGGATTAGACCATCGGATATTCCTAAGACAGCTTTCTCGACTCGATATGGATTATATGAGTTTACTGTTATGTCGTTTGGATTAACCAATGCACCAACTTATTTTATGAACTTGATGAATAAGGTGTTTATGGAGTATTTGGACAGATTCGTCGTGGTGTTCATCGACGATATTCTCATTTATTCTCAGAGTGATAACGATCATGAGGAACATCTGAGATTGGTGCTACAGAAGCTACGAGATAACCAGCTATATGCCAAGTTTAGCAAGTGCGAGTTCTGGATTGGCGAGGTGCCATTTCTTGGTCATATTATTTCTAATGGAGGAATATCAGTGGATCCTGCTAAAGTTAAGGAGATAATGGAGTGGAGAGTACCCACTACAGTTACTGAGATTCGGAGTTTCTTGGGATTAGCAGGATATTATCGGAGATTTATCGAAGGATTTTCTAAGATTGCTAAGCCTATGACTTCACTTTTGGAGAAAGGAAGAGAATTTAAGTGAGACGAGAAGTGTCAAGACAGCTTTGATCTATTGAAGAAGAGGTTGATGTCGCCACCAGTATTGGTTATGCCAGACCTACAGAAAGGATTTGATATCTATTGCGATGCATGTGGCCAAGGCTTAGGATGTGTGCTCATGCAGGAAGGACATGTGATTGCTTATGCTTCCCGTCAGTTGCGGAAACATGAATTGAACTACCCCACTCATGACTTGGAATTGGCAGCCGTTGTGTATGCGCTTAAGATTTGGAGACATTACATTATGGGAACCAAGTGTCAAGTATATACGGATCATAAGAGTCTGAAGTATATATTCACCCAGAAGGATCTCAACCTTAGGCAACGCCGTTGGTTGGAGCTTATTAAGGATTATGATTTGGAGATTCACTATCACCCGGGCAAGGCAAATTTGGTTGCCGATGCCTTGAGTCGCAAGGAGCATGTTCATTCAGCTATTGTTGCCCAGCTATCCGACGAGATTGTTGAGGATTTCAGGAGACTTAACCTGGGGATAGTGGCTCATACTGAGGGAGTTACTATTGATGTGGAACCTACTTTGGAGCAAGAGATCCGCAAAGGACAAATTGGTGATGCTAAAATAAAAGAGATTAAGGATCTGATTACTGAAGGTCGAGTTCCGGAATTTACGGAAGATGAGCAAGGCACTGTATGGTTCAAGGACAGGATGTGTGTTCCTGATATTAAAAGCATTCGAGAGACTATTTTAAAGGAGGCCCATGACTCGGATTATTCTATTCATCCTAGTAGTACCAAGATGTATCAGGATTTGAAGCGGAAATATTGGTGGTATGGATTGAAGAGAGATGTAGCTGCACATGTGGCTATGTGCGATGTATGTCAAAGAGTTAAGGCTGAACATCAGAGGCCAGCTGGACTATTGCACCCACTGAAGATACCCGAGTGGAAGTGGGAAGAGATTGGTATGGATTTCATCACTGGATTGCCTCGCACCCAGAAAGGATATGATGCTATATGGGTGATTGTGGATAGATTGACTAAAGTGGCTCACTTTATTCCTGTCAAGACTACTTATAAAGGTTCTCAGCTAGCAGAGTTATATATGGCTCGGATTGTGTGTTTACATGGAGTACCAAAGAAGATCGTGTCCGATCGAGGTTCACAATTTACCTCAAGATTTTGGAGAAGCTTTCATGAGAATATGAGTACAAAGTTGAATTTTAGTACAGCTTATCACCCTCAGACTGATGGACAGACTGAAAGGACTACTCAAGTATTGGAAGATATGTTGAGAGCATGTGCCCTTCAGCATGGAGGAAGTTGGGATAAAAGTCTACCTTATGCTGAGTTCTCATATAATAATAGTTATCAGGCCAGTCTGAAGATGTCACCTTTTGAAGCTTTGTATGGGAGAAAGTGCAGGACTCCTCTGTATTGGGACCAGACTGGAGAGAGACAGTTCTTTGGGCCTGAATTGATTCAAGAAGCAGAAGAACAAGTCCGTATAATTCGAGAGAATTTGAGAGTGGCTCAAACCAGGCAAAAGAGTTATGCTGATAATAGAAGGAGGCCACTGGAATTTGAAGAAGGAGATTATGTGTACCTCAAGGTGTCACCACTTCGTGGAATGAGGAGATTCAAAGTTAAGGGCAAATTGTCCCCTCGCTACATTGGACCATTCTTGATCTTTAGGCGAGTTGGGGAGATGGCATATCAACTTGAGTTACCGGATAGTCTATCAGATGTGCATAATGTGTTCCACGTATCTCAACTGAAGAAGTGTCTCCGTGTCCCTGAGGAACAGTTACCCATGGAAGAGCTCAGTGTTCAAGGTGATTTGACTTACACGGAGTACCCGATCAAGATTTTGGATACTTTGACTCGAGTTACAAGAAATAAGGTGATAAAGATGTGCAAAGTCCAATGGAGTCACCACGGTGAAGATGAAGCAACCTGGGAAAGAGAAGAAGAGCTTCGTATAGATTTTCCTCACCTTTTCCCTAGGTCTTCCTAAATCTCGAGGGCAAGATTATTTTTAAGGGGGGTAGGATTTGTAACACCCACTTTGTAAATTGTTAGAAATAATATCAATAGAGAAATAATTTCTCTTTATGTGAGTTTGATCTTTATGCATCATCATATGTGAACACCATGCCCAAAAACAATTAATAAAAAGATATGCAACTAAATCATTGCATCATGCTGAATATTTGATTTGTGTGTGCATTTTTGTGACAATATTATAATAATGTAAAAAGAAATATGTTAAATATCCAGATGGGGATTTAAAACCTAAAATAATCCTAGAATTAAGAAAAAAAAAGAGAAGGAAGAGATTATACAAAATAGAGGGGAGAAAGGAATTTTATTCAATAAATAAAAGTGTAATTTAATAACTTCATCACAGTAGGTATCATCAAACTAGATAATCATTCAGTGTACAAAGGTGCCACAAAGTTGAATTTAAATTGAAGTGAATTTGGAATTCAAAATAAGGCAAAATAGGAAAAATAGAAACATAAAAAGAAAAAAAAGAAAAGGAGAGGATACCTACCTGGGCTGACTTACCGCAATTCAGCCCACTAGCAGATGATTGCCGCGCGGCCCATACCTCGCGCGCGGGCATGCCGACATGCGGGCCCTGCGGGGCAGTCTCAAGCGCGCTTTACATGGAGTTAGGTTACTCTGACTTGCGGGCCCGGTTGTCAGCTCTCTCCCTTCCTCCCGATACACCGACTGGTGGGACCGTTTGACCAGTCACTGCGTCGCTGTCATCTTCTTCTCCACGAAAGTCGCGCGGCGCGAACGAACCTGGCCGCCATGATCGGCGCAGGGCCCGCTCGGACCGTTGGGGTGTTGACCATATAAATGCGCGCGGTGCCGTGACCACTCATCACCCCACCTAGCCGTATTTGCACCGTCGTTAGGCTCTCAGTACACCGCCGCGCAGAGACAGCTCACCGCCGCCGCCGACTCGTCCCTTCGTCGCCGTTCCAGCGTTGGCAGGAGGTCGGGGTGATTCGCTTGGGCTCGTGGAACGTGTCTGTGGTGAATTGGGGCTGAGAAAGCCTTGGTCGTCGATTGAATTTCTCGCCGGAGTGGATCTTGGACTTGAACACGCTGTTCCTCGTCATTTGGACTCACCACTGTTCCAAACCTCGGTAAGTCTTTACCCGTGTGACTCACCAAGAAATACTCTCCTCATAGCACCAATCGGGGTAGCGAATAGGTCTCTGGTGCGCCGGCAGGGCCGGTCTCCGGCGAGCGCGCCACCGCGGGGGCTCTGCTCTGGTGGTCTGCTGCTCGGAGGTAGGCGAGAGTACTGGGCCGTCGGATCCTCGTTTGAACGGTCCAGATTAGCAGGAGCGCATCAATTGGGTCGGGTAGCGAGTGCCGTCCGATTTTGATCCGGTGGTGGAAATCGGATCGGGATTTCATTATACTGTGTCCGTCGGATTTGAATCCAAGGGATCACACTGAGTACCGGTTCGCGGGAGTAGTGTTTTAATCTGGTGCGCCCATATCCAATCCAACGGTTGTGAGCGCCCCGTACCCCTTCACGGGTTCACTTTACAATTGAACCCCTCTGTTTAGGCGAATTAGAACCCGCCGTCCAGTGAGCGCTGTTCACTGTGTCTGGGCTATTTTGCGCCGGAGTCCCTGCCCTTTTACAAATTTGAGGCCCAGTCCAGTGCTGTTTTAAAGTGATTAAATGAATTAGAAATTAGATTTTTAATATAAAAATAAACCCTAGAACTTGTATAATTCATAGAATATTCATACTAACTCCAAATTAATCCATTCCAGTTCCTAAAATTTTGTAATTTTATTGTCTATCACTTAGAGCCTCTGTTTTATCATGACAAAAGTAAGAAAATTAATCTCACACTTAATCTTATTTAAAACACATAAAACCTTTGAAAATTCATAACTTAAAATCTATAACTCCAAAAATTATAATTCCTGTTCCTAGAATTTTATTTTAATGTGTAGATTATCACTGTGTATTTTGTATATATGTTTGGTGTAATGTTAATTTCTCTATATGCACTGTGCTTGTTTGTATTGTGGCGAGTAGAAGAGCCCGTGACCGAGGATCCTGGTGAGCAGCAGGTTGAAGTAGCTGAGCAGGAGCTCATTGAAGGCAAGTTGTGCCCTTGACCACTTTTTACCCAATAATGTTCTTTAATATCATTTATCCATGCATAGGTAAATTTTTGATGGGACCCAATAGGTCACCCTAGATTGTTTATCTCATTACCTTGTTTACCCCTGATTCACTTGGGTAGTTTGCTATTGCTTTACCTGGTTTTGGGATAATCATTTATTACCTCTATGTTCCAATTCTGTTGTTATTCTATTTATGTTCATGTCAAGTTCATTAATGTTAAATTGGAACATAGAGCTTAACTTGAGAACCACGTGCCACCACAAGGGTTTAATGGGACGCCCTTGGCTGACTAATTAGGAAAGCTAGTGGAAGATTACCTTACCCGAAAGGGGCAAGGGCAGTAGGGGAGTGGTCAGTGTAGGGAGGTCCTTGGTTGATTTTGCTGCGATGGCGGTCAGCCAAGAACCCTGCATTGGAACTTCCTATAAACTGTTGCGAGTTTTCGGAAGCTAGTGGAACTTTGTAAAGGCCTCGTAGTGTTGCCCTGCCGCGCTTTCTAGGTAGAGGTGTATGGGATTCGCGACCCCTTGGCAGATGGGTAACATGACTTGTGGGTAAAGGGTACAACCTCTGCAGAGTGTAAAACTGGTATACTAGCCGAGCTCACGGTCATGAGCAGCTCAGGACTCTCTGACGTTTAAATTATGGAACTTAAATTCAACTTGGTCATTTGCATTGCATGGGATTGTTATTAATTTTGTTCTATTACTTTTATTATTTGGTATTTACTTACACTTAGTAATTGCTAATAAAATTTTGACCAACTACTTAAAAGCAATACTCAGCTTTAACCCCTATCATTGATTAGCCTTACACATCACATGAACTCACACCTTTGTGAGTTTATGTCCACTGGTTCCCCACAACTTGTTGAGCTATGATCATGTGTGAGCTCACCCTTGCTGTCTCACACCCCCCCCCCCCACAGGAGAAAAGCAGGTGGTTCAGGAGGAGCCACAAGGCGAGGAGTATGATCTGATCTAGGTGGCGTTTCTCAGTTGACATTGGCGCCGACGATCCTTAGTTCGTTTTATCTTTATTATTTTATTTTGTAATAAGTCTTCCGCTATGTAATAAATACTCTGATGTTTTATGACATTTATCTCTATACACTCTGTTATTATATATGTTGTCTTCTTGGCGCATGTATGAGATGCACCTGGCTTTGTTCCTTAAAGCCGGGTGTGAAAGGTACCCTCGGCGGCACCTGAGGCACCCTCGGCCATCGAGGAAGAGGCCTTGCCCGTCGAAGAGGAACAGAATGGAGTCACGCCAGATCCGAACTGGCAGGCCCCGTACCTGGAATATCTCCTCCGAGGAGAGCTTCCCATTGACAAGACCAAAGCTCGACGGCTGGCTCGGCGCGCCAAGTCATTTGTCCTGCTGGGTGATGAAAAAGAGCTCTACCACCACAGCCCCTCGGGCATCCTTCAACAATGCATATCTATCGCCCAAGGACAAGAGCTGTTGCAAGAAATACACTCGGGGGCTTGCGGCCACCATGCAGCGCCTCGAGCCCTCGTGGGGAATGCCTTTCGACAAGGTTTCTACTGGCCAACTGCGGTGGCCGACGCCACTAGGATTGTGCGCTCCTGCCGGGGGTGTCAATTCTATGCAAAGCAGATGCATCTGCCCGCTCAGGCCTTGCAGACGATACCCATCACCTAGCCATTTGTTGTGTGGGGTCTGGACCTCATCGGACCCTTGTAGAAGGCACCCGGGGGCTTCACGCACCTGCTGGTCGCTATCGACAAATTCTCCAAGTGGATCGAGGTCCGACCCCTAAACAGCATCGTGTCCGAGCAGGCGGTGGCATTCTTCACCAACATTATTCATCGGTTCGGGGTCCCAAACTCAATCATCACCGACAATGGCACGCAGTTCACCAAAAAAAGTTCCTGGACTTCTGCGACGACCGCCACATCCGTGTGGACTAGGCCGCCGTAGCTCATCCCATGACGAATGGGCAGGTGGAGCATGCCAACGGTATGATTCTGCAGGGGCTCAAACCAAGGATCTACAACGACCTCAACAAGTTCGGCAAGCGGTGGATGAAAGAGCTACACTCGGTAGTCTGGAGTCTAAGGACGACGCCGAGCCACGCCACGGGTTTTACGCCGTTCTTTCTAGTCTATGGGACCGAGGCCGTCCTCCCCACAGACTTAGAATATGGATCCCCGAGGACCAAAGCAACCAGACCAGCCGAGAAGACGCGCTGGACCAACTCGAGGAGGCTCGGGACGTCGCCTTACTACATTCGGCACGGTGCCAGCAGTCGCTGCGGCGCTACCACGCCCGAAGCGTTCGGGCTCGAGGCTTCCAAGTGGGAGACTTGGTGCTTCGCCTGCGACAGGACGCCCGAGGGCGCCACAAGCTCACTCCTCCCTGGGAAGGGCCCTTCATCATCGCCAAGATCTTGAAGCCCGGAACATACAAGCTGGCCAACGACCAAGGCGAGGTCTACAGCAACACTTGGAACATCCAATAGCTACGTCGCTTCTACCCTTAAGATGGTTTAAGTCGTTCATGTACCTCGTTTACGAACACAAAGTCTAACCGTCAAGGAAGGGTCGGCCTTGCCTCAGCAAAGCCCGACCCTCCCTCGGGGGCTAGAAGGGGGGAACCCCCTCTGCGTCAAAATTTTCCTCGGAAAAATTTTCTACCAAAACAACCTTTGTGCTTTCGACTTCCATATTGATAGCGGGATCCTGAGAACGACGAGAGTACACGTAAGCAGCAATGCCGACCGAGCCGAGGAACTCCTACGCCTCCGGGATACGGATACCTCACTCATCACCTTCCGCGAGAAGTAACTCACGCTCGGATAAGCGATCCTGCTACCGAACAAGTCCTAACACTCGGGTAGAAAATGACTTTCGCGCCTTCTCGACTGTCCCAATAATGGAATCATTCGACCAAATGAGAGCGCACGTAAGCGGCAAGGCCGACCGAGCCGAGGGACTCCTACGCCTCCGGGATACGGATACCTCACTCAGCACCTTCCGCGAAAAGTAACTCTCGTTCGGATAAACGATTCTACTATTGACAGACAAGTCGTGATGATCGAAACAAGAGGAGAGAAGACGCAGCTTTTTAAACATGACGATGAAGTGTTAGGCCTCGGTGGCCACAAAAAAGCATGCGCATGCTACAGACAAACTGTTCCTGTAGGTTCAAGCATCGGCAGGGGGAGCAGCAGCACCCTCGGCATTGATTCCACCCTCGACGGAACCAGGCCCGGCCTCGGACGGCGACCCGGGCAAAAGGTCCTCCACCTAAGGGAGGACGCCAACACCGTGCCAGCAGATGTTTTGGTCGAGCTCCAGCAGCTGCTGCCACACCTTCTTCGGCCTGGGAAGCCACCATCTCCCGGGCCGACGAAGTCTCTTTCCGAGCTGACTCCGCGTCTGTCCGCGCTAACACCGCTGCCTCCGGCTCCGGCTCATCGTAGAGCAGCCGAGGGTTCCGAAAACTGAGCAAGGGAAGCCTAGAGCGGCAAGGCCGACAGAGCCGGGGGACTCCTACACCTCCAGGATACGGACACCTCACTCGTCACCTTCTGTGAAAGGCGACCGATGCTCGGTTAAGTGGTTCGGCCAGCCAACAGACAAGTCCCAGTGCTCGGAATGAGGAAGACACACAGCTTCGTTCTCGAATACCCGAATGTTCAGGCCTCGACAGCCACAAAGAACAAACACATATACCTGGGGTAACTATGCTACACAGGCTTAGGCGTCGGCAGAACCCTCGACGGTTCTCCCGACCTACGGCAAATGTCCAAGTACCTGAAGCGGTTACATTTTGCTCCGGCAAAAACCCGGTATATCTCCTTACAGACGGGACTCCGGTTCCGCTCCCGCGGGTATGAACAACCCCCCACATCGGAGGGCCTGCGGGATGACAAACTCCAGGTGGCTCGCCGGCGACCCATGACAGCAGCGACAACGACCCCTGCTTCGGGCGGCTAAACAGCAGCAGCGATGACCTCAAGGCCAACGCTGCTATGACGAGGCCCTCGCCCGCGTCTCCGCTCGAGGGGCGAGGACAAGCCATCAAAGCCAAAGAAGTCGAGGGTCCGGCCGCAACTGGCACCGACGGTCTCGTCGGCAGAGACAACCTCCTCCGGCTGCCACCACCTCAACACCGACGACAGCGGCCACCTGCGCGCCAGTGCCACGCCGGCGAATGGTGGACGCCCCCGCCTGCACCAGCAGATCCCCATTCAGGTCCTCGCGGATGGGTAGGCCTCGACCTTCACACAGAGGCGTCGTGCCGGAGTGAGGACAAGACAATCCAAGAACACGAACGCCGCCCATGCGGCATACGTCGTCTTGGACGGTCCACCTGTGCGCGCGGCGCAACAGACGCCCAAGCCCAGATCAAGCGGCAAGAGGTAGTGTCGGAGGTCACGACAGAGCCAGCTGAGCCAACGAGCCAGGCACGCTGGAACTAACAACGCTTGCGGCCGACCGGTCCTGCGTTGCTGATGTTCGCCCCTCCGCAAGGTCGGTGAGCGCCTTCTCCCCTGAATGCTAAAGAAGGAGACGGCCTGCCAGCCCATGCGGGAGGTAGAACCCCGGCTTAGCGCTCCCTCCGCCTCAGCAAGGATGACGAAGATCCTTGAAGCTGAGGGCGGGGCAGAGGCCGCAGCCCAGCTTGCTTTTCCCCACCAAACTGCCCATTGGTGAGGGAATGCAGCCGGGCTGCACGACGAAAATCCTTGAAGCCGAACGATGGCTGAAAGGTACCGATCTCCACGAGATCGCGCTCCTCCAACGATAGCAAGAGCAAGGCGACACTGGGGCACCCCATCCATGGGCTCAAAAGGCGGAAGGGCGCAAGCCATGAGGGGAGGACGAAGGCATGACCACTGCCCAGGGGATCGATCCCCCTTTTATAGGCAGACCTCCTCGCTTGCACCCCTTAGCGTCACGGGTGAAGTCCCCACTGACATCCTCCAGGGTTCTCCCCCACGACACGGGGGCTAGGACCCACACGTCATACGGGCTGATCCGAAGCACGAAGAAGGCGAACCGCCGCACGCAAGGCATGTAACCGTCCCGCGGTTACAAGCACTCCCCCATCTTTGCAGAAACCGGTGGTCAAAAGGGTGGGCTGCCATGCGACAAGCGTCCAACTGCACCGCAACTGTGTGCCCCTTCGGCTCCGCCCACATCCGGTGGACCAGCGCAAAGGAAGCGGGCCCGCATGTCATGTAACTGGCGCGCCGGTTACGACGTGCAAGAAGCTACACCGCCACTCACGCCAATGCTGTGCCTCCTCGACTGCGGGACCAGTACCGCGACTCGAGGTACCCCTGCTCATGACCCAACAGTGCCAATTAAAGGCGACGGCCACGGGTCGATCAGCCGCGGGGTTGGCACGACGGTTGGTGTAACACCCAAAATTCTGAATTTGGGATTGATAGAAGAAATCTGAGCAAAATACCATTGATAAATGATTAAACTTTATAATTCACCCTTTTTAAAGGTAAATACTCATAATAAAATAAATGAAGAAACACTATGTAGTAATTGTGCATCATGTGAAAGTTTAACTTGTGCATAAATTTGAAATCTAGAATTTAAAACTTGGTTTGATTTGAATTGGAAATAGGAAAGAAAGAAAGAAATAGTATACAAAACAAAACAAAGTTATAAATTCATCACACTTTTAGGTATGTCCAAATTTTACTATTAATCTGAAAGTGAATTTGCCACAAGTTGAAATTTAATTTGAATTAGAATTAGGGTTTGAAATAAGAGAAGGGAAGAACTAAGAAAAATACTACATAAAATAAAATAAAAATCAGAATAAACATCCTTCACACTTATATTATTAAATTATACCTTTCAAACTGAGGACAAGTTATTCACAAAGTTTGAATTTAAACTTGAATTCAAATTGGGTTTGAAAATAAAGAAAATGGAAAGAAAAATGAAAAAGAAAAAGATAAAAAGCATACCTGGGCCCTGAACCGCGAAATCGGCCCATCAAGGAAAACCTCCCCTGCGGCCCGTTCACTCCGCGCGCGGCACTTACAGGTGGGTCCCGCGTGTCGGTCTCGCCCGCGCGCGCGCCGGCGTTCTCTGCTGCGCGGACCCGCGTGTCAGCCTCCTTTCTTTCACGACGCCGCGCGCTGGATACCCGGTGACTGTCACGTGGGCCCGCATTGTCATCCCTCCCGCTGAGCCACGCAACAACCCGCGCGCAAACGGCGGAGCTTGAAGCGAATTCCCCGCGCCCGCGCTGTCAAAACGGAATCCGTTGAACTCGGACTCGGCACTGGGTATAAATCATGCCGCGACCTCCTCCTTCCCTCCTCATCTGCTTACACTGATTGCCGTGCGCCGTTGCTACGCTTGCGGAAGGATTTTCGGCCGCCACCATTGAATCGCTTGGCCACCGTCGTCTCCGAGTCATTGTGGAGTCTTGGCAGCTCATCTGGGTATGGCGAACATAACCGGGGCCTCCACGTGCGGAATTGGTGACCGGAGCACGACGAATTCCTCACCGGAGTCTCGACTTCGGATATTTCCGCCCTCCGCCGTGGCCTACCTCCGCCAGTGGTCTACCTACCCGGTAACTCACCTCACCGTGTTCGCCTCGGTTCAATTGTTGTGCTGTGTCAGTTAATCGAACGGAGGGGCCCTGGTCGGGCCGAATTTCACCGCGCCGTCCATGGCGCCGCCGCTGGGGACCAACTCGCCGACGTTGGGCTCGGTCGGGGGGGGGGAGATGAGCCTCCACCGTTGGATTCCAGCCAACGGTCCCGATTAGATTAAGACGTACCCCTTCGCGCGAGCGATGTGAACCGTAGATCCGCGATCCGATGATTACGACGCAATCCCGGGTATTTTGAATCCGCGCCGTAAGAATAGAATCCAACGGTTGCCGTCGCACACCGGTTTATAACCCGCGCCATCTAATCGTGGCCCTCGATCTTAGATCGTGCGGCCCACTGTTGCCGATACCCCTTCGCCCTGGCAGTATTTTAAAAGAGCCCTCGGGTTTTAATGGAATTAACCCGCCGTCCACAGATCCTGTGCGCTGTGTCTGTGGCGACTTACCCCGAGCCCCCTGACCTTTCTTATAATTGAGGCCCAGTCCAGAACATAATAAAATCAGAGAAAATGGTTATTAAATAGATTTTTAATATGAAAATAATTGCTAAAACTTAGATAATTCATAGAAAATTCATTTTAGCTCCAAATTGAACCATTCCAGTTTCTAAAATTTTGTAATAATATTCTTCATCATTTAGTGTCTTTGTTTTGACATGAACTCTGTCAGAAAATTTATTTATCATTTAATCATATTTTAATCACATTAAACCTTAGGAAAATCATAACTTGAATTCTACAACTCCAAAATTAATAATTCTTTTTCCTGTGATCTTATTTTAATATGTAGATTATTAATATGTATTTTGCATATATGTTTGGTGTAATGTTAATCTTGCCTATACCATGTATGTTTGTATTGCTACGACTAGCAGTGAGGTCACGAGGATCTGAAGAATCATCCTGGTACCTGGAATCTCAAGGCCCAGGCAAGTTGTGCCCTTGATCACTTCTTTTACCCAGCCATGTTCTGATTAATCATAATGATCTGCATAGGTTAATTTTGATGGGACCCAATAGGTTACCCTAGTTTGTCTATCTTTATACCTTGTTTACCACTGAACTTTCTGGGTAGTACTTGCTAGTGCTATATGTGGTTTTGGGTATGGAGATACACTATTCATGGTTACACTTTTGTTATCAGTTGTTATTTATTGTTCATGATGAGATCATTATGTTAATTGGAACATGGAGCGACCACCCGGGAAAACAGTGCTACCACAAGGGTGGTATGGGACGCCCTTGGCTGATTAATTAGGAAAGCTAGTGGAAGACTACCTTACCCGAAAGGGGCAAGGGCAGTAGGGGAGAGGTCAGTGTAGGGAGGCCCTCGGGAGGATTTTGCTGCGATGGCGGTCCTGCAAGGGATTCTTGCACTGGATCTTCCTATAAACTGTAGCGGGTTTTCGGAAGCTAGTGGAACTTTGTAAAGGCCTCGTAGTGGATCCCTAGCCATTCACCTCGGAAGTGTCTAAGGGCTTTGCAAACCCTGGCGACATGGGATACACGACTTGTGGGTAAAGATGCGCAACCTCTGCAGAGTGTAAAACTGGTATACTAGCCGTGCTCACGGTCATGAGCAGCTCGGACCCTCACATGATTAATTTATGGAACTAAATTCAATTTGTCATATGCATTGCATCGCAGGTGATGGTGTTACTTTTGTTCTACTATTTAATTGGGTTGGTATTTACTTACACTTAGTAACTGCTAATAAAATTTTGACCAACTTTAAAAGCAATGCTCAGCTCTAACCATCTTCTTTGGTAAGCCTTACACTTCACGTGAGCTCCCACCTTTGGCGAGTTCATGCACATTATTCCCCACAACTTGTTGAGCGATGAACGTATGTGAGCTCATTCTTGCTGTCTCACATACACCACAGGTCAAGACCAGGTACTGCAGGATGATGCTCATGGAGGATGCTGTGATGAGTTCGTGAGAGGTCTAGGCCGTCGTCTCCCAGTCAACTTTGGGTTGCTAGACCGTTGTCTCCCTATAATGTAATTATATATTTTGTATAGAACTCTTGTTATATATAAAGTTGTGACATTCGATCCTGTGCCACTATACATCATATGTTTGAGACTTGGTCCCAGCATACCTGGTGTTTATGTTAACCCCGGGTTTTGGACCCCTAAAATCCGGGTGTTACAGAAGTGGTATCAGAGGAATGTTGACTGTAGGACGAAACCTAGATAGAACTGGACAACCATTACCTACTTACCTTTGCTACTCTGATTCTTTTCTAAACTTATCTTAATCTATTCTCATCTATTTCCGCTTTACTCTGATTATTCTTACCTTTTCATTCTAAAGACAAATGTGGATTTCACACTTTGAAATCCTATGCCTAAAGTGACTTTAGGAATAGGAGACCTACTCTTAGGAACAAAAACAAAACTATTTTTATCTATGTGCTTGAATGTTTGTTCTTATGATACTTGTCTGATTTGAATCTTTGATTGAGTGTGATGAGTTGTGGAGTAATGTCCACAATTGCATCTGCATATACACATAGGTATAAAAATATATTTATAAAATAACTAGACAACCTAGATTATCCCCATTGGAACATATCTAGCTTAAGAGATTTATCTTATCCTAAAAGATCTCATTCTAACCAATTCATCTTATCTTAAAAGATTCTCCCTTATCTTAATAGATCCATCTCATTTTAAAAGATACTCATCTTATCTTGAAAAGATTTTATCTCATCCTAATAAATCTAACTGACCTCAAAAGATTTTATCTTATCTTTATGGACCCATCTTATCCTAATAGGCATACTTATCCATCCTAGTTTATCAACCATGATCTAATGCAAGTTAATTAGACCTTATCTAGTCAAACTAGTCATACCAAACTAATCTAGATCCCATCTAACCTAATATGATCCAATCTAAAGTGAGATATTAACAAGTTAGTTAAGTTGGTGATATAGGTTAGACACTGTCTCTACAAATATATCTTGACCTAAATTAATGTCTTATACCAACTCATCCTTGAACAATGACCTACCTACATCATATAATCCACCCTATCCTAAAAGATTCTAACATATCCTAGTAATATTTATCCTACCCTGGTAGATCTAGCTAATCTTAACTAGTTTAATCTAGTCATACCAACCTAATCTGGATTCTATCTAATCCAATATGATCTAAGATGGATTGAGTTACTTAGTGCTGGTACAATGGATAAGGCCATACTCCACATTCACTTAAGTCTAAATTGGTGACTTAGAGCCACTAATCCCTACCCAACAACTTGACCCATATAACAAGTTACATAAACCAATAGAGTAATGATGGATTGCATAGTCTATCAACCCCTACCTAAAATGAACTTGTAACTTACATCATGTAGTCTATCTCATCCATACCTATATTAACCATATTCCCCAGCCAATAATATACACTAACTCCTAATCAATGAGACAAGACCAAAGAATATGATCAACTTCATCAAGGAAGGATGAACACCAACCCAAGTCTTCAAGGATCAAGTAAGGTCACCAAGATGAGTCAAGATCCACAATCTTGGATGGAGTTTTTCTTACCCCACTCTTTCTTACCCAAACCTATATATGCCCTAAAGACATCTTCTATCCTACATAATAATGTGGACATACATATGTACACCCATACTTTCCTAACCACCAGTTCCACCAAGATACATAAACATATTTATATATTACTACTATTTGTAAAGATCTAAGTGTTACCTTAGTTAGTAGCTAGTATTTTACTATATTGAGAATAATAATAAGGTCTATCTGACCCCATGTGTTTTGCTAATAAGATATGCATCACGCCGAGATTTTGTTTATGCATATGTGTTGAATCAATATGAACATACACCCTTTTTCCTTACAAATCTCGAGGACGAGATTATTTTTAAGGGGGGTAGGATTTGTAACACCCAAAATTCTGAATTTGGGATTGATAGAAGAAATCTGAGCAAAATACCATTGATAAATGATTAAACTTTATAATTCACCCTTTTTAAAGGTAAATACTCATAATAAAATAAATGAAGAAACACTATGTAGTAATTGTGCATCATGTGAAAGTTTAACTTGTGCATAAATTTGAAATCTAGAATTTAAAACTTGGTTTGATTTGAATTGGAAATAGGAAAGAAAGAAAGAAATAGTATACAAAACAAAACAAAGTTATAAATTCATCACACTTTTAGGTATGTCCAAATTTTACTATTAATCTGAAAGTGAATTTGCCACAAGTTGAAATTTAATTTGAATTAGAATTAGGGTTTGAAATAAGAGAAGGGAAGAACTAAGAAAAATACTACATAAAATAAAATAAAAATCAGAATAAACATCCTTCACACTTATATTATTAAATTATACCTTTCAAACTGAGGACAAGTTATTCACAAAGTTTGAATTTAAACTTGAATTCAAATTGGGTTTGAAAATAAAGAAAATGGAAAGAAAAATGAAAAAGAAAAAGATAAAAAGCATACCTGGGCCCTGAACCGCGAAATCGGCCCATCAAGGAAAACCTCCCCTGCGGCCCGTTCACTCCGCGCGCGGCACTTACAGGTGGGTCCCGCGTGTCGGTCTCGCCCGCGCGCGCGCCGGCGTTCTCTGCTGCGCGGACCCGCGTGTCAGCCTCCTTTCTTTCACGACGCCGCGCGCTGGATACCCGGTGACTGTCACGTGGGCCCGCATTGTCATCCCTCCCGCTGAGCCACGCAACAACCCGCGCGCAAACGGCGGAGCTTGAAGCGAATTCCCCGCGCCCGCGCTGTCAAAACGGAATCCGTTGAACTCGGACTCGGCACTGGGTATAAATCGTGCCGCGACCTCCTCCTTCCCTCCTCATCTGCTTACACCGATTGCCGTGCGCCGTTGCTACGCTTGCGGAAGGATTTTCGGCCGCCACCATTGAATCGCTTGGCCACCGTCGTCTCCGAGTCATTGTGGAGTCTTGGCAGCTCATCTGGGTACGGCGAACATAACCGGGGCCTCCACGTGCGGAATTGGTGACCGGAGCACGACGAATTCCTCACCGGAGTCTCGACTTCGGATATTTCCGCCCTCCGCTGTGGCCTGCCTCCGCCAGTGGTCTACCTACCCGGTAACTCACCTCACCGTGTTCGCCTCGGTTCAATTGTTGTGCTGTGTCAGTTAATCGAACGGAGGGGCCCTGGTCGGGCCGAATTTCACCGCGCCGTCCATGGCGCCGCCGCTGGGGACCAACTCGCCGACGTTGGGCTCGGTCGGGGGGGGGGGAGATGAGCCTCCACCGTTGGATTCCAGCCAACGGTCCCGATTAGATTAAGACGTACCCCTTCGCGCGAGCGATGTGAACCGTAGATCCGCGATCCGATGATTACGACGCAATCCCGGGTATTTTGAATCCGCGCCGTAAGAATAGAATCCAACGGTTGCCGTTGCACACCGGTTTATAACCCGCGCCATCTAATCGTGGCCCTCGATCTTAGATCGTGCCCACTGTTGCCGATACCCCTTCGCCCTGGCAGTATTTTAAAAGAGCCCTCGGGTTTTAATGGAATTAACCCGCCGTCCACAGATCCTGTGCGCTGTGTCTGTGGCGACTTACCCCGAGCCCCCTGACCTTTCTTATAATTGAGGCCCAGTCCAGAACATAATAAAATCAGAGAAAATGGTTATTAAATAGATTTTTAATATGAAAATAATTGCTAAAACTTAGATAATTCATAGAAAATTCATTTTAGCTCCAAATTGAACCATTCCAGTTTCTAAAATTTTGTAATAATATTCTTCATCATTTAGTGTCTTTGTTTTGACATGAACTCTGTCAGAAAATTTATTTATCATTTAATCATATTTTAATCACATTAAACCTTAGGAAAATCATAACTTGAATTCTACAACTCCAAAATTAATAATTCTTTTTCCTGTGATCTTATTTTAATATGTAGATTATTAATATGTATTTTGCATATATGTTTGGTGTAATGTTAATCTTGCCTATACCATGTATGTTTGTATTGCTACGACTAGCAGTGAGGTCACGAGGATCTGAAGAATCATCCTGGTACCTGGAATCTCAAGGCCCAGGCAAGTTGTGCCCTTGATCACTTCTTTTACCCAGCCATGTTCTGATTAATCATAATGATCTGCATAGGTTAATTTTGATGGGACCCAATAGGTTACCCTAGTTTGTCTATCTTTATACCTTGTTTACCACTGAACTTTCTGGGTAGTACTTGCTAGTGCTATATGTGGTTTTGGGTATGGAGATACACTATTCATGGTTACACTTTTGTTATCAGTTGTTATTTATTGTTCATGATGAGATCATTATGTTAATTGGAACATGGAGCGACCACCCGGGAAAACAGTGCTACCACAAGGGTGGTATGGGACGCCCTTGGCTGATTAATTAGGAAAGCTAGTGGAAGACTACCTTACCCGAAAGGGGCAAGGGCAGTAGGGGAGAGGTCAGTGTAGGGAGGCCCTCGGGAGGATTTTGCTGCGATGGCGGTCCTGCAAGGGATTCCTGCACTGGATCTTCCTATAAACTGTAGCGGGTTTTCGGAAGCTAGTGGAACTTTGTAAAGGCCTCGTAGTGGATCCCTAGCCATTCACCTCGGAAGTGTCTAAGGGCTTTGCAAACCCTGGCGACATGGGATACACGACTTGTGGGTAAAGATGCGCAACCTCTGCAGAGTGTAAAACTGGTATACTAGCCGTGCTCACGGTCATGAGCAGCTCGGACCCTCACATGATTAATTTATGGAACTAAATTCAATTTGTCATATGCATTGCATCGCAGGTGATGGTGTTACTTTTGTTCTACTATTTAATTGGGTTGGTATTTACTTACACTTAGTAACTGCTAATAAAATTTTGACCAACTTTAAAAGCAATGCTCAGCTCTAACCATCTTCTTTGGTAAGCCTTACACTTCACGTGAGCTCCCACCTTTGGCGAGTTCATGCACATTATTCCCCACAACTTGTTGAGCGATGAACGTATGTGAGCTCATTCTTGCTGTCTCACATACACCACAGGTCAAGACCAGGTACTGCAGGATGATGCTCATGGAGGATGCTGTGATGAGTTCGTGAGAGGTCTAGGCCGTCGTCTCCCAGTCAACTTTGGGTTGCTGGACCGTTGTCTCCCTATAATGTAATTATATATTTTGTATAGAACTCCTGTTATATATAAAGTTGTGACATTCGATCCTGTGCCACTATACATCATATGTTTGAGACTTGGTCCCAGCATACCTGGTGTTTATGTTAACCCCGGGTTTTGGACCCCTAAAATCCGGGTGTTACAGTTGGCATGGTCAAAAGTGGGCTGGCAGTAACTGCAGCGGCAGACGAGCGGAGGCAGCAGTCAAGTCGCCTGCAGGCTCGCGTCCCCTCCTGAAGCGACGGGAGAGCCCTGCCTCATGGCGTGAAGACAACGCGCCATGCCCCGTTCCTCGAACGGCCCTCACGCGCAACGGGCGCCACGCGAATCGCCTGTCCCGTCGTATCAACTCCCCAACAGAGCAGGCAACACCTCTGGCAGGCGAGGCGGGCATCGCTTCGTCTTCGCCATAATGACCGCGTCAAAAAAGGTGCGCCACTTTATTTAAAATTCATATCCTTCCCCTCCTCCTCTCTCTCTCTTGCCATAGGGACCGGGAAAGGGGACGTTGTGGAAAGGATCCTTCCTGGCGAAGGAAGCGGGCCCTGAGCCCTCCTACTGATCAGGGGTTCGAAGGCTGGCCCCTCGGAAGGGTTTCGATAGCCGCCCTAGAGCACTCGGACTTCAAGCCCACTACTGATCAGGGGTTCGAAGGCTGGCCCCTTGGAAGGGTTCGACAGCCGCCCTAGAGCGCCCGGGCTCCGTGCCCACTACTGATCAGGGGTTCGTAGGCTGGCCCCTCGGAAGGGTTCGACAGTCGCCACAGACCATGCAGAGTGAGGGATGACTCTAGGTACGTTCGATACATAACCAAGGCTCGGGCTACGCTCCCGAGGTACCCTAGGACATTTCCGAGACCGGCGGGAACGATTTGTAACGGAATCCCACCAGAGGGAGGCATCGAGCCCTCGGGCCCTGTCGAAGGGGTCTAGGTCCGGCGAATCACACGCAGATACTTTTGGAGCGCGCCTCTGGGCCACAGCCGACCCCTAACGAATGGGGCACGGGCGTCCACTCGGATCACCCATTAGCAGCTCACTGGAAACACCACGTTCGGCGCCCTCTGAGGGCAACACGGCGCTTCCCCCCTCCTCCTTGCGGAAAGGCGACGCAGGAGCATATAATAAAAGTCGGGAAAGTCCTTGATCGTCCTCTCGCTTCGTGCAGAGGCTTGGGGGCTGCTCTCACACCCGGCTATGGCCAAAACTGTTGACAGCGTCAACAAACCAACCTGATAACTTGGAACCCGACCACGCACCCGGGCTACTGCCGGGCCGCAAGAGGGAACGATCAGACCGACCGAAGCACCACGAAAAGCATTCAGACCTCAGAGGAGTCAAACCACTCCTCCGAGGCCTCGGGGGCTACACCCAACGGGTGCGCTCGCGCACACCCACCAGAACAAGGCAAAAACTGAGAAAGGCCGGTCCCCTCACCGAAAACGCGACAAAAGCCTCCAAGCGAGTACCATCACTCCCTTCGAGGCTCGGGGGCTACTGTCGGGTACCATAATTAGAGGTACCCCCAACGCTCCTAATCACGGCTGGTTAACACCCTCAGACCAACTGACGGGTGTGGTTCAAGCCAAGACTTCGTCTACCCGAAGGACGCGATCTTACCCGAGCCCAGCCTCGGGTTGGAACAGTGGTCCCAGACAAATTCACGCCTCGCCCGAGGGCCTCCTCAGACGGTAGGTGCCCCCTCGGCTCTCCCGAGGCCCGGCTCGGGCAGGCTTCGTTGTGAAGCAACCTTGGCCATACCGCCTCACCAACCAACCGCTTCGCAGGCGCATTAAATGCGGGGGATGCCTGACGACGTATCCTGACACACGCGCCTCAATCGGCCAGGCCGAAGTGACCACAGTCACTTCGCCCCTCCTCTTTACTGTTCGATATGACAGGAAAACAGCGCCGCTCGCTCTGCTCCGACTGCCGTGTTAGCCACCCCGGCAACGACTGACAACAAGTCACAATCAACCACCAAGCTCAAGCCTCGGGCGCAACAGGAAGCTCCACCTCGCCCGACCTCACACTCCGGCCTCAGGAGGAGGTCTCCGTCTCGCCCGACCTTAGGCTTCGGCCTCGGCAGGAGGTCTCCGCCTCGCCGACCCCCGGACTCGGCCTCGACCCCGGTCTCGGGAGGAATCGCGTCCTCGCCCGACCCCGGCCTCGGCCTCAAGAGAAGTCTCCGCTTCGACCGACCCTGTGCTTGAACTTACCGTGCTGATAGGGGATGCATCATTCCCCTATTCCTAGCCTGCTCAGGCTACAAGGAACAAGACCGGCGTCCCATCTGGCTTACCCCGACGACGGGTAATGATGGTGCCCCGCGTGCGCCATGACGCCAGTGGCTCTCAGCCCCTTACGACAGCAAGGAGACGTCAGCAGGGTCCTCGCCGCACTGCCAGCTGTGCTCCTACAGGACTCAGGCGCTCCTCCGGCGGCCACGCCATCACATGTATAGCGCCCAAGCTCTCCCCCAACGGCCACGTTGGCATGTACACAGGGCTTAGGCACACCACTGCCGGACACGTTAGCACATAGCTACGCCCCCTATTGTACACCTGGACTCTCTCCTTGCCTCTATAAAAGGGGAGTCCAAGGCCACCCTGAGGAGGGTTCGCGCGAGGGAAGCGGCGGACGAGCTCTGTGTCCCCCTCTCTCTCTCCCTCACGCGACGCGCTTGTAACCAATACTACGAGCGGCACCCCTGGTGCAGGATAATACAAGGCTTGTCCCACATCTTGTGTTCCATCCCACGCCAATCCATCTGGGCAGGGACACGTAGCGACAATTTACTCGTCGGTCCAGGGACCCCCACAGGGGCGAAACACCGACAAAATGAAATAACAAAACAACTTTACTTGTTAAATATCATCAAAATCAGGATCTATTTGTTCTCTTTTATGTAGAGGTCACCATGTAACTTTTCTCTAAATAGGTTGACTTCTCCGTCTCTCGAGAAAAGTTAAGTCGTTAACGTCTGCAACTAGTGAATCTAATGCCGGTGCAGGATCAATATGAAAACTAGTTGGCAACTCTTCTTCTTGAAACACTTCATCAACCTGCAAGGTGACCAAATTGATATTCGTCCTCACCAGGAGTGTATAGGCGTTCGCGGGGATTTACATTGTACACAACCCTCCATGTAGACAACTTTTTACATGGATATGTCAAGAAATAAACTTGGTCTGCTTGATGGGCAAGGATATACGTGTCGTGTCCTTAAAGCAATTTTTTAGGTTGGATCTGTGTCATCCCAAATTCGGTCCTATAATACTTCAGGTCATATCATTTACACTAAAAGAAAACTAGCGATAAAGGCTTATTTCCAGCAAATGTAATCTCGATTATATTTTTGATTTTCCCGTAATAGCAGGCTTCGTGTCCTTCCATGTCGGTTGCCCTAGTAATGACTCCACTATTTTGAGTGGCAGCCATAGGATGACTTGATTCGAAAATGCTTGATCGAAAGTGATATCCATTGACGTCATAACGTCCATAGCTTTTGGCAGTTACGCTTCCAATAGATAACTGACGTAAGTCATCATTCAAATTCATTTCCTCCTCAAACTGTCAATTATGCCACAAAGCATTAGCAAATTCTGTAATATTAGTTAACTAAAGTTAGGTCTTGGAGCCACATAATTGAGAATTACACAGTCCCGAAGCCACATAATGAAATTAGGTCACCCATGCATACCATCGCGTCGCAATTTGTCTATGTCTCTCGCTGTTGGCCTACCGAGACACCTTATGTTTTTTTCATCAAACTCGCTGTCAAATATTATTGTATGACATGAGATATTTGATAACATAAACTAATTCACATATGAACAATTTAAGGAAATAAGTCTTACACAAAGTATTTCTCCACCTCAGGCATATTCGTGAACATGTACAGTAAAGCAGAGTTCCGTTCTTCCATAGTTAGGTGATATGTCTTGGGTGGACCAACGGCTTTGCCGTTTGTCTGAAAAATCGAAAGATCACTACACTGAGGCATCTCTCGTTCATCATCATGGTACCTCTTCTTTCGAGCAAATACATTATGTTCTTCTGCAAAGTAACAACTTGTGAAGTGTGCTACATCCTTCAGTTTAAATTGTTCCACAATACATCCTTCAACTCTTGCCTTATTGCCCATCATTGCTCTAAGCTTCTTTAATGCTCTTTCTATATGAAACATCCACCTGTACTGAACAGGACCACCGACCTTAGCCTCATATGGAAGATGTATAAAAGAGATGCTGCATAGGATTGAAGAAACACGGTGGAAATATTTTTTCTAATTTGCACAAAAGCACCGGTGCCTCTTTCTCCAGTTGTTCCATCACATCTCTTCTGATTCTTTAGCACACAACTGTCTGTAGAAATAGCTAACTTTAGCTAACGTTTTCCACACAGCATCAGAAATGTACCCACGAAACATTACAGGCATGAGCCTTTCCATAATTATGTAGAAGTCATGGCTCTTGAGTCCATTCATCTTCATTGTCTTCAAGTTCACAGATCTTCTAAAACCAGCAGCATAACCATCGGGGAATTTAATATCCTTCATCCACTTCATCACTTCTTTCCGTTGCTTAGGTTTCAGACAATAGTCAGCTTTTGGTTTGCCTCCGTTTTCTCTAAGCACTTGGGTTGGACGATCACATATCACGGCTAAGTCCATGTGTGTCTTGTCATTGTCTTTCATTTTATCAGGGAAATCCATGCATGTATTTATGAGGGCTTGGCAAAAGTTACTCTCTTGATGCATGACGTCGATGTTGTGCATCAAAATCAATGACTTGGCATAAGGAAGCTCCCACAAGCCACATATGTGAGTCCAGTTATGCTCCTCACCAAAACATTGATACCTTTTCCCACTCTCATCTAGAACAAGTTTCCTATGCTCTTCTGTAATTTCTATCCCACTACGTCGCTTGGGCGGTCCCTTCGTGACGATGGTGCCCTTCCTAAACTCCTTTCTCTGCCTTCTGAAGGGGTGATTGAAGGGTAGAAAACATCTATGGCAATCAAAGTAACATATCTTATCACCAGCACTAAGACGAAAACAATCTGTATCTTTAGCACAATAAGGACACATCAATCTACCATGCACGCTCCATCCAGAGAAAATACCATATGCCATAAAATCATGAACCAAGAACAGATACGCAACACAAAGATTGAATTTCTGCTTCTTGAAGGAGTCATAGGCTTCCACTCCTTGCCATAGCTTCTTTAACTCTTCAACCAGTGGTTGAAGCATCACATTGAGGCGTACGCCAGGATGCTCAGGCCTAGGTATAACAAGACATAGGAACATAGACTCATATTTCATGCAAAGAGCAGGTGAAAGGTTGCACGGTATGGCAATGACAGGCCAACATGAATACGACGCATCGGTCATATTGAAAGGTGTGAAACCATCGGTTGCCAAGCCGATACGAACGTTTCTTGAATCGCTGGCAAAATCTGGATCAAAGTTGTCAAGAGCCTTCCATGCATCACCATCTGACGGGTGCACCATTAACCCATCTTGTCTGTCCGTACAATCTTTATGCCACCTCATGTGCATAGCGGTCTTCCTCGAGAGAAATAAATGTTTCACTCTAGGAGTGAGAGGCATGTACCGAAGCTGTTTATGTGCAACCTTTGTCACCACCTTCTCCCCTTCTTCATTTACAAGCTCCACGTACCTCGACTTCCCACATTTTAAGCATTTATGCTCTTTGTCATGTTCCTTCCAAAAAAGCATACAGTTGTCCTTGCAAACATCAATCTTCTCATACTCCATACCAAGACCTTCAAGCAATTTCTTGGACTGGTATATGTCTTTGGGCATCTTGTGACCCATAGGAAGAACCTCGCTAATCAAATCCACAAGCTCCTTGTAACAATTAATTGATAATGCAAACTTGGACTTAATTGACATCAGCCGAGTCACGAATTCGAGGACGATCACGTCAATGTGCCCGTGAAGAGGCTCTTCTGACGCTTTGAGGAGGTCGAAGAACTTCTGAACCTCCGGTGTATGTGAATCATGATGATTCGGGGCCAGTTCAGGCTGTAGATCCTCAAGCATCTGGTCCATCCTATCCACATCTTCACTGTCATCAACTTCTACTTCTGCTGCTCGTTCAAAGCGTGACTTTCCATGGAGATACCAGACCTTATAGCCTGGCATAAAACCATGCGAGCACAGGTGTAGAGTGACCTATCTCTTGGTGTGGCTCGTCATATTTCTACATTTATTGTATGGACACCTAATATTATCTATTTGTGACAAAGCAGCTGCATGGTCTAGAAACATCTGCGTCTTGGCAAACCATTCATTTGTGTGACACCCACCCTTCTTGAAATCTTCATACATCCAATCACGTCTATCACCCATTATTGCGGCTGTGTGTATGAGTAAGAAGTGCGTGTGAGACATTCATGTTTCTACACGTCACACGTACATCTATATGTAAGTAGTAAAACTATATATATACATAACATCATTACAGTTAACTCCCGTCAGCCATAAAAAACCGACGAAAATATTAATCATAACAATATTAAATAAATTGTAATCGCATTATAGTTAACTCCCGTCGGTCATAAAAAACCGACGAAAATAAACAATATTTGCAACATTAAATCCATTAAATTAAATAATATTTTCAGAACATCAAATTTATTAACCATAACATCAAATTTATCAATATCGAAACCTTCATACATCCTTAATATTATAAGTTAAATCTAATAAATAAATAACATCAAATTCAACAATTTAATAGCATAAGTTAAATCTACTATAGTAATTTAATTAATACTTACCTAACATCAAGCCACACATGTGATATTAAAACTAGCAAGTATAATGCATAAAGTCATATGAAAACTAAGAGCACTATCAATTAACAATTTTAAACTAACTCTAATCACATGAAAGTTAGCTCCCGTCGGCCATAAAAAACCGACGAAAATAAACATCTACACACATATTTAACTACTATAATCACACTCACATTCACAGTTAAGGTTGTATACCTCAACGACAAGGCGACAACGGCGGTCAGGGCCGGCGGCGGCACTCAGGGAGGCGATCGGAGGCGACGGCGGACTTGGGGGCTGCGGCAGTGCTCGTAGAGCCAGTCGGGGCGATTCGCGACGGCGGTGGAGGCCGACGAGGGAGGCGTCGGCCGAGGAGGCTATTGCGACGGCGGCGGGGGCCGGCAGGGGCGGCGCGGTGGCCGGCCGGCCGACTGGGGCGATGCGGGGCCGGCAGGGGAGGCGCGGCGGCTGGGGCAGGGGCTGCACGGGGCCGACAGGGGCGGCGCGGGGCTGGCAGAGAGGCGCGGTGGCGGTGGTGGCTGGGGCACGAGGTGGTGGCGCGGCCAGGAAGAGAGAAAGGAGAGAATGAGCCCGCACGGGCTCACCTCTGCTCATAAAACGCTAATCCCCATCGGCCTGCGCTCTGGCCGACGGGAGTTAAGATAATCCCCGTCGGCCTACGCTCTGGCCGACGGGAGTTAAGGTAATCCCCGTCGGCCTACGCTCTGGCCGACGGGAGTTAAATTATGCACGTCGGCTAACCCTTAGCCGACGGGCGTTACGTTATCCCCGTCGGCTTTTTCCCTGGCCGACGGGAATTAATCTGGCCGACGGGAATCGTTAGGATTCCTGTAGTGATAGAAGAGCTAGGCTATATATGGTTGGCTTGCAGATCGATCATTCACACTACAAAAAACTAGGAAAAAAAATATCGGCCAAGAACCGACGTTCTTACTCTAAAAGGTCGACATACTTAAGTTAAAAATGTATGTTTACCAACGTACTTAACCGACTAACGTCGGCCGACCAATCCAAAACTGACGTACTTAACGATGAGCCATGTACAAACACGGTCAGCCGATGTACTTTAAGTATGTCGGCCAAGGTGACCAACGTTCTTAACCGACATACAGTATTTGACGTACTTAATAGACTAACAATGTCGGCCTCGACGTTCTTAAATTAAGTAGTCGGCCAGTCCAAAACCGACATACTATGTATTAGGTACATCGGTATTAAATAGCTGACGTATTTAATGACGAGCCACGTGGCAGGCTGTCGAGGCTCCATGTGCGAGCCATGTGGACGTACAAACGTCTATCATTAAGTACGTCGGCCTAGGTGGCCGACGTTTATAAACAGCCACCCGGCCATCCGCGGGCGTTGCCACGTGTCTATAACAATGTCTATCAAACCGACATTCTCAGCTGACGTGGCATAAAAATGTTGGCCAGCGTAAATCGACGTTGTTATCCTAAGTGTGTTCTTATCCTTTTTAAGACTGTGGGCCAGCGTAAACCAACGTTCTTATCCTTTTTAAGAACATCGGCACCAACGTTCTTAAAGGGCCGGCGTTTTTTCTAGGTTTTTCTGTAGTGACTTTTAGATCCCAAGAATTGTATGTTTTTGTGCATCTGACCACTTATACCCTTAGGAGGCTGCACGGTATATGGGGGTGTTTGGTTTCTAGGGACTAATTTTAGTTCCTCTATTTTATTCAATTTTAGTCCCTAAATTGCCAAATACGGAAACTAAAATAGAGTTTTACTTTCCGTATTTGGTAATTTAGGGACTAAAATGGAATAAAATAGAGGGACTAAAAATTAGTCCCTAGAAACCAAACACCCCCTATATTTATCATAGGTATGCCATTGGTTTAAAATAACTTCGTAATTATACTTTTTTATCTATGGAACAAAAAAATATAGGTGCAATATCTCAAATACAAATGTAGGAAATATATAATGCTAACACATGAGATATATAATCCATGACAATATCTCAGCCCAAATGTAGTTTTCCGTAAATAATTTTTAAAATTAAAGGTTTAAAGTAGACTAGCTTTCCATTGCAATCTAATTTCAAACAAGAGCAAGAATGGTGACCAATTCATCACTAATGGCATCTATATAGTGATGGCATTAGCGTCCATATATAGTAGAATCTTATAATGGAGGTACATATGATTTATACTGTTTTGGTATTGTAAAGACAAAATAAGTATCACAATCGAATTTAGGAGGTGTTTGAATGCACTAAAAGATAATAGTTAGTTAATAAAATTAGCTAGATACATCTAAACACACTAGCTAATAGTTCAGCTATTAGCTATTTTTAGTAAATTAGCTACTAGTTAGCTAACTATTTGTTAGCTAGCCTATTCTACTAGTATATTTTTAGCTAACTAATAATTAGCTATAGTACATTCAAACACCCCCTTACACTACCGGAATCCGGTCCTTTGCCGAGTGTCGGCGGCTTTGCCGAGTGCTTTTTATCGGGCACTCGGCAAAGCAGACTTTGCCGAGCGCCGCACTCGGCAAAGTCCTGCGCTCGGTAAAGAGCTTGTTTACCGAGTGAAGGACACTCGGCACATCGAAGCACTCGGCAAAGAAGGCGCTCGGCAAAGGGCCGTTAGTGGCCATCTACAGCTGACGTCCGTTAGACTTTGCTGAGTGCCGGAGTCCGGCACTCGGCAAAGCAGCTTCTTTGCCGAGTGTCAAATATCTGACACTCGACAAAGAGTGTCTTTACCGAGTGTCTTCAGTGGACACTTGACAAAGCATATTTTATTTTTTTTTATTTTGGCCACCAAACTTTTTGTGGTATGTTCCTACACTATGTAGACCTACATGTACCATTTTGGGACAATTATAACAGTGTTTTCAATAGCTAGTAGATTTAGTTCGTTTATTTGAATTTCTTCGGAAAATTCAGATTTGAACTGCAGGTCACTCGAAACTTGGAAAACCGTGCATACAAAAATGATATCCATGCTACTTAGCACAACTTACGACCGATTTCAGGAGCGGACCGAAAACTTCGAGCACCATGCTCACTCAACATGGCCGTGAACTTGCCATCCAGTTGTTTAAAAATTGT
Source organism: Zea luxurians (assembly GCA_029449295.1). Lineage (NCBI taxonomy): Eukaryota > Viridiplantae > Streptophyta > Magnoliopsida > Poales > Poaceae > Zea > Zea luxurians. Next base: position 6,453,375 of record JAOPSE010000109.1, read on the forward strand.
ATAAAACACAAACAAAGTCAGAAAATCATGAAACCTGTCCACGTGTCATGATATCATATGTAGAGTCTGTCATAAAAAATTGAAAAAGTTTCGAGAAAGCTGTAACGCACTATATGTAGAAACCTAAGAGACCCACATTGAAACTCTATGATTTTATGTGTAGTTCTCTTAGGTTTCTACACATAGTACGTCTCAACTTTCTCGAAACTTTCTCAAATTTTTATCACAGCATCTATATATGATATCATGACACGTGGACAAGTTTCATGATTTTCTGACTTTGTTTGTATTTTATACAATTTTTAAACATGTGGATGACAAGTTCACGGCCATGTTTAGTGAGCATGTTGCTTGAAGTTTCCGGTCTGCTCCTGAAATCGGTCGTAACTTGTGTTAAATAGCATGGATATGATTTTTGCACGAACGGTTTTCCATGTTTCGAGTGACTTGCAGTTCAAATGTGATTTTTTCGAAAAAAATTCAAATAAACGAACTAAATCTACTAGCTATAGAAAACATTTTTCTAATTGTCTTATGGTACATGTAGGCCTATATAGTGTCGGAACACACCACAAAAAATCTGGTTGGTAAAATAAAAAAATAAAAATGTACTTTGCCGAGTGTCCAGAAATGACACTCGGCAAAGATAACTTTGCCGAGTGCCAGCTGGATAACACTCGGCAATGGTTGGAAAAGAATCTTTACCGAGTGTCCGCTGGATGACACTCGGCAAAGACAACTTTGCCGAGTGCCAGCGATCTGGCACTCGACAAAGAATATTTTAAAATTTTAAAAAAATCTTTGCCGAGTGCCAGATCACGGCACTCGGCAAAGAAAGAAAAATAAACAGCTCGCGTTCTTCCTTCTCCTTCTTTCTCTCCACTCACTCTCTCTGTTACGACGCTGCGCCGTCCGCTCGCCGCCGCGCCTCCCCGCCCATCCCCACGCCTCCCCGCGCCGGCCCCTCCCCGCGCCGCCGCCTCCCCACGCCCGCCGCGCCCGCCTGCGCCCGCCCGCGTCGCCGCCTCGCCGTCCGCCACCGCGAGCGCCCCTCGCCGCGCCGGCCCCTCGCCGCAGCCGTGCCCGTCGCGCTCGCCCGCTCGTCGCACCACCGCCTCGCCTCGCCTCACGCCACCGCCTCCCCGCGCCGCCGTCTCCTCCCCGCACCACCGTCGCCCCCGCACACCACCGTCTCAAGGTATAAAATTATGTATTGATGTTTATATTAATGTATTGATGTTTCATAGATTATGTATTTGAACAAACACATGTTTATATTAATGTATTGATCACTCATTATCCACCCACCCAAACTAAGTTCCCCCCACGCCGCCACTCGCATAACACACTCCCCCATCGTCTACAATTAGCCAAAGTCTGCTAAGATATCATCCAATCCACCACCGCACCGACCCTCACCACGCCAACGTCTACAATTCCTCGTCGTCGCACCTCCATTCATCCGCCACAACATATGTCTCCCATTATCGACTCATCACTAATGTATTGATGTTTCATACATTGAATATATATATATATATGATTGCCGGCCATCGTGCCGTTGAATTATGCGTGGAAGTCAGCCATTGTGCTGATACTTTTATTTGCAGGATTTCAAAACCTCCCCGTGCAGGGGAGGTGCTGCCAAAATTTTCTGTTGCTAGGCTTCTATTAGAGGATGGAGGACTGTGAGTGGATGTACACGGGCCGTAGAGGAAGGAACGATGTCACCACTGAATGGATTAGAAAGACCGATGATTCTGTGGAACGGGCATATGGCAAAGCTGCTAAAGGAGCGAGTCTAGTCCCATGCCCGTGCAGCAAATGTGCCAACCGAAAAAGAAAACCAAAGAAGGCCATGGTAGAACATATTTGGAAGAATAGATTTACGCCGGGCTATACTCGGTGGATATTTCATGGTGAAGCGCATCGTACGAGAGAGGAGGTACTGAAACAACGTGTCGAGGATTATGACGCGGATGTGGGGGTAGCGGATATGTTGAACGACTATCAGGAGGCACAGTACACGAGAGGATGTATGGATGACGAGCCAGAGCCGACTGCGAAGGCGTTCTACGACATGTTCGACACGGCACAGAAGCCCCTTCATGGCCAGACAAAGGTTTCTCAACTGGACGCCATTGGGCATGTAATGGCGTTCAAGTCGCAGTACAGCATGAGTAGAGACGCATTCGATGGCTTGTTGACGGTTATTGGGAGCCTGCTTCCGGATGATCACATTCTGCCAAAGAGCATGTACGAGGCACAGAAACTCCTTCGTGCACTCAAGATGACGTATGAGCAGATTCATGCACTCAACCCCATGTCAAATCACAAACTTGATGAATATATGTGCCATCAAGTGCTCCAATGCAATCTTTAAAATGTGGATATGCTCGTCTATTATTTCATATTCTCATATGAACCATTAAAAATTATTATATTTTGGCCAAATGAAATATTTTCCATGGCCATCAAGGAGTTCAGAACCTTATTAAAAAATTCATATTAATGGTTTCACTGGAGTGTTCTAGCGCATATGCAGGGCCAGCCCTGAGCCTATGCGACGGAGGCAACGGTCGGGGGCTGTCGGGTACCATAATTAGGGGTACCTAATCATGGCGGGTAAACACCCTCAGACCAACTGACGGGTGTGGTTCAAGTCAAGGCTTCGTCTACCCAAGGGACGCGATCTCGCCCGAGCCCAGCCTCGGGCCGGAGCAGTAATCCCAGACGAGTTCACGCCTCGCCCGAGGGCCTCCTCAGGCAGCGGGCGCCCCCTCGGCTCTCCCGAAGCCCGGCTCGGGCAGGCTTCGTTGTGAAGCAACCTTGGCCAGACCGCCTCACCAACCAACCGCTTCGCAGGCGCATTCAATGCAGGGGATGCCTGACGCTGTATCCTGACACACGTGCCTCAGTCGGCTAGGCCGAAGTGACCGCAGTCACTTCGCCCCTCTTCTTTACTGTACTGATGTGACAGGAAAACAGCGCCGCTCGCCCTGCTCCGACTGCCGTGTCAACCACCCAGGCAAATACTGACAACAAGTCACGATCAACCACTGAGTTCGGCCTCGGGCGCAACAGGAAGCTCCGCCTCGCCCGACCTTAGGCTCTGGCCTCAGGAGGAGGTTTCCGACTCGGCCTCAACGTCAGGCTCCGGCCTCAGAAGGAGGTCTCCGCCACGCCCGACCCCCGGACTCGGCCTCGACCTCGGTCTCAGGAGAAATCGCGTCCTTGCCCGACCCCGGCCTCGGCCTCGACAGAAGTCTCCGCCTTGCCCGACCTTGGGCTCGGACCGACCACGCCCACAGGGGATACATCATTACCCTATTCCTAGCCTGCTCAGGCTAGGAGGAACAAGACCGACGTCCCATCTGGCTTACCCCGGTGACGGGTAATGATGGTGCCCCGCATGCACCATGACGCCGGTGGCTCTCAGCCCCTTACGGCAGCAAGGAGACGTCAGCAGGACCCTTGCCGCACTGCCAGCTGTACTCCTACAGGACTCAGGCGCTCCTCCAACGGCCACGCTATCACGTGTATAGGGCTCGAACTCTCCCCCGATGGCCACGTTGGCATGTACACTAGGCTTAGGCGCTCCTCTGTCGGACACGTTAGCGCATAGCTACGCCCCCCCCCCCCCCCGTTGTATGTCTGGACCCTCTCCTTGCGCCTATAAAAGGGAGGTCTAGGGCCATCCTGAGGGGGGTTCGCGCGAGGGAAGGAGCGGACGAACTCTCTCTCTCTCCCTCTCGCGATGCGCTTGTAACCCCTACTACGAGCGGCACCCCTGGTGCAGGATAATACAAGGCTTGCCCCACATCTTGTGTTCCATCCCGCACCAACCCATCTGGGCAGGGGCACGCAGCGATTTCACTCGTCGGTCCAAGGGACCCCCCCGGGTCCGAGACGCCGACAGTTGGCGCGCCAGGTAGGGGCCTGCTGCGTGTTAACGAACACCTTCCCGTTGAGTTCCAGATGGGGAGTCTTTAGCAACCTCTTCAGCCCGGGACGGTGCTCCGCTTCGGGAATCTTGAGTTCATGTCCCTCGACGGCAGCTATGACATGGTACTCCTCCCCCCGCGGCGTGACGACAACGATGGTCTCCGACTCACCCGACGGCGGCGAGCTCTATGACAGCACTCCCCGCGGCGGAAGAGGAGCGCTCCGGTTGTCCCCGCCACCCTCCTCGCTGGAGGAGGCGAAGACGAGGCAACCATGGCCACGCAGGAGGCGGCACCTTGTCGGCTGTCGCACCAGAGCGAGTCGACGACGCCGGCACTCCCCCGAGGGACATGTCGGGCATTATCCTCGCACCTGAGACGACGGCGGGTGTCACTTCCCCGCGACGTGTCAGCCCCAAGCAGACTGATGACGCCAGCACCCTCGCAAAGGACCTGCTGGGCGTTACTCTCGTACCTGAGATGACAGTGTACTCTGCCCTCGACGCGACTTCACCACCGTCCATCGACCAAGAGGTACCATCCGTTTTCCATCCCATACCTTTTCGGTTCAGCTTCGATCCACCTAGCGACCCTGCTGCGGTGAGCGCCTTCGTAAAGCCGTATCCAAACCTCCCGGGGTACCACATGTGGTCGACCTGGGACCGACTGACAGCCGTCTCAACCTTCAGACCGGCGGGTTCTGAGGGGGAGGATGACCCCGACTCCGATTGGGATTTCTCTGGCCTCAATGACCCCGGTGCCATGCGAGACTTCATGTCCGCATGTGACCACTGCCTCTCTGGTTGTTCTGACGATGGCCATGACCTTGGCGACAAGGGTTACGGCCCAAGTCGCGAATGTTTCCACGTCGATCTGGGAGATCACAATGAAGGCAACCACCTCGGTATGCCAGAGGTTGACGATCCTCCTGGGCCCGCATCTCGTGTTGACATGCTGGGGAAGCTAGCTGTGGTCCTAGTCCCTACGGGGGGTCAGGACATACAGCTCGAGCAAATCCGCGAGATGCAGGCCTGGGTAGACGGGGAAGCAGGCCGGCTTGTGCAGCTCTGACAGAACATCTAACAAGAGTGGGCAGGCCGAACACTCGCCGGAGAAGCCTGTCATCGGGCTCAAGACATCCGACGTCGCATCGTCGACAATGCCAAGGCAGCGCTGCCCTGGCCGTCAGCAGGTCCGACCAGGACCTAGCTGCAGCGGCGATGCTACTTCGAGGCATGCCGGAGCCATCCACCACCAAGGGACGGCGTATCCAGGGCGAACTCAAGGATCTCCTGGAAGGCGCCGCGGTTCGACGAGCCGAGAGCTCCGCCTCCCATAGGCGAGCTGGCCCCTCAAAGCATCACGCGGTGTCCTCCCGACGCATTCGGGAAGCCTCGGTCAATCCCGAGCGCGCGCGGGACAAGGCGCCTGCCGCCCGGGAATGCCTCAGCAACGAGCACCACCATCTCGACCATCGAGCCCGCCTCGACGAGAAGGTGCGCCGAGGCTACCATCCTAGGCGTGGGGGACGCTGCAACAGCGAGGAGGACCGCAGTCCTTCGCCCGAACCACCCAGTCCGCGGGTCTTCAGCCGGGCCATACTGAAAGGGAAATGTGCCCTTGGGCCATTTCTAAGTATTTTGGTGATTTAGTGCCCAACACAGGTGCCTAATTGTAAAATGGTGGACAAAGTACAAATCAAGAATTAAGGTATGTTTCTCAGACTTAGTACATTGTTTTATGGACTAATGTATTGTGTCTAAGTGCTGGAAACAGAAAAAATCGAGTTGGAAAAGAGATGGCTCGAGCAGCCAAAAGTCTGCCCAGTCTGGGTGCACCGGACTGTCCGGTGTGCACCGGACAGTGTCCGGTGGGCCAGGCTGGCTCGGCGCGAAGTGGCTGCTCTCGGGAATTCACCGGCGACGTACGGCTAAAATTCACCGGACTGTCCGGTGTGCACCGGACTGTCCGGTGAGCCAACGGTCGGCCGGGCCAACGGTCGGCCGGGCCAACGGTCGGCCGCGCAATCTGCGCGGGACACGTGGCCGAGCCAACGGCTAGAAGATGGCACCGGACATGTCCGGTGTGCACCGGACATGTCCGGTGCGCCAACGGCTCCCAGATCTACAACGGTCGGCAACGGTCGGCAGCGCCATTTTAGGAAGGAAATCGGGCACCGGACAGTGTCCGGTGTGCACCGGACTGTCCGGTGCCCCCGACGACAGAAGGCAAGATTGGCCTTCCAGATTTGCTCTCAACGGCTCCTAGCTGCCTTGGGGCTATAAAAGGGGCCCCTAGGCGCATGGAGGAGAACACCAAGCAACCTTAGAGCATTCTTGATCATCCACACTCAGTCTTTGCGCATTCGTTTGTCATTCTCAGTGATTCGAGCTCCGTTCTAGTGAGAACTTTGAGATAGTCTTTTGAGCTCGATTCTTGGCCGTGTGTGTGCGCATTTCGCTGTGGATTTGTGTGTGTTGCTTCCCTCCCTTACTCTGTGCTTCTTTGTGATCATATACTTGTAAGGGCAAGAGACTCCAATTTGTGGAGATTCCTTGCAAACGGGATAAAGAAAAGAAAACAAAACACCGTGGTATTCAAGTGGGTCTTTGGACCGCTTGAGAGGGGTTGATTGCAACCCTCGTCCGTTGGGACGCCACAACGTGGAGTAGGCAAGCGTTGGTCTTGGCCGAACCACGGGATAAACCACTGTGTCATCTCTGTGATTGATCTTCTGTGGTTTCTGTGTTTTGTTGAGACTCCTCTCTAGCCACTTGGCATTATTTGTGCTAACACTTAACCAAGTTTTGTGGCTTAAGTTTGAAGTTTTACAGGATCACCTATTCACCCCCCCCCTCTAGGTGCTCTCAATTGGTATCGGAGCCGTTCTCTTCACAAAGGGACTAACCGCCCGAAGAGATGGATCCTAAGGGGAAGGGTATCGTGATCAACGACAAAGAGAAGGAATCCTTCGTCAACGAGCTGAAGGACGATAAGCCTACCGACTCCGGCTCGGGCCAAAGACAGAAGGAAGGGAAGAAGAAGAAGACAAGGCGCATCAAGGAGATCGTCTACTACGACGACAGCGATGAGTCTACTTCTTCCCAAAAGGACGACGACCACAACGACTACGAGAGAAGGAAACCGGTTAATTCGAACTTTTCCTTTGACTACTCTCGTATTCCGCAAAGTTCAAATTCACATTTGCTCTCCATTCCACTCGGCAAGCCCCCACACTTTGATGGGGAGGACTACGGATTTTGGAGCCACAAAATGCGTAGTCACCTATTCTCTCTCCATCCTAGTATATGGGAGATTGTAGAGAGTGGAATGCACTTTGATAGTTCGGATAGTCCCATGTTTATTAATGAACAAATTCATAAGAATGCACAAGCTACTACTGTTCTTCTAGCTTCTTTGTGCAGGGATGAATACCATAAAGTGAGCGGCTTGGATAACGCCAAGCAGATCTGGGACACCCTCAAGATTTCTCATGAGGGGAACGACGTCACCTTGCTCACCAAGATGGAGTTGGTGGAGGGTGAGCTTGGACGGTTCGCGATGATAAGGGGCGAGGAGCCGACGCAAACATACAACCGGCTCAAGACCCTTATCAACAAGATAAGGAGCTACGGAAGCACGCGATGGACGGACCACGACGTCGTCCGACTGATGCTAAGGTCCTTTACCATTCTTGATCCTCATTTGGTAAATAATATTCGTGAAAATCCCAGGTACACCAAAATGTCGCCCGAGGAAGTCCTAGGAAAATTCGTCAGCGGGCGAATGATGATCAAGGAGGCGAGGTATGTGGACGACGCCTTGAATGGACCGATCAACGAGCCGCAACCTCTTGCTCTCAAGGCAACGAGGAGCAAGGAGGCACTACCGAGCAAGGTGGCGCAAGTTGAGGCGGCCGGGCTAAATAATGAGGAGATGGCCCTCATCATTAAGCGCTTCAAGACGGCGCTTAAGGGTCGCAAGGGACAGTCAAGCAAGACCAAGACAAAGGAGAAGCGCTCGTGCTTCAAATGTGGTAAGATTGGTCATTTCATTGCTAACTGTCCCGATAATGAAAGTGACCAGGAAAAGGGGAACAAGAGGGAGAAGAAGAAGGCATACAAGAAGGCAAAGGGCGAGGCACATCTAGGAAAGGAGTGGGATTCGGATTGCTCCTCCTCTGACTCCGACAATGAAGGACTCGCTGCCACCGCCTTCAACAAGTCATCCCTCTTCCCCAACGAGCGTCTCACATGCCTTATGGCAAGGGAGAAGAAGGTATGTACTCGAGACTCTACGTATGCTTCTTCAAGTGAGGATGATTCTAGCGATGAGGAAATAGATTACTCTAGCTTGTTCAAGGGATTGGATAGAAATAAAATTGATAAAATCAATGAATTGATTGATGCCTTGAATGAAAAGGATAGGCTTTTAGAAAAGCAAGAGGATTTGTTGTATGATGAACATGATAAATTTGTAGAGGCACAAAAATCCTATGCTTTAGAAGTTAAAAGAAATGAAATGCTTTCTTATGAACTATCTACTTGTCATGAAACCATTTCTACTTTACAAGGTGTTAACAATGATTTAAATGCTAAATTAGAAGTAGCAAATAAATCTAATTCTTGTGTAGAACATGTTATGATTTGCACTAGGTGTAAGGATTTCGATATTGATGCCTGTAGTGAACACCTAGTTTCAATTTCCAAATTAAATGAGGAATTGGCTAGTCTTAATGCCCAACTTAAGACTAGCAAGAATGAATTTGATAAACTGAAATTTGCAAGGGATGCCTACACGATTGGTAGACACCCATCAATTAAGGATGGACTTGGCTTCAAGAGGGAGGCCAAGAACTTAACAAGCCATAAGGCTCCCATCTTCGTCAAGGAGAAAGGGAAGGCCCCTATGGCTAGTAGTGCTAAAAGGAACCATGCCTTCTTGTACCATGATAGGAGACAAACTAGAAATACTTATAGGAGTTATAATGCTTATAATGATTTTGATTCTCATGACATGTTTGCTTCTAGTTCCTCCTATATGCATGATAGAAATATTGGTAGGAGAAATGTTGTTCATAATATGCCTAGGAGAAATGTTGTTAATGTTCCTAGGAAAGTTAATGAACCTTCTACAATTTATTGTGCTTTAAATGCTTCCTTTGCTATTTGTAGAAAGGATAGGAAAATAGTTGCTAGGAAGTTAGGGGCAAAATGCAAGGGAGACAAAACTTGCATTTGGGTCCCTAAGGATATTTGCACTAACCTTATAGGACCCAACATGAGTTGGGTACCTAAGACCCAAGCCTAAATTTGCCTTGCAGGTTTATGCATCCGGGGGTTCAAGCTGGATTATCGACAACGGATGCACAAACCATATGACGGGGGAGAAGAAGATGTTCACCTCCTACGTCAAAAATAAGGATTCCCAAGATTCAATTATATTCGGTGATGGGAATCAAGGCAAGGTAAAAGGGTTAGGTAAAATTGCAATTTCTAATGAACACTCAATCTCCAATGTGTTTTTAGTTGAGTCTCTAGGTTACAATTTGCTATCTGTTAGTCAACTATGCAATATGGGATATAACTGCTTATTTACAAATGTAGATGTGTCTGTCATTAGAAGAAGTGATGGTTCACTAGCCTTTAAGGGTGTACTAGACGACAAGCTTTACTTAGTTGATTTTGCAAAAGAAGAGGCCGGTCTAGATGCATGCTTAATGGCTAAGACTTGCATGGGCTGGCTGTGACATCGCCGCTTAGCTCATGTGGGGATGAAGAATCTCCACAAGCTTCTAAAGGGAGAACACGTGATAGGTCTAACCAATGTTTATTTCGAAAAAGATAGACCTTGTGCAGCTTGTCAAGCAGGGAAACAGGTGGGAGGCTCTCATCACACCAAAAATGTGATGACAACATCAAGACCCCTGGAGCTGCTACATATGGACCTCTTCGGACCCGTCGCCTATCTAAGCATAGGAGGAAGTAAGTATGGTCTAGTTATTGTTGATGACTTTTCCCACTTCACTTGGGTGTTCTTTTTGCAGGATAAGTCTGAAACCCAAGGGACCCTCAAGCGCTTCCTAAGGAGAGCTCAAAATGAGTTTGAGCTCAAGGTGAAAAAGATAAGGAGCGACAACGGATCCGAATTCAAGAACCTTCAAGTGGAGGAGTTTCTTGAGGAGGAAGGGATCAAGCACGAGTTCTCCGCTCCCTACACACCTCAGCAAAATGGTGTGGTAGAGAGGAAGAACAGGACGCTCATAGACATGGCGAGGACTATGCTTGGAGAATTCAAGACCCCCGAGTGCTTTTGGTCGGAAGCCGTGAACACGGCTTGCCACGCCATCAACAGGGTCTACCTTCACCGCCTCCTCAAGAAGACGTCGTATGAGCTACTAACTGGTAACAAACCCAATGTGTCTTATTTTCGTGTATTTGGGAGCAAATGTTATATTCATGTGAAGAAAGGTAGAACTTCTAAATTTGCTCCCAAAGCCGTAGAAGGGTTTTTGTTAGGTTATGATTCAAATACAAAGGCGTATAGGTCTTCAACAAATCATCGGGTTTGGTTGAAGTCTCTAGCGACGTTGTATTTGATGAGACTAATGGCTCTCCAAGAGAGCAAGTTGTTGATTGTGATGATGTAGATGAAGAAGATGTTCCGACGGCCGCTATACGAACCATGGCGATTGGAGAAGTGCGGCCACAGGAACAAGATGAACGAGATCAACCTTCTTCCTCAACAACGGTGCATCCCCCAACCCAAGACGATGAACAGGTTCATCAAAAGGAGGCGTGTGATCAAGGGGGAGCACAAGATGATCACGTGATGGAGGAAGAAGCGCAACAGGCACCTCCAACCCAAGTTCGAGCGACAATTCAAAGGGATCATCCCGTCGACCAGATATTGGGTGATATTAGCAAGGGAGTAACTACTCGCTCAAGATTAGTTAATTTTTGTGAGCATTACTCTTTTGTCTCTTCTATTGAGCCTTTCAGGGTAGAAGAGGCCTTGCTAGATCCGGACTGGGTGTTGGCCATGCAGGAGGAACTCAACAACTTCAAGCGCAACGAAGTTTGGACACTGGTGCCTCGTCCCAAGCAAAATGTTGTGGGAACCAAGTGGGTGTTCCGCAACAAACCGGATGAGCACGGAGTGGTGACAAGGAACAAGGCTCGACTTGTGGCAAAAGGTTATGCCCAAGTCGCAGGTTTGGACTTTGAGGAGACTTTTGCTCCTGTGGCTAGGCTAGAATCAATTCGTATCTTGCTAGCATATGCCGCTCACCATTCTTTCAGGTTGTACCAAATGGATGTGAAGAGCGCTTTCCTCAACGGGCCGATCAAAGAGGAGGTGTATGTGGAGCAGCCCCCTGGCTTCGAGGATGAACGGTACCCCGACCACGTGTAGTTTAGCAGGGTGATGACGCAGAAATTCGAGATGTCGATGATGGGCGAGTTGACCTACTTCCTTGGGTTTCAAGTGAAGCAACTCAAGGACGGCACCTTCATCTCCCAAACGAAGTACACGCAAGATTTGCTAAAGAGGTTTGGGATGAAGGACGCAAAGCCCGCAAAGACGCCGATGGGAACCGACGGACACACCGACCTCAACAAAGGAGGTAAGTCCGTTGATCAAAAAGCATACCGGTCCATGATAGGTTCTTTGCTTTATTTGTGTGCTAGTAGACCGGATATTATGCTTAGCGTATGCATGTGTGCTAGATTTCAATCCGATCCGAAGGAGTGTCACTTAGTGGCTGTGAAGCGAATTCTTCGATATTTAGTCGCTACGCCTTGCTTCGGGATCTGGTATCCAAAGGGGTCTAACTTTGACTTGATTGGGTACTCAGATTCCGACTATGCTGGATGTAAGGTCGATAGGAAGAGTACATCGGGGACGTGCCAATTCTTAGGAAGGTCCCTGTGTCATGGAACTCTAAGAAACAAACCTCCGTTGCCCTATCCACCGCTGAGGCCGAGTACGTTGCCGCAGGACAGTGTTGCGCGCAACTACTTTGGATGAGGCAAACCCTCAGGGACTTTGGCTACAATCTGAGCAAAGTCCCACTCCTATGTGACAATGAGAGTGCTATCCGAATAGCGGAAAATCCTGTTGAGCACAGCCGCACAAAGCACATTGACATCCGGCATCACTTTTTGAGAGACCACCAGCAAAAGGGAGATATCGAAGTGTTTCATGTTAGCACCGAGAATCAGCTAGCCGATATCTTTACCAAGCCTCTAGATGAGAAGACCTTTTGCAGGCTGCGTAGTGAGCTAAATGTCTTAGATTCGCGGAACTTGGATTGAATTGTAGCATACATGTGTTTATGCCTTTGATCATGTTCATTCTGCATTTTGTTGTTTATTGTGGTGCTCAAGTTGTACAAACACTCCCTGGACCTCACAAGTCCGTTGCAAATTGATGCACTGTTTTAGGGGGAGATGTGTTACAACTTGACACTTTGAGACTAACCATATGCTTGAGTTTGCTTGTTTTAGTCTCAAAGGAGAATTGAAAGGGAAAAGGTGGACTTGGACCATGAAAGACTTCCACTGCACTCCGATGAGAGGGTAACTTATTACAAGTTCATCTCATGAACTCTTATTGCCATTTGCTCTTAATTGAAGATTTTGGTGAGGCAATGGGGTTAAAGAGCCAAGATTAATCCCGTTTTGGTGTTTGATGCCAAAGGGGGAGAAAATAAAGGCCAAAGCGATAAATGGATCAGCTACCACTTGAGAGATTTTGAAATAGTAGAATAGAGCTTTTGGTTTGTCAAAACTCTTTTGTTGTCTCTCTTATCAAAAGTTGGCTTCTTGTGGGGAGAAGTATTGATTATGGGAAAAAGGGGGAGTTTTTGAAATCTTTGATCAAATTTCTTTGGAAAACCTCTCTTTATGTCTCTACAAGTGGTTTTGACTTAGAGATAGGAATTTGAGTTTGATTTGCAAAAACAAACCAAGTGGTGGCATAGAGTGATCCATATATGTCAAAATTGAATCAAAATAATTTGAGTTCTTATTTGAAGTGTTTTTGTACTTGGTCTACTTGCTTTATGTTGTGTTGGCATAAATCACCAAAAAGGGGGAGATTGAAAGGGAAATGTGCCCTTGGGCCATTTCTAAGTATTTTGGTGATTTAGTGCCCAACATAGGTGCCTAATTGTAAAATGGTGGACAAAGTACAAATCAAGAATTAAGGTATGTTTCTCAGACTTAGTACATTGTTTTATGGACTAATGTATTGTGTCTAAGTGCTGGAAACAGAAAAAATCGAGTTGGAAAAGAGATGGCTCGAGCAGCCAAAAGTCTGCCCAGTCTGGGTGCACCGGACTGTCCGGTGTGCAACGGACAGTGTCCGGTGGGCCAGGCTGGCTCGGCGCGAAGTGGCTGCTCTCGGGAATTCACCGGCGACGTACGGCTAAAATTCACCGGACTGTCCGGTGTGCACCGGACTGTCCGGTGAGCCAACGGTCGGCCGGGCCAACGGTCGGCCGCGCAATCTGCGCGGGACACGTGGCCGAGCCAACGGCTAGAAGACGGCACCGGACTGTCCGGTGTGCACCGGACATGTCCGGTGCGCCAACGGCTCCCAGATCTACAACGGTCGGCAACGGTCGGCAGCGCCATTTTAGGAAGGAAATCGGGCACCGGACAGTGTCCGGTGTGCACCGGACTGTCCGGTGCCCCCGACGACAGAAGGCAAGATTGGCCTTCCAGATTTGCTCTCAACGGCTCCTAGCTGCCTTGGGGCTATAAAAGGGGCCCCTAGGCGCATGGAGGAGAACACCAAGCAACCTTAGAGCATTCTTGATCATCCACACTCAGTCTTTGCGCATTCGTTTGTCATTCTCAGTGATTCGAGCTCCGTTCTAGTGAGAACTTTGAGATAGTCTTTTGAGCTCGATTCTTGGCCGTGTGTGTGCGCATTTCGCTGTGGATTTGTGTGTGTTGCTTCCCTCCCTTACTCTGTGCTTCTTTGTGATCATATACTTGTAAGGGCAAGAGACTCCAATTTGTGGAGATTCCTTGCAAACGGGATAAAGAAAAGAAAACAAAACACCGTGGTATTCAAGTGGGTCTTTGGACCGCTTGAGAGGGGTTGATTGCAACCCTCGTCCGTTGGGACGCCACAACGTGGAGTAGGCAAGCGTTGGTCTTGGCCGAACCACGGGATAAACCACTGTGTCATCTCTGTGATTGATCTTCTGTGGTTTCTGTGTTTTGTTGAGACTCCTCTCTAGCCACTTGGCATTATTTGTGCTAACACTTAACCAAGTTTTGTGGCTTAAGTTTGAAGTTTTACAGGATCACCTATTCACCCCCCCTCTAGGTGCTCTCACATACGACGAGCGCCGTTCCCTGCCTGTTTCCGAGCCCCGACTACCATCACCAAGTACTCGGGGGAGACGAGGCCGAAGCTGTGGCTCGCAGACTACCGACTGGCATGCCAGTTGGGAGGGGCGGATGATGACAACCTCATCATCCGTAATCTACCCCTTTTCCTGTCCGACGCCGCCCGAGCCTGGCTGGAGCATCTGCCTCTTGCGCAGATCTCCGACTGGGACGATTTGGTCAAAGCTTTCGCGGGAAACTTCCAAGGCACATACGTGTGCCCTGGGAACTCGTGGGACCTCCGAAGCTGCCGCCAGCAGCCAGGGGAGTCCCTCCGAGAGTACATCCGGTGGTTTTCGAAGCAGCGCACCGAGCTGCCCAACGTTACCGACTCGGGTGTCATCGAAGCTTTCCTCGCCGGCACCACTTGCCGAGACCTGGTGAGCAAACTGGGGCGCAAGACTCCCACCCGTGTGAGCGAACTGATGGACGTCGCCACCAAGTTCTCCTCGGGTCAAGAGGCGGTCGAAGCCATCTTCCGAAAGGACAAGCAGCCTCAGGGAGAGCCGAAGACAGACGCCCCCGAGGCGTCCGCCCAGCGGGGCATGAAGAAGAAGGCCAAAAACAAGTCACAAGCGAAGCGCGATGCCACTGACACGAATCTCGTCGCTGTGGCCAAGCACAGGAACCCTCGGAAACCTCCTGGAGGGGCCGGCGCGTTCGACAAGATGCTCAAGGAGCCGTGCCCCTATCACCAGGGGCCCGTCAAGCACACCCTCGAAGGATGTGTCATGCTCCGGCGCTACTTCCATAAGACCGGGCCCCTGGCGGAAGATGGCAAGGGCCATGACAACGACAAGAAGGAGGGCGGCAAGGAAGAGGGGTTCCCAGAAGTCCATAACTGCTTCATGATCTACGGCGGGCAGGCAGCGAATGCCTCGGCTCGGCACCGCAAGCAGGAGCACCGAGAGGTCTGCTTGGTGAAGGTGGCAGCGCCCGTCTACCTAGACTGGTCCGACAAGCCTATCACCTTCGACCGAGGCGACCACCCCGACTTCGTGCCAAGCCCAGGAAGGTACCCGCTCGTCGTCGATCCGATCATTGGCAACGTTAGGCTCTCCAAGGTCCTCATGGACGGAGGCAGCAGCCTTAACATCATCTACGCTGAGACCCTGGAACTCTTAGGGGTTGATCGGTCCGAGGTCCAGGCCGGTGCAGCACCCTTCCACGGGATCGTGCCCGGGAAGCAAATCCTACCCCTCGGATGGATCGACTTACCCGTCTGCTTCGAAACTCCCTCTAACTTCCGAAAGGATGCTCTCACCTTTGAGGTCATTGGGTTCCGAGGAACCTACCATGCGGTATTGGGAAGACCATGCTACGCCAAGTTCATGGCCGTCCCTAACTACACCTACCTCAAGCTCAAGATGTCGGGCCCGAACGGGATCATCACCGTCGGATCCACGTACCGCCAAGCGTACGAATGCGACGTGGAGTGCGTGGAGTACGCTGAGGCTCTCGCCGAGTCCGAGGCCCTCATCACCGACCTGGAACGCCTCTCCAAGGAGGCGCCCGACGCGAAGCGGCACGCCGGCAACTTCGAACCAGTTGAGGCGGTCAAGTCCGTCTCTCTCGACCCCAGCAACGACGCCAGCAAGAAGGTTCGAATCGGCTCCGAGCTTGACCCCAAATAGGAAGCAATGCTCGTCGACTTTCTCCGCACAAACGCCGAAGTCTTTGCGTGGAGTCCCTTGGACATGCCCGGCATACCAAGGGATGTCCCCGAGCACTCACTAGACATCAGAGCCGGAGCCCGACCCGTGAAGCAAACCCTGCGCCGTTTCAACGAAGAAAAGCGCAAGGCCATAGGCGAGGAGATCCACAAGCTACTCGTGGCAGGGTTTATCAAAGAGGTATTCCATCCCGAATGGTTAGCTAACCCTGTTCTTGTAAGGAAGAAGGATGGGAAATGGAGGATGTGTGTAGACTACACTGGTCTAAACAAGGCATGTCCGAAAGTTCCCTATCCTCTACCTCGCATCGATCAAATCGTGGACTCCACTGCTAGGTGCGAAACACTGTCATTCCTCGATGCCTACTCAGGCTATCACCAAATCAAGATGAAAGAGTCCGACCAGCTCGCGACTTCTTTCATCACACCTTTTGGCATGTACTGTTACACTATAATGCCATTTGGTTTGAGGAATGCAGGCGCCACTTACCAGAGGTTCATGAACCACGTGTTCGGAGAACACATCGGCAGAATGGTCGAGGCTTACGTTGATGACATCGTTGTCAAGACGAAGAGAGCCTCTGACCTCCTCTCTGACCTTGAAACGACATTCAAGTGTCTGAGAGTGAAAGGTGTGAAACTCAACCCCAAGAAGTGTGTCTTCAGAGTCCCCCGAGGCATGCTCCTTGGATTCATCGTCTCCGAGCGGGGCATCGAGGCCAATCCAGAGAAAATCGCGGCCATCACCAACATGGGACCGATCAAAGATTTGAAAGAAGTACAAAGGGTTATGGGATGCCTTGCGGCTCTAAGCCGCTTCATCTCATGCCTTGGCGAGAAAGGCTTGCCTCTGTACCGCCTCTTAAGGAAGGCCGAGTGCTTCACTTGGACCCCCGAGGCCGAGGAAGCCCTCGGAAACCTTAAGGCGCTCCTTACAAATACACCCATCATGGTGCCCCCCGCTGCAGGAGAAGCCCTCTTGATCTACGTAGCCGCAACCACTCAGGTGGTCAGCGCCGCGATCGTAGTCGAGAGACGAGAAGAAGGGCATGCACTACCCGTCCAAAGGCCAGTCTACTTCATCAGCGAAGTGCTTTCCGAGACCAAAGTCCACTACCCACAGATCCAGAAGCTGCTCTACGCAGTGATTCTGACACGGCGAAAGTTGCGACACTACTTCAAGTCTCAACCGGTGACTGTGGTGTCATCCTTCCCCCTGGGGGAGATCATCCAGTCCCATGAGGCCTCGGGTAGGATAGCAAAGTGGGCGGTGGAAGTTATGGGCGAAACGCTATCATTCGCTCCTCGGAAGGCCATAAAATCCCAGGTCTTGGCAGACTTCCTGGCTGAGTGGACTGACACACTGTTACCAACAACTCCAATCCAGCCCGAGCTCTGGACCATGTACTTCAATGGGTCACTCATGAAAACAGGAGCAGGCGCTGGCTTGCTCTTCGTTTCACCCCTCAGAAAGCATCTCCGCTACGTCATTCGCCTCCATTTTCCGGCATCAAACAACGTGGTCGAGTAAGAGGCCCTGGTTAACGGGCTGCGCATCGCCATCGAGCTAGGGGTCCGGTGCCTCGACGCTCGTGGCGACTCACAGCTTGTCATCGACCAAGTCATTAAGAACTCCCACTGCCGCGATCGGAGGATGGAAGCCTACTGCGACGAAGTCCGGCGCCTGGAAGACAAGTTCTACGGGCTGGAGCTCAACCACATCGCCCAACGGTACAACGAGACTGCGGACGAGCTGGCAAAGATAGCCTCGGGGCGAACGATGGTTCCCCCGGACGTCTTCTCCAGAGACCTACATCAACCATCCGTCAAGATCGACGACGCGCCCGAGCCTGAGGAAGCCTCGGCCGAGCCTGAGGTACCCTCGGCCGAACCCAAGGCACCCTCGGCCATCGAGGAAGAGGCCTTGCCCGTCGAGGAGGAACAAAATGGGGTCACGCCAGATCCGAACTGGCAGACCCCGTACCTGGAATATCTCCTCCGAGGAGAGCTTCCCCTCGACAAGGCCAAAGCTCGGTGGCTGGCTCGGCACGCCAAGTCATTCGTCTTGCTGGGTTATGAAAAAGAGCTCTATCATCGCAGCCCCTCGGGCATCCTCCAACGATGCATATATATCGCCCAGGGACAAGAACTGTTGCAAGGAATACACTCGGGGGCTTGCGGCCACCATGCAGCACCTCGAGCCCTCGTGGGAAATGCCTTCCGACAAGGTTTCTACTGGCCAACCGCGGTGGCCGACGCCACTAGGATTGTGCGCTCCTGCCGAAGGTGTCAATTCTACGCAAAGCAGACGCATCTGCCCGCTCAGGCCTTACAGACGATACCCATCACCTAGCCGTTTGCTGTGTGGGGTCTAGACCTCGTCGGTCCCTTGCAGAAGGCACCTGGGGGCTTCTCGCACCTGCTGGTCGCCATCGATAAATTCTCCAAGTGGATCGAGGTCCGACCCTTGACCAGCATCAGGTCCGAGCAGGCGGTGGCGTTCTTCACCAACATCACCCATCGATTCGGGGTCCCAAACTCCATCATCACCGACAATGGCACACAGTTCACCGGAAAAAATTTCCTGGAATTCTGCGACGGCCACCACATCCGTGTGGACTGGGCCGCCATAGCTCATCCCATGACGAATGGGCAGGTGGAGCATGCCAACGGCATGATTTTGTAGGGACTCAAACCGAGGATCTACAACGACCTCAACAAGTTCGGCAAGCGGTGGGTGAAAGAGCTACCCTCGGTAGTCTGGAGTCTGAGGACGACGCCAAGCCACGCCACGGGTTTCTCGCCGTTCTTTCTAGTCTATGGGGCCGAGGCCGTCCTCCCCACGGACTTAGAATACGGCTCCCCAAGGACCAGGGCGTACGACGACCGAAGCAACCAGACCAGCCGAGAAGACTCGCTGGACCAACTCGAAGAGGCTCGGGACGTTGCCTTACTACATTTGGCATGGTACCAGTAGTCGCTGCGGCGCTACCACGCCCGAAGCATTTGGTCCTGAGGCTTCCAAGTGGGATACTTGGTGCTTTGCATGCGACAGGACACCCGAGGGCGCCACAAGCTCACTCCTCCCTAGGAAGGGCCCTTCATCATCGCCAAGATCTTGAAGCCCGGAACATACAAGCTGGCCAACGACTAAGGCGAGGTCTACAGCAACGCTTGGAACATCCAACAGCTACGTCGCTTCTACCCTTAAGATGTTTTAAGTCGTTCATGTACCTCGTTTACATACACAAAGTCTAACCGTCAAGGAAGGGTCGGCCTTGCCTCAGCAAAGCCCGACCCTCCCTCGGGGGCTAGAAGGGGGAACCCCCTCTGCGTCAAAATTTTCCTCGGAAAAATTTTCTACCAAAACAATCTTTGTGCTTTCGACTTCCGTATCGATAGCGGGATCCTGAGAACGACGAGAGTACACGTAAGCGGCAAGGCCAACCAAGCCGAGGGACTCCTACGCCTCCGGGATACGGATACCTCACTCATCACCTTCCGCGAAAAGTAACTCTCGCTCGAATAAATGATTCTGTAATTGACAACCAAGTCGTGATGCTCGAAGCAAGAGGAAAGAAGATGCAGCTTTTTAACACGACGATAAAGTGTTTAGGCCTCGGCAGCCGCGAAAAAACATGCGCGTGCTACAGACAAACTGTTTCCGCAGGTTCAGGCATCGGCAGGGGGAGCAGCAGCACCCTCGGCATTGTTTCCACCCTCGGCAGAACCTGGCCCGGCCTCGGACGGCGACCCGGGCGAAAAGGACCTCCACCTAAGGGAGGATGCCAGCACCGCGCCAGCGGATGTCTCGGCCAAAGCTCCAGCGGCTACTGCCAAATCTTCGTCGGCCTGGGAAGCCGCCATCGCCCGGACCGATGAAGTCTCTTTCCGAGCCAACTCCGCCTCTATCCGCGCTAACACCGCTGCCTCCGGCTCCGGCTCATCGCTGAGCAGCCAAGGGTTCTCAAAAACTGAGCAAGAGAGGCCTAGAGTGGCAAGGCCGACCGAGCCTAGGGACTCCTACGCCTCCAGGATACGGATACCTCACTCATCACCTTCCGCGAAAGGCAACTCACGCTCGGTTAAGTGGTTCGGCTAGCCAACAGGCAAGTCCCAATGCTCGGAATGAGGAAGAAACACAACTTTATATTCGGAATACCCAAATGTTCAGGCCTCGACAGCCACGAAGAACAAAACATATACTTGGGGTAACTATGCTACACAGACTTAGACATCGGCAGAACCCTCGGCGGTTCTCCCGACCTACGACAAATGTCTAAGTACTTGAAGCGGTTACATTTTGCTCCGGCAAAAACCCGGCATATCTCTTAACAAACGGGGCTCCGGTTCCGCTCCCGCGGGTACAAACGACCTCACACCAGAGGGCCTGTGGGACAACAAACTCCGGGAGGCTCGCCGATAGCCGCTCCGACAGCAGCGACAACGACCTCCGCCTCGGGCGGCCAGACGGCTGCAGCAACGGCTTCAGGGCAAACGCTGCAGTAGAGAGGCCCTCGCCCGCAAAAGAACGAGAACAGGGCCGTCCTAGAACATGAACGCTGCCCTCGCGGCGTACGACGTTTATGCGACCCCCCAACAGCCGGTGGCGCAGCAAGGACCAGCGGTGGGGGCGGCACCGGAAGCAGCGCCAGAGCCGCTCGCGCCGGGGAGCCAGACGCGCGGCGGCTACCAGCGCCACAGGCGGCGAACGCCCTTCCCCCCAGATCACTGAGGGAAGGAGCGAGCCGCTGCCTACGTAGAGGCGGGCCCCGGCTCACCTCGCCCTCCGCCTCAGCAAGGATGACGAAGATCCTTGAAGCTAAGGGCAGGGCGGAGCCCACAGCCCGACTTGCTTCTCCCCACCAAACTGCCCATTGGTGGGGGAATGCAGCCGGGCTGCTCGACGAAAATCCTTGAAGCCGAGCGATGGCTGAAGGGCGCCGATCTCCACGAGGCCGCGCTCCTCCAATGACAGCAAGAGCAAGGCGGCGCTGGTGCTCCCCATCCGGGGGCTCGAAAGGTGGAAGGGCGCAATGCATGAGGGGAAAACGAAGGCATGGCCACTGCCCGGGGGATCGATCCCCCTTTTATAGGCAGACCTCCTCACTTGCACCCCTTAGTGTCATGGGTGAAGTCTCCACTGACATACTCCAGGGTTCTCCCCCTACGACACGGGGGCTGGGACCCACACGTCATGCGAGCTGATCCGAAGCGTGAAGAAGGCGAACCGCCGCACGCGAGGCATGTAACCGCCCCGCGGTTACAAGCGCTCTCCCATCTTCGCAGAAACCGGTGGTCAAAAGGGTGGACCGCCATGCGACAGGCATCCAACTGCACCGCAACTGTGCGCCCTTTCGGCTTCGACCATATCCGGTGGACCAGCGCAAAGGAAGCGGGCCCACATGTCATGTAACCGGCGCATCGGATACGACGTACAAGAAGCTACCCCGCCACTCGCGCCAATGCTGCGCCTCCTCGACTGCGGAACCAGTACCGCGTCTCAAGGCAGCCTTGCACGTGACCCAACAGTGCCAACTAAAGGCGACAGCCACGGGTTAGTCGACTGCAGGGACAGGTGCGGCGGTCGGCATGGCCCAAAAGTGGGCCGGCAGTAACTGCAGCGGAAGCAGCGGTCAAATCACCCGCAGGCTCACGTACCCTCCTGAAGCGACAGGAGTGCCCTCTCCCACGGCGTGAAGATGATGCACCCGTGTTCCGTTCCTCGAACGGCTCGCGCACAACGGGCGCCACGCGAATCGCCCATCCCGCCGCATTAACCCCACGGCGGAGCAGGCGACACCTCTGGCAGACGAGGCGGGCGTCGCTTCGCCTTCGCCATAATGACCGTGTCAAAAAAGGTGCGCCACCTTATTTAAATTCGTATCCTTCCCCTCCTCCTCTCTCTCTCTCTCTCTTGCTATAGGGACCAGGAAAGGTGATGTTGTGGAAAGGATCCTTCTCGGCGAAGGAAGCGGGCCCCGAGCCCTCCTACTGATCAGGGGTTCGAAGGCTGGCCCCTCGGAAGGGTTTCGACAGCCGCCCCAGAGCACTCGGAATTCAAGCCCATTACTGATCAGGGGTTCGAAGGCTAGCCCCTCGGAAGGGTTCGATAGCCGCGCCCCAGAACGCTCGGGCTCCGTGCCCATTACTGATCAGGGGTTCGTAGGCTGGCCCCTCGGAAGGGTTCGACAGTCGCCCCAGAGCACGCAGAGTGAGGGATGACTCTGGGTATGTCCAGTACATGGTCGAGGCTCGGGCTACGCTCCCGAGGTACCCTAGGACATTTCCGAGACTGGCGGGAACGATTTGTAACGGAATCCCACCGGAGGGAGGCATCGAGCCCTTGGACCCTGTCGAAGGGGTCTGGGTCCGGCAAATCACCCACAGGTACTTTTGGAGCGCGCCTCTGGGCCACCAGCCGACCCCTAACGAATGGGGCACGGGCGTCCACTCGGATCACCCGTTAGCAGCTCACTGGAAACACCATGTTCGGCGCCCTCCGAGGGCAACATGGCGCTTCCCCCCC
Source organism: Zea luxurians (assembly GCA_029449295.1). Taxonomy (NCBI): domain Eukaryota; kingdom Viridiplantae; phylum Streptophyta; class Magnoliopsida; order Poales; family Poaceae; genus Zea; species Zea luxurians. The sequence continues at coordinate 6,475,923 of JAOPSE010000109.1, forward strand.
TCCTCCTTGCGGAAAGGCGACGCAGGGGCATATGATAAAAGTCGGGAAAGTCCTTGATCGTCCTCTCGCTCCGTGCAGAGGCTCGGGGGCTGCTCTCGCACCCGGCTATGGCCAAAACTGTTGACAGTGTCAACAAACCAGCTTGATAACTTGGAACCCGACCACGCACTTGGGCTACGGCCAGGCCGCATGAGGGAACGATCAGACTGGCCGAAGCACCACGAAAAGCATTCAGACCTTAGAGGAGTCAAACCACTCCTCCGAGGCCTCAGGGGCTACACCCGGCGGGTGTGCTCGCGCGCACCCATCAGAACAAGGCAAAAACCGAGAAAGGCCGGTCCCCTCACCGAAAATGCGGCAAAAGCCTCCAAGCGAGTACCAACACTCCCTTCGAGGCTCGGGGGCTACTGTCGGGTACCATAATTAGGGGTACCCCCAACGCTCGTAATCATGGCTGGTAAACACCCTCAGACCAACTGACGGGTGCGGTTCAAGTCAAGGCTTCGCCTACCCATGGGACGCGATCTCGCCCGAGCCTAGCCTCGGGCCGGAGCAGTAATCCTAGACGAGTTCACGCCTTGCCCGAGGGCCTCCTCAGGCAGCGGGCGCCCCCTCGGCTCTCCCGAAGCCCGGCTCGGGCAGGCTTTGTTGTGAAGCAACCTTGGCCAGACCGCCTCACCAACTGACCGCTTCGCAGGCGCATTCAATGCAGGGGATGCCTGATGCCGTATCCTAACACACACACCTTAGTTGGCCAGGCCGAAGTGACCGCAGTCACTTCGGCCCTCTTCTTTACTGTACTGATGTGACAGGAAAACAGCGCCGCTCGCCCTGCTCCGACTGCCGTGTCAACCACCCAGGCAAAGACTGAAAACAAGTCACGATCAACCACCGAGTTCGGCCTCGGGCGCAACAGGAAGCTCCGCCTCGCCCGACCTCAGGCTCCGGCCTCAGGAGGAGGTTTCCGACTCGGCCTCAACCTCGGGCTCCGGCCTCGGAAGGAGGTCTCCGCCTCGCCCGACCCCCGGACTCGGCCTCGACCTCGGTCTCGGGAGGAATCGCGTCCTCGCCCGACCCCGGCCTCGGCCTCGACAGAAGTCTCCGCCTCGACGACCTTGGGCTCGGACCGACTGCGCCCACAGGGGATACATCATTACCCTATTCCTAGCCTGCACAGGCTAGGAGGAACAAGACCGGCGTCCCATCTGGCTTACCCCGACGACGGTAATGATGGTGCCTCGTGTGCACCATGACGCCAGTGGCTCTCAGCCCCTTACGGCAGCAAGGAGACGTCAGCAGGACCCTTGCCGCACTGCCAGTTGTACTCCTACAGGACTCAGGCGCTCCTCCGACGGCCACGCTATCACGTGTACAGGGCTCAAACTCTCCCCCGACGGCCATGTTGGCATGTACACAAGGCTTAGGCGCTCTTCTGCCGGACACGTTAGCGCATAGCTACGCCCTCCCATTGTACGTCTGGACCCTCTCCTTGTGCCTATAAAACGGAGGTCCAGGGCCATCCTGAGGGGGGTTCGCGCGAGAGAAGGAGCGGACGAACTCTCTCTCTCTCCCTCTCTCTCCCTCTCGCGATGCGCTTGTAACCCCTACTACGGGCGGCACCCCTGGTGCAGGATAATACAAGGCTTGCCCCACATCTTGTGTTCCATCCCGCGCCAACCCATCTGGGCAGGGGCACGCAGCGATTTCACTCGTCAGTCCAAGGGACCCCCCCCCCGGGTCCGAGACGCCAACAGGGGCCCAAAACTATTAGGTGTCCAATATTTAGTATCTATAACACCATATAATACACTAGTTTATACTTTACAAAACCCAACCAAATAACCCACACACCTATTATATTTACGAAATACATCAAACAAATTGTACTCATATTTAACATAACATCAAAATCAACGGTTCAGATCGTTGAATAACATCATCTCTTTTGCTCACTCAAATCTAATGAACAATATTATTTGATCATCCTTTAGCCCTCTCATCCTCGCGTCCTCACTGCCATCAATCCCTCCCCTCACGCCAATACCGTCATCGTCCACCTCTCTCCTCCTCTTCCCAGGAACGTAGCGTTAGCACGGGTTAGATGCTAGTAGTAAAATAGTATAGGTAGCCAACAAGGCGGGAGGGCTAGGCACACGGACGCCCGACGCACACGGACCACGTGGCACGCGTTGCCCACTGCCCAGTCATCACGCTCACGTCCCCGAGCGTCTATGAGACCACACCCTCCACGCGATCGTCGTTCGCCATCTCACTGATCCAACCCTCCAGGATTCCAGGGAGCTGGGCACCACTGCGCTAGCCTCCAGACACGCACGGTCGAGCAATCAGAATTTAGGTTATTCGTCGATCGTCGTTCTTATTTTTCAACCTACGAAGTGCTAATTTGTACCGATGTATATTATCTAGCTTCTTAGATTTTTTAAAAACTAATTTCAATACACATCATCATTTATTTACGAAGTATTAATATGCTCCGCTGCATAATATAGAATTTTTTTATAGTATAGAGGGCCCACCACGATCAGTTCGTCTGGGGCCCTCAAAATCATAGGACCATGGCTGCGCATATGAATAAGAACATTCCTATGATCTCATAAGTATTCATGTGCAAAGATGGTTGTAACTCATACTTATGTGCCAATAAACCATAGAGATCAAAGAATATTTGATTGCACATACGAAATTAACACATCAGATTGCACTGATTCTCTAATAAAAATTATATTCCATTTATGGTAGATATCCTTGGCGGGTTCTTGTCAAAAATACCCATTCCACTTTGGGGTAGACGTCACATGGTTCCTCATCATTTATTCCATCTTTTGGATTACAACATCAATGGGGCCATCTTGGCAAAGAGGGGGTGATGAGAGTGGAGCACATCACTAATACACACAAGCTCTATAGTGGCGGTTGTAAACTTATTTTCACTTCTATAGTGGTGCTTGTAAATCTATTTTCACTGGTGTTTTTTAGAACTGCCAGTGATATGGGCCAGTAGAAATCATCATTTTTACAGGCGGGTAACTTAGGACCGCAAGTGGAAATCGGTTTCCACTAGCGGTTGAGCTAAGAAAACCGCCAGTGGGGGTTTTAAAAACAACAAAACTTTATTTTATCTAAGAGAGAGACCTTGAACCCCCGATTTTACCCCTCACGCGTATCCTCCTCTACCATTTCGTCTATGGCATGTTTTGTGTCTAGTTTATTGTTTTGTTGTCCACATATTACAACCAACTTCGTGTAAATTGCTTGTTTGAGACCGTAAATGAATTCAAATAAAAAAATTGTCAACTACAAAGTTGAATAACTTTTGAAGTTATACAACTTTCATTTTGGCACTTTTTCATCCGAGGTCGTTTGCAAAATTTGAATTTTAAATTTGACAAATTTAGATGCAATTTTTGATAGCCAAAATGATTTCAAATAAAAAAGTTGTCAACTACATAGTTTCATAACTTTTAGACATCTACAACTTTTATTTTGGTAGTTTCATCATACGAGGTCGTTTGAAAAACTCAAAAAATTAAGAATAAAAATGATTCACAAAATCGCACTAGAAATCGATTTCTATAGTCGGTTCCTTAAGAAAACCGCCACTAAAAATCATGGATTTCTACATGCGATTTTCTTAAGGAACCGCCTGTAGAAATCATGGATTGTCACCATCCATACTCGAAACCATAGCGGGTTGTCTTGTATTAAGTGTATTTTGTGAAAGCCTCATAGTGGATCCTTAGCCATTTACCTTGAAAGTGAATAGTGAACTCGCAAACCTAGGTTAGAGAGAACACACGACTTAAGAGAATCCTGGACCCTCATATGATAATTGAAATCTAAGATGGATATTAAATCATGAACTTTTGGGTTAAAGTGGTTTGCTTAAGTGTTTTCACTTAAGTGTTTTTGAGTTATACTTATTATGCTTATGTTTAATTGGGTTTGTTATACAATCATTTTTAGTAAATAGGTGTTGTTAATAAAATATTGACCAACTAAAATACTTACCGCATAACTTTAGTCTACCTTACTAACATTGCACATTTCTTCCTACTTGTTGAGGCCCCACCATAAATGAACTTACCTCTTAATTTTTTATCAGAAGGTGAGGAGGACGACTACGATGAAAATCAATTTATTATCTTTTTTACATTTTTCCTTATACTCTTTTGTGCCATAACTTGTTCTAACAACCGTATTGTTGTTCTTCTTGTCTATTACTGGTAAAAGGGTGTACCAAACGGAGTAATAAGAAACTAGAATGCGGCATGCTAAAGATGCATGGCTGACACGGGCTATGACTATGAGCATACATCACCCCCACGTCATACACTCATACTCTCTGGCCCAGTTCTCATTCTCAAACAGGTCACACGCGTACAGTACAGCTAATACAGCGAGGCAGGGGGTGCCGATGGAGCGTTCAGATGCTGGAAGCTCTGCAGAATGGCCGCGATCGTCATGGACTCGTCGTCGGCATCAGCCTCCTCCACGGCCTTGAGCTGGCGCCATTCACAATCATAATCACAACCATCCACCGTTCCGCCGCCGCCGCCACCCGCGGGCAACAACGCCGATGGCGGCGCCGCCGGGGATGGCACCGCCGGGGAGTGAGGCAGCAGCAGCCCCTGCGCCTGCCGCGGGAGCGCGTGCGCGGAGGGGAGCCCGCGGGCGGCGCCGCGCGGGTAGCAGAAGTTGGTGCGCGCGGCGGCGGGGCCGGAGATGGAGATCGCTGAGAGGTCGTAGGCGACGGCGGCGTCCTCGGCGGTGTTGAAGGTGCCGAGCCAGTGCCGCTCCTTGGTCACCGGGTTCCGGATCTCCGCGGCGTACCGGCCCCACGGCCGCCGCCGCACGCCCAGGTACTCGCTCGACGCCCGCGAGCGCCGCCTCCGCTGCTGCTGCTGATCTTGCGCGGTCGTCGCTATCACCGCCTGGTCCGCCATTGCCAGCAGCCACTCGACGAGGTAACTAGCACTAGCAATAATAGGCTGGGCTACCCCAACGAGCTAGTAGACACTAGCTAGCTAGACAACACGACGAGTGAATAGTGAAGTGAACCAGCTAGCTAGGGCTTTGGAGTTGTCACTTGGGGGCTGGGCTGGGACCACTCGCGAGTCGCGCCATGGGTTTTATACTGGCATGGACGATGGAGCTGCTGCGCGCTCGCTTGGCGTTGGCGGAATGCATGGCGGCCGGGCCGACGGAGTTGGCTTGTCGTCGTGGGTGGGATGCATTCATGCATGGATATGGCGGACAGAGGGCGGCGGCAGCCGGGAGCAAAGCGCGCGTTATGTTAATTGCCACCGTCGTCCGCTCGGCTTTTCTCCTCGTTTTCGTCGACATGATCGGGGACAGGGCGCGACCGCATTTTGCTGCGCCATGTGCGAGTGCGCGCGACAGCGTCACCGCACCACACTGTGCTGTACGGACGACAGACTGTTTCCAAGTCCTTCCATATGTAAATGATGATTTGCTGCTAAGAAATTTGAGCTGGCTAATTAGAGGCGACTGAGAGGGACAACTGTGCTTTGCTAAGCTGGTTGTATAAAAAATATAGATATAATCACGGTGCTAATCATGTCCGGAACATTAGTCGTAAAATAGGAGGTTTGTACATAGATTACACCGTTTACAGTATAATGTTTAAAATAGGGGATGAGATAGCGATAATATAGGATAGCTGCCGGAGACAGCCTCACCAATATTACCATAGAAATTTCGAGATAATAAGCTCATAATTGCTCACTCAAATAGCTAATGACGATGGCCACATCCCACATGCATCACTAGTGGGATGCATGCAGAGGCATCTCCTACTTATCGATCTTTTTCAGACACTTATTAGTCCATTCTGGTGTGGGCGCTGCTCCCCCTACGAGCCAAGCACGCTAGCACCTGCCCTTGACAACTTTGTCAAATCCTCATCTGTCTCAGTATATAAAGGCATAAACAATTCTGCTTCAAAAACCGAGATATACATTTAATTTTCTTTATACCACTACGTCGATATACGTGTGGTGTGTAAATAGATAGAACGTCTTATGTTTTAGGACAAGAATAAAAAATGGTTATACCTGATTCTATAAACTCCGACTCGTACATTACCAACATTGTTCTAGTATTGTTCGTAGATTTTTTTTTCTCCTCTCAAAGAGCCGATGATTTTTTATTTTTGCTTCGCCGACTCTAGCTTCTTTTCTAACACTATAATAGCCAAATAGTGATAAGCTGAATCCAATTGAATGCATACCCCAAAACCCAAGCAAAGGCCACAAGACCGAGCGTCACGATTTGGATTGGTCCAAAGCACAGCATAGCCCGTGGTGGCCTACGCCAATGGGAGGGTGGGCTTCTCTCTTGGCATGTCATGCTGGCCCAGCGGGACTCGATAGCATGCGGCCCATCAAGATCCACTGTAGCTGCACTCTAACTCTTATGCGTATATAAATATAGTCCGGTCCTAAATTAATTAGAGGTGGGCACATTTTTACTATAAACCGAAAACCGAACCGAAATTTCGGTTTTTTTGGTAGTTCGGTTCGGTTTCGGTTTTTGTATCTAAGAAGTTCGGTTTTCGGTATCGTAATCGGTTTTCACCGTATACCGAACCGAAAAAACCGAATACCAAACTTTATCAATTCTCAAATTTGACTATTCGATTATGTGAATTAATTGTGTGATACAATTAAATTGTTATTCACTTATTTGTATGTGATGTATGGTGTATATCTAAATATTTGTACCTATATAATTTTTACTTTTAAAAATTATGTGTAATCTATCATGTAAACTTGTTGTATGTATTGTCTTGATTATAAGTTTGGTATTCGGTTTTTACCGAAAAACCGAAGTAAAAAACCGAAACCGAGCTTCTCGGTTTTTCATTTTCTAGAAAACCGATCGGTTTCTAATGTTTGAAAAACCGAAGTTTTTTAAAACCGAACCAAAGTTTAGAAATAAACCGAATGCCCAGCCCTAAAAATTAATCCTTGACTCCTGCTCTTTGTGACATTCGTTGTTGTCCAGATTTAATGAGTAACTCGTGCGTTACAACGGGAACATATAATAACATGATAACTTATATACAAAATGTGTCTTATATTGTTATAAGAAAATGTTTCATAATCCATTTATAATACTGTTCATACATAAATTTTGTTATTTTAATTTAGCTGTTTTACTACTATATTGTAACCATCAGTATCATGCAGACTTCGATATATGCCACGATTTGCATGATCTCATCATTGAAGAGCACGTGCCACACCTGCTGGTAGAAGTTCCCTCGTACATTTAGGGCTGGGCATTCGGTTTTTTTTTTGAAACTTCGGTTCAGTTTTTCGGTTTTAAAAAACTTCGGTTTTCTATACATTAGAAACCGATCGATTTTCTTGAAAATGAAAAACCGAGAAGTTCGGTTTCGGTTTTTTACTTCGGTTTTTTGGTAAAAACCGAATACCAAACTTATACTCAAGACAACACATACAAAAAGTTTATATGATAGATTACACATAATTTTAAAAAGTCAAAATTATATATGTACAAATATTTTAGAGATAAATCATACATCACATATAAATAAGTGAATACAATTTAATTGTTTCACACATTTAGTTCACATAATCGAATAGCCAAATTTTAGAATTGATAAAGTTAGGTAATTCGGTTTTTTGGTATTTCGGTTTGGTATACGGTGAAAACCGATTACGATACCGAAAACCAAACTTTTGAGATACAAAAAACCGAATACCGAACCGAACTACCGAAAAAACCAACATTTTGGTTCGGTTCGGTTCAGTTTTCGATTTCTGGTAAAAATGTGCCCACCCCTACGTACATTGTCAGTCATCAGGTACGCACCACCATACATGCTTGCTTAAACAAAAAAGACAAGTGTATGTGTTGCGAAGAGAATTAAAGGCAGGTCGGCACAAAAGCTACCCCGACGATGGCGAGTGGTCATTATTGTCGGTCATCCTCTGTGTCACCTCTGGTGCCAAGATGATGCCACAGTCCTTGATATAGTAGTCGTCGAACGCGCACGATATGGCAAGTACCGATGACTCTTAGCTGGGCTACCAAACGAAGTGCACCCCAGGCTCATCATGTTATGGTGCACCAGCACCATAATAGATTATATTATGGTGCACCAGCACCATAATATTATCTATCAAACCCGTTAGAGTGAGTACTTTCCGGCCCCAGAAGGCCAGAAAGGAATGGCCAGTCCTATGAGCCTCATAGGGCATGTATTAACGCGTCGCAAAACTCAAACCAATGGGGAAGAAAACAACATACCAACATCCAAACAAACTCACCCATATTGGACCAAAGAGCCGGTGGTCTCCCGTCGGCTGCCATCGATATAGTAAGAGAGGAAATAGCTGGGGCGTTCCGAGATAAGCTTAGAGTTAGTATAGTCCCCAGGGGGCAGTCATATCGGAGACCTTATGATAGCCAATTTGACCGTCTCCCATACCCACAGGGGACCAGAATACCCGAATTCGCAAAGTTTTCGGGTGACCAAGGAAAGAGCACGCGTGAGCACATAGACCAGTTCTTAGCATAGTTAGGAGAATTGGCCGACACCGAAGCATTCCGTGTACGTTTATTTTTATTATCTTTAACAGGGACTGCATTCACATGGTATGCCACGCTCCCTCCTAATTCCATTTTGTCATGAGGAGACTTAGAACAAAATTTTCATGAACATTTCTTCTCTGGCGATTACGAGCTAGATTTAGTAGACTTAGTGGCCCTACAACAAGAAAAGGATGAATCAGTTAGTGATTATATCCGGAGATTCTGGGATATAAGAAACCGATGCTTTCAAATTCATTTAATAGATAAACAACTGATGGGAATAGCCTTTGATGGATTGCGCTATTATTTAAAAGAGAAATTAGAAGGCATCCAGTTCTTTACGCTAGCACAATTACATCAGAGAGCTTTGGCTTGTGAAAGCCGAAGCAAATAACTAGTCAAAACGGTTCATCATAATGTCCATATAGTATAAGACAATCAAAGTAGTTCGGACAATGAAACAAAGGAAGTTTACACTATCGAAATAGTTTGGTCCGAGCAGGCCAAATCTTCGGCTTGCTCCTCCTTGCAGTCAGTTCAAAAGAAACGACAGGAGAAGGTTAAGTTTATATTTAATGTCAACAAATGTGATAAGATATTTGATGAATACTAAAAAATGGTAACATTAAGTTCGATTATACCGTCCCACCCGCCGACGAACTAAAGCGTCGCGCATATTGCAAGTGGCACAACTTATTTTCCCATGCCACTAATGATTGTAATGTGTTTCAACAACAAATCCAATCGGTCATTAATGAGGGACGATTGAAATTTCAGGAGGACATGGAGCCCTTCCCAATGAATGTGATCGACTTCGATGGCAAAAAGGCCCTAATTCGGCCTAGCACAGCCGATAAGGGCAAAGACAAAGAAGTCATCATCGACACTGCACGGGAGGCCAACGGAAACAACAAAATCTCTTGCAGGAAAGTGGTGGCCGAGAAGACTCCTGATGGAGGGGAGACACTGAAGGTGACCATCACAACCTTCGGCACTGGAGGGCAAGCGCATTCAAGGGGACATGCGTGAGAACCCATACTACGCATCGCGGACGGTCCGGTGCCCAGGCGCGGACGGTCCGTAACATCACTGGACGGTCCGGAGCGTTCCAGCGGACGGTTCGGCAACGCCGAGGAGCCACGGTGACCACGTACCTTCAAACCACGATGACCAGAAATAGGTACGTGGAAAACTAACACGTTCAAGGCAGCTTGTCAGTTGGTCAAATCCAGCCCGGCCTTTGATCAATTATTATCTAAATATGTGAAAAAGAAGGCCGGCCCTAGCGACCGACCACAAAAGCAGTCTCGCTTTCCCACCCAGGAGCGACAACAGGTTAGGCCGATTGGACCACCTCACCAATCGGAAAGAACGGGAGGTCATAATGTCCAACTAAGACATAACATACATGCATGGACACCTCCACTCCCATACACACCTATGTCATATCATTATGCATACATACTGCTACCACCATATATCCCGAATCAGATGTGGGGTATGCCACCATATCCTTTCGGGACTCCACAATACTCTGCTTGGGGGGCACCCCAATCATCTGCCTTTGACAGGTTGATGCATCCAATACAAGACCGATTGAGAGCCCCTCAATCTGGTCCATGAGCACAGGCCCAGCAAGTTTGCTGAACCACTCGGCCCTAAAGGCTGACTAATCCAGCAAGGGGGCATATAGCTACGGCCTCCAATAGTACGATAAAAGGGGACGTCATTGAAATAGGAACAACAGATGTCATCATACAACAAAATAACGAAGGGCCGATGATTTTTGGTAAATCGGCCAACACAAACAAAAAAGAAGATACGACTGTCAACAAAACGGCCGATTCAAAATACTCCATGCCCCGATGGTGCCCATTGGGATTGACACGGTCGCAAAAGCGAAAATTACAACGTCTAAGAGCAAAGGAGAACTAAGAAAAGGAGGCGGAAAAAATATTCAATGACACGCATCTGCAGTATCCTCCATCACAAAAAAGATGGAGACCAAAGGCCGTTGAGGAAAATCAAACGACCACAAAGACAGAAAATAAAACAACAACTGTGCAGTTCTTTACAGGTATGGCAGATAGTCCGGCTATAAAGACCAAACCAACCGTACAAGGCACGGACCGTACAACCCCTGAGGCCAGATCGTCTGCACTACACCAGGACACTTCCAACGATGTATCGACACCCATGGAGGAAGACGACCTGCAAGGAGAAGACCTGGTCGACTATGGAGCTACACCAGAACACTCAGAAAATTAGGAAAGCAAGATGACAAATTGGTCAGGACCAGTACGACACTCGGTGATGTTGGGACTGATAGTCCGATCAAAGCTAAACGGGTCAAGTCTGTTGAGTTAACCATCAGGACCAAGACCCTTGCATACTATCTTAGTAGGTGGCAAGATGCCTAAGAAAACCGATGTGATCGCATCGAGTTAGTTGCTTTTGGTTCGCTCAGCTCCACCAAAAGGCAGGGGGCACATGTTGGGAACCAAATTGAGTACTGGAAGGTCCGGCCCTGAGTCCGGACGGTCCGCGCGCATAGAACAGATTAGGGTTCCGAGTTGTTTGCTGTGTTTGTTGGTGAAATTCGTGGAATTAACTCAGGAGATCAGTTTGTAACGGGTCCAGCCTCCCTCCTCTATAAATATAGAGGATTACGGTCGATTAGAATCAATCAATCGAACCCTCAATCAATACAATTTACATTTGTTCTTAGGAGTAGTTCTAGTTTAGTCTTCCAATCCCCAAATTCCTCGCTTCTCTTCGACTCTATGTCGATTAGAGGAGTCTAGGTCGGCCTGCCGAGCCTAGACATTCCCTAGGATCTCTCCTCCCCGACGGGGTCCCTCCCGGGAGCGAGATCCAGGCATCACCGGTGACCTTCGCTGCCCCCTGCGCACGCGTGGACCGTCCGGCCCCAGGGCGCGGACCGTCTAACCATCAGGCCGGGAACCCTAGCCCTGCGCTAGGTCACGGACCGTTCGGCCCCTGGTCGTGGACCGTCCGCCCCTATGCAGAGAGCACCGCCACGGCTCATGTTGAGTGATTGGCGCCTGAAAAAGGTGTCAACAACGTGTGATAGAGGCAGGAAGATCATCGTATGTCACATTAATAATATATCTAGCTGGTTATTACCGTCTTTCTTCGATGTGTGCATATTTCGAGGGAAAATGCGTTCAAGTTATAGCTTTCAAAAATTTGTCTTGAAATTACTCTTTGCATTCTAGTCGTCCGATAAGTACTCCTGATTGCATTCTTCCTTCCTTCATAGCTAGCTGTAGTGCTGGGAATTGGGCCAGGGTCGTCGGGCCGGCCCAGCCCAAACTCATTGTACTTCGTGTCAAATGGGCTTAGGTCTAGAAGGCCCAAAAAAATTTTGGGTCATGTCGTGCTAGTCTAAATAATAGAAACAGTCCAGTCCAACCCTAAAACACATCGTGCCTTCGTTAGGTCGTGCTTGCTCAAGCCCAACCCATATATTTGAACCATATAAAATTTAAATATTACAACCACATAAAGTACATAGTTTACTGTTGGTCACTTGTTTTCAAATGTTGTGAATCAAGAACAAGGCAACACAATTGTTAAAGATTAAGGACCTTCGTCCTCCGAAGTATTATCTCCTCTCAGATATAATAATCTTTAGACGAAGGTCATGAAGGACATGTCTTCATGATTCATGAGGATAAGAATACATAAAGACAATGAATGTAATCTATTGGTTCTTCCACATATGTATTTCATAATATGCACATGAACATTAACAAAATTTATATTACATTGATACCTTCGGCTTGTTTGAAGGTGTGGATGCGAGAGCGGTTACAATTCCGCGTGAACAGTACAGAGGTACACTACAGGAATAATAACAATCCCCGTCGGCTAAAATAATCCCCATCGATTTTGTCCTAAGCTGACGACAATTAAATAATCCCCGTCGGCCGTCCCGTAGCCGACGGCAATTAAATAATCCCCTATTTATAGGTACGAGATGCAGCCCGGATAAAAGTACATTTATGACCTCAACACTTATTCATAGTCGTAACATAAATCACTAGGGACTAGCTAGTCTTTTTCTCTTCGGCTTGGCTCCATGTTTGATCTTCGGTGTCATTTTAAGCCGAAGCTGTCGTCCTTTGATGGTAGCTTCGGTATTCGCCATTGTTGCTTCCAGACAGTATCTTCGTCTTGAATATCTTTGGCAGAGAGTCCCCAAAATCACTTTGCCAATGATGCCTTAGTATTGAAGACCTTCGGCAAAGAATAATACCCCCAACACTTACTAAACTAAATATATTAAACAATGTGAGCTCCATTTGATAACGTTCAAATATTATAACCATATAAAGTCACTAAATTAAATAAATTAAGCAAAATAGGTTTTATTGGGCTGTGTCAATCCAAGCCCAACCAACGCATGCGGGCTATGTGGGGGACGGATATCCCCCGGGTCCACCAGAAGGATAAAAGATCTCACGAAAGGCCCATGGGCCCAATAATTCGCGAGGTCATCCCTTCGTGGGCCTGGGAAAGAATGCCTGGATCAGACCGGCGCAAGCCTAGACGGCCCGACGAACTCGAGCGGTGATCACAACAGTGACCCGACCTTCCCGCGCAGGAGCCCCGTACGTCGGAACCGAGCAAGGATGGGTCGGCTGAATTATAGGAAGATAGACTTAGTTAGTTCACTATTACTTAGGTTCATGTTGTTATCATATCCACATGTAATGCCCCACGGTCGAGTATATAAGGCCTAGGGGGCACCCCTTCAAAGACATCTACCTCACTACTTAGCCATCCACCCGGCTCTCTATGTTTCCAACACTAGAGAACCTCCTTGTAACCCATCACAAAAAGTACTCACGCCAGGACGTAGGGTGTTACGCATCTCAAAGCGGCCCGAGCCTATACACAACTGCCCACTATCTCTCGTGCATCTAGCACGAACCATCGAGCTACAGTCGGTAACACCGTCCTACTCCAAAAAGCACCTTGAGGGGCAACCCCGGGTGCGCGGTCAGACCCAAAACACCGATAGCTAGCGCGCTAGGTAGGGGGTGTGTCATCGATCCAAGCTAGCTCAATGGCCGTCACCTTCCAGCACAAGATCATCCTCCGTCCTGGCTCCGTGTTCTGCTTTGGAACTATCTCATCTGTAGCGGATGAGGAGGGAACTCTGCATCGCATCGCGGACCCACCGGAGAGAAAATCTTCCTCAAAGATCTCCGAGAAAATCGGAGCAAAGTAGGGAAAAGCGCAACCTCCAGCGCTCCGAGAAAAGATCACCTTTAGCAAGCTAGGAGCCGAGGGTCCGTCTACCCGAAGAACTCCGCTGTCCACCTCTCCGACGGAAAAATGGACACGGATCACAAGGAAAAAGGAAGCAAATGAGGCAAAGGATCATCAAGCTGCTCTTTCTGTGCCTCCGTCCTCAAAGGAGAGCAGAGAGAAGACCGTCGCAACGACTGTTCCATTCTACCCCGACATCCTCTTCATCGGGGGAAGAGCAGAATCAAATCCTATCTCCGACGATGAACCAACTGCACCAGGAGAAGAACCTCTTCATCGGGAATCTCGCCGGAGGAGGAACCGACGCCGAAATATTCGACGACATCATGAGGCTGGAGAACGGGATCCGGCACAGCCTGTATCACGAGACGAGGTCTCAGAAGTGGGAGAAATTCCGGAAGAACGGGTCCTCAGAGAAAGAAGGAACTCTCAACGACGTGACCGTCGGCAAGCTCAAGAACAGGCTGAGCAGGAAACAAGGCAACATCGAGAGAATCCACTCTTTGGATGCAACCTGAACCCCGACTTCGCCTGAGTCATGAACACGCCGAGTGAAGTCAGTGGAGTGTTGGCTCGGATAGCTGATGGCCTCCCCCAGACTCTCGACGCCGAGGGCTATCAGCGGCTATTCACTCGGGCAGCCAACCACCTTCTGCCACTCACTCATCTGCCGAGCGATCTACGACACGCCATCAACAGTCGGCGAGACGCATGGAGCTCCATCAACGCTTCGTGTGAACGACGACACGAGAACGAGATCCGTCGCCGAGAAGAGTACGACCGGGATCACGGCATCCCGGCACGGAGTCAAGCCACCAGGACCGAATCGGCCACAGCTTCGACTGGTGGCACCACCCGGGGACGATCGAGACGCCACGACAACCACTCCCCTCCCTGGGACAAACATCATCATCGATGACAAGAGGACACGTGTGGAGTATCGGCTCTTAGTCCACGCCTCAGGGCCATTCAGTGGCCCCCTAACTTCAAGGTCTCCAACGTTGACAAATATGAACCCAAGCAGGATCCGGGAGGCTGGCTGGCCGTCTACACCACCGCCGCCCGAGCCGCTGGAGCAACCGAAGATGTGATGACCACGTACTTGCCTATTGTCCTTGGGCAAGACGCGCTGCAATGGCTGCGACACCTACCCCGACATTGCATCGACGACTGGAGCGACTTCAGTCGGCGCTTCACCGCTAACTTCCAATCTCTCTCCGACAAACCGGCGCAACCATGGGACCTCAAATCCATCAAGCGCCGGGGAGATGAAACTCTCCGGTCGTACCTCAAAAGATTTTAGACCATGAGAAACCGTATCCCCGAGGTTGTAGAAGCTGCAGTGATCGAGGACTTCTACCGGGGATCCAATGACTCGGCCTTTGTCCGAGCCATACTACAGAAGACGCCGACCACTTCTAAGCAACTATTCTAGGAAGCCGACCTCTACATCTCCGCCGACGAACGAGCTCAAGACCTCATCGGAGGAGCAAAGCCCGCACCGGCAGCAACGCGACGTGACGCGAACCAGCAGCCCAACAAACGCTGGGAGAAGAGGCCTCGTGAAAAGGTCCACGCCGCCGGACCGCTCGCCTCTCGCGCTCGAGGAGGACCTCGCGGAGGCGAACGCACGCTGGACGACATCCTCGACGCCCAGTGCCCGTACCACAAGGACATGCGCCACACCCTCCGGAACTGCAGAGACTTCAAGCATTCTGTGAGGAACGGCCGACCCTTCCAACCTCTACCTCCTCCCCCACCACGAGGAGGACCTGGAGAACCTCGACAACCCTAGCAGCAGGAGGAGGGAGGAGGTGGAGCCTTCCCGCGCGTTGACAGAGAAGTCAACGTCATCTTCGGTGGACACGGCACAACAGCAAAACTGAATACTCCCGTCGGCCATAATAATTCCCGTCGGTTTTTAGGGTTGCCGGCGGGTCACAAGAAAGCAAGAGACAACAAAAGCTCAATGATCTTCAGATACTGGTGGTGGCTACCGGTCCTCCCGCCCCGTACCGATGGTCCGAGCACCCGATCACCTTCACCCGGGCAGATCAGTGGCTCAACTTCGACCACCCAGGCAAGTACCCGCTCCTCGTCGATCCGGTGATCCGAGAGAGCAGGGTAAAGAAGGTATTAGTGGACGGGGGAAGCAGCATCAACGTCACCTTCCCCCGGATGCTCCAAGGCTTAGGAGTTCCCCTCAAAGAGCTCCATGAGTCGGACACACCCTTCTTCAGCATCGTGCCGACTGAAGGAGAATATCCGCTGGGTCACATCTACATGCCGGTCACCTTCGGAACTTCGGAAAACTACAGGACCAAGTTCCTAAGGTTTGAGGTGGCAAATTTCGACTGCGGATACAACGCCATCATCGGGAGGCCTGGATTGGCCAAGTTCATGGCCATTCCACATTATACATACATGATATTGAAGATGCCAGGACCACAAGGGATCATTACTATGCGCGCTGACTTCCAAGGTGCTGCAGAATGTTTCCGAGTGGCCATTCAGGTGGCCCTCACCACCAAACCATCAGTGACTTCTTATGCGCAGGCAAACTCAAAGCCTGAGGAAGACCTCGTGGTACCCACGAATGAAGCTCAAGCCGTGACCTCTATACGGCCGACTAAAGAAACCAAGAGAATCAATCTTGGGTTTGCCAACGAGCGCAAAACTGCTATCATCAGTTCCAGCCTGGATGACAAATAGGAAGGCGCGCTCGTCCAGTTTTTGCAAGATAACCGAGACGTATTCGCATGGCAACCTGCGGATATGCCGGGAGTCCCGAGAGAACTGGCCGAGCATAAATTGAAGGTCTACCCCCAGGCGAGTGGTTAGCTAATCCTGTTCTTGTACTCAAAAAGAATAAGGTGGATTGGCGCATGTGCGTCGACTATACGGATCTCAACAAACACTGTCCGAAGGATCCCTTCGGGCTTCCTAGGATAGACCAGGTGGTGGACTCGACCGCTGGGTGTTCTGTGTTGTCTTTCTTGGATTGCTACTCTGGGTATCATCAGATTAGCTTGGCAAAAGAAGACAAGGAAAAACAGCATTTATCACCCCGTTCGGAGCTTTCTGCTATACCTCCATGCCGTTCGTCCTCAAAAACGCTGGAGCGACTTATCAGAGAGCTATTCATACATGCTTAGCCGACCACTGGGGCAAGCGTATGGAAGCTTATGTGGATGATGTGGTGATCAAGACAGAGAATTCAGAAAACTTCATTGAAGATTTACAGCTGGTCTTCAACAGTCTACGGCGATATTGATGGAAGCTTAATCCCGAAAAATGTGTCTTCGGAGTACCGGCAGGAAAGCTGCTCGGGTTTATTTTGTCAGCCACCGGGGAATTGAGGCCAATCCGAAAAAGATCGAGGCTATCATGAGAATGGAAGCACCACGATCACAGAAGAAAGTGCAAAGACTTACCGGATGCATGGCAGCTCTAAGCAGATTCATATCAAGGCTGGGAGAAAAAGGCTTACCGTTCTATAAGTTGCTCAAGAAGGTAGACAAATTCCAGTGGACTTCAGAAGCACAGGAAGCTCTAGATGCGTTGAAGAAATTCTTGACAACACCACCAGTGCTAAAACCTCCTCGCCGTGCCTCGCCGACTCAACTGGCTAAAGACCTTCTATTATACATCTCTTGCACGACTCACGTGGTGAGCACCGCGTTGGTAGTCGAGCGAGCAGAGGAAGGACATGCATACCCAGTACAACATCCTGTCTATTTCATCAGTGAAGTCCTAGGTCCCTCGAAGAAGAAATACCCTCAAGTTCAGAAATTATTATATGCAGTACTTCTAACTGGACGCAAGCTCCGTCACTACTTCGACGACCACAAAGTCATAGTAGTCACTGGATTTTCGATAGGGGATATTCTTCACAATAAAGAAGCCATCAGAAGAATAGCCAAGTGGGCCTATGAACTGGGATCTCATGACATTGAATTTCGACCTTGCACTGCCATCAAAACTCAAGCACTGGTTGACTTCGTATCAGAGTGGACCGAGCAACAGGTGTCGGATAACCCGGAAACTGCAGAAGTATGGCGAATGTATTTTGATGGCTCGTTGAAGCTGCAGGGAACAGGCGCAGGGATCCTCTTTATTGCACCTGGAGGTGAACAACTCAAATATGCTCTTCAATTGTTATTTCTAGCATCCAATAATGCGGCAGAATACGAAGCTCTGATCCATGGACTAAACATTACCATATCACTGGGCATCAAGAGACTGATGGTATATGGAGACTCTCTGGTGGTCATAAGTCAGATAAATAAAGAATGGGATTGCTCGAACGATTCCATGGGAAAATACTGCACTGCTGTCCGAAAACTAGAAGACAAATTTGAGGGTCTGGAATTTCATCATGTGGAGAGAGACTGCAACGCGGCAGCTAATGCATTGTCCAAGCTAGGATCCAGTCGGACTCAGGTCCCACCTGGAGTTTTCGTCCAAGAAGTACTGCACCCGAGCATTTCACTGGATCGGGTAGAGGAATGCAATATTCTGAGCCAACCAGAGTCAGATGACTGGAGGGAGCCGATCATCAGGTATATAAAGAATGAGGAGGAACCAGATGACAAAAATGCAGCCAAGCGCATTGTGAGGCAGTCAGCTCATTACACTCTCATTGGGGAAATGCTATATAGAAGGGGCGCGTCAGGAGTCCTCATGAAATGCATTCTCTTAGCTACTGGAAAACAACTTCTGGATGAGGTCCATGCTGGGCAATGCAGGGTACACGCAGCATCCATGACCCTAGTTGGGAAGGTCTTCAGGTCGGGTTTTTACTGGCCAACAGCAAAGAGTGATGCAGCCGAGTTAGTCCAGAGGTGCGAAGCCTGCCAGTACTTGTCAAAACAGCAACATCTACCAGCGCAACAACTGCAAACCATACCTGTAACCTAGTCGTTCGCGTGCTGGGGACTGGATATGATTGGACCCTTTAAGAAAGCTCAAGGAGGATACACTCATGTACTGGTTGCTATCGACAAATTCACTAAATGGATAAAGTTCAAACCCATTGCTTCTCTAACCTCAGCTAAGGCGGTGGAATTCATACAAGACATAATATTCAAATTTGGAATACCGAATAGCATCATAACTGACCTAGGATCCAATTTCACAAGCTCAGAGTTTTTTGATTTCTGCGAACAAAAAAGCATTCAGATCAAATATGCCTCGGTGGCGCACCCAAGAGCCAATGGGCAAGTAGAAAGAGCCAACGGGATGATATTGGAAGCACTCAGAAAGAAAGTTCTCGACAAGAATGAGAAGTTCGCAGGAAAGTGGATTAGAGAGTTGTCTTATGTTGTTTGGAGCCTGAGAACTCAACCTAGCCGAGCTCTGCATGGGAATACTCCTTTTTTCATGGTCTACGGTTCGGAGGCAGTGCTACCTGCTGATCTCAAGTTTGGGGCATCGAGGTTGATCTTTGAAAACATAGCAGAAGCTAAGGCTACCAGACTGGAGGATGTTGATATACTAGAAGAAGAACGATTGAACACGGTGATTCAATCAGCACGGTACCAGCAAACTCTGAGGCGATATCACGACAAGGCCATACGGCATCGATCCTTCGCAGTGGGAGACCTCGTCCTCCGGCGAATTCTTACGGGGGAGGGACGGCACAAACTGTCACCACTATGGGAAGGACCATTCATGGTAGCAGAAGTCACTCGGCCTGGATCATATCGTCTCACTCAAATGGACGGCACGAAAATTGGGAACTCATGGAACATAGAACATCTCAGGAAGTTTTACCCCTAGCTATATCTCAAAAGCTATTGGAACGACAATGTATTCTGTAAACTGAGAAATATATCGTCAATAAAAAGACTTCAAAGGCACTCAAATTGTTCACTGTCAACCTGCATGCTTACTTAACTCGGGGTGACCACTATACCCTACTAACGGAGCAATCAGCTTAAGTCGGCAATGACTTAAGGCGGTGCGACATGCTCACGCTTACTTAACTCGGGGTGACCACTATACCCTACTAACGGAGCAATCGGCTTAAGTCGACAATGGCTTAAGGCGGTTCAACATGCTCACGCTTACTTAACTCGGGGTGACCACTATACCCTACTAACGGAGCAATCGGCTTAAGTCGGCAATGACTTAAGGCGGTGCGACATGCTCACGCTTACTTAACTCGGGGTGACCACTATACCCTACTAACGGAGCAATCGGCTTAAGTCGGCAATGGCTTAAGGCGGTACGACATGCTCACGCTTACTTAACTCGGGGTGACCACTATACCCTACTAACGGAGCAGTCGGTTTAAGTCGGTAATGACTTAAATCGGCACGACACACTCGCGCCTATTTAATCCAACACAAACACGTTTGCAATTACTCATCTTAGGGCGACCTCTATGCCCCACGAAATACGAAGAAATTTCAGAACCTTCATACTACATTTACTTCTGCGATTGTAGATACTGTTGTATCCTAACAACGGGAAAACAACAACGACGTTCAGTACTAAAAAGTGTTTTCTAACAAAATATCCGAGCACACTAACCACATATTCAAAGCATTCAGTGTTTCTATTTGGTAATGTTCTTCTCAGGAGCAACCGACGAAGAGGGACGACTCGAGGAATCAGGAGCGGCATTCACGTCTGCCACTATGTCATCAGGAACAACCACGCCGGGTCTCCTCATCAGGATCCGCCCCGCACAAATGGCTTTGTCCATAGCTTTATCGCGCTGGGCCCTCAGAGTAGCGGAAGTGTCTTCAGCAACCTTAACAGCCAACCGAGCAGCTTCTAGCTCCTGGACGACTGATCTCTTGGAAGCGCGCAAATCCTTGATGATAGTATCCTTGCTCGACACCAATTGCCTAAGGCGAATCATATCATCCAAGGACTCTTGCAGCTTATAACGATGATTATCCAAGTCTTCCATGGTGAAACGATGGCTCCTCTCCAAGATGGTCAACGAGTTGCTGGCGTCGCGGTACAACTTGTCAAGGTTGTCGCGAGAAGTGGCAAGAGCACGTTTTTCCTCCTGCAGACAAGAATCAGTTTCTCCAACGTCAAGCAAGCACTAAGAACACAGCAGATAAAGCCAAGAAAAGCTTAATTCACTGGTCACCTTTTCAGAATCGAGCTGGGTATGGAGAGTGGAATTCAGCGTGTTGGCATCATTCAGAGAAGCAGAAACCCGGGCCAAGTCCGTCTGACCTTGAGAATATTTCTCCTCAAGATCAGAATACCGCCGGACCATATCTATCAAGAAACAGTCAAGCAAGGGTGTTCGGCTAAAAAGCAGATTGGTCAAGTAGCCAAAAAAGAAACAAAGGGCACTAACCAGCATTTGCCATCTCCAAATCAGATACCCGCCGCTGAAGCAGCACTAGATTCCAATGCGTCAGAGACAGAGCTCTTTTCGAGACAGAAGCACCCTGCGACTTCAGCTGACCAGCCATTTCGTCAACCAATGCCTGACGATAAAAACAAATGAGTGTAAGAACAATATCACACCCGAGATACAGCCAGATCAGGAAAAACCAAATTACCTGGAGGTTGGAGAAGAACGAAGGAACTCCCAAGTCGTGGGAAGTCAATTGATGGCTCGATGAAGGATCACGAACCGAAACAACCCGCAATGCATCAGTGGGGACCAAGTCAGTGTCATCAGCAGAAATCAAAACTCTATCATCAAGAGCGCCGGCCTCTAAGGTGACTCCCTGACCTGAAGCTTGAGCTGCTGCCAGGCAACCAGAATGCGGAGGAGAAGACCCTACGTGAACATCCATGGAAGTATGAGAGGGAGAATCAACTCAGACACCCTCGGGGGCTGGGTCATAGCTCGCGCTACCCATCCGAGCCGGATCATCCCCGACAACACCCTCGGGGGCTGGGTAAGCGCTAGCACCATCCTTGAGGGCCGAACCCTCTGTAACAGCCACCTCTAAGGTTGAAGGATCCTCAACCACTTCCATGGGAGCAGAGCAATCCAGACCAGCCTCCTGACCCTTAAGACCGCGATCCAAGGTCGATGAGGCACGGGACGCCGCTCGGGATAACTCCAACCCAACATCAGGCACATCAGCACAAATATCTATCATCCCACCATCTGTTGGCTCTGACAACAGATCCTCTGGGACCATATCTTCGAGAGTCTGATCAAAATTTGCCAGAAACAATTCTTGCAGACCAACGAGGGCGGACAAAGCTGGAGAAGGAACACCACTACTCTCCCCGCTGGCTATGTAGCGCCGGCTGTTCTTCCGAATTAGAGGGATTTCATCATCCTCTTCCCCATCTTCATAAAAAATGCGGACAGTACACCCATTGGGGTCAGCATCAGTCGGGTCATACCCATTGGGATCAGCATCATCGAGGTCACACCCATTGGGGTCAGCATCAGTCGGGTCACACCCATTGGGATCAGCTTCAGCAAAAACCGGCACTGGCACTTCCTCAGCAGCAGGAGCAGAAGGACCGGCATCCTGATCCAAGCATGACACTCGGCGGAGACGTCTCTTTTTTCTTTTCTTCCCTTCAGCAGGAGAAGTTGGATGATTGGCTCGGCGAGGACGCTTCTGGCGAACACTATCAGACCTCTGAGTATCTAAAGCTTTGCCAGACTCTGGGATGGGTGCTACAGCCAGTGTTTCAGCAGGGGCTGCATCAGAGGAATCTTCAGCCAACATGTCCAGCATGGCACTTATCTCTGCATCACTTGGATTCAAAGGTACCTCGAAATGAACCTGTTTCTCGTCGTCAGGGATTTTGCCAAGTGAGACAACCAAGCATCAACCTCTTCGGGAGAAGATCGCACTCTAAGGCCCAAACCGCTATCACCAACAGGAGGATTTGACACAAAACTGATAAAGGCCTTGGAAGGAGGTAGATTCCAGGCTGAGTATGCAACAGGAGCACCGATATTCAACACCTAGCCTCTGAGTATCATCTTGAGCCGGCTCACCAAATCCATAGCAGGAATCCTTCTGTTGGTAACCCAGGTTGAATCAGCGAGGCCTCGATACAGATAAGCTGGGTATGCTCTGTCCTTTAGTGGCTGAATATTCTTGAAAACAAAATTGGCAACAACAGCCTCTGCAGTCAGACCCTTCTCTTTCAATAATCCAACCTCAGCAAGCAGAGCCCCCGCCTCAGCCACCTCTAAGTCTGTGGGGGATTCGGTCCAACTCGGAGTGCGAACATTTAGTTGTCTCCCTGACCGTGGGGAGAGGGAATTCCTGTGATTCTCCACGATAAACCATTCCAGGCGCCATCCTTTGATGCTGTCCTTGAGTGGGATGTCGAGGTACTCGGTTTTCCTCCCGCGGCGCATCTCCAAACTCGCACCCCCCACAAGCTGGTGCTGTCCCCCGGCCATCCCAGGCCGACAGTGATACAAGTACTTCCATAGGCTGAAGTGTGGCAGAATACCAAGGAAAGCTTCACACAAATGAATAAAAACGGAAACTTGCAGAATGGAGTTGAGATTCAGATGGGTTAGATTCAAGTGATAGAAATTAAGGAGACCGCGGAAGAAAGGAGAAATAGGAAGAGAAAGGCCGTGAATGAGAAAAGGAATATAAATGACGGATTCATGGGTATCTTCTGTCGGAACAGTGACCCCACGGCAGATCTACCAAGAACACAGTTCCTTCGGGGGAAGAACTCCGATGGATACAAGATGGAGGAGGTCGGATTCAGAAACAATAGACATGTGGTTACCTGCGAAGGGCAACTGACTGTTGGGATCGATAGGAGGAATGATTGCGACGGATGAACTCTAGGTTTTCCGCTTGGGCGCCACCTCAACCTTGCTGGCGAGCGGAGCGGAGGCAATATTGCAAGAGAGCAGAGAAGGCCTGGATGCAGAAAAGCGAAACTAGGGCACAGAATGCAGAGGCATGCGACAGTGCAGTACATATGGGGTTTTCCCGGGCCAGACGCCATTTCTAAAAAAGCGCCCAGTCATCACCCAGCTGTTATTTCTAAAACGCTGGCGTGCCATGTCATCACTCGGTCGTTATTTCCAAAACGGTCGACGCAGCCCAATATAACTCAACTGCTATTTCTAAAAACGCTGACGTTACCAGACTTCACTCGGCCACTATTTCCAAAGCAGCCGACGTGGCCCATTATCATTCGGCTGTTACTTCTAAAACGCTGGCATCACCAGTAGTCACTCAGCTGTTATTCCTAAAGCGGTGACGTGGCTCCAAAGGATTTGGCTGTTATTTCTAAAACGCCGACATCACCAGTAACCGCTCGGTCGTTATGTCTAAAACACCGACGTGGCCCGTTATCACTCGCCCGCTACCACTAAAGCGCTGACATCGCGAAGAAGGCAATCTGAAATGCAACTTGACGATTCTAAGTCGCTACTCAAGCGCTACATCCAAAAACAACATCTGCAGTAAGCATAAATACGGTCGACGATTGACAGAAAGGCAAAATGGTGCGCACAGAATGGGACGAAATCCTTCTTCATTATCAAAGGGAAGCATTACCGAACTTACAAATCAACTCATTATGAGCTGATATCCTCCCCACTACTACATTATATTTCGCTACGCTATACTACTAACTACTACTACATTATTTCACTAATACTACTTCTACTACTAAACTATACTAACATCTAAAACCAGTGGCGTCTAGCCACTGGCTTTGTTGCTGCCCCTGCTGCTGCCCTTGCTGCCATCGCCGCCGTCGCCGCTGCCACCCTCGCCATCGCCGTCACCACCCTTGTCGTCGCCTTCGCCGCCGTCACCGTCGCCTCCGTCGTCGTCGCTGTCACCGCCATCACCGTCGCCGCTGCCCTCCTCAGACGAGTCTGAGGAGTTCTCCTCGTCCGAGGAGTACTCCGACTCATCCGAGCCCTCGAGCCCGGCGCGCTCGACGACCCGGATGTAGGTCCACACCTCTGCGTCGATCCCCTGGGAGTCGTCTGGGTCATCAGACGACGCCGGGGGAGAGGCGTGGACCAGAGAGCCCTCTGACTCGGAGGAGAACTCCTCCTTCGAGTACTCCGAGTCGCCGAAGTCCTCCGAGGGAGGAGTCGGCTCACGTTTCCGCTTATCACCGGAGTGATGCGAAGAACTACCACCCTTCTTGCTCTTGCCCATGGTGGAGTAGAAGGAAAGTGAAAAGAATAAGCAACGAGCAGCAGTAAGAGATGTGAAGACGTCGGAGAAGCAAGAACACTATTTATATAGGGAGAAGGCAACCGCTCACCTCCTACCACGGCCACCGAACAGTCGCAAAAATTCAATATGCAATTCAAACCGTCCGGAAACACGTCAGGTGGTTGACGCCGTTCCACGTAACACGACACCCATTGGGACTCCAGTCAACTGCTCGGGTGATATGATTACAGCCGCGGTCACGTCAAGTTACTACTCAGAAGCAGTTTGCTAAACGCTCAGCGCACCAAGCCGTCCCTTGCCTACACCCATTGGGGGGGACGTCCAGGAATTTTCAATAGATTTTCCCAAGCAGTCACATCCATACAGTATACGCAATGAATACCTCAAGACAGAAGGCAGATATCAACAAGGATCAAAGGAAAGCCAAATATAGCTGATGAGGTACAAGTCTAATCGACAGAAGCATTGAAGCACGAAGTGATATGAAGACTAGCCAAAGGCCATCTATCGAACATCCAATCAGTCACAGATCAAATAAATTGCAAGACCTAGCAAGATATGGACAGATCTCGTGCTCGACTTTGAAGACAAAAACGAATGCAGATCTCTAAAGCATAATGTTGATGATATAATGCTGATCTCTAAAGCATTCGACAAAAGGAAAGGATGATTCCTAAGGAAAAAAGACAGCGTGAGATGAAGACCTTCGAGCGGATTATTTTCAAAAATCCACTTAAAGCTCGGGGGCTACACCCAAGGTGCACCCAATGAATCATCTACCCCGAGAGGCAGAATGCTAACCTCCAAAGCATAGAGTGAAACTAAGACAAGGCTGACTTCTGAAAAAGCACAAAGGGAAGATAAAAGTGATTTTTGAGAAGACATAAAATGAAGACCTTTGAGTGGATTATTTAAAAAAATCCACTCGAAGCTCGGGGGCTACACCCATTCGGTGCACCCAATGAAACTCGGGTCCTAAAAAATCAAAATGCTGACCTCCAAAGCATGAACTCAAGGCAGAACACCGAGTCCTAAGGAGTAATAATGGAAGAATACATTAAAAGATCGCTTTTACTGGGTCACTCAGAGTTCGGGAGTAATGGCCCAGCAGATTTATTCTCAAATTATCCCTTATCAAAATTAAGAAACCGCAAGCTGGACCTTAGATCTTTGGGCCGGTTATTTCAAAATCAACCCAAAGATCGGGGGCTTGTGGGGACGGATATCCCCCGGGTCCACTAGAAGGATAAAAGATTTCACGAAAGGCTCGTGGGCCCAATAATTCGTGAGGTCATCCCTTCGTGGGCCTGGGAAAGAACGTCTAGTGAAGTGGATCGACACGGGATCAGACCGGCGCAAGCCTAGACGGCCCGACGAACTCGAGCGGTGATCACAACAGTGACCCGACCTTCCCGCGCAGGAGCCCCGTACGTCGGAACCGAGCAAGGATGGGTCGGCTGAATTATAGGAAGATAGACTCAGTCAGTTCACTATTACTTAGGTTCACGTTGTTATCATATCCACATGTAATGCCCCCACGGTCGAGTATATAAGGCCTAGGGGGCACCCCTTCAAAGACATCTACCTCACTACTTAGCCATCCACCCGGCTCTCTACGTTTCCAACACTAGAGAACATCCTTGTAACCCATCACAAAAAGTACTCACGTCAGGACGTAGGGTGTTATGCATCTCAAAGCGGTCCGAACCTGTACACAACTGCCCACTATCTCTCGTGTATCTAGCACGAACTATCGAGCTACAGTCGGTAACACCGTCCTACTCCAAAAAGCACCTTGAGGGGCAACCCCGGGTGCGCGGTCGGATCCAAAACACCGACAGGCTATGATGGGTCCGATAGGATGGAATTTGAGGTCTACTTTTGGACCGTGCTAGTTTAGCCCATATTAGTTTATATGAGATCATACTTTAGACTCTTATTTTTGGATCGTATTGATACTGACAAAAAAACGACCTATATTTTCACCGCTAGCCAGCTGTACCTTTCTTCCAGGTCCGCTCTCTGCGTGATCGAAGGAAGAGCCTCCTGCCGTCCCTGCGTG
Source organism: Zea luxurians (assembly GCA_029449295.1). NCBI lineage: Eukaryota > Viridiplantae > Streptophyta > Magnoliopsida > Poales > Poaceae > Zea > Zea luxurians. Next base: position 6,503,019 of record JAOPSE010000109.1, read on the forward strand.
ATGGGGATGCCATCAGAGCTGAGTAACCATCGGTTCGTGATGGGCATGTGATGGCCCATTGCCGGCGAAAGCAAAGCGTACATACGTCAGCCATGACGAGGGCCTTTTTGTAACCACGTATGGTACCATAGAGCCGCAACCCAACCGGGCCGCCGGCGTCGATTCATGCGATGACGCACGTCACGCATGCACAATCAAACGTCGCCGTCGCGTCGTCATGGATCGGATCCTGTGCTATGTATGCATGGCGACAACACAGCTTATCTTCTTCTCTTACTAGTTATTCCTCGTTTTCCACAAGAAAACGAAATTTTGGTTGTAGATTTAGTTTAGAACAGGTTGAACTTTTTAAATTTTAATAAATTCTATGAGAAAAAAGATCAGTATTATGATTTCTAATTGGATTCACTTTAAAATAGTATTTTTTTATATGGATTTAGTTAGATTTCACATCTAATTGGCTCGTCAGCAGTTCTTTTTGCGATGGAGGGAGACTAACATAATACACGGTAGCCATAGTCCTATTCTGCTTACCTGAATGAATAAACAAATAAAAATCGTTCACGACGTAAAAGAAATAGAGGTGTCTGCTTTTTTTTTTGTCTAATCTGGATTCAGCAGCGATAATTTATCTTCAACCTTAGAACCGAATATTTTCTCTTTTACTGTGAGTTTATCATGCTCACTTCGAGGCACCTGTTGAATAGAAAAAATACGTATATATATTCCATGAACAAATAATTGAAAGATTCTTGTATATAAGTGTGTATATATATCGTCGTATCCAACGTAAACTGAAAATTACTTTTTTTTTTGTTGTTCGTGGAAAATACTTCGTTCGATCGACAATAGCTGCACGCATGCTTAATCTGCTCACATGATCCGTCTGCCTCTCGTCCATCACACGCCTCTGCCTCCATCGATCAGTTGGCCGCCGCCGCCGAGTCCGACGGCGCCGCGGAGGTGGCCAAGACGTGCGCCTTGAAGTCCTCCATGCGCGCGGGGTCCAGCGACACGGACAGCTGCACCTCGCCGTCGGCCCGCCCGCCGACGAGCACCATCTCGCCGTCGTGGTTCATGGACACGAGCTCCACGCGCGCGGGGCGGCCGAACCCGAAGTCGGACGCCTCGTACACGCGGAACCGCGGGCTGGCCGCCACGTTGGCGAGGCGCGCGAACGGCAGCCCCATCATCTTCTGGATCCACCGCTCCGTGCCGTCCAGCGGCGCCGCCTCCATCTCCGCCACCGCCGCCTGGATCGCGCGGCACGCCGACAGCAGGCCGCGCTCGCCCAGCAGGTCCCCGGCGTCCGCCGTCGCCAGGCACCCCTTGATGCAGTTGCCAAGGTAGCCGTCCGCCACGGGCGGGTCCATGCGCGCGCGCAGGTCCGCCAGGAACACCAGGTACGTGTCGTCGCCGGCGCCCAGGCCCTTGCACCGCACGAACGACGTCCATCCCAGCGCCGACAGCGCCACGAACGTCGACACCGGCTTCTTCTTGCTTCTGCCGTCGGCGACGACGTCGTCCTCGGCCTCGGCCTCAGCGAGCGCGGAGATGCGGAGCTTCAGCGCCCTGATGTCGTCGCCGCCGAGGTAGAACGTCCGGCGCGCCAGGCGGAAGCGCTGGCTGAAGTCGTAGTCCGCAACGGTGCCCGCCTGCATGCACACATGCAAGAGGTTCCGTAACCGAGCCAGCCACGAGCCCACGACTCATGAGTCATGAAAGACAACACAGAAAAATGGTGCAGCAGGTGTTCCGTGCATGTGTAAACTTGCAAGGCTTGGTTGCGAGCGCACCGCGGGCAGGTTGGGCGCGACCATCTTGAGCATCTGGCGCGCGAACTCGTCGCCGTTGGGGACGTGGACGGCCTCCCGGCTATAGTGCGGCGCGGGGAGGGACTTGGTGACGGGGGATCCGTCGCGGGCGGCGGAGGCCCAGGCGCCCATGAACCTCCACACGGCCTGGCCGTCGGCGACGGCGTGGTGCACGGAGAGGCCGAGCGCGAGGCCGCCGCCGGGGATCCGCGTGGCCTGCACGGACAGAACCGGCGCCGGGAGCACCTTGGTGGGGAGCTCCGGTACCAGCGCCAGGAACGCCGGGATGTCGTGCGCCTCGTCGCTCGCCAGCCGGCGGACGTCCATGGTGTCGATACCGGCGTCCGCCTCCGCCTCGACGAAGGCCACCCCGGGGTCGTCGACGCAGTCCACGACCACGTCCCCGGTGCCGGCGACGTACGCCAGCTTCCCGGCCAGCGGCAGGTACACCGCCAGCGTGGCGGCGAGGGAGCTCTTGAGGCGCGTCACTGCCGCCGTGAACTCACCGTCGCCCCCAGGCAGCTCGTACAGGAACACCCGCTGGATGGGCGGCAGCACGACCCAGGGCGTGTCGAAGAAGGACAGCTTGACGACGACGGGGTCGGCGACTGCGCGCTCCGCCGCGGCCGGCGCCGGCGCGACGCGCGACACGGCCAGCACGCGCACCGCCGCGGCGGCTGGCGTGCCTGTGGCGTTGGCCTCGCCCATCGATGTTGCCGCCGATCTGTTGTCGCTAGCTAGCAGCCGTCGGGGAGAGGGAGAGGGAGAGGGAGAGGGAGACCGGAGAGCGTGCTGTTGGTTCTTTGAGCACACTACGACGAATTGAAGTAGTCGAGTCGAGTCGAGTCGGCCGCCGTCCGCAGGCTGGTGTTTTCGAGGAGGACAAGGAGGACAAGGAAGACAAGTTCAAGTGCGCTGTTTGTTGAGCAAGAAAGCTCCAGACTAAAATAGGTCTCATCTATCTCTGCTATATGCAATCCATTATAAAAAATAACTTAAATAATCTAAAATAAGTTAAAAATAATATAGAATGATTTAAATAAAATGAAATGACTGAATATCATAGGCAAAGGAATGACGCATAAATGCAACATATAATATTTTAAATATTGTGAGTTAAGAAATAACTTAGATTTAATTCGGAGTTGAATATAATGACTTAGATTCAACTTTATAATAGTAGGGATGACCTAAATACAAATAAAATGTCTTAAATATTGGAATGACTTCGATGCAACATATATTGTCTTAAAACTATAAGTTAGAAGGAATGACTTAAGATTCAATCCTACAATGTATGAATAAATTAGATGGAATATAAAATTGTCCTAAAAACTGTGAGTTGGAAAAAAATGAGTTAGATTTAACTGTTTAATAGCAAGAATGGCTTAGATGTAAATAAAATGTTTGAAATACTAGAATGGTATATAGATGCAACATATACTGTTTTAAATACTATGAGTTGAAAGAAATGGCTTAGATTCAATCATGCAATGCATAAATGACTTCGATGCAACATAAAGATGTCTCGGAAACTATGAGTTGGAAAGAATGGCTTAGATTCAATTATGCAATAGCATCAACTAACTTAGATGTAAATAAAATGTCTTAAATACTAGAATGATTTTTAGTAATTGGTCTTTGTTCAGTCATCATACAATAGTCTGTTTGCAAGCTATAGTTTATTGGGAACCTAAGAAACTAATTGACGAGCATATCGTAGCCGTAGAGAAAACAAATTGTCGCGGACTCGTAACACGATGTGGCGACTCACTGGGCCGCCGACGCGCCCCTCATGGCCTCGCTGCCCCAATCTCGTCGACACCGACGCTGCCCTCCATAACTCTTGATCATATTTTGTATAGGGTTGTAAGGTCTGATTTTTTGTCCTAAACTTTTATCTTATGTATGTACTAAGTGGTAATTAAAAAGGTTAAAGTAAGACACAATGGCACACACTCTCATATCTAATTTTCATTAAGGCACCGTTTATTTCGTTGGAATTGAATTCCATTTTAATAATTATAATTTAGACAAAACTAATTAAGTTTATATATTTATATATGTGAAAGGGAAATAGGCTTACACCTAATTGATTTTGGTGGTTGAATTGCCCAACACAAATAATTGGACTAACTAGTTTGCTCTAGATTATAAGTTTTACAGGTGCCAAAGGTTCACAATTGACCAATAAAATGACCAAGAAAGGGTTCAAACAAAGAGAGCAAAACACAACCGAAGCGTGCCCTGGTCTGGCGCACCGGACTGTCCGGTGTGCCACCGGACAGTGTCCGGTATACCAGGGAACTCAGCTCCAAACTCGTCACCTTCGGAAAATCAGAGGGCACTCCGCTATAATTCACCAGACTGTCTGGTGTGTCACCGGAGCAACGACTACTTCAGCGCCAACGGTCGACTGCAACCGCATTCAATGCGCTACAGTGCGCGCCAGAGTCAGAGCAGCGTCAGAAGGCGCACCAGACAGTCTACAGTATTTGTCCGGTGCACCACCGGACAGCCAGAAGACTCCACCTGTCAGAGCTCCAACGGTCGAATCCTAACGGCCGGGTGACGTGGCTGGTGCACCGGACAGTGTCCGGTGGCACACCGGACTGTCCGGTGCGCCATTCGACAGCAGCCTCCACCAAACGGCTAGTTTGGTGGTTGGGGCTATAAATACCCCAACCACCCCACCATTCATTGTATCCAAGTTTTCCACCTTCCAACACCTTACAAGAGCTATAGCATTCAATTCTAGACACAACCAAAGAGATCAAATCCTCTCCCAAGTCCGGAATCACTCCAAATCAAATAGTGACTAGAGAGAGCGACACTTGTGTTCATTTAAGCTCTTGCGCTTGGATTGCTTCTTTTCTTTCTCATTCTTTCTTGTGATTCACTCAATTGTAACCGAGGCAAGAGACACCAATTGTGTGGTGGTCCTTGCGGGGACTTAGTGTCCCGTGTGATTGAGAAGAGAAGCTCACTCGGTCTAAGTGACCGTTTGAGAGAGGGAAAGGGTTGAAAGAGACCCGGTCTTTGTGACCACCTCAACGGGGAGTAGGTTTGCAAGAACCGAACCTCGGTAAAACAAATCCTTGTGTCTCATTCCTTATTTGCTTGCGATTTGTATTTCACCCTCTCTCTCTCTCTCGGACTCGATTATATTTCTAACGCTAACCCGGCTTGTAGTTGTGCTTAAGTTTATAAAATTCAGATTCGCCCTATTCACCCCCCTCTAGGCGACTTTCAATTGGTATCAAAGCTTGGTGCTTCATTAGAGCCTAACCGCTCGAAGTGATGTCGGGAGATCACGCCAAGAAGGAGATGGTGACCGGCGACAAGCCCGCTACAAGCCACGGGAAGGCTCCATCGGGAGAGTCCCGCAACAAGGGGAAGGATAAGGAATCCTTCTCACAAAAGTCACATCGGAGTGGCGACAAGAAAAAGAAGATGAGGAAAGTGGTCTACTACGAGACCGATTCTTCATCGCCATCCACCTCCAGCTCCGACGCGCCGTCCATAACTTCTAAGCGCCATGAGCGCAAGAAGTTTAGTAAGATTCCCCTACGCTACCCTCGTATTTCAAAACATACTCCTTTACTTTCCGTTCCATTAGGCAAACCACCGGTTTTTGACGGTGAAGATTATAATATGTGGAGTGACAAAATGAGGCATCATCTAACCTCACTCCACACAAGCATTTGGAATGTTGTTGAGTTTGGTGTACAGGTACCATCCGTAGGGGATGAAGACTATGATTCGGATGAAGTGGCCCAAATTCATCACTTCAACTCCCAAGCCACTACTATACTCCTCGCCTCTCTAAGTCGAGAGGAGTATAATAAGGTGCAAGGGTTGAAAAGAGCAAAGGAAATTTGGGACGTGCTCAAGACCACGCACGAAGGAGACGAGGTGACCAAGATCACCAAGCGGGAGACGATCGAGGGGGAGCTCGGTCGCTTCATGCTTCACCAAGGAGAGGATCCGCAAGCCATGTACAACCGCTTGAAGACCTTGGTGAACCAAGTGCGCAACCTCGGGAGCACCAAATGGGATGACCATGAGATGGTCAAGGTTATTCTTAGATCCCTCGTTTTTCTTAACCCTACACAAGTTCAATTAATTCGAGGTGATCCTAGATACACACTAATGTCTCCCGAGGAGGTTATAGGGAAATTTGTGAGCTTTGAGCTAATGATCAAAGGCTCAAAGAAAATCATCGAGCAAGGCACCTCCTCCACGCCCGAGGCACAACCCGTCGCATTCAAGGCAACGGAGGAGAAGAAGGAAGAGTCTACACCAAGTAGACTCCCCATCGACGCCTCAAAGCTCGACAATAAGGAGATGGCTTTAATCATCAAAAGCTTTCGACAAATCCTCAAGCAAAGGAGGGGGAAGGACTACAAGCCCCGCTCCAAGAAGGTTTGCTACAAGTGTGGTAAGCCCGGTCACTTTATTGTAAAATGTCCTATCTCTAGTGACAGTGATAGGGGCGACGACAAGAAGGGGAGAAGAAAGGAAAAGAAGAGGTACCACAAGAAAAAGGGCGGCGATGCCCATGTGTGCCGCGAGTGGGACTCCGACGAGAGCTCCACCGACTCATCCTCCGACGAGGACGCCGCCAACATTGCCGTCAACAAGGGACTCCTCTTCCCCAACATCGGCTATAAGTGCCTCATGGCAAAGGACGGCAAAAAGAAGAAGGTTAAATCCACATACTCCACTAAATATGCAACCTCTAGTGATGAGAATAATTCTAGTGATGATGAGGATAATTTGCTTACTCTTTTTGCCGATCTTAACATGCAACAAAAGAAAAAATTGAATGAATTAATTAGTGCTATTTATGAGAAGGATGAACTCTTGGACTCCCAAGAGGACTTCCTAATTAAGGAAAACAAGAAGCATGTTAAGGTTAAAAATGCTTATGCTCTAGAGGTAGAAAAATGTGAAAAATTATCTAGTGAGCTAAGCACTTGCCATGATGTTATTGCCAACCTTAGAAATGAAAATGCTAGATTAATTGCTAAGGTTGAGTCAAATGTTGGGATGATTCATATGCCAATCTTAGAAATGATCATGCTATTTCTATTGCTAAGATTAAAAAATTAAATGCCTCTCTTGCTAGCCTTAGAATTGAAAATGAAAAATTGATTGCTAAGGCTAAAGACTTAGATGTTTGCAACGCTTCCATTTCCGATCTTAGAAGTGAAAATGACATTTTACATGCTAAGATTGTTGAACTAAAAACTTGCAAACCCTCTACATCCACCATTGAGCATGTTTCGATTTGCACTAGATGTAGAGATGTTGACATTGATGCTATTCATGATCACATGGCTTTAATTAAACAACAAAATGATCATATAGCAAAATTAGATGCTAAAATTGCCGAGCATGAGCTAGATAATGAAAAATTTAAATTTGCTCGTAGTTTGCTTTATAGTGGGAGACACCCTGGCATCAAGGATGGCATTGGCTTCCAAAGGGGAGACAATGTCAAACTTAATGCCCCTCCTAAAAGATTATCTAACTTTGTTAAGGGCAAGGCTCCCATGCCTCAAGATAACGAGGGTTACATTTTGTACCCTGCCGGTTATCCCGAGCATAAGATTAGGAGAATTCATTCTAGGAAGTCTCACTCTGGCCCTAATCATGCTTTTATGTATAAGGGTGAGACATCTAGTTCTAGGCAATCAACTCGTGCTAAATTGCCTAAGAAGAAAACTCCTAGTGCATCAAATGAGCCTAGCATTTCATTTAAAACCTTTGATGCATCTTATGTTTTGACTAACAAATCCGGCAAAGTAGTTGCCAAATATGTTGGGGACAAACACAAGGGATCAAAGACTTGTGTTTGGGTACCCAAAGTTCTTGCATCTAATGTCAAAGGACCCAAAACTGTTTAGGTACCTAAAATCAAGAACTAAACTTGTTTTGTAGGTTTATGCATCCGAGGGCTCAAGTTGGATCATCGATAGCGGGTGCACAAACCATATGACTGGGGAGAAAAGAATGTTCTCCTCCTACGAGAAAAACCAAGATCCCCAACGAGCTATCACATTCGGGGATGGAAACCAAGGTTTGGTCAAAGGATTGGGTAAAATTGCTAGATCACCTGACCATTCCATTTCCAATGTTTTTCTTGTAGATTCACTAGATTACAACTTGCTTTCTGTATCCCAATTATGTAAAATGGGCTACAACTGTCTTTTCACGGATACAGGTGTTACTGTCTTTAGAAGAAGTGATGATTCAGTAGCCTTTAAGGGAGTGTTAGAGGGTCAGCTATACTTAGTTGATTTCAATAGAGCTGAACTCGACACTTGCTTAATTGCTAAGACTAACATGGGTTGGCTCTGGCATCGCCGACTAGCCCATGTTGGGATGAAGAATCTTCACAAGCTTCTAAAGGGAGAGCACATTTTGGGACTAACAAATGTGCATTTTGAGAAAGACAGGATCTGTAGCGCATGCCAAGCAGGGAAGCAAGTTGGTGTTCATCATCCACATAAGAACATCTTGACGACTGACAGACCACTCGAGCTCCTCCACATGGACCTATTCGGCCCGATCGCTTACATAAGCATCGGCGGGAGTAAGTACTGTCTAGTTATTGTGGATGACTATTCCCGCTTCACTTGGGTATTCTTTTTACAGGAAAAATCTCAAACCCAAGAGACCTTAAAGGGATTCTTGAGACGAGCTCAAAATGAGTTCGGCTTAAGGATCAAGAAAATTAGAAGCGATAATGGGATGGAGTTCAAGAATTCGCAAATCGAAGGCTTCCTTGAGGAGGAGGGCATCAAGCATGAGTTCTCTTCTCCCTACATGCCACAACAAAATGGTGTAGTGGAGAGGAAGAATAGAACTCTATTGGACATGGCAAGAACCATGCTTGATGAGTACAAGACTTCGGATCGGTTTGGGCCGAGGCGGTCAACACCGCTTGCTACGCCATCAACCGGTTGTATCTACACCGAATCCTCAAGAAGACATCTTACGAACTCCTCACCGGTAAAAAGCCAAATATTTCATATTTTAGAGTCTTTGGTAGCAAATGTTTTATTCTTGTTAAAAGAGGTAGAAAGTCCAAATTTTCTCCTAAGGTTGTAGAAGGCTTTTTACTAGGATATGATTCAAACACAAGGGCATATAGAGTCTTTAACAAGTCTACTGGACTAGTTGAAGTTTCTTGTGACATTGTGTTTGATGAGACTAACGGCTCTCAAGTAGAGCAAGCTGATCTTGATGAATTAGATGATGAAGAGGCTCCATGCGTCGCGCTAAGGAACATGTCCATTGGGGATGTGTGTCCTAAGGAATCCGAAGAGCCATTCAAGCACAATATCAACCTTCCTCCTCCATGCAAGCATCTCCACCAACCCAAGATGAGGATGAGGCTCAAGATGATGAAGAAGAAGATCAAGAAGATAAGCCACCTCAAGACGACGACAATGATCAAGGGGGAGATGCAAATGATCAAGACAAGGAGGATGAGCAAGTTCCAAGGCCGCCACACCCAAAAGTCCACCAAGCAATCCAACGAGATCACCCCGTGAACACCATCCTCGACGACATTCATAAGGGGGTAACCACTAGATCTCGTGTTGCACATTTCTGTGAGCATTACTCTTTTGTTTCCTCTATTGAGCCACACAGGGTAGAGGAAGCACTTCAAGATTCGGATTGGGTGATGGCGATGCAAGAGGAGCTCAACAACTTCACGAGGAATGAGGTATGGCATTTAGTTCCACGTCCTAATCAAAATGTTGTAGGAACCAAGTGGGTCTTCCGCAACAAACAATACGAGCATGGTGTGGTGACAAGGAACAAAGCCCGACTTGTGGCCAAGGGATATTCATAAGTCGAAGGTTTGGATTTCTGTGAAACCTATGCACCCATAGCTAGGCTTGAGTCAATTCGCATTTTACTTGCCTATGGTACTTACCATGGCTTCAAGCTTTATCAAATGGACGTGAAAAGTGCCTTCCTCAATGGACCAATCAAGGAAGAGGTCTATGTTGAGCAACCTCCTGACTTTGAAGACAGTGAGTATCCTAACCATGTTTATAGACTCTCTAAGGCACTTTATGGGCTCAAGCAAGCCCCAAGAGCATGGTATGAATGCCTAAGAGATTTTCTTATTGCTAATGGATTCAAAGTCGGAAAAGCCGATCCTACACTCTTTACTAAAACACTTGCAAATGATTTGTTTGTATGCCAAATTTATGTTGATGATATCATATTTGGGTCTACTAACGAATCTACATGTGAAGAGTTTAGTAGGATCATGACACAAAAATTCGAGATGTCTATGATGGGGGAGTTGAAGTATTTTCTAGGATTCCAAGTCAAGCAACTCCAAGAGGGCACCTTCATTAGCCAAACGAAGTACATTCAAGACATTCTAACCAAGTTTGGGATGAAGGACGCCAAGCCCATCAAGACACCCATGGGAACTAATGGGCATCTCGACCTCGACACGGGAGGTAAATCCGTCGATCAAAAGGTATACCGGTCGATGATATGTTCCTTACTCTATTTATGTGCTTCACGACCGGATATTATGCTTTCCGTATGCATGTGTGCAAGATTCCAAGCCGATCCTAAGGAAGCTCACCTTAGGGCTGTAAAACGAATCTTGAGATATTTAGTTTATACTCCTAAGTTTGGCCTTTGGTACCCCAGGGGATCCACATTTGATTTAATTGGTTATTCCGATGCCGATTGGGCAGGGTGCAAAATTAATAGAAAGAGCACATCAGGGACTTGCCAGTTCTTAGGAAGATCTCTGGTGTCTTGGGCTTCAAAGAAGCAAAATTCTGTGGCTCTTTCAACTGCCGAAGCCGAGTATATTGCCGCAGGCCATTGTTGCGCGCAATTGCTTTAGATGAGGCAAACCCTTAGGGACTATGGTTACAAATTAACCAAAGTTCCTCTTCTATGTGATAATGAGAGTGCAATCCGCATGGCGGATAATCCCGTTGAGCATAGCCGCATTAAACACATAGCCATTCGGTATCATTTTCTAAGGGATCACCAACAAAAGGGGGATATCGAGATTGCATATGTTAGCACCAAAGAACAATTAGCCGATATCTTTACCAAGCCATTGGATGAACAAACTTTTACCAAACTTAGGCATGAGCTATATATTCTTGATTCTAGGAATTTTGAATGACATTTTGCACATAGCTCATATGTATACCTTTGATCATCTCTTTCATGTGCTATGACTAATGTGTTCTTTCAAGTCCATTTCATGCTAAGTCATAGATTGAAAGGGAAAAGGAGTCTTCGGCGAAGACAAGGCTTCCACTTCGCTCCATCGAATCATTCATCCTTTGCCGTCGCTTCGCACTGACTCTCCAACTTTGGTATAATCTTCACTCCTTTACTTCCGTCCTAAGGGGGAGAGAGTAGTTTAAAAGGGCTTGTATTTCACTCAAACATCCGTTTTTGGCGATTCATGCGAAAGGGGGAGAGAGTATTAGCCCAAAGCAAAAGGACCGCACCAGACAGCACCACCACCAATTTCAAAAAATGTAGTCTTTTAATTGGTATTAAAAGAAGTTTTTCAATTAGTATCTTATTTTGATATAATTTCAAATTGGTATACCCTCTTCAAAATTAATATCTAAAACCCTCTTGATCACTAAGAGGAGGATTTCATTAAGGGGGAGTTTTGTTTAGTCAAAGGAAAAGCATTTGAACCAGGGGGAGAAAATTTCAAAACTTGAAAATGCTTCTCAAAATCTTATTCATTTACCTTTGACTATTTGCAAAAGAACTTTGAAAAGAATTTCCAAAACTTTTTGCAAAACAAAACATGTGGTGCAAGCGTGGTCCAAAATGTTAATAAGAAGAAAAGCCATCCATGCGCATCTAGTAAGTAATATTTATTGGTGAAAGGGATTTAGGCTTACACCTAGTCCCTAATTAATTTTGGTGGTTGAATTGCCCAACACAAATAATTGGACTAACTAGTTTGCTCTAGTATATAAGTTATACAGGTGCCAAAGGTTCACAATTAGCCAATAAAAAGACCAAGTATTGGGTTCAACAAAAGAGCAAAGGAACAACCGAAGGCACCTCTGGTCTGGCGCACCGGACTGTCCGGTGTGCCACCGGACATGTCCGGTGCACCAGAGGACTCCAGCGCAAACTCGTCGTCTTCGGGAAAATCCAGAGGCAACTCCACTATAATTCACCGGACTGTCCGGTGTACACCGGACAGTGTCCGGTGCTCCATGGAAGAGCGGCCTCAGGAACTCGCCAGCTTCGGGAAACTGCAAACGGCTGCTCCGCTATAATTCACCGGACATGTCCGGTGTACACAGGACTGTCCGGTGTAACTGCGGGGCAACGACTACTTCACGCCAACGGTCACCTGCAACAGCAATTAATGCGCGCCAGAGCGCGCAGAAGTCAGGCACGTGCGTAGTGGCGCACTGGACACTCTACAGTACATGTCTGGTGCGCCACCGGACATCCAGGCGGGCCCAGAAGTCAGAGCTCCAACGGTCAGAACCCAACGGCTTTGGTGACGTGGCTGGCGCACCGGACATGTCCGGTGTGCACCGGACTGTCCGGTGCACCATGAGACAGACAACCCCACCAAACGGCTAGTTTGGTGGTTGGGGCTATAAATACCCCCAACCACCCCACATTCAAGTCATCCAAGTTTTCCCACTTCAACTACTTACAAGAGCTCTAGCATTCAATTCTAGACACACCAAAGTGATCAAATCCTCTCCAAACTCCACACAACGCCCTAGTGATTAGTGAGAGAGATTTGCTTGTGTTCTTTCGAGCTCTTGCGCTTGGATTGCTTTCTTCCTTCTTTGATTCTTCATTGCGATCAAACTCACTTGTAATTGAGGCAAGAGACACCAATCTTGTGGTGGTCCTTGTGGGAACTTTGTGTTCCAAGCATTTGAGAAGAGAAAGCTCACTCGGTCCGAGGGACCGTTTGAGAGAGGGAAAGGGTTGAAAGAGACCCGGTCTTTGTGACCACCTCAACGGGGAGTAGGTTTGCGAGAACCGAACCTCGGTAAAACAAATCCACGTGTCACACTCCTTATTCGCTTGCAATTTGTTTTGCGCCCTCTCTCGCGGACTCTATTATATTTCTAATGCTAACTCGGCTTGTAGTTGTGATTATTTTGTAAATTTCAGTTTCGCCCTATTCACCCCCCTCTAGGCGACTTTCAATTGGTATCAGAGCTCGGTGCTTCATTAGAGCCTAACCGCTCAAAGTGATATCAGGAGATCACACCAAAAGGGAGATGGAGACCGGCGACAAGCCGACTACGAGTCACGGGAGCACTTCATCGGAAGAGTCCCGCACCAAGAGGAAGGAGAAGAAGAAGGACTCCTCCAAAGGGAAGGAGAAAAGATCTTCTTCACATCACAAAGAGAAGAAGGAAAAATCCTCTTCCCACAAGCCGCATCGGAGTGGGGACAAGAAAAAGAGGATGAGGAAGGTGGTCTACTACGAGACCGATTCTTCATCGACATCCACCTCCGGCTCCGACGCGGCGTCCGTCACTTCTAAGCGCCAAGAGCGCAAGAAGTATAGTAAGATCCCCTTACGCTACCCTCGCATTCCTAAACATACACCTTTACTTTCCGTCCTATTAGGCAAACCACCAACGTTTGATGGTGAAGACTATGCTAGGTGGAGTGATTTAATGCGATTTCATCTAACCTCACTCCACAAAAGTATATGGGATGTTGTTGAGTTTGGTGTACAGGTACCGTCCGTAGGGGATGAAGACTATGATGTGGATGAAGTGGCCCAAATCGAGCACTTCAATTCCCAAGCCACAACCATTCTCCTCGCCTCTCTAAGTAGAGATGAATACAACAAGGTGCAAGGATTGAAGAATGCGAAGGAGATTTGGGACTTACTCAAGACCGCGCACGAAGGTGATGAACTCACCAAGATTACCAAGCGGGAAACGATCGAGGGGGAGCTCGGTCGCTTCCGTCTTCGCCAAGGAGAGGAGCCACAAGATATGTACAACCGGCTCAAAACCTTGGTGAACCAAGTGCGCAACCTCGGGAGCAAGAAATGGGATGACCACGAGGTGGTTAAGGTTATTTTAAGATCAATTATTTTCCTTAACCCTACTCAAGTACAATTAATTCGTGGCAACCCAAGATATACACTAATGACTCCCGAGGAAGTAATCGGGAATTTTGTGAGCTTTGAATGTATGATTAAAGGCTCAAAGAAGATCAACGAGCTTGACGAACCCTCCACATCCGAAGCACAACCGATGGCATTTAAGGCGATGGAGGAGAAAAAGGAGGAGTCTACACCAAGTAGACAACCAATTGACGCCTCCAAGCTCGACAATGAGGAGATGGCTTTAATCATCAAAAGCTTTCGTCAAATCCTCAAGCAATGGAAGGGGAAGGATTACAAATCCCGTTCCAAGAAGGTTTGCTACAAGTGTGGTAAGCCCGGTCACTTTATTGCTAAATGTCCATTATCAAGTGACAGTGATAGGGATAACGATAAGAAGGGAAAGAGGAGAGAAAAGAAGAGGTACTACAAGAAGAAGGGCGGCGATGCCCATGTTTGCCGGGAATGGGACTCCGACGAGAGCTCCACCGAGTCCTCCTCTGACGAGGACGCCGCCAACATCGCCGTCACCAAGGGACTCCTCTTCCCCAACGTCGGCCACAAGTGCCTCATGGCAAAGGACAGCAAAAAGAAGAAGGTTAAATCTAAATCCTCCACTAAATATGAGTCTTCTAGTGATGAAAATGCTAGTGATGAGGAGGATAACTTGCATACCCTTTTTGCCAACCTTAACATGGAACAAAAGGAAAAATTAAATGAATTAATTAGTGCTATTCATGAAAAGGATGACCTTTTGGATTCCCAAGAGGACTTCCTAATTAAGGAAAACAAGAAACATGTTAAGGTTAAAAATGCTTATGCTCTAGAAATAAAAAAGTGTCAAAAACTATCTAGTGAGCTAAGCACTTGCTATGACACTATTACCAACCTTAGAAATGAAAATGCTAAATTAATTGCTAAGGTTGATTCTCATGTTTGTAATATTTCAACTTCCAATCCTAGAGATGATAATGTTGATTTACTTGCTAGGATTGATGAGTTGAATATTTCTCTTGCTAGCCTTAGAGTAGAAAATAAAAATTTGATTGCTAAGGCTAAAGATTTTGATGTTTGCAATGTTACTATTTCCAACCTTAGAAATGAGAATGATATATTACATGCTAAGGTTGTAGAATTAAAATCTTGCAAACCCTCTACATCTAATGTTGAGCATGTTTCTATTTGCACTAGATCTAAAGATGTTGATATTGATGCTATTCATGATCATGTGGCTTTAATTAAACAACAAAATGATCATATAGCAAAATTAGATACTAAAATTGCCGAGCATAACTTAGAAAATGAAAAGTTTAAATTTGCTAGAAGTATGCTCTATAATGGGAGACACCCTGGCATCAAGGATGGCATTGGCTACCAAAGGGGAGACAATGTCAAACTTAGTGCCCCTCCTAAAAGATTGTCTAATTTTGTTAAGGGCAAGGCTCCCATGCCTCAGGATAACGAGGGTTACATTTTGTACCCTGCCGGCTATCCCGAGAGCAAAATTAGGAGAATTCACTCTAGGAAGTCACACTCTAGCCCTAACCATGCTTTTATGTATAAGGGTGAGACATCTAGCTCTAGGCAACCAACCCATGCCAAGTTGCCTAGAAAGAAAACTCCTAATGCATCAAATGATCATGATATTTCATTTAAAACTTTTGATGCATCTTATGTTTTGACTAACAAATCCGGCAAGGTAGTTGCCAAGTTTGTTGGGGGCAAACACAAGAGCTCTAAGACTTGTGTTTGGGTACCCAAAGTTCTTGTTTCTAATGCCAAAGGACCCAAAACCGTTTGGGTACCTAAAGTCAAGAACTAAACTTGTTTTGTAGGTTTATGCATCCGGGGGCTCAAGTTGGATCATCGACAGCGGGTGCACAAACCACATGACAGGGGAGAAGAAAATGTTCTCCTCCTACGAGAAAAATCAAGATCCCCAACGAGCTATCACATTCGGGGATGGAAACCAAGGTTTGGTCAAAGGTTTGGGTAAAATAGCTATATCTCCTGACCATTCCATTTCCAATGTTTTTCTTGTTGATTCATTAGATTACAATTTGCTTTCCGTTTAGCAATTATGTCAAATGGGCTACAACTGTCTATTTACTGATGTAGGTGTCACTGTCTTTAGAAGAAGTGATGATTCAATAGCTTTTAAGGGAGTGTTAGAGGGTCAGCTATACTTGGTAGATTTTGATAGAGCTGAACTCGACACTTGCTTAATTGCTAAGACTAACATGGGTTGGCTCTGGCACCGCCGACTAGCCCATGTTGGAATGAAGAATCTTCATAAGCTTCTAAAGGGAGAGCACATTTTAGGACTAACAAATGTTCATTTTGAGAAAGACAGGATTTGTAGCGCATGCCAAGCCGAGAAGCAAGTTGGCACTCATCATCCACACAAGAACATCATGACAAGTGACAGGCCACTGGAGCTCCTACACATGGATTTATTCGGCCCGATCGCTTACATAAGCATCGGCGGGAGTAAGTACTGTCTGGTTATTGTGGATGATTATTCTCGCTTCACTTGGGTGTTCTTTTTGCAGGAAAAATCCCATACCCAAGAGACCTTAAAGGAATTCTTGAGACAGTCTCAAAATGAGTTCGGCTTAAGGATCAAGAAAATTAGAAGCGACAACGGGACGGAGTTCAAGAACTCACAAATAGAAGGCTTTCTTGAGGAGGAGGGCATCAAGCATGAGTTCTCTTCTCTCTACACTCCACAACAAAATGGTGTAGTGGAGAGGAAGAATCGAACTCTATTGGACATGGCAAGAACCATGCTTGATGAATACAAGACACCGGATCGGTTTTGGGCCGAGGCGGTCAACATCGCCTGCTACGCCATCAACCGGTTATATCTACACCGAATCCTCAAGAAGACATCCTATGAACTCCTAACAGGTAAAAAGCCCAATATTTCATATTTTAGAGTTTTTGGTAGCAAATGCTTTATTCTTGTTAAGAGAGGTAGAAAATCTAAATTTGCTCCTAAAACTGTAGAAGGCTTTTTACTAGGATATGACTCAAACACAAGGGCATATAGAGTCTTTAACAAGTCCTCAGGACTAGTTGAAGTTTCTTGTGACGTTGTGTTTGATGAGACTAACGGCTCTCAAGTAGAGCAAGTTGATCTTGATGAGATAGGTGAAGAACAGGCTCCGTGCATCGCGCTAAGGAATATGTCCATTGGGGATGTGTGTCCTAAGGAATCCGAAGAGCCTCCACATGTACAAGATCAACCATCTTCCTCCACACAAGCATCTCCACCAACTCAAAATGAGGACAAAGCTCAAGTTGATGAAGGACAAGATCAAAGAGATGAGCCACCTCAAGATGACGGTAATGATCAAGGGGGAGATGCAAATGATGAAGACAAGGAGGATGAAGAACCAAGGCCGCCACACCCAAGAGTCCACTAAGCAATACAACGAGATCACCCCGTCGACACCATCCTCGGCGACATTCATAAGGGGGTAACCACTCGATCTCGTGTTGCACATTTTTGTGAGCATTACTCTTTTGTTTCCTCTATTGAGCCACACAGGGTAGAGGAAGCACTCCAAGATTTGGATTGGGTGATGGTGATGCAAGAGGAGCTCAACAATTTCACAAGGAACGAGGTATGGCATTTAGTTCCGCGTCCTAAACAAAATGTTGTAGGAACCAAGTGGGTCTTCCGCAACAAGAAAGATGAGCATGGTGTGGTGACAAGGAACAAAGCTCGACTTGTGGCCAAAGGATACTCTCAAGTCGAAGGTTTGGATTTTGGTGAAACCTATGCACCCGTAGCTAGGCTCGAGTCCATTCGCATATTATTAGCCTATGCTACTTACCATGGCTTCAAGCTTTACCAAATGGACGTGAAGAGTGCCTTCCTTAATGGACCAATCAAGGAGGAGGTCTATGTTGAGCAACCTCCCGGCTTTGAAGATAGTGAGTACCCTAACCATGTCTATAGGCTCTCTAAGGCGCTTTATGGGCTCAAGCAAGCCCCAAGAGCATGGTATGAATGCCTAAGAGATTTCCTTATTGCTAATGGCTTCAAAGTCGGCAAGGCCGATCCTACTTTATTCACTAAAACTGTTGACAATGATTTGTTTGTATGCCAAATTTATGTTGATGATATTATATTTGGGTCTACTAACGAATCTACATGTGAAGAATTTAGTAGGATCATGACACAGAAATTCGAGATGTCTATGATGGGGGAGTTGAAGTATTTTCTAGGATTCCAAGTCAAGCAACTCCAAGAGGGCACCTTCATTAGTCAAACAAAGTATACTCAAGACATTCTAACCAAGTTTGGAATGAAGGATGCCAAGCCCATCAAGACACCCATGGGAACCAATGGGCATCTCGACCTCGACACGGGAGGTAAGTCCGTGGATCAAAAGGTATATCGGTCGATGATTGGTTCATTGCTTTATTTATGTGCATCTCGACCGGACATTATGCTTTCTGTTTGCATGTGTGCAAGATTCCAAGCCGACCCTAAGGAATCACACCTTACGGCCGTAAAACGAATCTTGAGATATTTGGCTTATACACCTAAGTTTGGGCTTTGGTACCCTCGGGGATCCACATTTGATTTGATTGGTTATTCGGATGCCGATTGGGCGGGGTGTAAGATCAATAGAAAAAGCACATCGGGGACTTGCCAGTTCTTGGGAAGGTCCTTGGTGTCTTGGGCTTCAAAGAAGCAAAATTCGGTCGCTCTTTCAACCGCCGAAGCCGAGTACATTGCCGCAGGCCATTGTTGCGCGCAATTGCTTTGGATGAGGCAAACCCTGCGGGACTATGGTTACAAATTAACCAAAGTTCCTCTTCTATGTGATAATGAGAGTGCAATCCGCATGGCGGATAATCCCGTTGAGCATAGCCGCACTAAACACATAGCCATTCGGTATCACTTTCTTAGGGATCACCAACAAAAGGGGGATATCGAGATTGCATACATTAATATTAAAGATCAATTAGCTGATATCTTTACCAAGCCTCTTGATGAACAAACTTTTACCAAACTTAGGCATGAGCTCAATATTCTTGATTCTAGGAATTTCTTTTGCTAAACTCGCACACATAGCTCATAAGTATGCCTTTGATCATATCTCTTTATATATGCTATGACTAATGTGTTCTCAAGAGTATTTCAAACCAAGTCATAGGTATATTGAAAGGGAATTGGAGTCTTCGGCGAAGACAAAGGCTTCCACTCCACTCTACTACTCATCCTTCGCCGTCGCTCCGCTTCACTCTCCATCTTTGGTATAATCTTCACTCATATGTTTTATTTGCCAAAGGGGAGAAAATAGTTAGGGAAGGGCTTATATCTCACTCAAAGTATCCATTTTTGGCGATTCATGCCAAAGGGGGAGAAAGTATGAGCCCAAAGCAAAAGGACCGCACCACCACCCTAATTTTAAAATTAATGAATTTCAATTGGTAAATTTCAAATTGGTATCTCTTTGTGTTCTAAAGGGGGAGAAAGTAGTACTTTCAAAATTAATATCTTAAAACCCTCTTGAACACTAAGAGGAGAATTTATTTGAGGGGGAGTTTTGTTTTTAGTCAAAGGAAAAAGGATTTGAAACAAGGGGAGAAAATTTTCAAATCTTAAATGCTTCTTAAAATCTTATTCATTTACCTTTGACCATTTTGCAAAAGGACTTTAAAAAGAATTTACAAAAAGAATTTGCAAAAACAAAACATGTGGTGCAAGCGTGGTCCAAAATGTTAATAATAAAGAAACAATCCATGCATATCTAGTAAGTAACATTTATTGGCTCAATTCCAAGCAACCTTTGCACTTACATTATGCAAACTAGTTCAATTATGCACTTTTATATTTGCTTTGGTTTGTGTTGGCATCAATCACCAAAAAGGGGGAGATTGAAAGGGATTTAGGCTTACACCTAGTCCCTAATTAATTTTGGTGGTTGAATTGCCCAACACAAATAATTGGACTAACTAGTTTGCTCTAGTATATAAGTTATACAGGTGCCAAAGGTTCACAGTTAGCCAATAAAAAGACCAAGTATTGGGTTCAACAAAAGAGCAAAGGGACAACCGAAGGCACCTCTGGTCTGGCGCACCGGACTGTCCGGTGTGCCACCGGACATGTCCGGTGCACCAGAGGACTCCAGTGCAAACTCGTCGTCTTCGGGAAAATCCAGAGGCAACTCCACTATAATTCACCGGACTGTCCGGTGTACACCGGATAGTGTCCGGTGCTCCAAGGAAGAGCGGCCTCAGGAACTCGCCAGCTTCGGGAAACTGCAAACGGCTGCTCCGCTATAATTCACCGGACATGTCCGGTGTACACCGGACTGTCCGGTGTAACTGCGGGGCAACGGCTAATTCGCGCCAACGGTCACCTGCAACAGCAATTAATGCGCGCCAGAGCGCGCAGAAGTCAGGCACGCGCGTAGTGGCGCACCGGACACTCTACAGTACATGTCCGGTGCGCCACCGGACATCCAGGCGGGCCCAGAAGTCAGAGCTCCAACGGTCAGAACCCAACGGCTTTGGTGACGTGGCTGGCGCACCGGACATGTCCGGTGTGCACCGGACTGTCCGGTGCACCATGAGACAGACAGCCCCACCAAACGGCTAGTTTGGTGGTTGGGGCTATAAATACCCCCAACCACCCCACATTCAAGTCATCCAAGTTTTCCCACTTCAACTACTTACAAGAGCTCTAGCATTCAATTCTAGACACACCAAAGTGATCAAATCCTCTCCAAACTCCACACAACGCCCTAATGATTAGTGAGAGAGATTTGCTTGTGTTCTTTCGAGCTCTTGCGCTTGGATTGCTTTCTTCCTTCTTTGATTCTTCATTGCGATCAAACTCACTTGTAATTGAGGCAAGAGACACCAATCTTGTGGTGGTCCTTGTGGGAACTTTGTGTTCCAAGCATTTGAGAAGAGAAAGCCCACTCGGCCCGAGGGACCGTTTGAGAGAGGGAAAGGGTTGAAAGAGACCCGGTCTTTGTGACCACCTCAATGGGGAGTAGGTTTGCGAGAACCGAACCTCGGTAAAACAAATCCACGTGTCACACTCCTTATTCGCTTGCGATTTGTTTTGCGCCCTCTCTCGCGGACTCTATTATATTTCTAACGCTAACCCGGCTTGTAGTTGTGATTATTTTGTAAATTTCAGTTTCGCCCTATTCACCCCCCCTCTAGGCGACTTTCAATTGGTTTCATTCCAAGCAACCTTTGCACTTACATTATGTAAACTAGTTCAATTCTGTACTTCTATATTTGCTTTGGTTTGTGTTGGCATCAATCACCAAAAAGGGGGAGATTGAAAGGAAAATAGGCTTACACCTTTTCCTAATTGATTTTGGTGGTTGAATTGCCCAACACAAATAATTGGACTAACTAGTTTGCTCTAGATTATAAGTTTTACAGGTGCCAAAGGTTCACAATTGACCAATAAAATGACCAAGAAAGGGTTCAAACAAAGAGAGCAAAAGACAACCGAAGCGTGTCCTGGTCTGGCGCACCGGACTGTCCGGTGTGCCACCGGACAGTGTCCGTTGTACCAGGGAACTCAGCTCCAAACTCGTCACCTTCGGGAAAATCAAAGGGCGCTCCGCTATAATTCACCGGACTGTCCGGTGTGTCAGCGGAGCAACGGCTACTTCAGCGCCAACGGTCGACTGCAACCGCATTCAATGCGCTACAGTGCGCGTCAGAGTCAGAGCAGCGTCAGAAGGCGCACCGGACAGTCTACAGTACTTGTCCAGTGCACCACCGGACAGCCAGAATACCCCACCTGTCAGAGCTCCAACGGTCGAATCCTAACGGCCGGGTGACGTGGCTGGCGCACCGGACAGTGTCCAGTGGCGCACCGGACTGTCCGGTGCGCCATTCGACAGCAGCCTCCACCAAACGGCTAGTTTGGTGGTTGGGGCTATAAATACCCCAACCACCCCACCATTCATTGTATCCAAGTTTTCCACCTTCCAACACCTTACAAGAGCTATAGCATTCAATTCTAGACACAACCAAAGAGATCAAATCCTCTCCCAAGTCCGGAATCACTCCAAATCAAATAGTGACTAGAGAGAGCGACACTTGTGTTCATTTAAGCTCTTGCGCTTGGATTGCTTCTTTTCTTTCTCATTCTTTCTTGTGATTCACTCAATTGTAACCGAGGCAAGAGACACCAATTGTGTGGTGGTCCTTGCGGGGACTTAGTGTCTCGTGTGATTGAGAAAAGAAGCTCACTCGGTCTAAGTGACCGTTTGAGAGAGGGAAAGGGTTGAAAGAGACCCGGTCTTTGTGACCACCTCAACGGGGAGTAAGTTTGCAAGAACTGAACCTCGGTAAAACAAATCCTTGTGTCTCATTCCTTATTTGCTTGCGATTTATTTTTCACCCTCTCTCTCGAACTCGATCATATTTCTAACGCTAACCCGGCTTGTAGTTGTGCTTAAGTTTATAAAAGCCCTATTCACCCCCTCTAGGCGACTTTCAATATATAATATATTTGTATATTATCCTAAATCATATAAGAGATATAGTTATATACTATATTTATGTTATAGCGGTACAAGTAGAAGAGTGTATTATAAGTTGTACATCGGAAAAATAGCATGTATATTTATAGAATCTATTTCTATCTCTCACCCCATGAATTTGAGATATGCTTATATGATAACTTTGGAAAGTGGTGGAATATCACATTCTAAAAAAATAGCCTATTCTATTAGTAAGATTCCAATTCCTCAAAATTAAAGGAAACAAACGGGACCTTAGTGATTTAGTAATTATATGAATGATGTGTGATTCATATTGTGATTCGAGATATCATGCTTGTGTCAAGAAAGTAAGCATCTAGTAGCCAAAAAAAACTATTAGACGAGATTAATATCAATAGTATTACCGACGGCGTTGTATCATAAAATGTTAGAAGAAGCTTTTTCAGCTTGATATCAAGTGCAAGTAAGTGTTTTTGACTATAATTTATATTTATCATTTTATAAGTATTTTTGTAAAAAAAAAGTATTGTGCTCAATAGAAATTGTTTTACGATCGAATGAGTTCTTCAATTATGTGCTCATAAGATTTTATGTGTGTACACATATTACATATAGAGAGAGATGATGGTAGAGGCCCCATATTATTAATTTTGGCTCAAAAGCCTCTGAAATGCATGCAGGCGGGACTTTGTCGTGCAGCAGAGAGCCGAACACGTGGCTCACACACAGCCCTAAAGGTTTTTAGCTGTGCAGGCAGGCATGATGGCCGGGCGTGCTGATGCCGGCTCTTCGAGCAGAGAACGACCTCCTCGATCGCATGCAGTCACCTAGCGCACCAGGCGTCGTGATCCTGGCGCCCTGTTGCCACGCCACGTCCCCGCCCACAGGGTTCCAGACCCGTACTACTCTTTTTTTTTACGTGCCCGGGCGCCGGCGGCACATACAATACGGATGGCGGCACATACAATATAATACGTAAGCAGATTACTGCACTGCACATCCGGCCGGCGGCGGATACTGACACGCACACGACACACGTCGACAGTGTGAACTCCAAGTTCTGCGCGGCACGTCTCTGGATCGCTCGCTACAGCGGCTGGCACGAGGCGCGGGCGGGCGCTGGGATGGGCACGGCGGCGGCAAACGACGCGGTGAGATGAGAGAGAGAGAGCAGAGAAGAATGAAGAAGAAGCCCGGTCGACCCGTTTAAAACGGCTTATTTTCAGCGGTTAGGGTGTAACTATCGAAAATAAGGATTTATTTTTTGCGGCCATGTCAGTGGTCGTCGAAAATAATGTTATTTTTGGTGGTCGTGTCAGTAGCCGTCGAAAATAATGGTGGTCGCCGAAAATAAATGTACAGTGCTATTGTGTCCTGTTGTCCGGCCCGGCCTAGAGCGAGAAGGAGGCACGAGCAAGCCTACAAGGACGACGCTGTCATAGTCCAATGAGAGCAGACGATATCATCTCACTCTCGGTCTGCGTTGGAGCGTTCCCGGTGAGAGACAGGCGATGCGTTGGCGGTGGCGAGACGCGGACAAGAGTGAGGGTCGATAGTGAGGTGGCGGTTTCTAATTGGTTTAGATGGTCACGTCAGCGCTACATATATCTGTCATCCGTTTTAACCGTTTAGAGTCAAAACAAAATAAGAAAAGATTTATTTTTTAAAAAAACTTAAATTGCCATGTACTTCTGTTTTAATTATCATGCACTTTGTAATTTTTAATTTAATAAAAAGTATAATGTAGTGTGATTTTTAAAGATACAACAAATCTACGTGAATTACTTAATTCTAAAATAGAAAAGCCGATATGGCTCTGGGCTAAAGCTACAGCCTGCTGCAGATAACGCACTCGAGCAGCAGGGGCGAGAGTGGAGTCGAGAGCGGTGAGAGGGTGATGGTGCACTGGCACCAACCTGAGGCCTCAACTCCCTTTTCTATGTGGCACAAACAACAAAGTCCACATGATGCGCGAGCACCGTTATTGTCCAACTGTAACTATTGATACTACTCACTCCGCTCGCATGATCCTCGGTTCCATTCTAGAGAGATCTAAACACCGATCTGAGCTGTGTTAGTCATTCTAGTGTGTGTGCTTGTGAGATCTGCTCTTTTGTGTTGTGTTGCTGTGTTTTGCTCTTGTGTGTGGATTCTATTTCTCTCTCTCATTGTTCTTTGGAGTTGTAACTCCCATCAACTTGTTGTTCTTTGGAGTTGTAACTCCCATCAACTTGTGTACGGCTGCAAGAGACTTCAATCTGTAGAGATCCTTGCGAGGAGGTATTAATAAAGAAGAATTGTGGCCTCAAGTTTATCATTAGATCACTTGAGAAGGGCTGGTTGCAATCCTCGTCCTTTGGAACACCACAACGTGGATGTAGGCAAGCATTTGGGGCTTGGCCGAACCACGGAAAAAATCGTTGTCTTGTGTGCTCTACTTTGTTTGCAATTTATTCTTCCTCTCTTATTCTAAGTCTTGATTTCACCTGTGAGATTGCTATAAGTTAATTTCGCATCTAAAGGTGAAAAAAAAACTTCTCTTCTCTCTCATTCTAATTTGATCTGTATTTTGTGCTAGCATCTAATTTAGATTAAGTTTGTTTTTAAGTTCTCTTCTCACTCTCCTATAGATTACTATCACTTATACCTTACAACTTCAAGTTAGAGCAACTCCAATAGCACCTAATATCCAAGTCCCAAACCATATTATAGGAAAAAAAAGAAAAGCAGGTCTCCAACAGCTCCGTACATCGACTCCCAATCACGTCGCCTGCGCAAACCAAGTGCCCGCCTGCGCATATCTCCACCGACGCTAGATGCTCCCAATCCCCCCATGATTTCGTTTTCCCGCGCCATTGTCCTTCCCTTCGCGACTTTATCTGGTCGCGCGCGAGCCGTGGCAGCTGAAGCTAACAATTTGTTCTTGTATGTTCTGAATTCTAAATGGTAAATAATTAAGCTAGCAATTTGTACCTATATGAATACTAACCAGACCTTTTTACCTGTGTTCAAGCGAGCAGTTCAACAACACATTCTGAATAATACCTCTGTTCAAGAGAGCAGTATGTGTGTTTTGAATAATAAACCTAGCACATTTATGGGAGTGGACGATGGGTAACAAACTGGTGGAGATTTATGAACCGGTCAAACAGGTTTGACGTAAACTATATAGAGCTGTTAGAGTACTACTTTTTTTATTGGCCTAAATACTTTTAAGGAGATCCCAATGTCTGTGTTTCGGGAGCTAATTTTTGGTATGTGTTGGAGATACTCTTAGTGCCTATTTATGTCGTTCCCTATACCTTTTCCTATTAAATATCCCATCTCATTTGCTCTCTACACCGACAATTGTTCAGCTTCTACCGCATACTCCTTATGATCATGATGAAACATGGTATTACTAATGTGCTAGACTAAATGAGAAAGCCAATGGGTACTCTTTATAATCACGATGGAACATGGTATTACATATGTGCTAGACTCAATGAGGATGGTAGTCTCAGATTACCAAGAGGATGTGAATATTCTTAACAAGTAATTCTTGTTATTCCAACTTAACTCATGGACCAAGCATCACTCCCCTCCATATGCATGGCCTATAGAATCTTCAACAAAAACAATCATGACCTAAAATAACAACTTATGCTCATGCCAAACTTTATGGTATGTATCAACATGCACATCTTGTATGCTGTTTACCAATAGTACTTAGTAATCTTTTCCCCTTTTAGTGTTACCTGTTGAATAATTAGACAAATTCCAGATTAAATTCTGAATATAAATCATGACCAAATCAGAAGAACTGAAGTAAAAAGTCAAATCAGATGATGCGAACTGATTAGACATACTGATAGATGGCGCGCGCCGGAATCAGCAGGGTCGACGACGTCGAAGCAGCGAAATCAGCAAAGTCGACGAGGTCAGAAGATCACGAGCAGTCGCATGAGGACGCTTCCCAAAAACCTTATCTGTCCTCTCCCGGTGCAGGATCTAGAAGGCGAAGGGTTCCGGAGACCTGCTCTCTTGATCGCAGATGCACGTCTGCGGTCGGGATGAAGAGAACTAGAAGGCGGCTCAGCTATGAAAAGAGGCGAAAGCGAAACTGGAATGATTTGGATGCTGGCTGCCAGGCTCCTTTTATAGGGCCGAGTCCGCGACCAGATAGCTATCTTCGATCTTATCCGCCCGCGAAAATCTCGCGTTCAGTTTAGATTTTATAGCGATCGGTTAGGATTCTAAACTTAACAGCCAAGTAACCAAAAATTCAAACGGCAAAAGGAAGCCGCGCCCCCGCAAGGCGAGGGGCCGGATTTCGGCGGACCATTCACGCGCATGTCGTGCGCCCGCGCCCTTCGCCCCGCCCTGCCCCGGCGAGGCGAGCGAGCGCGCGTGTGGCTCTCCACACTCTCTCCTCTCATCCATGACTTAGTGAGTGAGTGTGGCTTCCATATTTAAGCTAGCTCTACTCCACTAGAACTAGCAATATGGTGCTATTGGTTCCACCTATTCCCTAGCCATACACTTATATGGGCTTTTGAGATTTTCCTGGGATTTATTTGAATTTCTCAATTGGGCCTAGCCCATAAATCCTAACAATCCCCACCAGATCTCAAATACCCATCTGCAGTTTTCGCCACTGTTCACTACTGTTTAATATACTAGTTTTTCAGCAGAGACTGTTAAGTTAAACTTCCGCCTAGAACTCCAAGCTACACCAACCCACAACTTAGACAATGGACTATGCTTTGAATTGCAAGTTTTGCGTGAATGGGTTTCACTTGAAGTCATGACCAGTACTTGGCTACCAGTAGTCCCCTTCTCGGGTGGAGCATATACGTCGTACTCCAAGGTCTCTTCATGAGTTTACTAGAGATCACCCATGTCACACCCGGTTTTGGAAGGCAAACCGAATGCGAACTATGTACGTGCCAGGATCAGAACTCACGTACACAGCGATTACATAAATGAACATCATCGCACAATGCTCGAATAATAACATAAAAGAGTATTAACTTATTACATCACAGAGTCATAGACATCCACATAGTCATCGACTTAACAGTTAGATCAAAGTGCTAAGCGAAACGCAGTAAAGATAAGGCCTTCACAGGCAGCTGACTGGGGGTTGCCGCCAACCCACATCTAGAATTCGTCGTAGTCTTGAAACTCCTGGAAGTCTCCTTCCACGACTTCACCTTCTCCTGAGCAGTGGTTACAATGCGGACAACCTGGTGTTTTGTGGTAAAGCAAGGATGAGTACACATCAACGTACTCAGCAAATGTCCCGTTTGGCTGAAGTGGACTAGCTTTATGTGGGGTTAGGCTCAAGCAGTTGCTTTTAGTTGGTCAGGTATTTATCATTAGTAGAAGCCAGATTTTATCATTAACCAGCCCATGAACCCTTTCCTCATCGAGGAACAACATCATCATATTCGAACCAAAATCATAACATAATCCTTATATCTCGAACCATCTGCATCTCTAATCAAAGAGGATCCCAAGGCTGCTCTTAACCGTGAGCACGGCTGATATATCAGTTTCACTACCCTCTGCAGAGGTCGCACACTTTACCCATGAGCCATGATTCCCTTTCTGCCCGGGGAGAGCTAATCCCCATTGACCACTACCTAGGTGGTCCAGCAGGGTATCACTACGTAGCTTTTACAAAGATTCCCTAGAGATCATAGCTGCCCGTTAGGTTTCTCCAGTTTGATAAACACAGTACCCCTCCCCGCAGGAGAGTGACTAACAAAAAGCAAAACGAAAGAACCTCGGCACTCAGCCTCGGCAGAGCAAGCACTGTGCCTGGACCCCATTGACGGCACGACGGCGAAGCAACTACACCTCTAGTTCCTCTAATTATTTAGCTAAGGGCGCCCCATTTCACCCTCATGGTTGCACTGTTATCCCGGGTGGTCTCTCAACGAACAGGTCCTTACGGAGAGGTACTCAGGAAACAGCCTGAGCCCCCTAGAGTATCACAAGATCATCAACATAACCAGGATAACAGTATCATAAATATTCACATCATGTTCATTGATTAAGTTAAGGCAGTAGCAGAATGCTAACCATAATAGCCCATAAGGTCATCAAGGATAAAGTAAAGTGTAAAGCTAGTCAATCCTTAGGTTTCAAGTAAGTAATGCGGGACAGTGTATTATAAAGTAAATGGGACATAATGGGACTGAGGACACTTGCCTTCACCAAGCTGCTGATCAGGGACTTCCTCTGCAACTGCCTCGGGAAACACAGACTGCTCGTTGTCTACGTAAAGCAATCATTCACACTATGCACTTGGGAAAATAACAAACAAAAACAATATACCAAACATATGCAGCAGAGAGTGGTCACAAGATCATAACAGAAAAGGGATAGGCACTTTGGTGTTCCCTAGGTCTGGGGTAGAGGACTAAACAAAAGATTCATTATTCACTAATCAAGTTTAAGTCAGTGGTGGAATTAAATAATTATCTGGTTTAAGTTCCTAAACTTAAGGGTTTGAGTCTATAAACTTAAGTGCCCCAACTTTTATTAAAGTATACTACCTTTTATTTATCTCAAATAGGGTTCCAATAACCTTAATCCCATCCTAATGATTAACCATTAATTGGAACATGGAAACAGCAGGGAAACATTGCATAAATAAATAGGTAATAATTTTATGAACATTTTGCAATTTGAAGCACCTAATTTGGAGTTCATATGGCAAAGTTATGAATTTTACAAGTTTAGGGGTTAAAAATATACCCTAAGGACCTATTTTGAATTAAATAAAAGGGCTGAGGACTTAACTGCGAAAAACCAGGGACGGCGGGCGCAAAATCCAGAAAACCGAGGGGTTCTTTAAGAAAATGCGCGGGCGAAGGGGTATCGGGCGCTTACAGCCGTTAGATCTCAGATCAACGGCTAGGATTAGATCCTGCGGCGGGCGCGCGGGCGCGCGGCGGCTCGGGGTGGCTGACAGGCAGGGCCGGGCGGACAGCGCGAGCGCGCGGGCGAGCTGACAAGCGGGGCCGGGCGGACAGCGCGAGCGCGCGGGCGAGCTGACAAGCGGGGCCGGGCGGACAGCGCGAGCGCGCGGGCGAGCTGACAAGCGGGGCCTAACGGGCAGAGAGACGGGGCGGGGGAAAACGACTCTGGGCCGTTGGATCTTGGACGGACGGTTGAGGCTGGGTTCGGGTTATTTGAATCCGCGCCGTCCGATCCAAGATAGACGGCGGGGATCGGGTCGGCTGGCTCCCGTCTCCCTCAGCTGGCTGAGGCGGCGGCGCCCGTCCTCGCGGCGAGGAGCTCGCCGGAGACGAGGGAAACGGGGGCCCTGCGGCTCCCGGGGCGACCTGGGTGGCCGGAAAGGCTGGGGAGGGCACGGGGAACTCTCTGGTGGGGTCTGGGTCGGGGCAGGGGCACCGGAGGGGGGCGGTTCACGGTGGAGTGGCTCGGCGGCGGCGCTGAGCGACTCCGGCGAGAAATCAAGCGCGCTAGAATGTAAGACAAGGCGCAATAGGGGCGGGGGAGGTTCCTTACCTCACGGCGAACTCCGAGGACTCCTCGGCGACGACGGAGACGCGACGGTGGCCCGGGTCGACGGCGGCGGCTGCACGGCGGACGACGGGTGAGCGCGGGCAGAGAGAAATAGGGAGGGGGAGAGGGAATTGGGGCGCGTCCCGGGTCGTGGACGTCGGGGCGGAGCTCACCGTGGCAAGGGACGCGGCGGAGCTCCAACGGCGACGAAGGAACAAGCTCGGGCGGTGGCGGTTCGCGGCGATGGAGCTTGGGCGTGCGCGCAGCGAGGGAGAGGGCGAGAGAGAGGGCCGGTTGGTGCGCAAATGAGGGAGGGGGTGAGGGCGAGTGGGACTCGGGGCTCTAGTGGCCGAGGGCGGGGTTGGGGTGAGCTCCCCACGCGCGACGTGGGCGCGGAGACCGCGGGCGCGCGCGACTCGGCGGCGGTTACGCGAGAACGGCGAAGCTGACAAGCCGGGCCCGCGAGCAGAGAGAGAGCGAGGGGGCGGGCGCACGGGAGGCCGGGAGCGCCGACAGGTGGGGCTGGCCGAGCAGAGAGAGGGAGAGCGGGCGCACGGGAGGCCGCTGCGCCGACAGGCGGGGCCCGCTGCGCAGAGAGAGAGAAGGAGCGGGAGGGCGCGCGCGCGAGCTGGGCCTGATGGGCCGAAAGGCTGAGGGGGCGGCGGGTTTGGGCTGCTTTGCCTTTTTCTTTTATTTTGGAATTTCCTTTCTCTTTTCTTTTTATTTTCTCCATTTGATTCAAATTCAAACAAGCCACAAATTCAAACCAAACCTTCCAAGAATTATGCACCAAGCAAAAGTGAAATCTAGGGTTCAACATGATGCAACAATTCATACTCCCTTAGGGTTTAACATAATAAACTATAATTACAAGTAAAATAAGCACTTAGCTCCTATAGAAATGAGAGAGAAAAGAATGAGGAAGGATGAGAAAAGGAAGTAACACCTGAATTTGTGAATATGAGCAAAGAAATTTTATACCCCCAAATTCAGGGTGTTACAAACCTATCCCCCTTAAAAGAATCTCGCCCCCGAGATTCAAGGTTGGTCAGCAAAGAGTTCAGGGTATTTGGCCTTCAGGTCATCTTCTCGTTCCCAAGTTGCTTCTTCCTCCGAATGGTGACCCCATCTGACTTTGCACATTCTGATGGTATTCCTCCGGGTGACTCTGTCTGCAAACTCCAGAATCTGCGTTGGCTTCTCTATGTATGTCAGATCCTCCTGGACTTCCAAACCCTCCACTGGCAACTGTTCTTCTGGTACTCGTAGACACTTCTTCAGTTGCGACACGTGGAACACATTGTGTACTGCCGACAAACTTTCTGGTAGGTCGAGTTGATAAGCCACTTCTCCACGCTTTGCTTGAATCTGATATGGTCCAACGTACCGGGGTGCTAACTTGCCTTTAACTCCGAACCTTCTGACTCCCCTGATAGGTGACACCTTCAGATAGACGTAATCTCTCACTTCGAAACTCAGTTCTCTTCTCCTTCGGTCCGCATAGCTTCGCTGCCTTGATTGTGCTATCTTCAGATTCTCCCGAACCATTTTGATATTCTCTTCGGCTTCACGCAAAATGTCGGGGCCAAACACCTGTCTCTCACCAGGCTGGTCCCAATGCAGTGGAGTCCTACAACTCCGTCCATAGAGTGCCTGAAACGGCGACATCTTCAAGCTGGCTTGGTAACTATTGTTGTAGGAGAATTCTGCATAAGGTAACCTTTTGTCCCATCCTGACTTGTCTTGCAACGCACAGGCTCTCAGCATATCTTCTAGGATCTGATTAGTTCTTTCAGTCTGACCGTCTGTCTGCGGGTGGTAAGCCGAGCTGAAGTTCAAATGTGTGCCCAAAGCTTCTTGTAGCTGCTGCCAAAAATGAGAGGTAAACTGCGTTCCTCGATCTGACACTATCTTCTTCGGCACACCATGAAGGCAAACTATCCGTGACATGTATAACTCAGCTAATGTTGCTCCGGTATATGTGGTCTTCACAGGTATGAAATGGGCCACCTTTGTCAATCGGTCCACAACCACCCAGATGGAATCATAACCGGCCCGGGTACGAGGTAGGCCAACTATAAAATCCATCCCGATCTCATCCCACTTCCACTGAGGAATCCGCAATGGCTGCAACAATCCGGCGGGCCTTTGATGCTCTGCTTTGGTTCTCTGACAGCTATCACAGATGGCAACATATTCTGCGATCTCTCTTTTCATGCCATACCACCAAAACCTCCTCTTTAAATCCTGGTACATCTTTTCACTTCCCGGGTGTATGGAGTAGGCTGTCTCATGAGCTTCCTTTAGGATCAGCTCCCGAATAGGTTTGAGGTCGGGGACACACAATCGGTCCTTGAACCATATTACTCCCTCTTCATCCTCTCGAAAGTCTTTGCCTCTTCCTTCTAAGATCAGCTGCCGGATCTTGTTGATGCTTTCATCATCCTTCTGCCCTTCTTTGATCTCCCGCTCTAGGGTGGGCTCTAATTCCACTGTTACTCCTTGCGTACTGTTCAAAAACCCAAGGCTCAATCTATCGAACTCCTTGGCTAACTCATATGGCATTGGGTACGTGGCCATCATATTGACTTGACTTTTCCTGCTCAGAGCATCTGCAACAACATTGGCTTTGCCTGGATGGTAATGTATCTCCAACTCGTAGTCTTTGATCAATTCCAACCATCTTCGCTGCCTCATGTTTAACTCTGACTGGGTGAATATGTACTTCAGACTTTTATGATCTGTATAAATGTCGCACTTCTGCCCATACAGGTAATGTCTCCAGGTCTTCAAAGCATGAACTACTGCTGCCAACTCCAGGTCATGTGTGGGATAATTTTTCTCATGGATCTTCAGCTGCCAAGATGAATATGCTACCACTCTTCCTTCTTGCATTAGCACGCATCCCAATCCGGTGTAAGAAGCATCACAATACACTGAGAATGGCTTGTGAACATCAGGCAGGACTAACACCGGAGCTGTGGTCAATCTATTTTTCAGTTCTTCAAATGCCTCTTGACACTTTTGGGTCCACTTAAACTCAACTTTCTTCGCTAGTAACGCTGTCATTGGTCTAGCAATCTTTGAGAAGCCTTCGATGAAACGCCGGTAATACCCAGCCATTCCAATGAAACTCTTGATCCCACGAACATCCTTTGGTGCTTTCCAGTTCAGGATATCTGCCACTTTCTTTGGGTCCACTGCCAACCCTTCTTGATTTATGATGTGACCCAGAAACAAGACTTCATGAATCCAGAACTCGCATTTGCTCAGCTTGGCATACAGCTGTTGCTCTCGTAGCCTTTGCAATACCATCTTCAAATGCTCCACATGCTCATCCTCACTTTTGGAATATATGAGAATGTCATCGATAAACACTACCACAAACTTGTCCAGATAATCCATGAACACACTGTTCATCAGGTACATAAAGAAAGCTGGCGCATTTGTCAAACCAAAGGACATAACTGTGAATTCATATAACCCGTACTTGGTGATGAATGCTGTCTTCGGTATGTCCGAGGGTCGGATTCTGAGTTGATGGTAGCCTGACCTCAGATCTATCTTCGAGAATACGCTGGCACCTCTGAGCTGGTCGAACAAATCTTCTATCCTTGGCAGGGGGTACTTGTTCTTGACAGTGACTTCATTCAAGGCTCGGTAGTCTATGCACATCCTTTTGGTACCATCTTTCTTCTCTACAAACAACACCGGAGCGGCCCAAGGCGAGGTACTTGGTCTGATGTAACCCTTCTCTAACATCTCATCTATCTGCTTCTTGAGTTCCACCAATTCTGGTCCAGACACTCGGTAGGCCCTTTTGGAAATGGGGGCGGTACCAGGGATAAGCTCTATGGCAAACTCAACCTTTCTCTCGGGTGGCATACCCGTTAGCTCCTCGGGAAATACGTCCGGAAAGTCCGACACTACCTTGATAGCCTCGAGCGGGTTGGGCTCCTTACTATCAACTGAAATCTGGTGACAGACACCCTCCGCTGATTTAGGCATCCTTAGCTCGGCCACTACCTCTTCTCCTGACGGGGACTTCAATGTTACGGTCCTCTTGTCACAGCTAATATTCGCTTCGTACCTCATTAACCAATTCATCCCTAGAATGACATCTATCCCAGGGGTGTCTATTACTATTAAGTCACTGGGGAACCCTATCCCCCTTATTTCCACCCTTATATTTGAGCATATTTTATCTGTTTGCACCTTGCCACCAACTGAATTAATCCTCATGGGCGGCATCATTGCCTCTACTGAGATGTTATGCAATTCTACCCAGGTTGCAGTGACAAATGAATGAGTTGCACCAGTATCAAATAGCACTTTCGTGGGATGAGATTCGACTGAGAACATACCTACTGCCACATCTGGTGCATCCTAGATCGCTTCGGCCTCCAAGTGGTTCACCTTTCCACGGTTGTACGCTTGGTTACGATTGCCTGCTACCGGCTGCAGCACACCTTGCCTTGTTGGAGCATTGGGGTTGGTCTGCTGCTGTGCCATCTTCTTCGGGCATTGCATCGCCCAGTGGCCTTGTTCTCCACAGTGGAAACATCCTCTGCCTCCTCCTTGTGCTGGGGCTGCTTGGTTGCTCTGGTTTGCTGCTGGGGTAGGAAGGCGAGGTGTCTGGTTGTTCTGCTTCTGATACTGATTACCCCCTTGCTGGCTGTGCTGACGATACTGCTGTTGCTGTTGCTGTTGATACTGCCTCTGAAACTGCTGCTGATGCGGACGCTGATTTTGATTCTGATATCCCTGTGGGTGACCGGGCCTGCCTTGCTAAGATGAACTGCCTGAGAAACGTGGACGGCTGATGCCTCCGGTCTGGGGTCCGCTCATCTTGCGCTTCCGATCTTCCATATCCTTACGCTTCTTCTCAGTCATAACTGCCCTGTCGATCAGGTGCTGGAAGGTGGGGAAGGTGTGGTTCATCAGCTGGTAATGCAGGGGATCCACCAAACCTCTCATGAACCTGTACTGCCTTTTAGCATCAGTGTTGACATCCTCAGGTGCATAACGAGATAGCTGCAGAAACTTGTCTCTGTACTCACTAACAGACAGGGGTCCCTGCTTCAGAGCCAGAAACTCCTCCTTCTTCACGATCATCAGTCCCTCTGGCACATGGTACCTGCGGAAACTCTCGCTGAATTCCTCCCAAGTGATGGCTTCGGGGTCAGCATGTGTGGCGAGGTAGGACTCCCACCAGGACTGGGCTGCTCCCCTTAGCTGACGGGGGCCATACAGAACCTTCTCCCTGTCGTCACATTGAGCGGTGCACAGTTCTCTCTCCACTGCGCGCAGCCAGTCTTCTGCATCCATGGGGTCGGCAGAATGGGCGAAGGTAGGAGGGTGCCCTCTCATGAACTCACCACGCTTATCCCGTGGCATCTGGGGCATCTGCACTTGCATTTGGGGTTGGGGTTGCTGTTGAGCCTGCTGCATAGCTGCCAGAGTCTGCCCAATGGCCTGCACTGCCTGAGTCTGCATCAAGAACATCTGCTCCACTGTCATCGGGGGTGGCGGGGGAGGCTGCCTCGGTTGCTCCTCCTGCTGGTCATGCTGCTCTTGCTGAGCACGCCTGTTGCATCGGCGCCTGTTGTCAGACATCTGTGGGAGACATTCATACATCAGCATTGATCTTACAATCCTCCAGCATAAGAAAAGAGAACACAGAATTCTTCATGACACTGAGTGAACAAAAAGTTTCACTGATCCTCATAATGATTCAACACAGCTTCCCAGATAAGAAGGAAAGTAGAAGTAAATGGCTTCCCGACTAAATAACTGACTTTATTAACATTATAACTAGGCCAAGCTGCAGGGGAAACCCACAGGTTGGCGACAGTCATTACAAAGACCCAAATCCAGCACAAGTTCATCATAACAAGCATGCAAGCAACTGATAAGCAAACTAAGCTAATTGGGAGCAACTGATAAGCAAACTAAAATGACTATCTAAGACTGAGACATCTGATTTAAGGATTATTACAAAATTCGACGCTAACGATCTAAGGATCCAAATCTATCCTGGTCTTACAGACAGGGGAACCATAAGTGTGGTGACCTCGTGGCGGCGAGCGGTATGGGTGCTGAGTCCCAACAGGAGCGGGAGAACCACCCTCCTGGTGATGGCGCTCTGCCAGCTCAGCACGCAACTCCGCAATCTCCGTTCGAGCCCTGCTCAGCTCGTCCAGAGAGTGATCCAGCTCAGTGTTAAGCACTGCGACTAGGTTGACTGTGCTGCTCAACCTAGGGTTAGCCTCACCAACAGGGGAGACAACCACACTCTCTGTGCTGCCAGTAGGGCGGCGGGGGTAGTACCGAAGGTTAAGACCGTCGGCCACGCCACCGAACAAAGAACAGTACTGGGAGAGTGCACGTCGTGCTGCATCCTGCATAGCCGCCTCTGCAGTGTCCCTCTCGGAGATGGAATAGTGCTCCGAAACGGCCTCCGCACCCCGGAGGTCATCCTCCGGACGGTGAACTAGGCAGGTAGCCTCCCAGCGGTCCGGGTACCTCCCGCGACTGTGCTGGTAGACCACACAACGATACTCGATCGACCAGGTGTGCCGGTCGAAAGCCTGGCGCAGCAAGGTGTCGAGTGCGTCGTGGAAGTGACAACCGCGAGCGGCGTCACGGGTGATGGGTCGGGCGACCCATCCTTCCGCCTCCTGCGGCTCAGAAGACTCCGTGCTGTGGTCTGAGTCGTCGTCGTCGGGGTCTCCTCCAGGTCCTCCTCCAGTAGCTCCTCCAACAGCCGGGACGTCCCGCGGTGGTGCAAGGGGCGCCTCCAGCTGGGCAACAGAGGAACGGGGCCTCACGGACTCCACCTCATGCTGGGATGAGGAGGAAGAGCCCTGCTGCTCTCTGTGCTGGCGTCGGCGTTCCTGCTCCTCACGCAGGCGGTGGTGCAGTCTCTCCAGGTGACTCGACTGACCGGTCACGGTGCGGTGCAGGGGACGCTCCGCAAGTCGAGACGGCAGGAAAGGAATCACCGACTTACGTGCAGTGTGTCTAAGACGAGCCATCTACAAAAGACACCGTAAGCATAAGAGTAAGAGCAGAATTAATATGACAAGTGAATAAACCATAGACAGAATAAGATAAAAATTTTTACCAAGGTATACTATAGTATATATATATATGTAGTAAAACATAGGGTTGGTCGAGATGACCGACTTTTGAAGTAACATCAGAGGTCAAGGTGAGAGGGAAGGTCAATAGTCCTTAGTACGACCAGTGCTACTCTAGGTCAGCGGTCCTACAGTCAGCACGGCTTTGATACCACTTATGTCACACCCGGTTTTGGAAGGCAAACCGAATGCGAACTATGTACGTGCCAGGATCAGAACTCACGTACACAGCGATTACATAAATGAACATCATCGCACAATGCTCGAATAATAACATAAAAGAGTATTAACTTATTACATCACAGAGTCATAGACATCCACATAGTCATCGACTTAACAGTTAGATCAAAGTGCTAAGCGAAACGCAGTAAAGATAAGGCCTTCACAGGCAGCTGACTGGGGGTTGCCGCCAACCCACATCTAGAATTCGTCGTAGTCTTGAAACTCCTGGAAGTCTCCTTCCACGGCTTCACCTTCTCCTGAGCAGTGGTTACAATGCGGACAACCTGGTGTTTTGTGGTAAAGCAAGGATGAGTACACATCAACGTACTCAGCAAATGTCCCGTTTGGCTGAAGTGGACTAGCTTTATGTGGGGTTAGGCTCAAGCAGTTGCTTTTAGTTGGTCAGGTATTTATCATTAGTAGAAGCCAGATTTTATCATTAACCAGCCCATGAACCCTTTCCTCATCGAGGAACAACATCATCATATTCGAACCAAAATCATAACATAATCCTTATATCTCGAACCATCTGCATCTCTAATCAAAGAGGATCCCAAGGCTGCTCTTAACCGTGAGCACGGCTGATATATCAGTTTCACTACCCTCTGCAGAGGTCGCACACTTTACCCATGAGCCATGATTCCCTTTCTGCCCGGGGAGAGCTAATCCCCATTGACCACTACCTAGGTGGTCCAGCAGGGTATCACTACGTAGCTTTTACAAAGATTCCCTAGAGATCATAGCTGCCCGTTAGGTTTCTCC
Source organism: Zea luxurians (assembly GCA_029449295.1). Classification (NCBI taxonomy): domain Eukaryota; kingdom Viridiplantae; phylum Streptophyta; class Magnoliopsida; order Poales; family Poaceae; genus Zea; species Zea luxurians. Next base: position 6,541,120 of record JAOPSE010000109.1, read on the forward strand.
AGTTTGATAAACACAGTACCCCTCCCCGCAGGAGAGTGACTAACAAAAAGCAAAACGAAAGAACCTCGGCACTCAGCCTCGACAGAGCAAGCACTGTGCCTGGACCCCATTGACGGCACGACGGCGAAGCAACTACACCTCTAGTTCCTCTAATTATTTAGCTAAGGGCGCCCCATTTCACCCTCATGGTTGCACTGTTATCCCGGGTGGTCTCTCAACGAACAGGTCCTTACGGAGAGGTACTCAGGAAACAGCCTGAGCCCCCTAGAGTATCACAAGATCATCAACATAACCAGGATAACAGTATCATAAATATTCACATCATGTTCATTGATTAAGTTAAGGCAGTAGCAGAATGCTAACCATAATAGCCCATAAGGTCATCAAGGATAAAGTAAAGTGTAAAGCTAGTCAATCCTTAGGTTTCAAGTAAGTAATGCGGGACAGTGTATTATAAAGTAAATGGGACATAATGGGACTGAGGACACTTGCCTTCACCAAGCTGCTGATCAGGGACTTCCTCTGCAACTGCCTCGGGAAACACAGACTGCTCGTTGTCTACGTAAAGCAATCATTCACACTATGCACTTGGGAAAATAACAAACAAAAACAATATACCAAACATATGCAGCAGAGAGTGGTCACAAGATCATAACAGAAAAGGGATAGGCACTTTGGTGTTCCCTAGGTCTGGGGTAGAGGACTAAACAAAAGATTCATTATTCACTAATCAAGTTTAAGTCAGTGGTGGAATTAAATAATTATCTGGTTTAAGTTCCTAAACTTAAGGGTTTGAGTCTATAAACTTAAGTGCCCCAACTTTTATTAAAGTATACTACCTTTTATTTATCTCAAATAGGGTTCCAATAACCTTAATCCCATCCTAATGATTAACCATTAATTGGAACATGGAAACAGCAGGGAAACATTGCATAAATAAATAGGTAATAATTTTATGAACATTTTGCAATTTGAAGCACCTAATTTGGAGTTCATATGGCAAAGTTATGAATTTTACAAGTTTAGGGGTTAAAAATATACCCTAAGGACCTATTTTGAATTAAATAAAAGGGCTGAGGACTTAACTGCGAAAAACCAGGGACGGCGGGCGCAAAATCCAGAAAAACCGAGGGGTTCTTTAAGAAAATGCGCGGGCGAAGGGGTATCGGGCGCTTACAGCCGTTAGATCTCAGATCAACGGCTAGGATTAGATCCTGCGGCGGGCGCGCGGGCGCGCGGCGGCTCGGGGTGGCTGACAGGCGGGGCCGGGCGGACAGCGCGAGCGCGCGGGCGAGCTGACAAGCGGGGCCGGGCGGACAGCGCGAGCGCGCGGGCGAGCTGACAAGCGGGGCCGGGCGGACAGCGCGAGCGCGCGGGCGAGCTGACAAGCGGGGCCTAACGGGCAGAGAGACGGGGCGGGGGAAAACGACTCTGGGCCGTTGGATCTTGGACGGACGGTTGAGGCTGGGTTCGGGTTATTTGAATCCGCGCCGTCCGATCCAAGATAGACGGCGGGGATCGGGTCGGCTGGCTCCCGTCTCCCTCAGCTGGCTGAGGCGGCGGCGCCCGTCCTCGCGGCGAGGAGCTCGCCGGAGACGAGGGAAACGGGGGCCCTGCGGCTCCCGGGGCGACCTGGGTGGCCGGAAAGGCTGGGGAGGGCACGGGGAACTCTCTGGTGGGGTCTGGGTCGGGGCAGGGGCACCGGAGGGGGGCGGTTCACGGTGGAGTGGCTCGGCGGCGGCGCTGAGCGACTCCGGCGAGAAATCAAGCGCGCTAGAATGTAAGACAAGGCGCAATAGGGGCGGGGGAGGTTCCTTACCTCACGGCGAACTCCGAGGACTCCTCGGCGACGACGGAGACGCGACGGTGGCCCGGGTCGACGGCGGCGGCTGCACGGCGGACGACGGGTGAGCGCGGGCAGAGAGAAATAGGGAGGGGGAGAGGGAATTGGGGCGCGTCCCGGGTCGTGGACGTCGGGGCGGAGCTCACCGTGGCAAGGGACGCGGCGGAGCTCCAACGGCGACGAAGGAACAAGCTCGGGCGGCGGCGGTTCGCGGCGATGGAGCTTGGGCGTGCGCGCAGCGAGGGAGAGGGCGAGAGAGAGGGCCGGTTGGTGCGCAAATGAGGGAGGGGGTGAGGGCGAGTGGGACTCGGGGCTCTAGTGGCCGAGGGCGGGGTTGGGGTGAGCTCCCCACGCGCGACGTGGGCGCGGAGACCGCGGGCGCGCGCGACTCGGCGGCGGTTACGCGAGAACGGCGAAGCTGACAAGCCGGGCCCGCGAGCAGAGAGAGAGCGAGGGGGCGGGCGCACGGGAGGCCGGGAGCGCCGACAGGTGGGGCTGGCCGAGCAGAGAGAGGGAGAGCGGGCGCACGGGAGGCCGCTGCGCCGACAGGCGGGGCCCGCTGCGCAGAGAGAGAGAAGGAGCGGGAGGGCGCGCGCGCGAGCTGGGCCTGATGGGCCGAAAGGCTGAGGGGGCGGCGGGTTTGGGCTGCTTTGCCTTTTTCTTTTATTTTGGAATTTCCTTTCTCTTTTCTTTTTATTTTCTCCATTTGATTCAAATTCAAACAAGCCACAAATTCAAACCAAACCTTCCAAGAATTATGCACCAAGCAAAAGTGAAATCTAGGGTTCAACATGATGCAACAATTCATACTCCCTTAGGGTTTAACATAATAAACTATAATTACAAGTAAAATAAGCACTTAGCTCCTATAGAAATGAGAGAGAAAAGAATGAGGAAGGATGAGAAAAGGAAGTAACACCTGAATTTGTGAATATGAGCAAAGAAATTTTATACCCCCAAATTCAGGGTGTTACAACCCAGATCTCATAGACTGCAACGTTAGATAGTCTAACTCATATAGGTGTGTTCTTTCAAGAATGTTCTGCAGGACAACATCTTTGCTAATACAAGCCAACAGAACACATTAAGGCACAAAGCCAACCTGCCTTACAGCATTTGAGAGTATTACATCTTTACTTAGAGAGGGTCAAAGGTTACTCTCCTCAGTTCACCAATGGCTTGTTCTTACCAGGACCTAATTCACGGGATCTCCGATCACATAGACTGGGTTTCCACCATGGCAACTTATACGGGTCTCATACCCATCTCTCTCGATGCGATTTCTATCACATTACGTGGTAGTCCCTTGGTAAAAGGATCTACCAGATTTTTATCTGTTGAAATATGTCACACTTATAACTCCGGAGTTTCTCAACTTTCTGAAAGACTTTAATCGTCTTTTGACATGTCTTGATGACTTCCCTGTTGGAACCCAAGCATTGTTGTGGCTTCTTGGATCAGCCGGCGTTTGCAAGATGCGAGGAGCGCAATTACCATGCCGGTGCCTGAGCTCCTGGTATGCACAGACACACACTTGGATGAACACAGGGGAATGATATTTTTGTCTGGGCAACTGCCTCAGTTGTTCTCTGGATGCACTAGTATTGCTCAAAAAACAGAGAGTACAAAGGCATGAAGCCTGGCTTATCCCGTCGCACGAGCACGCTCCACGATCTCCCTGATTTTCGGTGGTGACCGTGGACTGCGTAGCGCAGACGTCGCAACGGGTAAGCACAACCACTTGGCGGTCACGACGTGATCTGGGCGCGCACCAGTCACCCGCGATATCTACGCCACTCACAACAATACTGAAAACGTAAACTAATGTTCCAACGAGATTACAGAGAGCTAACTGAAAGCTACTAGACTTATTCAAAATAGAGACTAACAAATCACCCCCTTAATCTTGTTGGACCCGAACAACACCCAGTCTTGATCTCAGCTCGACAAATCTAACCCTGCCCAAAGGCTTCATGAGAATGTCAGCCAACTGATCTTCAGTCCCAACATGGTCCACAACAACCACTCCTTTTTCCATGCAATCTCGAATATAGTGGTAGCGAGTATCAATATGCTTGCTTCTGTCATGATGTACTGGATTCTTGCTCAACTCTATTGCTGACATATTGTCCACCAATAGTTTAAACCTCTAAGTGCCTTCTTGAGTGATATCTGCAATAAGCATGCTTAACCACACACCCTGACAGGCTCCAAGAGCAGCAGCAACGTATTCTGCCTCACATGACGACAATGCAACAACCCTTTGCTTCTGAGAAGACCAGGTCACTAAGTTTGAACCCAGAAAGAACAAGATACTTGAGGTACTCTTTCTATGCACAAGTTCACCTGAACAGTCACTGTCTGTATATCCAAGTAGGGACAGTCCAGCACTCTCACCTTTCCTGAGTTTCACTCCGAGGTCAAGTGTTCCTGCAATATACCTGATAATCTTCTTCACTGCAGACCAGTGTTCCTTCCCTGGAGCTTCCATGAATCTGCTAACTAAGCCCACCGCAAAAGAAAGATCAGGCCATGTGTTTACTAAATATCTTAGGCTGCCAATTATGCTTCTGAATTTTATTGCATCTCTTTCAGTCCCCTTACTTGCAGTAGTAAGTCTGATACGCTGCTCCATCGGTGTGTCGGTTGGATTACAGTTAGCCATTTGTGGTGATTCAACAATTTTTGCTACATATGATCTTTGGCTGATGGTAATAGTATCTGAACATTGCTTCACTTCCATCCCCAAGTAATAGGTGAGTAATCCTAAATCACTCATATTGAAGGTTTGCATCATTTGCTTCTTAAACTCTGCTATCTTCTTTATAGATGGCCCACAAATGATCAGATCATCCACATAAACTCTGTAACTGCAATCAACCCCAAGTGAGGGTTTTGGTGATTTAATGACAAAACAAATAAGGGTACTAACAGTTTTTGTTTCCAATGTCTGATTACAAAGAAACAGGAACTTAAGGAAGCACCAAGGACTTCATGCAACAGACGTATAAAATTTTATGTAAAATCTTGAGTTGCATGATGTAATTCTTCCTTATTCTTTTCCGCACAACTAAAGGTGTTTTCTATAGCTCAAGTCCCCAAATTCAAAAGGTATTTTTAAAAACCAAAAATCACTTTAACATTATTTGGTTGACCATGTTTAGGTTTGAGAAACCTAGAGTGTTCTTGCTGAAAAGCAGCTGAACTTCTTCAACTGCAGCTGAGCTTTCCAGCTGAACTTAACTTCAGCTGAGTTGAGCTTCTTCAGCTGCAGCTGAGCTTTTCAGCTGAGCTGGACTTCAGCTGAGTTGAGCTTTCAACTCTAGCTGAACTTCAACTTCAGCTGTGGACCTCTTTGACCATACACCAGCTGAACTTGCCCCCGGGCAACTGAGCTAGGGTTTTCTCTCCTAAACTCTCTGGTCTAGACCAGCTGAACTGGTCCTGGGGGGCAGTTCAACTGGTCTCTAACCCCTCTGACTTCTGACCTGCAGTCTGCCAATCAGACTGGCAGTCAGGTCATCTGGGTTGTCAGGGGGCGGTTCAACCAGCCTAGGGGGCAGTTCAACTGGTCCTGTCCTGTCTGCCCAGCCTGCAGGTCAGTCTGCCAGTCAGTCTGGCAGTCAGACTGGCAGACAGTCTGCTAAGCTGTCAGGGGGCGGTTCAACCACCCTAGGGGGCGGTTCAACCGGTTTTCTGCGGGGTTCCTGGTCAAACGGCTAGTTTTGAGCCGTGACTATAAATAGAACCCTCTCTCCCCCTTCTTCAATGCTGCTGTACACTTACACATTTATTGCTCACCTAACTTGAGACAAAGCACTCCATTCTCCCATCTCTCTCACACTTAAATCTTCCTCAAGATTCAACCTTGTTGGAGGAGCTCTTGGGTGTGAGGTTTGTGCTTGTACTCACGATTTGGCTTTCCTCTCCCATCTCTTTTAAAAGACTTGAGCTTGTGCAAACCCCTCTTGTGCTTTCTTGGTGTTCTTTAAACCCTAGGTTTCAAGATCTTTTGAGGTTGCTTGGGAGTCTCCAAATTTGTGGACGACCCCAAGAAGTTTGTATCACCCGCTCCTTGAGCTGAGATAAGAAGAGATTGCCTTGACCTTTGTGGTCGGCTTTTGGAGGATTAGGGTTGAAAAAGACCCGGCCCTTTGTGGGCTCCTCAACGGGGAGTAGGACACCTTTGTGGTGTGGCCGAACCTCGGATTGTGTCTTGTGTTCTTGCTTGTCTTTAACTTAAGATAGTTTTACTTGCAAGACTGACATATAGATTTTTCCGTAGAGTATATCTAGAAGTGAAATAGCCTTTTCATATTCATCTTCTCATTTTAACTTAGCTATACCTTACTTCTCAAAAGAACTCGCAAAATACTTTTTCGAGTAGATTATAGTCTAAAGTTTATAATACAGTTGGATTGGTTCAGAGTGGTTCAACTTGCGCACGTAGTTGTTGAACCGGACTGCACCAGTCGAACTGTGTATTTAACAATCTTTCGAAGTTTGTTGTGAAAATTTTCAGATTAGCCTATTCACCTCCCTCTAGGCTACTTTCAATTGGTATCAAAGGTTCGTACCTTGTTTTGTGCTTAACCGCGTGAGGAAACGATCATGTCTACTCAACGGGACCATGTGGATCCTATCCTTGAGGAAATCCCCGTCACATCCTCCGGTGAGGAAGTGGACTCCAAGGTCCTCGACCTCGCCACGAAGATTGCCAAGAAGATGTTCCTCAAGATGAAAGAGGAAGATGCTAAGAAAAAGGCCGAAGAAGATAAAGGTAAGGGAAAATTTGAATACAATGATGACTTGGTAGATCTTTTGGTGTCAAAGGTGTTGAGCAAAGTAAGTATCACCACCGAAGAATCATCCACCAAAAGTAAAGGTAACAAATTCAGTAAAGTTCAATTTGATTACTCTAGAAATTTTATCCCCAACTTCTCTTCCGCCCCACTTGGAAAGTTACCAACTCTTAGTGAGTTGAACTATGACGAGTGGGCCGACAAGATGAAGTCGCATTTAATCGGTGTACATCCTAGTCTTTGGGAGATTGTCAATGTAGGTATGTATAAGCCCGCCCAAGGAGAAGAGATGACTCCGGAAATGATGCAAGAAGTTCACCGCAATGCTCAAGCAGTGAGCATAATTAAAGGAAGTCTTTGTCCGGAAGAATATCGGAAAGTTCAAGGAAGAGAAGATGCCTGTGACATTTGAAATATTCTTAAAATGTCACATGAAGGAGATCCCAAAGCTAAGAGACATAGAATTGAAGCTTTGGAGAGTGAGCTTGCTAGATATGATTGGACTAAGGGTGAGTCGCTTCAATCACTCTTTGATCGGTTGATTGTATTAGTAAACAAAATAAGAGTGCTTGGAAGTGAAGATTGGAGTGACTCCAAGGTCACAAGACTATTCATGAGAGCATACAAAGAAAAGGACAAGAGTCTAGCAAGGATGATAAGGGATCGTGATGACTATGAGGAAATGACGCCTCATCAATTATTTGCAAAAATTCAACAACATGAATTCGAGGAAGCCCCAATCAAGGCAAGAGACTCTCATGCCTTGATCTCAAATGAACAAGACACCCCCAAGAAGAACAAAGACCACAAGGCAAAGAAAGTGGTCGATACATCAAGTGATGAAGATAGCTCAAGTGATGAAGACACAACTATGTTCATCAAAACATTCAAGAAATTTGTAAGGAAAAATGACAAGTTTCAAAGGAAAGGAAAGAAGAGGGCATGCTATGAATGTGGCCAAACCGGTCATTTCATAGCGGATTGTCCTAACAAGAAGGAACAAGAAGCCAAGAAGGAATACAAGAAGGACAAGTTCAAAAAGGGAGGCAAGACCAAGGGATATTTCAAGAAGAAGAAATATGGTCAAGCCCATATTGGTGAAGAATGGAACTCCGATGAAGAGAGTTCTAGCTCCGAAGAAGAGGAAGTGGTGGCAAACGTTGCCATCCAATCTACTTCAAGCTCGCAACTCTTCACCAACCTACAAGACGACTCCTACACTCCAACTTGCCTCATGGCAAAAGGAGATAAGGTAACCTTATTTAGTAATGGTTTTCCAAATGATGATGATGATGAACAAATTGCCATGAAGAATAAAATGATTAAAGAATTTGGCTTAAATGGATATAATGTTATCACCAAATTAATGGAGAAGCTAGATAAAAGAAAAGCAACTCTTGATGCTCAAGAAGACTTGCTCATCCTTGAAAAGGAGAGAAACCTAGAGCTTCAAGAATTGCTACTCAATAAAGATGAAATGCTAGATGCCTTGACTAAGGAAGTATCTTTAGTCAAGATAACTATAGAGGATAAAGAAAAAGAAGTAATCAATATGAAAACCTCTATAGCTAATCTTGCAAATGAAAAGGATGCACTTGAATCAAGCATGTTAAGCTTGAATGTCCAAAATCAAGAACTTCAAGTGCAACTTGAAAATTGCAAGAGCATCAACGCCTCATCTTTATTGATTGAATCTAAGTCTAGCTCCTCAAATTATACCATTTGTAAACATTGTGTCAAATACCATGCTTCTTGTTGTTTGACTAACTATGCAAGGAAGAAAAGCCCACAGGTTAAGGTCAAAGAAATTTTGAAGAAATGCTCTAGCAATGATGGGTTAAAGAAAGTTGAACCCAAGTACAAATCCTTAAAGCCCAACAATGGGAGAAAAGGGGCTTGGGTACAACTCACATAAGGTAAACCCTAGCATAGAGCATAAGGGATGGAGATCCCCCAAGTTCATAGAGGGAACCACCCTATATGATGCCTTGGGGAGGATTCATTCCTCAAATGACAAGTCAACTCAAGCAAAGGTAAACTTGAGTTATACAAAAGACAAGATGAAGGATGTGGGCTCCACAAGTGGAGAAAAGTTTAGAGCTCCCATTTCGCATTCTTACCTTTGTGATTATATGTATGACTTGGGATTCAAGGAAACTAGTTGTTAAATATGTGGGTGCCTACACTAAAAGAAAAGTCTTGAAAAGAAGTTTGTGGGTACCCAAGGCTATAACTAACACTGCAGGACCCAATTCAATTTGGGTACCTAAAAGCATAGCCTAAATTTGTTTTGCAGGTCTACTCCTCCGGTGGGTCAAGCTGGGTGCTTGACAGTGGATGTACAAATCACATGACCGGGGAGAAAGACATGTTTCACTCCTTGAAACTAACCCAAGAAACACAAGAAATTGTGTTTGGGGATAGTGGCAAGAGTGAAGTGATTGGTGTTGGTAACATTCCTATCTCTGACCACCAATCACTTTCAAATGTTTTGTTAGTTGATTCATTAAGCTATAACTTGATGTCCGTTTCACAACTTTGTGGAATGGGATATAATTGCCTATTTACTGATGTTGATGTGAAGATTCTTAGAAGGGAGGATTCCTCTGTTGCTTTTACAGGTCGCTTGAAGGGCAAACTCTATCTTGTTGATTTCACAACTAGTAGAGTGACACCTGAGACTTGTTTAGTGGCAAAATTCAACAAGGGTTGGCTTTGGCATCGCCGGCTAGCTCATGTTGGCATGAGGAACTTGGCCAAACTTCAAAAGGATAATCACATTATTGGACTAACAAATGTCATGTTTGAGAAAAACAAGGTATACAGCGCATGTCAAGCGGGGAAGCAACACGGCGTTCCACATCAATCAAAGAACGTGGTCACAACCAAGAGGCCTTTGGAGCTTCTTCACATGGACCTCTTTGGACCTGTGGCTTACATCAGTATTGGTGGTAGTAAGTATGGCTTAGTTATTGTTGATGATTTTTCTCGCTTCACCTGGGTTTTCTTTTTGAGTGACAAAGGTTAAACCCAAGAGACCTTGAAGAAATTCATGAGAAGAGCTCAAAATGAGTTTGAGCTTAAAATCAAGAAAGTGAGAAGTGACAATGGGACAGAATTCAAGAACACAGGTGTCGAAGAATTCCTAGGCGAAGAAGGAATCAAACATGAGTTCTCGGTTCCCTACACTCCACAACAAAATGGTGTTGTGGAAAGGAAGAACCGAACACTAATTGAAGCCGTTAGAACCATGTTGGATGAGTACAAGACCCCTGTCAATTTTTGGGCAGAGGTGGTCAACACCGCCTGTCATGCAATCAACCGCCTTTATCTTCACAAGATCTACAAGAAGACTGCCTACGAACTTCTCACTGGTAACAAACCTAAAGTTGATTACTTTAGAGTATTTGGTTGTAAATGCTTTATTCTTAACAAGAAAGTCAAGAGCTCTGTAACACCCCGGGGTCCACAAACACCCCAGAATGCTACTAAACTACACATCTAACATTCGTATATAAAATTTCGACAACATCTCCTTTGAAAATTGCATAAACGGGGAAGCAACAAAGTATAAATAGATATCATGATAAGAAAACATAATAGACATTAATAGTTTGCTAGCAATGGGAAGACAACCATAACGACATGAGCTAAATTAACCAGTGCGCACAACTAGTTAGAAACAAACATCCTTTGACAAGAAGCTTCTAATTAAATCATGACTGCGCCTAAGCAACGTTATTATAAGAGTGAAGGTGGATGTGCTGCTACTTCCCACTTCCCTTGATGAGCAACAAGCACCTGCATTGAGTAATGCAAGAGTGAGATGAAACATCTCAGCAAGCGAATTATTTTGACGAGATATTTAAACCACAAATTGAATTCATCAACATTTTAAAAGAGTCACAATTAAAATCAGAAATACTTGTAGATATAGAACTCAGTAGTCCCACTATAACCAATACCATCTCATTTCCTCGAACAACCACAATAGGTTCTATAACACTTCCCTGCGTCAACAATAATACCTGCAAATATCACTTCAATGTATGCATAGGAATGCAATGTGTAGGTACTCTATCTTCATACCTCTGGGGGTATAAAACCACAACATCTGCAAATATCACTTCAATGAATGCATATGAATGCAATGCATATGTCCTCTGCCTTCATACCTCTAAGGGTATGAAGCCGCATCGTACCCCTCCTCAGGCAACGTACGATGCTAAATTGTACCGGTACGGTCGGACCATAGGTCACGACAAAACTTCAGATGCAAATGAGTCATGCAATGTATATGGCATGCTACATTTATCAATAAACTTCACTTCCTTCAGATACAATACAAACCTCAAATAATACTTCATTTACCTTCAGATACAATACCAAACTCAAATAATACTTCATTTACCTTCAGATACAATACCAACCTCAAATAATACTTCATTTACCTTCAGGGGTGTGAATTAATCTCATGAGTCATACTCGAATCATAATCATCATCAATATATGATTGAGCATCAGTATAATGCAAGCAAGTAAAGCATCACCATAGAGTCCAATTATGAAAGAATCCAATACTTCTGAATATTAGAGTGTAGGAAATAGAAATAACAGGTCAGAACGGAAGCAACCACCGCTACATTCACTTGCCTTCATCAAAGAAGAAGAAAATGTACTAGACATGATCTGGAGTGTAGCCACCTGCTAGCGGGCATAAAACTTAGTACAAATATTTCACAAATATTTGCCATCAATCAACAAAACACTCCTACACTTGAAACCAAGACCCAGTGGAAAGACTCCCACCCTGAACCACATGCCATACAACAGCAACGCTGTTTGTTAATTTTGTATCTTTAAAATTAAAATAGCGGTGATATCAAACAAATACTCTAGGAGTATCTACACAAAATACTCTACAACTTCAGTATTTAATAGATAATTAAATTCTGCCATCTACAAGTTCTAAAACATCTGACAAAATAACTGACTGAATCTGTTTTAGACAGCAGTATGGTTAACTTTAAAATTCGATATCTCCCAAACTACTGAACCAAAAATTATGAAATTCTTCTGGAAGTAAGAACTTTTATCCCTCTACAAAAGTCTCCATAGTTGGAAGAGCCAATTCGGCCATTTACTAGATGAAACCCACCAGTGAACAGACCCACTCACTTTTGTCAGGTAAACAGGAACAGCCACAGTAAAACAAACATAACTGGAGTTTCACAAATCATATGAATGCACTCTTTAACAATCTGGAAAGCTTCTGAAATTATCTACAACTTCTTTTACCAACTCACAGTTTAATTCTGTTGATAAAATTGCCTAACTCTTAAGAGAACAGATTCTGCACAGAATTATGAGACTGAACAACTGCTATAATCAAACTGCCATAACTTTCTGTTCTGATGTCCGATTGAGGTGTTCTTCACGGCTACGGAAAGATCTACAAATTATCTACGACTCATATATAGACTTTTTATTTTTTTGAGGCGACTAAGTCCACGGAAAACTGGCATGAACAGAAACTGTTGAATCTGCCATTCTGCAGAAAACTAAATTCGAGATCAAAACATATCCCCACATCAAATCCAACCTCTAATCCTTTAATTCCCATGATTCACAACCTCCAAAAGCATATAATTACAGGGAGGAACAAGGATCTCATCCATACCTAGGGTTTCCCCAAGAAATTCTGCAAGAAGAGATGGGGAAGAACATCTCCTTGATCCTCTCTTCCCCTTCAATTCAACGTGCTCCTCCTCTTCTCGATCCTTGCTGCACGGGGGGAGATCTAGAGGGAGGAGGAAGCCGTGGAGAGGGGCTGCCATGGGAGGAGAGGACGGCCAGCCCAAGGGGAAAGGAGGGAGGGGCGGCCAAGTGTGGGAGGGGGGGGGGAAAGGGGCGGCGGCCAAGTAGGGGCAAAAGGGGGAAAAGGCCACCACTAGGGTTTTCTTTTCGGGAGAAAAGAAGCGACACCACAGATGACTCGGACTTAGCATCCAACGGCGCACAACCCTTTTCCCACATCCACGCACCGAAGATCAACCTTTGGCAACTTTTTTTTGGGATATTACACTCTACCCCCCTTAAAAAGAATTCGTCCTCGAATTCGTCCACTCCAAACAAAACATCCAAGGTACCCCATATAGCACCACCATTCCAAAACATAGGTCATTATTGGTCTTAATTAACACAATAACTTCTACCTCGGACTAAATGTCTATGGAAACTACACCACCTGACATCAAGCATGAACCAACATGTAATGAAGCTCAAACCAAGTCATAGATGCAATCAACACTACGATTTCACAACATCGAATTTGGATGCAGTCATACATCCGCATCAATGTCTTAAAACGACACTCTTTTATGAAGGGGTAATATGCACTAAGCACAACCTTTACCAACTTCAACAATTCATTTTAATTTAATGGTGAAAGATCCTCACCAGATGAATGTATAAGAAGATCAAACACCTCACCTCACAGCACCACGAAACAAGTAGTTCTATTGAAACAAAACTCCTAATCTTCCTAAACCTTGTTCTTGCCATAATGAAAAGATAATCATGTAATCTAACATTCTTTGCACCCCACAAAAGGGAGAAAATCTATAGAACTAATGGAGCAATAAAGCCAACAAGAAGCCAATAACATTCTGCGCGGCACATTTCATCGAAGAAATGCCAAAAGCTCCACAAAGAGCACTGACAGCACAACAACACAATACTTGGTTAACCAATGTCACTATACTCCATCCAACAACTCAACTAGGAAAAAATATCTAAACTAGTAAGGTTAACCTACACATAACATAAGTCTTCATCTACTGTAGTTCAGAAACTTACATTTCATTCTATCATACTATGCACTCAAAGTACCAGACATACAAAGTCAATAATAACCCCTAATCCTTCACACATTTGACAAACATATTAAGCTGATGTAAAAACCACATCATCTAGGAGTAAGTGACTAGCCACACCCAACCAACTCTAGGCTAGGCAATGACTTCCTTCAAACCAATAGATAGGTGGTCTAAAAAAATGGCTCCACAAGCATGCATCGAAAAGGGAACCATCAGATCCTCAATGTATCAATACATAATCAATGGATCAAGAGAATCAAAGATTTATTCTACAATTAGTATGACTAACAGGCCACCACTTTAAACCACATCTAGGCTTTGTGGCAACTAAAACACACAATAGGAGAGAGACATGTAAGCCATTCTGACTATGAAAAGACTTCCCCCAAAAATCCATATAAAGTACCAATATTCATTTCTTTCAGAACTGGTTTCTCAACATAAACAATCCTTCTTTGCAATGATAGTTGGAGCTATCCACCAACCGCTCAACAACTTAAATTCAAATTGATGATTACCTTTTACCCCAAAACATGCAATTCACACTCCTCTTAGAAACATCCACAATCAAGCATATATAATAATATTATTGTAATAAAACCCAACCATGAAAAACATGGTGAAAACAACATAGGCATACTTGTATATCACAAGCATAATAACAACTTCATTCTCACAAATGACCAGCGATATCTACCGCATTAATAAAACAATATCAAAATTTCAGAAATAAATTATATCAAGCATTAAGCCATAAACAACTTACCACATCACTAAAGGAATAGGGAGGGGTGAGGTTATTGTCATCTGCACTTCAAAGACACTAACATATATCAAAGATATTTAAACCCATACCCTTCCTATATGTGCGAGTGTGTCAAATTTATCTTCAAATTGCCAAGAATCTAAAGCCTATGCTTTGATACCAACTGTAACACCCAGGGGTCCACAAACACCCCAGAATGCTACTAAACTACACATCTAACATTCGTATATAAAATTTCGACAACATCTCCTTTGAAAATTGCATAAACGGGGAAGCAACAAAGTATAAATAGATATCATGATAAGAAAACATAATAGACATTAATAGTTTGCTAGCAATGGGAAGACAACCATAACGACATGAGCTAAATTAACCAGTGCGCACAACTAGTTAGAAACAAACATCCTTTGACAAGAAGCTTCTAATTAAATCATGACTGCGCCTAAGCAGCGTTATTATAAGAGTGAAGGTGGATGTGCTGCTACTTCCCACTTCCCTTGATGAGCAACAAGCACCTGCATTGAGTAATGCAAGAGTGAGATGAAACATCTCAGCAAGCGAATTATTTTGACGAGATATTTAAACCACAAATTGAATTCATCAACATTTTAAAAGAGTCACAATTAAAATCAGAAATACTTGTAGATATAGAACTCAGTAGTCCCACTATAACCAATACCATCTCATTTCCTCGAACAACCACAATAGGTTCTATAACACTTCCCTGCGTCAACAATAATACCTGCAAATATCACTTCAATGTATGCATAGGAATGCAATGTGTAGGTACTCTATCTTCATACCTCTGGGGGTATAAAACCACAACATCTGCAAATATCACTTCAATGAATGCATATGAATGCAATGCATATGTCCTCTGCCTTCATACCTCTAAGGGTATGAAGCCGCATCGTACCCCTCCTCAGGCAACGTACGATGCTAAATTGTACCGGTACGGTCGGACCATAGGTCACGACAAAACTTCAGATGCAAATGAGTCATGCAATGTATATGGCATGCTACATTTATCAATAAACTTCACTTCCTTCAGATACAATACAAACCTCAAATAATACTTCATTTACCTTCAGATACAATACCAAACTCAAATAATACTTCATTTACCTTCAGATACAATACCAACCTCAAATAATACTTCATTTACCTTCAGGGGTGTGAATTAATCTCATGAGTCATACTCGAATCATAATCATCATCAATATATGATTGAGCATCAGTATAATGCAAGCAAGTAAAGCATCACCATAGAGTCCAATTATGAAAGAATCCAATACTTCTGAATATTAGAGTGTAGGAAATAGAAATAACAGGTCAGAATGGAAGCAACCACCGCTACATTCACTTGCCTTCATCAAAGAAGAAGAAAATGTACTAGACATGATCTGGAGTGTAGCCACCTGCTAGCGGGCATAAAACTTAGTACAAATATTTCACAAATATTTGCCATCAATCAACAAAACACTCCTACACTTGAAACCAAGACCCAGTGGAAAGACTCCCACCCTGAACCACATGCCATACAACAGCAACGCTGTTTGTTAATTTTGTATCTTTAAAATTAAAATAGCGGTGATATCAAACAAATACTCTAAGAGTATCTACACAAAATACTCTACAACTTCAGTATTTAATAGATAATTAAATTCTGCCATCTACAAGTTCTAAAACATCTAACAAAATAACTGACTGAATCTGTTTTAGACAGCAGTATGGTTAACTTTAAAATTCGATATCTCCCAAACTACTGAACCAAAAATTATGAAATTCTTCTGGAAGTAAGAACTTTTATCCCTCTACAAAAGTCTCCATAGTTGGAAGAGCCAATTCGGCCATTTACTAGATGAAACCCACCAGTGAACAGACCCACTCACTTTTGTCAGGTAAACAGGAACAGCCACAGTAAAACAAACATAACTGGAGTTTCACAAATCATATGAATGCACTCTTTAACAATCTGGAAAGCTTCTGAAATTATCTACAACTTCTTTTACCAACTCACAGTTTAATTCTGTTGATAAAATTGCCTAACTCTTAAGAGAACAGATTCTGCACAGAATTATGAGACTGAAAAACTGCTATAATCAAACTGCCATAACTTTCTGTTCTGATGTCCGATTGAGGTGTTCTTCGCGGCTACGGAAAGATCTACAAATTATCTACGACTCATATATAGACTTTTTATTTTTTTGAGGCGACTAAGTCCACGGAAAACTGGCATGAACAGAAACTGTTGAATCTGCCATTCTGCAGAAAACTAAATTCGAGATCAAAACATATCCCCACATCAAATCCAACCTCTAATCCTTTAATTCCCATGATTCACAACCTCCAAAAGCATATAATTACAGGGAGGAACAAGGATCTCATCCATACCTAGGGTTTCCCCAAGAAATTCTGCAAGAAGAGATGGGGAAGAACATCTCCTTGATCCTCTCTTCCCCTTCAATTCAACGTGCTCCTCCTCTTCTCGATCCTTGCTGCGCGGGGGGAGATCTAGAGGGAGGAGGAAGCCGTGGAGAGGGGCTGCCATGGGTGGAGAGGACGGCCAGCCCAAGGGGAAAGGAGGGAGGGGCGGCCAAGTGTGGGAGGGGGGGGGGGGAAAGGGGCGGCGGCCAAGTAGGGGCAAAAGGGGGAAAAGGCCACCACTAGGGTTTTCTTTTCGGGAGAAAAGAAGCGACACCACAGATGACTCGGACTTAGCATCCAACGGCGCACAACCCTTTTCCCACATCCACGCACCGAAGATCAACCTTTGGCAACTTTTTTTTGGGATATTACAAGCTCAAAGTTTGCTCCTAGAGTGGACGAGGGTTTCTTGCTTGGTTATGCATCAAATGCGCATGGGTATCATGTTTTCAACAATACCACCGGTCTTGTTGAAATAGCGATAGACGTGACATTTGATGAATCTAATGGCTCGCAAGGGCATGTTTCTAAAGATATTGCAGGAAATGAAATCCCACCAACTGAAGCCATCAAAAAGCTTGCAATAGGTGAGGTGAAGCCACAAGAAAAGGACGATGATGAAGGGAGAATTTGGATGACAAATAGGGTCATTGATGGGAGTGCTAGAGTGGTTGGTGAAAATCCTTCCATCCAAGCAAACCCATCAACCTCAAGTCATCCAATTCTTGAAGAAGAGCTTCTTCCACAAGATATGCCAACCATTGTGGAAAATGAGCAAGAAGAAGCTGCTAGTGAAGAAGAAGCCATTGAACAAGATGATCAAATTCAAAGACATACTCTTGTGCCTCACCCTCGAGTGCACCAGGGCATTCAGAGAGATCATCCTGTGGACAACATCCTGGGTAGCATCAGGAGAGGGGTAACAACTCGATCTTGTTTAGCAAATTTTTGTGAATTTTACTCGTTTGTCTCCTCTCTTGAACCCCTTAAGGTAGAGGAAGCTCTAAGTGACCCAGACTGGATCATTGCTATGCAAGAAGAGCTTAACAACTTCACAAGAAATGAAGTCTGGTCCTTAGTAGCAAGACCCAAGCAAAACGTCATTGGAACTAAATGGGTCTTCCGCAACAAACAAGATGAAAATGGCTTGGTCACAAGAAACAAGGCACAGCTGGTTGCTCAGGGTTTCACTCAAGTGGAAGGACTTGATTTTGGTGAAACCTATGCACCAGTAGCAAGGTTAGAGTCCTTAAGAATATTAATTGCCTATGCTACTAACCATGATTTCAAATTGTATCAAATGGATGTCAAGAGTGCTTTCCTAAATGGACCACTACAAGAGCTGGTCTATGTGGAGCAACCACCGGGCTTTGAAGATCCTAAGAAGCCAAACCATGTCTACCTTCTTCACAAAGCGCTCTAAGGGCTTAAACAAGCTCCTAGAGCATGGTATGAATGTCTTAAAGATTTCTTGCTTAAAATGGTTTTGAAATAGGAAAAGTAGACTCTACTTTATTCACTCGTAAAGTTGACAATCAATTATTTGTTTGTCAAATATATGTCGACGACATTATATTTGGCAGTACTGATGAAACTTTCTGTGAGGAATTTAGTAGGGTTATGACCAATAGGTTTGAGATGTCCATGATGGGTGAGCTCAAGTACTTCCTGGGTTTTCAAGTTAAACAACTCAAGGAAGGTACCTTTCTGTGCCAAACCAAGTACACTCAAGACATGCTCAAGAAGTTTGGCATGGAAAAGGCAAAGCACGCCAAGACACCAATGGCTTCAAGTGGTCATCTCGACTTAAACAAAGAAGGTAAAACTGTAGATCAAAAGCTTTATAGATCAATGATAGGATCTCTACTGTATTTATGTGCATCTAGGCCAAATATCATGCTTAGTGTGTGCATGTGTGCCCATTTTCAAGCTAACCCAAAAGAGTGTCACCTAGTGGCCGTTAAGAGAATTTTGAGATATCTAGTTCACACCCAAAATCTAGGTCTCTGGTATCCTAAGGGCTCTTTTTTCGATTTATTTGGCTACTCTGATTCAGACTATGCCGGTTGCAAAGTAGATCGAAAAAGCACCTCGAGGACTTGCCAATTCCTTGGGCGGTCCCTGGTGTCTTGGAGCTCTAAGAAGCAAAACTGTGTTGCACTTTCCACTACCGAGGCTGAATACATAGCTGCTGGTGCTTGTTGTGCCCAGTTGCTATGGATGAAGCAAACCTTGAGAGATTTTGGCTGTGATTTTAAAAGAATCCACTACTATGTGACAATGAGAGCGCCATTAAACTAGCCAACAATCCCGTGCAACACTCTAGAACCAAACACAAAGATATAAGACACCATTTTTTGAGGGACCACGAAGCAAAAGAAGATATCGAATTATGTCATGTAAATACAGAAAATCAACTAGCCGATATCTTCACAAAACCCCTCGATGAGACTAGATTTTGCTTTCTTAGGAGTGAATTAAATATCTTGGATTCTCGTAACTTAACTTGAAAACAGACACACAGATTGTTTGATTCACTATTATTTGTTTGAAAGTTTTAAAGCTTAGTGATGATCATTCAAAACTTGGTGAAAATGTTAAAATTCAAATGAATTTTAGTGCTAAAACTTTTTAAAATTTTCACTCGAAGCTCAACTGGCTTGGCCAGCTGAACTTTCTAGTTCAGCTGGAGGAGGCCAGCTGAACTTCGGAGCTGAAATTCAGCTCAACTGCTTTTAACCAGAATTAACCAGGACCTTCCTGGCCAAAACCGGTTGAATCGGTATTGGGGACCGGTTGAACCGATCTGGTCCTGACCGGTCAGTCTGCAGTTTTCTGTCTGCGCAGTTTTTTTGCAGACCGTGTCAGCACTTTTTAGGCCACTTTTTCAGGCCGCGCAGCAGTTTTTGCAGCTGTCAGGTCACGTTCGTGCAGCGTCTTTTTGACTTTTTGCTTTTGGAATCTGCAGCTTTATTTAATGACCCGTCAGGTCACTTTATTGCAGCACCTTTTCAGTCACTTTTTGGAGCACTTTTTCAGAGATTCTCGCAGCATTTTTTTAAAAAACGTTTGCTTTTGGAATCTGCATCTTTATTTAATGTCCCGTCAATCACATTTTTGCACTCGCGTCAGATTTTTTTGGCGTTTTTTTTTCTGACCGAATCTGGTCAACACCTGACCACGCTGCTCAATAGCGGTTGAACCGGCCCTGTTGGGCGGTTGAACCGGTCATGAGTGACCAGCTCAACTGCCTATTTATATGTGCCCCCTTCTCTTCCCTCACTCACAACCATTCAAGACTTAGTCTCTCAGCCTTGTTTGAGCCTCCTCACTCTCTCACCTCAACCGGTCCAACCTTCGAAAGCCTCTCCAAACATGGTGCGTCGTCGCAACCCATCTGTGATTGAGTTTAGCAGCGACTCGGATGAGATTCAGGAGGAATCTCCGGTTCCCTCTCCTCCGCCTCGTCGTTCCCTCTCTAAGAGAGGACGCGGCTCTGGTCGGATGGAAGGAGAGGGATCCTCAATGCCCCCTCCGCCGGCTCGCGGGAGGCGCCAAAAAGTTGGCGCCACTCGACCTCGTCGCAGCACTTCTTCCTCTGGATATGCACTTTGCCAGGAGGAGGATGGGGCATTCGACGACTTCATTGATCTTCGGCGCCTGATGCACTCTACATCACCGGTCTGCACATGCATCCGTTGAATGTTACCCGCGGACCCAATGAACCTCCCGTCGACTTCTCTCTGAAGGGAGTGGACACCCTTCAGCGCCTGAGGTTCACTAATCCTTCTCTCACTCCTCGTCATCCTGGTGTCCAGGACCCTCGGTTCTGGAATCTTTTCCAGGATGATTTCTACAATTCTGTCATTTTATCCAAGAAACACCCAGTCGTTAGGCATAGGTTTATTGACTGGGAAGGATGTGAGAACATGGGAGATGCTGACATGACGTCAGCTCTCCGCAATTTGGAGAGAAAGGGGTTAAAAAATATTATGACCATGGAATACCCCTGGAACGACGAGGTGGTAGCTCAGTTTTATGCCACCCTCTGGGTCAAGAAAGTAGATGAGGAAGCCGATGGGTATGATTACCCTGTCATGTATTTCTTCATCCAGGGGAACTGGCACAAAGTCAGTTACCGTCGTTTTGCCCATATTCTAGGCTTCTCTGATGTTGATATCACGGCAGCAACATGCGAGTCCATGACATTAAGCTGCCCATGCGGGAAGAGACTGAATTTATTCATGTCTCTATGGATCGGGAGTTTTGGATGACCGCTAACATGCATAGGTACTATAGGTACCTTAACTCTTTGTCCAAGATGACCGTTCTCCCGAAGGGCGGGAATCAAATGAACGTCCTTGGGGAGAGTCGGGTCTTCGTTCTCCTCCTTGCTCCCAACAGTCTCGCCCGCATTAATGTGTTTGACATGATCTAGGAAGAGATCATCCGTGCTTCCTGGTCTCCTCTCAAAGGGTGTCTTCATGCACCCTTTATCATGAAGATGATCGAAGTGGTCACCCAGACTCACTTCGAAAAACCTGTCAAACACTCCCACTACGTACCCTACTGGGTTGATTCCTCCAACCCAGCTGCTCGTACAAAGCGGGCTCCCTCAGGGTCTGGAGGCCCTGCCTCCTCTGATGAGCCACCTCCTCAGCCTCCACATCACCCATCTTCCTCTCGCGTCGCCGCTGCCTCGCGTCCGATGGACCGCAGCGGGAGAGGAAGTGGTCCGGGCCAGGGTCAGGGTAGAGGCCGGGGACTCTTCATTCGTCTGGCCAAGGGCCTTCTTGGCGTCTTTGCCATGTGCCGCACCCGGGCGGTCGAGGAGTCTTTGCGCCGTCGCAGGACCGATCGGCTGCATGAAGATTTTCGTCGTTATGTAGCCGCGACTGGTCATCCTCTCCCTCCTGGGTCCCCTCCACCTCCTGCCCCTACCTTCCCCGCATACCTTAATGAGTGGCACCAACAGGAGTTTGGTGTGCCATTCATTACCCCGGAGGATGAGGTCGAGGACTATGATGAGACTTTCTACCCTCGGATCCTCCTCCTCCCTACTCGGGTCAGGGACCCACTCCCGGTGACCCTAGGCCGTCCGGCTCTGGTCACTATCCTCCTCCTCCCTACCCAGGTTTGGGACCCATTCCTGGTGACCCGCGGCCTTCCGGCTCTGGTTACCATCACCACCCTCCTCCTCCACCTCCTCCTCATCATCGTACATCTTCGGCATCCGGTTTTTCTGCGGGTGATGAGCCCCCTAGGGACTCCTCACTCGAGGAAGACATGATGAGGACTTTCTTCCCCGACTACACATCATATCCTTCATCCTATCCTCCTCCTGGAGGATATTGATTCCTGTGTCTTCTTCTCTCTCTCTCTCTCTCTCTCTCTCTCTCTCTCTTTGTTTTTGGTACTTGCTGTCAAAAAGGGGGAGAAAATCCAATTTCTAGTCATTATGTTTATGGTTCTTTTGGATTCTGTATTTCTCTTTTGTTATTGTTTTTTTTTGTTTTGGCCACTGTTGTGGCTTGTATCCTCTTATTATTGTATGAAATAAAACTGCTGGGTTATTATTCAATGTGATATGATGGTCTTTCGGCTATCATCTTTTGTCCCATCAGTTTGTAATGATTTCTTTGCTATGAAGTGAAAATGATGTGTGTTTAGAGATAGTCATATGCATCACAACTCCTGTTATGACACTCTTGCACCCCTCGGATGGTTGTATTTAGTATGGTCCTTGTCACTATCTCTAAATGTGTTGCTCACATGACATATTATGTCAAAACATTGGATTCACACTCGTGCACACATTTAGGGGGAGCCATCTACATACAATCATTCAAAAGAAATTTTCTATTTCAAATGTTTATCTTTTTTACCTTAATTGTTTTGGCATCAATCACCAAAAAGGGGGAGATTGTAAGTGCAATCAACCCCAAGTGAGGGTTTTGGTGATTTAATGACAAAACAAATAAGGGTACTAACAGTTTTTGTTTCCAATGTCTGATTAGAAAGAAACAGGAACTTAAGAAAGCACCAAGGACTTCATGCAACGGACGTATAAAATTTTATGTAAAATCTTGTGTTGCATGATGTAATTCTTCCTTATTCTTTTCCACATAGGTAAAGGTGTTTGCTATAGCTCAAGTCCCCAAATTCAAAAGCTATTTTTGAAAACCAAAATTCACTTTAACATTATTTGGTTGACCATGTTTAGGTTTGAGAAACCTAGAGTGTTCTTGCTGAAAAGCAGCTGAACTTCTTCAACTGCAGCTGAGCTTTCCAGCTGAACTTAACTTCAGCTGAGTTGAGCTTCTTCAGCTGCAGCTGAGCTTTTTAGCAGAGCTGGACTTCAGCTGAGTTGAGCTTTCAACTCCAGCTGAACTTCAACTTCAGCTGTGGACCTCTTTGACCATACACCAGCTGAACTTGCCCCCGGGCAGCTGAGCTGGGGTTTTCTCTCCTAAACTCTCTGGTCTAGACCAGCTGAACTGGTCTTGGGGGGCAGTTCAACTGGTCTCTGACCCCTCTGACTTCTAACCTGCAGTCTGCCAATCAGACTGGCAATCAGGTCATCTCGGTTGTGAGGGGGCGGTTCAACCGGCCTAGGGGGCGGTTCAACCGGTCCTGTCCTGTCTGCCCAGCCTGCAGGTCAGTCTGCCAGTCAGTCTGGCAGTCAGACTGGCAGACAGTCTGCTAAGCTGTCAGGGGGCAGTTCAACCGGTTTTCTGCGGGGTTCCTGGTCAAACGGCTAGTTTTTGAGCCGTGACTATAAATAGAACCCTCTCTCCCCCTTCTTCAATGCTGTTGTACACTTACACATTTATTGCTCACCTAACTTGAGACAAAGCACTCCTTTCTCCCATCTCTCTCACACTTAAATCTTCCTCAAGATTCAACCTTGTTGGAAGAGCTCTTGGGTGTGAGGTTTGTGCTTGTACTCACGATTTGGCTTTCCTCTCCCATCTCTTTTAAAAGACTTGAGCTTGTGCAAACCCCTCTTGTGCTTTCTTGGTGTTCTTGAAACCCTAGGTTTCAAGATCTTTTGAGGTTGCTTGGGAGTCTCCAAATTTGTGGACAACCCCAAGAAGTTTGTATCACCCGCTCCTTGAGCTGAGATAAGAAGAGATTGCCTTGACCTTTGTGGTCGGCTTTTGGAGGATTAGGGTTGAAAAAGACCCGGCCCTTTGTGGGCTCCTCAACGGGGAGTAGGACACCTTTGTGGTGTGGCCAAACCTCGGATTAAATCTTGTGTCTTGTGTTCTTGCTTGTCTTAAACTTAAGATATTTTTACTTGCAAGACTGACATATAGATTTTTCCGTAGAGTATATCTAGAAGTGAAATAGCCTTTTCATATTCATCTTCTCATTCTAACTTAGCTATACCTTACTTCTCAAAAGAACTCGCAAAATACTTTTTCGAGTAGATTATAGTCTAAAGTTTATAAAACAGTTGGATTGGTTCAGAGTGGTTCAACTTGCGCACGTAGCTGTTGAACCGGCCTGCACCAGTCGAACTGTGTATTTAACAATCTTTCGAAGTTTGTTGTGAAAATTTTCAGATTAGCCTATTCACCCCCCTCTAGGCTACTTTCAAACTCCTACGACCAACAATGTTTCACCACTACCCTTTATGTAAACTGCATGCTCTACTTTGCATTTCCTGAAACCCAGAGATACTAGTTCTGAATCTATTCTTGAGTTCCAAGCTCTAGGTGCCTGTTTTAACCCATACAAGGCCTTGTTTAGCTTTAACACTTTAGTTCCTTTTTCTGGAATTTGAAAACCTGGGGGCTATGAGACATACACTTCTTCCTGCAGACACCCATTTAGAAAGGCTGACTTCACATCCATATGGTGCAGTTCCCAATTTCCCTGTGCTGCCAAAGCTATCAGCACCCTCACTATTTCAAGTCTAGCTACAGGTGCAAATACCTCATCAAAATTCACTCCTTCTCTTTGAGCATACCCTTTAGCCACTAGCCTTGCTTTATGTTTCACAACATTCCCAGCTGCATCATTTTTCAGCTTAAACACCCACTTGAGACCAATTGCTTTATGTCCCTTTGGTAGATCAGACCACTCCCAGGTATTGTTACTCTCTGTAGCCTGGAGTTCTGAATCCATGGCGTTTTTCCAATTCTGATTTGATAAGGCACTCTCCACATTCACAGGTTCTTCTGCCGCAAGCAAACACAGACCACTGTATTTGAAATCATGGATCTCTTCAGTTGCATCAAACAGATCAGTCAGTGTTCTATATCTCACTGGCACACCATCTGTGTTCCCACTTGAGCCTGAAGTTGAAACAGGAATTTGGGCTTCAGCATGTGGATCAGTTGGAGTCACAGGTGTTGCAGATGATTGGGCCTGTGGAGTTACAAAACCTATGGAGGATTGTCCATGAGGAACCATAGATGCTATTGATGACTGTGGAGATTGAAGTGATAAATTTTCACCCCCTGAATTTCCACTACCAGTATCTGTCTCAGCTGAAATTTCTATTTCCGGACCAGGTACAATGTGCTGAAAATCCACAATAAACCCCTCAGTTTCAGATTGCTGAACTATGTTATGGTTGTTACAGTCCCACGCTTCATGCTCCTCGAACACTACATCTCGACTAATATGTAGATTTTCAGTGGTAGGGTCAACCAGCCGGTAGCCTTTTGTTCCTGGTTCATACCCCAGCAGTACCATTTTGGAGGACCTGTCTGACAACTTCCCAACACCTGGACCAATCTTCTTCACATGAGCTATGCAGCCAAACGTTCTCAGGTGATCAACTCGGGGCTTTGTGCCATGCCAAGCTTCAAATGGTGTTTTACCTTGAACACTTTTCGTTGGAGATCTGTTCAACAGATATACTGCTGTTGTAACTGCCTCTCCCCAATATTTCTGTGGCATTCTTTTACTCTTTAGCATACACCTGGCCATCTCCACCACTGACTGGTTTCGACGCTCAACCACACCATTTTGCTGAGGTGAATATGGGGTGGTTGTGTAGTGCTTGATGCCTTGTTCATTACAGAAAATGGTGAAGGTAGCTAAATTGAAGTCACCCCCTCGATCAGTTCTTAGAGCATTTAGCTTACCCTCATATTCAGTCTCAGCCCTTTGCTTGATCTTCTTCAGGGACATCAATGCCTCATCCTTAGATCTTAGCAATTCTATCCACATGTATCGGCTGAAATCATCCACAACAAGTAGAAAATATGATTTTCCACCCACTGTTTGTGGTCTTACTTGCCACACAGATCAGCATGGAACAATTCCAAACCCTTTTTGGATCTATAAGGTGACACCTTTGGGAATGGTGACCTATGCTGTTTTCCTAGAGTACAGCCATCACACACTTGTTCCACACGATCTACAGTAGGCATACCTTCAACCATATTTTTCTCCCCTAGGTCTCGAAGTGCTCTGAAATTTAAGTGCCCATATCTGGCATGCCACTTCCAGGCCAAATCGTCCATTCTTGTCAGAAGACAAACGGGAGCAGTTATGCCCAATTTTACTGTGTACAGTCTATTTCCAGCCTTGGGAGCACATACTAGTAGGTTGCATTTAGGATCAAACACCTTTAGACGACCGTTGAACAGTCTTATATCACAACCCACCTCTTCTAGCTGACCAAGGCTGATAATATTGCTCTTTAGCTTTGGGATGTAGTAAACATTTGTGAGCACTTTGTGTTGGTCCTGCCTTCCTTGAACAACCACAGAACCTAACCCACAAATTTTAACAGTGGATCCATCTCCAAACCTCACAGACCCTCTAACGGTATCATCAAGATATGATAGAGCAGATCGAGTACCTGTCATGTGGTTACTAGCTCCAGTGTCTAGTACCCACTCATCAGCAGCACAAATCATGGGCACCACTCTGTTTTCTGATAGATGAACAAACTGTGGTGACAAACTTTTTATCTCTTCAACTTCAGTCAGCAGGAGTGCTGCATTTTCTGTCCCAACAGCAACATTTACCTCGGGTTGCTTCTGCTCCTTCTTATCCTTTTTTGGACGTTTACAGTCCTGAGCCCAGTGTCCATATATGCCACAATTTCTGCATCTACCCTTCCTTCTCGGTGTCCCTTGGGAAGTGAATTTTCCCTTACTGACACTGCCTAAACTGCCACTGTCTGAACGGTGTTGATTCTTGGCCTTCCACTGACTGCTGCCTGCACCGCCTTCATCTTTCTGTGAGCTAGTTTGGAAACGGTGTTTGTGTCTCTCAAGCCACTCATCTTCAGCAAGTAATAGACGGCCAGTTTTATCCATAATATGAGCCATTTTATCTTCCAGCCGGTCTTCTGCAGCACTGTCGGTGTTTCGAGACTGGGGGGTCCCTAGGCCGACGAGTGAATGTCGCCGCATGCCCCAGCCCAGATGGGTCGAGCGCGAGGCCGAGCGCGAAGGGGGGAGAGCGAGGCGGCCGGAGACAAGCGTGAGAGAGGTGGGAATCCCGCGGCCTTCGTGTTCGTCCCGCGCCCAGGTCGGGTGCGCTTGCAGTAGGGGGTTACAAGCGTCCACGTGGGAGAGGGAGCGAGCGTCTTCAAGCGAGCGTATCTCGTCCTCGTCCCCGCGCGGCCAACCCTCTCTAAGAGGGCCCTGGTCCTTCCTTTTATAGGCGCAAGGAGAGGATCCAGGTGTACAATGGGGGGTGTAGCAGAGTGCTACGTGTCTAGCGGAGGAGAGCTAGCGCCCTAAGTACATGCCGTTGTGGCAGCCGGAGAGATTTTGGCACCCAGCTGGTGTGATGTCGTGGCCGTCGGAGGAGCGACGGAGCCTGGTGGAGGGACAGCTGTCGGAGCGGTTGAATCCTTGCTGACGTCCTCTTGCTTCCGTAAGGGGGCTGAGAGCTGCCGTCGTCACAGAGTATGCAGGGCGCCATCATTGCCTATCTGGCGGAGCGTGCCAGATGGGACGCCGGTCTTGTTCCCTGCGGCCCGAGTCAGCTCGGGGTAGGGTGATGATGGCGCCTCCTGTTGACGTGGCTGGTCTGCGCCCTAGGTTGGGCGATGTGGAAGCTCCTCCGAAGCCGAGGTCGAGTCTGTCTTCCGTGGCCAAGGTCGGGTCCGAGCCCCAGGTTCGGGCGAGGCGGAGATTGCCGGCTGATGCCGGGGTGGAGTCCGAGCCCTGGGGTCGGGCGAAACGGAGTTCGTCGTCTTCTGGGGCCGAGCCCAAGTCCGAGCCCTGGGTCGGGCGAGGCAGAGATCGTCGTCTTCTGGGACTTAGCCCGAGTCCGAGCCCTGGGTCGGGCGGAGTTCGCCGTCTTCCGGGACTTAGCCCGAGTCCCAAGCCCTGGGTCGGGCGGAGTTCGCCGTCTTCCGGGACTTAGCCCGAGTCCGAGCCCTGGGTCGGGCGGAGTTCGCCGTCTTCCGGGACTTAGCCCGAGTCCGAGCCCTGGGTCGGGCGGAGTTCGCCGTCTTCCGGGACTTAGCCCGAGTCCGAGCCCTGGGTCGGGCGGAGTTCGTCGTCTTCCGGGACTTAGCCCGAGTCCGAGCCCTGGGGTCGGGCGAAGCGGAGCTTCCTATGGTGCCTTCGGCAGGGCCTGACTGCCTGTCAGTCTCACTCTGTCAAGTGACACCACAATCGGAGTGGCGCAGGCGGCGCTGTCCTTCTATCAGTCCGGTCAGTGGAGCGGCGAAGTGACGGCGGTCACTTCGGCTCTGCCGGCTGGGGGCGCGTGTCAGGATAAAGGTGTCAGGCCACTTTTGCATTAAATGCTCCTGCGACTTGGTCGGTCGATGCGGCAATTTGGTCAGGGTTGCTTCTTAGCGAAGACAGGGCCTCGGGCGAGCCGGGAACACATTCGCTGTTGGAGGGGGGCCTCGGGCGAGACGGAGATCCTCCGGGGTCGGCTGCCCTTGTCCGAGGCTAGGCTCGGGCAAGGCGTGATCAAGTCTCTCGTATGGACCGATCCCTGACTTAATCGCACCCATCAGGCCTTTGCAGCTTTATGCTGATGGGGGTTACCAGCTGAGAATTAGGAGCCTTGAGGGTACCCCTAATTATGGTCCCCAACAGTAGCCCCCGAGCCTCAAAGGGAGTGTTAGCACTCGCTTGGAGGCTTTCGTTGCACTTTTTTGCAAGGGGACCAGCCTTTCTCGGTTGCGTTTTGTTCCGGTGGGTGCGCGCGAGCGCACCCGCCGGGTGTAGCCCCCGAGGCCTCGGAGGAGTGGTTTCACTCCTCCGAGGTCTTAATGCCTCGCGTAATGCTTCGGCTGGTCTGGTCGTCCCTCATGCGAGCTGGCCGTAGCCCGGGTGTACGGTCGGGTCCCAAGTTCTCGGGCTGGTATGTTGACGTTGTCAACGGTTCGGCCGGAGCCGGGTTTGCGAGAGCAGCCCCCGAGCCTCTGCACAGGGCGAGAGGACGATCAAGGACAGACTCGACTTTTTTACATACGCCCCTGCATCGCCTTTCCGCCCGGAGGAGGGGGGAAAGCGCCATGTTGCCCTCGATGGGCGCCGAACATGGTGTCTCCGGTGAGCTGCAAGCGGGTAATCCGAGTGGACGTCCGTGCCCTGTTCGTTAGGGGTCGGCTAGGGGCCCAGAGGCACGCCCAAAAGTACCTGCGGGTGATCTGCCGGACCCGGTCCCCTGGCGACGGGGTCCGAGGGCTCGATGCCTCCCTCTGATGGGATTCCGTTACAAGATCGTTCCCGCTGGTCTCGGAAATGTCCTAGGGTACCTCGGGAGCGCAGCCCGAGCCTTGGTTATGTATCGAACGTACCCATGGTCATCCCTCGCTCGGCGTCTGAGGCGGCTGTGAACCCTTCGGGGGCCAGCCTTCGAACCCCTGATCAGTAATGGGCGCGGAGCCCGAGTAGCCTGAGGCGGCCGTGGAACCCTTCCGAGGGGCCGGCCTTCGAACCTCTAACCAGTAGTGGGTGTAGGGCCCACGCGATCTGAGGCGGCTGTCGAACCCTTCCGGGGGGCCAGCCTTCGAACCTCTGATCAGTAGGGGGGCTCGGAGCCTGGTTCCTTCACGGGGAAGGATCCTTTTCGGGGTATCCCCTTTCCCGGTCCCTGTTGCAAGAGAGAGAAAGAGGAAAAAAGGAAAAGGATACGAAATCGAACGACGTGGCGTACCTTTTTTGACGCGGTCATTATGGCGAAGGCGAAGCGTCGCCCGCTTCTCCTGCCAGAGGCGCCGCCTGTCCCGCCGCGGAGTTAATGCGACGGGGCGAGTGGTTGGCGGGGCGGCCGTTGCGCGTGCACGAGCCGTTCGAGGAACGGAGCACGGGCGCGTTGTCTTCACGCCGTGAGAGAGGGTTCTCTCGCTGCCCCCGGACGGGACGTGAGCTTGGCTGACGACGTGGCCGCTGCTCCTGCCCGCCTGCCACTGCCATTACTGCCGGCCCATTTTTGGCCGCATTGACCGCCGCGCCAGGCTGGCGCTGCTTGGTCGTGAGCTGGGTCGCCTCGAGTCGCGGTATTGGCTCCGCAGTCGAGGAGGCACGGTGGTGGCGCGAGTGGCGGTGCTGATGCATGCACGAAGCATTCGGCGCGCCGGTTGCATGACGCGTGGGCCTGGGCCTCCATACTGGGCGTGTTGGGAGTCGGAGAAGCGCGCCCACTTGGCGCTGTTGTATGCCGCCTGCATGGTTGCCCGCCCCTTTCGCCCGTTGGTCTGGGCAAAAGTGGAGAGTTGCTTGTAACCGCTGGGCGGTTGTACGCACCGCGCACGGCGGTTTGGCTTCTTCTGCTTTGAGCCGGCTTGCATGACGTGCGGGACCCAGCCCCCGCGCCGCAGGGGAGGACCTTGGAGTGTGTTGGAGAAGGCTCAGCCCACGACGGTTGGGGGCGCAAGTAGGGAGAGTCGCCTTTAAAAGGAGGGTGACCCCCTTTGGAAGGTGACCTGTCTTCGCGCTCCCTTATGCATCGTGTCTTTCCACCTTCCAAGCCCCCGGATGGGGGATATCCGCCGTCTTTCCGCCTCGTCGTTGGAGGACGCAACTCTGTGGGAGTGGGTACCTTTCAGCCATCGTTCGGCTTCAAGGATTTTCATCATGCAGCCCGGCTGCACCCCTCCACCGGCGGTCACCCAAGATGGTGACCTCCAGTTTGATGGTGGGGGAAAGCGAGCCGGGCTGCGGCCTCTGCCCCTCCCTCAGCCTCAAGGATTTTCATCACCAGGGCTGGGGAGGGGAGTGAGCCGAGTTGGGGTCGGCCCCTGCGTGGGCGGTGGCCCGCTCCTTCCCTCAGTGATCAGAGGGAAAGGGCGGTCGTCGTCCGTGGCGCTGGCGGCTGCAGCGTGCCTGGCTCTCGGACGCGAGTGGCTTCGGAGCCGCTCCCGACGCCGGTGTCTGCCACGGCAGCTGGAAGAGGTTCTTCCGCCGACGAGATAGCTAGGGCCGCCCACGGACCGACCTCCAACTCTACGGCCTTCTGCCCGTCCTTGCCTCACGAGTTTGGGCATGGGCGGGGGCCTCTTGGCAGCAGCATCCGCCCTGAGGTCAGCGCTGCCGCTGTTCGGGCCCCCGGAGCAGAAGTCGTCGTCGTCGCCGCTGTTGGAGTGGGCGACGGCGCGCCGTTCGTCGGTCTTCTGTTGCTCCGCAGGCCCCCCCCCCATCGAGTGGGGTTGTTCGTACCTGCGGAGGTGGAACCGGAGTTCCGTTTGTAATGGCACTTTGAATGCCAGTGTTTTTGTTCATTGTGGCTGTCGAGGCCTGAACATGTATGTAATTTTGGCACGGAGCCGTGTTTTTTCCTCCTTTTCGAGCACTAAGACTCGCCTCTTGGTTGGCTGAACCGCTTCACCAAGCGTGAGTCGCCCCGTGTAAAGGCGACGAGTGAGGTATCCGTATCCCGGAGGCGTAGGAGTCCCTCGGCTCGGTCGGCCTTGTTGTCCGAGGCTTCTCTAGCTTAGTTAAAGGAACCCCTCGGCCGCTCTTCGATGAGCCGAGGCCAGGGGTAGCGGTATCAGCATGAACAGGGGCAGAGTTGGCTCGAAAAGGAAACCTGGTCGGCCGGAGCCTAGCCGGGTCGTCCGTTAGCGGGACCGGCGCCAGAGTTGACCAGCCGAGCCGCCTGCTCGGGCCGGATTCCTGGAGAAGACCTTGGCAGCGATGGACCGGGCATGGCGATGATGTCGTCCTTCAGAGTGGAGATCCTCGGACCGCGTCGCCGTCCGAGGCTAGGTCGGACCTCGCCGAAGGTGTCGTCGATGCCGAGAGTGCTGCTGCTCCCTTCAGCCATCAAGATCCGAGCCTTCGGCGATGGGGATGCATCGCTGGAGGATGCCTGAGGGGCTGCGGTGGTAGAGCTCCTTCTCATCTCCCAGCAAGACGAATGACTTGGCGCGCCGCGCCACCCGCCGAGCTTCGGCTCGGTCGGAGGGTAGCTCTCCTCGGTGGAGATATTGCATGTACGGGGTCTGCCAGTTTTGATCAGGCGTGACCCCACTTCACTCCCCCCGACGTGCAGCGTCTCGCCCTCGGGGGCCGAGAGTACCTCGGGCCGAACCGAGGATGCCTCGGACCAAGCCGAGGCTGCCTCGGACTGGGCCGAGGGTGCCTCGGGCTCGGGCGTGTCGTCGATCTTGACGGAGGGTTGATGCAGATCCCGGGAGAAGACGTCCAGGGGAACCGTCGTTCGTGCCGAGGCTATTTTAGCCAGCTCGTCCGCAGTCTCGTTGTAGCGCCGAGCGATGTGGTTGAGCTCGAGCCCGTAGAACTTGTCTTCCAAGCGCCGAACCTCATCGCAGTAGGCCTCCATCTTCGGGTCGCGGCAGTGGGAGTTCTTCATGACTTGGTCAATGACGAGCTACGAGTCACCGCGAGCGTCGAGGCACCGGACCCCTAGCTCGATGGCGATCCGCAACCCATTGACCAGAGCCTCATACTCGGCCACATTGTTGGACGCCGGGAAATGGAGGCGTAGCACGTAGCGTAGGTGCTTCTCGAGGGGTGAGATGAAGAGTAGGCCTGCGCCGGCTCCTGTCTTCATCAGCGACCCGTCGAAGAACATGGTCTAGAGCTCCGGCTGGATCGGAGCTGTTGGGAGCGGAGTGTCGACCCATTCAGCTACGAAGTCCACCAAGACCTAGGACTTGATGGCCTTCCGAGGAGCGAACGAGATCGTCTCGCCCATGATTTCCACCGCCCACTTTGCAATTCTACCCGAGGCCTCTCGGCACTGGATGATCTCCCCCAGGGGGAAGGATGACACCACAGTTACCGGGTGAGACTCGAAGTAGTGTCGCAGCTTCCGCCGCGTTAGGATCACCGCGTACAGCAGCTTCTGAACTTGTGGGTAGCGGATCTTGGTTTCGGACAGTACCTCGCTGACGAAGTAAACTGGCCTCTGAACGGGCAATGCATGCCCCTCTTCTTGCCTCTCGACCACAATCGCGGCGCTAACCACCTGAGTGGTCGCGGCGACGTAGACCAAGAGGGCTTCTCTGGCAGCTGGGGGTACCAAGATAGGCGCCTTCGTGAGGAGCGCCTTCAGGTTCCCGAGGGCTTCCTCAGCCTCAGGGGTCCAAGTGAAGCACTCGGCCTTCCTTAAGAGGCGGTACAGAGGTAGACCTCTTTCGCCGAGGCGTGAGATGAAGCGGCTCAGAGCCGCGAGGCATCCCATGACCCTCTGTACGCCTTTCAAGTCCTTGATGGGCCCCATGCTGGTGATGGCTGTGATCTTCTCCGGGTTGGCTTCGATGCCCCGCTCGGAGACGATGAATCCCAAGAGCATGCCTCGGGGTACCCCGAAAACACACTTTTCGGGATTGAGCTTGACGCCTTTCGCCTTGAGACATCGGAATGTCGCTTCAAGGTCGGTAAGGAGGTCGGAGGCTTTCCTCGACGTGACTACGATGTCATCGACGTAGGCGTCGACCGTGTGGCCGATGTGTTCGCTGAACACATGGTTCATGCACCGCTGGTACATCGCGCCCGCATTCCTCAAGCCGAACGGCATGGTGACATAGCAGTACATGCCGAAGGGTGTGATGAAAGAAGTCGCGAGCTGGTCGGACTCTTTCATCCTGATTTGGTGATACCCCGAGTAGGCATCGAGGAAAGACAGGGTTTCGCACCCAGCAGTGGAATCCACGATTTGGTCGATGCGAGACAGAGGGTAGGGAACCTTTGGACATGCTTTGTTGAGACCGGTGTAGTCTACACACATCCGCCATTTCCCCCCTTTCTTTCTCACAAGCACAGGGTTGGCAAGCCATTCGGGATGGAGTACCTCCTTGATGAACCCTGCCGCCATTAGCTTGTGGATCTCCTCGCCTATGGCTCTGCGCTTCTCCTCGTCGAATCGGCACAGAGGCTGCTTGACGGGTCGGGCTCCAGCTCGGATGTCCAGCGAGTGCTCGGTGACATCCCTCGGTATGCCGGGCATGTTCGAGGGACTCCACGCGAAGACGTCGACGTTCGCGCGGAGAAAGTTGACGAGCACTGCTTCCTATTTGGGACCGAGCTCGGAGCCGATCCGGACTTGCTTGGAGGCGTCACTGCTGGGGTCGAGGGGGACGGACTTAACCGCCTCCGCTGGCTCAAAGTTTCCGGCATGACGCTTCACGTCTGGCACCTCCTTCGAGAGGCTCTCCAGGTTGGCGATGAGGGCCTCGGACTCGGGAAGGGCCTCGGCGTATTCCACGCACTCCATGTCGCATTCGAACGCATGTTTGTACGTGGGGCCGACGGTGATGACCCCGTTGGGGCCCGACATCTTGAACTTCAGGTAAGTGTAGTTGGGGACGGCCATGAACTTCACGTAGCATGGCCTCCCCAGTACCGCGTGGTAGGTTCCTCGGAACCCGACCACCTCGAACGTCAAGGTCTCCCTTCGGAAGTTGGAGGGTGTTCCGAAGCAGACGGGAAGGTCGAGCTGTCCGAGGGGCTAGACGCGCTTCCTGGGAATGATCCCATGGAAGGGCGCAGCGCCTGCCCGGACAGAGGACAGATCGACACGCAGGAGCCCGAGGGTCTCGGCGTAGATGATGTTGAGGCTGCTGCCTCCGTCCATGAGGACCTTGGTGAGCCTGACGTCGCCGATGATGGGGTCGACGACGAGCGGGTATTTCCCCGGGCTCGGCACATGGTCGGGGTGGTCGGCTTGGTCGAAGGTGATGGGCTTGTCGGACCAGTCTAGGTAGACTGGCGCCGCCACCTTCACCGAACAGACCTCCCGGTGCTCTTGCTTGCGGTGCCGAGCCGAGGCATTCGCCGCTTGCCCACCATAGATCATGAAGCAGTCACGAACCTCGGGGGAACTCTCCTGCCTGGTGATCTTCCTTCTTGTCGTCGTCGCGGGCCTTGCCACCCTCCGCGGGTGGCCCGGCCCTGTGGAAGTGGCGCCGAAGCATGACGCACTCCTCAAGGGTGTGCTTGACGGGCCCCTGGTGATAGGGGCACGGCTCCTTGAGCATCTTGTCGAAGAGGTTGGCACCTCCGGGGGGCTTCCGAGGGTTCTTGTACTCGGCGGCGGCGACAAGGTCCACATCGGCGGCGTCGCGTTTCGCTTGCGACTTCTTCTTGCCCTTCTTCTTGGCGCCGCGCTGAGTTGACGCCTCGGGGGCATCTTCTGAAGGGCGGCCCTGGGGCTGCTTGTCCTTCCGGAAGATAGCCTCGACCGCCTCTTGGCCGGAGGCGAACTTGGTGGCGATGTCCATCAGCTCGCTCGCCCTGGTGGGGGTCTTGCGACCTAGCTTGCTCACCAGGTCGTGGCAGGTGGTGCCAGCGAGGAACGCGCCGATGACATCCGAGTCAGTGATGTTGGGCAGCTCGGTGCGCTGCTTCGAGAATCGCCGAATGTAGTCCCGGAGAGATTCTCCCGGCTGCTGTCAGCAGCTTTGAAGGTCCCAGGAATTCCCGGGGCGCACGTACGTGCCCTGGAAATTCCTGGCGAAAGCTTGGACTAGGTCGTCCTAGTTGGAGATCTGCCCCGGAGGTAGGTGCTCCAACCAGGCGCGAGCGGTGTCGGAGAGGAACAGGGGGAGGTTGCGGATGATGAGGTTGTCATCGTCCGTTCCACCCAGTTGGCAGGCCAGACGGTAGTCCGCGAGCCACAGTTCCAGTCTCGTCTCCCCCAAGTACTTCGTGATAGTAGTCGGGGGGAACCGGGTCGGGAACGGCGCCCGTCGGATGGCTTGGCTGAAGGCTTGTGGATCGGGTGGTTCAGGCGAGGGACTCTGATCCTCCCCGCTGTCGTAGCGCCCCCCACGCCTGGGATGGTAGCCTCGGCGCACCCTCTCGTCGAGGTGGGCCCGACGGTCGTGGTGATGGTGCTCGTTGCCGAGGCGACCCGAGGCCGCAGGCGCGGTGTTGCGCGTGCGTCCGGTGTAGACCGAGGCTTCCCGCATGAATCGGGAAGTCGCGGCATGAGGTTCCGAGGGGTACCCCTGCCTTCGGGAGGCAGAGCTCTCGGCCCGTCGGACCGCGGCGCCTTCCAGGAGATTCTTGAGCTCTCCCTGGATTCGCCACCCCTCGGTGGTTGATGGCTCCGGCATCGCACGGAGAAGCATCGCTGCTGCAGCCAGGTTCTGGCCGACCCCACTAGATGCGGGTAGTGGCCTGACCCTGACGTCGTCGGCGACGCGGTGCTGGAAGCCCTAGGGTAGATGACGTATTTCTCCGGCCGAGGGTTGGCCCGCCCATGCCTGCCCGACGTCCCGGCGGATCGGCTCAAGCGCTCCTGCTCCCTTGTCGAGCCTGGCCTGCACCCCGCGGATTTGCTCGAGCTGTGGGTCATGGCCCCCCGCCTGAACAGGGACCACAGCTAGCTCCCGTGGGATGTCAACGCGAGGCACCGGCCTAGGGAGGTCACCGTCCTCCGGCATGCCGAGATGGTTGCCTTCGGAGGGACCCCCTAGATCGACGTGGAAGCATTCGCGACTTGGGCCGCAGTCCTCGTCGCCGAGGCTACGGCTACCGTCGGAACAGTCGGAAAGGCAGTAGTCGCATGCGGTCATGAAGTCCCGCATGGCACTGGGGTTGCCAAGTCCAGAGAAGTCCCGACAGATGCTGGGCTCGTCGTCTTCCTCGGACCTAGAGGGCCCGTAGGTCGAGACGTCCGTCAGCCGGTCCCAAGGTGACCGCATACGAAACCCCAGAGGGTTTGGACTCGCCTCTACAAGAGCGCCCGCCAAAGCGGGGCCGCTAGGCGGGTTGAGGCTGAATCCGAAAGACGTGGGATGGGAATCGGTCGGTACCTTCTGGTCGACGGGCGGCGATGAGGTCACGTCGGGGACTGACTGCGCCGTCGTCTCAGGTACGAGGGTGACGTCCAGCAGGCTTTTTCGCGAGCGTGCTGGCGTCGTCCGCTTGCTCGAGATTGGCGTGTCGCGGGGAGACGGCGCTCGCCTTCGCCTCAAACGCGAGGTCGATGCCCGACGCGCCCCCCGTTGGGGCGCTGGGGCCGTCGACTCGCTCAACAGCTGACGAGGCGCTGCCTCCTGCTTGGCCTTGGTTTCCCCGCCTCCTCCTCCGTCGGCGGGGGAGAGGACGAGGTGAGCTCGAACGTTGTTCTTCCACCACGTGGGGAAGACGTCGTCAATTCCGCCGCCGATGGGCGGGCTGTCGGTCGCCATTGTCGTTGTCGCGCGGCGGTGGAAGGAGTATCATGTCGTAGCTGCCGTCGAGGGACATGAACTCAAGACTCCCGAAACGGAGCACCGTCCCGGGTTGGAGAGGTTGCTGGAGACTGCCCATCTGGAGCTTGACGGGAAGCTGTTCGTCAACACGCAGCAGGCCCCTACCTGGCGCGCCAACTGTCGGCGTTTCGAGACCGGGGGGTCCCTAGGCCGACGAGTGAATGTCGCCGTGTGCCCCAGCCCAGATGGGTCGAGCGCGAGGCCGAGCATGAAGGGGGGAGAGCGAGGCGGTCGGAGACCGGCGTGAGAGAGGTGGGAATCCCGCGGCCTTCGTGTTCGTCCCGCGCCCAGGTCGGGTGCGCTTGCAGTAGGGGGTTACAAGCGTCCACGTGGGAGAGGGAGCGAGCGGCTTCAAGCGAGCGCGTATCTCGTCCTCGTCCCCGCGCGGCCAACCCTCTCTAAGAGGGCTCTGGTCCTTCCTTTTATAGGCGCAAGGAGAGGATCCAGGTGTACAATGGGGGGTGTAGCAGAGTGCTACGTGTCTAGCGGAGGAGAGCTAGCGCCCTAAGTACATGCCGTTGTGGCAGCCGGAGAGATTTTGGCACCCAGCTGGTGTGATGTCGTGGCCGTGGGAGGAGCGACGGAGCCTGGCGGAGGGACAGCTGTCGGAGCGGTTGAATCCTTGCTGACGTCCTCTTGCTTCCGTAAGGGGGCTGAGAGCTGCCGTCGTCACAGAGTATGCAGGGCGCCATCATTGCCTATCTGGCAGAGCGTGCCAGATGGGACGCCGGTCTTGTTCCCTGCGGCCCGAGTCAGCTCGGGGTAGGGTGATGATGGCGCCTCCTGTTGACGTGGCTGGTCTGCGCCCTAGGTTGGGCGATGTGGAAGCTCCTCCGAAGCCAAGGTCGAGTCTGTCTTCCGTGGCCGAGGTCGGGTCCGAGCCCCAGGTTCGGGCGAGGCAGAGATCACCGGCTGATGCCGGGGCGGAGTCCGAGCCCTGGGGTCGGGCGAAGCGGAGTTCGTCGTCTTCTGGGGCCGAGCCCAAGTCCGAGCCCTAGGTCGGGCGAGGCGGAGATCGTCGTCTTCTGGGACTTAGCCCGAGTCCGAGCCCTGGGTCGGGCGGAGTTCGCCGTCTTCCGGGACTTAGCCTGAGTCCGAGCCCTGGGTCGGGCGGAGTTCGCCGTCTTCCGGGACTTAGCCCGAGTCCGAGCCCTGGGTCGGGCGGAGTTCGCCGTATTCCGGGACTTAGCCCGAGTTCGAGCCCTGGGTCGGGCGGAGTTCGTCGTCTTCTGGGACTTAGCCCGAGTCCGAGCCCTGGGGTCGGGCGAAGCGGAGCTTCCTATGGTGCCTTCGGCAGGGCCTGACTGCCTGTCAGTCTCACTCTGTCAAGTAGCACCGCAATCGGAGTGGTGCAGGCGGCGCTGTCCTTCTGTCAGTCCGGTCAGTGGAGCGACGAAGTGACGGCGGTCACTTCGGCTCTGCCGGCTGGGGGGGACGCGTCAGGATAAAGGTGTCAGGCCACTTTTGCATTAAATGCTCCTGCGACTTGGTCGGTCGGTGCAGCGATTTGGTCAGGGTTGCTTCTTAGCGAAAGACAGGGCCTCGGGCGAGCCGGGAACACATTCGTCATTGGAGGGGGGCCTCGGGCGAGACGGAGATCCTCCGGGGTCGGCTGCCCTTGTCCGAGGCTAGGCTCGGGCGAGGCGTGATCGAGTCTCTCGTATGGACCGATCCCTGACTTAATCGCACCCATCAGGCCTTTGCAGCTTTATGCTGATGGGGGTTACCAGCTGAGAATTAGGAGCCTTGAGTGTACCCCTAATTATGGTCCCTGACAAGCACGAAGACGCCCCACTAGGTCTTCAACTGTGAGAGTCTTCATATCACAAAACATCTCAATGGAAACTGCAATTTGGTTGAAGCGAGGTGGAACTACACGCAGAAATTTTTTCACCACTCGAGTGTCTTCCACTGTCTCACCTAGTGACTTGATGTTTACCACTATATTGGTGATTCTCATGCCAAAATCTTTAACTGTTTCACCTTCTCTGAATTCTATATTCTCAAATTCTTTTAGCAGCTTCTGCACATTCACCTCCTTCACTCGGTCAGCACCAATTCTCATGGTCATGACTGCCTCCCAGGCTTCCTTAGCAGTATTCTTAGCACCAAGGGTACCCCACATCTCCTTGGGTACTGATCTCAACAGAGCCCCCATGGCCTGTCGATCTTGAGCACGTTTTGGATTAGTGCCCGGATCTATCACCTCCCAGATCTCCATTGCCTCATAGTTGATTTGCATCAACATCGCCCACTCCGCATAATTAGATCGAGTAAGCATTGGCCATACCAGTGTGCTTTCCTTGATCCTAGCAGATGCCGAACTCGTACTTGTCCGCGTGTCCCCCATCTCTGCCGATGTCGACGACGAACGTCGAGGAATCATGCGCTTCTTCTTTGGTGGTTCTCACGGTGGACTGATCAACCCACCGTAGAACATCAACCGGCTCTGATACCAGTTGTTGGAACCCAAGCACTGCTGCGGCTTCTTGGATCAGCCGGCGTCTGCAAGCGACGAGGAGCGCAATTACCACGCCGGTGCCTGAGCTCCTGGTACGCACAGACACACACTTGGATGAACATAGGGGAATGATATTTTGGTCTGGGCAACTACCTCAGTTGTTTTCTGGATGCACTAGTATTGCTCAAAAAAATAGAGAGTACAAAGGCATGAAGCCTGGCTTATCCCATCGCACGAGCACGCTCCACGATCTCCCTGATTTTCGGTGGTGACCGTGGACTGCGCAGCGCAGACGTCGCGACGGGTAAGCACAACCACTTGGCGGTCACGACGTGATCTGGGCGCGCACCAGTCACTCGCGATATCTATGCCACTCACAACAATACTGAAAACGTAAACTAATGTTCCAACGAGATTATAGAGAGCTAACTGAAAGCTACTGGACTTATTCAAAATAGAGACTAACATTCCCATTATCCTTAGAACTCGTTACTTTAGCAATCACTGTCTGATTGTCACAGTTCATAAGGATAGCTGGTATTGGTTTCTCAACCACCGGCAAGTCCATCAAGAGTTCACGCAACCATTCTGCCTCAACGATTGCTGTGTCAAGTGCAGCTAGCTCGACTTCCATGGTTGACCTTGTCAAGATGG
Organism: Zea luxurians; assembly: GCA_029449295.1. NCBI lineage: Eukaryota > Viridiplantae > Streptophyta > Magnoliopsida > Poales > Poaceae > Zea > Zea luxurians. The sequence continues at coordinate 6,581,562 of JAOPSE010000109.1, forward strand.
TCTGCTTGCATGACCTCCATGATACCGCACCTCCACCAATAGTAAAGACATAACCACTGGTGGCATAAAGCTCGTCTGCATCAAATATCCAGTTCGAATCACTATATCCTTCAAGCACTGCATGCTGACCAGAATAGTGAATTCCATAACTCATTTTACCTTGCAGGTAGCGCATAACCCGCTCAAGTGCATGCCAATGATCAATCCCGGGGTTTGACATGAACCTACTTAATTTGCTCACAACAAAATAAATATCGGGCCTTGTTGCACCAGCAAGATACATGAGTGAACCGACGATCTGAGAGTATCTCAATTGGTCTAAACCAATTCTCTTGTTCTTTCGCAGTGTCACACTAGGATCATAAGGTGTTGGAGAAGGTTTGCACTTATAGAAGCCAAATCACTTCAAAACCTTTTCAACATAGTGAGATTGCGAGAGAGTAATCCCACCATCTGCCTTAATCAGCTTGATGTTTAGAATCACATCAGCTTCTCCCAGATCTTTCATATCAAAACTCTTTGATAGAAAAGACTTGACTTCATTGATCACATCAATATTTGTGCCAAATATCAATATATCATCGACATATAAGCACAATATAACTCCTTCGCCCCCACCATAGCGATAATATACACACATGTCTGCCTGATTAATGGCAAAGCCTGCAGAAGTTAGAGTCGTGTCAAACTTCTCATGCCAGTGCTTTGGTGCTTGCTTCAGACCATACAGAGATTTCAATAACTTGCACACCTTGCTTTCTTGACCCTTTACTACAAATCCATCAGGCTGTTCCATATAGATTTCCTCGTCTAGCTCTCCATTAAGAAAAGTTGTCTTTACATCCATCTGATGAACAAGGAGACCATACGAGGCAGCCAAGGAAAGTAGTACTCGAATAGTAGTCATTCTAGCAACAGGTGAGTAAGTATCAAAGAGGTCTTCTCCTTCTTTCTGAGTATAGCCTTTAGCCACAAGCCTAGCCTTGTACTTCTCAATTGTACCATCAGGCTTGAGCTTCTTTTTAAACACCCACTTACAACCCACAGGTTTGCATCCATAGGGTCGATCAGTGACTTCCCACGTACCATTTGAAAGAATGGAGTCCATCTCATTATGAACTGCTTCTTTCCAATCATCTGCATCTGGAGAGGCAAATGCTTCTACAATGGTAGTAGGAGTATCGTCCACAAGGTACACAATAAAATCATCACCAAAGGATTTTTCAACCCTTTGTCTCTTGCTCCTTTTAGGAGCATCATTGTCATCCTCCTCTAGGACAATTTCATGTGGCTGTTCAGAACTCTCAACAGGTGTACTATGTTCAGGAGTTATCTCAGAAGAGTATCTAGAATTGCTATGAATGTCTTTCATTGGAAATATGTGTTCAAAGAAAGTAGCATCACGTGATTCCATAATAGTATCAACATACACATCAGGAACTTCAGATTTAACTACTAAAAATCTATATGATATGCTACACGAAGCATATCCAAGAAAGACACAATCCACTGTCCTTGGACCAAGCTTGCACTTTTTATTAATTGGTGCATTGACTTTCGTCATGCACCCCCAAGTGCGCAAGTATAAAAGTGATGGTTTTCTCCCAACCCACTTCTCATAAGGGGTTTTCTTTTCTTTGCCCATAGGAATTCTATTCAGAACATGACATGAAGTCAGGACTGCCTCCCCCCACCATGCCTTAGATAAACCACAAGTGTCTAACATGGCATTCACCAGATCAGTCAACGTACGGTTTTTCCTTTCAGCAATCCCATTTGATTCGGGTGAATAGGGAGGCGTCCTCTCATGAATAATGCCATGTTCTGCATAGAAATCATCAAAGACTTTGGGAAAGAATTCGCCACCACGATCTGATCTAAGACGTTTGATCTTTCTCTCTAGTTGATTCTCAACTTCAGCCTTACAGATTTTAAAGTAGTCTAAAGCCTCATCTTTGGTTTTTAGCAAGTATACATAGCAAAATCTAGACGCATCATCAATCATGAAGTATCTCTTGCCACCCTTTGTCAACACACCATTCATCTCACAAAGATTAGAATGTATGAGTTCTAGAGGTGCCAGGTGTCTCTCCTCAGCAGCCTTATGAGGCTTTCGAGGTTGCTTCGACTGCACACAACTATGGCACTTAGAACCTTTGACTATGGTGATATTCGGAATTAAACTCATGGATGCAAGCTGAGACATAGAGCCAAAATTAATATGACACAAACGAGAATGCCAAATACTCGCAAGATCATCAACATTAGCGCAAATATGGTTCACAGACTTATTATTGAAACCTAACAGAGAAAATCAGAACAAGCCTCCGCAATCATAGCCTTTACCAATAAATTGTCCAGACATAGACACAACTAATTTATTGGACTCCAAAACTACCTTGAACCCATCTCTACATAGAAGGGTTCCGCTAACGAGATTCTTGTGTATAGAAGGGACATGATGCACGTTCTTCAGTTGCACGATCTTGCCCGAAGTAAACTTTAGATCTACCGTGCCAGTGCCATGAAAAGAAGCATGTGACCCATTCCCCATTAGGACGGAAGAATCCCGGGCACCCTGATAAGAAGAGAACAAGTTAATGTTAGAACACACATGAACATTAGCACCAGTTTCAAGCCACCAACTAGGTGATTGAAATATTGAGAAGATGAAAGGTAAATTACCATACCCTTTGTCTTACTCATTGCTAGCGATCACTGTGTTGACATTGCCCTTTTTGCCACGGCGATCCGCTCGATCAGGACATTCCTTGGCAAAATGACCCGCCTCGCCACATGCGAAACATGTCAGTTCAGCCTTGTTCTTCTTCTTCTTGAAGTTGGTAGTTTTGTTGGGCTTGTTAGATTTTGGCTTTCTTTTGCCCTTGTTGTGGTTCTTCTGAACCATGTTGGCGCTGGAGTAGCCCTCGCCTCCTTTAGATCCCGTGTCCTTAGCCCGAGCTTTCTCCTCAACATGTAGAGACGCTATCAGATTTTCAACTGATATCTCCTGTCTCTTATGTTTCAGAGATGTGGCGAAGTTCCTCCATGTAGAAGGCAACTTTGCAATAATGCATCCAGCCACAAATCGATCAGGAAGGACTATCTTAAGGTGGTCGAGCTCCTTGGCTATACTTTGTATTTCATGAGCTTGCTCTATAATAGAGCGATTATCAACCATCTTATAATCATGAAAGCTCTCCATGATATACAGGTCATTGCTAGCATCAGATGCACCATACTTAGTAGTAAGTGCATCCCATAACTCTTTCCCATCTGTGTGTTGAATAATCGCATCAACCAGACGGTCAACAAGGGTGCTAAGAACTACTCCCGTAAAGATAGTATTGGCATGGTCGTACTCTTTCTCCTGTTCAGGAGTCAGTGGACCCTCAGGTTTGCCTTTACTAACATGGAAGACATTCATAGCAGTAAGCCAGAGCGTGGCCTTGACTTGCCATCTCTTAAAGTGCATACCATTGAACTTTTCTGGCTTCAACGCATCCCGTAAAGATAGTATTGGCATGGTCGTACTCTTTCTCCTGTTCAGGAGTCAGTGGACCCTCAGGTTTGCCTTTACTAATATGGAAGACATTCATAGCAGTAAGCCAGAGCGTGGCCTTTACTTGCCATCTCTTAAAGTGCATACCATTGAACTTTTCTGGCTTCAACGCATCGGCAAAAGCAGCCATATAAAAACTAAGAAATTGTCTACAATAAGGTTTTTGGATTGTTGAATAATTAGACAAATTCCAGATTAAATTCCGAATATAAATCATGACCAAATCAGAAGAACTGAAGTAAAAAGTCAAATCAGATAATGTGAACTGATTAGACATACTGATAGATGGTGCGCGCCGGAATCAGCAGGGTCGACGACGTCGAAGCAGCGAAATCAGCAGGGTCAACGAGGTCAGAAGATCACGAGCAGTCGCGTGAGGACGCTTCCCAAAAACCTTATTCATCCTCTCCCGGTACAGGATCTAGAAGGCAAAGGGTTCCGGAGACCTGCTCTCCTGATCGCAGATGCACGTCTACGGTCGGGATGAAGAGAACTGGAAGGCGGCTCAGCTGTGAAGAGAGGCGAAAGCGAAACTGGGATGATTTGGATGCTGGCTGCCAGGCTCCTTTTATAGGGCCGAGTCCGCGACCAGATAGCTATCTTCGATCTTATCCGCCCGCGAAAATCTCGCGTTCAGTTTAGATTTTATAGCGATCGGTTAGGATTCTAAACTTAACAACCAAGTAACCAAAAATTCAAACGGCAAAAGGAAATCGCGTCCCCGCAAGGCGAGGGGCCGGATTTCGGCGGACCATTCACGCGCATGTCGTGCGCCCGCGCCCTTCGGCCCGGCCCGGCGAGCGAGCGCGCGTGTGGCTCTCCACACTCTCTTCTCTCATCCATGACCTAGTGAGTGAGTGTGGCTTCCATATTTAAGCTAACTCTACTCCACTAGAACTAGCAATATGGTGCTATTGGTTCCACCTATTCTCTAGTCATACACTTATATGGGCTTTTGAGATTTTCCTGGGATTTATTTGAATTTCTCAATTAGGCCTAGCCCATAAATCCTAACATTACCAACAAGGGCAAGGTAATAATTTATATGGATTCTATGTTTATAAATTCATTCACACATTCTTAGGTAATAAGACAGTAGAAAAAGATGTTGAAGTACCTATAAAAATATAGATAACATATTTTTTTACCAATAATATTATGTCCAAATGTTCATATTTAATATATTAATTATTTAGCACATGGCATCTAATGAAAATGAAGGATGAAATACTCTATTGGATGCAATCATGATAATTTAAGAACAACTTGTAGGATTCTTATATAACGAGGTTATATCTAAAGACGAAGAGTATTACTATGACAGATGAAGTTTTCTTTGAAATTATATGTTAGATGGATGAAAATATATAATATATAATGTCATTTATAGCAATAGTTAGTTGTATGTAGCTAAAGCTAATTGCATAGTACTTTCAGCTCTAGAAAATTTGGTGAAGTTAATAGAGAGATACTCTAGAAAATTTAGTGGACTTGTTTGCAATGTGGCAGAGAATCATAGGAGAAAGAGAGAAAACGACACGAACGTCGCAAGCAAACAAGCAAGCTAAGGCCAGGATGGTACATATAGCCATGCAAGATATTATTTTGTATATATTATATATAGTAGTTTACACTGTTATTTATAAGGTGAGGTTTAAAACAGGGGAGGACAGATCCCCGCCGGTTGAAATGGTGTACAAAGAAACAACGACACCTCCCCGTTGGACATGCGATCGATGCATGAGCAACACTATCACTTGGCAACCCACGTCACGCTAGGCTGCTTCGGTAAGAGAGATGGCGTCACGTCACAATCACAATGCAAACCGCACCGTACTAGCTAGGGACACAAAAACGCAATATGCATGTTTTACATTCTTTCAGAAAAAAAACCCCACACGCATCATATCCTACCTTTCATTCTGAAATACAGAAAATAATATCCTACCTTTTCATTCTGAAATATTGTAAAAGCGTGATTTACCTTCCTCGTGGTTAATTTGCCATGTCGGCCAGGCCCAGAAATAGGAGGTCCGGACGACCTTTGTTTTTCTAAAAATGCTACTGCCGTCTTTGTGCATACAGTACGCTCGAGCGGGCTGAAAGCCGAGGTAGAGATAGCCTTTTAGAAAGGCCCGGCCCAGAAATAGCCCAGTCCCCAGAGTAGGCTGCCAGGTACAAAAAGGGCCCGCCCGCCCGTGCTCTTTCCTGCCCAAAGGAGGGGATGCTTGCACAGTTGCACTTTGCGGACCTTTTCAAGCTTAGCTTTGCTCTTATCAAAAAGGTAAAAAAAAAAATTGCTTTGCTCGGCAGTCAGCAGCATGCATGTGATGCGATCGTGTTGCGGAAGCTTCGAAAGCAATCCGCGTGCAGCAAAAGAAGTGCAGCAGATGGAGTTGAGGGGAATATCACATAAGCAAAGCAATACTCTTTTGCTGCACGCGTCCTGGTCAAGTCAGCCACAGTTAAAGATGGCAATGGATACCCATTCGAATATGATTTTTTGTGACACTACATTACGCCCCCTGATAATTTTCGGCAGCCAGAACCCATGGCGGCCGCAAATAATTACTGTTGCTGTTGTGTGATGGGTACAGATATGAAATGCTTTAACCCTAGCCCACAGTTATTCAAGGAAGAAAAAAAACTGACCGTGCATGCTGGATGTTTGCTTATGGGGTCTGTAATAATGTAGCAAGTTCGTACAGGTTACGTTTTGAATAGTCGTTTTGCACATGCTTCGATCGTACTGGCTAGCTGAGTTGAAGGGGATCGATATCTCAAGTGGGAAAAAAAAGTACTCCAAATTAAAAGTACTCGCTCCAATTCTAAATTAGAAATCTTTTTAAATAAGATTTAAGTCAAACTTATAACACTTTGACTACAAATAACTACTTTATTATTTCGTTTCGAAATATAATAGTCATATGTACGGATTAATTTTAAAAACTATATTTACAAAAAAAATATAAATATATTAAAAATTTATGTGCAATTTAAAAAAAAATGTGAAAGTTATATTTTGGTGACCATGTGGCCGTCGACTTGTAATTTGGAAGAGCATGTCCAATATTACTGAATAATAACTAGAGCCATGCACTAGTTTAACTAGGCCTTGATTACCTCGCTTTCACTTTGGGATTAGACTACTGATCAGTATGTCCAATAATAACTAGAGCCTATATATTCAACTTGGCCAGCTCTTCTTTCTTAGTGGAACACGTGCAAAGCCACCGTTCGTGGGGAAAAATATATATATACACAACTCGAGCCAGCTTAGCTTATACTAGAGGAATTACCAAGGTCTCTTGTATTGCAGTCGACCATGAGGGGGGCTGCTTTGTGGGCGCCAGGAGATTAATTTGGATAACATAAATTAAAACTGAATAATACATGTGATATACTCACAATTAACGTCACGACTAATTAATAATCGAGTTTGCCTATATATTATCTCTCTACGACGTAATGATATGATTTACCGTGTAAAAACACACGAGAGGATCTCAACCTTGTACAGATCCTTATTACTTCTTTATTTTTTTTGTATACATTCAAGTCCCTGAATTTACATTGTGGTGTTTCAGGTTTTCGCTTGTTAATTTTTTATTAACATTGTATCCTGTGCACAGTACCATGAGTAATCGGATTCAGATGATTGCTCCCAAACATATACCCGCTTATTCAATAGATAAGGATTTTGTCCTATATTTATACTCATAGATATAATTTTTGTCCTATATCCTAATAGAAGAATTCTCCATAAGTTAGCGGGTATCAAGTCCCTATTAACATCTCTATATATGTCCTTGTTTTTTGACATTCAAGTCCCTAGATTTATATTATGGTGTTTCAGGTTCACACTCGTGAATTTTTTTTATTAGGAATGCATCTAATGCATATGAGATGTTGGTGTACATATTAGATCATCAACATATATTTCAGATCTAGCATTTTTGGTTGCTCTTTATATTTTTGCATTTAAAAAAAGCATAGGAGGGAGGCATGTTCCAAAATAAAACATAACCTAATTTCAAAAAACACTCGCCAAAGAAAAGCAATCAGCAAATTAAAACTCACAAAACCCCCCAAAAACAGCAAAACATAACCATCGTTACATGTTTTGAGAATAGTGAGATTCGAACTCGCAACCTCTATATCAATTGTATTTATATTACGTTTTTATTCCTCATGTATTATAGCAAATCGAGAGTAATTTTATTATTTCAGGCACTAAATGAATTCATTTGAAAATGTTGTCAACGATAAATTTCATAACCTATCAAGATCTACAACTTCTATTTTGATAGTTTCTACGTCTAAGGCCGTTTATAAAATTTGAATTTCAAATTTGAAAGCTTCACACGAATTTTTCTATGATAAGATGATTTTAAATTAAAAAATTGTCAATTTTAAAGTTTCATTACATTTCAAGACATACAACTTTATTTTGGTGGTTTTTCTATCCGAGGTAGTTTGAAAAATTCAATCATTGTTTTGCATGACAAGATGATTTCAAACCAAAACATTATCAACTATAAAATTTCATAACTTTTCCATTCGAGATCATTTTCAAAAATCAAATTTTAAATTTTTTAAATTCAGATGTAGTTTTCGTTGACAAGATGACTTCAAATGAAAAGGTTGCCAACTACAAAATTCTATAACTTTTCAAGACCTACAAAGTTTATTTCGGTTGTTTGGTCATTTGTTCATCCCACATTATGGTTTTAACATTATTCACAAATCTTATACATCTATCTTGTAGAATCATAAACTACGAGATAGATATAGGTTTTATTAAAAAATTTACTTTTATTTTATCATGTGAAGAAATTATTAAAATATAAATTGTACATCTTTATGATTTATAAAAATTTATAGTTGAATTTTTTTATTTAAATTAATTTACTGTTTCAGAATATAATTTTTAGTTTGTCTAGTGTTGAAAAAAATACTCGGCAAAAAAGCTCTTTGACTAGTGTCAGAAAAACACTCGCAAAGAAGCTCTTTGCCAAGTGTTAAAAAACACTCATTAAAGAGTTTTTTGCCGATTGTTTTTTACCGAGAGTTTTTTATTGGCATTCAGCAAATAAGTTCTTTGCGGAGGGTCCAAAAGAAAACACTCGGTGAATTATTTGGTATTCGGTAGAGAGCTGAATTCCAATAGTGGACCATTCCAACGTTTCTTTATTTTGCTAGTGTACTTGAAGGATGATGACGCTGACCGAAAGTTGGATAGGAAGGAGAAGCCACTGGATTAGCGTAGCAACCTCGTTCTTCTTCCATCATTTTCCTCAGGTAGCTTTGCGTTACTATCGTCATGATCTATCGGACTTAACTACATGCCCATGCACCTCGCTGCTAACCTCCCCCCATTGTTGACTTCATCAACATACAAATGAAACGCCTGCTAGCTTTTGTACGTTGATGGTTCAACGGTCCACAAAAATATCCACGTGTGACCCCACTCGTACCACACTACTGGCATACTACTAGTATTCGGCTCCTTATTTAGTGTTCGACGCTTTACCGAGTGTATTATATAGGGCATCATTATTTGCCGAGTGCCATTCTTGGCGATCTAAGACTCTTGTATAGACCTCGTTTACTTGGTGCCGTCATAGTGATTTTTCTTTATAGAATACCCGATAAAAAAATTCGACAAAGAAGTAATTGTTGATATACAGTTCAACGAGACTTCTTTATCGAGAGTCACACTCAACAAAAAGTTTGCCTAATATTTTCTAGGTTTTATTGAGTGACTGAAGCATTTGGCAAAGCAGCTGTCTCAAACCTTCGGTTCTCTTCTCCCGCCCTTGAAAAACCTTAGCCGTTTTCTTGATAAGACCGAGGACCAACCATGCTGTATTCTTTCTTTCCTCAACAGTCATGGAGAAAAAAAAATCCTGCAGCTTCAGATAAAAAGAGAGAGGGAGAGAGAGGCATGGATGACAAAAAGAAACGAGATGCTATGGCGATATATGAGAATCCTGTTCCTCACCAGTCACCAGCGACGCGAAAGATGATCATCTTTTCCAGCCCTTTCGTGCGTCAGAGGACATTCCAATTTTCTGACCATCTATTTTGTTAGTTGTTACCATTACCAAAACCTTGTACGTCCTTTGCAAATGTGTTACTACCTCGTCACCTGAGCAAGCACATAACCCTGATCAAACACAGAAGGCCGTGCGTGGTGTTCGGAAGCGGCGCGCCAACGTCCGGTTCAGTGGTCCTGAGTGGGCGCGTGAGTGAGTCCGGCGTGTGGGCAGTCTGTCAGGTGGGCCTCGGGCGGAGGTCGGTATTAAATAAGTCTCCCTGTTCTGGTGTAAGGACTATGCATGTATTGAACATTATTCCAATTATCTAAGAACTCCCGTTCCCCTGCCTATCTTCTTCTTCCCCAAGCTACTCTCTCTCTCTCCCTTCCCTCTGGTAGCTAACAATCTGGTATCAGAACGGACGTTGCTGATCGTTGGTTACAATCTATAGAACCACAAATTGCTTCCATGTCTTGGTGCCAATTTTGCCAGTATATCCAGGATAGGTTCGGTCGTGAGCAACATGAGCTAGTTATACGCAAACTTTTTCACATCAGGCAAATCTCCACTGTCCAAGATTATGTAGATCGTTTTTGTGAACTAATCGATCTACTGGTCACCTATGAACACACCACTGATCCCCTCTATTATACGATGAAGTTCATTGATAGTCTCCATGATAATATTAAATCTGTTGTCCTTGTTCAACGCCCTGGCAACCTCGACTGCTTGTGCTTTGGCTTTGCTGCAGGAAGAGGTGGAATCCTCTCGCCGCCGAGAGCCTGGTCGTGGTGATCCTCACTATACTGCCTGGGGACCTTCCAAACAAGCGGCTGCTGTCAATCATCGTTTGGGCAAGGCACCGGTTGACAGTTCCAAGTGGACAACTCCTACTCCTGCATCATCCGTCGACAGTAAGGTTGCTTCTCTAAGAGCATATCGTCGTGCCAGGGGCCTTTGTCAATTTTGTGCCGAGAAGTGGAGCAAGGGACACAAATGTGCTGAAACCGTGCAGTTGCATGCTGTTCAAGAGCTATGGGAAATGTTGTCGTCAGATCAACCTGAATCTGAGGCTGAATTTGTAGATTCTGTTGAACAATTCATGATATTGCTATCCACTGAAGCAGCTTCTACCAAGACTACCTCTAAATCATTTCGACTTCGCGGTCAACTTCAAGGCATTGATGTGCTGATTTTATTAGACCCTGGTAGCTCCCATTGCTTCCTGAGTGCTAATCATACTTCTGCCTTGTCCGGGTTGGCGCGTCTGGACACTCCCTTATCTGTTACCGTGGCTAATGGTGAAGTTGTGCAATGTACAGTGGAGCTGCCACAAGCTAGCTGGTATATCCATGGTCTGGAATTCTGTTGTTCCTTCAAAGTTATCCCTCTGCCATATTATGACGTTATATTAGGCATGGATTGGCTGGAGATGTTTAGCCCAATGACAGTTGACTGGAAACATAAATGGCTATCATTACCACATTCAGGTTCCACAGTGGTGTTACAAGGTTGTCAGCCATTGGTTCCTACAGGCACTATACTGGAGATCTGGCCGGTTACGGTAACGGAATCTGCATCAGCCCAGCTGCGTTATATTGAGGAGTTGTCCTTGCCTGCTCCAGTTGTGCAGCTGCTCCGCAATTACGAGAGCCTGTTCCAGCCACCCGCGACGTTGTCGCCCAGTCGGTTCTGTGACCATTCTATCCCCCTTATTGAAGGTGCCAGACCAGTCAGCATCCGACCCTATCGGTTCTCTCCAGCAATGAAGGATGAAATAGAATCTCAAGTGGCTGAAATGTTGCAGACCGGGCTCATTCAGCATAGCACCAGTGCCTTTTCTTCGCCTGTGCTTTTGGTCAAAAAGAAAGACAACTCATGGCGTTTTTGTGTTGATTATAGACACCTTAACGCTCTAACAGTTAAGTCCAAGTACCCAGTGCCAATCATCGATGAGCTGTTGGATGAGTTGTTTGGCGCTTCTTGGTTTTCCATCCTGGATCTTCGAGCCGGGTTCCACCAGATTCTATTGAAACAAGGAGAGGCTCACAAAACTGCATTTCAAACCCACATGGGCCACTATGAGTTTCGGGTTATGGCATTTGGCCTGACTGGGGCCCCAGGTACTTTCTAGAAAGCCATGAACCATACTTTATCACCATTATTGAGGAAGTGTGCATTGGTGTTCTTTGACGACATCCTGGTGTACAGTGGATCCCTGGATGACCATATCAATCATTTACAACAAGTATTTCAATTACTAGCTCAAGATACGTGGAAAGTCAAACTCTCTAAGTGCAAGTTTGCCCAACAGCAAGTGTCTTATCTGGGGCATGTTGTTAGTGCTCAAGGAGTATCCACCGACCCAATGAAAATCCAGGCTATTGCCACTTGGCCAGAGCCCTCCTGTCTCAAAGAGCTACGTAGTTTTTTGGGCCTAGCAGGTTATTATCGCAAATTTATCAGGCATTTTGGAGTAATCTGCCAGCAGCTCACAGCACTCCTGAAAAAAGGGGCTCTATTTGTTTGGACCAGTGACCATGCTGTCGCATTCCGTACGTTGCAAACTGCACTTTCTCAGTCACCAGTGTTAGCGCTGCCAGATTTTGCTGCCACCTTTTTCATTGAAACTGATGCTAGTGCTGTTGGTGTGGGCGCCGTACTCATGCAGAAAGGCCATCCCCTCGCATTTCTTAGTAAGGCCTTGGGCCCTAAATCGCGCGGATTGTCCACCTATGAAAAAGAATACCTCGCCGTTATCTTGGCTGTCCAGCAATGGAGATCCTATTTACAGCACCATGAATTTGTTATCCTGACTGACCATAAAAGCCTCACGCAGTTGAATGAACAATGCCTTCATACACCTTGGCAGCATAAGGTGTTCACCAAGCTGCTGGGATTACAATACCGAATCCAATACCGCCCAGGTACTGAAAATCGTGTTGCTGATGCTCTATCTCGCCATATAGATCCTGAATGTCACGCTGTTTCAGTGGTGGTTCCCCAGTGGTTGTTGGATGTCCAGAGCAGTTATAGTCAAGACACTGAGGCTCAGTCGTTGCTGTCCAAGTTGGCAATAGCTCCTAGTGCTGTGCCTCATTTTACTCTGGTCGATGGACTCCTGAAATACAAAGGACGCATCTGGGTGGGCGCTGATGACAAACTTAAAACTCGGATCCTGACAGCCCTTCATTGCTCCCCTGTTGGTGGTCACTCTGGGGCACCTGTTACATATCATCGAGTTAAGAGTATGTTTGCTTGGGCCAAACTGCGACAATCAGTCCATGAATTTGTGAAACAGTGCCAGATTTGTTTGCAAGCAAAACCGGACAGGTCTGCTTATCTGGGCAAGCTCCAACCCTTGCCGGTCCCACACACAGCTTGGCACATAGTTTCATTGGACTTCGTTGAAGGCCTCCCTCGCTCCGGCACTGCTGATTGCATCCTAGTGGTGGTCGACAAGTTTACTAAGTTTGCCCATTTCCTTCCATTATCCCATCCGTACACCGCTGCTTCTGTCGCACAGTTATTCCTATCTCAGGTGTACCGTCTTCATGGGTTCCCTATGGCTGTTATATCAGATCGCGACCCAGTCTTTACTAGCCAGTTTTGGTAGTCCCTGTTCAAGTTAGCAGGTGCTGAGCTTCGCATGAGTTCATCTTATCACCCCCAATCCGATGGTCAAACGGAAAGAGTCAATCAGTGCCTCGAAACATTCCTACACTGCTTTGTAAGTGCCTGTCCTAAAAAGTGGTCTGCGTGGCTTCCCTCGGCTGAATTCTGGTACAACACAAGCTTCCACTCATCCCTGGGCTCTTCACCCTTTGAAGTACTCTATGGTCGCAAACCGCATTCTTTTGGTATTCCACATGGCGATGCTGTTCCCAGTCCACTATCAGAATGGCTGCATGAGTGATCCACGATGCAGGATTTGATCCACCAGCACTTGGTCCGCGCTCAATCTCGAATGCAGCGTCAGGCAGATAAACGCCGCTCTGAGCGCTCCTTTGCAGTTGGGGATTGGGTATACATGAAGCTACAACCTTATGTGCAAGCCTCAGTCATGCCTCGTGCACATCACAAACTCAGTTACAAGTTCTTTGGACCTTTTCAAGTGACTGCCCGCATTGGCACTATGGCTTACCGTCTGGCATTACCACCTACCAGCAAAATACACCCTGTTGTCCATGTCTCTCAACTCTGATTAGCAGCAGGCTTTAAGGGTGATAAATCTGCTACCTTGCCTTCTTCAATGCCTGAATTCAGCATACCAGTGCAGATTCTCCAAACCAGAGGTGTCACCAAGGGTACTCGTTTGGTTCAGCAAGTGCTGGTGGAATGGTCTGGCTTACCTCGCGACCTCGCTACTTGGGAAGATCGTGAAGCCCTTCAACAGTGCTTTCCATTCGCCCCTGCTTGGGGTCAAGCAGGTCATCAAGGGCCGGGGAATGTTACTACCTCGTCACCTGAGCAAGCACATAACCCTGATCAAACACAGAAGGCCGTGCGTGGTGTTCGGAAGCGGCGCGCCAACGTCCGGTTCAGTGGTCCTGAGTGGGCGCGTGAGTGAGTCCGGCGTGTGGGCAGTCTGTCAGGTGGGCCTCGGGCGGAGGTCGGTATTAAATAAGTCTCCCAGTTCTGGTGTAAGGACTATGCATGTATTGAACATTATTCCAATTATCTAAGAACTCTCGTTCCCCTGCCTATCTTCTTCTTCCCCAAGATACTCTCTCTCTCTCCCTTCCCTCTGGTAGCTGACAAAATGTTTCCATGGAAACAAAAGTAAAAGCCCGATCCTAAAGAGAGAGAGAGAAAAAAAAGAACTAGTTCAAGGATTCGTTTTGGTTTGGATGTAGATTGCTAGCTATTATTAGTTGCTAGAAGAAATACTTTTTTTGTTAATTATGAAGAATATTACGCGTTGGCAGGGGTACGGTGGTATAGATCACGATTCAGATACTTATTCATAATTTATAGATAAAATGAATAGAAAAATACCTTAATCCTAATGCGACATAATACTTAAATTTTATAGTGAAATTTTTTTTACAATGAAACATTTTATTTTGTCACAAATGAAACATCGTCCGAGCCTCTACAAAGTTTATATATGGCAAACAAAAAAACCATAACCTTTCTCTGTCAAATCCTCATGTAGTACATATAACACACTAAAGTTGAACAATAAAAAAAAGCAATAATTGACTGAACTTCTAATCTATTTTACTAAATTGCCATCTGTTCCGAGCGAAGATGTCCATCACAATTATCTTTTGTTGCGGGGAAGCGTCCTTTAGCAACAATTTGTCCTTGTGCTTCTGTAGTAGGCTCTGGTATCAGATCTAATAAGTGCTCTTGTATATGACCTATAGACGTAACAATTGTACCGTTAAAAACAACATGATTTCGACTAGTCTATATTGTCCACAATATGGCTGCAGCTCCTACCATAAATTGTTTCTTAGTATCTAGTTTCTGTAAGTGCAATCACCCCAAATTAAAGGTTTTGGTGATTAAATGACAAAACAAATAAGATTTCTAATAAAGTTTTCTCCTAATATATGTTAAGTTCTTGTAAAAATAGAAGGAGCATCAACTTTAGGCGAGAAATAAAAAGGAAGCATCAAGGACATCGAATATACATCACATGGCACGATGAAGTGATTCCATGCGATGATTGCACAAAACTTTCTATATTTGTTGAGTCGTAGGATTCAATTTTCTTAAAGTAGTTTTCATCAAGGTAATGGTATTTGCTAAATCTCAAGCCTCTCATATTCATAAGCTATTTTGAAAACCAAATCTTTTGGACAATCTGTGAGTTCAAATGGTGTGAGGTTTTGGGAGTCTGAGATCCTCCCTGCTCAAAACCGGGGGTCTAGGTCAGACGACTGTTCTGACCTCTGCCAGAAAGTCTGACTAACTGACTAACTGGAAGGCTGACTGTCAGGCGGTTGAACCAACCCTAGGGACATTTCAACTGATTTTGGCACTTTGACTTCCAGTCAAACTAATCCTTTTGAACATGTTTTGGCTCTAGTCAAAACCAATTCAACTGGTTTTGGGACAGGTTCAATCGACCTCCACGTAGAAAGTTTCAAATCTTAGCACCCTTTTGAGGAGACTCTATAAATACCCCTCATCTCTCTCTCCTCACTTACTCTAGCCACTCCCCTGCATTCAAAGCCGGCCTAACTTGAGATAAAGCTCACACTCTCTCTCTCTCACACACACACCCCAAATCGCTCCTAAATCACTTGATTGAAAAACCCTTGGTGTGAGGTTTGTGCTCGTGACCTTTGGATTTGGTTTTCCTCTCACCTCTTCTTCTCATCTCTTGAGTTTTTTTGCAAACACCTCTTGTGCGAACTTGTTGTTCTTGGAACCTTCGAGTTCCTCGACAAATTGAGGTTGCTTGAAAGTCTCCAAGGTTGTGAACAACCCTAAGAAGTCTGTATCACTCGCTCTCTTGAGCCGATTTGATAAAAGAGTTTGCCTTGATCTTTGTGGTTGGCTTGTGGAGGATTAGAGTTGGAAAAGACCCAGCCCTTTTTGGGCTCCTCAATAGGGAGTAGGATGTTGGGGCGAAGGCGAAGACGCCACCCTTCGCTCCAGCCTTCGTCAATCTCGCTGCACCAACGGAGGCAATACGACCGGTGGGGTCCACCCTTCGTCCTCTACACTACGAGACGAAGGCCTACGACGACGTCGCCCTGTCCCACGTCCTCACCCGACCATGAGGCCCACGTGGGATTCGGCCCATTGTAACAGGCCCCGCTCGGCTCGTGTGTTATGGGCTCGATTTGTAATGGCTTTTCTGTAATGACATTCTGTAACCCTCCTTTATGGGAATATTCCAGGGATAGTCCAGGTGCCTGAGGGTACGTGCATCCTTACATCGAGACGTGGGCACTCAGGCACCTATAAATACCCCCGTACAGTGCCCTTGAGAGGCTAGATTAATAGAGCAATTGCCGTCTCGAGTTAAACCGTGTTCACATCTTTCTTGCTCCCCCGTTGGATCAACTTGCACGGGAGCACAAGTTCCAACATTGGCGCCCACCGTTCGTGCTACGAGCAAACCACCCGCGATGGCACCCAAAAGAGCTAATTCGAAGGCAGCCCCATCCGTCGACGAAGCAGCGAAGGCAGCACTGCTAGCTGAGAAAAAGGGCAAGGCCCTCGCTGACAACACCCACCAAGGAGCTGGCAAATACGAAGCACATAGTAAGAGACAACGCAACGATCAACACACTCCAGAAGGCACCCTTCGCACCTGCAGCTCCGAAGGGCAGCCACAAGTGCCACCCCCAGGCTTCGCTCCACCAGAGGGCGCGGACGCAGCAGAGGACGGCGAGGTCCTCGGCGTCTCCGCAGAAGAACAGCTACAGCTACGGGCCCTGTGCCTCAAAGACTGCAACCTCCAGAAGTAGAAGGAAATCCTCGAGGCCAAGCGCCAACGTGTCTCTGCGCAGGCCAAGGTGCGCCAAATGATACGAGATGAGGAGCGGAGGGCTCAAGAGCTTGAGCAAGAGATTGCGCTCATGCAGCGTGAAGGCCAACATGATCTGCAGCATGGCTCGCCCCTCCAGCAGCGCGCGCCAGTCGGAGACCTATTCGTTCCTCAGCGAGGACCCTTCATCCCGCACGCCACAGCTTTCAAGGCATCAATTACCTTGATGAGCGGAGCCCCCTGGCGCCGCAACTGCAGGTGTCACCATGTGTCGGTGTTTTGGGTCCGACCGCACACCTGGGGTTGCCCCTCAAGGTGTTTTAGGAGTAGGACGGTGTCGCCGACTGTAGCTGAATGGTTCGTGCCAGATGCACGAAAGACAATGGACATTGTTTACAGGTTCGGGCCACTTTGAGATGCGTAACACCCTACGTCCTGGCGAGTATGCTTTGTGTAATGGGTTACAAGGTAGAGAGTTGAGGTGGATGGCTAAGTAGTAGTAGAGTTGGGGTTTTTTCTGAAGGGGTGCCCCCTAGGCCTTATATATTCGACCGTGAGGCATTACATACGGATGGGATAACGATACACATCTAAGAGATAGTGAACTGATCGAGTCTATCTTCCTATAATTCTGCCGACTTATCTTCGCCTGGTTCTGTTGTATGCGTCTCTAACGCAGGAAAGTCGGGTTTTCTGTTGTGGTTGCTTGTTCAATATCGTCGGGCCTTCCGGGCTTGCATTGATCTGGCCTTATGTCGATCTGCTTCACTGGTCGTTCCTCCCTAGGCCCATGAAGGAGTGACCTTACGATTTATTGGGCCCTTAGGCCTTTCGTGAGGTCTTTCATCCTTCCAGTGGACCCGGGGGATATCTGTCCCCCACAAGCCCCCGATCTTCGGGCTGATTTTGAGATAATCAGCCCAAAGATCCTAGGTCCAGCTCGCGGTCTTTGTTTATGACAAGAAATGCTTTCCGGGCAGTTTGGAGAAAACGATTTCTTACTGTCTCCTTCGGCTTTGCTCACTCGAAATCTGGAGTTTTGTCTCGTACTCATGCCTTGGAGGTCGGCATTTCGTATTACAGGACCCTGAACTTCATTGGGTGCACCGGAGGTGCACCCAATGGGTGTAGCCCTCGAGCTTCGAGTGGATTTTGGATAATAATCCACTCGAAGGTCTTCATCAGAGATCATTTTTATTTCCCACTTGCGCTTTGGTTGGAGGTCAGCCATGTCTTTAATCTTGCCTTATGCCTTAGAAGTCGGCATTATCTTGGCTTGAAATGGTGATTCATGGGGTGCACCGAAGGTGCACCCAATGGGTGTAGCCCCCGAGCTTTGAGTGGATTTTTGAAAATAATCCTCTCGAAGGTCTTCATTTCGTGTCCTTTTGCAGAGGGTTATCTTTTCTTTTTCAGAATGCCTTAGAAGTCAGCATTATGTCATCGATATTGTGCTTAAGAGGTCAGCATATATTTTTGTCATTTGCAGCCGAGCTCGTTGTTGGGGCGAAGGCGAAGACGCCACCCTTCGCTCGAGGCCTTCGCCGTAGTCGTTGGTCCAACGGAGACAAGACAACGGGCAGGGGACACCCTTCGCCCCATACGACATCGGACGAAGATCTGTGACGAGGTCATTCCACCGTGCGGCCTCGTCCAGCATGGGGGCCCACGTGTGATCCGGCCCATTGTAACGGGCCCTGCGTGGCCGCTGTGTGTTACGGGCCTAATTTGTAAAGGCATCCCTGTAATTACAGTCTGTAACCCCGCTTTATGGGAATATTCTGGGGATAACCTAGGTGTCTGAGGGCACATGCGTCCTTAACACAAGACGCTGGGCACTCAGGTACCTATAAATACCCCCGCACAGTGCCCTTGAGAGGCCAGATGAACAGAGCTTTTGCCATTACGTGCTGAAACCCTGTTTGTGCTATTACTCCCCCCCGTTGGATCAACTTGCGCCAGTGAGCAAGTTCCAACATTTGGCGCCCACCGTTCGTGCTACGAAAAAACCACCCGCGATGGCACCCAAGAAAGCTAGCTCGAAGGTTGACGAGGCTGCGAAGGCAGCACTGCTGGCCGCAAAAAAGGGCAAGGCCCTCGCACTCACCCACTCCACCCACCAAGAGGCTGCTGAAGGCGACGTTCCCCGCGCCTGCGAAGACGACGCTCTCAGCACCTGCGGCCTTGAAGGACAACCGCAACCTCCCCCAGGCTTCGCCCCACTGGAGGGCGCGGACCTCACTGAGGACGGTGAAGTCCTCGGCTTCGCCCCACCGGAGGGCGCGGACCTCACCGAGGACGGTGAAGTCCTTGGAGTTTCAGCGGAAGAACAGCTACAGCTGCGTGCCCTGCGCCTCAAGAACCGCAATCTCCAGAGGCAAAAAGAGATACTGGAGGCTACGCGCCAGCGCGTGTCTGCACTAGCCAAGGTGCGGCAAATGATACGCGACGAAGAGCAGAAGGCCCAGGACCTCGAGCGGGAGATCACGCTGATGCAGCGCGAAGGCCACCTCGGCTTGCAGCGCGGGCCACCCCTGCAACAGCGCGCACAAGTGGAAGTCCCGCACTTCCCCCAGTGCGACTACGCCTTCCCACACGCCGTGCCATTTCAAGGGGTCAACTACCTCGACGAGCGAAGTCCCCTGGCGCCACATCTGCAAGTGACACCCTGGCCTGCCAACTTCCGGGCAGGGACCTATCCCAAGTACAACGGCAGCACGAACCTAGCACAGTACATCATGAGTTATCAGGTCGTCATTGCATCTTCCGGAGGGGACGACGCCACAATGGCCAAGTCTTTCATCATCGCCCTCGAAGGCCCAGCTCTCACCTGGTTCACCAGGTTGCCCCCGCTGTCCATTGACTCCTGGAGAAGCCTAAGGGACAAATTCCTGCTCAACTTCCAGGGGTACCGCCCAGACACCGATGCCTTGGCCGAACTCTCACTCTGCAAGCAGCTGGAAAAGGAGACTCTGCGGGAGTATTGCCGCAAATTTCTAACACTCAAGTCACAGCTGCCCTCAGTCGATGACCAGATCGCCATCCACTACGCCATCAGTGGCCTTCGCGCCGGCGTCCTCTATAGCCACTGCATCAGGGACCCGCCCAAGAACCTCCAGAAATTATATCAGCTATTTGAATAATATGCCAAATCTGAAGAGCTCCACTAGCGCAAGGTTGAGTCTCAGAGGAAACCCAAAGATGCTCCACAGTCCAGCCGCACGTGGACGAGGACTCCGCAGCCAGACTCCGGTCGAGACGGCCGTAATCAGCAGCAGGTGCACAACATTGCCAACCAGCACCCCACTGGTGATGCCCCTCGCCGCCAGGAATATCCCCCTAGGGCCACGGAAGTGGAACTCGCGGCAGGGGCCGGGGACGCGCGTATCCGCCGCGCCGATTCTACTGTCTCTTCCACGGCGAAGACTGCGCCCACCAAACTAAAGACTGCCCAGAGACGAAGGCCACCAGAGACAGGATGGCACGGGTGCAACCGGCCGACAACCCAAGAGTCGTCGCGCACACTTATCAGCAACACCCTCCACCATACATCCACTCCCCCGCCCCACATCCACCGCACCACGCTTACCAACACCATCAGGAAGTACAAATCGTACCTCCCCCACCCCCGCCTCCACACCAGCAACAACAAAACATCCCCCACCCCCACGCCCCCAAGCAAGAAGACTTCGCCGATCAGCCGTATCGCGGAGTCATTCATATGATCACTGGGGGGTCCAGTGTCGACTTCGACACCAAGCGACAGAAGCGGGACCACTACCGCAGCATCAACCACGTCGCCATCACCGGTCCAATCGTGCAGACGAAGTGGTCCCATGTACCGCTAACTTTCGACGCCCGAGACGTCGACCTGCGCAGCGCCCCCCATATCGACGCCATGGTCATCAACTGCAGCGTGGCAGGCTGGGACCTGCACAAAGTCCTCGTCGACAATGGCAGTCAGGCAGACATCATTTTCCTCCATGCCTTCGACCGCATGGGCATAAGCCACAGCTTGCTCAAGCCTTCGGACAATCCGTTGTACGGCTTCGGCGGCAAGGGCACTTTTCCTATCGGCAAAATAGAGTTGCCTCTCTCCTTCGGTGTAGCGCCCAATGCCCGAAGTGAGCAAATAACCTTTGACATCGTCGACATGGTGTATCCGTACAACGCCATCATGGGCCAGGGCTCCATCAACAAGTTTGAGGCAGCCATTCACGGATTGTACCTGTGCATGAAGATACCAGGTCCGTTAGGCGCCATCTCAGTCTACGGCAATCAGCAGACTGCGCGCAATATAGAGCGGGACTTCGTCCCCGGGCAAAGAAATGTCCACTGCCTCACGGCCCAGCGCGAGGTCCCAGCGCCCGCCAGCCCAACTGAAAAACAACACAAGGCGCAGCTGCAAAGCAACGACGGGACCAAGACTGTTCCCCTCGACCAGGCCACGCCCAAGCAAACAGTCACGATCAGCAAAGACCTCACTTCGCATGACGAGGAAAAACTCCTGTGCTGCTTGTCCAAGAACAAGGACGTCTTCGCTTGGTCAGCCCTCGACCTGGTCGGGGTCAGCCGATCCATAATTGAGCATAGCTTGGGAATCGACCCCTCGGTGAGACCGAAAAAACAACGGCTTCGCAAAATGTCCGACGAGAAGACAAAGGCCGCCAAGGCAGAGGTACACCGCCTCCTGGAAGCCAAATTTATCGAGCCAGTGAATAACCCCACGTGGCTCTCCAACGTGGTAATGGTGCCGAAAAAGAGCGACAAGTGGCGAATGTGCATAGACTTCACCAGCCTCAACAAGGCCTGCCCAAAGGACAACTTCCTGTTGCCCCGGATCGACAAAATAGTCGATAGCACGGCCGGGTGCGAGGTCATGTCACTCCTCGACTGCTTCTCCGGTTATCATCAAATATACATGAAGGAGGAGGACAAGGCCAGCACCAGCTTCATAACACCCTTCGGCACATATTGCTTTATCAGAATGCCGGAGGGACTCAAGAACGCCGGGTCCACCTTCTCCCGGCTCACTAAAACAGTGCTCGAAGGGCAAGTCGGCAGAAACGTATTCACATACGTGGATGACATCGTCGTCGCCAGCAGGAATAAAGAGGAACATCTCACAGACCTCGCCGAGACATTCTCGAACATGCGGGACGCACGACTTCGCCTGAACCCCGATAAGTGCGTCTTTGGTGTTCGCCAGGGGAAAATATTGGGTTATCTGGTATCACACCGCGGCATCGAGGCCAACCCAACCAAAATCCAGGCCATTATCAACATGACGCCCCCGCAGTCAGCCAGAGAGGTCCAACGTCTGACGGGCAGATTGGCCGCCCTCAACAGGTTCATTTCCAAATCTGCTGAGCGAAGTCTTCCCTTCCTCAAAACACTCCGCGGCGCAAAAGACTTCGCTTGGGGACCAGAGCAGGCGGCGGCCTTCGCCTCACTAAAACAGTACCTGATGGAGTTGGCCGTTCTTACGAGCCCCGACTCTTCGCTACCACTTTTGCTTTACGTTGCGGCTTCGCCGCACGCGGTCAATGCGACACTGGTTCAGGAGCAAACAGTAGAGGGCGTGATCAGGCAGTGCCCAGTATATTATGTCTCCGAAGTGCTCACACCGTCAAAATGTAACATGACGGAGCTCGAAAAGATTGCATATGCAGTTGTTATGTCTTCGCGCAAATTGCGCCACTACTTTGAAGCATTCAAGGTCCGCGTCACCTCAGATAGGGGACTCGGCGAATTATTCAGAAACCCGGAGGCATCGGTACGGATCGCCAAATGGGCGGCCGAACTCTCCGGCTACCACATCACATTCGAGCCCAGGACAGCGATAAAGTCACAAGTTCTAGCAGACTTCGTCGTCGACTGGACTGGGCCAATAACACAGCCGGATCCGTCCGCAGAGAAGGTTTGGACAATCCACTGTGACGGCGCTTGGTGCCATGCGGGGGCAGGCGCTGCTGCAGTCATCACCTCACCCGCCGGGGTCAAGCACAGATACGCGGCACGCTTAAGCTTTGCTCTGGAATCTGACAGATGCACAAACAACATAGCAGAATACGAAGCTGTCATCCTCGGCCTCCGCAAATTAAGAGCCCTCGGCGTCACCACCTGCATAGTCCGAACAGACTCCAAGGTAGTCGCCGGCCAAGTCGAGAAAGACTATGCAGCAAAGGACCCCGCACTTATGCAGTACCTCGCGGCCATCCGAAGTCTCGAGAAACAATTCAAGGGATTCACATTGCAGCTTGTGGACCGGGCCAAGAATGAAGAAGCTGACGCATTGGCCAAGGCAGCCGCCAGGGGTGAAGCCCTACCCTCCGACGTGTTCTATCACGTCATCGGCGCACCAGCCGTCCGCAGCCCTGAAGGGCTCCAAATAACCAACGACAGCAAGGGCCACCGCATGATCAACCTTATCATGACCGAAGACTGGCGGGCGCCAATAACCCTGTACCTGCAGGGGTACTATCACCCAGTCGACAGCAACGAGGCCAAGCGCCTCCACCACCAAAGCCGGGACTTCGCATTGATCGAGGGCCAACTTTACAAAAAGGGGGTCAGTCAGCCGATGCTTAAGTGCGTCACCGAGACCGAAGGCGTCCAAATCCTGCGCGAAGTCCACAGGGGGACCTACGGCTCCCACGCAGGCCCCAAGGCCCTAGCGGCAAAGGTGACACGCCAAGGTTTCTACTGGCCCGCCATTATCTGCGCCGCAAATCGGGTTGTCAGATCTTGCGAGGCCTGTCAGAAATTTTCCCCACGCTCGGGACGCCCCTCGCAGTTCATGAAGCTGATCGCCCATACGTGGCCCCTTCAGCGCTGGGGCCTAGACATTGTCGGGCCCCTGCCCACGGCTCAGGGGAACCTCAAGTTCACCTTTGTAGCCGTTGAATACTTCACCAAATGGATTGAAGCGAGGGCAGCATCCACCATCACATCAAAGACGGCCCAGAAATTCTTCTGGCAAAATATTGTTTGCCGCTTCGGAGTACCATCCGAACTCACGGTCGACAACGGCAAGCAGTTCGACAACCAAGATTTTAAAGACTTCTGCTTCTCCATCGGCACCAAGCTTGCCTTCGCCTCCGTGTACCACCCCCAGTCCAACGGAGTCGTGGAGCGCGCCAACGGCAAAATTTTCACAGCTGTCAAGAAAATGCTCCTCGACGACAAAAAAGTCAAGTGGCCCGACCTGTTACCCGAAGTGGTCTGGGCACTGAATACAACTGAGTGCAGGGCGACTGGGTTTACCCCCTTCCGCCTATTATACGGATCGGAGGCCATGACTCCGCAAGAAATAAAGCATGGGTCGCCTCGGACAGCCGCGTCGGCCGTCCCCGACGTAGACGAGCCGACTTCGAAGGATCTCATCGATGGAGACCGCGTCTTCGCCCTACAGGCTCTAGACAAATACCAAACCCAGACAAAAGCATGGTGCGACCAGGCAGTCATCCCAAGGGAATTCAGCGAAGGGGACCTCGTACTCGTTCGGACAGCTCGAACGGAGTCCAGAGGCAAGCTCGAGCCCATGTGGGAAGGCCCTTACATTGTCAAGTCGAAGGCCTCCCCCAGCGCATACAGGCTCGCAACGCCAAACGGCGAAGACTTAGAGCATTCCTGGAACATTGATAATCTTCGCAAGTTTTTTGTTTGACTCATCAGGGCCAGCTCGCCCTTGTAATTTGCAAAAACAATTTTGTTCTAGCCCACACTCTTTTCCTCCCGGGGGGTGAGGTTTTTAACGAGGCGGAGTCATGTAATATACAAGAGAAAAATCCCCCGCAAAAGCCACGTTGAAAAAAGACCGCACCGACGGTCTTCGACATTCGACCAATACAAAGTCACCGCGAGGCCCAGCGGCAGCCGCCCTCGCGTGCGACAATTCCGCGCAGAAGTCGCCTAAGGGTGCAGCCGGATTAGCACAACAAGTGCGAAAAATCGAAGTCTTCCACGAAGACTATCCGCGCAGAAGTCGCCTAAGGGTGCAGCCGAATTAGCACAACAAGTGCGAAAAATCGAAGTCTTCCACGAAGACTATCCACGCAGAAGTCGCCTAAGGGTGCAGCCGGATTAGCACAACAAGTGCAAAAAATCGAAGTCTTCCACGAAGACTATCCGCGCAGAAGTCGCCTAAGGGTGCAGCCGGATTAGCACAACAAGTGCGAAAAATCGAAGTCTTCCACGAAGACTATCCGCGCAGAAGTCGCCTACGGGTGCAGCCGGACTAGCACAACAAGTGCGACAAATCGAAGTCTTCCACGAAGACTATCCGCGCAGAAGTCGCCTACGGGTGCAGCCGGACTAGCACAACAAGTGCGAAAAATCGAAGTCTTCCACGAAGACTATCCGCGCAGAAGTCGCCTACGGGTGCCGCCGGATTAGCACTACAAATACGAAAAATCAAGGCCTTCTGCGAGAACTACCCGCGCAACAATCGCCTACGGGTGCAGCTGGACGAAGCCCAAGAAGTGCGAAAACGACTACACCAAAACTGTCCGCAAAAAGACCGATTGCACGCGCACCAGACCAACATAACAAACACACCAGACCCAGTACGTAACGCCTTCGTGCGCATAGCCGAATGTGCGAAGGCACACAACCCCATAATACAAGCCATTACATATGTACAAGCGAGGGCATCACACTTTACATCGGCTCAACCTTCGGAATAATTCCCATCTCCCTATAATTAAATAGCATTATCCTCAGCTCCTTACCCGCAAAAAGACGCCGCAGCTCCCCCTCACCTGCACTCACGGCGGCCGGCAAGGACAACAGTTCCTGCCTGCCAGCTCTACTCACACGAAGCCGACCACCGTCCACCTCACTCACTCTACGCTTCGCGACCACCCTTTGCCGCTTACGCCCAGCACTCGAACCAGGCACAACTTCAGCATCCGCAGCATGCGGCGAAGCCTCCGCTGCTGCCACATCCAAGGCCGCAAAATAGTCCAAGTCCTTATCTGACGACTCTTCGGTCCACTCAACCGAGCCCCCAGAGTCACCAAAATCAGAAAACTTAGATGCAGAATCATCCGATTTATTCCCACCATCCACAGTCGAAGCCGCCAAAAAATTAGTAGTAGCGGTTGCGTGCGCAGGCCCAAAATCTTGAACCTGCGTAGCAACCAAGGTTCAGCAACAATATCCAAAATTTCCTAACTACCCACACCCACTAGGCCACCTGCGAAGACACAGCCGTCGCGGGAGCCTCCGTCGTCGCCTCCACCGCCACCGTCACAGGATCCTCAGCCCTCGGCGCAGCAGTTGGCGGCGGGCCTCCGCCGGCCGCAGCGGCTGCAGGGGCATCAGGAATGCCTTCGGCGGTCTCCGGGGGCGGGCCTCCGTCGGCCGCAGCGGCTGCGGAGGCATCAGGAACGCCTTCGGCGGTTTCCGGGGGCAGCTCCAGGGCGGCCTCGGACACAGCCGCCGCCGGGTTCGACTCCGGGTCAGGCAGCGCGCTGTTCAAAGCCCCGAAATCATCCACCCTCTCGCCACGCGCCGCCTGAGACACAGCACACAAATTCAGCAAACCGATACATAGCCCACATTCAACAAACACCAAACAAAAGCCAAACATTACCTGACCCCTCGCCGTCTCGGCCCGCTCCCTGACCACCTCTCGACCGTGGGGGCCCCACATCCGGTCGTAGAGGGCTCCGGCAGATTCCTTCACTATAGGGTCCTCAACCTTGTAGATATTACGCTCAAAATCCTCATCAGCTTGGTCGAAGACCTCATAGTGCCGGCACCCTTCGCGAGAGAGCGCGTTCATCGCCCCCTCGCAGGTGACCAGGGAGGCATAGGACATAAACCCCTCCACGATGGTGGGGAGCGCCTGCAACTCCTCCTGTACCCACTCAAGGCAGCGAAGTCCAGGCTCTCGGTCTGGCACTTCGAAGTCAGCGGTCCGCGCGCCCAGCTCATGGTATGAATCCATAAGCTGTTTGCGTGTCCGCTCAGCCTCCGCCCTCTCCACACGAGCCCGCAAAGCGCTGAGCCGCTCCTCCAACTGCTCGGCGCGCTGCTTGGCAAGACTGCCCTCCGCCCGCGCCAAATTGGCCTCCGCCTGCGCAGACTGCGCCTTGGCGAGGGCCTCATTGGCCTCCTTCCTCTCCTCCGCCAGTTGGCACCGGAGGACAGTCTTCTCACCCTCCAGCACGGCCACCTTATCCGCCGGCTTGCAGCATTTACTGTCGGCAGCCGACTTCTCCCGGACGGCATCAGCATGTTGCGTCCGAAGTCTCTCGACTTCGGTAGACACAACTGCCGTGAGGGCCCCCGACGCCGCGCGGTCTGCGAAGTCAGCCGCCTGCAAAACTCACATAAGGCCGCAGCCCCAACGAAGCAAAAAAAACCGAAGTCTAGCTCAACGTACCTGACTTAGCGCTCCTTCATCTCCTTCAGCCGGCGGGACACAGCACCCGCCTCGTCCCTGACAGCAGTAAGTGTTGGCATCTCGCCGCCGACACTAAGAGCACCGCCCTTCGCCTTTGGCACCACGGCAGCCGCCGTGGTCGCCGCGGCAGGCGGAACAACAACAAATTGGCCTTCGTCCGACCCTGCGACGTATCAACAAATTATATATTAAAAAAAATCGAGCCAACGGCTTACCAACAAGATAGTCGTCCACACTAATATCGGTGGCGAAGTCGGCGACGCGCTTGCCCGACGGCGGCAACTCTCGAGCCGCCTTCGCGGCCTCCGGCACCCTGCTGGACGCCGGTGCAGCCTTCGCAGACTTGGAACCACCGGCGGCAGCCGCAGCCTCTGGCTCCCTGCTGGATGCAGGGACGGCCGACTTCGCTGCCAGCGGCGGCTGGCCTCCGCCGGGGGCAGTAGCCTTCGCAGCCCCCCGCTGCCTCTTCGGCCTAGCTTCATGAAGCCTGATGACCGCCTGGCACTTCTGTGCAGCTCCCTGGCGATCCTTGTCCATCACTGCCGACACAACAGCAGCAATATTCCGCCCGTAAGGAAACACTTCCCATTCACGAACCATGCGAGATGTAGAAAAGTCTTCACCGGCCGCGCGGGAGATAGGAACATTCTTAGGCCACCAACCCCTGGTAACCCTCAGCATCCGCGCCGAAGACTCCCGGAGCTCGGGCGAAGACATCCTTCCCCCCGGGGCCGCGCATGTCCTCATCAATTCTCTAGCAAAACCATCGGAAACCCCAAGTCCTCCCATAGCAGTACCTAGTTTCCTCTTCTTAGAGGACGGGGCGGCCGCCGGCGCGGGGTCGTCTCCAGACTCTACCACTGGTTTCTTCCCGCGATGATCCACATCGTCTTGGCCGGGATAACCGCCATACGACAGACGATTCAACTCAAAAACCCTGTTCAGGCGGTCATTCGACCCGCGAATATCCCAGCTACGCTGGCCCTCTGTCCTCGGCACGTACCGACCAACGATCCCCACCGCCCCATCCTCCGCCTCACGCACAAAGGCGGCCGGATCGCGACTATGCAGATCCAGCGCGAAGGCAGGACTTCGCACCAGCTTTCCACCATGGGAAGGCATCTGGCGAGGGCATACTTCGCCCAACGCCCAGCCATGCGCCAAAGGCCATACCCCGTACGCCACAAATTCCTCAACCAAATCGCGCCCGCTGCTCAGGCCGGCGGCGCACCGAAGGGCCCCTTCGTCCGCATCCTCCTCCGCCACTTCAAAAGGCGGGTATGCTGAGTAAAAATGCGAGCACATCTCGGACACGGGGAGCCCCGGATGGTCTTCGACTGTACCCTCCGCGACGTAGAACCAAAACTCATGCCAATTGCCCCACTTGTTGCGGGCGCAAGGAACCAACTCAACTACCTCCATCGTGGTCTTGGCGATCTTCGGCGTAAATGTACAGGACCCAAACTGGGCAACTTCATCTCCAATCATCCTCTTCTGTCAGTGCAGGCAATAGTACTTCGCGAAGACTTCGACTGATGGTTGTCCGCCGTACGAAGTCGTCGCCCAGACATACTTCGACAGAGCCACCACGGCATTCGGAGTCAGCTGATGGATCTGAACGTTAAATCTGCGCAAGACTTCTCCAACAAATAGGTGCGCAGGCAGGCGGAGACCAGCGGCGAAGAACGCCTCGAACACAACCAACTCGCCTTCCGGCTCAGGGACTTCCTTCGTCCCCGGGACACGAGCGACTCCGCCACCAAAGTAACCCAGCCGCTGCATATCTTGCACGCGGACCAACGACATCCGCGACACACCAAAATCCACCGTATCGCCGGCGCGCAACTCCTCCGCCGCCACAGTACTCAGCGTTTCCTCAGACGACGCGTCGGCCGACGGCGTAGCGGCAGCAGAAGAAGAAGAGGTCAGCATCGCTACGTACCGTCGGCGGCGGCGGGCGGTCTGCTTCACTCGAGCCAGATCTCCGGCGAACAAGAGCAAGGATGGCAGACGAGCAGCAAGACGGTGGAAAAGGCGGCTAGGGTTTTCACGGAGCGCGGAAAGATAAGGTTCAAAACGCACCGCCCCCCGCCCCCTTTTATACACCGGGCGCGGCGCTTCGGGAAACCCGCAGTCCAACAGTACGGTGTCAATCAACGGTCATGTCAAAAACCCCCGCGGAACCACTTCGAGCGAGGGCAGCGTCTCCGCCATCTAGCGACGTCTTCGGCACCAGATGACTTAGTCGAACTGGTCCCTCGGAGGGCAAATGTTGGGGCGAAGACGAAGACGCCACCCTTCGCTCGAGGCCTTCGCCGTAGTCGTTGGTCCAACGGAGACAAGACAACGGGCAGGGGACACCCTTCGCCCCATACGACATCGGACGAAGATCTGTGATGAGGTCATTCCACCGTGCGGCCTCGTCCAGCATGGGGGCCCACGTGTGATCCGGCCCATTGTAACGGGCCCTGCGTGGCCGCTGCGTGTTACGGGCCTAATTTGTAAAGGCATCCCTGTAATTACAGTCTGTAACCCCGCTTTATGGGAATATTCTGGGGATAACCTAGGTGTCTGAGGGCACATGCGTCCTTAACACAAGACGCTGGGCACTCAGGTACCTATAAATACCCCCGCACAGTGCCCTTGAGAGGCCAGATGAACAGAGCTTTTGCCATTACGTGCTGAAACCCTGTTTGCGCTATTACTCCCCCCCGTTGGATCAACTTGCGCCAGTGAGCAAGTTCCAACACTCATGATCCGCCCATATCTTGCTAGGTGGTGCAATTTATTTGCTCTGCGACTGATTGGACATTTGATGGACGTTCCCTAGCTAGTCTTCACGTCGCTTCTGTTGGTCAGATTTTGTACTTCACCAGCTATATTTGGCTTTCCTTTGATCCTTACTGATATCTCATTTTTGTCTTGAGGTATTTATTGCATGCCCTGCACGGGTGTGACAGTTTTGAAAAATATACCGATAATTCCTAGGCGTCCCCCCAATGGGTGTGGGTAAGGGACGGCTTGGTACGCTGAGTGTTTTAGCCGGCTGCTTCTGAGTAGTAATGTGATGTGACGGCGGGTGTAATCATTTCGCCCGCGCGGTTGACTGGAGTCCCAATGGGTGTTGCGTTGCGTGAAACGGTGTCAGCTGTCTGATGCATCTTCAGACGGGTTGAAGTGTATATTGAATATTGTGCGGCTATTCAGTGATCGTGGTAGGAGGTGAGCGGTTGCCTTCTTCTTCTATAAATAGTGCCTCTGCCTCTCTGGTTTTTTCACATCTCTTGCTGTTCTCCGTGGCTTGCTTTCTTCCTCTCCTTTCGCTTCCACCATGGGCAAGAGCAACAAACGCAAGCGCGAGCCGATTCCTCCTTCGGAGGATTTTGGCGACTCGGAATACTCGGAGGAGGAGTTCTCCTCCGAGTTCGAGGGGTCTCCGGCTCCCGTCTCTCCCCTAGAGTCGTCTGACGATTCAGACGACTCCCAGGGGCTTGCTGCAGAGGTCTGGTCTTATATCCGGGCCGTCGAGCGCTCGCGGGCTCGTGGGCTCGGATGAGTCGGAGTACTCCTCGGACGAGGAGGACTCGTCCGAGGAGGACAGTGGCGGCGATGGCGAAGGCGACGACGACGACGACGACGACGACGACGACGGAGGCGATGGCGGC
Organism: Zea luxurians; assembly: GCA_029449295.1. Taxonomy (NCBI): domain Eukaryota; kingdom Viridiplantae; phylum Streptophyta; class Magnoliopsida; order Poales; family Poaceae; genus Zea; species Zea luxurians. The sequence goes on from JAOPSE010000109.1 coordinate 6,612,697, forward strand.
GACGACGATGACGGCGGTGACAGGGGCGGCAACGGTGGGAGCAGGGGCGGCAACGGCGGCAGCAGGGGCGGTGACGGCGGCAGCAGTAGGGGCAGCAACAAGGCCAGTGGCTAGATGCCACTGGTTTTTAGATATTAGTATAGATTAGAAGTAGTATAGTGAAATAATGTAGTAGTATTAGTAATGTAGAGTAGTATAGTGTAGCGTAGTAGTAGTAGTAGTAGTAGCAGCAGTAGGGAAGTATCAACTCATAATGAGTTGATTTGTAAGTACTGTTACTTCCCTTAATGAAGAATGACTTTGTCTCCTCCTGTACCAATTACTTTGCTTCGTAGTAAGTCGATCTCTTATTTATGAAGTTGATTCATTCGGAATAGTAACTAAATAACTCGGGCATCATATCGCCGCTTTAGGGGTGATGGCCGAGCTATTATTGTCGATATTTACGCATTTGAAATAGAGTCTGAGTGATGAAGAAACCATGTCAGCGTCGGAATAACTGTTGACCACGTCGGCGCTCTTAGATGTGACAACCGAGTGACCTGTGACAACGCCAGCGTTTTTTAGAGATAACCGCCGAGCGACTGAGGACATCGTCGGCGCTTTTAGAGATAGCTGCCGAGCGACTGAAGACATCGTCGGCGCTTTAGAGATAGCCGCCGAGCGACTGAAGACATCGTCGGCGCTTTAGAGATAGCCACCGAGCGACTGAAGACAACGTCGGCACTTTAGAGATAAATGCCAAGCGACTGGTGATAACATCCGCGTCTTAGAAATAACAGCCGAGTTAAAACGGGCCGTGTCGGCCACTTTGAGGATAATAGCCGAGTGACGATGTGGCACACCGGGGTTTTAGAAGTAGCCGCCGGGTGACGACGTGGCACGCCGGTGTTTTAGAAGTAACCGCCGGGTGCTGACTGGGCGCTTTTGGAGACGATATCTGACTCGGGAATATCCCGCATATACTGTGCTTTCAGCCGCCTCTGCTTTCCGTGCCCTAGTTCTTGCTTTCCTGCCTCCAGATCCTCTCTGCAATTCGGCTCTCGCTCTGTTCGCCAGTAGAGTTGAGATGGCGCCCAAGAGAAAGGCCTCGAGTTCATCCGCTGCGGTGATTCCCCCTATCGACCCCAACAGCCAGTTGCCTTTCGCAGGTAACCATATGTCTATTGTCTCCGAGCCTGACCTTCTCCACCTCGTGTCCATCGGGGTCCTTCCCCCGAGGGAGCTTTGTTCTTGGCAGATTTGTCATGGGGTCACTGTCCCGACAGAGGATACCCATGAATCCGTGATTTACGTTCCTTTTCTTCTCCGCGGTCTCGCTCTCCCCATTTCTCCCTTTTTCCGCGGCCTCCTTGATTTCTATCGCCTTAACTTGACCCATATGAATCCCAATTCTATTCTGCAAATTTCCATTTACGTTCATTTGTGCGAGGCTTTTCTTGGCGTCCTGCCACATTTTGGACTGTGGAAGTATCTGTATCACTGTCGCCCTGGAATGGCCGGGGGGCAGCATCAGCTGGTTGGGGGTGCTAGTTTAGAGATGCGCCGTGGGAGGAAGTCTAATTATCTTGAAATCCCTCTCAAGGACAGTATTAAGGGATGGCGCTTGGAGTGGTTTATCGTTGAGAACCACGAAAATTCTCTCCCCCCACGGTCGGGGAGACAACCGGACGTTCGTACCCCGAGTTGGACCGAGTCCCCCACAGATCAGGAGGTGGCTGAGGCTGGGGCTTTGCTAGCTGAAGTTGGACTGCTGAAGGAGAGGGGTTTGACTGCAGAGGCTGTGGTTGCCGATTTTGTCTTTAAGAACATTCAACCGTTGAAGGATAGGGCATACCTAGCCTACTTGTACCGAGGTTTAGCTGACTCAACCCGGGTCACCAATAGAAGAATTCTTGCTGTAGACTTGGTGAGCCGGCTTGAAATGATACTTAGAGGCAAGGTGTCCAATGTTGGTGCCCCTATCGCATACTCGGCCTGGAACCTGCCTCCTTCCAAGGCTTTTACTCATTTTGTGTCGAATCCTCCTGTTGCTGACGGCAGTTTGGGCTTTAGAGTACGACCCTCTGCAGAAGAAGTTAGTGCTTTGGTTGCTTCGATTGGAGAAATTCCCGATGATGAACGGCAAGTCCACTTTGAGGTGCCTTTGGATCCTAATGATGCAGAAATAAGTGCTATGCTTGATATGCTGGCCGAAGATTCTTCTGATGCTGCTCCTGCTGGGGCATTGGCGGTGGCGCCTCTCACAGAAGCTGGTACAACCTTGGATGTTCAGAGACCTATCAGTGTTCGCCCGAGACATCTTTGCCGAGCCAATCAACTTGATCCTTCTGCTGATGAGCAGAAAAAGAAAAAGAGACGTCTTCGGCAAGTATCTAGTTTGGATCGGGGTGCAGGTCCTTCGGTTCCTACTGCTGAGGAAGTTCCCGTGCCTGAATTTACTGACGCTGACCCCAATGGGTGTGGTATGTCTGTTGCTGACCCCAATGGGTGTGTTGCTGATGAAAATGACGGGGAGGAAGAAAATGAGGTCCCTTTGGCTCGGAAGAACAGTCGGCAGTATATTGCCAGTGGGGAAAGTAGTGGGGTTCCTTCTCTTGCTCTGTCAGCCCTCGTCGGTCTACAGGAGTTATCTTTGGCGAACTTTGATCAGACTCTAGAAGATATGGTTCCAGAGGACCTATTATCAGAGCCAGTGGATGGTGATGCGATGGATGTTTGTGCTGATGTGTTCGACACCGGGTTGGGGTCATCCCGGGCAGCGTCCCGCGCCTCATCGACCTTAGAGCGCGGTCTTGAGGGCCAGGAAACTGACTTTAATCGTCTTGCTCTCATGGAAGTAACTGAGGGGCCTTCAGCCTTAGAGGCGGCTGCCGCAGAGAGCTTGACCCTCAGGGATGGTGTTAACGCTCACCCAGCCCCCGAGGGTGTTGCCGGGGATGGTTCGGCTCGGGTGGGAGGCGTAAGTCACGACCCAACCCCCGAGGGTGTTGCCGGAGACGATCCGGCTCAAGTGGGCAGCGCGAGCTATAACCCAGCCCCCGAGGGTGTCCGAGCGGGGTCTCCCTCTTGTACTTCCATGGATGTTCACGTCGGATCTCCTCCACACTCTGGTGGCATGGTGGTGGCCCAAGTTTCTGGTCAGGGAGTCGCCTTAGAGGCTAGCGTTCCCGCTGACCAAGTTTTGGGCTCTGTTGACGGTACTGAGTTGGTCCCTGCTGGTTCATTGCAAGCTGCGTCGGGTGGCGACTTTATGCCAGGCCATCAATTGATCTCTCACGATTTGGGAGTCCCTTCGTTCTTCTCCAACCTCCAGGTATTGTGATATATTTTAGCTTGACTTTTATACCGCATGAACTGCTGTTATTACATTTATCTGTTCTCAATATTAGGCATTGGTGGACGGGATGGCTAGTCAGATGAGGTCGCAAGGTGTGTCTGTTCTAGAAGGAGCTTCGTCTCTGGCACGTTGGAATCTGGTGTTGCTTCAACAGCGTGTCTCTGACTTGGAAGTGGCGAATGCTAGTTAGTGCTCTTTTGATTCCTTTCGTCTGCCTTATTGAATTGTTTCACATTTTGACCCCCTTTGCTTGATTTTTTCTTGCCAGGCATGGCTCGGCAGATTTCTGTTCTTGAAGAAAAACATTCTCAAGGCCAGGCTAAACTGGTCCAGCGGTGTTTTGATTTTGAGGAAAAGTATTCCCAAAGCCAAACTGAGCTGGCCCAGGTCTCTGCTGCTCTAAATGCTGCTAACACGCTGAACTCTACTCTTCGCGTTCAGCTTGATTCTGAAAAGGTGACTTGTGAAATTGCGCCTTGTATTGCTGTGTTCTTATTGCTGGCCTGATGTTTGAAGGAGTTGATTCTTGCTTGCAGGAAGAAAAACGTGCCCTTGTTGCTTCTCGCGATAATCTGGACAGACTGTATCGTGACTCTAGCAACTCGTTGCCCATTCTAGAAAGGAGTCATCGTTTCACCATGGAGGAGTTAGATAATCTTCGTTGTAGGCTGCAGGAATCCACGGATGACGTGATTCGTCTCAGGCAGTTGATATCGGCTAAGGATGCTGCTATCAAGGAACTGCGCGCTTCCAAGAAGTCCATCGCCCAGGAGCTGGAGACCGCTCAGCTGGCCATCAAAGTTGCTGAAGAAACTTCCGTTACTCTGAGGGCCCAACGCGACAGGGCTATGGATAAAGCCATTCGCGCGGGGCGGATCTTGATGAGGAGACTCGGCGTAGTTGTTCCCGACGACATAAGGGCTGATGTGAATGCTACTCCTGATTCCTCAAGTCGCCCGTCTTCGTCGGTTGCTCCTGAGAAAGATATTGCAAAATAGAGAGACATTGTGCGCTTTGAGTGCGCGGTTATCATGATCGGATGCTTGTTAGAGGACACTAGTTCAACATCTGAATGATATTGCTACTCTCCTATTGTTTTGGAGTTCTGTAATACGTAAACTTGCAGTAGTAAAACGCTGTGTGATGATTTTGAAACTTGTTTACTGGATATAGAGATCACCCCTGTATGGGAAACTGCAAGCATGTGAAATTGCCTTAAGTCGACGCTGACTTAAATCGATTGCCTTTATTAACAGGGCATAGTGGTCACCCCGAGTTAAGTAAGCGCGAGCATGTTGCTCCGTCTTAAGTCATCACCAACTTAAGCCGATTGCTCCGTTAGAAGGGCATAGTGGTCACCCTGAGTTAAGTAAGCGCGAGCATGTTGCACCGTCTTAAGTCGTCGCTGACTTAAGCCGATTGCTCCGTTAGGAGGGTATAGTGGTCACCCTGAGTTAAGTAAGCGCGAGCATGTTGCACCGTCTTAAGTCGTCGCCGCTTAAGCCGATTGCTCCGTTAGAAGGGCATAGTGGTCACCCTGAGTTAAGTAAGCGCGAGCATGTTGCACCGTCTTAAGTCGTCGCCGACTTAAGCCGATTGCTCCGTTAGAAGGGCATAGTGGTCACCCTGAGTTAAGTAAGCGCGAGCATGTTGCACCGTCTTAAGTCGTTGCCGACTTAAGCTGATTGCTCCGTTAGAAGGGCATAGTGGTCATCCTGAGTTAAGTAAGCGCGAGCATGTTGCACCGTCTTAAGTCGTCGCCGACTTAAGCCGATTGCTCCGTTAGAAGGGCATAGTGGTCACCCTGAGTTAAGTAAGAATGCACGTCCATCATGAGCAAACTGAGTATTCTTGAAGCCTTTTTTATTGATGACATATTTCCCATTTTACAGAGTACATTGTCGTCCCGGTAGCTTTTGAAATTCAGCTAGGGGTAAAACTTCCTGAGGTGTTCTATATTCCAGGAGTTCCCGATTTCTGTGCCGTCCATCTGAGTGAGACGAAATGACCCCGGCCGAGTGACTTCTGCTACTATGAATGGTCCTTCCCATAAGGGCGACAACTTGTGTCGTCCCTCCCCCGTTAGAATTCGGCGGAGGACGAGATCTCCCACTGAGAAGGATCGTTGTCGCACGGCCTTATCGTGATAGCGTCTCAGAGTCTGCTGGTATCGTGCTGATTGAATTACTGCATTCAGCCGTTCTTCTTCGAGTACATCAATGTCCTCCAGCCTAGTAGCTTCGGCTTCTGCTATGCTTTCGAAGACCAACCTCGGTGCCCCGAACTTGAGATCGGCGGGTAATACTGCCTCTGACCCATAGACCATGAAGAAAGGGGTGTTTCCATGCAAAGCTCGGCTAGGTTGAGTTCTTAGGCTCCAAACAACGTAGGGCAATTTCCTTATCCACTTCCCTGCAAACTTTTCATTCTTATCAAAGACCCTTTTCCTGAGTGCCTCCAATATCATCCCGTTAGCTCGTTCGACCTGCCCGTTGGCCCTCGGGTGCGCTACCGAAGCATACTTGATCTGAATGCTCTTTTGCTCGCAGAAATCGAAGAATTCTGAACTTGTGAAGTTGGATCCTAAGTCAGTTATGATATTGTTTGGTATTCCGAATCTGAATATTATGTCTTGTATGAATTCCATGGCCTTGGCTGAGGTTAAAGAAGCAATGGATTTGAATTCTATCCATTTGGTGAATTTGTCGATTGCTACCAGTACATGAGTGTATTCTCCTTGAGCTTTCTTGAAAGGTCCAATCATATCCAGTCCCCAGCATGCGAACAGCCATGTTACTGGTATGGTTTGCAGCTGCTGTGCTGGTAGATGTTGCTGCTTTGACAAGTACTGGCAAGCTTCGCACCTCTGCACTAACTCGGCTGCATCGCTTTTTGCGGTTGGCCAATAGAATCCTGACCTGAAGACCTTCCCGACTAGCGTCTTGGATGCTGCGTGTATTCCACATTGCCCAGCGTGGACCTCATCTAGAAGTCGCTTCCCAGTAGATGAGAGAATGCACTTCATGAGGACGCCTGACGCGCCCCGTCTGTATAATGTCTCCCCAATGAGTGTGTAGTGGGCTGACTGTCTGGCGATGCGCTCGGCTACATTTTTGTCATCTGGTTCCTCTTCATTCTTTATATATCTGATGATCGGCCTTCTCCAGTCATCAGAGTCTGACTCTGGTTGATCCACGATATTACATTCTTCTGCTTGATCCATTGAGATGCTCAGCTGTAGTATTTCTTGCACAAAGACTCCGGGTGGGACCTGAGTTCGACTGGATCCTAGCTTGGACAATACGTCGGCTGTCGTGTTTCGATCCCTTTCTACATGATGAAATTCCAGGCCTTCGAATTTATCTTCTAGTTTTCGGACGGCAGTGCAATATTTTCCCATTGAATCACTCGAACAGTCCCACTCTTTGTTTATCTGGCTTATGACTACCAGAGAATCTCCGTATACCATCAGTCTCTTGATGCCTAATGATATAGCGATGTTCAATCCATGGATCAGAGCTTCATATTCGGCTGCGTTGTTAGAGGCTAGAAATAGCAACTGGAGGGCATATTTGAGGTGCTCGCCTCCAGGTGCGGTGAAGAGAATTCCTGCACCTGCTCCCTACAGCTTCAGCGAGCCATCAAAATACATCCGCCACACTTCTGTAGTCTCTGGGTTATCTGGTACTTGTTGTTCAGTCCATTCTGACACGAAGTCAACCAACGCTTGAGTTTTGATGGCAGTGCGAGGTCGAAATTCGATGTCATGAGATCCCAGTTCACAGGCCCACTTGGCTATTCGGCCAATGGCTTCCTTGTTGTGAAGAATATCCCCTATCGGAAAACCGGTGACTACTATGACTTTGTGGTCATCAAAGTAGTGACGTAGCTTGCGAGCAGTTAGAAGTACTGCGTATAATAGCTTCTGAACTTGAGGATACTTTTTCTTCGAGGGACCCAGAACTTCACTGATGAAATAAACAGGATGTTGCACTGGGTAGACATGTCCTTCTTCTGCTCGCTCGACTACCAACGCGGTGCTTACCACGTTAGTCGTGCAAGAGATATACAGCAGCAGATCTTCAGCTGGTTGAGTTGATGTGGCTCGTCGTGGTGGTTTCAGTACTGGTGGGGTTGTCAAGAATTTTTTCAGTGCATCTAGAGCTTCCTGCGCTTCTGAAGTCCATTGAAACTTATCCACTTTCTTGAGTAGCTTATAAAATGGTAAACCTTTTTCTCACAGTCTGGATATAAATCGGCTCAGAGCTGCCATACATCCAGTAAGTCGCTGAACCTTCTTTTGTGATCGTGGTGCTTCCATTTTCATGATAGCTTCAATCTTATCTGGATTAGCTTCAATTCCCCGGTGGCTGACAATAAATCCGAGTAGCTTTCCGGCTGGTACCCCAAAGACACATTTTTCAGGATTAAGCTTCCATCGATACCGTCGTAGACTGTTGAAAACCAGTTGTAAGTCTTCGATGAAGTTTTCCGAGTTCTCCGTTTTGATTACCACATCATCTACGTAGGCTTCCACATGCTTGCCCCAGTGATCGGCTAAGCATGTTTGAATGGCTCTCTGATAGGTCGCTCCAGCGTTTTTGAGGCCAAACGGCATGGAGGTACAGCAGAAAGCACCGAAGGGAGTGATGAACGCTGTCTTTTCCTCGTCTTCCTTTGCCAAACTAATCTGATGGTACCCGGAACAGCAGTCCAGGAAAGACAGCATAGAACATCCAGCGGTGGAGTCTACCACCTGATCTATCCTAGGGAGCCCGAAGGGATCCTTTGGACAATGTTTGTTGAGATCCGTATAGTCGACGCACATGCGCCAATCCACCTTATTCTTTTTGAGTACAAGAACAGGGTTGGCTAACCACTCGGGATGTAACACCTCTCTAATAAACCCAGCCGTGACCAAGCGGGCCAGCTCAGCGCGAATGACCTCTCTCTTGTCGGGCGTGAAACGACGTAGTTTTTGCTGGATCGGCCTTGCCTGGGGATAGACCTTCAGTTTGTGCTTGACCAGTTCTCTCGGGACTCCCGGCATATCCGCAGGTTGCCATGCGAATACGTCTCGGTTATCTTGCAGGAACCGGACGAGCGCGCCTTCCTATTTATCGTCTAGGCTGGAGCTGATGATGGCAGTCTTGCGCTCATCAGCGAATCCAAGGTTGATTCTTTTGGTTTCTTCAGTCGGCCGCATAGAGGTCACGGCTTGAGCTTCATTCGCTGGTGTGGTAAGGTCTTCCTCAGGCTTAGAGTTTGCCTGTATTGAAGAAGTCGCCGACGGTTTGGTGGTGAGGGCCGCCTGGATGGCCACTCGGAAACATTCTGCGGCGCCTTGGAGGTCAGCACGCACAGTTATGATTCCTTGCGGTCCCGGCATCTTCAATATCATGTACGTGTAATGCGAAATGGCCATGAATTTTGCCAATCCCGGCCTCCCGATGATGGCGTTGTACCCGCAGTCGAAGTTCGCCACTTCGAACCTCAGGAACTCGGTTCTTTAGTTCTCCGGAGTTCCGAAGGTGACGGGCATGTAGATGTGGCCCAGCGGGTATTCCCCTTCAGTCGGCACGATTCCGAAGAAAGGAGTGTCTGACTCGTGGAGCTCTTTGAGGTGAACTCCCAAGCCTCGGAGTGTCCGGGGGAAGGTGACGTTGATGCTGCTCCCCCCGTCCACTAACACCTTCTTCACCCTGCTCTCTCGGATCATCGGATCGATGAGGAGCGGGTATTTTCCTGGGTGGTCGAAGTTGAGCCATTGGTCTGCCCGAGTGAAGATGATCGGGTGCTCCGACCATCGGTATGGAGCGGGAGGACCGGTGGTTGCCACCAGTATCTGGCGATCGTTGAGCTTTTGTTGTCTTCTGTTCTCCTGTGATCCGTGTCCGCCGAAGATGACGTTGACTTCCCTGTCAACGCGCGGGAAGGCTCCTCCTCCTCCCTCCTCCTGCTGCTAGGGTTGTCGTGGTTCTTCTGGTCCTCCCCGCGGCGGAGGAGGAGGTAGAGGTTGGAAGGGTCGGCCATGCCCGACGGAGTGTTTGAAGTCCCTGCAGTTCCGAAGAGTGTGGCGCATGTCTTTGTGGTACGGGCACTGGGCGTCGAGGATGTCGTCAAGCGTACGCTCGCCTCCGCGGGGTCCTCCCCGAGCGTGAGAGGCAGGTGGTCTGGTGGCATGCACCTCTTCGCTCGGTCTCTTCTCCCAGCGTTTGTCGGGTTGCTGGTTTGCGTCGCGTCGTGGTGCTGCCGGTGCGGGCTTCGCTCCTCCGATGAGGTCTTGAGCTTGCTCGTCGGCGGTGATGTAGAGGTCGGCTTCCCGGAACAGCTGCTCAGAGGTAGTCAGCGCTTTCTGCAATATGGCTCGGACGAAGGCCGAGTCATTGGATCCTCTGTAGAAGTCCTCAATCACAGCCGCCTCCGTGACCTCGGGGATACGATTTCTCATGGTCTGGAACCTTTTGAGGTACGACCGGAGAGTTTCGTCCCCCCAGCGCTTGATGGTTTTGAGGTCCCATGGTTGCGCCGGTTTGTCGAAGAGGGACTGAAAGTTGGCGGTGAAATGTCGGCTGAAATCGCTCCAGTCGTCGATGCAGTGTCGGGGTAGATGTCGTAGCCATTGTAGTGCGTCTTGCCCGAGGACAATGGGTAAGTACGCAGTCATCACGTCCTCGGATGCTCCGGCGGCTCAAGCGGCGGTGGTGTAGACGGCCAACTAGCCTCTTGGATCCTGCTTAGGTTCATACTTGTTGACATTGGATACCTTGAAGTTAGGGGGCCACTGAATGGCCCTAAGGCGCGGAGTAAGGGCAGACACTCCACATGTGTCCTCCTGTCGTCGGAGATGATGTCTGTCCCGGGGAGGGGAGTAGTTGTTGAGGTTCCTCGACCGTCCCCGGGTAGTACCGCCAGTCGAGGCCGTCGTTGACTCGGTTCCGGTGGCTTGACTCCGAGTTGGGATGCCATGATCCCTGTCGTACTCCTCCCGACGATGGATTTCGTTCTCATGTCGTTGTTCGCGCGAAGCATTGATGGAGCTCCACGCGTCTCGGCGACTGTTGATGGCGTGTCACAGATCGTTCGGCGGGTGAGCGAGAGGTAGAAGATTGTTGGCTGCTTGGGTGAACAGGCGTCGATAGCCCTCGGCGTCGGGAGTCCGAGGGAGTCCATCAGCTATCCGAGCTAGTACTCCTCCGACTTCACTCGGCGTGTTCATGGCTCGGGCGAAGTCAGGGTTCAGGTTGCGACCAAAGAGTGGATTTTCCCGGCGCTGCCTTGCGTCTTGCTCGGCTTGTTCCTGAGCTCGTCGGTGATCACGCCGTCGGGAGTTCCTTCATTCTCTGAAGACGCGTTCCTCCAGAGTTTCTCCCATCTCCGAGACCTCGTCTCGCAAGACAGGTTGCTCCGGATCTCGTTCTCCGGCCTCGTGATGTCGCCGGATGTTTCGGCGCCGATTTCTTCGTCGACGGGACTCCCGCTGAGGTGGTTCTTCCCCAGGCGAGGTCGGCTCGTCGTCGAAGATGGGAGGCGACTCCACTCTCCCGATGAAAAGAACGTCGGGGTAGAATGGCGCGACTGTCGTGGCGATCTTCTTTTGGAGAGCTGGAGGTTGCGCTTCTCTGGTATTTTCGGAGTTTGTTGGAGGAGACTTCTTTTTTGGCGGATCTGCAATGCGGTGTAGAGTTCCCTCTTCGTCTGCTATGGATGAGATCGTTCCAAAGCAGAACATGGATCCGGGACGGAGGGTGATCTTGCTGTGGAAGGTGACGGCCATTGAGCTAGCTTAGATCGTTGACACACCCCCTACCTGGTGCGCCAGCTGTCGGTGTTTTGGGTCCGACCGCACACCTGGGGTTGCCCCTCAAGGTGTTTTAGGAGTAGGACGGTGTCGCCGTCTGTAGCTGAATGGTTCGTGCTAGATGCACGAAAGACAATGGACAGTGTTTACAGGTTCGGGCCGCTTTGAGATGCGTAACACCCTACGTCCTGGCGAGTATGCTTTGTGTAATGGGTTACAAGGTAGAGAGTTGAGGTGGATGGCTAAGTAGTAGTAGAGTTGGGGTTTTTTCTGAAGGGGTGCCCCCTAGGCCTTATATATTCGACCATGAGGCATTACATACGGATGGGATAATGATACACATCTAAGAGATAGTGAACTGACCGAGTCTATCTTCCTATAATTCTGCCGACTTATCTTCGCCTGGTTCTGTTGTATGCGTCTCTAACGCGGGAAAGTCGGGTCTTCTGTTGTGGTTGCTTGTTCAATATCGCCGGGCCTTCCGGGCTTGCATTGATCTGGCCTTATGTCGATCTGCTTCACTGGTCGTTCCTCCCCAGGCCCATGAAGGAGTGACCTTATGATTTATTGGGCCCTTGGGCCTTTCGTGAGGTCTTTCATCCTTCCAGTGGACCCGGGGGATATCTGCCCCCCACACCATGGCCCGCCAACTTCAGGGCAGGGACCTACCCCAAGTACAATGGCAACACCGACCCAACACAGTACATCATGAGCTATCAAGTCGCTGTCGCATCATCCGGAGGGGACGACGCCACGATGGCCAAGTCCTTCATCATCGCCCTCGAGGGTCCGGCCCTAACCTGGTACACCAGGTTGCCCCCGTTGTCCTTCGACTCCTAGAGAAGTCTCCGAGACAAATTTCTGCTCAACTTCCAGGGGTACCGCCCAGACACCGACGCCTTGGCCGAACTGTCACTTTGCAAGCAGCTGGAGAAAGAAACCCCGCGGGAGTACTACCGCAAGTTCCTGACTCTCAAGTCACAACTGCCTTCAGTCGATGACCAAATTGCCATTCACTACGCCATCAGTGGCCTTCGGGCTAGCGTCCTTTACAGTCACTGCATCAGGGACCCACCCAAGAACCTCCAAGAGCTCTATCAGCTGTTTGAAAAATACGCTAGATCCGAAGAGCTCCACCAGCGCAAGATCGAGTCCCAGAGGAAACCCAAGGACCCTCCACAGTCCAGCTGCACATGGACAAGACCTTCGTAGTCAGACTCCGGTCGGGACAACCACAGTCAATAACAGGTCCATAACATTGCCAAACAGCACCCCGCAGGTGAGGCCCCTCGCCGTCAAGATTATCCCCCCAGGGCCACGGTAGTGGCACCCATGGTCGGGGCCGAGGACGGGCGCAGCAGCCGCACAAATTTTACTGCCTATTCCACGACAAAGACTGCACGCACCCAATGAGGGACTGCCCAGAAACGAAGGCCACCAGGGACAGGATGTCTCGGGCGCAACCAACCGACAACCCACAGGTTGTCGCGCACACATATCAACACCACCTCCCACAACCATACAACCACGGCCCCGCCCAGCATCCACCTAACCATGCATACCAACACCATCAAGAGGTACAAGTCGTACCACCTCCACTTCCGCCTCCGCACCCGCATCAGCCAAACATCCACCACCCAAACCACCCCAAGCGCCAAAACAAGAAGACTTCGCCGATCAGCCACAGTTTGCTTAAGCCTTCGGACAACCCCCTATATGGTTTCGGTGGCAAGGGCACCTTTCCTATGGGCAAGATCGAGCTACCTTTGTCCTTCGGTGTAGCACCCAATGCACGAAGTGAGCAGATCACCTTCGACATCGTCGACATGGTATACCCGTACAACGCCATAATGGGCCGGGGCTCCATCAACAAGTTTGAAGCGGCCATTCACGGACTTTACCTGTGCATGAAAATCTCGGGTCCGCAAGGCGCGATCATAGTCTATGGCAATCAACAGACTACGCGCAACATTGAAAGAGACTTCGTTCCAGGCAGCGGAACGTACACTACCTTACGATGCAGCGCGAAGTCCCCGAGCCCACCCGCCCAACCGCCAATGAGCATGAAAAAGCACAGCTGCAGAGCAACGATGGAACGAAGACAGTCCCCCTTGACCAGGCAACGCCCAAGCAAACAGTCATCATAAGCGAAGACCTGACTTCGCACGACGAGGAGAGACTCATCTCCTGTCTTTCCAGAAATAAGGACGTCTTCGCCTGGTCTGCCCTCGACCTGGTCAGAGTAAGTCGCACTATCATCAAACACAGTCTGGGCATCGACCCTTTAGTGCAGCCAAAGAAGCAGAGGCTGCGCAAAATATCTGATGAGAAAACAGAAGCCGCCAAAGCCGAGGTACACCGCCTGCTTGAGGCCAAATTCATCGAACCAGTCACCTACCCTACGTGGCTTGCTAACGTAGTCATGGTGCAAAAGAAGAGTGACAAGTGGCAGATGTGCATCGATTTCACTAGCCTCAACAAGGCCTGCCCCAAGGATAATTTCCCGCTGCCTCGGATCGACAAGATCGTCGATAGCGTGTCCGGATGCGAAGTCATGTCACTCCTTGACTGCTTCTTCGGCTATCACCAAATATATATGAAGGAGGAAGACAAGGCCAGTACCAGTTTCATTACGCCCTTCAGCACATATTGCTTCGTCAGAATGCCAGAGGGACTAAAGAACAATGGGTCCACATTCTCTCGCCTCACCAAGACGGTGCTCGAGAGCCAAGTAGGTTGGAACATTTTCACGTATGTGGACGACATCGTCGTCGCTAGCAAAAACAAAGAGGACCATCTGGCCGACCTCACAGAAACATTCACGAACATGCGGGACGCACGACTTCGCCTAAACCCCGAAAAGTGCGTCTTCGGAGTTCGCCAGGGGAAGATACTGGGCTACCTGGTGTCGCACCGCGGGATCGAGGCCAACCCGACTAAGATCCAGGCCATCATCAACATGATGCCTCCACAGTCAACCAGAGACGTCCAACGCCTGACAGGCAGATTGGCCGCCCTCAACAGATTTATTTCCAAGTCCGCAGAGCGAAGCCTACCTTTTCTCAAGATGCTACGTGGTGCAAAAGACTTCGCGTGGGGACCAGAGCAAGCGGCAGCCTTCGAACACTCAAACAGCACCTATCAGAGTTGGCAACCCTTACAAGCCCCGACCCCTCGTTGCCTCTGTTGCTCTACGTCGCAGCTTCGCCACACGTAGTCAGCAGCTTTGGTCCAAGAGTAGGACAGAGAGGGCACAACTCGACAGTGTCCAGTTTATTACGTCTCCAAAGTCCTCACGACTTCCAAATGCAACATGACGGAGTTAGAAAAAATTGCATACGCAGTCGTCATGGCATCGCGCAAGTTGCGCCACTACTTCGAAGCGTTCAAGGTGTGGGTCACCACGGACAGGGGACTCGGTGAATTATTCAGGAATCCGGAAGCGTCCGTCCGTATCGCCAAATGGGCAGCCTTACTCTCTGAATACCACATCACCTTCGAGCCCAGGACAGCAATCAAGTCGCAAGTCCTCGCAGACTTCATCGTCGACTGGACAGGGCCGGCACGGCAACAACAAGAGCCCTCGGAAAAAGTATGGACCATCCACTGTGATGGCGCATGGTGCCACGCGGGGGCAGGCGTGGCTGCAATCATCACATCACCTACCGGCGTTAAGCACAGATACGCTGCACGCCTCAGCTTCGCTCTGGAGTCCGACAGGTGCACAAATAACATAGCAGAATACAAAGCCGTCATCCTAGGCCTTCGCAAGCTGAAAGCACTTGGCGTGGCCACCTGCATAATCAAGATAGACTCCAAAGTCGTTGCTGGCCAGATCGAAAAAGACTATTCAACAAAAGACCCCGCACTTCTGTAGTATCTTTCGGCCATCCGCAGTCTTGAGAAACAGTTCAAGGGTTTCACCCTGCAGCATGTGGACCGCTCTAGAAACAAAGTTGCCGACGCGTTGGCTAAAGCAGCAGCCAGAGGCGAAGCCCTGCCCTCCGATGTGTTCTACCACGTCATTGGCACTCCAGCCATCCGCAACCCAGAGGGCCTGCAAATAACCACCAATGCCGAGGGCCATCGCATTGTCAATCTCATCATGGCTGAAGACTGGAGGGCCCCAATAACCCTGTTCTTGCAAGGATACTACCATCCAGGTGATGTCAACGAGGCCAAGCGCCTCAAACACCGAAGTCGGGACTTCACACTTATCGAGGGCTAGCTATATAAGAAAGGGATCAGTCAACCCATGCTCAAATGTGTCATCGAGACCGAAGGCATCCAGATCCTACGTGAAATCCACAGCGGCACTTGCGGCTCTCACTCGGGGCCTAGGGCCCTCGCTGCCAAGGTGATCCATCAAGGTTTCTACTGGCCCGCTATTATATACGTCGCAAATCGAGTCACGAGGTCGTGCGAAGCCTGCTAGAAGTTCTCTCCTCGCTCAGGCAACCCCTCGCAATTCACAAAGCTGATCGCCCACACATGGCCTCTTCAACGCTAGGGGCTAGACATCATCGGGCCACTGCCCACGGCCCAAGGAAACCTCAAGTTTATCTTCGTTGCCGTCGAGTATTTTACCAAGTGGATCGAGGCAAGGGCAGTATCCACAATCACGTTGAAGACTACACAGAAATTTTTCTGGCAAAACATTATCTACCGATTCGGAGTCCCGTCTGAGCTCACAGTTGATAATGGCAAACAGTTCGACAGCCAGGATTTCAGGGATTTTTGCTTCTCCATTGGCACAAAGCTAGCCTTTGCCTCAGTATATCACCCACAATCTAACGACGTTGTGGAGCGCACCAACGGCAAGATTTTCATTGCCATTAAGAAAATGCTTCTCGACGATAAGAAGGGCAAATGGGCCGACCTGCTACCTGAAGCAGTCTGGGCGCTGAACACGACCAAATGCGGGGCGACTGGGTTCACTCCCTTTCGCCTGCTATACGGATCGGAGGCCATGACCCCGTAGGAAATCAAACATGGGTTACCGCGGACAAGCGCTTCAGCCGTCCCCGACGTAGACGAACCAACCTCCAAAGACCTTATCGACGGAGACCGTGTCTTCGCCCTGCAGGCTCTCAACAAATACCAAGCTCAAACGAAGGCCTGGCGCGACCACGCTGTCATCCCAAGAGAATTCGACGAAGGGGACCTCGTACTCGTCCAGACAACTCGGACAGAGTCACGGGGTAAGCTGGAGCCAAAGTGGGAGGGTCCTTTCATCGTCAAGACGAAGGCATCCCCCAGTGCGTACAGGCTAACAACGCCATCCGGCGAGGACCTAGAGCATTCCTGGAATATTGATAATCTCCGCAAATTTTTTGTTTGATCCTTAGGGCTAACACGCCCTTGTAATTCACCAAACAGTATCATTTCGGCCCGCACTCTTTTCCTCCCAGGGGGTGAGGTTTTTAATGAGGCGGAGCCATGTAATATACCCGCAAAAATCCCCCGCAAAAACTAAGACACAATATGTCGAAAAAGACCGCATCGACGGTCTTTAGCATTCGACCACAACGAAGTCACCGCGAGGGGCAGCGCGGGCCACCCTCGCGTGCGACACTCCGTGTAAAAGTCGCCTAAGGGTGCAGCCGGACTAGCATAATAAGTGCGCAAAATCGAAGTCTTTTTCAAAAGACTCTCCGTGCAAAAGTCGCCTAAGGGTGCAGCCGGACTAGCACAATAAGGGTGCAAAATCGAAGTCTTTTCCAAAAGACTCTCCGTGCAAAAGTCGCCTAAGGGTGCAGCCGGACTAGCACAATAAGTGCGCAAAATCGAAGTCTTTTCCAAAAGACTCTCCGTGCAAAAGTTGCCTAAGGGTGCAGCCGGACTAGCACAATAAGTGCGCAAAATCAAAGTCTTTTCCAAAAGACTCTCCGTGCAAAAGTCGCTCAAGGGTGTAGCCGGACTAGCACAATAAGTGCGCAAAATCGAAGTCTTTTCCAAAAAACTCTCCATGCAAAAGTCGCCTAAGGATGCAGCCAGACTAGCAAAATAAGGGCGCAAAATCGAAGTCTTTTCCAAAAGACGCGCCGTGCAGAAGTCGCCTACGGGCGCGGTCGGATCAACGAAGGCGCGCAGCCTTATCATACAAATTAAGGTCACATATACACAGCGAGGGCATCGCATATTATATTGGCTCAACCTTCGGGATGATACCCATCTCCCTGTAGTTGAACAGCATTATCCTCAGTTCCTCACCCTCAAAAAGATTTCGCAGCTCACCCTCACCCACACTCACCCTAATCAGCGAGGATAACAATTCTCGCTTACCAGTAGCGTCCACACGAAGATGCCCACTCTCCATCTCATCACGTCGATGCCCACCTATTCGCGACAATCCACTCACCCTCCATTTCACCACCGCCCTTCACCGCCTATACCCAGTACTTGCGCCCGGGGGCTCGTCGGAACCCTCCGCGCGTGGCGAGGGCTCCGCTGCAGCCACATCCAACGCCGCGAAATAATCCAAGTCCTCATCCGAAGACTCCTCCGACCATGCAATTGAACTCCAAGAATCATCAGACTCAAAACACTTAGACACAGAGCCAAACGAATCATCATCAGCAGCCATGGTTGAAGCCGCCACAAAAATAGCATTGTCAGTAGCGGTTGCGTGTGCAGGCCCAAACCCCAGAACCTGCGCAGCAACCGAGGTTTAGTATCACACAGACAAAATTTACAAACTCCTCAACACCTATTCAGCCACCTGCGAAGGCCCGGCTACGACTGTGGGGTCCTCGGCCGCCAGCTCGGTAGCCGGCTCGGCCACCACCTTTAGGGCGTCTTCGCTAGTCGGCGCAGGGGCTGGTGTGGGGTCTTCGCCGGCCGCAGCGGGCGCAGGGGTCGCCGAGGGGCCTTCACCGGCATCCGAGGGCGGCACCGGATCAACCTCCACGGCCTCGAGCAGCGCGCCGTCTAGACCAACAACGTCCTCGACGTCTTCGTCACGAGCCATCTGCGGCAACAGCACACTCATTCAGCAAAGCCACACATACCCACACATATAACCACACAAAAAATAGCCTTTACCTGCTCTATTGCCCGGTCGGACCGCTCCCTGACCGCCTCTCGGCTGTGCGGACCCCACATCCTATCAAAGAGTGCCCTCGCCGACTGCTTCACCACGGGGTCTTCGACCTTGAAGATTTCACGTTCAAAGTTTTCGTACGCTTAGTCGAAGACCTCGTAATGCCTGCACCCCTCGTGGGACAAAGCATTCATGGCCCCCTCGCAGGTGACGAGCGAGGCGAAGGACATGAAACCTGTCACAATGGTCGGGAGCACCAGCAGCTCCTCCTGCAACCATTCAAGGAAGCAAAGGCCCGCTTCTTGGCCGGGCACTTCGAAGTCAGCAGTCCATGCACCCAGCTCGCGGTACGCATCCACGAACTGCACGTGCGTCTGCTAAACCTCCACGCGTGTCGAGGTCTCGGCCTTGTCCACACGGCTGCGTAGGGCGTTGAACCTCGCCTCCAGCTCCTCGACACGTTGGCGGGCGAGACTGCCCTCCGCCCGCGCCACTTTGGCTTCGGCCTGCAGAGCCTGCGCATCAATGATGGCCTTGTTCGCCTCCTTCCTCTCCTCCACCAGCTGGCACCGGAGATCCGTCTTCTCGGCCTCCATGGCGGCCACCTTCTCCGACAGCCTGCGATTTTTGCTTTCCGCAGCCGACTTCTCCCGCACAGCATCCACATGCTGTGCCCGGAGACGCTCGTCCTCAGCGGCAACGTCCGCAGTCAAGGCACCCTACGCGACGAGGTCGGCGAAGTCGGCCACCTGACACATAAACCCATGAGACCCGAACCCTCATAAAAACAACATACATCGAAGTCCAACACAACTTACCTGCTTCAGCTGCTGTGACTGCTGCTGCGACGCTTCCCTCAGTCGCTGAGACATGGAGCCCGCCACGTCCTTAGCGGCAGCGACCGACAAAATCTCGCCGCTCACATAGAAAGTGGCCCATGGGTCCCGTGCGGCTCCTTTCGCCCCCGCCACTGCCGTTGGCGAAGTGGTCGTCACCGGAGGTGGGACAACAGCCAATTGCCCCTTACCCGAACCTGCACCATGATACTGGTTAAAGACCTCGTCGAGCAAAAAAAGAGTAGGAGTTTTAACTTACCAACAAGATAATCCTCGACACTAATGTCCGTGCCGAAGTTGGCAACACGTCGTGCCGGCGAAGCCGGCCTTCGTCCTTTCACGAGCCCGCCCAGGGGTGGCTTGCTCTCGCTAGAGGCGGCAGCCTTCGCACTGGCCGATGCCTTGCTGGGCAAGGGGGCGATCGGTTTCACAGCCGACGCCGGTTTGCTACCAACAGCGATAGCAGCCTTCGTGCTCCCTCGCGCCCTTTTCGCCTCGCGCATAGGATCCGCGATCCTGACGACCGCCCGGTGTTTCTGCGTAGCGTCTTGACGGTCCCTCTCCATAACTGCCGATACAACAGTAGCAATATTCCGCCCATAAGGAAAAACCTTTAATTCGCGAGCCATGCAAGACGTAAAGAAGTCTTCGCCAGTCGCGCGGGGGATCGGAACATTCTTGGGCCATCGACCCCGGTAACCTCCAGCATTCGCGCTGAAGACTCCCGGAGCTCGAGCGAAGACATCCTTCCCCCGAGGGCTGCGCACGTCCCCATCAAATCCATAGAAAAACTATCAGAGACCCCCACTCCCCCAACTGCAGTACCTAATTTTCTCTTCTTAGTGGCCAGGGCAGCCCCCTGCGAAGGCCTTTCCTCGGTCATGTCCACCGGTTTCTTCCCGCTGCAGTCGGCAGCGTCTTCCCCGAGATAGCCACCGTATGGCAAGCAGTTTAATTCGAAGACCCAATTCAATCTAACGTTGGACCCATAGATATCCCAGCTCCGCAGACCCTTTGTTCTCGGCACATAGCGCCCCACAATCCTCGCCGCACCGTCTTCCGCTTCAAGCACGAATGCGGCGGGATCTCGGCCATGCAGATCCAACGCGAAGGCAGGACTTCGCACCCGCTGCCCGCCCAAGGAGGGCATCTCGCGAGGGCATACTTTGCCCAACGCCCAGCCATGTGCCAAGGGCCATACCCCATACCCGATGAATTCCTCAACTAAATCGCGCCCGCTACTCATGTGGGCAGCGCACCGAAGGGCTCCTTCATCTTCATCATCCTCTGCCACCTCAAATTGCGAGTACGCCACATAATAATGGGAGCACATCACGGCCACGGGGAGCCCTAGGTGGTCTTCGACTTCGCCTTTGGAAACATAAAACCAGAAATCCCACCAGTTGCCCCACTTATTGCGGGCACAGGGAACTAACTCCACGACTTCCATCGAAGTCTTTCTAGTCCTCGGCGTAAACGTGCACGATCCAAACTGTGCAATCTTGTGTCCAATTTTCCTTTTCTGCCAATGCAGACAGTAATGTTTGGCGAAGACCTCCACAGATGGCTGACCACCATATGAAATCGCCGCCCAGACATACTTCGCCAGGGCCACCACGGCATTCGGCGTCAGCTGGTGGACCTAGACCTCAAACCTCTGCAGGACCTCCGCCACAAAGCGATGCGCAGGCAGACGAAGGCCAGCGGTGAAAACGCCTCAAACACGACCAACTCGCCCTCGGGCTCGGGAACCTCCTCCGCCCCTGGGACACGCCCCACTCCGCTACCAAAATAATCAAGCTGCTGCATATCCTGAACGCGGATGAGGAAATCCGCGAAACACCGAACTCCACCGTATCACCCGGTCGCAGCTCCTCCGCCGCCACATTGCTCAAGGTATCCCCAGACGATGCGCCGGCCGGCGGCGAGTTTGCAGTAGATGAGGAAGAAGACGGCATGGCTACATACCGTCGACGACGGCGAGCGGTCTGCTTGACACGGGCTAGATCTTCGACAAGCAGGAGCAAGGAGGGCAGGCAAGCGGGCGAACGATTTCAAAAGAAGGCTAGGGTTTTGCGGCGCACAGAAAGAGAACCTAAACCGCGCCGCCCCACCCCTTTTTATACACACGACGCGACGCTTCGGGAAACCCGCAGTCCAACAGTACCGCGTCCGTCAACGGTCACATCAAAAACCCCCGCGGAACCACTTCGAGCGAGGGCAGCGTCTCCACCATCTAGCGACGTCTTCGGCACCAGATGACTTAGTCGAACTGGTCCCTCGGAGGGCAAATGTTGGGGCGAAGGCGAAGATGCCACCCTTCGCTCTAGCCTTCGTCAATCTCACTGCACCAACAGAGGCAATACGACCGGCGGGGTCCACCCTTCGTCCTCTACACTACGAGACGAAGGCCTACGACAACGTTGCCCCGTCCCACGTCCTCACTCGACCATGAGGCCCACGTGGGATTCGGCCCATTGTAATAGGCCCCGCGCGGCTCGTGTGTTATGGGCTCGATTTGTAATGGCTTTTCTGTAATGACAGTCTGTAACCCTCCTTTATGGGAATATTCCAGGGATAGTCCAGGTGCCTGAGGGTACGTGTGTCCTTACATCGAGACGTGGGTGTCGGTGTTTTGGGTCCGACCGTGCACCCGAGGTTGCCCCTCAAGGTGCTTTTTAGTGTAGGACGGTGTCTCCGACTGTAGCTCGATGGTTCGTGCTAGATGCACGAGAGATAGTGGACAGTTGTGTATAGGTTCGGGTCGCTTTGAGATGCGTAACACCCTATGTCCTGGCGTGGGTACTTTTTATGGTGGGTTACAAGGAGGTTCTCTAGTGTTGGAAACGTAGAGAGTCGGGTGGATGGCTAAGTAACGAGGTAGATGTCTTTGAAGGGGTGCCCCCTAGGCCTTATATACTCGACCGTGGGGCATTACATGTGGATATGATAACAACGTGAACCTAAGTAATAGTGAACTGACTGAGTCTATCTTCCTATAATTCAGCCGACCCATCCTTGCTCGGTTCTGATATACGGGGCTCCTGCGTAGGAAGGTCGGGTCACTGTTGTGATCACTGCTCGAATTCGTCGGGCCGTCTGGGCTTGCGCTGGTCTGATCCAGTGTCGATCCACTTCACTAGGCGTTCTTTCCCAGGCCCCCGAAGGGATGACCTCACGAATTATTGGGCCCACGGGCCTTTTGTGAGATCTTTTATCCTTCTGGTGGACCTGGGGGATATCCGTCCCCCACAAGCCCCTGATCTTTGGGTTGATTTTGAAATAACCGGCTTGTTGGGGGCTTGTTCTCGAGTGCTATGAATTAAGAACAAGGCAACATAGGAAATATTAAATGTTAAAGTCCTTCGTCCTTCGAAACATTATTTCCCTTGGGATATAATGATTTTCGGAGGACGAAGGTTATGAAGGACACACCTTCAACATCATAACATAGAATGATGGAGAAGAAATCATATGAAATACAACATAAACAATCATGTATTATTATTAACTTACTTCTATTTCATTTCTATCTTATTACTATGGGAAATAGAAATGAAATCAAATTACAAATGTACCTCCGACTTAAAAGAAGGTGAGAATACAAGCGTGGCGCAAAAGCAAATGCCAAGTCAACGTGAACAGTACGGGAGTACTGTTCAACTATTTATAGGCACGGGACGCAGCCCATGTAAAATTACACCCATGCCCTTTACATTTGCTAATGATTCTATAATAGCACATCGAGGTCTGAATAGCCTTTTCTTCTTAAGTCGGTTTCCTCTTCCGCTACCATGCCGAAGCTCCCCTACATACAACTTCGGCTCTGCGCCAACCTTCATTGCGCCAACCTTCGTATTCCTTGTGCTTCTTCGCACTGGTTCTGATCCGAGTCCGAAGATACCTGTTCATGTATTATACTCCAGAAACATTGTTAAATTATGTTTTTGAGGACCTTCGGAAGCCGAAGGCCTCCAACAGTAGCCCCTCACAATATCAATTTGTTAGAATAATAAATTCAGATTGCGATATGGACGAAGGCCCTAAGCCGAAGGTCCGAAAAAACACCTTCCTTTTGCTAGAATAGCAACAGTCAATGACAAGCGGGGCCCTCCACCCTACAACGTACTAGGCGTATAAATAAGAGCACACCTCGAGCTCATTTGGTACGCTTTTAGCCATCTACTCTGCTTGCTCAATTTTCTAGCTCTTGCCTACCAACGCTTGCTTGGTTTTTAGATTTTCTGAGCTTCGGCTTCAAGAGCACATTTTCATTATTTCCGAAGAAAAGATGTCTCAAGATAAGAAAGTTGTTGCTGAAGTGAAGCTGAGCGAGGAGGAGAAGCTTCTTAAGGAAAAAAAACGCTGGATTCATTGAGTCAATTGCAAAGACCAACACAGAGAAGATTACAAAAGAAATTTTAGATGATTTATCTGAAGATACCGATGACCGCGATAGTTATGATGTGGAAAGTGGGGGCGAAGACTTCGAAGATCGGTCGTGGCGACCAACTCACACAGTCTTCGGAAAATCGACCATCAGACAAAGTCATCTTGAAAACATGAGAGGAAGGTATTTTCGAGACATATCCATCATGAGGGCTGACAACGGAGACCGGACTGCTCCTGCTCCTGAGGAGAATGAAGTTGTGATCTATCGAAGCTTCTTCAAGGCTGGGCTTCGATTCCCCCTAAGCAGTTTTGTGGTTGAAGTTTTGAAGATATACCAGATTTTTCTTCACCAAATTACTCCCTAAGCCATCATAAGAATGGGAATCTTCGTTTGGGCTGTGAGGAGTCAAGGTTTGGAACCAAGTGCGAAAAGTTTCTGCAGTATACACAAACTTTTATATGAGACGAAACCCTAGGGTAAGGAGCAGTATCACAATAATTTTGGTTGCTACAGCTTCGTTGCTCGTTCAGGCTCGAGCTGCCCAGTGCCAACCTTTCGGAAGAGGTGGCCTGGAGACTGGACGAAGGAATGGTTCTATGTGAAAAATGATTTAAAAGCGAGAGAAGATATCAAAGAGATCATCATGCGCCCCATCTAGTCCCGCTGCGGCCTTCGAAAACCGAAGGTAGAGATTGATGAAGCAGTTGAAGAATGCCGAAGGGCCTTTGGCATAGTTTGTTCTTTCATCGGGACAAGGGACTTAGTCCAAGAGCACGTGGCTTACAGGATATGGCCACTGCTAGAGAGCTAGGAGATGCCGAAGGAAACCATCAGTGACACTAACGAGGGTGATTTGGTTCGACTGAAATATACTTTCAGATTTGGAGACCAATTTATCGAACCAGATGATGACTGGTTGAATTGCATCGAAGCTACCAGTGATGATCTGCTTGGGCCGTACTCCAAAGCGGAGGATAATGCGTTATCTGCGGCCTTTGGGAGCCAGAAAAAGAAAAGGCTAAATAGAGTTTTTGATGCTATTGGGTTTATGTATCCTGACTACCGGTACCCGCCAAAGGGACAAAAGAGAAAGAGTGCAATTTCCGGGAAAGATGCTGCTTCAGCCGCTCCCAGCGAGCCTGCGCCGAAGAGGAAGAAGGTGAAGGTTCTTACTCACCGGCCATGATATATTGAACCGGTCGTAGTTCCCGAATTTGGCGGTGAGACCTCTTCGGCTACTGAAGCCAAAGAACCTGCGCCTACGCAGAAGATTGAAGAGCCGTCTGCAATACCGAAGGCACCGTCAGCCAAATTAGCTGAGCTAAAGACCGATGATATAGGGATCGAAGGACCAAAGATATCAGAAATTTCAAGCCCTTCGGCAGAAGTGACAGTGCCGAAGGCACCAAAAGGTCCTGCAGCGACCCCTAAGAGAAAAAGAATGGTCAATGTACTAGATGCGCTGGAGACAATAAAGACAAGCTCTACTCCAAGGAAAACTGCCGAAGCTCCAAAGACGCAGTTTGAGACAAGAGTAACCGAAGCCGAAGCTGCGAAGAGCTAGGTTGAGACTGAAGCTGGGCCTTTAGAGCCTGCAAAGGAGAAACTCTTGGAAACCGGGGAGAAGAAAACGGAAAAAGATGCTGCAGAACAGATTCTGCCTGAAAAAAATGCTACTCCTACCCCCGAGGAGTCCTCTGAAGCTCTTGATTATATCGTACGACGCGCTTCGGGAAAAAGATTAACTGAAGAAGAGATTTTTGAAGCTAGACACTATGCCCGAGAACTGAAGTATCCAAAGGGTGCCTTAGTGTTCAATGGGACAGAGGAAGATGATTTCTTATACTGCCTCCCAGACAACAAAGAATTATCTGTCTGCCGGGAAATGGCCAGAGGTATAGGGTTTCCGAAGCTTGAAGCTGGCCTTTGTGCCATGACAAAGGACGATCTTGCAGATAGTCTCGCATATAACAGTCTGAAGGTACAAAAATTGCACATTTGGAAGTTTTTGAACTTTGAATTATTTTTCTGTTCTTATACTAATTCTTTTCATATAGGGTTTAATACTGAGCAACACCTTAAGGGCGCAAAAGAATGCCGAAGATGAGAGCTGCACTATTGCTCTCAGCAATCTTCGAACAGAGGTTATTAAGCTGCGGAACGAAGCTTTAGAGAAAGATAAAATTTTGCTTACATTGGTAGACAAGATGAAGGGGGATGAAGCTAACTACAAGACCCAATCTGAAATCCAAAGGAACGAGATTGAAAACCTCCAAAAGCAACTAGCCGAAGCTAAATTGAAATGCGCTATTGCCGAAGCTGACCGTGATGCTAGTAACTACTGGAAAAATTATTGGGAGAAAACAGTTGTAGATCTTTGTTCCTCAAAAGAAAGATGTTATGAAAAATCTATAGAATGTGTGAAGAAGATAAAAACTAGTTTCGCCAATATTGGCGCATATTCTAGTGAAGACAACTTTGTACGGGGCGGTCCCGAAGGCCCAATTGAATGGACCAGCAGCGAGGCCAAAGCGTTTGAAGAGATTTTAAGTGGCCGTGGGGACGTCAGCGCCTTCTCGGGTGCGAGGGGAATCGCGGCGATCTTGGAAAAATCAAGTTGCCAACATGTGAAAATTCTGGCCCAAGCCGAAGCTACCTTATCTATTAACGATACAAAGGACCCCTCGGCCGAAGCAAGCTTAGTTGGTGGAAAATTCTTTACTGACATTTGGGAAAATGGCGGTCGAGAGATGGCCCACGAAATAATAAAAAAGAGCGAAAAAGATACTCACGATGAAAGGGAAGCTACGAAGGCAGCCGAAAAGGCTGCGGAACTTGAAAAGCGAATAGGTATTGCTTAATAGCCTTTAACTTTATTTTTATTTTTGCGACTTCTAATCTTATTTACGTTTTCTACTACAGCCGAACTATCTCCTCCCCTAGAGCACTTCGAGTCATTGATCGAGTCAGAGGCAAAGGAACCAGCAGAAATCATTAACATGGCCGAAAGCATTTTGGACGAAGTCGTTACTCAACTTCTGACCGAAGCTGCGGACAAAGTTTTGAAGGAAGAATAATTTGTAAAAACATTGTTAGAATTCCAATGTAACATTTGCTGGACTATGCTTGTAATATTTGGTACTCATGAGTTTTTAATGTAATGTACAAATGGCTTTGTAATTCATTTCTTTACGATGCATGGAACTTTTGTTGTTCATACCGTTTTTGATCCTTCGGTGAAAAAACACCTTCCCTTCTTTTCATGCTTCGTAAAGAAGAATTTTTATGCTTCGTAAAAAATCCTCCAATCGTCGCAGAAACATTGATGCTTTGTCAACAATAAACTTTTTCCTCCACTTTATAGCTGACAAAGCTGTATCTCTTCGAAACTTATTTTGTGCCTTAGCACAATTTTTCTTTTTCAAAGCATTCTCCGAAGATCAACAGTGTGTCCCCTTCTTATGCCATTGATGCAATATGATGTATGATGTTATGTTATGCGTATGATGTGATGATGTTATGCTATGCAGAATGATATCTGTGTCGAAGATACACACACATCCCTGCTGTAGGATACACAATCCCTTTGCCTTTTATTTTTCGGCTTCACCGCTTATTTTTCGGTGTATCAGCGTTGACTTTTCGCTGTAAGTTTTGCATTCCCTTAGGAACGTCTTTTGAACTTCTTCGCCTTCTATTTTGGCGGTATTCGCGTTGACTTTTCGCGCTTCGCCTTATATTTCGGCGAAATCAGCGTTGACTTTTCGCTGTAAGCTCTGCATTCCCTTTGGAATGACTTTTGAACAGAAAACTTACACTGCGCTCCTTTAGGAACGACTTTTTGTAGCTTCGGGAAACTTACTCTGCATTTAATAGAACGACTTTTTGTAGCTTCGACGACACTTATAACTTAGGAACGACTTTTTATGCCTCGGCGACTTTTGGGACTCCGTAAATCTATGGGGAAGATATATTTTCACTATGACAAAAACGAAGCTATTTCAAGGAATTAAAAATGACAAGAAAACTAAGTTTTCAACAGCTGTTCCTTAGTAAGAAAAAGAACGACTATGAATATAAAAACTGATTCTAGGGTAGGATATCTCTTAGTAGATATGCTTCGACTCTGGTATAGTGCTGTTGACTGTGCAAGCTTCGGACTCCTCCCTGAAATCTCTCTGCTGATTGGCCTACTGACTCCCTTCTGGCTGCTGGCCGCGTGAATATGCAGGTTGTAGTGGTGGCGAAGGTGGAAGCTGTGGCCAGGATGCCTGTGGCTGACTAGCCGAAGCAACAGACGCTGCGGGATGGTTACCTACATACTCTGGTATGTAGGGTGAGCAGTACGAAGCAGTATGCATGACCTGCTTCGGCTGGTTCTGCTGAGCTGCAGCTTCTGCTATTTCCTTCTATTTTTGAATGGTGATATGGCACATCCTTGTAGTATGGCCCTTGTCATCACCGCAGAATAAGCAATAAATTTTCCTGGGCTGATCCCCAAACCTTCCTCCGAAGCCCCTGGCGCCTCTGCCCCTTGGAGCAGATGGCCGAGGATAGCCTTGTTGCTGCCCCAAAGCTTGCGAGGAAGATTGCGACCTCTGTTGCTGACTTCCTCTGTCGTCATTTTGGGTAGAATGAATTGATCTGACGTGTCTTGGGTGGATTCTCCCTCCGATGCCCCTGGTCATTTTGGAGAACCTGTAGGCTTCCTCCCTTCTTTGACGAAAGTCATTATCAGCGGGGATGTATTCATCCATCTTTTGGAGTAATTTCTCCAGGGTCTGAGGGGGTTTCCTGGTGAAGTACTGGGCCGCAGGTCCTAGTTGGAGCCCCTTGATCATGGCCTCAATGACAATTTCATTGGGCACTGTTGGGGCTTGTGCCCTCAGACGCAAGAACATTCGGACATACGCCTGGAGGTATTCTTCGTGATCTTGCGTGCACTGGAACAAAGCTTGAGAGGTAACCGGCTTCGTCTGAAACCCTTGGAAACTAGTGATCAACATGTCCTTCAGCTTCTGCCATGATGTGATTGTCCCTGGCCGAAGAGAGGAGTACCAAGTTTGCGCAACATTCTTGACTGCCATGACGAAAGATTTCGCCATGACTGCAGTATTGCCTCCATATGAAGATATGGTTGCTTCATAGCTCATCAAAAACTACTTCAGATCTAAGTGCCCGTCATACATGGGGAGCTAGGGTGGCTTGTAAGACGGGGGCCAAGGTGTAGCCTGCAGTTCTACTGATAGAGGAGAAGCATCATCAAAAGCAAAATTTCCATGATGGAAATCCTCGTACCATTCATCCAAGTTGAAGAAGCCTTCTTGATGAAGCCCCCTATGTTGAGGCCTTCGCTCTTGCTCATCTTGAGCAAGATGGCGTACTTCTTTGGTAGCTTCGTCAATCTGTCTCTGAAGGTCGGCTAGTCAAGCCATCTTCTCTTTCTTCCTTTGTACTTGTTGATGCAGCATCTCCATGTTTCTGATTTCTTGGTCCAACTCGTCCGCTCAGGGTGTTGGACTAGTGGCCTTCCTCTTCTGGCTTCGGGCCTCTCGAAGAGAAAAAGTCTCCTGGTTCGGGTCCTGCGGCTGGAGAGCAGCAGCCCCTGTCGCTGAAGCTTTCTTCGGTGGCATGACGAAGGTCAATGCTTGCCGAAGGTGGTCGAAAAGAGTTCACCAGAGGTGGGCGCCAATGTTGGGGGCTTGTTCTCGAGTGCTATGAATTAAGAACAAGGCAACACAGGAAATATTAAATGTTAAAGTCCTTTGTCCTTCGAAACATTATTTCCCTTGGGATATAATGATTTTTGGAGGACGAAGCTTATGAAGGACACACCTTCAACAGCATAACATAGAATGATGGAGAAGAAATCATATGAAATACAACATAAACAATCATGTATTATTATTAACTTACTTCTATTTCATTTCTATCTTATTACTATGGGAAATAGAAATGAAATCAAATTACGACTTAAAAGAAGGTGAGAATACAAGTGTGGCGCAAAAGCAAATGCCAAGTCAACGTGAACAGTACGGGAGTACTGTTCAACTATTTATAGGCACGGGACGCAGCCCATGTAAAATTACACCCATGCCCTTTACATTTGCTAATGATTCTGTAATAGCCCATCAAGGTCTGAATAGCCTTTTCCTTCTTAAGTCGGTTTCCTCTTCCGCTACCATGCCGAAGCTCCCCTGCATACAGCTTCGGCTCTGCGCCAACCTTCGTTGCGCCAACCTTCGTATTCCTTGTGCTTCTTCACACTGGTTCTGATCCGAGTCCGAAGATACCTGTTCATGTATTATACTCCAGAAACATTGTTAAAGTATGTTTTTGAGGACCTTCGGAAGCCGAAGGCCCCCAACACGGCCCAAAGATCTAAAGTCCAGCTTGCGGTTTCTTAATTTTGATAAGGGATAATTTGAGAATAAATCTGTTGGGCCATTGCTCCCGAACTCTGAGTGACCCAGTACAAGTGATCTTTTACTATATTCTTCCATTATTACTCCTTAGGACTCGGTGTTCTGCCTTGAGTTCATGCTTTGGAGGTCAGCATTTTGCTTTTTTAGGACCCGAGTTTCATTGGGTGCACCGAAGGTGCACCCAATGGGTGTAGCCCCCGAGCTTCGAGTGGATTTTTATAAATAATCCACTCGAAGGTCTTCATTTTAAGTCTTCTCAAAAATCACTTTTATCTTCCCTTTATGCTTTTTCAGAAGTCAGCCTTGTCTTAGTTTCACCCTATGCTTTAGAGGTTAGCATTTTGCCTCTCGGGGTAGATGATTCATTGGGTGCACCGCACCCAATGGGTGTAGCCCCCGAGCTTTGACTGGATTTTTGAAAATAATCCGCTCGAAGGTCTTCATCTCACGCTGTCTTTTTTCCTTAGGAATCATCTTTTCCTTTTGTCGAATGCTTTAGAGATCAGCATTATACCATCAACATTATGCTTTAGAGATCAGCATTTGTTTTTGTCTTCAAAATCGAGCACGAGATATGTCCATATCTTGCTAGGTCTTGCAATTTATTTGATCTACGACTGATTGGACGTTCGGTAGATGGCTTTTGGCTAGTCTTCATATCACTTCGTGCTTCAATGCTTCTGTCGATTAGACTTGTACCTCATCAGCTATATTTGGGTTTCCTTTGATCCTTGTTGATATCTTCCTTCTGTCTTGAGGTATTCATTGCGTATACTTTATGGATGTGACTGCTTGGGAAAATCTATTGAAAATTCCTGGACGTCCCCCCCAATGGGTGTAGGCAAGGGACGGCTTGGTGCGCTGAGCATTTAGCAAACTGCTTCTGAGTAGTAACTTGATGTGACTGCGGGTGTAATCATATCGCCTGAGCAGTTGAATGGAGTCCCAATGGGTGTCGTGTTACGTGGAACGGCGTCAGCCGCCTGACGTGTTTCCAGACGGTTTGAATTGCATATTGAATTTTTGCGACTGTTCGGTGGCCGTGGTAGGAGGTGAGCGGTTGCCTTCTCCTTCTATAAATAGTGTTCTTGCTTCTCCGGCGTCTTCACATCTCTTACTGCTGCTCGTTGCTTATTCTTTTCACTTTCCTTCTACTCCACCATGGGCAAGAGCAAGAAGGGTAGTAGTTCTTTGCATCACTCCGGTGATAAGCGGAAGCGTGAGCCGACTCCTCCCTCGGAGGACTTCGGTGACTCGGAGTACTCGGAGGAGGAGTTCTCCTCCGAGTCAGAGGGCTCTCCGGTCCACGCCTCTCCCCCGGCATCGTCTGATGACTCAGACAACTCCCAGGGGATCGCCGCAGAGGTGTGGACCTACATCCGGGCCATCGAGCGCACCGGGCTCGAGGGCTCGGATGAGTCGGAGTACTCCTCGGATGAGGAGAACTCCTCGGACTCGTCCGAGGAGGGCGGCGGCGACGACGATGGCAGTGACGGCGACGACGATGGAGGCGATGGTGACGGCGGCGGTGACGGCGGCGAAGGTGACGGCGAGGGTGGTGACGGCGGCGGCAAGGGTGGCAGCGGCGACAGCGGCGATGGCAGCAAGGGCAGCAGCAGGGGTAGCAACAAGGCCAGTGGCTAGACGCCACTGATTTTTAGATGTTAGTATAGTTTAGTAGTAGAAGTAGTATTAGTGAAATAATGTAGTAGTAGTTAGTAGTATAGCGTAGCGAAATGTAATGTAGTAGTGGGGAGGATATCAGCTCATAATGAGTTGATTTGTAAGTTCGGTAATGCTTCCCTTTGATAATGAAGAAGGATTTCGTCCCATTCTGTGTGCACCATTTTGCCTTTCTATCAATCGTCGACCGTATTTATGCTTATTGCAGATGTTGTTTTTGGATGTAATGCTTGAGTAGCGACTTAGAATCGTCGAGTTGCATTTCAAATTGCCTTCTTCGCGATGTCAGCGCTTTAGTGGTAGCGGCCGAGTGATAATGGGCCACGTCGGTGTTTTAGAAATAACGACCGAGCGGTTACTGGTGATGTCGGTGTTTTAGAAGTAATAGCCGAATCCTTTGGAGCCACGTCACTGCTTTAGGAATAACAGCCTAGTGACTACTAGCGATGCCAGCGTTTTAGAAGTAACAGCCGAGTGATAACGGGCCATGTCGGCCGCTTTGGAAATAGTGGCCGAGTGAAGTCTGGTAACGTCAGCGTTTTTAGAAATAGCAGCTGAGTTATATTGGGTTGCGTTGGCCGTTTTGGAAATAACGGCCGAGTGATGACATGGCACGCCAGCGTTTTAGAAATAACAGCTGGGTGATGACTGGGCGCTTTTTTAGAAATGGCGTCTGGCCCAGGAAAACCCCATATGTACTGCACTGTCGCATGCCTCTGCATTCTATGCCCTAGTTTTGCTTTTCTGCATCCAAGCCTTCTCTGCTCTCTTGCAATATTGCCTCCGCTCCACTCGCCAGCAAGGTTGAGATGGTGCCCAAGCGGAAAACCCAGAGTTCGTCCGTCGCAATCATTCCTCCTATCGATCCCAACAGTCAGTTGCCTTTCGCAGGTAACCACGTGTCTGTTGTGTCTGAATCCGACCTTCTCCATCTTGTATCCATCAGAGTTCTTCCCCCAAAGGAACTTTTTTCTTAGCGGATCTGCCGTGGGGTCACTGTTCCGACAGAAGATACCCATGAATCCGTCATTTACATTCCTTTTCTCATCCGCGGCCTTGCTCTTCCTATTTCTCCTTTCTTCCGCGGTCTCCTTGATTTCTATCACTTGAATCTAACCCATCTGAATCCCAACTCCATTCTGCAAGTTTCCGTTTTTGTTCATTTGTGTGAAGCTTTCCTTGGTATTCTGCCACACTTCGGCCTATGGAAGTACTTGTATCACTGTCGGCCTGGGATGGCCGGGGGATAGCACTAGCTTGTGGGGGGTGCGAGTTTGGAGATGTGCCGTGGGAGGAAAACCGAGTACCTCGACATCCCACTCAAGGACAGCATCAAAGGATGGCGCTTGGAATGGTTTATAGTGGAGAATCACGGGAATTCCCTCCCCCCACGGTCAGGGAGACAGCCAGATGTTTGCACTCCGAGTTGGACTGAATCCCCCACAGACCTGGAGGTGGCTGAGGCGGGGGCTCTGCTTGCTGAGGTTGGATTATTGAAAGAGAATGGTCTGACTGCAGAGGCTGTTGTTGCCGATTTTGTTTTCAAGAATATTCAGCCACTAAAAGACAGAGCATACCCAGCTTATCTGTATCGAGGCCTTACTAATTCAACCCGGGTTACCAAGAGAAGGATTTCTGCTGTGGATTTGGTGAGCCGGCTCGAGATGATACTCAGAGGCAAGGTGTCGAATATCGGTGCTCCTGTTGCATACTCAGCCTAGAATCTGCCTCCTTCCAAGGCCTTTATCAAGGCTGGTGATAGCGGTTTGGGCCTTAGAGTGCGACCTTCTCCCGAAGAGGTTGATGCTTTGGTTGTCTCACTTAGCGAAATCCCTGACAACGAGAAATAGGTTCATTTCGAGGTACCTTTGAATCCAAGTGACACAGAGATAAGTGCCATGCTGGACATGTTGGCTGAAGATTCCTCTGATGCAGCTCCTGCTGAAACACTGGCTATAGCACCCATCCCAGAGTCTGGCAAAGCTTTAGATACTCAGAGGTCTGATAGTGTTCGCCCGAAGCGTCCTCGCCGAGCCAATCATCCAACTTCTCCTGCTGAAGGGAAGAAAAAGAAAAAGAGACGTCTCCGCCGAGTGTCATGCTTGGATCAGGATGTCGGTCCTTCTGCTCCTGCTGCTGAGGAAGTGCCAGTGCCGATTTTTGCTGAAGCTGATCCCGATGGGTGTGACCTGACTGATGCTGACCCCAATGGGTGTGACCTCGATGATGCTGATCCCAATGGGTGTGATCCGACCAAAGCTGATCCCAATGGGTGTACTGTCCGCATTTTTGATGAAGATGAGGAAGAGGAGGATGAAATCCCTCTAATTCGGAAGAACAGCCGGCGCTACATAGCTAGCGGGGAGAGTAGTGGTGTTCCTTCTCTAGCTTTGTCTGCCCTCGTTGGTCTGCAAGAATTGTCTCTGGCAAATTTTGATCAGACTCTCGAAGATATGGTCCTAGAGGATCTGTTGTCGGAGCCAGCAGATGGTGGGATGATGGATATTTGTACTGATGTGCCTGATGCCGGGTTGGAGTTATCCCGAGCGGCGTCCCGTGCCTCATCGACCTTGGATCGCGGTCTTAAGGGTCAGGAGGCTGGTCTGGATTGCTCTGCTCCCATAGAAGTGGTTGAAGGTCCTTCAACCTTAGAGGTGGCTGTTACAGAGGGTTCGACCCTCGAGGATAGCGCTAGCGCTTACCCAGCCCCCGAGGGTGTTGCCGGAGATGATCCGGCTCAGATGGGTAGCGTGAGCTATGACCCAGCCCCCGAGGGTGTCCGAATTGATTTTCCCTCTCATACCTCCATGGATGTTCACGTAGGGTCTTCTCCTCCGCATTCCGGTTGCCTGGTAGCAGCTCAAGCTTCAGGTTAGGGAGTCGCCTTAGAGGCCGGCGCTCCTGATGACAGAGTTTTGATTTCTGCTGATGACACTGACTTGGTCCCCACTGATGCATTGTGGGTTGTTCCGGTTGGTGATCCTTCATCGAGCCATCAATTGACTTCTGACGACTTGGGAGTTCCTTCATTCTTCTCCAACCTCCAGGTAATTTGGTTTTTCCTGATCTGGCTGTATCCTGGGTGTGATATTGTTCTTACACTCATTTGTTTTTATCGTCAGGCATTGGTTGACGAAATGGCTGGTCAGCTGAAGTCGCAGGGTGCTTCTATCCCGGAAAGGGCTCTGTCTCTGACGCATTGGAATCCAGTGTTGCTTCAGCGGCGGGTATCTGATTTGGAGATGGCAAATGCTGGTTAGTGCCCTTTGTTTCTTTTTTTGGCTACTTGACCAATCTGCTTTTTAGCTGAACACCCTTGCTTGACTATTTCTTGATAGATATGGTCCGGTGGTATTCTGATCTTGAGGAGAAATATTCTCAAGGTCAGACAGACTTGGCCTGGGTTTCTGCTTCTCTGAATGATGCCAACACGCTGAATTCCACTCTCCATGCCCAGCTCGATTCTGAAAAGGTGACCAGTGAATTACGCTTTTCTTGGCTTTATCTGATGTGTTCTTAGTGCTTGCTTGACGTTGGAGAAACTGATTCTTGTCTGCAGGAGGAAAAACGTGCTCTTGCCACTTCTCGCGACAACCTTGACAAGTTGTACCGCGACGCCAGCAACTCGTTGACCATCTTGGAGAGGAGCCATCGTTTCACCATGGAAGACTTGGATAATCATCGTTATAAGCTGCAAGAGTCCCTGGATGATATGATTCGCCTTAGGCAATTGGTGTCGAGCAAGGATACTATCATCAAGGATTTGCGCGCTTCCAAGAGATCAGTCGTCCAGGAGTTAGAAGCTGCTCGGTTGGCTGTCAAGGTTGCTGAAGACACTTCCGCTACTCTGAGGGCCCAGCGCGACAAAGCTATGGACAAAGCCATTCATGCGGGGCGGATCCTGATGAGGAGACCCGGCGTGGTTGTTCCTGATGACATAGTGGCAGACATGAATGTCGCTCCTGATTCCTCGAGTCGTCCCTCTTCGTCGGTTGCACCTGAGAAGAACATTACCAAATAGAAACACTGAATGCTTTGAATATGTGGTTAGTGTGCTCGGATATTTTGTTAGAAAACACTTTTTAGTACTGAACGTCGTTATTGTTTTCCCGTTGTTAGGATACAACAGTATCTACAATCGCAGAAGTAAATGCAGTATGAGGGTTTTGAAATTTCTTCGTATTTCGTGGGGCATAGAGGTCGCCCTAAGATGAGTAATTGCAAACGTGTTTGTGTTGGATTAAATAGGCGCGAGTGTGCCATTCCGATTTAAGTCATTACCGACTTAAACCGACTGCTCCGTTAGTAGGGTATAGTGGTCACCCCGAGTTAAGTAAGCGTGAGCATGTCGCACCGCCTTAAGCCATTGCCGACTTAAGCCGATTGCTCCGTTAGTAGGGTATAGTGGTCACCCCGAGTTAAGTAAGCGTGAGTATGTTGCACCGCCTTAAGCCATTGCCGACTTAAGCCGATTGCTCCGTTAGTAGGGTATAGTGGTCACCCTGAGTTAAGTAAGCGTGAGCATGTCGCACCGCCTTAAGCCATTGCCAACTTAAGCCGATTGCTCCGTTAGTAGGGTATAGTGGTCACCCCGAGTTAAGTAAGCGTGTAGGTTGACAGTGAACAATTTGAGTGCCTTTGAAATCTTTTTATTGACGATATATTTCCCAGTTTACAGAATACATTGTCGTTTCAATAGCTTTTGAGATATAGCTAGGGGTAAAACTTCCTGAGATGTTCTATGTTCCATGAGTTCCCAATTTCTGTGCCGTCCATTTGAGTGAGACGATATGATCCAGGCCGAGTGACTTCTGCTACCATAAATGGTCCTTCCCATAGTGGTGACAGTTTGTGTCGTCCCTCCCCCGTAAGAATTCGCCGGAGGACGAGGTCTCCCACTGCGAAGGATCGATGCCGTATGGCCTTGTCATGATAGCGCCTCAGAGTTTGCTGGTACCGTGCTGATTGAATCACCGTGGTCAATCGTTCTTCTTCTAGTATATCAACATCCTCCAGTCTGGTAGCCTCAGCTTCTGCTATGTTTTCAAAGATCAACCTCGGTGCCCCAAACTTGAGATCGGCAGGTAGCACTGCCTCCGAACCGTAGACCATGAAGAAAGGAGTATTCCCATGCAGAGCTCGGCTAGGTTGAGTTCTCAGGCTCCAAACAACATAAGGCAACTCTCTAATCCACTTTCCTGCGAACTTCTCATTCTTGTCGAAAACTTTCTTTCTGAGCGCTTCCAATATCATCCCGTTGGCTCTTTCTACTTGCCCGTTGGCTCTTGGGTGCGCCACCGAGGCATATTTCATCTGAATGCTTTTTTGTTCGCAGAAATCAAGAAACTATGAGCTTGTGAAATTGGATCCCAGGTCAGTTATGATGCTATTCGGTATTCCAAATCTGAATATTATGTCTTGTATGAATTCCACCGCCTTAGCTGAGGTTAGAGAAGCAATGGGTTTGAACTCTATCCATTTAGTGAATTTGTCGATAGCAACCAGTACATGAGTGTATCCTCCTTGAGCTTTCTTGAAGGGTCCAATCATATCCAGTCCCCAGCATGCGAACGGCCAGGTTACAGGTATGGTTTGCAGTTGCTGCACTGGTAGATGTTGCTGTTTTGACAAGTACTGGCAGGCTTCGCACGTCTGGACTAACTCGGCTGCATCACTCTTTGCTATTGGTCAGTAAAAACCCGACTTGAAGACCTTCCTAACTAGGGTCCTGGATGCTGCGTGTACCCCGCATTGCCCAGCATGGACCTCATCCAGAAGTTTTTTTCCAGTAGCTGAGAGAATGCATTTCATGAGGACTCCTGACGCGCCCCTTCTGTATAGCATTTCCCCAATGAGAGTGTAATGAGCTGACTGCCTCGCAATGCGCTCGGCTGCATTTTTGTCATCTGGTTCCTCCTCATTCTTTATATACCTGATGATCGGCTCCCTCCAGTCATCTGGCTCTGGTTGGCTCAGAATATTGCATTCCTCTACCCGATCCAGTGAAATGCTCGGGTGCAGTACTTCTTGGACGAAAACTCCAGGTGGGACCTGAGTCCGACTAGATCCTAGCTTGGACAATGCATCAGCTGCCGCGTTGCGGTCTCTCTCCACATGATGAAATTCCAAACCCTCAAATTTGTCTTCTAGTTTTCGGACAGCAGTGCAGTATTTTCCCATGGAATCGTTCGAACAATCCCATTATTTATTTATCTGACTTATGACCACCAGAGAGTCTCCATATGCCATCAGTTTCTTGATGCCCAGTGATATGGCAATGTTTAGTCCATGAATCAGAGCTTCGTATTCTACCGCATTGTTGGATGCTGGAAACAACAATTGAAGAGCATATTTGAGTTGTTCACCTCCAGGTGCAATAAAGAGGATCCTTGCGCCTGCTCCTTGCAGCTTCAACGAGCCATCAAAATACATTCGCCATACTTCTGCAGTTTCCGGGTTATCCGGCACCTGTTGCTCGGTCCACTCTGATACGAAGTCAACCAGTGCTTGAGTTTTGATGGCAGTGCGAGGTCAAAATTCAATGTCATGAGATCCCAGTTCACAGGCCCACTTGGCAATTCTTCTGATGGCTTCTTTATTCTGAAGAATATCCCCTATCGGAAATCCAGTGACTACTATGACTTTGTGGTCGTCGAAGTAGTGATGGAGCTTCCGTGCAGTTAGAAGTACTGCATATAATAATTTCTGAACTTGAGGGTATTTCTTCTTCGAGGGACCTAGGACTTCACTGATGAAATAGACAGGATGTTGTACTGGGTATGCATGTCCTTCCTCTGCTCGCTCGACTACCAACGCGGTGCTCACCACGTGAGTCGTGCAAGAGATGTATAATAGAAGGTCTTCAGCCAGTTGAGTCGGCGAGGCTCGGCGAGGTGGTTTTAGCACTGGTGGTGTTGTCAAGAATTTCTTCAACGCATCTAGAGCTTCCTGTGCTTCTGAAGTCCACTGTAATTTGTCTACCTTCTTGAGCAACTTATAGAACGGTAAGCTTTTTTTCTCCCATCCTTGATATGAATCTGCTTAGAGCTGCCATGCATCCGGTAAGTCTTTGTACTTTCTTCTGTGATCGTGGTGCTTCCATTCTCATGATAGCCTCGATCTTTTCCGGATTGGCCTCAATTCCCCGGTGGCTGACAATAAACCTGAGAAACTTTCCTGTCGGTACCCGAAGACACAGTTTTCGGGATTAAGCTTCCATCGATATCGCCGTAGACTGTTGAAGACCAGCTGTAAATCTTCAATGAAGTTTTCTGAATTCTCTGTCTTGATCACCACATCATCCACATAAGCTTCCACACGCTTGCCCCAGTGGTCGGCTAAGCATGTCTGAATAGCTCTCTGATAAGTCGCTCCAGCGTTTTTGAGGCCGAACGGCATGGAGGTATAGCAGAAAGCTCTGAACGGGGTGATGAATGCTATTTTTTCTTCGTCTTCTTTTGCCAAGCTAATCTGATGATACCCAGAGTAGCAATCCAAGAAAGACAACACAGAACACCCGGCGGTCGAGTCCACCACCTGGTCTATCCTAGGAAGTCTGAAGGGATCCTTCGGACAGTGTTTGTTGAGATCCGTATAGTCGACGCACATGCGCCAATCCACTTTATTCTTTTTTAGTACAAGAACAGGATTGGCTAACCACTCAGGATGTAACACCTCTCTAATGAATCCAGCCGTGACCAAGCGAGCCAGCTCAGCATGGATGGCTTCTCTCTTGTCGAGCGTGAAGCGACGTAATTTTTGTCGGATCAGCCTCGTCTGGGGGTACTCCTTCAATTTGTGCTCGGCCAGTTCTCTCGGGACTCCCGACATATCCGCAGGTTGCCATGCGAATACGTCTCGGTTATCTTGCAAAAACTGGACGAGCGCGCCTTCCTATTTGTCATCCAGGCTGGAACTGATGATAGCAGTTTTGCGCTCGTCGGTGAACCCAAGATTGATTCTCTTGGTTTCTTCAGTCGGCCGTATAGAGATCATGGCTTGAGCTTCATTCGTGGGTACCGCGAGGTCTTCCTCAGGCTTTGAGTTCGCCTGCGCAGAAGAAGTCGCCGATGGTTTGGTGGTGAGGGCCGCCTGAATGGCCACTCAGAAATATTCTGCGGCACCTTGGAAGTCAGCGCGCACAGTTATGATCCCTTGTGGTCCTGGCATCTTCAATATCATGTATGTATAATGTGGAATGGCCATGAACTTCGCCAATCTAGGCCTCCCGATGATGGCGTTGTATCCATAGTCGAAATTTGCCACCTCGAACCTCAGGAACTCGGTCCTGTAGTTTTCCGAAGTTTTGAAGGTGACCGGCATGTAGATGTGGCCCAGCGGATATTCTCCTTCAGTCGGCACGATGCCGAAGAAGGGTGTGTCCGACTCATGGAGCTCTTTGAGGGGAACTTCCAAGCCTTAGAGCGTCCGTGGGAAGGTGACGTTGATGCTGCTTCCCCCATCCACTAATACCTTCTTTACCCTGCTCTTTTGGATCACCGGATCGACGAGGAGCGAGTACTTGCCTGGGTGGTCAAAGTTGAGCCACTGATCTGCCCAGGTGAAGGTGATCGGGTGCTCAGACCATCGGTACGGGGTGGGAGGGCCGGTGACCGCCACCAGTATCTGACGATCGTTGAGCTTTTGTTGTCTCTTGCTTTCTTGCGACCCGTGTCCACCAAAGATGACGTTGACTTCTTTGTTAACGCGCGGGAAGGCTCCACCTCCTCCCTCCTCCTGCTGCTGGGGTTGTCGAGGTTCTCCAGGTCCTCCTCGTGGCGGGGGAGGAGGTAGAGGTTGGAAGGGTCGGCTGTTCCCCACGGAATGCTTGAAGTCTCTGTAGTTCCGTAGGGTGTGGCGCATGTCCTTGTGGTAAGGGCACTGGCATCGAGGATGTCGTCCAGCGTGTGTTCGCCTCCGCGAGGTCCTCCTCGGGCATGAGAGGTGGGCGGTCCGGCGGCGTGGACCTCTTCACGAGGCCTCTTCTCCCAGCGTTTTTCGGGCTACTGGTTCGCGTCACGTCGCGGTGCTGCCGATGCGGGCTTCGCTCTTCCTATGAGGTCTTGAGCTCGTTCGTCGGTGGTGATGTAGAGGTCGGCTTCCCGGAATAGTTGCTCAGAAGTGGTCGGCGCCTTCTGTAGTATGGCTCGGACGAAGGCCGAGTCATTGGATCCCCGGTAGAAGTCCTCGATCACTGTGGCTTCCGCAACCTCGGGGATACGATTTCTCATGGTCTGAAATTTTGTGAGGTACGACCGGAGAGTTTCATCCCCCTGGCGCTTGATGGATTTGAGGTCCCATGCTTGCACCGGTTTGTCAGAGAGAGATAGGAAGTTGGCGGTGAAGCGCCGACTGAAGTCGCTCCAGTCGTCGATGCAATGTTTGGGTAGGTGTCGCAGCCATTGCAGCGCGTCTTGCCCAAGGACAATAGGCAAGTACGCGGTCATCACATCTTTGGTTGCTCCAGCGGCTCGGGCGGCGGTGGTGTAGACGGCCAGCTAGCCTCCCGGATCCTGCTTGGGTTCATATTTGTCAATGTTGGAGACCTTGAAGTTAGGGGGCCACTGAATGGCCCTGAGGCGTGGAGTAAGCGCCAATACTCCACACGTGTCCTCTTGTCATCGATGATGATGTCTGTCCCGGGGAGGGGAGTGGTTGTCATGGTGCTTCGACCATCTCCAGGTGGTGCCACCAGTCGAAGTCGTGGCTGATTCGGTCCTGGTGGCCTGACTCCGTGCCAGGATGCCGTGATCCCGGTCGTACTCTTCTCGGCGATGGATCTCGTTCTTGTGTCGTCGTTCGCGCGAAGCGTTGATGGAGCTTCGCGCGTCTCGCCGACTGTTGATGGCGTGTCGTAGATCGCTCGGTGGATGAGCGAGTGGCAGAAGGTGGTTGGCTGCCCGAGTGAACAGCCGCCGATAGCCCTCGGCGTCGGGAGTCCGGGGGAGGCCATCAACTATCCAAGCCAACACTCCACCAACTTCACTCGGCGTGTTCATGGCTCGGGCGAAGTCGGGGTTCAGGTTGCGTCCAAAGAGTGGATTCTCTCGACGTTGCCTTGTTTCCTGCTCAGCCTGTTCCTGAGCTTGCCGACGGTCACGTCGTTGAGAGTTCCTTCTTTCTCTGAGGACCCGTTCTTCCGGAGTTTCTCCCACTTCTGAGACCTCGTCTCGTGATACAGGCTGTGCCGGATTCCGTTCTCCGGCCTCGTGATGTCACCGAATATTTCGGCGTCGGTTCCTCCGCCGGCGAGATTCCTGATGAAGAGGTTCTTCTCCTGGTGCAGTTGGTTCATCGTCGGAGATAGGATTCGATTCTGCTCTTCCCCCGATGAAGAGGATGTCGGGGTAGAATGGAACAGTCGTCGTGATGGTCTTCTCTCTGCTCTCCTTTAAGGACAGAGGCATAGAAAGAGCAGCTTGACGATCCTTTGCCTCATTTGCTTCCTTTTTCCTTGTGATCCGTGTCCATTTTTCTGTCGGAGAGGTGGACAGCGGAGCTCTCCGGGTAGACAGACCCTCGGCTCCTAGCTTGTTGAAGGTGATCTTTTCTCAGAGCGCTGGAGGTTGCGCTTTTCCCTGCTTTGCTCCGATTTTCTCGGAGATCTTTGAGGAAGATTTTCTCTCCAGTGGATCCGCGATGCGATGCAGAGTTCCCTCCTCATTCGCTACAAATGAGATAGTTCCAAAGCAGAACATGGACCCGGGACGGAGGATGATCTTGTGCTAGAAGGTGACGGCCATTGAGCTAGCTTGGATCGATGACACACCCCCTACCTGGCGCGCCAGCTGTCAGTGTTTTGGGTCCGACCGTGCACCTAGGGTTGCCCCTCAAGGTGCTTTTTGGAGTAGGATGGTGTCTCCGACTGTAGCTCGATGGTTCGTGCTAGATGCACGAGAGATAGTGGACAGTTGTGTACAGGTTCGGGCCGCTTTGAGATGCGTAACACCCTACGTCCTGGCGTGGGTACTTTTTGTGGTGGGTTACAAGGAGGTTCTCTAGTGTTGGAAACGTAGAGAGCCGGGTGGATGGCTAAGTAACGAGGTAGATGTCTTTGAAGGGGTGCCCCCTAGGCCATATATACTCGACCGTGGGGCATTACATGTGGATATGATAACAACGTGAACCTAAGTAATAGTGAACTGACTGAGTCTATCTTCCTATAATTCAGCCGACCCATCCTTGCTCAGTTCCAATATACGGGGCTCCTGCGCGGGAAGGTCGGGTCACTGTTGTGATCACTGCTCGAATTCGTCGGGCCATCTGGGCTTGCGCCGGTCTGATCCCGTGTCGATCCACTTCACTAGGCGTTCTTTCTCAAGCCCACGAAGGGATGACCTCGCGAATTATTGGGCCCATGGGCCTTTCGCGAGATCTTTTATCCTTCTGGTGGACCTGGGGGATATCCGTCCCCCACAGTGGGGCACTCAGGTACCTATAAATACCCATGTACAGTGCCCTTGAGAGGCTGGATTAACAGAGCAATTGTCGTCTCGAGTTAAACCGTGTTCACATCTTTCTTGCTCCCCGTTGGATCAACTTGCACGGGAGCGCAAGTTCCAACATAGGACACCTTTGTGGTGTGGCTGAACCTTGGGATAAATCTCGTGTCTTATGTTCTTGTGTGGATCCATTGTTGTGTTCAATCCTTTGGCAAGGAAGGCATCGAGTGTTTTTCTCGGTGTGGATCTTGTGGAGGATATCCACTTGTATTTCTCACCATCTACACTTAGTTTATTTCTCATGTTCTTGTCTTGGAAGAATCTCCCATTGTATGTGTACATTGTTCTTAGCCTAGATCTATTCTTGTAGTTGGACTGGTTCAGAGTGGTTCAACTGGCCTCTATAGCGGTTGAACCGGCCTGCACCAGTTGAACTGTTAATTTGACATTATTTCAAAGTATGTGGTGAAAATTTCAAGTTTAGCCTATTCAACCCTCTTTAGGTTACTTTCAAATCATATCGGAGCTTCATGCCTCGTTTTAGCACTTAACCGCGTGAGGAAACGATCATGTCGACTTCGAGGAACAACGAAGATTATCTTCTCGAGGAGCTCCTAACCACATCTAGTGGTGAGGAGGTACATACCAAGATCCTTGAACTTACTATGAAGCTAGCCGAAAGGATGTTCCTCAAAATAAAAGAGGAAGACGTGAAGAAGGCCAAAGAAGAAGAATCAAGAAGAAAAGCCGAAGAAGACAAAGGAAAAGGCAAGTTGGAGTAAAATGATGACTTGGTTGAGTTTTTGGTGTCTAAGGTGATGACAAGGTCAGTCTCAACAACGAAGAATCATCCATCAAAAGAAAAGGTAACGAATTCCATCGAGTTCAATTTGATTACTCCCATAATTTTGTTCCCAACTTCACTTCGGCGCCCCTTGGAAAATTTCCAACTCTTAACTAATTGAATTATGACGTGTGGGTCCACCAGATGAAGCCGTGTCTAATTGATAGTCGCCTAGAGGGGGGGTGAATAGGGCGAAACTGAAATTTACAAAAATAATCACAACTACAAGCCGGGTTAGCGTTAGTAATAAAGAAACGAGTCCGCGAGAGAGGGCGCAAAAACAAATCGCAAGCAAATAAGAGTGTGACACGCGGATTTGTTTTACCGAGGTTCGGTTCTCGCAAACCTACTCCCCGTTGAGGAGGCCACAAAGGCCGGGTCTCTTTCAACCCTTCCCTCTCTCAAACGACCCCACGGATCGAGTGAGCTTTCTCTTCTTCTCAATCGAATGGGAACAAAACTTCCCCGCAAGGGCCACCACACAATTGGTGCCTCTTGCCTTGGTTACAATTGAGAGATGATTACAAGAACAAGTGAGAAAGAAAAGAATGCGATCCAAGCGCAAGAGCTCGAAAGAACACAAGCAAATCACTCTCTCTAGTCACTATGTTGTTGTGTGGAATTTGGAGAGGACTTGATCTATTTGGTGTGTCTAGAATTGAATGCTAGAGCTCTTGTAGTAGTTGAGAAGTGGAAAACTTGGATGGCAATGAATGTGGGGTGGTTGGGGTATTTATAGCCCCAACCACCAAAAGTGACCGTTGCTTGAAGCTGTCTGTTCGATGGCACACCGGACAGTCCGGTGCACACCGGACAGTCCGGTGCCTCTGCCACGTCACCATTGCCGTTGGATTCTGACCGTTGGAGCTTCTGACTTCTGGGCCCTCCTGGGTGTCCGGTGCACACCGGACATGTACTGTTTGATGTCCGGTGCACCGGTATGGGCGTCCCTGACGTCTGCGCGCGCTGCGCGCGCATTAAATGCTCCGCAGGGAGCCGTTGGCGCCGCAGAGA
Source organism: Zea luxurians (assembly GCA_029449295.1). Lineage (NCBI taxonomy): Eukaryota > Viridiplantae > Streptophyta > Magnoliopsida > Poales > Poaceae > Zea > Zea luxurians. The sequence continues at coordinate 6,657,516 of JAOPSE010000109.1, forward strand.
GCCGTTGCCCCGCTGGTACACCGGACAGTCCGGTGCACACCGGACAGTCCGGTGAATTTTAGCGGAGCGGCTGCCGCGCGAACCCGAGGCTGGCGAGTTCCGGAGACCGCGCTTCCTTGGAGCACCGGACATGTCCGGTGCACACCGGACAGTCCGGTGAATTATAGCGCGTCGGCTTCCGAGAATTCCCGAGGGCGAAGAGTTTGAGTTGAAGTCCTCTGGGCGCACCGGACACTGTCCGGTGCACACCGGACAGTCCGGTGCCTCCAGCCAGAGGTGCCCTCGGTTGCCCCTTTGCTCCTTTGTTGAATCCAACACTTGGTCTTTTTATTGACTGAATGTGAACCTTTTGCACCTGTATAACTTATGCACTAGAGTAAACTAGTTAGTCCAATATTTGTGTTGGACAATTCAACCACCAAAATTTATTTAGGAACTAGGTGTAAGCCTAATTCCCTTTCAATCTCCCCCTTTTTGGTGATTGATGCCAACACAAACCAAAGCAAATATAGAAGTGCATAATTGAACTAGTTTACATAAAGTAAGTGCAAAGGTCGCTTGGAATTGAGCCAATATATATTTATATGATGCGCATGGATTGTTTTCTTTGTTTTTGACATATTGGACCACATTTGCACCATCAGTTTTGTTTTTGCAAACTCTTTTGTAAATTCTTTTCAAAGTCATTTTGCAAGATAGTCAAAGGTAAATGAATAAGATTTTGCAAAGCATTTTCAAGTTTTGAAATTTTCTTCCTTTGTTCAAATGCTTTTCCTTTGACTAAACAAAACTCCCCCTCAAATAAGGTCTCCTCTTAGTGTTCAAGAGGGTTTTAGGACATCAATTTGAAAATACTAGTTGCTCCCCCTTTAGAACACAAAGAGATACCAATTTTGAAATTTACCAATTTAAAATCATCAAATTTAAAAATAGGGTGGTGGTGCGGTCCTTTTGCTTTGGGCGGTCCTTTTGCTTTGGGCTCATATTTTCTCCCCCTTTGGCATGAATCGCCAAAAACGGAATCATTAGAGCCCAATGAAGTAGTTTCTCCTCCTTTGGTCATAAAATAAATGAGTGAAGATTATACCAAAGTTGGAGAGATGATGCGGAGCGACGGCGAAGGATGAGTAGTAGAGCGGAGAGGAAGCCTTTGTCTTCGCCGAAGACTCCTATTCCCTTTCAATATACCTATGACTTGGTTTGAAATTCACTTGAAAACACATTAGTCATAGCATATATAAAAGAGACATGATCAAAGGTATATCTATGAGCTATGTGTGCAAGACTAGCAAAAGAAATTCCTAGAATCAAGAATATTGAGCTCATGCCTAAGTCTGGTAAAGGATTGCTCATCAAGTGGCTTGGTAAAGATATCGGCTAATTGATCTTTAGTGTTAATGTAAGAAATCTCGATATCCCCCTTTTGTTGGTGATCCCGAAGAAAATGATACCGAATGGCTATGTGTTTAGTGCGGCTATGCTCGACGGGATTGTCGGCCATTTTGATTGCACTCTCATTATCACATAGCAAAGGGACTTTGGTTAATTTGTAACCGTAGTCCCGCAGGGTTTGCCTCATCCAAAGCAATTGCGCGCAACAATGGCCTGCGGCAATATACTCGGCTTCGGCGGTAGAAAGAGCGACCGAATTTTGCTTCTTTGAAGCCCAAGACACCAAGGATCTTCCCAAGAACTGGCAAGTCCCCGATGTGCTCTTCCTATTAATCCTACACCCCGCCCAATCGGCATCCGAATATCCAATCAAATCAAAAGTGGATCCCCGAGGGTACCAAAGGCCAAACTTAGGAGTATAAGCCAAATATCTCAAGATTCGTTTTACGGCCGTAAGGTGTGATTCCTTAGGGTCGGCTTGGAATCTTGCACACATGCAAACGGAAAGCATAATATCCGGTCGAGATGCACATAAGTAAAGCAATGAACCAATCATCGACCGGTATACCTTTTGATCCACGGACTTACCTCCCGTGTCGAGGTCGAGATGCCCATTAGTTTCCATGGGTGTCTTGATGGGCTTGGCATCCTTCATTCCAAACTTGCTTAGAATGTCTTGAGTATACTTCGTTTGGCTAATGAAGGTGCCTTCTTGGAGTTGCTTGACTTGGAATCCTAGAAAATACTTCAACTCCCCCATCATCGACATCTCGAATTTTTGTGTCATGATCCTACTAAATTCTTCACATGTAGATTTGTTAGTAGACCCAAACCTTTGACCAAACCTTGATTTCCATCCCCGAATGTGATAGCTCGTTGGGGATCTTGGTTTTTCTCGTAGGAGGAGAACATCTTTTTCTCCCCTGTCATATGGTTTGTGCACCCGCTGTCGAGTATCCAACTTGAGCCCCCGGATGCATAAACCTACAAAACAAGTTTAGTTCTTTGTTTTAGGTACCCAAACGGTTTTGGGTCCTTTGGCATTAGAAACGAGAACTTTGGGTACCCAAACACAAGTCTTGGAGCCCTTGTGTTTGCCCCCAACAATCTTGGCAACCACCTTGCCGGATTTGCTAGTCAAAACATATGATGCATCAAAAGTTTTGAATGAAATGGCATGATCATTTGATGCATTAGGAGTTTTCTTTCTAGGCAACTTGGCATGGGTTGGTTGCCTAGATCTAGATGTCTCACCCTTATATATAAAAGCATGATTAGGGCCAGAGTGAGACTTCCTAGAATGAATTTTCCTAATCTTGCTCTCAGGATAGCCGGCAGGGTACAAAATGTAACCCTCGTTATCCTGAGGCATGGGAGCCTTGCCCTTAACAAAGTTAGATAAGTTCTTTGGGGGGCATTAATTTTGACATTGTCTCCCCTTTGGAAGCCAATGCCATCCTTGATGCCAGGACGTCTCCCATTATAGAGCATGCTTCTAGCAAGTTTAAATTTTTCATTTTCTAAGTCATGCTCTCTAATCTTAGCATTTAGTTGAGCTATGTGATCATTTTGTTTTTTAATTAAGGCTAGGTGATCATGAATAGCATCAACATTAATATCTCTACATCTAGTACAAATGGAAATATGCTCAGTAGATGTAGAAGGTTTGCAAGATTTTAATTCAATGACCTTAGCATGCAACAAATCATTTTTAGTTCTAAGGTCGGAAATAGTAGCATTGCAAACATCAAAATCCTTAGCCTTAGCAATTAATTTCTCATTCTCATTTCTAAGGCTAGCAAGAGAAATGTTCAATTCTTCAATCCTAGCAAGCAAATCATCATTATCATTTCTAGGATTTGGAATTGAAACATTGCAAACATGAGAATCAACCTTAGCTAACAAATTAGCATTTTCATTTCTAAGGTTGTTTATAGTGTCATAGCAAGTGCTTAGCTCACTAGATAAATTGTTACATTTTTCTATTTCTAGAGCATAAGCATTTTTAACCTTAACATGCTTCTTATTTTCTTTAATAAGGAAGTCCTCTTGAGAATCCAAGAGATCATCCTTCTCATGTATAGCACTAATTAATTCATTTAATTTTTCCTTTTGTTGCATGTTGAGGTTAGCAAAAAGAATGCGCAAGTTTTCTTCCTCATTTTTATCATCATCCTCATCACTAGATGTTTCATATTTAGTGGAGGATCTTGATTTTACCTTCTTTTTGCCGTCCTTGGCCATGAGACACTTGTGGCCGACGTTGGGGAAAAGGAGGCCCTTGGTGACGGCGATGTTGGCGGCGTCCTCGTCGTCGGAGGAGTCGCTTGAGCTTTCGTCGGAGTCCCACTCCCGACAAACATGGGCATCGCCGCCCTTCTTCTTGTAGTACTTCTTCTTTTCTTTCCTCTTTCCCTTCTTGTCGTCGCCCCTGTCACTGTCACTAGACATAGGACATTTTGCAATAAAGTGACCGGGCTTACCACACTTGTAGCAAACCTTCTTGGAACGGGGTTTGTAGTCCTTCCCCTTCCGTTGCTTGAGGATTTGCCGAAAGCTTTTGATGATTAGGGCCATCTCCTCATTGTCGAGCTTGGAGGCGTCAATTGGTTGTCTACTTGGTGTAGACTCCTCCTTCTTCTTCTCCTCCGTTGCCTTGAAGGCCACCGGTTGCGCCTCGGAGGTGGAAGGTTCATCAAGCTCATTGATCTTCTTGGAGCCCTTAATCATGCATTCAAAGCTCACAAAATTCCCGATAACTTCCTCGGGGGTCATTAGTGGATATCTAGGATTACCACGAATCAATTGAACTTGTGTGGGGTTAAGGAAAATAAGAGCTCTTAGAATAACCTTAACCACCTCGTGGTCATCCCATTTGGCGCTCCCGAGGTTGCGCACTTGGTTCACCAAGGTCTTGAGCCGGTTGTACATATCTTGTGGCTCCTCCCCTTGGCGAAGACGGAAGCGACCGAGCTCCCCCTCGATCGTTTCCCGCTTGGTAATTTTGGTGAGTTCATCACCCTCGTGCGCCGTCTTGAGTAGGTCCCAAATCTCCTTTGTGTTCTTCAACCCTTGCACTTTGTTGTATTCCTCCTTGCTTAAAGAGGCAAGGAGAATGGTTGCGGCTTGGGAGTTGAAGTGCTCGATTTGGGCTACTTCGTCCGTGTCATAGTCCTCATCCCCTACGGATGGTACCTGTACACCATACTCAACAACATCCCATATACTCTTGTGGAGAGAGGTTAGATGAAATCGCATCAAATTACTCCACATAGCATAATCTTCACCATTAAAAGTTGGTGGTTTGCCTAATGGGACGGAAAGTAAAGGTGTATGTTTAGGAATGCGAGGGTAGCGTAGGGGGATCTTACTATACTTCTTACGCTCTTGGCGTTTAGAAGTGACGGACGCCGCGTCGGAGCCGGAGGTAGATGTCGATGAAGTGTCGGTCTCGTAGTAGACCACCTTCCTCATCCTCTTGTGCTTGTCCCCACTCCGATGCGGCTTGTGAGAAGAAGATTTTTCCTTCTTCTCCTTGTGGTGAGAAGAGGAAGATCTTTTCTCCTTCCGCTTGGAGGAGTTCTTCTTCTTCTCCCTTCTCTTGGTGCGGGACTCTTCCGATGAAGTGCTCCCTTGGCTTGTACTGGGCTTGTTATCGCCGGTCTCCATCTCCCTCTTGGTGTGATCTCCCGACATCACTTCGAGCGGTTAGGCTCTAACGAAGTACCGGGCTTTGATACCAATTGATAGTCGCCTAGAGGGGGGGTGAATAGGGCGAAACTGAAATTTACAAAAATAATCACAACTACAAGCCGGGTTAGCGTTAGTAATAAAGAAACGAGTCCGCGAGAGAGGGCGCAAAAACAAATCGCAAGCAAATAAGAGTGTGACACGCGGATTTGTTTTACCGAGGTTCGGTTCTCGCAAACCTACTCCCCGTTGAGGAGGCCACAAAGGCCGGGTCTCTTTCAACCCTTCCCTCTCTCAAACGACCCCACGGATCGAGTGAGCTTTCTCTTCTTCTCAATCGAATGGGAACAAAACTTCCCCGCAAGGGCCACCACACAATTGGTGCCTCTTGCCTTGGTTACAATTGAGAGATGATTACAAGAACAAGTGAGAAAGAAAAGAATGCGATCCAAGCGCAAGAGCTCGAAAGAACACAAGCAAATCACTCTCTCTAGTCACTATGTTGTTGTGTGGAATTTGGAGAGGACTTGGTCTATTTGGTGTGTCTAGAATTGAATGCTAGAGCTCTTGTAGTAGTTGAGAAGTGGAAAACTTGGATGGCAATGAATGTGGGGTGGTTGGGGTATTTATAGCCCCAACCACCAAAAGTGACCGTTGCTTGAAGCTGTCTGTTCGATGGCACACCGGACAGTCCGGTGCACACCGGACAGTCCGGTGCCTCTGCCACGTCACCATTGCCGTTGGATTCTGACCGTTGGAGCTTCTGACTTCTGGGCCCTCCTGGGTGTCCGGTGCACACCGGACATGTACTGTTTGATGTCCGGTGCACCGGTATGGGCGTCCCTGACGTCTGCGCGCGCTGCGCGCGCATTAAATGCTCCGCAGGGAGCCGTTGGCGCCGCAGAGAGCCGTTGCCCCGCTGGTACACCGGACAGTCCGGTGCACACCGGACAGTCCGGTGAATTTTAGCGGAGCGGCTGCCGCGCGAACCCGAGGCTGGCGAGTTCCGGAGACCGCGCTTCCTTGGAGCACCGGACATGTCCGGTGCACACCGGACAGTCCGGTGAATTATAGCGCGTCGGCTTCCGAGAATTCCCGAGGGCGAAGAGTTTGAGTTGAAGTCCTCTGGGCGCACCGGACACTGTCCGGTGCACACCGGACAGTCCGGTGCCTCCAGCCAGAGGTGCCCTCGGTTGCCCCTTTGCTCCTTTGTTGAATCCAACACTTGGTCTTTTTATTGACTGAATGTGAACCTTTTGCACCTGTATAACTTATGCACTAGAGTAAACTAGTTAGTCCAATATTTGTGTTGGACAATTCAACCACCAAAATTTATTTAGGAACTAGGTGTAAGCCTAATTCCCTTTCACTAATCATTGTACATCCAAGTCTTTGGAAAATTATCAATATAGGTGTGAACAAGCCCGCCCAAGAAGATGAGATGACACCAGAATTGATGCAAGAGTTTCATCAAAATGCTCAAGTTGTGAGAATAATCAAAGGAAGCTTGAGTCCATAAGAGTACCAAAAAGTACAAGGTAGAGAGGATGCTAGGGACATTTGGAACATTTTCAAAATGTCACATGAAGGCGATTCGAAAGCAAAGAGGAATAGGATCTAGGCATTGGAAAGTGAGTTGATAAGATATGATTGCATCAAGGGTGAGTCACTTTAATTACTCTTTGATTGGTTGATGGTTTTGGTCAACAAGACAAGATTCTTGGTAGTGAAGATTGGAATGATTCTAAGGTCACTAGGCTATTCATGAGTGCCTATAAAAAGGACAAGAGCCTAGCAATGATGATAAGGGACCATGATGACTATGAGGAGATGACTCATCAATTGTATGCTAAGATCCAACAACATGAAGTAGAGGAGGCACCAACCAAGGCAAGGGACACACATGCTTTGGTTGCCAACGATCAAAACTCAGGCAAGAAGAGTCAAGTGAGCAAGGACCACAAGTGCTAAAAGGTTGTGGAAAGCTCAAAGCAAGGACCACTCGGCCGCCCCTGCTCGGCCGGCCCAGCCGCCGGTTCAACCGCCCCGGCTCAGCCCCCCCCCCCCCCCCCCCGCGCTCGGCCGCCCCTGCTCGGCCGGCCCAGCCGCCGGTTCAACCGCCCCAGGGCCGGTTCAACCGCCCCCCCCCCCCCCCTTTTTTATTTATTTTTTTATATTATTTTATTTATTTTGTTTTACTTTCTGTTATCATAGCTATTTTATTTTAGGTAGGCTAATCATTGTTCATGTTGTTGAAATAGGAAACTTGATCTAGAATTTCGTTGCGCTAGTTGATTCATTTAGTTAATTGTTTATCTCGTGCAATGTTGATCAACTTAAAATGACTAGGTTTCCATTAGTGTATATAACAGAATTCTTTTGTTAAGAACCAGTTGTAACTAATCATTAGTGCATAAACTTTAACCCCCTGCGAGACCTTTCCCCGTTTCTTTCTAACCATAACAAATGCGATATCGAATGTCATACTTGATGCATACTCACTTTATTTGTTCCCTTGTATGGTGTACTGTTCTTTTGTATTAAATATGTGGATGTATGTATGTTTGCGCTCGCATAGAAAACGATCCGGTCGAAGAGCCCGAGGAATTCGCAGGAGAAGCCCCTGAGCAGCAGTCGGTTGGTGGAGGCAAGTGTCCTTTGACCTATTTCTGTCCTATTCATTCTTTAATTCACCTCCCGCATTACACATTTATACCTAAGGATTGACTAGCTTTTGTTATCCATGTCCTTGTTTACCTGTTTGGGTCGGATTATTACTGCTTAGTTTGATGCTATTGCTCAACTCTAATCAATGAACATGATGTGATTATCTATGATACGCTGTTTTCCCCCTTCTTAATTATGATTATACTTGTGGCATTTAAGGGGACTCGAGCGGTTTCTCGAGTGCCTCTCCGTAAGGACCTGTTCTATGGATGACCGCCCGGGAAAACAGTGCAACCATGAGGGTGGAATGGGACGCCCTTAGCTGAATAATTGGAGGAACCGGGGTGTAGTTCGCTTAGCCGTTGTGCCGTCAATGGGGCTCGGTGTATGCGGCTCGCTCTGCCAAGGTTGATTTGTCCCTTGGGGAGGAGTGCGGTACATTTAGGAAACCTAACGGGTGGCTACAGCCCCGGGGAATCTTTGTAAAGGCTACGTAGTGAGACCCTGCCTATTCACCTTGGTAGTGTTTAAGGGTTTGATCGGCCCGAGGCAAGAGGGAATCACGGCTTGTGGGTAAAGTGCGCAACCTCTACAGAGTGTTATGAAACTGATATATCAGCCGTGCTCGCGGTTATGAGCGGCCAAGGGAGCTCCAGAGATTAGTGATACTTGGTCAGAGACATTTTGGTACAGGTGGCAATGAGATTGATGATTCTGATTATGATTATGGTAATGGTAAGTGGTATTCTTTCCGTTTGGAAAGGATACATTGGGCTAATAACTTGGGTTAATGTTAAAACCTGGCTTTCTACTAGTAAGTAATAACCTGACCAATTAAAAGCAACTGCTTGACTTATCCCCACATAAAGCTAGTCCACTGCAGCCAAACAGGATGCTTGCTGAGTATGTTGATGTGTACTCACCCTTGCTCTACACACCAAACCCCCCCCCCAGGTTGTAAGCATTGCAACCACTGCTCAGGAGAAGATGAAGCTGTGGAAGGAGACTTCCAGGAGTTCCAGGACTACGACGAGTTCTAGGTGTGGGTTAGCGGCAACCCCCAGTCGGCTGCCTGTGAAGGCCGCGTTATCTACGTTTCTTTTCCGCACTTTGATTTATTGTAAGGACTATATGGACGTCTCAGACGTATGATGTAATCGACTATTATTTCCCTTTTAATACTATTTGAGCACTGTGTGATGATGTCCATGTTATGTAACTGCTGTGTACGTGAATAACTGATCCTGGCACGTACATGGTTCGCATTCGGTTTGCCTTCTAAAACCGGGTGTGACATAAGTGGTATCAAAGCCGTGTTGACTGTAGGACCGCTAACCTAGAGTAGAATGGTCGTTCTAAGGATTATAGACCTCTGTCACTGCCTTGACTTTGATATCCCTTCAAAAGTTGGTCCTACTGACCAAACCTATGTTCTACTATATATTATGCCTTGCTGAAAATTTTGTTTATTCTGATCCTTCATTTATTTATGATTCATTATTTGCTGGTCATATTAATTCTGTTCTCACCCTTTTGCTTGCGATGTCTTTTGTAGATGGCTCGTCTTAGACACACTGCACGAAAGTCCGTCATCCCCTTCTTACCCTCCCGCCTTGCTGAGCGTCCGCTTCGCCGTCCCGTGGCCGGACAGTCCAGCCACTTGGAGAGACTGCACCACCGCCTGCATGAGGAGCAGGAACGTCGACGTCAGGAGCAGCAGGGCTCTTCTTTCTCGCTCCAGCAGGAGATAGAGTCTGTGAGGAGCTGCTCTCCTGTGCTTCCCCTGGAGGCGCCCCCTGCACCACCACTGGGCGTCCCAGCTTCTGGAGTAGCTGTTGGAGGAGATCCAGACGACGGAGGTGGCGACGACAGCCCGAGCCACGACATCGACTTCTCTGCTGACCATGAGCCGGAAGGATGGGTTGCTCGACCCATCACTCGCGACGCTGCTCGCGGGTGTCACTTCCACGACGCGCTCGACACCCTGCTACGTCGGGCACTTAACCGACGTACTTGGTCCATCGAGTATCGCTGTGTGGTCTACCAGCATAGTCGCGGGGTCTACCCGGACCGCTGGGAGGTGACCTGCTTGGTGCGCCGTCCGGAGAACAGTCTCCAGGGCGCGGAGGCTTGCTCAGAGCACTATTCTATCTCTGAGCGGGACTCAGCTGAGGCAGCCATGCAGGATGCTGCACGGCGTGCGCTTTCGCACTACTGCTCGGTTCTCGGTGGGGTAGCTGACGGTCTCGACCTGAAGTATTACCCCCGCCGTCCATCTGGCAGCACAGGAGGCGTGATTGTTTCACCTGCTGGTGAGGACAATCCTAGGTTGAGCAGCACAGTCAACCTAGCCGCCGTGCTAAACACGGAGCTGGACCATGCATTAGACGAGCTGAGTAGGGCTCGTGCTGAGACCGCCCTGCTGCGGGCTGAGCGCGCAGAACGTCGTCACTTGGATGATGGTTCCCCCGCTCCCGTTGGGACTCAGCACCCGTACCGCTCACCTCGGCGTGGACGCCAGTCTTATGGCAATCCCGACTGCAAGACCAAGATAAATCTAGAACCATAGCTCGTTAGAGTTGGATCTTGTAATTAATACGAAATATATATACATAGAAGCTTCAGTCTTAGCGTTAATCTCGGTCTTAGTTAGTCTTAGTTAGACAGGGTAGTTTGCTATATCCTGTGCATTTATGTTTGTCATGATGAACTATGTTTGGTTTGGATCTTTGTAATGATTGTCACCAGAGTGTGGGTATCCCCTGCATTTTGGCTTACCTATTATGTTAATGGAGTTAGTTATATAGTTGGGAAAACCTTTATTCTACTTTCCTCTTTATCTGAGAAGCTGTGTGGTCTGTGTTGGAGATCAGTGAAGATGCTCATCTGTTCAGTGCTGTTGGAGAATTCTATGCTCTTTTCTTATGCTGCAAGATTTGCCAGATCAGTTCTGATGTGTGGTTGCGTTCTGCAGATGTCAGAGAACAGGCGCAGAGGAGGAAGGCGTGCTCAGCAGGAGCAAGCCGCTCCGCAGGATGAGGCGCCCCAGCAGCAGCAGCTGCCACCCCCGCCCCCGATGTCGATCGAGCAGATGTTTCTGATGCAGACTCAGGCAGTTCAAGCCATCGGTCAAACTCTGGCCGCCATTCAGCAGCAGCAGCAGCAAGCACCACCCCAGCCTCAGATGCCTCAGATGCCTAGAGACAAGCGTGCTGAATTCATGAGAGGTCATCCCCCAACGTTCGCTCACTCTTCTGACCCCATGGATGCTGAAGATTGGCTGCGCACTGTGGAGCGGGAGTTGCATACCGCTCAGTGTGATGACAGGGAGAAAGTCTTGTATGGTCCCCGTCTGTTGAGAGGAGCAGCCCAATCATGGTGGGAGTCTTACCTCGCCACCCATGCCAACCCTGATGCCATCACCTGGGAAGAGTTCAGAGGTAGCTTTCGTCAGTACCATGTGCCTGCAGGTCTGATGACAGTGAAGAAGGAGGAGTTCCTGGCCCTTAAGCAAGGGTCATCATCTGTCAGTGAGTATCGAGACAGGTTTCTGCAGTTGTCTCGCTACGCTCCCGAAGATGTCAACACCGACGCCAAGCGACAGTACCGTTTTCTGAGAGGCTTGGTCGACCCCCTGCAGTATCAGTTGATGAATCACACCTTCCCGACATTCCAGCACCTGATTGACAGAGCAATCATGACAGAGAGGAAGCGTAAGGAGATGGAGGATCATAAGCGCAAGATCAGTGGACCCCAGCCTGGAAGCAGCAGCCGCCCTCGTTTCTCAGGCAATCAACCTCAGCAGTTCAGGCAGAACCAGCGTCCACCTCAGCAACATCAGCAGCGTCAGCAGTATCAGCAGTTCCAAAGGCAGTATCCTCAGCACCAGTATCAGAACCGTCAGAACAATCAGTCAGGAGGTCAGTTTCACAGGCAGAATCAGCAGGTACCTCGTCTTCCTGCCCCAGCAAACCAGCAGAACAGTCAGGCAGCACCAGCTCAGGTTGGAAATAGGGCATGTTTCCACTATGGAGAGCAAGGCCATTGGGTGATGCAATGTCCGAAGAAGACAGCCCAGCAGCAGTCAGGCCCCAATGCCCCAGCAAAGCAGAATGCGTCTCAGCCTGGAGCAGGCAACCGCCCTCAGCAGCGCTATAATTATGGGAGACTGAACCACTTGGAAGCTGAAGCAGTCCAGGAGACTCCCGACATGACAGTAGGTATGTTCCCAGTCGATTCCCATATTGCAGAAGTGTTATTTGATACTGGAGCAACACATTCTTTCATTACTGCATCATGGGTAGAAGCGCATAATCTTCCAATTACTACCATGTCAACCCCCATTCAAATTGACTCAGCTGGTGGTAGAATTCGAGCTGATAGCATATGTTTGAATGTAAGTGTGGAAATAAGGGGGATAGCGTTTCCCGCTAACCTTATAGTAATGGGTACTCAGGGAATAGATGTCATCCTAGGGATGAATTGGCTAGATAAGTATCAGGCAGTTATCAGTTGTGATAAAAGGACAATCAAGTTGGTGTCCCCACTAGGAGAGGAAGTGGTGACCGAGTTAGTCCCGCCTGAGCCAAAGAGAGGAAGTTGTTATCAGATGGCTGTCGATAGCAGTGAAGCAGACCCAATTGAGAGTATCAAGGTTGTGTCTGAATTCCCAGATGTGTTTCCAAAGGACTTACCGGGTATGCCACCAGAGCGGAAAGTTGAATTCGCCATAGAGCTTCTTCCTGGAACCGCCCCTATCTTTAAGAGAGCTTACAGAATATCTGGACCAGAGTTGGTTGAGCTTAAGAAGCAGATTGATGAGCTGTCGGAGAAAGGTTACATCCGGCCAAGCACCTCGCCTTGGGCCGCCCCTGTCTTGTTCGTGGAAAAGAAAGATGGCACCAAGAGGATGTGTATCGATTACCGAGCTTTGAATGAAGTCACGATCAAGAACAAGTATCCCTTGCCCAGAATAGAAGATCTGTTTGACCAGTTGAGAGGAGCCAGTGTGTAACACCCGGTTTTAAGGAACAAAGCCGGGTGCATCTCATACATGCGCCAAGAAGACAACATATATAATAACAGAGTGTATAGAGATAAATGTCATAAAACATCAGAGTATTTATTACATAGCGGAAGTCTTATTACAAAATAGAGATAAATATAAAACGAACTAAGGATCGATGGCGCCAATGTCGACTGAGAAACGCCACCTAGATCAGATCGAACTCCTCAGTGTTAGGCAGCTCCTCTTCAACAACCTGTTCTTCTCCTGTGGGGGGGGTGTGAGACAGCAAGAGTGAGCTCACATACGATCATAGCTCAACAAGTCGTGGGGAATAATGTGGCATGAACTCACCAAAGGTGGGAGTTCATGAAGTGTAAGGCTGATCAATGAAATAAAGGCTAAGGCTGAGCATTGCTTTTATAAGTTGGTCAAAATTTTATTAGCAATTACTAAGTGTAAGTAAATACCAAACCTTAATGATAATAAAGAACAGTAATAGTAAAATAATCCCAAATGTGATGCAAATGTCAAATTAAACTTAAGTTCCATAGTTAATCATGTGAGGGTCCGAGCCGCTCATGACCGTGAGCACGGCTAGTATACCAGTTTTACACTCTGCAGAGGTTGCGCATCTTTACCCACAAGTCGTGTATCCCATGTCGCCTGGGTTTGCAAGGCCCTTAGACACTACCGAGGTGAATGGCTAGGGATCCACTACGAGGCCTTTACAAAGTTCCACTAGCTTCCGAAAACCCGCTACAGTTTATGGGAAGATCCAGTACAGGTTCCTGGCTGAGAGCCATCGCAGCAAAATCAACCAGGGACCTCCCCGCACTAACCTCTCCCCTACTGCCCTTGCCCCTTTCGGGTAAGGTAGTCTTCCACTAGCTTTCCTAATTAGTCAGCCAAGGGCGTCCCATTAAACCCTTGTGGTAGCACTGTTTTCCCGGGTGGTCGCTCCATGTTCCCATTAATTTAATGATCTTAACATGAACAATAATAATAACAAGATAATAACAGAATAATCATGAATAATGAATCTCCATACCCAATCCACATAAAGCAATAGCATGTACTACCCAAAAATATTCCAGGGGTGAACAAGGTATAGAGGTAATCAAAACTGGGGTACATAAAGGATCCCATCAAAATTAACCTATGCAGATCATTAAAATTAATAAGAACATGGCTGGGAAAAGTAAGTGATCAAGGGCACAACTTGCCTGTAATGAGCTCCTGCTCAGCTATCTCTACTTGCTGAACCTCAGCTTCCACAGTGGCTTGCTCGTCTACTCGCATCAACACAATACATACATAGTATAGCCAGAATCAACATCACACCAAACAGATGAATGAAATATACAGTAAAAATCTATACATTAAAATGAAACCATAGGAACTGGAATCACTAAATTTGGAGTTATATATTTCAAGTTATGAATTTCTGTAGATTTAAGGTGATTAAATTAGGATTAGATGAGAAATAAATTTTCTTACTGTTTTCATGTAGAACAGAGACTCTAGATGACAGAGAATAAAATTACAAAATTTTAGGAACTGGAATGGCTCAATTTGGAGCTAAAATGCATTTTCTATGAATTTTACAAGTTTCTAGATTTGTTTTTGTATTAAAAATGAATTTTAATATTAATTTCTCTGTTTTTAATACCCTCTGGACTGGGCGTCAAATTCCAGAAAACTCAGGGGCCTGCGCGAATAAAATCCTAGACTCAGTGTACAGTGGCCAGTGGACTGCGGGTTGATAACTAAATTTCCCAGGGGCTCTTTAACAAAAAGTACCCGCGAAGGGGTACGGTGCAATCTGGGCCGTCCGATCGGAAATCAGGGGCCCGGATTAGATCTGAATTATAATGAACCGGTACACAACGAATGCCGCCGGATCCGATTTGGACGATGCAGATTCTATTATGGACCCATACTATTCCAACCGCCCGATCCCCTATCTACGGTGCACCATCGTCAGATCGAAGGGGGTATCTCCTTAACGAATCTCGACCGACCACCATGAAATCAACGGCCAGCGCGTTTCCCCCCAACCAGCCGAACACGGCCATGGCGGCGCTCACCTCCTCACGGCGGAGCATCGCCGGAGGAACACCCAATCGCGCTCCCGAGCTCCGATTCCTACCCTAAACTCGAGATTTAGGTAGCGGATCACCTAACCAATCTCACCGGGCTATCAATTTAAGGGATCGGCTGCGCACGGATCCTGCTCACGCAGCGGAGCGGCTCTACGGTGACATCGCACGACGACGAGCAATCACGCACCCACAACCGCACTGACCTCAATGATTCCGGGTGTACTGTATTCACAAGGGTAACCGAAGGCTCGGCGATGATCCATACCTTAGCTTGGCGACCGCAGGCGCATCGTCGACGGCGAAGTGCGGATGGCACGGCGAGGATGGCACACCGGTGAGGAATCCTCCGCGCGCAGACCGTATATCGCCCCGCAATTCCTCCCGACGACGCCCGCCAACCCAAGTCGAGACTCCCCGAGTGCACGGATTCGCCCAAGATCGACGGCAATTGCCGGTGTGCAACGACGGCGGCTGAGCACGGCTTTCTCTCCCCCCCTTTCCTTAGTTTCTCCTAGGTGTCCTAGAAACCTACGAACGAGGGGAACAGAGGGTTGCGTCGCGTTCGATTTATGGCCTTGGACTACGCTTCGCCGGGATATCGTCGCCCACCTCCGAGATCGACGGCGCGAGCGCGACATACGCGGAAGTCTGTTGACGGGGACGAAGCTGTCCTGCGGGTCCCGCGTGGCAGTGGAAGAGCGAGGCACGGCGCAAGTGAGGCTGACGAGTGGAGCCCTCCTGTCGGCGCAAGCCCGTGCAGAAGGTGGCCCGCGCGGGTGGCTGACGGGCGTGGCCCACCTGTCGGCGCGGGCGTGCGGAGGGTGAGTGGTGGGCTGCGCGGGTCAAAAGGGGTGGTGGGCCGAATTGCGAGTTCAGGGCCCAGGTAAGGTTTTCTCCTTTTTCTTTTTATTTTTCTGTTTTCTTTCTTCATTTTCAAACCAAATTTGACTTAGTTCAAACTTTTGTGGATCCTCTTTTATAAACTCTATTTTTGCATCTAAAAATAGTAAGCCTGAAGATATTTATGTATACATTTTATTTATATTTCCATATCTCTTCTTTTTTGCTTATTTTCAAAACCCTAATTTCAAATTTAGGGTTAAATCAAGTTTCAAATAATTAATACCTTATTATTTTTATCCTCATGGTTTTATTTAATGCACAACACATAAAACTCCAACAAATGCACTTTTTCCTTATTTTAGAACAATTGTTTTGTTTAGTCACTCTCAATTACATAGGTGCTCTTTTTATGATGCATATGGAACACACAAAATGAGGAGCTCTCTTTATTACTCTTGGTATACAACTTGAGTATTACAAATCCTACCCCCCTTAAAAATAATCTCGTCCTCGAGATTTAAGAAGAACTAGAGAAAAGGTGGGGAAAATCTATACGAAGCTCTTCTTCTCTTTCCCAAGTTGCTTCATCTTCACCGTGGTGACTCCATTGAACTTTGCACATCTTTATAACCTTATTCCTCGTAACTCGAGTCAGAGTATCCAAAATCTTGATGGGGTACTCAGCATAAGTCAAATCCTCTTGAACACTAAGGTCCTCCATTGGTAACTGTTCTTCAGGCACTCTGAGGCACTTCTTTAGCTGAGACACATGAAACACATCATGTACATCTGACAGATGATCGGGTAACTCCAATTGATATGCAACTTCTCCCACTCGCTTTAAGATTAAGAAGGGTCCAATAAAGCGAGGGGACAACTTTCCTTTGACTTTAAATCTTCTCATGCCCCGGAGCGGTGACACCTTCAAATAGACATAATCTCCCTCTTTAAACTCAAGCAGTCTTCTCCGGGTATCAGCATAGCTTTTCTGCCTGGACTGTGCAGTTCTCAAATTCTCCCTTATTTGCTGAACTTGTTCCTCTGCTTCTTGTATAATCTCAGGTCCAAACAACTGCCTTTCACCAGTTTGATTCCAATACAAGGGAGTCCTGCACTTTCTGCCATACAAAGCCTCAAACGGTGACATCTTCAAGCTGGCCTGATAGCTATTATTATATGAGAACTCTGCATAAGGCAAACTCTTATCCCAACTTCCACCATGTTTAAGAGCACAAGCTCTTAACATATCTTCCAGTACTTGGTTAGTCCTCTCAGTTTGCCCATCAGTCTGGGGATGGTAAGCCGAACTAAAATTCAATCTCGTATCCAATGACTCGTGCAACTGCTTCCAATATCGAGAGGTAAACTGTGATCCTCGATCTGACACAATCTTCTTTGGCACACCATGCAGGCATACAATCTGTGCCATGTACAACTCTGCCAACTTAGCACCTGAATACGTGGTCTTCACTGGAATAAAGTGGGCTACTTTAGTTAGCCTGTCCACAATCACCCATATAGAATCATATCCAGCAGACGTGCGGGGTAATCCAACAATGAAGTCCATGCCAATCTCTTCCCATTTCCACTCAGGTATCTTTAGTGGGTGCAATAGTCCGGCTGGCCTCTGGTGTTCAGCCTTAACTCTTTGGCATACATCGCACATAGCCACATGTGCAGCCACATCTCTCTTCAATCCATACCACCAATACTTTTGCTTCAAATCCTGATACATCTTAGTGCTCCCAGGGTGGATAGAATAAACTGAGTCATGCGCTTCCTTCAATATAGTTTCCCGAAGACTATCAATATCGGGAACACAGATCCGATTCTTGAACCATATCGTGCCTTGCTCATCCTCCGTGAACTCTGGGCCTCTTCCTTCAGTAATAAGATCCTTAATCTCCTGAATCTTAGCATCGCCAATCTGACCTTTCCGAATTTCTTGCTCCAAGGTAGGTTCCAATTCAATAGTCACTCCCTCCGTATGTGTAACAATTCCCAGGTTGAGTCTCTCAAAATCTTTTGCTAATTCATCAGGTAGCTGGACAACGAAAGCGGAGTGAACATGCTCCTTCCGACTCAAGGCATCTGCGACCAAATTCGCCTTGCCTGGGTGATAGTGAATCTCCAAGTCATAATCCTTAATGAGCTCCAACCAACGACGCTGTCTAAGGTTGAGATCCTTCTGAGTGAATATATACTTCAAACTCTTATGATCCGTGTATACTTGGCACTTAGTCCCCATAATGTAGTGTCTCCAAATCTTCAGTGCATGCACAACGGCAGCCAATTCCAAATCATGAGTGGGGTAGTTCAATTCATGCTTCCTCAACTGACGAGATGCATAGGCAATCACATGACCATCTTGCATAAGCACACATCCAAGTCCTTGGCCACATGCATCACAATAAATGTCAAATCCCTTCTGCAGATCTGGCATAATCAATACTGGAGGTGACATCAACCTTTCCTTCAATTGATCAAAACTCTCTTGACACTTCTCATCCCACTTAAATTCTTTTCCTTTCTCCAAAAGCGATGTCATGGGCTTAGCAATCTTAGAAAATCCTTCAATAAATCTCCGATAATAACCTGCGAGTCCCAAGAAACTCCGAATCTCAGTAACTGTAGTGGGCACTCTCCACTCCATAATCTCCTTAACCTTAGCAGGATCCACTGCTATTCCTCCATTAGAAATAATATGACCAAGAAATGGCACTTCGCCAATCCAAAACTCGCACTTGCTGAACTTGGCATAGAGTTGATTATCTCGAAGCTTCTGTAGCACCAACCTTAGATGTTGTTCATGATCACTTTCATTCTTAGAATAGATAAGAATATCGTCGATGAATACCACGACGAATCTGTCCAAATACTCCATAAACACCTTATTCATCAAATTCATGAAGTAAGCTGGTGCATTGGTTAGTCCAAATGACATAACAGTAAACTCATATAATCCATATCGAGTCGAGAAAGCCGTCTTGGGAATATCCGATGGCCTAATCCTCATCTGATGGTAACCCGATCGGAGATCAATCTTCGAAAATACTCTAGCTCCTCTCATTTGGTCAAACAAATCCTCAATACGGGGCAACGGATACTTGTTCTTCACCGTAACATCATTAAGAGACCTATAATCCACACACATCCGTTGCGATCCATCCTTCTTCTGCACAAACAACACCGGTGCTCCCCAAGGTGATGAACTTGGACGAATGTAACCAGCCTCTTGTAACTTCGTCAACTGCTTTTTCAGTTCCTTTAACTCCTCTACGGACATTCTATATGGCCGTTTAGAAATAGGGGCGGTTCCAGGTAAGAGATCAATAACAAACTCAACTTCTCTATCAGGTGGCATCCCTGGTAACTCCTCTGGAAAGACATCCGGAAAATCTCTAACCACCCGGATGTTGTCGCCAACAAACTCCTCAGGCATAAAGAACATTGCACGCATGGATGAGGAGGTTACTGCAATATTAACTTGAAATCTTTCTCCTTTAGTAGTAGTGAGTTCTACGGTACCTCTACCACATGCTATAACGGCCTTTGCCTTTCTTAGCCATGACATACCAAGGATCAAATCTATACTGCTTGACTCTAATATTATAGCAGTAGCTCCAAATTCTCTACCCATAATAGTCAATGTCAATCTACGTGTCATTTGATTCGCCTCAACAGGCCCTTTAGGTGTAATTACTATCAGGGGTTTTCTCATATTTAGCAGTGGTATTTCATTTGTGTTGGCATAACGAGCAGACATGAATGAATGTGTGGCACCAGAATCAAATAATATGGTTGCAGGAATTGCATTAACATAAAACATACCAATTACGAGATCCCCTCCATCCGGAGTATCATCAACGCTGACTTGATTCACCCTGGCTATAGAATATCCCTTGCCAGGGGTCTGTTGCTTGTTCTGAGCTGGAGTAGTAGCAATCCTCTGTGGGCAGACATTTGCATAATGACCAATCTTCCCACACTTGAAACATTGAGTGCCCGGACTCTGTCCTGCAAACTTCGTCGGGGTGCCAGTGGGTGTAGCCTGTCGAGTAGGTGTCCTCAGTGGTGATTGCTGAACTAGGCGCGGTCCTCCTGGTCGAGGCGGTGTACTCTGTGGTGAACTGTAGCGAGGACGAACACTGCTGCTTCCTTGTCCTTGAGATATGGCCTTTCTCTTCAAATCTCCCAGTTGAACACGCTTGTGTTCAATAGCCAGTGCCTTATCAAGCAGCCTCTGAAATGATGGAAATGTGTGTGCCACTAGAGCATACTGCAGTGGCCCATTAAGTCCCTCAATGAAATGCTCCTGCTTCCTCTCATCTTCAGCAACTTCTTCAGGGGCATATCTGGATAGCTGAATAAACTTGTCTCTGTACTCGCTGACTGACATACTTCCTTGCTTCAGTGACAGAAACTCCTTCTTCTTAATCTTTATCATACCAGCTGGAATATGGTAGTTCCTGAATTGTGTACTAAACTCTGCCCAAGTAATAGTATCCGCAGCATCATGGGCAGCAGTATAAGAATCCCACCAGTCAGCAGCAGGACCAATCAGACGTCCAGAAGCATATAAAACCTTCTCCCGGTCAGTGCATTGTGCAATGTTGAGCATCTTCTCAATTGCTTTCAGCCAATCATCCGCGTCCAGTGGATCAGGTGAGCTAGCGAATGTAGGTGGCTTGTGACTCATAAACTCCCGGTGCTTATCACGAGGTGGAACTGGTGGTGGTGGTGGAGGTAGTGGCACTTGTTGCTGCTGTTGCTGTTGTTGAAGCTGTTGTTGCGCCCTCCTTTCTTGGCATATCTCATCTCGCTCCTGGCGCAACTCCTGTCGTATATCCTCTCTTTCTTGACGCATCTCCTGGCGTTCTTGCTGCATCTGAGCACGCATATCAGCCATGGTGTCTGCCATCTGCTGCATCACCGCCATCTGAGCAGCAACCAATGGGTCAACTCCGCCTGGTGGAGGATTAGGAGGATTCATCCCTGCAGGTTGTGGCTGAGGTTGTCTTCGAGTGTGTTGGTTAGGAGGCAAATCAATTCCACCACCCCTCCTGGTATTGACCATCTGAGTTAGATACATATGGTAAGAAAGAGCAGTAGACAAGGCAGTAATTACAATCATGTTACTTTGGGGGATTTATTAGCTAAGCAGATTAATATTTCACCTATCCTAGCTAATTCAATACCTTATGGTGGTACATACTAAGATGTCCATCTACAATAATTCAATCAATCAAAGAAGCAAATCAGGCATTTAGCATCAGCACAATCAAACAACATTTTTAATAGAGAAAATAGTTTAATTTTGTCTTAGGCTTCCTATCTCTTAAAAATGTCATAGGGGTAGGGATTCCAAGGTTTGAAATCCATCTTGTCTCAGTGTAGAAAAGGTAAGAATGATCAGAGTGGAACAGTAGAAGGTGAGACAGGATTAAGATAAGTATAGAAAGAATCAGAGTAAGATAAGTATAGAATGAATCAGATTAAGGTAAGTAGGTAAGGGTTGTCCATTTCTATCTAGGTTTCGTCCTACAGTCAACATTTCCTCTGATACCACTTCTGTAACACCCGGTTTTAAGGAACAAAGCCGGGTGCATCTCATACATGCGCCAAGAAGACAACATATATAATAACAGAGTGTATAGAGATAAATGTCATAAAACATCAGAGTATTTATTACATAGCGGAAGTCTTATTACAAAATAGAGATAAATATAAAACGAACTAAGGATCGATGGCGCCAATGTCGACTGAGAAACGCCACCTAGATCAGATCGAACTCCTCAGTGTTAGGCAGCTCCTCTTCAACAACCTGTTCTTCTCCTGTGGGGGGGGTGTGAGACAGCAAGAGTGAGCTCACATACGATCATAGCTCAACAAGTCGTGGGGAATAATGTGGCATGAACTCACCAAAGGTGGGAGTTCATGAAGTGTAAGGCTGATCAATGAAATAAAGGCTAAGGCTGAGCATTGCTTTTATAAGTTGGTCAAAATTTTATTAGCAATTACTAAGTGTAAGTAAATACCAAACCTTAATGATAATAAAGAACAGTAATAGTAAAATAATCCCAAATGCGATGCAAATGTCAAATTAAACTTAAGTTCCATAGTTAATCATGTGAGGGTCCGAGCCGCTCATGACCGTGAGCACGGCTAGTATACCAGTTTTACACTCTGCAGAGGTTGCGCATCTTTACCCACAAGTCGTGTATCCCATGTCGCCTGGGTTTGCAAGGCCCTTAGACACTACCGAGGTGAATGGCTAGGGATCCACTACGAGGCCTTTACAAAGTTCCACTAGCTTCCGAAAACCCGCTACAGTTTATGGGAAGATCCAGTACAGGGTTCCTGGCTGACAGCCATCGCAGCAAAATCAACCAGGGACCTCCCCGCACTAACCTCTCCCCTACTGCCCTTGCCCCTTTCGGGTAAGGTAGTCTTCCACTAGCTTTCCTAATTAGTCAGCCAAGGGCGTCCCATTAAACCCTTGTGGTAGCACTGTTTTCCCGGGTGGTCGCTCCATGTTCCCATTAATTTAATGATCTTAACATGAACAATAATAATAACAAGATAATAACAGAATAATCATGAATAATGAATCTCCATACCCAATCCACATAAAGCAATAGCATGTACTACCCAAAAATATTCCAGGGGTGAACAAGGTATAGAGGTAATCAAAACTGGGGTACATAAAGGATCCCATCAAAATTAACCTATGCAGATCATTAAAATTAATAAGAACATGGCTGGGAAAAGTAAGTGATCAAGGGCACAACTTGCCTGTAATGAGCTCCTGCTCAGCTATCTCTACTTGCTGAACCTCAGCTTCCACAGTGGCTTGCTCGTCTACTCGCATCAACACAATACATACATAGTATAGCCAGAATCAACATCACACCAAACAGATGAATGAAATATACAGTAAAAATCTATACATTAAAATGAAACCATAGGAACTGGAATCACTAAATTTGGAGTTATATATTTCAAGTTATGAATTTCTGTAGATTTAAGGTGATTAAATTAGGATTAGATGAGAAATAAATTTTCTTACTGTTTTCATGTAGAACAGAGACTCTAGATGACAGAGAATAAAATTACAAAATTTTAGGAACTGGAATGGCTCAATTTGGAGCTAAAATGCATTTTCTATGAATTTTACAAGTTTCTAGATTTGTTTTTGTATTAAAAATGAATTTTAATATTAATTTCTCTGTTTTTAATACCCTCTGGACTGGGCGTCAAATTCCAGAAAACTCAGGGGCCTGCGCGAATAAAATCCTAGACTCAGTGTACAGTGGCCAGTGGACTGCGGGTTGATAACTAAATTTCCCAGGGGCTCTTTAACAAAAAGTACCCGCGAAGGGGTACGGTGCAATCTGGGCCGTCCGATCGGAAATCAGGGGCCCGGATTAGATCTGAATTATAATGAACCGGTACACAACGAATGCCGCCGGATCCGATTTGGACGATGCAGATTCTATTATGGACCCATACTATTCCAACCGCCCGATCCCCTATCTACGGTGCACCATCGTCAGATCGAAGGGGGTATCTCCTTAACGAATCTCGACCGACCACCATGAAATCAACGGCCAGCGCGTTTCCCCCCAACCAGCCGAACACGGCCATGGCGGCGCTCACCTCCTCACGGCGGAGCATCGCCGAAGGAACACCCAATCGCGCTCCCGAGCTCCGATTCCTACCCTAAACTCGAGATTTAGGTAGCGGATCACCTAACCAATCTCACCGGGCTATCAATTTAAGGGATCGGCTGCGCACGGATCCTGCTCACGCAGCGGAGCGGCTCTACGGTGACATCGCACGACGACGAGCAATCACGCACCCACAACCGCACTGACCTCAATGATTCCGGGTGTACTGTATTCACAAGGGTAACCGAAGGCTCGGCGATGATCCATACCTTAGCTTGGCGACCGCAGGCGCATCGTCGACGGCGAAGTGCGGATGGCACGGCGAGGATGGCACACCGGTGAGGAATCCTCCGCGCGCAGACCGTATATCGCCCCGCAATTCCTCCCGACGACGCCCGCCAACCCAAGTCGAGACTCCCCGAGTGCACGGATTCGCCCAAGATCGACGGCAATTGCCGGTGTGCAACGACGGCGGCTGAGCACGGCTTTCTCTCCCCCCCTTTCCTTAGTTTCTCCTAGGTGTCCTAGAAACCTACGAACGAGGGGAACAGAGGGTTGCGTCGCGTTCGATTTATGGCCTTGGACTACGCTTCGCCGGGATATCGTCGCCCACCTCCGAGATCGACGGCGCGAGCGCGACATACGCGGAAGTCTGTTGACGGGGACGAAGCTGTCCTGCGGGTCCCGCGTGGCAGTGGAAGAGCGAGGCACGGCGCAAGTGAGGCTGACGAGTGGAGCCCTCCTGTCGGCGCAAGCCCGTGCAGAAGGTGGCCCGCGCGGGTGGCTGACGGGCGTGGCCCACCTGTCGGCGCGGGCGTGCGGAGGGTGAGTGGTGGGCTGCGCGGGTCAAAAGGGGTGGTGGGCCGAATTGCGAGTTCAGGGCCCAGGTAAGGTTTTCTCCTTTTTCTTTTTATTTTTCTATTTTCTTTCTTCATTTTCAAACCAAATTTGACTTAGTTCAAACTTTTGTGGATCCTCTTTTATAAACTCTATTTTTGCATCTAAAAATAGTAAGCCTGAAGATATTTATGTATACATTTTATTTATATTTCCATATCTCTTCTTTTTTGCTTATTTTCAAAACCCTAATTTCAAATTTAGGGTTAAATCAAGTTTCAAATAATTAATACCTTATTATTTTTATCCTCATGGTTTTATTTAATGCACAACACATAAAACTCCAACAAATGCACTTTTTCCTTATTTTAGAACAATTGTTTTGTTTAGTCACTCTCAATTACATAGGTGCTCTTTTTATGATGCATATGGAACACACAAAATGAGGAGCTCTCTTTATTACTCTTGGTATACAACTTGAGTATTACACAGTGTGTTCTCCAAGATTGATCTGAGGTCAGGTTATCATCAGCTCAGGATCCGACCTTCGGACGTTCCGAAGACGGCATTCATTACCAAGTATGGTTTGTATGAGTTCACAGTGATGTCTTTTGGCTTAACCAATGCACCAGCGTTCTTCATGAACTTGATGAACAGTGTATTCATGGATTATCTCGATAAGTTTGTGGTGGTATTCATTGATGACATTCTGATTTATTCTCAAAGTGAAGAAGAGCATGCAGATCATTTGAGGATGGTATTGCAGAGATTGCGAGAGCACCAGTTGTATGCAAAGTTGAGCAAGTGTGAGTTCTGGATCAGTGAAGTCCTGTTCTTGGGTCACATAATCAACAAAGAAGGATTGGCTATGGATCCGAAGAAAGTGGCAGACATTCTGAACTGGAAAGCGCCAACGGATGCTGGAGGAATCAAGAGCTTCATTGGAATGGCCGGATATTATCGGCGATTCATTGAAGGGTTTTCGAAGATTGCGAAACCAATGACAGCGTTGCTAGGCAACAAGGTTGAGTTCAAGTGGACCCAGAAATGTCAGGAGGCCTTCGAAGCGCTGAAAGAGAAGTTGACAACAGCGCCTGTCCTAGTCTTGCCTGATGTGCACAAGCCCTTCTCTGTGTACTGTGATGCTTGTTACACAGGTTTGGGATGCGTGTTGATGCAAGAGGGAAGAGTTGTGGCTTACTCGTCCCGACAGCTGAAGGTTCATGAGAAGAACTACCCAATCCACGACCTAGAGTTGGCAGCAGTGGTTCACGCACTGAAGACATGGAGGCACTATTTGTATGGACAGAAATGCGATGTTTACACAGACCACAAGAGTCTGAAGTACATATTCACTCAGTCAGAATTGAATATGGGACAGCGAAGATGGTTAGAGTTGATCAAAGACTATGAGTTGGAGATCCATTACCATCCAGGCAAAGCGAACGTAGTGGCAGATGCTTTGAGCAGAAAGAGTCAAGTCAATCTGATGGTCGCTTGTCCGATGCCTTATGAGTTGGCCAAGGAGTTCGACAGGTTGAGTCTCGGATTTCTGAACAATTCGCGAGGAGTCACAGTTGAGTTGGAACCTACCTTGGAGCGAGAAATCAAAGAAGCGCAGAAGAATGATGAAAAGATCAGTGAGATTCGGCGACTGATTCTAGATGGCAGAGGCAAAGATTTTCGAGAAGATGCAGAAGGCGTGATATGGTTCAAAGACCGCTTGTGTGTTCCCAATGTCTAGTCCATTCGGGAGTTGATTCTCAGGGAAGCTCATGAGACAGCTTATTCGATTCACCCTGGCAGTGAGAAGATGTATCAGGATCTGAAGAAGAAATTCTGGTGGTACGGAATGAAGAGGGAAATCGCAGAGCACGTGGCTATGTGCGATAGTTGTCGAAGAATCAAGGCCGAGCACCAGAGACCTGCTGGATTGTTGCAACCGTTGCAGATCCCTCAGTGGAAATGGGATGAAATCGGTATGGATTTCATAGTCGGATTGCCTCGCACTCGAGCCGGCTACGATTCCATTTGGGTAGTAGTGGACCGTTTAACCAAGTCAGCCCACTTCATACCTGTCAAGACCAACTACAGCAGTGCAGTATTGGCAGAACTGTATATGTCTCGGATCGTTTGTCTTCATGGTGTGCCAAAGAAGATAGTGTCAGACAGAGGAACGCAGTTCACCTCTTATTTCTGGCAGCAGTTGCATGAAGCTTTGGGCACACATCTGAATTTCAGTTCAGCTTATCATCCGCAGACAGATGGCCAGACCGAAAGGACCAATCAAATTCTCGAAGACATGTTGAGAGCCTGTGCGTTGCAAGATCAGTCCGGATGGGATAAGCGATTGCCCTATGCAGAGTTTTCCTACAACAACAGTTACCAGGCCAGTTTGAAGATGTCACCATTTCAAGCGCTCTATGGAAGGAGTTGTAGAACTCCGTTGCAATGGGATCAGCCTGGAGAGAAGCAAGTGTTTGGACCAGACATTCTGCTTGAAGCTGAAGAGAACATCAAGATGGTCCGAGAGAATCTGAAGATAGCGCAATCGAGGCAGCGAAGCTATGCAGACACAAGAAGAAGAGAGCTGAGTTTTGAAGTCGGAGACTTTGTCTATCTGAAAGTGTCACCGATCAGAGGAGTCAGAAGGTTCGGAATCAAAGGCAAGCTAGCACCCCGCTACATTGGTCCGTACCAGATCCTTTCAAAGCGTGGAGAAGTGGCCTATCAGCTCAGCCTGCCAGAAAATTTGTCAGCTGTGCATGATGTCTTTCATGTGTCTCAGTTGAAGAAGTGCTTGCGTGTGCCAGAAGAGCAGTTGCCAGTGGAAGATCTGGAAGTCCAGGAGGACTTGACCTATGTTGAGAAGCCAGCTCAGATCCTTGAGGTTGCAGATAGAGTCACCCGAAGGAAGACCATCAGAATGTGCAAAGTTAGATGGCATCACCACTCTGAGGAAGAAGCAACCTGGGAGCGTGAAGATGATCTAGTGGCCAAGTACCCAGAGCTCTTTGCTAGCCAACCCTGAATCTCGAGGGCGAGATTCTTTTAAGGGGGATAGGTTTGTAACACCCCAAATTTTTTGCAGTTGAATTTTTTCTTTTCTTTACTCGCCAAATTCGGGCGTTACCTTTTCTTTTTCTTTTTCCCCTTGCTAGACCTTGATCTTTTCCAAAGTTAGCGGGATTCGGTTTGGAATTCCCGTGTAAAGAAAAACCCTAAAATTGTTTTATGTTGTTTGATGCACCATGCCGAACTATGCATTCTTTGATTGTTTGAAAGTGCAAATGCATTCATCTAGGAAGATCGGATTTCGAAAATAAGGAGAAAACCTTTTCTTTCTTTTTCTTTTTCTTTCTCTCTCTCCTCTTTTTTTCTCTCTCTCCCGCGCCGTGGGCCCCCCTGGCCGGCCCAGCCGCCCCCCGCGCCCCCCTCTTGGGCCTTAGCCGGCCCAACCGCCCCCACCCCCCTCCCCTTTTCCCCTTACCCCTCTCTCTCTCCCTCCCATTTTCCCTCTCCCCACCCTAGCCGCCGCCACCCCCTACCCCTGCTCGGCCGCCCCTGCCGCCGGCCCAACCGCCGCCCCTCGCCGTCGCTCGCCCGTCCCCGGTGAGCCCCCCCCTTCCCCCTCCTCCCTCCCTCTCCCCTCTCCCCTCCTCTTCCCCCCAGCCCGCCCGGCCGCGCCTGGCCCTGGCCGCGCCCGGCCCCGGCCGCGCCCCAGCCGGCCCCAGCCGTGCCCTGGCCGCGCCCTGGCCGCGCTCGGCCGCCCCTGCTCGGCCGGCCCAGCCGCCGGTTCAACCGCCCCCAGGGCCGGTTCAACCGCCCCGGCTCAGCCCCCCCCCCCCCCCCCGCGCTCGGCCGCCCCTGCTCGGCCGGCCCAGCCGCCGGTTCAACCGCCCCAGGGCCGGTTCAACTGCCCCCCCCCCTTTTTTATTTATTTTTTTATATTATTTTATTTATTTTGTTTTACTTTCTGTTATCATAGCTATTTTATTTTAGGTAGGCTAATCATTGTTCATGTTGTTGAAATAGGAAACTTGATCTAGAATTTCGTTGCGCTAGTTGATTCATTTAGTTAATTGTTTATCTCGTGCAATGTTGATCAACTTAAAATGACTAGGTTTCCATTAGTGTATATAACAGAATTCTTTTGTTAAGAACCAGTTGTAACTAATCATTAGTGCATAAACTTTAACCCCCTGCGAGACCTTTCCCCGTTTCTTTCTAACCATAACAAATGCGATATCGAATGTCATACTTGATGCATACTCACTTTATTTGTTCCCTTGTATGGTGTACTGTTCTTTTGTATTAAATATGTGGATGTATGTATGTTTGCGCTCGCATAGAAAACGATCCGGTCGAAGAGCCCGAGGAATTCGCAGGAGAAGCCCCTGAGCAGCAGTCGGTTGGTGGAGGCAAGTGTCCTTTGACCTATTTCTGTCCTATTCATTCTTTAATTCACCTCCCGCATTACACATTTATACCTAAGGATTGACTAGCTTTTGTTATCCATGTCCTTGTTTACCTGTTTGGGTCGGATTATTACTGCTTAGTTTGATGCTATTGCTCAACTCTAATCAATGAACATGATGTGATTATCTATGATACGCTGTTTTCCCCCTTCTTAATTATGATTATACTTGTGGCATTTAAGGGGACTCGAGCGGTTTCTCGAGTGCCTCTCCGTAAGGACCTGTTCTATGGATGACCGCCCGGGAAAACAGTGCAACCATGAGGGTGGAATGGGACGCCCTTAGCTGAATAATTGGAGGAACCGGGGTGTAGTTCGCTTAGCCGTTGTGCCGTCAATGGGGCTCGGTGTATGCGGCTCGCTCTGCCAAGGTTGATTTGTCCCTTGGGGAGGAGTGCGGTACATTTAGGAAACCTAACGGGTGGCTACAGCCCCGGGGAATCTTTGTAAAGGCTACGTAGTGAGACCCTGCCTATTCACCTTGGTAGTGTTTAAGGGTTTGATCGGCCCGAGGCAAGAGGGAATCACGGCTTGTGGGTAAAGTGCGCAACCTCTGCAGAGTGTTATGAAACTGATATATCAGCCGTGCTCGCGGTTATGAGCGGCCAAGGGAGCTCCAGAGATTAGTGATACTTGGTCAGAGACATTTTGGTACAGGTGGCAATGAGATTGATGATTCTGATTATGATTATGGTAATGGTAAGTGGTATTCTTTCCGTTTGGAAAGGATACATTGGGCTAATAACTTGGGTTAATGTTAAAACCTGGCTTTCTACTAGTAAGTAATAACCTGACCAATTAAAAGCAACTGCTTGACTTATCCCCACATAAAGCTAGTCCACTGCAGCCAAACAGGATGCTTGCTGAGTATGTTGATGTGTACTCACCCTTGCTCTACACACCAAACCCCCCCCCCAGGTTGTCAGCATTGCAACCACTGCTCAGGAGAAGATGAAGCTGTGGAAGGAGACTTCCAGGAGTTCCAGGACTACGACGAGTTCTAGGTGTGGGTTAGCGGCAACCTCCAGTCGGCTGCCTGTGAAGGCCGCGTTATCTACGTTTCTTTTCCGCACTTTGATTTATTGTAAGGACTATATGGACGTCTCAGACGTATGATGTAATCGACTATTATTTCCCTTTTAATACTATTTGAGCACTGTGTGATGATGTCCATGTTATGTAACAGCTGTGTACGTGAATAACTGATCCTGGCACGTACATGGTTCGCATTCGGTTTGCCTTCTAAAACCGAGTGTGACATAAGGTTGTGGAAAGCTCAAGCGAGGATGAAAGTTCAAGTGATGAAGATATGACAATGTTCATCAAGACTTTCAAGAAGTTTGTGTAAATAATGACAAGCACCAAAGAAAAGAAAGGAAGAGGGCATGCTACGAGTGTGGCCAAACCGGCCATTTCATTGCGGATTGCCCAAACAAGAAGGAAAGGACTTCAAGAAGGACAAGTTCAATAAGGGAGAGAAGTGCAAAGGATGCTTCAAGAAGAAGTCTGGTAAAGCTCACATTAGTGAAGAATGGAACTCCGATGAGGAGAGTTCAAGCTCGGACGAAGGAGTGGCAAACATTGCTATTCAATCCACCTCAATGTCATGGCTCTTCACCAACCTGTTCAACGACGACTCCTTCACTCCCACTTGCCTCATGGCAAAAGAGGACAAGGTAAAATTATTTAATGCAAATTCAATTGATGATGAATGTAGTATGAAGGATAAAGTGATTAGCAAATTTAGCTTAAATGGGTACAATATAATCACTAAACTAACTGAGAAGCTAGAGAAAAGAAAACAACTCTTGATGCTCAAGAAGACTTGCTCATCCTTGAAAACAAGAGAAACCTAGAGCTTTAAGAGTCAGTCATCAATAAGGATGAAATGTTGGAAGCTTTGACTAAAGAACTAAGTCAAAACTACTATAGAGGAAAAGGAAAGCGAGCTTGATTGTTCCAAGACCTCTATAGTTGGTCTTGCAAAGGCCAAGGATGCGCTTGAATCAAACATATCAAGTTTGAAAGTTCTAAATCAAGAACTACAATTGCAAGAACTCCATCACTTCAACCTTGGAAGTGAATTCTATTGCTAGCTCCTCCAAGTCTAACACATGCAAATGCTATTTAAAATATCAAGCTAGTTGTTGTTTGGCTAACCATGCAAGGAAAGATAGCTCTAAGGTTGAGGCCAAACAAATCTTGAAGAAGTGCTCTAACAATGATGGGTTGAGAAAGGTTGAGCCCAAGCACAAACCCTCTAGGAACAACAATGGGAAATGGGACTTGGGTACAACACCCCCAAGGTAAACCCTAGTATAGAGCATAAAGGGGTCAAGATCTCCTAAGTTAATAGAAGGTACAACCTTATATGATGCATTAGGGAGGATCCACTCCACAAAAGGTGAGGTCTCTCATGAGAAGGTAAAAGTGAGCAACGCCAAGGGTAAGTGTAATACCCAATGAGAAATTATTTCCTTTATATATATATAAGTGTGTGTGTGTTATCTCTATTTACCATCACATGTGAACATCTCATTTAATAACAAATAGTTAATAAAGGACATGCCACTAAATTGTGCATCATGATGGAGTTTTGCTTGTTTGTGCACTTGATAATGAAATAATAACAATAGAAATATAATAATGAGGTGGAAAATTTGAATTTAAACCAAAGGTGCACTTTAGGGAATTAAGAACAATATAAAGAAAATAGGGAATAAATATTATGCAACACAAGATAAATTTATAAATAAATAAATTTATCACATTTTGGGCATGTCCAAATTGTACTCTTAATCTGAGGATAATTTACCACAGGGTTGAATTTGAAATTTGAATTCAAAATGAGAAGGAAAAACAAATCAGAAAATAAAAAGAAAATAAAATAAAAAGGAAAGCTTACGTGGGCCCTAGACCCAATTCGGCCCAATGCACCCTCCCACTGCGCGG
Source organism: Zea luxurians (assembly GCA_029449295.1). Classification (NCBI taxonomy): domain Eukaryota; kingdom Viridiplantae; phylum Streptophyta; class Magnoliopsida; order Poales; family Poaceae; genus Zea; species Zea luxurians. Next base: position 6,689,154 of record JAOPSE010000109.1, read on the forward strand.
CCCACCTGACCTGAGCTCTCGCGCGCGCACGGGCTGACATGCGGGGACCACCGTGTTAGCCTCACACAGCGTGTGTGTTCCTTCACCGAGTCGATGACACGCGGGCCCCTTCGCTCAGTTCTTTCTACCACGGATGGACGTGTTCTGTTTGTCGTGTGGGACCATCTGGTCAGACACCACTCCACCTCGGTCGTGGCCGTCATGCTCAGTCCGAGATCCCCACTGTGGAGATTGGGATTCTCCCCACGACTTCGGTCTCGGTCGTTGCTTCCTCCTTGTCGCTTGGCGCGTATATATGGTGCTCTGCTCCACGCGTTTAGCCCCCATAGGGAGGCGCCGCCGCCGCCGAGTCCACGCGAGAGCGAACCTGCCGCCGCCGTGGCTAAGCACTTGCACTACCACGCCGGAGGCAATAAGTGGTCAAGCTGATATCCCTAGTGACGAAGAGCGCGGCCATGGGAAATTGAGGCCGGAGGTGCAGAGGAGGCCGGTGAATTTCTCATCAGAGTTCCATCTGTGTGGTGGAGGCGCTTCTCACCGTAGTCTGCGACATCGGCTCACCGTTGCGTGGTAAGTCCTCACCCATGCGATTTACTTTGTTCTGCACTTCGAGTAGGTGTGTTGGGAATGGCTCGTGGGGCTCTATTGCGAACGACAGCGTGCTCGCCGGAGTTCCCGGTTGTGAACTCGTCGCCGCCGCGCACAGTCTGTGTGTTGGGGACGATAGGGTCCTAGCCATCGGATCTTGACTGTGCGGCTAGGATTGAATGTAGCATACCAGTTCGGGGGTTAGATCTAGGCCGCTGATCTATGGGCGGACGTGTGAGATTAGATCGCGAGTGAAATAGCTCTGAACCGTTGGATTAGGAGTGTGCGGATGCGATTAGAAGTGAGACACCTTTCCACCCAGTGGGATCCGGACCATTAGATTTGGATCCAATAGCGACGATTAGATCACGGGATTGGTGAAGTTGGACCGTGGATCACTGATCCAACCGCTCTGGTCGCGTACCGGTTTAGTCACGAGCGGGTGTAATCCAAGCCGTAGAACTCTAATCCGAGGGCTAGAGTTGATCCATACCCCTTCACAGATCCATTTTGTGTATGAACCCCTCTCGTTTTAGGAAATAAACCCGCAGTCCACTATAACTATGGCCTGAGTCTAGTACTTCTTGCGTAGAAACCCCTGAACTCTCTGGAAATGGATGCGCAGTCTAGACAGTAATAAAACCTATAAAAATCATTTAGAAAATGAATTTAAATTATAAAAACAATTCCTAGAACTTGTTTAATTCATAGAAAATTCATATTAAGTCCAAATTGATCCATTCCAGTTTCTATAATTTTGCAATATTATTGTTTATCAATTGGTGTCTCTATTTTGACATGAAAAATATATTAAAATTGATCTCCTAATTAATCTTGTACCTAGCACATAGAACCTTTGGAAATTCGTAACTTAAAATCCATAACTCCAAAATTAATGATTCCTGTTCCTATGATCTTATTTTAATATGTAGATTATTAATATGTATTTTGTATACATGTTTAGTGTGATGTTAATTTCCTCTTTATACTATGCTTGTCTGTATTGTGGCGAGTAGAAGAGCCAGTGGCTGAGGATCCCGGTGTTCAGTAGGTAGAAGTTGCTGGACAGGAGCTCATTGAAGGCAAGTTGTGCCCTTTACCACTTTATTACTCAATAATGTTCTTTATAATCATTTATCAATGCATATATTTAATTTTGATGGGACCCAATAGGTCACCCTAGACTGGTTATCCTTTTACCTTGTTTACCCCTGAATCATTTGGGTAGTTTTGCTATTGCTCTATATGGTTTTGGGTTTAATGCTACATTATGTCCATGCTCCAATTATTCTATTATTCATGTCAAGATCATTATTTTTAATTGGAACATGGAGCTTAACTTGAGAAACACGTGCCACCACAAGGGTGGATGGGATGCCCTTGGCTGACTAACTAGGAAAGCTAGTGGAGGACTATCTTACCTAATAGGGGCAAGGGCAGTAGGGGAGTAGGCATGTAGGGAGGTTCCCGGGTTGATTTTGCTGCGATGGCGATCAGACAGGAGATTCCTGTATTGCTCTTCCTAGAAACTGTAGCGGGTTTTCTGAAGCTAGTGGAACTAGGTAAAGGCATCGTAGTGTTACCCTGCCTCGCTTCCTTGGTAGAGGTGTATGGGAGTCGCAATCCCTTGGCAGATGGGTGACATGACTTGTGGGTACAGGGTACAACCTCTGCAGAGTGTAAAACTGGTATACTAGTCGTGCTCGCGGTCATGAGCAGCTCAGGTCTCTCGCATGATTAAACTATGGAACTAAATTCAATTTGTCATTTGCATTGCATGGAATTCATTATAAATTTTGTTTCATTATTATTATGGTTTGGTATTCACTTACATTTAGTAACTGCTAATAAAATTTGACCAACTACTAAAAGCAATGCTCAGCTTTAACCCCTATTATTGATTAGCCTTACACTTCCCATGAACTCCCACCTTTGGTGAGTTCATACACATTATTCCCCATGACTTGTTGAGCTATGATCTTTAATGAGCTCACACTTACGATATATAACCCCCCACAAGAGAAGAACAGGTTGTCTAGGAGGAGCCGCACAACGAGGAGTACGATTTGATCTAGGTGGCGTCTCCTAGTCGACTTTATGGCGCCAAGGATGGACTTTAGTTCGCTTTATATTTATCTTTTATTTTATAAGACTTTTGCTATGTAATAATTACTTTTATGATATTGTGACATTTATCTCTATACACTCTGTTATTGTATGTGTTGTCTTCTTTAGCGCATATATGAGATGCACCTGGCTTTATCCCTTAAATCCGGGTGTGACAGTAAGATGAAAAGTGTTGCATCCACAAGTGGAGAAAAGGCTCCAATCCCTATCCCTCACTCTTATCTTTGTGATTTTATGTTGACATGGCATCAATGGAAGTTAGTTTTGAAATATGTTGGTGCTTACACCAAAAGAAAAGTCATGAAGAGGAGTGTGTGGGTACCCAAGGCTATTACTAACACTAAAGGGCCCAATTCAATTTGGGTACCTAAAAGCATAGCCTAAACTTGTTTTGGAGGTCTACTCCTCTAGTGGGTCAAGTTGGGTGATTGACAGTAGATGTACAAATCACATAACCGGGGAGAGGGACATGTTTCAATCCTTGCATCTAACCTAAGAATCGTAAGAGGTTGTGTTTGGGGATAGAGGCAAGGGTGAGGTAATTGGAATTGGTAACATTCATATCTCTAACCATTAATCACTTTCAAATGTTTTGTTAGTTGATTCACTGAGTTACAACTTGTTATCTGTATCACAAATTTGTGGAATGGATTTCGATTATTTATTTTACAAATGTATGTGTGAAGATCCTTAGAAGGGAGGATTCCTCTGTTGCTTTTATGGGTTGGTTGACAGGCAAGCTCTACCTTGTTGATTTTAGAACAAGTAGAGTGTCTTATGATACTTGTTTAGTGGCAAAATCCGATAAAGGTTGGCTTTGGCATCGCCGACTAGCCCATGTTGGCATGAGAAATTTGGCCAAACTTCAAAAGGATGGACACATTGTTGGACTAACCAATGTTGTATTTGAGAAAGGCATGGTTTGTGGGGCATGTCAGACAGGAAAGCAACATGGAGCTCCACATCACCCAAAGAATGTAGTCACCACCAAGAGGCCATTGGAGCTTCTACACATGGACCTCTTCAAACCAGTGGCTTATATAAGCATTGGTGGTAACAAATATGGATTAGTCATTGTTGATGATTTTTCTCGCTTCACCTGGGTTTTCTTTTTGAGTGATAAAAGTAAAACACAAGAGATCCTTATGAAGTTCATGAGGCGAGCTCAAAATAGTTTGGTTTGAAGATTAAGAAGGTGAGAAATGACAATGGGACCAAATTCAAGAAACACCAGTGTTGATGAGTTTTTGGGTGAAGAAGGGATAAATCATGAGTTTTCGGTTCCCTACACTCCACAACAAAATGGTGTTGTGGAGAGAAGAATCGAACTCTCATTGAGGCTGCAAGAACCATGCTAGATGAGTACAAGACATGACAACTACTGGGTGGAGGCCGTCAACACCTCATGCCATGCAATTAATCGCCTATATCTTCAGAAGGTCTACAAGAAGACCGCTTATGAACTTCTCACCAGTAACAAACCAAAGTTGATTACTTTAGAGTTTTTGGTTGTAGATGTTTTATTCTTAACAAGAAAGCAAAGAGCTCAAAGTTTGCTCCTAAAGTGGACGAGGGTTTCTTGCTTGTTTATGCATTAAATGTGCACGGATACCGTGTTCACATGAAATGAGGAACCACCTTGTGAGGTCATCAAGAAGCTTGCAATTGGTGAAGTAAAGCTAAAAGAGAAGGAAGATGATGAGGGAAAGATTTGGATGACAAATGAGATAGTTGATGAAAGTACAAAGGTGGTGGGTGATGAATCCGATCCTCCATCCAAGTAAAGCCATCAACCTCAAGCCATCCAACTCTTGATGAAACCATCCAACCACAACAAATGCCAAGTATGGTAGAAAATGAAGAAGTGATGGACGGTGGAGTTTCTCTTGAACAAGAGGATGATGAGCCAATTCAATATCAACCTTTGGTGCTCCATCCTTAAGTTCATCAAAGTGTTCAAAGGGACCATCTAGTGGATAACATTCTTGGCAGCAACAGGAGAGGGGTAACAGCTTGATCTCGTTTAGCAAATTTTTGTGAATTTTACTCGTTATTGTCCTCTCTTGAGCCACTTAAGGTAGAAGAAGCATTAGGTGATCAGGATTGGATAATGGCAATACAAGAAGAATTCAACTTCTTTCGCAATGAAGTCTGGTCCTTGGTGGAAAGAACCAAGTAGAATGTTATTGGAACCAAATGGGTTTCCGTAACAAGAAAGATGAATTTGGCATGGTCACAAGGAACAAGGCATGGTTGGTTGCTCAAGGCTTCACTTAAATAGAAGGTCTTGATTTTGGAGAAACATATGCACCGGTAACAAGGTTAGAGTCAATAAGAATATTAATTGCCTATGCTACTAACCATGATTTCAAGTTATATCAAATGAATGTCAAGAGTGTATTTCTAAATGGACCTCTACAAGAATTGGTTTATGTGGAGCAACTGTCGGGTTTTGTAGATCCAAAGAAGCCAAATCATGTCTATCTTCTCCATAAGGGGCTCTATGGGTTCAAGCAAGCCCCTAGAGCTTGTTATAAGGAAAGTAGAGTCTACATTATTTACTCGCAAATTTGATGATAAATTATTTGTGTGCCAAATTGAAAGGGAAATGTGCCTTTGGGCCATTTCTATAAATGTTTTGGTGATTAGATGTCCAACACATGTTATTGTTATTAATATGTGCTAAGTGATTGAGAGATGCAAATCAGAGAATCAAGGTACGACTCTGGCCTTAGTGAATTGTTTTTGGAACTAACATATTTTTTAAGTGCTAGGAACCTTGTTAAATCAAATGAAATTGGATTGGAGAAGTTTTGGCTAAGTCCAGCCAAACTTGCACCAGCCTTCGGTGCACCGGACTATCCGGTGCACAGGCTGGTTCAGTAGCGAAGTCGCTGCTCTCGGGAATCGGCGAGAGCGCCGTGGCTCAAAATCACCGGACTGTCTAGTGGTGCACCGGACTATCCAGTGAGCCATCAGCGCCCGTGCCCAATGCTCGGCTGCGTGATCAGCGGGTGACACGTGGTCGAGCCAACGGTCACCAGGACACACCGGACTGTCCGATGCGCACCGGACTGTCCGATGCGCACCGGACTGTCCGATGCACCAAGGGGACCGAAGGCTCAATAGTCGGCTTCGCCAGAAGAGGAAATAAATCGGGCACTGTTCATGTCCGGTGGTTCACCGGACTGTCCGGTGTGCCATCCGGTAGAAGGCAAGAATTGCCTACCAAATGGAGTTCTAACGGCTCCTAGCTGCCTTGGGGCTATAAAAGGGATCCCTAGACGCATGGAGCAATACACCAAGCCTCCATTGAACATCCTAAGATGCCTAGACTCCACAACCACGCATTCGGATCATCGCGATTGAGATTTGAGCACTTTGTGAGCTATAGACTTGTTGCGTTGTTTTTTATGTGCTCTCTTCTTAACTTGTGCGCATGGGATTGCTGTGACTCTAGTCTTTGCGTGTGTTTCTTTCCCTCCCTTACTCTTGTGCTTTTGTTGTGATCAACTTTGTAAGGGTGAGAGGCTCCAACTTATGGAGATTCCTCACAAAGGGGAAAACAACTATAAGGAAGAAAACTGTGGTATTCAAGTGGATCATTGGATCACTTGAAAGGGGTTGAGTGCAACCCTCGTCCATTGGGACGCCACAACGTGGAAGTAGGCAAGTGTTATACTTGGCCGAACCACGGGATAAAATCACAGTGTCTCTTGTGTCACTTTTCTTTGTGATTGGTCTCTTCTCTAGAGTTCTCGCTTAATCACTTGTGGTATTGTTCCAAAAGATTCAATACTCATTCTAAGGGAACACTCAAGTGAAGAGTTCTCGCTATAGCAACATGGCTTTAATCTTACTAACATTTCATAACCAAGTTTGGGCTATTTAGTGTTTGTTTTCACAGGATCACCTATTCACCCCCTCTAGGTGCTCTCAATTGGTATCATAGCCATACTCTTCATTTAGAGACTAACCGCCCGAAGAGATGGATCCAAAGGGTAAGGGGATGGTGATCAACGACAAGGAGGAGTCCCTCTTCAACGAGCCAAGAGATGACAAGCCCACTGACTCAGGCTCGAGTAACAAGAACAGGGATGGAAAGAAGAAGAGGCGCATAAAGAAGATCATCTACTACGATAGCAACACCTCCTCTTCTTCACCAAGGGATGACGACGACGAAGACTCTTCGTCGAAAAAGAAAACGGTTAATCAAAATTACTCCTTTGATTATTCTTGCATTACTTACAATTCGAATGCCCATTTACTATCTATTCCTCTTAGAAAACCCCCACACTTAGATGGAGAGGACTATTCATTTTGGAGTCACAAAATGCGTAGTCACTTATTTTCCCTTCATCCTAGTATTTTGGAAATTGTTGAAAATGGAATGCATTTCGATAGTACTGATAATCCTATATTTATCAATGAGCAAAAACATAAAAATGCCCAAGCCACTACTGTTTTGCTAGCATCTCTATGCAGGGATGAATATAACAAAGTCAGCGGCTTGGACAATGCCAAGCAAATATGGATACCCTCAAGATCTCTCACGAGGGTAATGGCGCCACCATGATCACCAAGATGGAACTGGTGGAAGGCGAGCTAGGGAGATTCTCTATGATAAGGGGAGAAGAGCCAACACAAACGTACAACATGCTCAAGACCCTTGTCAACAAAATTCGAAGCTATGGAAGCACAAGATGGACAGATCATGACGTCGTCCGATTCATGCTAAGGTCATGTACTGTTATTGATCCCCATCTTGTAAATCTTATTCGTGAGAACCCTAGGTACACCAAGATGACACCCGAGGAAATCCTTGGAAAATTCATGAGCGGGCGTATGATGGTGAAAGAAGCAAGGTATGTGGATGATGCCTTGAACGGACCACCTCCTATCTATGAGTCGCAGCCTGTTGCTCTCAAAGCAACCAGCAGCAAGGAGGCGCTATCGAGCAAGGTAGCACAAGTGGAGGCTACCGGAATCAACGAGGACGAAATGGCACTCATCATCAAGCGTTTCAAGACTGCCTTGAAGGGACGCAAGGAGTATCCCAACAAGAATGAATCAAGGGGAATGCGCTCCTGCTTCAAGTGTGGTAAGTCTGGTCATTTTAGAGCACAATGTTAATGACAATGACCAGGCACAAGAAAAGAAAGGGAAGAAGGAAAGAAAGAAGAACTACAAGAAGGCGAAGGGCGAGACGCACATTGGAAAGGAATGGGACTCCAACTGTTCTTCATCAGACTCCGATGATGAAGGACTAGCTGCCTCGGCCTTCGACAAGTCTTCCCTCTTCCCTAATGAACGACATACATGCCTCATGGCTAAGGAGAAGAAGGTACGTACATGAGATACACCTAAGTACACTTCTTCTAGTGATGAGGAATCTTCTGATGATGATGAGATAGATTATAGTGATTTATTTAAAGGATTAGATAGATCTAAGGTAGATAAAATAAATGAATTAATTGATGCTCTTAATGAAAAGGATAGGTTGCTAGAAAAGCAAGAAGATATTCTGTATGATGAGCATGATAAATTTATTAATGTTCAAAAATCTCTTGCTCTAGAAATTAAGAAAAATGAAATATTGTCTTCTGAATTGTCTACCTATGATGATTCTATTTCTAGTCTAAAGAATTTGAATGCTAAATTAAATACTAAGCTAGAAAAATTGAATGTGGCTAGTTCATGTGTAGAGCATGTCGTAATCTGCAATAGGTGTAAAGATTTCAACATTGATGCTTGTAAAGAACATGTTTCTACTATTCATAGGCTAAATAATGATGTTGCAAGTCTTAATGCTCAACTTAAGACTTGCAAAAGTAATTATGAAAAACTCAAATTTGCTAGGGATGCCTACACCATTGGTAGACACCCCTCAATTAAGGATGGACTTGGTTTCCAAAAGGAGACCAAGAACTTAACAAGCCAACGGACTTCCAATCTCATCAAGGAGAAAGGGAAGGCTCCTATGGCTAGTAGTTATCAAAAGAACCATGCCTATCTTTATAAGAAAATTCCTAATGTTACTCATCATGATAAGTGTCATAATCATTCTGCTTGTCATGATGATACATATAGTTCTCATGCCATGTTTGCATCTAGCTCTTCATATGCTCATGGTAGAAATAGGCCTAGGCGTAGTCATGTTATTTCTTATGTGCCTGGGAAAGTATCCACTGGTCTAACTACTATTTATCAAACATGTGATGCTTCATTTGTACTGACATATAAAAATGCTAAAGTAGTTGCTAGAAAGTTGGGAACTTGGGATCTAAATGCAAGAGAGACAAAACTTGTATTTGGGTTCCAAAATCTGTTGTAACTAACCTTGTAGGACCTAATATGAGTTGGGTACCTAAAACCCAAGCTTAATTAACTTGCAGGTTTATGCATCCGGGGGCTTAAGCTAGATAATTGATAGCGAATGCACAAACTACATGACGGGGGAGAAGAAAATGTTTACCTCCTATGTCAAGGACAGAGATTCCCAAGATACTATCATCTTTGGAGATGGGAACCAAGGCAAGGTTAAAGGCTAAGGCAAAATAGCCATCACAACCGAGCATTCGATCTCTAATGTGTTTTTAGTAAAATCACTCGGGTACAATTTGTTGTCTGTAAGCCAGTTATGTCATATGGGCTATAATTGTTTATTTACAAATATTGATGTATCTGTCTTTAGAAGAAGTGATGGTTCATTAGCTTTTAAGGGTGTTTTAGACGACAAGCTCTACTTAGTTGATTTCTCAAAATAGAATGTCGATCTAGATGCATGCTTAATTGCTAAGACTAACATGGGCTGGCTCTGGCACCGCCGCCTAGCACATGTTAGAATGAAGAACCTTCATAAGCTTCTAAAGGGAGAACATGTGTTAGGACTAATCGATGTCTGTTTTGAGAAAGACAGACCTTGTGCAGCATGCCAAGCAGGGAAGCAGGTGGGAAGTACTCATCAAAGCAAGAATGTAATGACAACATTAAGACCACTGGAACTCCTACACATGGATCTCTTCGGGTCTGTTGCATATCTCAGCATCGGGGGAAGTAAGTATGGTCTTGTTATAGTTGATGATTTTTCCCGCTTCACTTGGGTGTTCTTTCTGCAGGACAAATCTAAAACCCAAGGAACACTAAAGCACTTCCTAAGGAGGGCTCAAAATGAATTTGAGGTAAAAATAAAGAAAATAAGGAGCGATAATGGATCAGAGTTCAAAAACCTTCAAGTCGAAGAATATCTTGAGGAGGAAGGCATCAAGCACGAGTTCTCCGCTCCATACACACCACAACAAAATGGTGTAGTAGAAAGGAAGAACATGACGCTAATTGACATGGCGAGGACTATGGTTAGAGAATACAAGACGCCTGAGTGGTTTTGGTTGGAAGCCATGAATACAACTCGCCATGCCATAAACCGGCTCTATCGGCATCGCCTCCTCAAGAAGACATCTTACAAACTCCTAACCGGTAACAAACCCAATGTTTCATATTTTCGTGTATTTGGGAGCAAATGTTACATATTGGTGAGGAAAGGTAGGAATTCGAAGTTCGCTCACAAAGTTGTAGAAGGGTTTTTACTAGGGTATGACTCAAATACAAAAGCGTATAGAGTCTTCAACAAATCATTAGGATTAGTTGAAGTCTCTAGTGACGTTGTATTTGATGAGACTAATGGCTCTCCAAGAGAGCAAGTTGATCTTGATGATATAGATGAGGATGAGGTTCCGACGGCCGCAATGCGAACAATGGCGATAGGTGATGTGCGACCACAGGAACCACAAGAGCAAGATCAATCTTCTTCCTCTATGGTGGTGCAACCCCCAACCTAAGACGGTGAATAGGTACCTCAAGAAGAGGGGCAGGATCAAGGGGGAGCACATGAAGAACAGGATAAGGAGGAAGAAGCATCACGACTTCCTTCGACTCAAGTCCGGATGACAATTCAAAGGAATCATCCAGTGGACCAAATTCTGGGTGATATCAGCAAGGGAGTAACCACTTGCTCACGTTTAGCTAACTTTTGTAAGCATTACTCGTTTGTCTCTTCTATTGAGCCTTTCAGGGTAGAAGAAGCCTTTTAGGGTCCGGACTGGGTGTTAGCCATGTAGGAAGAGCTCAACAACTTCAAAAGAAATGAAGTTTGGAGCCTGGTGCCACGTCTAAAGCAAAATGTTGTAGGAACCAAGTGGGTGTTCCACAACAAGCAAGATGAACATGGTGTGGTGACAAGAAACAAGGCTCAACTTGTGGCAAAAGGTTATGCCCAAGTCACAGGTTTGGATTTTGAGGAGACTTTTGCTCCTGTAGCTAGGCTAGAATCAATTCGAATATTATTAGCCTATGCTGCTCACCATTCGTTTAAGTTGTTCCAAATGGACGTGAAGAGCTCCTTCCTTAACGGACCAATCAAGGAGGAGGTATACGTGGAACAACCCCGTAGCTTTGAGGATGACATGTATCCCGACCATGTCTACAAGCTCTCTAAGGCGCTCTATGGACTTAAGCAAGCCCCAAGAGCATGGTATGAATGCCTTAGAGATTTTCTCATTTCTAATGCTTTCAAGGTTGGGAAAGCTAATCCTACACTCTTTACTAAGACTTGTAATGGTGATATTTTTGTATGCCAAATATATGTCGAAGACATTATATTTGGTTCTACTAATCAAAAGTCTTGTGAGGAGTTTAGCAGGGTGATGCAAAAAGTTCGAGATGTCGATGATGGGCGAGTTGAACTACTTCCTTGGATTTCAAGTGAAGCAACTCAAGGAAGGAACCTTCATCTCCCAAACGAAGTACACTCAAGATTTGCTCAAGAGGTTTGGGATGAAGGATGCAAAGCCCGCGAAGACACCTATGGGAACGGACAGACATCTGGACCTCACCAAAGGAGGTAAGTCCATTGATCAAAAGGCATACCGATCTATGATAGGATCCTTGCTTTATCTTTGTGCTAGTAGATCAGATATTATGCTAATTGTATGCATGTATGCTAGATTTCAATCCGACCCCAAGGAGTGTCACCTTGTGGCCATTAAGCGAATTCTTAGATATTTAGTTTCTATGCCTTGCTTCGGGATCTGGTATCCAAAGAGGTCTACCTTTAACTTAATCGAATACTCAGATTCCAATTATGCTAGGTGCAAGGTTAATAGGAAGAGCACATCAGGGACTTGTCAGTTTCTGGGAAGGTCCCTGGTGTCTTGGAGCTCTAAGAAACAAACTTCTGTTGCCCTATCCACCGCTGAGGCCGAGTATGTTGCCGCAGGACAGTGTTGCGCGCAACTACTTTGGATGAGGCAAACCCTCTAGGACTTTGGTTACAATCTGAGCAAAGTTCCACTCCTATGTGATAATGAGAGTGCAATCCGCCTAGCGGATAATCCTGTTGAACACAGCCGCACTAAGCACATAGACATTCGACATCACTTCTTGAGAGACCACCAGCGAAGGGGAGATATCGATATTTATCATATTAGCACTGAGAACCAGCTAGCCGATATCTTCACCAAGCCTTTAGATGAGAAAAGGTTTTGCAGGTTGCGTAGTGAGCTAAATATCTTAGATTCGTGTAATTTGGATTGATCTATAGGATACATGTGTTCTATGCCTTTGATCATGTTACTTTAAGCACTCATGTCTTTAATTGCCTATTTTTGGTGCTCAAGTTGTACAAATCATCCCAGGACCTCACAAGTCCCTATGCAAATGATGCACATGTTTAGGGGGAGATGTGCTACAACTTGACTCCCTTGAGACTAACTTGTTTGTTGAGTACTCTTGAAATAGTCTCAAAAGGATATTGAAAGGGAAAAGTGAACTTGGACAAAGAAAGAGCTTCCACTGCATTTTGGTAAAATGTATCTTGTCTTAAGTTCTTTGTTGTGCTCTCATTGCCTTTTTGCTCTTATCTGGTATTTTGGTGAGGCAATGGGGTTAAAGGGCCAAAAAGGTCTCTTGTTTTGGTGCTTAATGCCAAAGGGGGAGAAATTAAGGCCAAAGCAAATGGATCAGCCAACCACTTGTGAATTTCAAAAATTGTAGAGTTAGAATCTTTGTGTTTTGTCCAAAATCCTCTTATTGCAAAATTTGGTCTCTTATGGGGGAGAATTTTCGCTATGGGAAAAAGGGGGAGTTTGTGGCATTTGATCAAATTTACTCTTAAAAGATCTCTTGATTTGCCAAAACAAGAGTTTTTGATATAGAGATAGGAAAAAGAATTTGTTTTGTGAAAATAAACCAAGTGGTGGCAAAAGTGATCCAGATATGCCAAATCCTATGTGAGATAAAATTGTCTTCAATTTGCACTCTTTAAGAATGATATTACACTCTAAGTTGCTTCTTAAATGTGTTGGCATAAATCACCAAAAAGGGGGAGATTGAAAGGGAAATATGCCTTTAGGCCATTTCTATAAATGTTTTGGTGATTAGATGTCCAACACATGTTATTGTGATTAATATGTGCTAAGTGATTGAGAGATGCAAACCAGAGAATCAAGGTATGACTCTGGCCTTAGTGAATTTTTTTGGAACTAACATATTTTTCTAAGTGCTAGAAACCTTGTTAAATCAAATGAAATTGGATTGGAGAAGTTTTGGCTAAGTCCAGCCAAACGTGCACCAACCTTCGGTGCACCGGACTGTCCGGTGTGCCACTGCTCTCGGGAATCGGCGAGAGCACCGTGGCTAAAAACAACCGGACTGTCCGGTGAGCCATCAGCGTCCGCGCCCAACGGTCGGCTACGCGATCAGCGGGTGACATGTGGCCGAGCCAACGGTCACCAGGACACACCGGACTGTTCGGTGTGTACCGGACTGTCCGGTGCGCCAAGGGGATTGAAGGCTCAACGGTCAGCTTCGCTAGAAGAGGAAAGAAATCGAGCACTGTTCATGTCCGGTGCGCCATCCGGCAGAAGGCAAGAATTGCCTACCAAATGGAGTTCCAATGGCTCCTAGCTGACTTGGGGCTATAAAAGGGACCCCTAGGCGCATGGAGCAATACACCAAGCCTCCATTGAACATCCTAAGACGCCTAGACTCCGCAACCACGCATTCGGATCATCGTGATTGAGATTTGAGCACTTTGTGAGCTATAGACTTGTTGCGTTGTTTTTTGTGTGCTCTCTTCTTAACTTGTGCGCGTGGGATTGCTGTGACTCTAGTCTTTGCGTGTGTTTCTTTCCCTCCCTTACTCTTGTGCTTTTGTTGTGATCAACTTTGTAAGGGTGAGAGGCTCCAACTTGTGTAGATTCCTCACAAACGGGAAAACAACTATAAGGAAGAAAATTGTGGTATTCAAGTGGATCATTGGATCATTTGAAAGGGGTTGAGTGCAACCCTCATCCATTGGAACGTCACAACGTGGAAGCAGGCAAGTGTTATACTTGGCCGAACCACGGGATAAAATCACTGTGTCTCTTGTGTCGCTTTTCTTTGTGATTGGTCTCTTCTCTAGAGTTCTCGCTTAATCACTTGTGCTATTGTTCCAAAAGATTCAATACTCATTCTAAGGGAACAATCAAGTGAAGAGTTCTCTCTATAGCAACTTGGCTTTAATCTTACTAACATTTCATAACCAAGTTTGGGCTATTTAGTGTTTGTTTTCACAGGATCACCTATTCACCCCCCTCTAGGTGCTCTCACAAATATATGTCGATGACATTATATTTGGTAGTACTAATGATGAATTTTGTGTAGATTTCAATAGGGTAATGACTAATAGGTTTGAGATGTCTATGATGGCTGAGCTCAAGTACTTCATGGGATTTAAAGTGAAGCAATTGAAGGAAAGAACTTTTCTATGTCAAACCAAGTACATTCAAGATATGTTGAGAAAGTTTGAATGGAGAGGGCAAACCCCATCAAAGCATCTATGGCATCAAATGGACATCTCGATCTTAATGAGGAAGGTAAATCTGTTGACCAAAAGCTTTATAGGTTTATGATAGGTTCACTAATCTATTTATGTGCATCTAGACCTAATATCATGCTTAGCGTGTGCATGTGTGCTCGTTTTCAGGCTAACGCAAAAGATTGCTACTTACTGTCCATTAAGAGAATTTTGAGATACTTAGTTCACACCTAGAACCTTGGTCTTTGGTATCCCAAGGGCTTCACTTTCAATCTACTTGCCTATTCTGTCAGATTATGTTGGTTGCAAGGTAGATCGAAAGAGTACTACCGGGACTTGCCAATTGTGTTGCTCTTTCCACTGCCGAACTGAGTACATAGCAGCTGGTGCATGTTGTGCCCAGTTGCTATGGATGAAGCAAACCCTGAGGGACTTCGGTGTGTATCTTGTGCAGGATATTCACCTGTATTTCTCACCATCTACACTTAGTTTATTTCTCGTGTTCTTGTCTTGGAAGAATCTCTCATTGTATCCATACATTGTTCTTAGCCTAGATCTATTCTCATAGTTGGACTGGTTCAAAGTGGTTCAACTGGCCTCCATAGCGGTTGAACCAGCCCGCACCAGTTGAACTGTTAATTTGACATTATTTTGAAGTTTGTGGTGTAAATTTCAGGTTTATCCTATCCACCCCCTGTCTAGGCTACTTTCAGTTTCACTTCATCTAATCAATGCCAAAAAATGTGATACATTTTAGGGAGCCTTGAGCCCATTCCTGCCGACCCCTACGTGTAGGAGGTGAGAGCACCTAGAGGGGGGTGAATAGGTGATCCTGCAAAACTTGCTCCAAACAACAAAAACTTGGTCTATAATATGAGTTAGAGCAAATAAAACCAAGTTTGAGAGTATAGTGAAAGAGATAAGTTCATTTCACTTGATTGGTCTATCAAGATATTATTTAGACTTAGAGTAATATCACAAGTGAGAATTTGGAACTTGGAAGAGATAAAAATTGCAGTAAAGTAAATGGCACAAGAGACATGGCAATTTTTATCCCGTGGTTCGATCAAGTGTAATATGCTTGCCTACTCCACGTTGTGGTGTACCAATGGATGAGGGTTGCACTCAACCCCTCTCAAGTGATTCTAAGGATCGAACTTGAGTACCACGGTTCTTCCTTATATCACAATACCTCATTTGTGAGGAATCTCCACAAGTTGGAGTCTCTCATGCCTAACACAAGATGATCACAATCAAAACCAGAGTAAGGGAGGGTAAGAACACACAACAAGAGAATAGCGCAACAACAACACACAAAAGAAAAGAAGAGAGCGCGAGAACACAAAGATAGAGTGACAGCTCAGAAATGTGTGGAAATCTCTCTCAAACACTAGAAGGCATGGTCGTGGAGTGGTCCCAGCCGAGCAAGTCTGCAAGGTAGGACGAACGACCAAAGTCATCGCTGAGCAAGTATGTGAGGCGGGGCGACCGACCAAGTGCCCATCGAGCAAGTCTGCAAGGCGAGGCAGCCAACCAAGTCCCTGTCGAGAAAGTCTGCGAGGTGGGTCAACCAACCAAAGTCCCCGCTAAGCGGACCCCTGAGGAAGGAACCTGTGTCGATGATGTTGGCCCACGACGGATGCGACAAGACACAACATCACTAAACCGCGTCCAGACCGTGCGTACAATACCAAAAGATTTCTAGAAGACACGATGGAACACCCCCGCGTGCGCCCACAGACATATCCTCACTAACTCGTGAGGTCGGTCAACTTCGATCGCAGAGATCTCATCACCGGAGTCTCTACAGTGCCCCATACATCAAAAAGGATAAGACAATACCCCATACCAGGTGTATACCTACACACACTTGATAGCGACTCAAGGGGTATGACGGAAGACAAAGCAGTACAGAACACAACCCTCAACCTCTCTATAAGTCTATCTTGCGGGGGCTCACCAGGTACCAAAACATCGACATCGAGCAAGCTACAGGGACTCATATACCAGATGGACAAGATGGAACGCCATACTAGGGGCACGACAGCGCACGACCCTACGAGCGACGTCAGGAGAACTACACCATCCAGAGGCAGCAAGCCGAGATCCCTCCGAGTAGAATACAAGTCCCGACTATAAAGTTCACCCTTGATCTACAAAAGGGGTAGGGCAACCTTCTTTCTAGAACACAAGCACACCAGCTGTAACACGCCTTCAGCAATACTATGATCAGCACTATACTAGACTAGGGCACAAGCCTAAACCAGTATAAACCCCGTGTCTCAGTTTCTTACTCGGATCTCCGTGATCCACCATTTGGAGTGAGTCCGCGCTTGCATCCCCATCGAACACAAATCTTATTGTCCCCCGGTTTCCAAAACCACGACAAATTGTGTCATCAACATGTGACAATTATGAGATTTACGTGCATAAATTCTTCTCCTTTATATTTATTAGCCTTTTTACATTAGAGTAGTCAGCTAGAACTTTCATATTGTTTAAGCATTCAAACATGATGTCCTTTGGCTTTCTTGTTGAGGCTATCGGTTGCTACCATCTGCTAAACATAGAAAATGTCCTTGCGGACAGTCCGACCCTGAGGCCGGATGGTCCATGGTGGTGGCACGGACGATCCGCACGTGCGTAGAATTAGTTAGGATTCTGAGTTTATTGCGGGATATGTTAGCTAAATCTGCGAGGTTAACTCGGGAAACGACTTGTAACGGGTCCAGGCCTCCCCCCTTTATATAAATGAAGGGCTACGGCCGATTGAATCTCCCACAATCGATCAAATCAAATTTACTTATCGTTTTTACCATATGCATTAGGAGTAGTTCTAGTTTAGCCTTAGTTTAGTCTCCCTCTAGCTCAAATCTTCACCTCTCTTCAGCTCTACGTCGACTAGAGGCATCTTGGGTGGCCTGGCGATGCCAAGACACACCCTAGGATCTCTCCTCCTCGACGGGGTCCCTCATAGATGGTGAGATATAGCCCTGCTACAAAGAAGAAGACCCTCAGCGCCATCTAGGACTGTCCGAGCCCTAGGCGCGGACTGTCCGGACGTACGCAGAGGAGAAGCTGCTCCTGCGCTAGGTCGCAGACCGTTCAGCCCCTGGCCATGGACCGTCTGCGCCTCCACAAAGAGCACTACCAGGCGACCTGTTCTAGTGTTTGGTGCCCAGATCAGTGCCAACACACTTTTTAGTGACTCTGTTCGGGACAGGTGTCTAGATCTACTAAAAATCAGGCCCTCAAATCACCGGTTCTAAAGATCACACCGATATTTCCCCGGACAATATCCTAAAGTCGACTGTTGAAAGTCTAACAGTCGAGGGGCAACAATATTACAAAGACTACATGCATCAAATGAAAAAAATCTTATCACAATACACGTTGGATCGTCACTAAAAGGTTGTCAAACATGGAGAGATCTACATCATATCTCTTCTATCTTCACTTCAAGTCCTCAACGTAAGTAAACCCAATGACATCCAGTCTATTAAACATTAGGTAGATCAGCAGCAAGATCAAATGAAACAACAGATCGGAGGGTTAGAAGAATCAATTAGAAAATTAACACATGCATTGGAGAAGTCTGTTGCTCCTAGTTTTCCATCATATGAAACTAGTAACAAGATATCTATGTCTAATACATCAGCAACAAATGAAGATTCATTGCCCCAGCCATTATATGGTATGCCGATGAACTCATATCTAGGGCAAATACCACCGTCGCCGTCCCTGCTTGGCAGATCGGCGCCCTAGACACGTTCGGACCGTCCGAGGTTATGCCATCCGGCCCTTACGTGGACCCTCCGACTTTCCTTGCCTGACAGTCCAGGGTTGCACCAGGACCACCGCGTGGTGCTCCAATAATAGTGAACACAACCGCGCAGTTCGGATTTACCACCAAGCAAATTGGATACGCGTACGTAGAACCTATTGTTGCGCACTATGCATCAAATTATCACACACCACAACAGCAGTATGTTCCGTCCCCTACATATTTAAACCACAGCGCACCATACGATCACAGACCGATCAACATTATCGATCGGTCACGGCAAGAAGGTCGGCATAGCAATGTCTGACCGAATGAGCCTCACATCCCAGGGTCTGGTGGTCTGCCACCGGGCGCAATGGAAAAAAATAGGGAAGAGATGGCCAAACTATTTTGAGATAGGCTCAGAGTTAATGTAGCCAGAGTGGGACAGTCATATCAAAAGCCATATGATCACCGGTTTGACATTGTCCCATATCCACAAGGGGCAAGGATACGGGAGTTTTCTAAGTTTTCTAGTGAAAATAGTAGAAGCACACACGAACATATAGGCCAGTTTCTAGCACACCTAGGCGAATTAGCCGATGGAGAAGCTTTTCGTGTTCGTTTATTTTCTTTATCCCTTACTGGTACCTTTTTGCATGGTACGCCGCCCTACCTCCTAATTCCATTAATTCCTAAAATGATTTTAAGAGTAAATTTCATGAACATTTCTTTTCTGGGGAATATGAATTAGGGTTAGCTGACTTAGCTTGACGGTCCGTCAAGGATGCGAAGAATCGGTTAATGATTATATCCAGAGGTTCCGAGACACTAGAAACCGATGCTTCCGGATCCATGTCGCAGACAAAGAGCTAGCAGGGATGGCTTTAATGGGTTGCTATCCTACTTAAGAAACAAATTAGATGGCGCCCAATTCTTTTCAATAGCTCAGCTACTTAAGAAACATCAAAATCGACCACCCATACTATACATCTAGTAGAGCATGATAGTTCTGATAATGGATCTGCAGATGTTTATACCGCTGAGTTTGTCTGGCCAACAAAGGCTAAATCTTCTGCATGTTCTTCTTTACAGCCGATTCAAAAGAATCAGCAAGAAGAGATTAAATTTACCTTTAATGTTGCTAAATGTGATAGAATATTTGACGAGCTACTAAAAAATGGCAACATTAAATTAACTCATTCTATTCCTACTATGGATGAATTAAAGAGGCATACTTATTGTAAGTGGCATAATTCTTTTTCCCATGCCACCAACGATTGTAATATTTTTCGTCGACAGATACAATCGGCCATAAATGAGGGTCGATTGGCTTTTCAGGAGATGCAAGTGGACACACAACCATTTCCTATCAATACAATAGAACCCACAAGCAAAAAGGTCTTGGTTCAGCACGAAGTGGCCGATAAAGGCAAATACAAAACATCATCATTGACGATCCTAGCATGTCTAATATATCATAAGAAGAGATTGCTCAGAAAGCTCCGGACAGAGAGACTAACAAGTCCGGAGGCACTGGGGGCAGGCTCAATCGAGCAGCCGAGCAAAACTCCCTGATTAGAGCATCGCGGACTGTCCGGCACCTGCGCGCAGACGGTCCGGTGCTCATGCAGATGGTCCGGCTGATTCAGCCGGACAGTCCGCCCATGTCCAGGGGCGTCAGCTTTCACACAAAGAAAAAAGAGGACACAGGGGCAAAGCAAACATAATGCACATGGTCGGCTGGTCAAAGTCGGCCCTACTTTCCATCAATTGCTCGCTAAATATGCTAGCAAGAAGGCCGTTCTATGCGATTGACCAACAAAGAAACCTCAGTCACCCGCTAAAACAAAATGGCCGAATAAAATGGCCTAAAAAGCGACACAACAAGCATCACCTATTCATCCTATAATGCCAGGACACTTTCCACCCGCTTACTCATCGTCAATATATTGTCCTGTTCAAATATGAAATGGTACGACGATGAACCCATGGTACATGCATAGTCCCTTTATCTATTCAGGCGCACCTCCATTCTATACCTTTTGATCCATTGATCAGATGGTTATGGCCGAGAAAGATGCAATCCCAAACAGCCTATATGCATTAGAGCTCTATTAAATGATCGGTCTATTGGTTTGAAAAGCCGGTAACTTGCATCAGGCTTAGTTCATATGCTTTTGGTTCAACAACCTCCACCAAAAGGCAGGGGGGCATATGTTGAACACAGAAAATGTCCTCACGGATGGTCCCACTCTGAGGTCGGACGGTCCGCGGTGGTGGCGCGGACGGTCCACGTGTGCGCATAATCAGTTAGGATTCCGAGTTTATTGCGAGATTTGTTAGCTAAATCTGCGAATTAACTCGGAAAATGACTTGTAATGAGTCCAAACATCTCCTTTATATAGATGAAGGGTTACGTCCGATTGAATCCCTCACAATCGATCTAATCAAATCTACTTATCGTTTTTACCTTATGCATTAGGAGTAGTTCTAGTTTAGCCTTAGTTTAGTCTCACTCTACCTCAAATCTTCACCTCTCTTCGGCTCTACGTCGACTAGTGGTGTCTTGGGTGGCCCGCCTGTAGGAAACGGGTGACGCCTAAGAGGGGGTGAATTAGGACTTCTAAAACTTTCACTAAACTAGGCCACAAATAAACCCCTAGAGCAAAACCTATGCAAATAATCAAATTAGAATGTGCAAACTAGGTTTTGTCTAAGTGTTGCTATCTCTACTGCAATGACTAAGTTTCAATCTACACTATATAAGCATAAAGACAAGATTGAAACTTAAATGCTTAATGTAAATGCAGAAGTTAAAGAGTGAGGTAGAGATGCAAACTCTTGTGGATGACGCAAGTATTTTTACCGAGGTATCCGGAACCGCGCAAGGTCCCGACTAATCCTTGTTGGTGCCCCTACGCAAAGGGAAGCCCACGCGAGGGCCAAGCACCTTGGTCGAGTAACTCCGTAGATAGCCGCAGGCCTTCTCCACGTGCAAGTGGTGCTCCGCTTCCGGCTCCTCTCGGATGCCCCCCGCCGTCTCCACTATCGAGCTTCCGGCCGAAACGCCGCGGGCCTCGTTCCCTCCGGTACACGGTGGCGGCCGTGACACAAACGCGGTTGTCACGGTCTCGCAAGACTCTCGCCCCACTCGGTACAATTACAACGGCTCGTGCAAGAGCCGAGGGGTTGTGTAGTTTTACAAAACTCACTCAACTAACTAGGGTTCACCTAGAGCAAGCGCTAATGCGGTCTAACTAACCTAAGCACTTCGCAAAGCACCTACGCTAATCACCGAGTGATTCTATTAAGCACTTAGGTGTTTGAGCACTTGGAAATGTCTACAATATGTCTTGGTATGTTGCTTGGGCTCCCACACCTAGAAATGGCCGGTTGGGGTGTATTTATAGCCCCCAACACAATTGTAGCCATTGGAGGAAAGCCGCTGCTTTCTGCGGTTACACCGAACAGTCCGGTGCACCGGATAGCGTATTGTTCCTTATCCGGTGCGCCTAGCCGTTGGTCTGTCCGAGCAGGTGACCGTTGGCGTGCAGACCTTTTCACACTGGACAGTCCAGACTTTACACCGGACAGTCCGGTGGTCTTCCCTCCGGGTGCCACCTGGAACTAACCGTTGGAGCTGTGGTTCCTGGAGCATCGGACAGTCCGGCGTGTAGGCACCGGACAGTCCGGTATGCCACCGGACAGTCCGGTGCTCCACACATAGACAGTCCGCAGGCAACACACATCTTCATTCTTGGACTTTTCTTGGATCTTCTTAATGTCTTCTTTTGAGGTGTTGCTTTCCTCAATTCCTTAGTCCAAGTAACTCCAGCATCCTGTGAACTACAAACACAAACACTAGGAAACTTATTAGTTCACAGATTGTGTTAATCATCAAACATCAAAACTCAATTAGCCAAATGGCCTGGGGTCCATTTTCCTTACAATCTCCCCCTTTTGGTGATTGATGACAACACAACCAAAGCAAGCAAATAATACAAGTATTTGAATGAAAGAATGCAAACTACTTGCTAGGATGCATGTTTGTCCCCACAATGTGATATTATGGACTTAAGCCTCCCCCTAACTCCATAATTCACTTACTTCCTATTTTGGACCAAATAACCAAAAACACTTGAAAAGCCACTTGTAGAGTTTAAAATTTTAAAATGGTGGTGTTTGGTGTTTGATACATTTTTCATTGCTTTGGTCCCTAAATTTCTCCCCCTTTGGCATCAACCACCGAAAAGGAAGACATTAAAAGCATGTAGGAAGTAAATAAGACTTGCCCTCGTAAAGAATGTGTCAAATGATACCAATTGTAGGATACCAATTGAAACCGCTTGTAGGTTACCATCAAATGATTACTCCCCCTAAATGAGTGTTCTCTTTTAGAAAGAAAATTTCTCCCCCTTTTTAGAGACGAAGAATACTCCCCCTAACAGACATCTTCTACTTAGAAAAAAGCATGTGAAAATTAGAGGTGCAAGACATGATTTGATTAGACTAACTTCCTTATGCATAGGTAACAGAATATGAGATAACCATATATGCATGTATAGCAACATGGAAGTATAAGATATGAAAATATTGAGAGCACCTAGAGGGGGGGTGAATAGGTGATCCTGTAAAAACTTAAACTTAATGCCACAAAAAACTTGATTAAGCGTTAGCACAATAAGGCCAAGTGGCTAGAGAGGAGTTCTTGCAAAACACAACAACCACAAGAGGATCAACACAGATAGACACAGTGGTTTATCCCGTGGTTCGGCCAAGTACAAAACTTGCCTACTCCACGTTGTGGCGTCCCAACGGACGAGGGTTGCGATCAACCCCTCTCAAGCGGTCCAAAGACCCACTTGAATACCACAGTGTTTTGCTTTGTTTACTATATCCCGCTTGCGAGGAATCTCCACAACTTGGAGTCTCTCGCCCTTACACTTTGATGTTCACAAAGAAGCACGGAGTAAGGAAGAGATGAGCAACGCACACGAGACACAAAATCACAGCAAATAGGCACACACAAGACCCAGACTTGAGCTCAAAAGAATATCACGAGGTTCTCACTAGAACGGAGCTTAAATCACTAAGAATGCCGAACAAGTGCGCAAGAATGAAGTGGGAGTGATCAACAATGCTCAAGGGATGCTTGGTGTCCTTCTCCATGCGCCTAGGGCCCCCTTTTATAGCCCCAAGGCAGCTAGGAGCCGTTGAGAGTGAAAGTCGCCTAGAGGGGGGTGAATAGGGCGAAACTGAAATTTAACAACTTAAACACAACTACAAGCCGGGTTAGCGTTAGAAATAATAGTGAGTCCGAGAGAGAGGGCGCAAAACAAATTGCTAGCGAATAAAGAGTGAGACACGTGGATTTGTTTTACCGAGGTTCGGTTCTCTCAAACCTACTCCCCGTTGAGGAGGCCACAAAGGCCGGGTCTATGTCAACCCTTTCCCTCTCTCAAACGGTCCCTCGGACCGAGTGAGCTTCTCTTCTCAAATCAACTGGGAACAAAACTTCCCCGCAAGGACCACCACACAATTGGTGTCTCTTGCCTCGGTCACAAATGAGTTTTGATCACAAGAACAAATGAGAAAGAAAAGAAGCAATCCAAGCGCAAGAGCTCAAAAGAATACAACAAATCTCTCTCTCTAATCACTAAAGCCTTGTGTGGAATTGGGAGAGGATTTGATCACTTTGGTGTGTCTTGTATTGAATGCCTAGCTCTTGTAAGGTGTAGAAGTGTGAAAACTTGGATGACTTGAATGTGGGGTGGGTTGGGGTATTTATAGCCCCAACCACCAAACTAGCCGTTGGTGAAGCCTGCTGTCGCATGGCACACCGGACAGTCCGGTGTACACCGGACACTGTCCAGTGCGCCAGCCACGTCACCCGGTCGTTAGGGTTCGACCGTTGGAGCTCTGACTGGTGGGGTCGCCTGGCTGTCCGGTGGTGCACCGGACAGGTACTGTAGACTGTCCGGTGCACCGTCACGCGCGTGCCTGACTTCTACGCGCTCTGGAGCGCATTTAATGCCTCTGCAGGTGACCGTTGGTGCCGAAGTAGTCGTTGCTCCGCTGTCACACCGGACAGTCCGGTGTACACCGGACATGTCCGGTGAATTATAGCGGAGCGGATTCCCGAAGCTGGCGAGTTCAAAGTCGCTTCTCCTTGGAGCACCGGACACTGTCCGGTGTACACCGGACAGTCCGGTGAATTATAGTGGAGCGCCTCTGAGTTTTCTCGAAGGTGATGACTTTTAGCTTCAAGTCCCCTGGTGCACCGGACACTGTCTGGTGGTGCACCGGACAGTCCGGTGGTGTAGACCAGGGTGCCTTCGGTTGTCCCTTTGCTCTCTTTTATTGAACCCATTCTTGGTCTTTTTATTGGCTTGTTGTGAACCTTTGGCACCTGTAGAACTTATAAACTAGAACAAACTAGTTAGTCCAATTATTTGTGTTGGGCAATTCAACCACCAAAATCAGTTTAGGAAATAGGTGTAAGCCTAATTCCCTTTCAATCTCCCCCTTTTTGGTGATTGATGCCAACACAAACCAAAGCAAGTATAGAAGTACATAATTGAACTAGTTTGCAAAATGTAAGTGCAAAGGTTACTTAGAATTGAGCCAATAAATATTACTTACTAGATATGCATGGATTGTTTCTTTATTTTTAACATTTTGGACCACGCTTGCACCACATGTTTTGTTTTTGCAAATTCTTTTTGTAAATCCTTTTCAAAGTTCTTTTGCAAATAGTCAAAGGTAAATGATTAAGATTTTGAGAAGCATTTTCAAGATTTGAAATTTTCTCCCCCTGTTTCAAATGCTTTTCCTTTGACTAAACAAAACTCCCCCTCAATAAATTCTCCTCTTAGTGTTCAAGAGGGTTTTAAGATATCAATTTTTGAAAATGCTATTTTCTCTCCCTTTTGAACACAATAAGATACCAATTTGAAATTTACCAATTGAAAATCATTAGTTCTAAAATTAGGGTGGTGGTGCGGTCCTTTTGCTTTAGGCTAATACTTTCTCCCCCTTTGGCATGAATCGCCAAAAACGGATACTTAGAGTGAAATATAAGCCCTTTCCTAGCTATTTTCTCCCCTTTGGCAAATAAAATATATGAGTGAAGATTATACCAAAGACAGAGTGGAGTGGAAGCCTTTGTCTTCGCCGAAGACTCCAATTCCCTTTCAATATACCTATGACTTGGTTTGAAATATACTTGAAAATACATTAGTCATAGCATATATAAAAGAGACATGATCAAAGGTATATTTATGATCTATGTATGCAAGATATCAAAAGAAATTTCTAGAATCAAGAATATTTAACTCATGCCTAAGTTTGGTAAAAGTTTGTTCATCTAGTGGCTTGGTAAAGATATCGGCTAATTGATCTTTAGTGTTAATATATGCAATCTCGATATCCCCCTTTTGTTGGTGATCCCTAAGAAAATGATACCGAATGGCTATGTGTTTAGTGCGGCTATGCTCAACGGGATTATCCGCCATGCGGATTGCACTCTCATTATCACATAGAAGAGGAACTTTGGTTAATTTGTAACCATAGTCCCGTAGGGTTTGCCTCATCCAAAGCGCGCAACAATGTCCTACGGCAATGTACTCGGCTTCGGCGGTAGAAAGAGCGACCGAATTTTGCTTCTTTGAAGCCCAAGACACCAAGGATCTTCCCAAGAACTGGCAAGTCCCCGATGTGCTCTTTCTATTAATCTTACACCCCGCCCAATCGGCATCGGAATAACCAATTAAATCAAATGTGGATCCCCGAGGATACCAAAGCCCAAACTTAGGAGTATAAGCCAAATATCTCAAGATTCGTTTTACGGCCGTAAGGTGGGATTCCTTAGAGTCGGCTTGGAATCTTGCACACATGCATACGGAAAGCATAATGTCCGGTCGAGATGCACATAAATAGAGTAATGAACCTATCATCGACTGGTATACCTTTTGATCGACGGATTTACCTCTCGTGTCGAGGTCGAGATGCCCATTTGTTCCCATGGGAGTCTTGATGGGTTTGACATCCTTCATCCCAAACTTGTTTAGAATGTCTTGACTATACTTTGTTTGGCTAATGAAGGTGCCTTCTTGGTGTTGCTTGACTTGGAATCCTAGAAAATACTTCAACTCCCCCATCATCGACATCTCGAATTTTTGTGTCATGATCCTACTAAATTCTTCACATGTAGATTCGTTAGTAGACCCAAATATTATATCATCAACATAGATTTGGCATACAAACAAATCATTGTCTAGAGTTTTAGTGAATAGAGTAGGATCGGCTTTTCCGACTTTGAAGCCATTAGCAATAAGGAAATCTCTTAGGCATTCATACCATGCTCTTGGGGCTTGCTTGAGCCCATAAAGCGCCTTAGAGAGCCTATAGACATGGTTAGGGTACTCACTGTCTTCAAAGCCGGGAGGTTGCTCAACATAGACCTCTTCCTTGATTGGTCCATTGAGGAAGACACTCTTCATGTACATTTGGTAAAGCTTGAAGCCATGGTAAGTAGCATAGGCTAATAATATACGAATTGACTCAAGCCTAGCTACGGGTGCATAGGTTTCACCAAAATCCATACCTTCGACTTGGGAGTATCCCTTGGCCACAAGTCGAGCTTTGTTCCTTGTCACCACACCATGCTCATCTTGCTTGTTGCGAAAGACCCACTTGGTTCCTACAACATTTTGGTTAGGGCGTGGAACTAAATGTCGTACCTCGTTCCTAGTGAAGTTGTTGAGCTCCTCTTGCATCGCCATCACCCAATCCGAATCTTGGAGTGCTTCCTCTACCCTGTGTGGCTCAATATAGGAAACAAAAGAGTAATGCTCACAAAAATGTGCAACACGAGATCTAGTGGTTACCCCCTTATGAATGTCGCCGAGGATGGTGTCGACGGGGTGATCTCGTTGGATTGCTTGGTGGACTCTTGGGTGTGGCAGTCTTGGTTCTTCATCCTCCTTGTCTTGATCATTTGCATCTCCCCCTTGATTGTTGCCGTCATCTTGAGGTGGCTCATCTCTTTGATCTTCTCCTTCATCAACTTGAGCCTCATCCTCATTTTGATTTGGTGGAGATGCTTGCGTGGAGGAGGATGGTTGATCTTGTGCATTTGGAGGCTCTTTGGATTCCTAAGGACACACATCACCAATGGACATGTTCCTTAGCGCGATGCATGGAGCCTCTTCTTCACCTAACTCATCAAGATCAACTTGCTCTACTTGAGAGCCGTTAGTCTCATCAAACACAACATCACAAGAAACTTCAACTAGTCCTGAGGACTTGTTAAAGACTCTATATGCCCTTGTGTTTGAATCATATCCTAGTAAAAAGTCTTCTACAGTCTTAGGAGCAAATTTAGATTTTCTACCTCTTTTAACAAGAATAAAGCATTTGCTACCAAAGACTCTAAAGTATGAAATGTTGGGCTTTTTACCGGTTAGGAGTTCGTATGATGTCTTCTTGAGGATTCGGTGTAGATATAACCGGTTGATGGCGTAGCAAGCGGTGTTGACTGCTTCGGCCCAAAACCGATCCGGCGTCTTGTACTCATCAAGCATGGTTCTTGCCATGTCCAATAGAGTTCGATTCTTCCTCTCCACTACACCATTTTGTTGTGGGGTGTAGAGAGAAGAGAACTCATGCTTGATTCCCTCCTCCTCAAGAAAGTCTTCAATTTGAGAGTTCTTGAACTCCGTTCCGTTGTCGCTTCTTGTTTTCTTGATCCTTAAGCCAAACTCATTTTGAGATCGTCTCAAGAATCCCTTTAAGGTCTCTTGGGTTTGAGATTTTTCCTGCAAAAGAATACCCAAGTGAAGCGAGAATAATCATCCACAATAACTAGACAGTACTTACTCCCGCCGATGCTTATGTAAGCGATCGGGCCGAATAAATCCATGTGTAGGAGCTCCAGTGGCCTGTCAGTCGTCATGATGTTCTTGTGTGGATGATGAACACCAACTTGCTTCCCCGCTTGGCATGCGCTACAAACCCTGTCCTTCTCAAAATGAACATTTGTTAGTCCTAAAATGTGCTCTCCCTTTAGAAGCTTATGAAGATTCTTCATTCCAACATGGGCTAGTCGGTGGTGCCAGAGCCAACCCATGTTAGTCTTAGCAACTAAGCAAGTGTCGAGTTCAGCTCTATCAAAATCTACCAAGTATAGCTGACCCTCTAACACTCCCTTAAATGTTATTGAATCATCACTTCTTCTAAAGACAGTGACACCTACATCAGTGAATAAACAGTTGTAGCCCATTTTGCATAATTGGGATACGGAAAGCAAATTGTAATCTAGTGAATCAACAAGAAAAACATTGGAAATGGAATGGTCAGGAGATATAGCTATTTTACCCAAACCTTTGACCAAACCTTGATTTCCATCCCCGAATGTGATAGCTCGTTGGGGATCTTGGTTTTTCTCATATGAGGAGAACATCTTTTTCTCCCCTGTCATGTGGTTTGTGCACCCGCTATCTATGATCCAACTTGTGCCCCCGGATGCATAAACCTACAAAACAAATTTAGTTCTTGACTTTAGGTACCCAAACGGTTTTGGGTCCTTTGGCATTAGACACAAGAACTTTGGGTACCCAAACACAAGTCTTGGAGCCCTTGTGTTTGCCCCCAACAAACTTGGCAACTACCTTGCCGGATTTGTTAGTCAAAACATAGGATGCATCAAAAGTTTTAAATGAAATATCATGCTCATTTGATGCACTAGGAGTTTTCTTCTTAGGCAACTTAGCACGGGTTGGTTGCCTAGAGCTAGATGTCTCACCCTTATACATAAAAGCATGATTAGGGCCAGAGTGAGACTTCCTAGAATGAATTCTCCTAATTTTGCTCTCGGGATAACCGGCAGGGTACAAAATGTAGCCCTCGTTATCCTGAGGCATGGGAGCCTTGCCCTTAACAAAATTAGACAATCTTTTAGGAGGGACATTAAGTTTGACATTGTCTCCCCTTTGGAAGCCAATGCCATCCTTGATGCCAGGGCGTCTCCCATTATAAAGCATACTACGAGCAAATTTAAATTTTTCATTTTCAAGTTCATGCTCGGCAATTTTAGCATCTAATTTTGCTATATGATCATTTTGTTGTTTAATTAAAGCCATATGATCATGAATAGCATCAATATCAATATCTCTACATCTAGTACAAATAGACACATGCTCAACGGTAGATGTAGAGGGTTTGCAAGATTTTAATTCTACAACCTTAGCATGTAATATATCATTTTCACTTCTAAGGTTAGAAATAGTAACATTGCAAATATCAAAATTTTTAGAAATAGCAAGCAATTTTTCGTTTTCAATCTTAAGGTTAGCAAGAGAGATGTTTAATTCTTCAATCTTAGCAAGCAAATTATTATTATCATTTCTAAGATTAGGAATTGAAACATCACAAACATTTGAATCAACCTTAGCTAACAAATTAGCATTCTCATTTCTAAGGTTGTCAATAGTCTCATGGCAAGTGCTTAGCTCACTAGATAGTTTTTCACATTTTTCTACTTCTAGAGTGTAAGCATTTTTAACCTTAACATGCTTTTTATTTTCTTTAATCAGGAAGTCCTCTTGAGAGTCTAAGAGATCATCCTTCTCATGAATAGCACTAATCAATTCATTTAGTTTTTCTTTTTGTTGCATGTTTAGGTTGGCAAAAAGAATGTGCAAGTTATCCTCCTCATTGCTAGCATCATCCTCATCACTAGAGGTTTCATATTTAGTGGAGGATCTTGATTTTACCTTCTTCTTTTTGCCGTCCTTTGCCATGAGGCATTTGTGGCCGACGTTGGGGAAGAGAAGTCCCTTGGTGACGGCGATGTTGGTGGCGTCCTCGTCGAAGGAGGAGTCGGTGGAGCTCTGGTCGGAGTCCCACTCGCGGCACACATGGGCATCACCGCCCTTCTTCTTGTGGTACCTCTTCTTTTCCTTTATTCTCCCCTTCTTGTCGTCGCCCCTGTCACTGTCACTAGAAATAGGACATTTGGCAATAAAGTGACCGGGCTTACCACACTTGTAGCAAACCTTCTTGGAGCGGGGCTTGTAATCCTTCCCCCTCCTTTGCTTGAGGATTTGGCGGAAACTCTTGATGATGAGTGCCATTTCCTTGTTGTCGAGCTTGGAGGCGTCGATGGGTTATCTACTTGATGTAGACTCCTCCTTCTCCTCCGTCGCCTTGAATGCCATCGGTTGTGCTTCGGGCGTTGAGGAGGTGCCTTGCTCGATGATTTTCTTTGAGCCTTTAATCATTAGCTCAAAGCTCACAAATTTTCCTATAACCTCCTCGGGAGACATTAGCTTGTATCTAGGATCACCTCGAATTAATTGAACTTGTGTAGGGTTAAGAAAAACGAGTGATCTAAGAATAACCTTGACCATTTCATGGTCATCCCATTTTTCGCTCCCGAGGTTGCACACTTGGTTCACCAAGGTCTTTAAGCGATTGTACATAGCTTGTGGATCCTCCCCTTGGTGAAGCATGAATCGACCGAGCTCCCCCTCGATTGTCTCCCGCTTGGTGATCTTTGTCACCTCATCTCCTTTGTGCGCGGTCTTGAGTACGTCCCAAATTTCCTTCGCACTCTTTAACCCTTGCACCTTGTTATACTCCTCTCGACTTAGAGAGGCGAGGAGTATAGTGGTGGCTTGGGAGTTAAAGTGGTGGATTTGGGCCACTTCGTCCGAGTCGTAGTCTTCATCCCCTATAGATGGTACCTGTACACCAATCTCAACAACATTCCATATGCTTGTGTGGAGTGAGGTTAGATGATGCCTCATTTTGTCACTCCACATATTATAATCTTCACCGTCAAAAACCGGTGGTTTGCCTAATGGAACGGAGAGCAAAGGAGTACGCTTTGAAATATGGGGATAGCGTAGGGGAATCTTACTATACTTCTTGTGCTCATGGCGCTTAGAAGTGACAGACGGCGCGTCGGAGCCGGAGGTCGATGGTGATGAAGAGTCGGTCTCATAGTAGACCACTTTCCTCATCCTCTTGTGCTTGTCACCTCTCCGATGCGACTTGTGGGAGGAGGATTTCTTTTCCTTCCCCTTCCCTTTGTTGGAGGAGTCTTTCTTCTCCTTCCTCTTGTTGCGGGACTCTTCCGATGAAGTCTCCCCGTGGCTTGTAGTGGGCTTGTCGCCGGTCTCCATCTCCCTCTTGGTGTGATCTCCCGACATCACTTCGAGCGGTTAGGCTCTAATGAAGCACTGGGCTCTGATACCAATTGAAAGTCGCCTAGAGGGGGGGTGAATAGGGTGAAACTGAAATTTAACAACTTAAACACAACTACAAGCCGAGTTAGCATTAGAAATAATAGTGAGTCCGAGAGAGAGGGCACAAAACAAATTGCTAGCGAATAAAGAGTGAGACACGTGGATTTGTTTTACCGAGGTTTGGTTCTCTCAAACCTACTCCCCGTTGAGGAGGCCACAAAGGTCGGGTCTATCTCAACCCTCTCCCTCTCTCAAACGGTCCCTCGGACCGAGTGAGCTTCTCTTCTCAAATCAACCGGGAAAAAAACTTCCCCGCAAGGACCACCACACAATTGGTGTCTCTTGCCTCGGTCACAAATGAGTTTTGATCACAAGAACAAATGAGAAAGAAAAGAAGCAATCCAAGCGCAAGAGCTCAAAAGAATACAACAAATCTCTCTCTCTCTCTAATCACTAAAGCCTTGTGTGGAATTGGGAGAGGATTTGATCACTTTGGTGTGTCTTGTATTGAATGCCTAGCTCTTGTAAGGTGTAGAAGTGTGAAAACTTGGATGACTTGAATGTGGGGTGGTTGGGGGTATTTATAGCCCCAACCACCAAACTAGCCGTTGGTGAAGCCTGCTGTCGCATGGCACACCGGACAGTCCGGTGTACACCGGACACTGTCCCATGCGCCAGCCACGTCACCCGGCCGTTAGGGTTCGACCGTTGGAGCTCTGACTGGTGGGGTCGCCTGGCTGTCCGGTGGTGCACCGGACAGGTACTGTAGACTGTCCGGTGCACCGTCACGCGCGTGCCTGACTTCTGCGCGCTCTGGCACGCATTTAATGCCTCTGCATGTGACCGTTCGTGCCGAAGTAGCCGTTGCTCCGCTGTCACACCGGACAGTCCGGTGTACACTGGACATGTCCGGTGAATTATAGCGGAGCGGATTCCCGAAGCTGGCGAGTTCAAAGTTGCTTCTCCTTGGAGCACCGGACACTGTCGGTGTACACCGGACAGTCCGGTGAATTATAGTGGAGCGCCTCTGAGTTTTCCCGAAGGTGATGAGTTTAGCTTCAAGTCCCCTGGTGCACCGGACACTGTCCGGTGCGCTAGACCAGGGTGCCTTCGGTTGTCCCTTTGCTCTCTTTTATTGAACCCATTCTTGGTCTTTTTATTGGCTTGTTGTGAACCTTTGGCACCTGTAGAACTTATAAACTAGAGCAAACTAGTTAGTCCAATTATTTGTGTTGGGCAATTCAACCACCAAAATCAGTTTAGGAAATTGGTGTAAGCCTAATTCCCTTTCAGAGAGCATTCCAGGAAGGCAATTCTTGCCTTCTGTCGCCTGGCGCACCGGACAGTCTGGTGCACCACCGGACACTGTCCGGTGCGGATCTCTTTCCTTATTTGGCGAAGCCGACCGTTGCAGATTCAGAGCCGTTGGCGCACCGGACACTGTCCGGTGCACACCGGACAGTCCGGTGCCCCCTTGTGACCGTTGGCTCGGCCACGCGTCACGCGCGGAATCCTCGGCCGACCGTTGGCCCGGCTGACCGTTGGCTCACCGGACAGTCCGGTGCCTCACCGGATAGTCCGGTGAATTATAGTCGTACGCCGTTAATCACTTCCCGAGAGTGACGACTTCGCCTGTGAATGGCTCACCGGACAGTCCGGTGCACCACCGGACAGTCCGGTGATTTATATCCGTACACCGCCGTCGAAGTCCTGAGAACAACCAGTCCGCCCGAGCCAGCCTGGCGCACCAGACACTGTCCGGTGCACCACCGGACACTGTCCGGTGCACCCAGACTGAGCTGACTTGGGCTGAAATAAGCTATCTCCTTTCCAAAGAGATTTTTCCTATTTCCAGCACTTAGACACAATACATTAGCTTTCAAAACAATGTACTAAGTGTAGAAACATACCTTTAATCTTGATTTGCACTTAGTCCATCACTTGTCATAGATTCACACCTAAGCACTTGTGTTGGACACTAAATCACCAAAATACTTAGAAATGGCCCAAGGGCACATTTCCCTTTCAAATATAGCCTAATCAAATATTGGAGAAGACATGTAAATGATATTAAATGTAGTCTCAAAGATACCAATTGAAAGTCAATGGCAGGCGTGGTGAGACATGAGAGTTCTTGGAGATTTTGCAGTGGAAGATTGTTGTCTTTCTCCGGGGACTTCATTTTTCTTACAATGAGACTACTACATGAAATAGACTTAAAAAAAATATTAGTCTCAAAGTCTTAGATTATAGAGTAATCTCCCCCTGAAAGTGTGCATACAAGTTTTGGAATACTTGTAGGAGATATGCACTTTGATTTGATATCAAGAGAGGCAGATTATCCATAATCTGAGCTTTGGCACATATAAGTTTAAATGATACTAATTGTAGGATATAAGCTTTTGAATCATTAGTGTCATTTACTTAGGGATGTTAAATAAGCTATGTGTCATGCTTAATTAAACATTTTAAACCATGTATGTTTGCTCAAAAATATGAATTGAGAACGAGCAAACCTACCATGTGATTTACCTAGTATGCATGCATTGTTAATCTAAGGTAAGTACCAAGTGAAATACTAGGCATGAAAGGTAAAACTAGATACAAGAAAATAGATACGCATATCTAAAAATAAGGAATATAATAAATCTAGTTACCTTAGTCATGGGTGGGGAAATTTGGGTCCAAAATTTTAATTAACCTACTTGGCAATAAACTTGATCCAATTTGATGTATCCCATGATATACATCCCAACATTGCCAAGTCTCCAAATTTCTCGTTACCTTCGGTCCACTCACTTCCCTTTCGGGATCCAAACCTTTTTGGTGCTTTTCATGGTTGAAATTATTTCCTTTGGCACCTAGATGCGTTTGGCCCCCTTTCCTTTGTTGGCTTGCTTGTTGGCCTTGATTGCTATCACCTTTTCATTCTTTTTCTTCTTGATCAAATATGGTGTAGCAGCCTTTTTGTCCACCTTTTTTATGTAGATGTTGGAGATTTTGCTTGATGGCTTTTGCTTGTGTTTATGCCTTTGCTTATACCCGGTCATCGCCTTGCATTGGAAAGACTTATGGCCTTCCATGTGGCATAGCCTACAAATCACAGTTTCTCCCTCCATAGGCTTGTTCACTCCCGCAGTGGTGTTATCCTGTGGAGGTCGGATTTGTTTGGCTTTGCCTTTCTTATCATACAAAGCCTTGCCAAGGCGAGCCACTTCTTGCTTTAATTGTTCATTTTCCTTTGCAACCCCATCCGAACATGTTTCTACAACAATATTCTCAACAAGAACTTGGTTGCAGGGGTTAGAATCATCAATTAAATCAAAGCAAGAAGTAGAAGCATCTTTCTTAATAATTTCAGTTATTTCAACTAAAGATGCTGCTGGGGTGCTACCAATGTTTTCTAGCTTAGTAGTTAGCTTATTATTGTGTATGCTAAGAATTTCCATTTTCTCTAGCAATTTTTCAATAGCTTCTTGGGAGCTAGCTAACTTAGCCTTAAGTTTTTTATTCTTTTTAATAAGGCCATCATCGGTAGCAGTGGATGGAACACTAGACTCTAATAGCTCAATTTTAGTTGATAGATCACTATTTAAGTTTGCAAAAGTACCAAATTTTTCTAGCAAACCTTTATAATCATTTTGAGAACTTATCAACTTATTTTTCAATGTTTTAAGTTGATCTTTTTGCTTAGTACAAACATCCTGGAAAAATTTAACGGCTTCCGCAAGTTCATCTACGGAGGGCTTTCCCTCACCTTCATCATCACTACTACTATCATCACTAGAGGATGGAATGCTCATTTTACCTCTTGCCATAAGGCATTTGTGTGATGACCGTGATGAGCGTGATGAGGACCGGTGGCTACGCGTCCTTGGAGGTTCATCTTCACTTGAAGAATCATCCCAAGTTCTAACACTTGTTAACGCCTTGCCTTTGCTCCTCCCCTTTTTGGGTTCGACCATATTTGGATAGTTGTCCCTGAAGTGGACCTCCTCCCCACATGCGAAGCATCCTCTCTTCCTTTGCTTTTTCCTGTCAATGTTAAAGAGAAGATCTTCGACCTGCAGGGGCACACCCATTAGGTTAATCTTGTGGATCATCCCCATTACCTTTCCGACGCGTCGGATTGTTTCTTCGTCTTCGGAGGATGATGTGCATGGTTGATTATCTTCATCATTATCACTTTCTTCTTCTTCCTCTTCTTCACTTGAGGAACTTGGAGTGGGAGCCTTCTTTTTGCCCTTCCTTTCATCACATGCAAAAGCATATGGCCTTGAGAAAGTTGGCTCCTCTCCCCGACACATTTTTCGCGACATCTCAAAAGCCGCGATTTTCCCAATCACAATGGTCGGGGTCATGGTACTCAAGTCCTCCATGTTGTGAAGGATGGTGATGATGCTCCCATATCTTTGTTGTGGTAGCAGGGAGATAATCTTCCTCACAATGTCCGCATCACCTAGCTTATTAATGCCAATAGAGTTGAGCTCATTGATAATTAGATTCAAACGAGAATACATGTCTCTAACAAGCTCATCATCTTTCATAGCAAAAGAATTAAACTCATTTAAGACTAGGCAATGTTTTCACTCACAGACATTGGATGTGCCGTCATGGAGCTCGTGCAATTTTAGCCAAATCTCATTAGCATTTTTCAAGGTAAATACTTGATTAAAAATATCCATGCTAAGAGATTCATACAAGCAAATTTTGGCTCTAGCATTTAAATGAATTTCTTTTTCCTCACTCGTGGTGGGTTTCTCAGGATTCTTAGGGGGTTTCAACCCGTCATGAGTGACTCTCCAAACGCCTAGATCAACGGCCTCAAGGTAACAAGCCATTCTAGCACTATAATATGGGAAGTTAGTGTCGTCGAAATGTGGTGGCCTATAGGTATCCATCCCTACCGCTAAAAAGCGTCGGCTCTTTTAGTGGTGAAAGCTAAAATGCTTCAAATGAGCCAAACCAGGCTTTGATACCACTTATAGGAAACAGGTGACGCCTAAGAGGGGGGGGGCGAATTAGGATTTCTAAAACTTTCACTAAACTAGGCCACAAATAAACCTCTAGAGCAAAACCTATGCAAATAATCAAATTAGAATGTGCAAACTAGGTTTTATCTAAGTGTTGCTATCTCTATCGCAATTGCTAAGTTTCAATCTATACTATATAAGCATAAAGACAAGATTGAAACATAAATGCTTAATGTAAATGCGGAAGTTAAAGAGCGAGGTAGAGATGCAAACTCTCGTGGATGACGCTGGTATTTTTACCGAGGTATCCGAAACCGCGCAAGGTCCCGACTAATCCTCGTTAGTGCCCCTATGCAAAGGGAAGCCCAAGCGAGGGCCAAGCACCTTGGTCGAGTAACTCCGTAGAGAGCCGCGGGCCTTCTCCACGCGCAAGTGGTGCTCCGCTTCCGACTCCTCTCGGATGCTCCCCGCCGTCTCCACTATCGAGCTTCCAGCCGAAACGTCGCGGGCCTCGTTCCCTCCGGTACACGGTAGCGGCCGTGACACAAACATGGTTGTCACGGTCTCGTAAGACTCTCGCCCCACTCGGTACAATTACAATGGCTCGAGCAAGAGCCGAGAGGTTGTGTGGTTTTACAAAACTCACTCAACTAACTAGGGTTCACCTAGAGCAAGCGCTAATGCAGTCTAACTAACCTAAGCACTTCGCAAAGCACCTACGCTAATCACCGAGTGATTCTATTAAGCACTTGGGTGTTTGAGCACTTGGAAATGTCTACAATATGTCTTGGTATGTTGCTTGGGCTCCCACACCTGGAAATGGTCGGTTGGGGGTGTATTTATAGCCCCCAACATAATTGTAGCTGTTGGAGGAAAGCTGTTGCTTTCTGCGGGTGCACCGGACAGTCTGGTGGTGCACCGGACAGTCTGGTGGTGCACCCGATAGCGTACTGTTCCTTGTCCGGTGCGCCTAGCCGTTGGTCTATCCGAGCAGGTGACCGTTGGCGCGCAGACCTTTTCACACTGGACAGTCCGGACTTTACACCGGACAGTCCGGTGGTCTTCCCTCTGGGTGCCACCTGGAACTAGCCGTTAGAGCTTTGGTTCCTGGTGCACCGGACAGTCCGATGTGTGGACACCGGACAGTCCGGTGCTCCACGCACAGACAGTCCGCAGGCAACACACATCTTCATTCTTGGACTTTTCTTAGATCTTCTTAATGTCTTCTTTCGAGGTGTTGCTTTCCTCAATTCCTTAGTCTAAGTAACTCCAGCATCCTGTGAACTACAAACACAAACACTAGGAAACTTATTAGTTCACAGATTGTGTTAATCATCAAACACCAAAATTCAATTAGCCAAATGGCCCGGGGTCCATTTTCCTTACACCGCCGACACTAAGACACACCATAGGATCTCTCCTCTCCGACGGAGTCCCTCCCAAGAGATGAGATCTAGGCCTGCTGTGAAGAAGACCCTCTGCTCTATTACGGACCGTCCGAGCCCCAAGCGTGGACCGTTCGGACGTACGCAGAGGAGGAGCCGCTCCTGTGCTAGATCGTGGACCGTCCGATCTCTAGCCGCAGATCGTCCACGCCTCCACAGAGAGCACCGCCAGAAAGCCCGTTCCAGTGTTCCTTCAACCGGTTACCTTCAACCGGTATGGATGCCTTAACAAAATATAACAGTGAGTAGAGCGAATAGGTTTTTTTAGCTTCCAACTCCTAATACAAATGAAGAAGTGATTATCTACTGCTCGCCACCTGAATTAGTTA
This sequence comes from Zea luxurians, assembly GCA_029449295.1. NCBI lineage: Eukaryota > Viridiplantae > Streptophyta > Magnoliopsida > Poales > Poaceae > Zea > Zea luxurians. The sequence continues at coordinate 6,727,489 of JAOPSE010000109.1, forward strand.
TCATTTTAAATATTTAGCTGCTTAGAAATAGCTTTGTTGGGAGAAGCTAAAAGTTGAAGACATCCCCCCTTGACCAACAGTTGAGAGTGGAAACCCCACGGACAACCAGTGAGGCCTAGTTTGGATACTCTGGGATTAGAGTGTTTTGGAGAGATTGAAGAGGGTGTAAATCCCTAATAGATCAAATACTCTCTCAATACATCTCTATCCATTCTAATCTCACTTATTACTAGAGTATCCAAACTAGGCCTGAGTTGGTGGTGATCATATAAAACTTCCTGCCTGTTCGACCATCCGCACGGGATCCATACTCCCGCCGTCCCACCCACAGTAGCCCCGTTTCGTTGACTCCGTTCCGGCACCGCAGCGGCGTCGTCCATGCCCATCGGGCTGGCTGGCTCGCTCGCAGCGCCAGTCGCATCGCAAACCCACACCATCCCCTGCCTGCGTCTTTGGCGCCGCTAATCCAAGCTCTGGCTCCTAAACCCACGCCCGCTTAAACAAAAGCCAAAACACGAGCGAGAAGCTAAACCCACGCCCACGCTCCCCTTCCCCACCCTTACAAATCCAATAAAAAAACAACATCCCGTTCGATTCCACCCCCACCCCTATCCCACCACCCGTGCCTCGTCGTATCGCCGTTCTACGCAACCGCAGCGAAAAGGAGCCCCAGGCGATAAAAAAGAAAAAGGGCGAGGCCGTCGAAAAGGGTAGCGCAGCCGCAGAGTGGGTGAAAGGTGGGGGGACGATTCGGAGAGATCGAGAAAGAGGAGAGAGAGAGGGCCGGGGGCGGGGCCGGCGGAAGCGGAGCCTGCGCCCGCCGGACCGAATCCTCGCCGGATCGCCCGGCCTGCCGGGGCGGCGCTGCGGACGGCCTGATCCGGCTGGAATGGCGGCGGGCCGACGAGGGATCTAGCGGAGGTGGGTGTCGCGCGGCAATGGCTGCGGCGGAGGCGCGGCGCCGGTCAGCGGTCTGGGCCCTGCTGCCGCTGCTGCTGCGGCTGCTCCACCCGGCCGCGCTCGTGCTGGCCAACACCGAAGGTGCGGCGGTGCGCCCGTCTTGCTCTCCTCGCTTAGTCGCTTTGCTTGCCTTGCTCTTGCTCCCTCCTCCCGTCTGCCGCTGGGGGTTTCCGGGAGCTCTGCCTGCTCCCACGGGTGGGTTGGTTTAGCACACGATGCACGCGGCAAGTGCCGTTCCCGAGGGGTTTGGCTGGGCGCCATTCCTGGCCCTCGCGGAGCAGAAACGTTTCTGCGTTTGGCCAAACAAATTCGAGTTTACTTCTGCTCTGCCGCGGATTCGGGTGTCTGGCAAGTGGCCGTGCCGAACAGATTCTCGTCCTTCTCCTCGCTGCAAATTTCGTGCTCTCCGAGACCAAAACTTAGGGAGTTTAGTGTCTTGGCATGATTTTATTGGATTCCTCCTACCCTCCCTGAATTCATCTGACTTTGGGGCGTTCATGCCGCCCCCGTTTCAGCCGTCGTTCCTGCTGCGGCCCTGTGCGTCCTGGTGTGATGCCCTACCGTCCGTGGCTTCGTAATACTGTTCCATTAAATTGCTTCGCTAGATTCTGCTTGATGTTCGCTGCGCGCTGGTTTGTTCGGGCAACGCTAGCACAGTCGCCTTACCGGTCGTTAGGCTTGATTTGGACGTCTCCTGACGTGGTTTTGTTGTCTCTGGATATACTTCTGTTTCTAGTTGGTGGCCGGGCAATTCTCAGGGAGGGCCTCGGTGTCTGTGTTTGGTTATGCTACTCAGAGTGATTTTTTTCCATCCTCCTAGTCATATGATTTGCTTGTTTGGGGGGGAAGGGATGAGCAGCGGTTTATGGTTGGTTTTCTGTTTCTGGTTCTTGGGATGGGATTGGCTAGGAGTTAGGACTTTGCATGACTTGCTTGTGTTGCTTGCTTGTTTTGGGTGCCGTTAGGCTCACGCTGATGACTCGCTTGTGTTGCTTGCTTGTTTTGGGGGGTGCCGTTGTGCTGTATTTTGTTTGTTTGGAGCAAAGTGTTTTGTCGTAGGATGGACAGTTGTCCTGTTGCGTTTTTGCTTTGATGCTTCTACTAATTTGAGGGAAACTGTTTAAATTCTGAGTTGTAGAGCTGAAGCTCTTTCTTCCTTGATGCATTAGCCCATTAGCTACAAATACTAGTGGAGTGGATTTCGACATTATCATTTTCATTTGTATTTGATGATGTTTTTTTTAAGTTATGGCTACCTAACAAACAAAGTACCAGGGAAACTTTTTATTTAAGGATATTATCTAGGGATACAAATTTTTTGATTGACGCACTCCTTTGTTTGCGGGTGACATTTCTGACAAAAGAAGTCTGTATTTTTCATTCTGCTATTGACAGGTGATGCCTTGCATAGCTTGAGGACTAACTTAAATGATCCTAATAATGTTCTACAAAGTTGGGATCCCACTCTGGTCAACCCCTGCACTTGGTTTCATGTCACCTGCAATAATGACAACAGTGTTATCAGAGTGTAGGTTCACCTTTTCCTCCACTATATTTCATCAGTGAGTTGCACTTATTCTGTGTTTCCTACTGAAAGTTTTTCCTCATTTGCAGTGATCTTGGAAATGCTGCACTCTCAGGAACTTTGGTTCCGCAACTTGGCCAGCTCAAAAACCTGCAGTACCTGTAAGTTCTCTTCCTTTGCTGTGTTTTGTAATCCCATACTGATTTTGCATGTGGAGGAAGAGTATATTAGCTTTCTAGGTGAAAACTTTTCAGGCATGATTGTTCATATAAGAAATATCCTGTTCAGAATACTTATTACATAGATGAAAATAAGGTTATGCGGCTACATTGTCTAAATATCGTTTGTTGCTCTGGCGTGGCATAATACACAGTACATCTTCCTCTCAAAATAAGTGACTGGCATATTCTGTCTTAAATGTCGAGCCTATCCTATATAAAATGACAATGCTGTTGGCACTATTAACTGGGTGACATCACAGTAACATTCACTGCCTTTGTTAATCACTAATGACCTCAACCATTTACTGTGGCATGCCATAGCTTGGTTTAAAATTAGTCACTGCCTTCATATTGTGTTTTTTATACAGGGAGCTCTACAGTAATAATATCAGTGGAACTATACCTAGTGAACTTGGGAATCTTACAAACTTGGTCAGTTTGGATTTGTACTTGAACAACTTCACTGGTCCCATACCAGATTCATTGGGGAAGCTATTGAAGCTGCGGTTCTTGTAAGATATTCACATTGATTTTCCCTACTATTTACTGTAGAGTAAAACCTGTTAAGAATAGGGATGTTTTGGCTTACGCACACTGAATCTATCTCAGTTATTGTTGGTTGCTTCATCTCATCTATATGTGTTGACCAAGGGAGATCTTCTATTACATTGAGATTTCACTAGGCCACATACATGATAGCTGGTTTGTTAAAGTTGTGTTTTTTTACTCATGAATGCAGCTACTCTGTGAAATAAAAGGTTAAGAATGTAGCTGCATAGCCTCATTGGGCCCATACTCCCATTGGAAGTTAGATTTTCCAGGATAGAGTTGCTATTCATGGCAGCATTGAGTGATGCCTTGTTTTCGAAAGCGACTCTTGCCATATGTATATATTGTATAGTTAGATTATTTATATCCAGAAATCTGTTTTTGATGTTTTAAGGTGTCTATCCCTATCATGTTGTTAGGTTTTCAACTTATTATAATGTCTAAGTCTTATTTTTTTATGAAATTCTAATTTGACACATCTTTTAACTTTTGTGTGGGGCATAGGCGTCTTAACAACAACAGCCTTTCTGGTTCAATTCCAAAATCATTAACTGCTATCACTGCACTCCAAGTCCTGTAAGTATTTGTTTCTCAGGTTGCATAGTTAGTTCGGTTTTAATTATTAAATGTAACATGGAAATTAAATGTTTCTATGGAATCACAGGGATCTGTCAAATAACAATTTGTCTGGAGAAGTTCCATCAACTGGTTCCTTTTCGTTATTCACCCCTATCAGGTAAAACTAGAATTTTAGCTGAAATTTTCATTTTTAAGCGATAATGCTTCTGCTATTCACACCTGTCTTCTTTTGCAGTTTTGCGAACAACCCTAACTTATGTGGTCCTGGCACCACAAAACCTTGTCCTGGTGCTCCTCCCTTTTCTCCACCTCCTCCATACAACCCTACAACCCCTGTGCAATCACCAGGTGATTTACTCAGATTGTCCAGTGAAATCATTGAGTTCAATAGGACCTTTCCTACTTTGCTCTTTCATCCAATTGACATCCTAATTGGGATTTGTGTACCTCCAAAACAAGCATAATGCTGTCTAGCTGAAGAGTGATAGGGAATAACTGCACTTGTCCTGAAAATTAAGTTAAAAATAATAATTTGGACTAAGAAGCCAGAGCTGTACAATTTGGTACTATGATTCTGTGCTGCTATTAGGCTGTGTCAGCGATATGTCTGTGTTGTACTGCTGTTAACTTGCTATAATGGGATACTGGTATACTCCCTCCGGTGCAGTAAAAGAAGTCATCCTGCGCGTGATCGAGCGTGCACAAAAAGAAGTCATAGCGCACGTGGGTCTGGGATTTGGACGTTGTTGCCCCTAGTAATTGCACAAAAAAAGATGCATTTAAGAGGAATCGAACTTGAGACCTCCAGTCTAGAATGCCTTGGAGCTGCTGCAGCAACCAATCAAGCTTGATTGTTTTAGTGACGTTAATGCACACATATCCCTATTTAATAGGGGCAAACAGGGAAAACTCTATGATAATTAATCACTCCTTGGTATGCACAATCATGTCCTAAACGACTACCTTTACTGCACTGGAGGGAGTACAACAGGAAGCTACAAGGCCTGTATGCGGCAGGGATGAAAGTGGTAATCCGAACAGTTAGAACAAATTTAATATTTTAAAATAGATATGTATAAAATTTGATGTTGATCTTTTCTTATGTTATCAAGCACATTAGTACAAATATGAATAAAATATTATATAAGTTGTTTTATGTATTATTTGCTCCCTACAATACAAAAAGTTGAAAAAAATACCGAATTTTTTTCCGAATCCATACCGAAGTTTATATCTATTATTTGAGAAAATGTAGGATGAATTTGAGGTTTATCTTTTATGAATCTTAACAAGCTGGATGTTAAAAACAAGAATACAAATTTGTATTGTATATTCTATATCCTATTTATTCGCAATCAAAGAAAAAACTGATTACCGAATAAATATCGTTTCCGACCGTTTTCATCCCTATATGCGGGTATGCAGCACAAGTCAATAACTACCTTCTTTTTTTTGTCCCTACCCTGCATTAGTATGGCAGTAATTAAGGGTATAGAACATATGGCTTTGCTACTGACATCTTATTTTTTGCAGGAAGTAGCTCTTCCAGTACTGGAGCAATTGCTGGTGGAGTGGCTGCTGGTGCAGCCTTGCTATTTGCTATTCCTGCAATTAGTTTTGCCTATTGGCGGCGCAGGAAACCGCAAGAACATTTCTTTGATGTACCTGGTAAGTATTCAACAGTAGGAGAATAACTTAGGGAACAACATTGAATTAACTTAATGTGAGACTTCGAATGTGGCAGCTGAGGAAGATCCAGAGGTGCATCTTGGCCAGCTTAAAAGATTTTCACTACGAGAATTACAAGTTGCAACAGATGGCTTCAGCAATAAGAACATTCTTGGAAGAGGTGGATTTGGCAAAGTCTACAAAGGACGGCTGGCAGATGGATCTTTAGTTGCTGTTAAGAGACTAAAGGAGGAGCGCACGCCTGGTGGAGAATTACAGTTTCAAACAGAAGTTGAGATGATTAGTATGGCTGTACACAGAAATCTATTGCGTCTTCGTGGATTCTGTATGACACCAACAGAAAGGTTGCTTGTGTATCCATACATGGCTAATGGAAGTGTTGCATCACGTTTAAGAGGTATTTTTTAGTATAGTGCTGTTCACATATTTTAATTTGTATCTTTCATGTTACACCTCTCTAACAACAGCATCAAACTCTGAACTTTTTATTACTTTGGTTTTATTTTGTAGACCGACCACCAGCTGAACCTCCGCTAGATTGGCGAACAAGACAAAGGATTGCATTGGGTTCTGCTAGGGGCCTGTCTTATTTACATGATCATTGTGATCCAAAGATTATTCATCGTGATGTCAAAGCTGCAAATATTTTGTTAGATGAAGACTTCGAAGCTGTGGTGGGGGATTTCGGTTTGGCCAAACTAATGGATTACAAGGATACCCATGTAACTACTGCTGTTCGAGGAACAATTGGGCACATTGCACCTGAATACCTTTCAACAGGAAAATCCTCTGAGAAAACTGATGTATTTGGCTATGGAATTACTCTTTTAGAGCTTATTACAGGACAACGTGCCTTCGATCTAGCTCGTCTTGCTAATGATGATGATGTCATGCTTCTTGACTGGGTAGTTAACTGTGCCATTTCCTCTGTTCAAATTGTACCCCCAAGTGTTCATGCCTTTTTTTGTGGCTTCCGTACTGTGCAGGGGCTGGTGCTCACCTTTTCCTATGCAATTGTTAGAAATTTGCTGATCATTTCATCCAATGACAAATAGAGCTTTGATATTAATGTCTAAAAATAAATATTTTAACTGAATTGATATTGTGACAGGCTGATAACTAAACATGTAGAGTGACATGCTCGTGTCTCTGAAAGTTCTTATATTTGTTAGAATATTGCTTTAGCCTGTTAGGATTTATTTCATTGCATTCTTTTGACATGACATGATTTTGCTAGCAAATTAATACCATGTTCAATTGCTTTATGTAGGTCAAGGGGTTGCTCAAGGAGAAGAAACTGGAGAGTCTGGTCGACGAAGATCTAGACCACAACTACATCGATGTTGAGGTGGAATCTCTGATCCAGGTGGCGCTCCTCTGCACGCAGAGCAACCCCATGGAACGTCCTAAGATGTCGGAGGTTGTGAGGATGCTCGAAGGCGATGGTCTTGCCGAGAGGTGGGAGGAGTGGCAGAAGGTAGAAGTGGTACGGCAAGAGGTTGAGCTAGGCCCTCATCGAACCTCGGAATGGATTCTCGACTCCACCGACAACCTCCATGCTGAACAGCTGTCAGGGCCGAGGTGAAGGCAAGCTTGAGATCAGACTCCCACTAATTCTGGTACGGAGGAGTATTTTGCAAGGGCAATAGAGATGTGTATCAATCATCCTAGTAAAAAAATCCACCAATTTGTTAATATACCAGTCAGTGGGTGAAGCGAAGATGGGCAGCCATGGCTTTGGATGTATATTGCTTTGATGTGGTCAGCCATGCCTTTTGAGTTCTTGTATGCCAGGGCAGCAGAGCTGGAGGAGCTTATGTCATGTGCAGTTGCCGCATGCGCCAATGCTGCTGTGTTTGTAAAGGTCGGGGCTGAGGTGCTGCGGCTATCATCTGGGTCCGCGATAAGTTAATTGTACTGATAGTTGATATCTAACTACTATTTTGTGTATCAAATGAAAATGTTGGAACTAAAGGATCGGATGGTATAGGCGTGTCTTATGAACCTGTTCTGGCTGGCGAAGTTAACCAGAAATATGGATTTGCCGCTTCAACTATGTCAGCAGATTTGCGCACTTGGAGATTTGCCACTCCATCGTCTTCAACTGACTCTCTGACTGCGTACTTGAATTATGAATTTATGATAACTCGCTAATTTTTTATAACTAGTTCAATGCACGTGCATTCCAAATGTTTCTTTAGGTTAGGGTCTTTAATTATTTTTAGTTTAAAATTGAGGGTCTTTAATTAATTTTAGTTTAAAATTGAGTAGAAATAGAGTTAGATCGTAATTCGATAATTTGATTCGATTCTTAAATTTTAGGGACAATTGTTTTGCCCCTTAAAATTTGACTTTGTGATTTTAGGTCTTTTTTAAACAAAAAACAAGTTTATCTTTGCTTCTGTTAGATGGAAGTAATGGTGTGAAATAGGACATATAAAGACATTTATTCTTTAGTCGTAATTATGATTTTGCGCTCTTCTTTAGAATCTGTCTGTTTTATAATTATGATTTTACCTTTGTTTTTTTTTAAAAAAGGGGGCAAAACCGTAATTACGATCGAAGAATAATTTTGTCTTTGTATGTTCTATTTCACATCGTTATTGTCATCTAATAGAAGCAGGGACAAACTTATTTTTCGTTTTCAAAAAAGTCGAATTTTGAGAGACAATCACAGTTGCACTTCCATCCAGGAGCAGAAACACAATTGACCTAAATTTTATAGTGTAAAATTTAGAGTTTATTACCATCCTTACGTGCGTTGTGCCGACACACAATCATATTTGATATCCATAAAAAATAAATTTAATATCAAAGCGAACATATTGTCCATATATTAGATATTAAACTTATAAAAATAAATATTACAATTTATCTTAGCCACCAGTTAGAGAAATATGAGTTAAAAAGGAGTCTGATTCCTTTTTTTATAGTTTGTTCGGTCGTTCGTTCTTCTTCAGCTAATGAGGTGACATTATGTGGGAGCCTTATGTGGGTCTTTCTGTTGTATTGGGTTTGAATGATTTCTTATGACCCATCTTTAGTGTAACGACTTAACAACCTATTGGTAAACGAGAATAGGGGGAGAGAAATAGACCTACGCATACACAGACACATGAACGAAATTGTTTTTTTAAAAGAATAGAGAAAACCCGTCTCCAGCAAATCATGCATATGATTGTTGGCCATACATAACACTGTTTGTATGGTAGAGTTTACGGTTTACAAAGTAGATTTTTAAAATAGAGATGGAATAAGAGTTGAGATAAGCTGCTGGAGACGGCTAACCCACCCGAATCTCACAGCATCACAGCGGGCCTCTTGCCTAAGATCACAGTGACAATCGAATCGGGCCGTTCGTTTGTTTGGGCAGCCTTCCGTTGCACGGAAGCGATTTCTCCCCCCAAACCGGCTCTGTTCTGTAACCCCATCAGTCATCACCGCCGCCCGACGGGCTGTGTCCCCACTCCCCACTCCCCAGTGAGCCGCCGTGACCTCCCCGCCGCCCCATGCTCACCCTCCCCGGCACCCTCCACCGCGCGCGCGCTCCTCCTGGCCTCCCTACCCGCCGCCACCTCTCCCGCCTCCTGGACCGTTACGGCTTCGTGGCCCCGGACTCCCTCACCCCGGCCCCGCGAGAACCTCGCAGCGACACCGCCGACTCCGCCGCCGCCGCCGCGAAGAAGCGCCGCGCGAAGAAGCCGCCCTACCGTCCTCCGTCCTCGCTGGACCGTGGCGGCCGCCCGCCCGCGCACTCTGACCTCCCCTTCGACTTCCGCTTCAGCTACACCGAGAGCACCCCGGCCTCCAAGCCCATCGGGCTGCGCGAGCCCAGGTACTCCCCGTTCGGGCCAGGGCGGCTCGACCGGCCCTGGACGGGGCTCTGCGCGCCCGCCGTCGACGCTACCCTGAGGGACGTCGAGGCAGAGGACCCCCTTCCCAACACCGAGAGGGGGCTTGAGGAGGCGCGCCGGCGAGAGCGGGAGCGCGTGCTCGGAGAGCCTCTCACCCCCGCGGAGCGTGCGTTCTTGGTCGACAGGTGCCAGAAGAACCGCACCAAGCGTCAGATCAACCTTGGTAGGATTTTGCTCGGCTTCGGCGCGAAGCAAAGGATGCATTTCAAACTGTCGTGATGAATGATGTTTGTCAATTTCTCTAGGGAGAGATGGGTTTACCCACAACATGCTAAGCGACGTTCACAACAACTGGAAGACCTGCGAGGCCGTCAGGATAAAATGCCTCGGCGTGCCAACGGTCGATATGCAAAACGTGTGCCATCAGCTTGAGGTATAGCACTGGTTGTAACATTTTAAGGAGTTATGGTTGTCGATATGCAAACCATTTTTGGAGTTATGGTTTGATGTCACTGGTTGCAACATTTGGTTTTTGAGGACAAGCATAACTATGTCTACTTCTTGTCCAGGATAAAACTGGTGGCCTGATCATCCACCGGCATGGTAGCCTGTTGATACTGTACAGGGGTAGGCACTATAATCCAAAGAAAAGACCTGTTGTTCCGTTGATGCTGTGGAAGCCTGCTGAACCTGTTTACCCGAGGCTAATCAAAACGACAATAGAAGGGCTCACAGTTGAGGAGACAAAGCAAATGAGGAAGAAGGGCCTACATGTTCCTGTTTTGACAAAACTTGGTATTTTTTTCCTCCCCTTCTCCACCTATATGTATTGTAAGGAATAAGTGTGTGAAACAACCATTCTATCTCGCAGCCAAGAATGGATATTATGCTAGTCTCGTGCCAATGGTCCGGGATGCCTTTTTGACGGATGAGCTGGTTCGAATAGACTGCAAAGGATTGCCAAAAAGTGACTATAAGAAGATTGGAGTTAAGCTCAGGGTGAGTGTATGGCTACCTGTTCAAACTACATATGTGATTTAAAAATCATTTATAACTGAGTATACTCCACACTCTTATTTTGGTTTAGGACCTTGTTCCTTGCATTCTTGTCTCATTTGACAAGGAGCAAATCATTGTTTGGAGGGGAAAGGAAGATGGGAGCCTACAAGATCGAACACAGAAGTCATTCCTTTCATTTATCGACTCAGATGTTGCATCAGTGAAGGATGAGACTGGTGATCAGGAACAAATACCAAGTGATTTGTCATATGATGGGTGTTCTGAGATGAAGTGCCAAATTACAAAAGTAATTTAGGACCTAGACTCTTTTAGGTTGATCTGACATATCCAGAATACACAGTTCACATAGTTGCAAGCTCTACACATCAACAATGGAATTGACAAGTCCTCAATGTAAAAGTTTGTGTATTCTCTAACCATGATAGTTGCATTGTATCACATGTAAGCCATGGTAATTTCTAGAGAAAATTCCACTGCAATTTTGTCCAAGACCTTACTTGCCATGCCATTGTAAATGTTCTAATTCCTTATATTACCACTCGGATGCAATTTCTTACCTTTTCATGCCATTGCTAGTGGCATAGAAGGGTAAAAAAGCTGCATGTTCTAATCTCTTATATATCACTGATGATGACATAGAAGGGTAAAAAAAATGCTTGGCATGGAAGGGATTAAGATATTTGCGATGGTAATTAAGGTAGTGAGCAAAATTGCAGAAATTGCCTCTAATTTCTAAGCCTTATCTATCCACCACTTTTTTGTGCAATTTAATTCTTTCCCTATCCGTAGATTAACCAAAGTTGCTTTGGACTGATTGAGCAGACACTTGACCTGACATGATTGTAATTTGAGGCTCGGGACATATTTTAACAATAGCATCTAGGCCTCTAATTGAGTTTCATTGATTTACGACAATAGAAGAATATTGTGACTAACATGTGTTCTATAGAAATGATGTAAGTTTGGTCACGATAATAGAAAATATGTGGGCTCATATGGTATATGTGTTCTTATTGACAGAATCAAATGATGGTTTTCGAAGGATGAGTAAGAAGGTTAAGGAGCTAGTTCGAAGTATCCATATAGTCGTTGGATACTCATACTAGTGATAGGATTTTGTTGCAATATGCGGAGAAAGGCACCCCTCGGCTCTCGCTATATTCCAAACGTAGGGCCCGCGTATTTTTTTTAATACACATGAGAGCTTCATATTAATTAAGAGATATTAACGGGGCGTTTGGATTCCTTCATTTCAGAGGAATTGGAATTCACTCAATAAAGTAACTTATTTAGTTTGGAATTTAACATTCCACCACTTTCCAAAGTTCAGATATAAGCATATCTCAAATTCATGCGGTGGAGGATGAGAAATAATTTTATGTATTAGTAGAATTTGTTTCTACTCTGTAACTTACATGACACCCTTCGTCTCACTCCTCTATAGTAAAAATGTAACACATAAATATCTCTGACATCTTGCTAATAATAGTATACAAATATATTTTGCATAAAACCGAATTAGCTTAATTGATAAATGTCTAAATTACTATTATTAGAATAGAATTCAATTCCAATGATCCAAACGGGGCGGGGTGTTTAGAATGACTCCATGTTCCAGTTTTAGTGTAGAGCTATAATTTATAATATCAATTTAAATAGTTCTTAAAATATTTGTAATCTAAATAATAAACAAAACGACTTATCTAAATGTATTTTAAAGGTTAATAGCTTTAGCTCTACGATTTTGTGGAGCACCTAATGACTTGCTCTACCAACTTCACTAAATTTACTGGAGCTGAAGCTGTCCCAAATGTACAAGTACAAATATACTTGAAAAACAAAATGCAACCCACCACACAACACAACTCTCAACACCAGCCTAAAAAACAATACACAATCCTAAGCCCAGACCCGTGTCTTGTAGGACCTTTCCTAGTCTGTTCGCTTCGGATTAAATACGGATGTTTGGATTGCTACGACTGTAATTTGTAGAGATAAAAATATTGTAAAAGCAGTAGAAGCCAATATAAATTAACGTCAAACGAACAAAGTAGCTGGAGAAACTTTCATTGTGGAGAAACTTCCAGCCCTTCGTGACAGAGCTCTAAAGGTGTTTGGTTTGATAAATCACTCCATCAAATATAAGGTTGATGTATCATAAGTTTATTTCTCAAATTTGGTGGGATAACTCTATTCCTCGTGTTACTACTAACTAACGATAAGAAATAAGGTGGTGATGGATCAACTTATTCCATTTCACAAACCAAATAAGAAAAAGAGAAATAAGAAGATGTGGACTAGCTTATTCCTCAAACAAACACTCTATAAGTTTTCACTTCAAACCCGCACTTCAAATGTAGCGCATATCTGCTCAGCAACAATAACTAAGGCATCAATTGTATTTAAGATCTTGGAGGAAATCAGGAAACCATATGAGTTACCTTTTTTAAGTAAATTGGTGATTACCTTCTATAGACTCTTATTGCCAGCCAAGACATGTTTGGTTCTATGCGACTAAACTTTAGTTTTTTTAGTCCATAAATTACCAAAAATAGGACTAAAGGGAGGGGAGGAAATCTGATTTACCCTTTTTAGTCCTTATATTTAATAATTTAGGAACTAAAATAGACTAAAAGGGAGATACTAAAGTTTAGTTCTATGGAATCCAACAAACCCTCAGTTTATTTTCCCTCCACCCACTCACTAAAAGGGAGAGACTAAAGTTTAGTTCTATGGAATCCAACAACCCCTCAGTTTATTTTTCCTCCACCCACTCACTTCCAGCACCAGATGAGGTAATAAGTAGCAAAAACAGTTGAACTCCAAAGTGGAAACATGGGGAAATCGTCCTTGATCATCGAAGTGTTTGCATGTTTGAGAGCAAGGAGAGATTAGAGGGCATTGATGGCTGATTTGGTGAACAAGGTTTTGAAGGAGATGTATGGAGGAGAAATTTCCTTACTATTTAGAAATGAATAGGGAGTAGATTCCTCTCCATGGACTCCTTTTCGATTCTCCGGTTACCAAACCAGTCCTGAAGGGACTAAAATCTCCTTACTTGCTCCTAGGCAAGCTCCGAAACTAAGTTTAAGGGCTAGTTTGGTGGCTCAATTTTTCCAAGGGTTTTTATTTTTTCAAAACAAATTAGTTCATTTTCTCTTGGGAAAATAAGAACCCTTTAGAAAAAATAGAGTTACCAAACTAGCCCTAACTTTATTATTTGTCAGTGAAAAGAAAAGTTTGCATTTCATCAGAAAAGGCCAGGCTAAGTTTTGAGCAAAAGGCAACAACATCGGTACTGAATAAATGGTTCTCGCAAAACTAGTTTTTTGTCAGGGTTCAGGGGTGAGGAGTATAGATGTTTCATTTGACACTGAAGCTTGATGTCCTTATTTTGGGCCCTAACTTTATTATTTGTCAGTGAAAAGAAAAGTTTTGCATTTCATCAGAAAAGGCCAGGCCAAGTTTTGAGCAAAAGGCAACAACATCGGTACTGAATAAATGGTTCTCGCAAAACTAGTTTTTTTTGTTAGGGTTCAGGGGTGAGGAGTATAGATGTTTCATTTGACACTGAAGCTTGATGTCCTTATTTTGGGCCCTAACTTTATTATTTGTCAGCGAAAAGAAAAGTTTTGCATTTCATCAGAAAAGGCCAAGCCAAGTTTTGAGCAAAAGGCAACAACATCGGTACTGAATAAATGGTTCTCACAAAACTAGTTTTTTTGTCAGGGTTCAGTGGTGAGGAGTATAGATGTTTCATTTGACACTGAAGCTTGATGTCCTTATTTTGGGCCTGGTTAGTACTAACAACGGTCAATAACTCAGTCTTACTCAATTGAACCGAGCTCAGATATGGGAGAGAACAAACAGGATAAGACCAACATGGATTGTATCTATCCGACAGAATGATTCCTCGAGTACTCATTGCCATCTCTAATTAGAGGGCATTGAGGGCTGATTTGGTGAATATGGTTTTGAAGGGGATCCATGAAGAAGGAATTTCCTTGTTATTTAAAAATGAATAGGAATAAGATTCCTTCCCCATGGACCCTTTCAATCCCCTGGTTACCAAACCAGTGCTGAAGGGGATAAAATCTCCTTGCTCCCAGACAAGCTCCAAAACTAAGTTTAAGGACTAGTTTGACAGCCTCATTTTTTCAAGAGAAATTAGTTCATTTTTCTTGGTAAAATAGAATCCTTTAAAAAATAGAGTTGCCAAACGAACCCTAATTTTATTTGTCAATGAAAAGAAAATTTTTGCATTTCATTAGAAAGGGCAGGCCAAGTTTTGAGCAAGGCAGCAACATCGGTACTGAATAAATGGTTCTCGCAAATCTAGATTTTTCATCTGACACCGATGTTTGATGTCTTTGTTTTGGGCATGGTTACTGGTTAGTACTAACAACAGTCAACAACTCAGTATCACTCAATTCAACCGAGCTCAGATATGGGAGGAACAAATAAGATGGGACCAACATGGATTGTATCTCTTACAGAATGATTCCTCCAGTACTCACTTTGGGTGACTGCATTTTCAGGTATATGCAGACAAACATCTCAGGAGATGATGGGCCATTTAAGATGAGATATTAGAGGAAACTGAACTGAAAGGGAATTAGGCTTACACCGAGTTCCTAATAAATTTTGGTGGTTGAATTGCCCAACACAAATATTGGACTAACTAGTTTGCTCTAGGGTATAAGTTATACAGGTGCAAAAGGTTCACACTCAGCCAATAAAAAGATCAAGTTTTGGATTCAACAAAGGAGCAAAGAGGCAACCGAAGGCACCTCTGGCTGGAGGCACCGGACTGTCCGGTGTACACCGGACAGTGTCCGGTGCGCCACCAGAGGACTCCAACGAACTCGCCACCTTCGGGAATTTCTCATGTCGCTTCGCTATAATTCACCGGACTGTCCGGTGTACACCGGACAGTGTCCGGTGCTCCATGGAAGCGCGGCCTCCTCAACTCGCCAGCCTCGGGTTCGCGCATCAGCTGCTCCGCTATAATTCACCGGACATGTCCGGTGTGCACCGGACTGTCCGGTGCAACCTCGGGGCAACGGCTACTTCGCGCCAACGGTCACCTGCAGGCGCATTTAATGCGCGCTCTGCGCGCGCAGACGTCAGGCGTGCCCATACCGGCGCACCGGACAATGAACAGTTGATGTCCGGTGTGCCAGGCGGGCCCAGAAGTCATAAGCTCCAACGGTCAGAATCCAACGGCACTGGTGACGTGGCGGGGGCACCGGACATGTCCGGTGTGCACCGGACTGTCCGGTGCGCCATCGACAGACAGCCTCCACCAACGGTCAAGTTTGGTGGTTGGGGCTATAAATACCCCAACCACCCCACCATTCATTGCATCCAAGTTTTCCAACTTCCAACCACTTACAAGAGCTAGGCATTCAATTCTAGACACACCAAAGAGATCAAATCCTCTCCAATTCCACTCAAGCCTTTAGTGACTAGCGAGAGAGATTTGCCGTGTTCTTTTGAGCTCTTGCGCTTGGATCGCTTTCTTTCTTTCTCACTTGTTCTTGTGATCAAAACTCAATTGTAACCAAGGCAAGAGGCACCAATTGTGTGGTGGCCCTTGCGGGGAAGTTTTGTTCCCGTTTGATTGAGAAGAAGAAAAGCTCACTCGGTCCGAGGGACCGTTTGAGAGAGGGAAGGGTTGAAAGACACCCGGCCTTTGTGGCCTCCTCAACGGGGAGTAGGTTTGAAAGAACCGAACCTCGGTAAAACAAATCCGCGTGTCTCACTTCGTTATTTGCTTGCGATTTGTTTTGCTCCCTCTCTCGCGAACTCAATTATATTTCTAACGCTAACCCGGCTTGTAGTTGTGATTATTTTTGAGATTTTCAGTTTCGCCCTATTCACCCCCCCTCTAGGCGACTTTCAATTGGTATCAGAGCCCGGTGCTTCATTAGAGCCTAACCGCTCGAAGTGATGTCGGGAGATCACACCAAGAGGGAGATGGAGACCGGCGACAACAAGCCCACTACAAGCCAAGGGAGCACTTCATCGGAAGAGTCCCACACCAAGAGAAGGGAGAAGAAGAAAAACTCCTCCAAGCGGAAGGAGAAAAGATCTTCCTCTTCTCACCACAAGGAGAAGAAGGAAAAATCTTCTTCTCACAAGCCGCATCGGAGTGGGGACAAGCACAAGAGGATGAGGAAGGTGGTCTACTACGAGACCGACACTTCATCAACATCCACCTCCGACTCCGATGCACCGTCCGTAACTTCTAAGCGCCAAGAGCGCAGGAAGTTTAGTAAGATCCCCTTAAACTATCCCCGTACATCTAGACATACTCCATTACTTTCCGTTCCATTAGGCAAACCGCCAACTTTTGACGGCGAAGATTATGCTAGGTGGAGTGATTTAATGAAATTTCATCTAACCTCACTCCACAAAAGTATTTGGAATGTTGTTGAGTTTGGAGTACAGGTACCATCAATAGAGGATGAGGATTATGACACGGACGAAGTGGCCCAAATCGAGCACTTCAACTCCCAAGCCGCAACCATTCTCCTTGCCTCTCTAAGCAAGGAGGAATACAACAAAGTGCAAGGGTTGAAGAACGCAAAGGAGATTTGGGACCTACTCAAGACGGCGCACGAAGGTGATGAACTCACCAAGATCACCAAGCGGGAAACGATCGAGGGGGAGCTCGGTCGCTTTCGTCTTCGCCAAGGGGAGGAGCCACAAGACATGTACAATCGGCTCAAGACCTTGGTGAACCAAGTGCGCAACCTCGGGAGCAAAAAATGGGATGACCACGAGGTGGTTAAGGTTATTTTAAGAGCTCTTATTTTCCTTAACCCCACTCAAGTTCAATTAATTCGTGGTAATCCTAGATATCCACTAATGACCCCCGAGGAAGTTATCGGGAATTTTGTGAGCTTTGAATGCATGATTAAGGGCTCAAAGAAGATCAATGAGCTTGACGAACCTTCCACATCCGAGGCGCAACCGGTGGCCTTCAAGGCCACGGAGGAGAAGAAGGAGGAGTCTACACCAAGTAGACAACCAATTGACGCCTCCAAGCTCGACAATGAGGAGATGGCCCTAATCATCAAAAGCTTTCGGCAAATCCTCAAGCAACGGAAGGGGAAGGACTACAAACCCCGTTCCAAGAAGGTTTGCTACAAGTGTGGTAAGCCCGGTCACTTTATTGCAAAATGTCCTATGTCTAGTGACAGTGACAGGGGCGACGACAAGAAGGGCAAGAGGAGAGAAAAGAAGAGGTACCACAAGAAGAAGGGCGGCGATGCCCACGTGTGCCGCGAATGGGACTCCGACGAGAGCTCCACCGACTCATCCTCCGACGAGGACGCCGCCAACATCGCCGTCACCAAAGGCCTTCTCTTCCCCAACGTCGGCCACAAGTGCCTCATGGCAAAGGACGGCAAAAAGAAGGTTTATGCATCCGGGGGCTCAAGTTGGATACTCGACAGCGGGTGCACAAACCACATGACAGGGGAGAAAAAGATGTTCTCCTCTTATGAGAAAAACCAAGATCCCCAACGAGCTATCACATTCGGGGATGGAAATCAAGGTTTGGTCAAAGGTTTGGGTAAAATTGCTATATCACCTGACCATACTATTTCCAATGTTTTTCTTGTAGATTCTTTAGATTACAATTTGCTTTCTGTATCCCAATTATGTCAAATGGGCTACAACTGTCTATTTACTGATGTAGGTGTTACTGTCTTTAGAAGAAGTGATGATTCAATAGCATTTAAGGGAGTGTTAGAGGGTCAGCTATACTTGGTAGATTTTGATAGAGCTGAACTCGACACTTGCTTAATTGCTAAGACTAACTTGGGTTGGCTCTGGCACCGCCGACTAGCCCATGTTGGAATGAAGAATCTTCATAAGCTTCTAAAGGGGGAACACATTTTAGGACTAACAAATGTTCATTTTGAGAAAGACAGGATTTGTAGCGCATGCCAAGCCGGGAAGCAAGTTGGCACTCATCATCCACACAAGAACATCATGACTAGTGACAGGCCACTGGAGCTCCTACACATGGACCTATTCGGTCCGATCGCTTACATAAGCATCGGCGGGAGTAAGTACTGTCTAGTTATTGTGGATGATTATTCTCGCTTCACTTGGGTGTTCTTTTTGCAGGACAAATCTTATACCCAAGAGACCCTAAAAGGATTCTTGAGACGGGCTCAAAATGAGTTCGGCTTAAGGATCAAGAAAATTAGAAGCGACAATGGGACGGAGTTCAAGAACTCTCAAATTGAAGGTTTCCTTGAGGAGGAGGGCATCAAGCATGAGTTCTCTTCTCCCTACACTCCACAACAAAATGGTGTAGTGGAGAGGAAGAATCGAACTCTATTGGACATGGCAAGAACCATGCTTGATGAGTACAAGACACCGGATCGGTTTTGGGCCGAGGCGGTCAACACCGCCTGCTACGCCATCAACCGGTTATATCTTCATCGAATCCTCAAGAAGACATCTTATGAACTCCTAACCGGTAAAAAGCCAAATATTTCATATTTTAGAGTTTTTGGTAGCAAATGTTTTATTCTTGTCAAAAGAGGTAGAAAATCTAAATTTGCTCCTAAAACTGTAGAAGGCTTTTTACTAGGATATGACTCAAACACAAGGGCATATAGAGTCTTTAACAAGTCCTCAGGACTTGTTGAAGTTTCTTGTGACGTTGTGTTTGATGAGACTAACGGCTCTCAAGTAGAGCAAGTTGATCTTGATGATATAGGTGAAGAACAGGCCCCATGCATAGCGCTAAGGAACATGTCCATTGGGGATGTGTGTCCTAAGGAATCCGAAGAGCCTCCACATGCACAAGATCAACCATCCTCCTCCATGCAAGCATCTCCACCAACTCAAATTGAGGATGAGGCTCAAGATGTTGAACAAGAAGAACAAGAAGATGAGCCACCTCAAAATGACGGCAACGATCAAGGGGGAGATGCAAATGATGAAGACCAGGAGGATGAACAACCAAGGCCGCCACACCCAAGAGTCCACCAAGCAATACAACGAGATCACCCCGTCGACACCATCCTCGGCGACATTCATAAGGGGGTAACTACTC
This sequence comes from Zea luxurians, assembly GCA_029449295.1. Lineage (NCBI taxonomy): Eukaryota > Viridiplantae > Streptophyta > Magnoliopsida > Poales > Poaceae > Zea > Zea luxurians. Next base: position 6,746,968 of record JAOPSE010000109.1, read on the forward strand.
GATCTCGTGTTGCACATTTTTGTGAACATTACTCTTTTGTTTCCTCTATTGAGCCACACTGGGTAGAGGAAGCACTTCAAGATGCGGATTGGGTGATGGCGATGCAAGAGGAGCTCAACAATTTCACAAGGAACGAGGTATGGCACTTAGTTCCACGTCCTAACCAAAATGTTGTAGGAACCAAGTGGGTCTTCCGCAACAAGCAAGACGAGCATGGTGTGGTGACAAGGAACAAAGCTCGACTCGTGGCCAAGGGTTATTCACAAGTCGAAGGTTTGGATTTTGGTGAAACCTATGCACCCGTAGCTAGGCTTGAGTCAATTCGCATATTATTGGCCTATGCTACTTACCATGGCTTCAAGCTTTATCAAATGGACGTGAAGAGTGCCTTCCCCAATGGACCAATCAAGGAGGAGGTCTATGTTGAGCAACCTCCCGGCTTTGAAGACAGTAAGTACCCTAACCATGTTTATAGGCTCTCTAAGGCGCTTTATGGGCTCAAGCAAGCCCCAAGAGCATGGTATGAATGCCTTAGAGATTTCCTTATTGCAAATGGCTTCAAAGTCGGCAAAGCCGATCCTACTTTGTTCACCAAAACACTTGATAATGATTTGTTTGTATGCCAAATTTATGTTGATGATATTATATTTGGGTCTACTAACAAATCTACATGTGAGGAATTTAGTAGGATCATGACACAGAAATTCGAGATGTCTATGATGGGGGAGTTGAAATATTTCTTAGGATTTCAAGTCAAGCAACTCCAAGAGGGCACTTTCATTAGCCAAACGAAGTATACTCAAGACATTCTAAGCAAGTTTGGAATGAAGGATGCCAAGCCCATCAAGACTCCCATGGGAACAAATGGGCATCTCGACCTCGACACGGGAGGTAAGTCCGTGGATCAAAAGGTATACCGGTCGATGATTGGTTCATTGCTTTATTTATGTGCATCTCGACCGGACATTATGCTTTCCGTATGCATGTGTGCAAGATTCCAAGCCGACCCTAAGGAATCACACCTTACGGCCGTAAAACGAATCTTGAGATATTTGGCTTATACTCCTAAGTTTGGACTTTGGTACCCTCGGGGATCCACTTTTGATTTAATTGGTTATTCGGATGCCGATTGGGCGGGGTGTAAGATTAATAGAAAGAGCACATCGGGGACTTGCCAGTTCTTGGGAAGATCCTTGGTGTCTTGGGCTTCGAAGAAGCAAAATTCGGTCGCTCTTTCTACCGCCGAAGCCGAGTATATTGCCGCAGGCCATTGTTGCGCGCAATTGCTTTGGATGAGGCAAACCCTGCGGGACTACGGTTACAAATTAACCAAAGTTCCTCTTCTATGTGATAATGAGAGTGCAATCCGCATGGCGGATAATCCCGTTGAGCATAGCCGCACTAAACACATAGCCATTCGGTATCACTTTCTTCGGGATCACCAACAAAAGGGGGATATCGAGATTTCATACATTAACACTAAAGATCAATTAGCCGATATCTTTACCAAGCCACTTGATGAACAATCTTTTACCAGACTTAGGCATGAGCTTAATATTCTAGATTCTAGGAATTTCTTTTGCTAAACTTGCACACATAGCTCACATGTATACCTTTGATCATATCTCTTTTATATATGCTATGACTAATGTGTTTTCAAGTGTATTCCAAACCAAGTCATAGGTATATTGAAAGGGAATTGGAGTCTTCGGCGAAGACAAGGCTTCCACTCCACTCTACTACTCATCCTTCGCCGTCGCTCCGCATCACTCTCCATCTTTGGTATAATCTTCACTCATTTATTTCATGACCAAAGGAGAAGAAAGTACTGATATTGGCTCTAATATTTCCGTTTTTGGCGATTCATGCCAAAGGGGGAGAAAATATGAGCCCAAAGCAAAAGGACCGCACCACCACCCTAATTTTAAAATTGATGATTTTCATTTGGTAAATTTCAAAATTGGTATCTCTTTGTGTTCTAAAGGGGGAGTAAGTAGTATTTTCAAAGTTGATATCTTAAAACCCTCTTGAACACTAAGAGGAGACTTTATTTGAGGGGGAGTTTTGTTTAGTCAAAGAGAAAGCATTTGGAACAAAGGAAGAAAATTTCAAAACTTGAAAATGCCTTGCAAAATCTCAATCATTTACCCTTGACTATCTTGCAAAAGGACTTTGAAAAGAATTTACAAAAGAATTTGCAAAAACAAAACCTTTGGTGCAAATGTGGTCCAATATGTCAAAAATAAAGAAAACTATCCATGCGCATCATGTAAGCATTTATATTGGCTCAATTCCAAGCAACCTTTGCACTTACATTATGCAAACTAGTTCAACTATACACTTCTATATTTGCTTTGGTTTGTGTTGGCATCAATCACCAAAAAGGGGGAGATTGAAAGGGAATTAGGCTTACACCGAGTTCCTAATAAATTTTGGTGGTTGAATTGCCCAACACAAATATTGGACTAACTAGTTTGCTCTAGGGTATAAGTTATACAGGTGCAAAAGGTTCACACTCAGCCAATAAAAAGATCAAGTTTTGGATTCAACAAAGGAGCAAAGAGGCAACCGAAGGCACCTCTGGCTGGAGGCACCGGACTGTCCGGTGTACACCGGACAGTGTCCGGTGCGCCACCAGAGGACTCCAACGAACTCGCCACCTTCGGGAATTTCTCATGTCGCTTCGCTATAATTCACCGGACTGTCCGGTGTACACCGGACAGTGTCCGGTGCTCCATGGAAGCGCGGCCTCCTCAACTCGCCAGCCTCGGGTTCGCGCATCAGCTGCTCCGCTATAATTCACCGGACATGTCCGGTGTGCACCGGACTGTCCGGTGCAACCTCGGGGCAACGGCTACTTCGCGCCAACGGTCACCTGCAGGCGCATTTAATGCGCGCTCTGCGCGCGCAGACGTCAGGCGCGCCCATACCGGCGCACCGGACAATGAACAGTTGATGTCCGGTGTGCACCGGACATCCAGGCGGGCCCAGAAGTCATAAGCTCCAACGGTCAGAATCCAACGGCACTGGTGACGTGGCGGGGGCACCGGACATGTCCGGTGTGCACCGGACTGTCCGGTGCGCCATCGACAGACAGCCTCCACCAACGGTCAAGTTTGGTGGTTGGGGCTATAAATACCCCAACCACCCCACCATTCATTGCATCCAAGTTTTCCAACTTCCAACCACTTACAAGAGCTAGGCATTCAATTCTAGACACACCAAAGAGATCAAATCCTCTCCAATTCCACTCAAGCCTTTAGTGACTAGCGAGAGAGATTTGCCGTGTTCTTTTGAGCTCTTGCGTTTGGATCGCTTTCTTTCTTTCTCACTTGTTCTTGTGATCAAAACTCAATTGTAACCAAGGCAAGAGGCACCAATTGTGTGGTGGCCCTTGCGGGGAAGTTTTGTTCCCGTTTGATTGAGAAGAAGAAAAGCTCACTCGGTCCGAGGGACCGTTTGAGAGAGGGAAGGGTTGAAAGAGACCCGGCCTTTGTGGCCTCCTCAACGGGGAGTAGGTTTGAAAGAACCGAACCTCGGTAAAACAAATCCGCGTGTCTCACTTCGTTATTTGCTTGCGATTTGTTTTGCTCCCTCTCTCGCGGACTCAATTATATTTCTAACGCTAACCCGGCTTGTAGTTGTGATTATTTTTGAGATTTTCAGTTTCGCCCTATTTACCCCCCTCTAGGCGACTTTCATGAACCCCCTTTTACTCCCAATGAGAGTTTGTTTGGTCACATCTGGATAGGAGGTTAAAGGGATTCAATCCCTTTCTATTTAATTTTAACTAGAAAGGACCTTCCAACCCTGTTCGATCCAGACATAACCGAACAAGTTATGAATGGTTCAAGTCCCTCTAATCCTCACTTCAAATGACACATATCAACATCTCTCTTCATGGTGTCGGTAACCACCAAGCTATCGACCGAAGGTCAATCACGTTATTGCAGAATCTGATGGTCGATCGGTTTGCTTTCCTCCAACTCTCACTTTCAGTGCGTGACACTAGCAGCTCAGGATGGAACCGGAAGAACACTGACTAATTGTTGGGAGAGGTGAGAAGCGCATCCTGTGTTGGCTGTGAAGGCGTTGGCTTGCCATGCTGCGCAGCTCACCCAAATTTATAGGCCTCCTTGAGAACGAACGAGAAGGCACCCTTGGGCAGTTCAGGAGAGGAGCAGCATCTGTTTTCTGTTACACCTGCCCTTCATACAGATTATGCCCTGCTCCCTTGTTAAAAAGCTGCAAAAGAATTGGGCCCTGTACTGTGTAGTAGCGTGCTTGTCACATGCAGCTAGCTGCTCTGGCTGGCTTCAGTTAAGTTCACCATGATCTAAAATTTGAGAAATATTTTACTATGTTTTAAAGCTTTTCCCCCCTAAGTGCAACTGTGCAAGGTGATATAGAGATAGGGTTTACACCCACACGAGACGAGTAGAGCTTGATATCTCTCTCATTTGCCATGTCAACTAACACGCTATCTACACGAATTCATTTGCAAGAGGCCAGTCCTAGCATTTAGGATCTTGACAGAAAACTAATGTGGCGGCCTCTCCTATCCAATCTCACACGCGCACACACAAATATATTATATAATATACTTATATATATAAAGTCTTATGAATACAAAATTTAAAAGATATCATTCGATGCATAAAGATGGTTTTTATTGGACGCAATGAAGTTCTTTAATGTTTATAATATGTCAGATACAAATTGTAGTCATAAACACTTACTTGCACCTGACATCAACCTAAGAAGTTTCTTTTTGACATTTTGCGATACAAAGTCATCCATAACACCATTGATATCAATTCCATCTAGTAACTTCTTGTTGATGCATAAAGTCGCCACATGATTTAATCTTTCTTGAGAGTCATTGTTGATCTCAAATAGTTTTTCAATAGTTTTAGTTTAAAAAAGCTTCTTTCGGCGGACCAACAAGTCACATGCATAATAAATAAGATTTGATATGCAATGGATACATTAGGGTAACAATCCACCTACGTCATGCTCGAAAATCTCTATAGTCGACGATACTCCAACGAAAAATATCTTACCTTGGCTTTTTTAACCACTTGGTGACGGGGACTTTAAAACCCTATATAGAATATATCAATGATCAATCATTAGTCCTTGAGATTTAAAAAATATATACACATATATAATACAAGGACTAGTATACTATGCACTATGACACGGTCATTTGATGGACGATGAGAGGCCGAAAGGATTACGTGAATCCCCTGATGTGTGTGATGTAGTGATCACATTGTTCGTAAAGATCGAGGAACTCAATTACGATTTAGTGTCAGACGATCAAGAGTTTTGGAGGCATTTTCGACGTCGACGAGATTAGGGTAGCGAGGCCACTACGATGTCGCTGCGTCGGCGACTCAGTACGTTATCAGTTGTGTTGGAAGTCTGTGATGATTTGTTTTCTTTACGGTTGCGGTAGGCTCATCGATTCGTTCCTTAGTTTTCCAGCAAACTGTAGCTAGCGAACAAACTCTATAGTATACATCATATGTGTTAGTACATACTTGGACCTAGCCCCGGGCATAAAAACCGAAACCGAAGACCGAAACCGAGAAAAACCGAGACCGAAACCGAAAATCCCGAAACCCGAAGCCCAAATACAATTTTTGGGTATGTAATGTGAAATCCCGATCAAATTTCGGATCTTTTCGGGTACCAGATCGCGGTACCCGATTCTCCCGAATACCCGAAATACTTACGGGGTCACTGGGTGCCTGACAGCCTTAGCTATCAATTCTCACGGACCCGGTCCCGGTCCCGATCCCAGCCCAACTCTGACTCCCTCGGGTCTGGGCGTCTGGCCTTGATGAGTCTTGCTTGCCCACAGGCTACAGCGGTACAGCCCAGCCCGACAGCCCCAAGATCATCTCTCCACAAGTCTCAACCGGTCAACCCTAGCTAACACGGGAGCGATAGCGAAGTCTGGCGACGCACCGCCGCCAACTGCAAGCTATGGCTGGCAAGCGGCTGCCACAGCACCACCCCCACGCATCCTAGGCGACCAAGCGGCGACACGGATAAGGCACGGCCAGCAACAACCGACGACCAAGACGACGTGTGAGTCCTTCTCAAACTTCTGCTTCCTGCTTGCTTGCTTGCCTACTTCGTTGTTCGTTCCCTTCTAAAACTAGTAGAGAATGGTCCATATACTTGAATAATTGAATATACACCGTCAATGCACTTGTAAATGGTGATTTTTATTCGATGCAAAAAATAGTATTAGCTTATCTATGGACTTTGGAATTTTTGTGCGTGTGCTACAGCAGTACAGCTATACGGCTATTTTTGTGCGTGTGCTACAACTATATGGCTTTGGTATTTTTATTCGATGCAAAAAATGATAGCCGATCAGGCTGAAAAAAGCTACGTCCAGGAATTTACCCTTTTCAAATATTGGAGCTAGAGTGAAGGGCACACACGTTTTTCAATTGTAGAGGCACACATGCTGTTGTTAAATGTTCTATACTTCTATCAAAAAGCTGTTGTTAACTGCTCTATCAAAAGCTGCTGTTAAATGTTAATAGCCTGAATAGATATGATTGTTCTGTCTAATTATCCTTTTGGGGTTTTTTCATATAGATGGCAGAACCTAATTCGCGCACGGAGATGGAGGTTGAATCACTACCAGTGGGTACTCAGACATCGCGGATTAATCAAAATTCAGAGAGGTTAGTTATTGAACAAGATGTTGTTGAGTTGGACAAGGATGGAGATCTGAGTGGAAGGAAGGCGATGGCACCAAGGTCTGAGATGTGGAAGCACTTCATTAAGATCAAAGATGATAAAAATATTCTTAAGAGTGCTAAGTGCAAATATTGCCATCGTATCATGAAGGCAGATGCAAAGGCAAACGGTACATCTTCCTTAAAGAGACACTTCAATGTATGTAAGCGCAATCCACACAAGTTTAATCAAGATCCAACACAAGGTACTCTACAAGCATTTCAAGGTGAAGCCATTAGCACGTGGAGGTTCGATCAAAATGAACTTAGGGCTGCTTTTGCTGAGATGGTGATAGAAGATGAGCAACCTTTTTGCTTTGGTGAGAAACCAGGATTGAGAAAATTTATGGCCAAAGCTTGCCCACGTTTTCAACTTCCATCTCGAAGAACATGTACTAGAGATGTTGTGCGTTGTTTCTTCCAAGAGAAAGCCAAGCTAAAGAAATTTTTTAAAGATTCTTGTCAAAGGGTTTGCTTAACAACAGATGGTTGGACTTCTCAACAGCTAGATAGCTATATGACAGTGACTGCTAGCTTTATTGATGATAATTGGAGATTTCATAAGAAAGTTATTGGCTTTTTCATGGTGAAGGGGCACAAAGGTGATGACATTGGAAAAAATGTGATGAGATGCATGGCTGAATGGGGAATAGAGAGAGTAATGACTGTAACAGTCGACAATGCAAGTGCCAATGACACTGGTATTGGTTATTTGAGGAGGCATTTGAGCGGAAATAATATAGCTAATGGCAAGTACTTGCATATGAGGTGTGCAGCACACATTGTTAATCTCATTGTGCATGATGGCCTAAAAGAAGTCGACCTCTCTGTGAAGCGTGTTAGAGCTGCTGTTAGATATATTAGAAATGGTGGTTCGAGAATAGTGAAATTTAAGGAAATTGTAGAGGAAGAGAAGTTGACCAACAAGCCATTTTTGAAGCTTGATGTCCCAACAAGATGGAACTCCACATTTCTAATGCTTAAAGCTGCGCTTGTTTATGAGAAAGTTTTCACTAGGTTGGCTGATGAAGACATGAGTTATGTTATTGATCTATCAGAAGGAAGAGATGGATTTGGTCATCCGGATGAATTAGATTGGCAAAATGCCAAGAAGATGGCAGATTTTCTAGAGCACTTCCATGATCTTACTGTTCGTATTTCTACTACACTTCAGATCACGTCCCATACATTCTTTCATGAGATTGGAGAAGTGCATTTATTAATTCAATCTTGGTTGAACAGTACAGATGATTTGCAATGTGCTATGGGTATGAGAATGAAAGATAAATTTGATAAATATTGGGGACTTTGGCACACTAGCAGTGGAAATGAGAATGATCGGGGGAGAGGTAAGGGAAAAGAGAAGGAGAACCTTAACTTGCTGATTTTTGTTGCTGGCTGTCTTGATCCAAGATATAAGTTATCTATGTATACAAAGATCACAGTCGAAGAGATATTTGGTGAGGCAAGGGGACAATTAGTTTGGGAAGCAATTAAAACTTGTGTTCATGAGTTGTTTGATGAATATAGAAAGATATATGCTCCAAGTGAGGAGACAACTGATATAAGTGATCCAATAGCGACACAAGGAGGTAGAGGAGGCAAACTGAAAGAAGTTATTGCTAAGAGGATGAAGTTGGGACATGGGTCAAGCATCAATTCTAAGTCTGAACTTGACAAATATCTTTCTGAAGAAACTGAAGATACAGAAATGAAGATTGATCTTTTAGTATGGTGGAAGGCCTCCGAGCAAAGGTTTCCAGTTCTCTCTCGCTTGGCTCGTGATGTGCTTGCTATACCTATTTCAACAGTAGCTTCAGAATCTGCATTTAGCACAAGTGGACGTATTCTAGATGACTTTCGAAGCTCTCTTACTCCATTCATGCTTGAAGCACTAGTATGTACACAAGATTGGCTTAGATGGTCTGTACCTGTGGACATCATAGAGAATATTGAGGAATTAACGATGCTAGAAAAAGGTACAAGTACAACCTTTCTTCATTTATTTATTTTTCTTCATTATTTCACTGCTCACTTCAAATTTGACTTGTTGCAGAATTATTGGAAGAATTTGGTGCCAAAGGGAAGGGGAAAGAACAAGCTTCCACTTCAGTTTCACATGCAACAGCAACAGGAAGCAATTCACTGGAACATGGAATATCCAAGTCCTAAGCATTGCTTAATTGTGTCATGCTTCTTCTACTTTGTCTTCTGTTCACTACTTCACTCATTTGGAAACCATATGCTGCTATCACGTGCTAGAATTTTAGTCTGTAATGTTGTCCAATTGGACTGAATTGACTCTGGTATAATTTTTCCAGTTGGACTGCTGTAATGTTGGCACGTTGCTGTAATGCTGTCCAGTTGGACATGGACTGAACGTGTGATGTTTTGGGGGCTGTATTCTGAGCAGAAATGATGTCAAAACTGCTGTAAAATGTGCTGCCATATTGTTCGGTCTGAGTATTAATATGCATGAGCTGCTCCTGTCTTGCTAAATTGTTGCGTGTATTGAATGAGTTATGGATATGACTGTATGCTTGCAGTCTTGCACTGATTTTTTGTTGCTTCGTTGGAAGATTACATGGTTTAGTGTGCACTGAAATTGGGTAAAATGGGTTACCCGATACCCAAACCCGAATTTTTGGGTACCCGAAATGTTGGGTACCCGTAATTTTGGATATAATTTCGGGTACCATTTTTAGAAACCCGAATTATAAAAAACCCGAATAACCCGACCCGAAACTTCGGGTAATCCCGAACGCCCAGGGCTACTTGGACCCCATCGTTTTGGGATCTAGAGCAACTGCCCACCTTCCCCGGTTAGGGATGGCCCTGGCCGAGTGCCTGCATTATCTAATTGTGTATATATATATATTCTATGTGATTTCTTTGAACGAGTTATGTGTGAAACTATTATTATTTATTGTGTAGCGGGAATCATACACATTACATCTAAATTATGTCAAAATTATTAAATTTTCTAAAATTTCTCATCTCTTTTTGGTCCACAAACAACAAAATTCGTCGAAAAACAAGATTTTTCGGTTGAGAAAAACAAAAACCATTTTTTAAAATTTGAAAATCCATCTCGGACGGCAACAGCAAGAACATGAACAGGATCACTGAACTCAGTTTCAGAAAACAATGGTAATATGCGTTGGGAGAAACTAAACTTTTATTTTCATGTCTCTTCCTATTACAGAAACTAATAAAGGAAGGTATTTAGGCTCTGTTTCATTCTCACATGATAAAATTTAGCTTCCTGCTAAACTTTAGCCATATAAATTAAAGTGCTAAAGTTTAGCTTCTAATAAAGTTTAGCATATTGAAACAAAAAGACACATATGCCCCTAATGTGGAGAGAGAGCGAATGAGGTTGGAGGGTATAAATGGAAAATTGGGTTTCTTGGCCCACATTTAGCTACTTTTAGCACTCCTTGAACAGCTTATGAGATAATGATAATGAGTGTTAAATTTTATCACACCACCATTAGCTCTCTTGTTTAAATTACTAAATAGCTAAAAGTAGCTAAAAAAAGCTAATCAGTGGGATTGAAACATGGCCTTATACCCAGGATTCACTTAACATGCAATCCTGAAACTCGATTAAATCCTAACCGGACTAATACCCAACGATCCAATCTACAATCTTAACAGAAACTGCAAACTGAAACTACAATCTTAACAGTTTGTTGCTAAAACTGCGGACCCGACAGATCTCAAGTTCTCAACAAGCCAAGCCGCAGGACCACCAATTCGCTTTTGCGATCGATTTCTTCTGTCTTGGCCTCTCTCCTCGTCGACGCCCGTCCATCTGATCTGAGGCAATAATGGAGCCGGAGGAGCCGCCGCGCTGCAGTGGCGGGGCCAGGAGCGTGAGCTTGCCGGAGGACCAACGCTTCGTCAGCTCCTGGTTGTCCCAGGTGATCGATCCGGCCAGTGCCGTCGCCCTGCCGCCCTTAGTCGGCGACAGCGAGTTCGTCTTCCGCCACGATTCCGCGTCGTCCACTGTCCGCTTGTACGGCTACTACCTTGACCCGGCGAATCCAGAAGGCGAGGGAGAGCCCGACGAGGAGGACGACGACATCTACGCGGAAGAAGTGCTCCCGGAGGAGGAGAGGCAGCGGGTGGAGTACGAGCCCCTTACCGAGGAGGAGATGGCGGAGCTAAACGACAGCGACGACGACGACGACGAAGAAGACCGTCAGCCGAGCAACAGCATCGCGCTCGTCGACGCGCCGGCCGGGGCCGTCGTGCCGCCGGACGGGGGGTTTCTTGGGCCAGCGCAGTTCGCCACTGTCAATAACACCGCAGGCTTCATGCGGATCGCCGCCGGTACCGGGAGCCAACAAGGAGGAGGCAGTGACAAGGAGATCCTCGTGCTGTACCGCTACACCCGGTTCTCGAGGACGTGGAGCGGGCGGCGCGGCGTGGAGGCGTGCCGGAGGACGAAGCTGCACTGGCTCCGGTTCGCCGTCCCACCCGCCGGGGACATGCGGGGCGCTCTGGCGTGGGCCGGCTCGTCTCTTTGCCCACTCATCTACCCCGGCCTCTTCCGCCAGGAGCTCGGGGACCTGTGGTCGATCCTGGCGGCGCTAGTGATCAACGCCAACGCCATCCCGCCGCAAGCTACGCGCCTTCAGGTGGTCGTCGACGCGGGCATCCTCCGGCGAGAGGACTACACGATGGAGCGCATGCTGGAGCACGTGCGCGGCGCGCTGGAGGCCACCGCGGGCGAGGCGTGGCCCGAGTACTACCACGTCGGCATGGAGCTGCAGCTTCCGGAGCCGGTGCGGCGCGAGGAGGGCGGAGACGCGGACGAGGACGACGGCGTGCGGACGGCGAAGCGGAGGATGGTCGTCGCCGAGGGGGATTGCTCCCTGTGCTTGGATCCGCTGGAGAGCGGACTGGCGGCGTGGCCGGGGTGTGGGCACGTTTTCCACGGCCACTGCGTGGAGCAGACGCTGGCTGGCAGGGCGACGTGCCCGCTGTGCAGGCACGGTCTGTGCAGGCATGCGGCATAAAATGAAGTTAATGTCATTATGCATGGGCACATTAATTATACACACGTAACCAAAACACTAGTATTTGTTTTGGATTATCACATTGTAAAAGTTAGACGGTCAATCACGATGCCGTACACACCTCTGTTTCAACCCTTCCATCACTAAAGAGATCACCAAGATCAAGAGTTCTCTTATAAAATGGTGAGAGAAATTTCTCTAATAAGGCACTCCACACAAAGTCAGAGGCTCTTGATCGCTTTTTACAACTTGGAACAACTCCACAAGAGTTTGATCACATTTTCTCTTTTATTTTCACTAATTTTAACTCAACATAAGTGCTCACACAACTCTATCACAATCGCAAGCTATTGCAAGATGTCTATACTAAGCACACTATGATTTTGGAGCACTTGGATGGCTTGGATGCTAAAGAGATAATCCTCTAACTTGCATGTGATGATGTTTCTTAGCTCGTTCATTGAGTTGTGCCTGGTTGGAGGGGTATATATAGATTGTCCACTTTTAACTAGCCGTTGGAACCCCACTGCAGTTTCTACGAACCCACCAGAATTTGTTAGCCTTCATTAGATGCTAGAACTCACAGGACATGTTCGGTGGGCACCAAACAAGCCACGACTTGGTGTTTGTCATTGCCGATAGTTGAGTCACTGTATACCTGAAAGTCACCTAGAGGGAGAGAATAGGCAAAACCTGAAATTTTAACTTAATCAACGAAACTTGATTCGAGATTTATATCTTTAAGTGTTAGAACAAGAAAGATTAGTCTGAGTAAAGTTTAAGCTCAATACTTGCTATTGTTACTTCTATACGAAAGTGCAGAATTGATCTCAACAACATAGAACATAAATGAAAATTAAAGAAAGCAGAACTTAGAGAGGGGCAAATCAAGTGGCAAAGCAAAAGCACAAAGAGACAAGTGATTTGTTTACTTGAGTTCAATTTCACAAAAAACCTATGTTTTCGTTGAGGAGTCCACTAAGGACTAATTCTCTTTCAACCCTTTCCTAACTCAAGTGATCATGAAGATTAAACTTGAGTCTTGCCCTTATCAAATTGGTGAGACCTTAGTCTCGCAAGGCTCTCCGCACACTTGGATGCCCTTGCCCTCTTTACATCTCAATGGGAGCTTCAACTCCAATCACTTAAGATCACAACAACTCCTCTTTCAGCTCAAACACAAGTGTTCTATCACACAATTGTCTCGCTATCTATAAGCACACTACACAATTTGAGGCACTTGGATCACATGAGGGACTTGGAGATGTTGCTATAGCTTGTATGCTTTGATTCTTAGGAATCTTAGCTCATAGACATTGTATCACTGGTTGGACTCATATTTATAGGCTCGCAAAGCCATATAGCTATTTGAAGTCCAATACCAAAATAGCATAGATTTTGGTCACATTGGACACGTCCGGTGGCACACCGAATACACCATTGTTCATCTGCTCAGTTAGTATCCGTTGGGTAAGTTGTCAGATTATCAGCCTATCAGTGTGTACCGGACATGTCCAGTGGCACATCGGAACCCGCCACGTTAGTCGACCATTGGTCCTTTCTGTTGCCAACTGTTGGGTTTATTATACATCCGATGTGCCCTCGGTGGCACACTTGATATGTCCGTTGTGCCCACTGCCTTGGTTCAAATTACATGCTCTCGGCGTGCCCCATCTAGTGAGACGTCCGGTGGCACACTAGACAACACCAGTGTGCCAAACTCCAAGGTGCAAAGAAAGTGAGCTCTTTGAGTGCCTTGTCTAGTGACACATTCGGTGTCACACCAGATAGGTTTGGTGCACTCAGTGTCGATTGAATTTTTCTAACTTTGGCTCTATTTGCTTGGCTTTATTTAGCTGGTGTCTTGGGCACTTCTCTGACCTAGATAAATATACCCTGAGTCTATCCAAACACTCTAAGTCATATCCCTTTGCTCATTTGATCTTCTAAATCCATTTGCGCATTTCTACCAAGACTTTGCTTCAACTGACCCTCAAAACTCCATATTCTAAATATAAGCTCTCCAGTTAGTCTAAATAGTTTTGATACATTGTTAAGGTAATTTAGAACTTATCCAAGTGTTGAAATGACCCAAAGTCCACTTCCTTCTACATATACCCTTTTTGACAACGTCTGTGATGTATCTCTGCATTTGGTCTTCTAAAGTATTTCGCTTGATCATGTGACCAAACACTTAGCAAACTAGCTAGTACAATAAGTTGTGATGGTCATAAAACATCAAAACCAAAATAGAAATGACCCAAAGTCCATTCCCCTTTCATTATTCGATGTGCCATCTGGTGATGCACCAGATAGGTCTAGTGCCTGGTGTTGGTCGTGTTCAGTGCTCTGACTGGTGCTGTATCGGCTTCCTATTACATAGTAGCCCTTTCATATGGACAAGTTGGTATACATCTTCATATGAAATTACAATTATATCCTTCCTATTACATAGTGAACCTTTCATTATAGAAGTAATACAATTTGGTCATTTTGCAACCCTAACATGTTGTACACGATGTTTCCTCTTCGGGGGTGCCATTTGGCTCTTTTCACCAAGAACACCCTTTGGAGTTTAGGATTTGTTTCTCTCCTTTGGTTCGTCATTACCTTAGGCCTGATAGTTTCTTCAAACCTTCTGCAACACCCTTGAGGTTTGAAGCTTTGTTGTTCCTCAACCTTGATTTTGATCAATTGCTCTGAGAAAACAAATAAATGATGATAATTGTTAGTTGGGGCCTTCGACTAGGGACCTTCTCTCCAACAAATGTTATTGGCAATAAATGGGATTTAGAGAAGAGAATGAAAGTTGTAGATCTCAAAAAGTTATGCAACTTTGTAGGTGATAACCTTTTCATTTGAATTTATTTCATGCCTCAAACAATCAATTTATTCGGTTTGTTATAATATATGAGAAAGGAAAACGTAATATAGATATAAGTGAGATAGGGGCACAAGAGGGAGGCCGCGGGTTCGAATCCCACCAGTTGTGTTTGCGTGGAAAAATACTATAACCTTGACTAAAAAGAAAAAGTTGCATGGTGGGTGCCTCCCCTAATTAAAAAAAATTGTGGTTTTTTATTTTTGTTTTGGCAAGTGCCTTTTTTGCCGTGTATCCCTTTACTGCCTTTACTGATTGTAGCATTCAACAGATGGTTCGCCGAGCGTATTTCTAACTTTACATTTTTTTAAATGATTGCACTAGTGTATGTATTACTCTTTTAACTAGGTATGTGCTCTTGCGTTGCCATTGAAAGGGAAATGTGTCCTTGGGCCATTTCTATAAATGTTTTGGTGATTAGATGCTCAAGACATATTGTTTTGTGCTAAATGTCAAAGAGATGCAAATGGAAAATCAAGGTACGATTCTAGCCTTAGTAAATTGTTTTGGTACTAACATTATTCTACTAAATGCTAGAAACCTTGTCAAAACGAGAGAAATCGGATTGAAGAAGTTTGGCTGAGTCCAGCCAGACTTACACCAGCCTAAGGTGCATCGGACTGTCCGGTGCTTAGGCTGGCTCCCCGGCGAACAGGTCGCTCTCGAGAAAACCTCAGCGCGTCGTGGCTATAATTCATCGGACTGTCTGGTGTGCAGCGCAATCAGCGGGTCACGCGTGGACTTCGCCAACGGTCACCAGGCCACACCAGACTGTCCGGTTGGCCACGAGCGCCATGCTGCAACGGTCGACTTCGCCAGAAAAGGAAGGAAATCACGCGATGTACACTGTCTGGTGCGCCTACGGACATAAGGCAACTGTGACCTTCAAAATGGAGCTCCAACGGCTCCTATCTGCCTTGGGGCTATAAAAGAGACCCCTAGGTGCCATTACAAAAGTAATTAGCATTTTTGGCATTAACATAAATTTAGGACTAGTAATTAGTCCAAAAAATACTACTAATTCTGCAACAAAACCGCTCATTCCCGGCAAGGCAAGAGAAGCCATTGAAAAGGTACTAAACATGGTAAATTTTTTTGGCATTGGGATAGATATTCCCCCAGTTCTTCGAGATAAACAAGACACATTCTATCACAAGCCGTTCTCGCCAAGAAAAAAAGTGTAGCACCGATAAATCCATGAGATAATATTTGTAAAATAGCTCCATGGAACAATACACCAAGCACCTCTTGCACATTCTAAGACGCTGAAACCTTGCATTCACGCATTTGATTCACTGTTATAGAGATTCGAGCACTTTTATGAGTTGTAACTCCATTGTGCTGCTTTCGTGTGCTCGTTCTCGTCTTGTGTGCATGTTTGTAACACCCTGGGATCCACAAACACCCCGGAATGCTACTAAAGTACACATCTAATATTCATATATAAAATTTCGACATTATCTCCTTTAAAGAATTGCATAAACAAGGAAGCAACAGAGTATAAACAGATATCATGATAAGAAAACATACTAGACATTAATAATCTGCTAGCAATGGGAAGATAACCATAACGACATGAACTGAATTAACCAGTGCGCACGACTAGTTAAAAACAAACATCATTTGATAAGAAGTTTCTAATTAAATCATGGCAGCGCCTAGACAACGTTATTATGAGAGTGAATATGGACGTGCTGCTACTTCACTCATTCCCAACATAAATCAAGTACATGCATTGAATAACGCAAGAGTGATATGGCACATCTCAGCAAGTAAAATAATATCAAACTACTTAACCACATAAGAACATTGTTTTATCACCACTTGATTTCACAACCTTCTTATTATGAAGGTGCAGCAGGAATACAACGTACAACACACCTAGTTACCACACCTCGCAGGTAGAAACCACAATAGTAACATAGCAATGTCACACTTCATATATACCTCATGAGTGCAAATGACTGCAAATGCAAGGATGACTTCTGCCTTCATACCTCTAAGGATATGAAGTCGCATCGTACCCCTCCTCGGGCAACGTACAATACTAAATGTACTGGTACGGTCGGACCATAAGATTATGACATAACTTTAAAATGCAAGATGGATGATGCAATGTGCATGACATGCCAACAACACTTCACTACATATAACATGCTTCATAATAGAAACTTCAACTTCCTCAAAGATGTGAGTCAACCACATATACCATTCTCAAATCATGTTCATCAACATTATTAACATATACCATCAATACTTTCGATCAAATAAAACCTCATCATAGAATTCCATGTTTAACACATGCAATACTTATGGATACTCAATGATAGGGAATAAGATACGAATCAAGCGATAGCAAACCACCACTGCATTTTACTTGCCTTCTCCGAGAATTCAGAATGGCACTAGGTACGATCCGGAGCCCCACCACCAATTCTTGGAGAGGAACGACGATGATGGGCGACGGTATGCCCTCATCTCCCCTCTCTTCTCTCCCTTGTTCTTCCTCTCTTCTCTTGGGGCAAGGCACAAAAGGGTGATGGCTGCTAGGGGTGGGAGGGTGTGGCTTCTAGGGTTAGGGAGGTATAAATAGAAGAAAACTTCCACAATCCTAATATCCAATGGCTTAGATCAACCGGCACTCGAAAAGACTCATCTAGACTCCAAACAAGGCAAACTAGTAATTGGTCGGAATCATCTCGATGAGATCTATACATCTACGGCCTCCGATCATCCATAGGACACACCATATTTGGATTATAAACATGGTTTAATTTTTAGGGCGTTACAGTGTTAGTGTTGCGACTCTCGCTTTTGTATGTGTTGCTATTCCCACATTACTCATGTGCTCATTCGAGATAATTTTGTGTAAGGCGTGAGAGACTCAAAAGTGTGGAGATTCCTCACAAAGGGATATACTTGAGATAAAGAGAACCGTGGTATTCAAGTTGATCTTTGCATCACTTGAAAGGGGTTGAGTGCAACCCTCATCCGTTGGGATGCCACAACGTGAACTAGGCAAGTGTTCTACTTGGCCGAACCACGGGATAAAAATCATTGTGTCACTTGTCGTTGTTCTTGTGCGATTCTCTCTACTTCTATTCACTTCATAATTGCTCTAAGTTTAATACTCATCTTGTGAGGAGCAATTAAGTGAAGAAGTTTTCTCCACTCATTCTCCTCTCTCGAACTTGGCCTTAGCTTTCACTAATCTATTATTAGTCCAAGTTTATTTTGTTAAGCTATTTTTACAGGATCACCTATTCACCCCCCTCTAGGTGCTCTCAATTGGTATCAGAGTCGTACTCTTCATTCAGTTACTAACCGCCCGAAGAGATGGATCCTAAAGGTAAGGGGATGGTGATCAACGACAAGGAGAAGGAGACCCTCTCCGTTGACGAGCCAAAAGGCGACAAGCCCACTGACTTAGGCTCGAGTCACAAGAAAAAGGACGTAAAGAAGAAGAGGCGTATTAAGAAGATCATCTACTATGACAGCGATGGCTCCTCTTCTTCACCAAGGGATGACAACGACGAAGGCTCTTCATCGAAAAAGAAAACGGATAATCAGAACTACTCTTTTGATTATTCTCGCGTCCCTTATAAATCGAATGCTCACTTATTGTCTATTCCATTTGGAAAACCCCCTCACTTTGACGAAGAAGATTATTCTTTCTGGAGTCATAAAATGCGTAGTCATTTATTCTCTCTCCATCCTAGTATTTGGGAAATAGTGGAAAATGGAATGCATTTTCGATAGTACTGATAATCCTGTATTAATTAATGAGCAAATACATAAAAATGTCGAAGCTACTACTATTTTGTTAGCATCTCTATTCAGGGATAAATACAACAAAGTCTGTGGCTTGGACAATTTCAAGCAAATATGGGATACCCTCAAAATCTCCCACGAGGGTAATGATGTCACCATGATTACCAAGATGGAACTGGTGGAAGGAGAGCTTGGGAGATTTGCCATGAAAAGGGGAGAGGACTAAACATATAACAGGCTCAAGACCCTGGTGAACAAGATTCAAATATATGGAAGTACAAGATAGACGGATCATGGTGTCGTCCGACTAATGCTAAGGTAATTTACTGATATTGATCCTCATCTTGTAAATCTTATCTGTGAGAATCCTAGGTACACAAAGATGACGCCCGAAGAAATTCTCAGAAAATTTGTGAGCGGACGCATGATGGTGAAGGAAGCGAGGTATGTGGACGATGTTGCAAACGGACCGCTTCCTCTCTACGAGCCGCAGCCCGTTGCTCTCAAAGCAACAAATAGCAAGGAGGTGCTACCTAACAAGGTGGCACAAGTGGAGGCTACCGGGCTCAACAAGGATGAAATAGCGCTTGTAATCAAGCACTTCAAGACCGTTTTGAAGGGACGTAAGGAATACCCCAACAAGAATAAATCAAAGGGAAAGTGTTCCTGCTTCAAATGCGGTAAGTCTGGTTATTTTATAGCACAATGTCCCGATAATGACAATGACCAGGCACAAGAAAAAGGGAAGAAGGAGAAGAAGAAAAACTAGAGGAAGGCAATGGGTGAGGTGCACATTGGTAGGGAATGGGACTTCGACTGTTCTTCAACCGACTCCGATGATGAAGGACTAGCTGCCTCCGCCTTCGACAAAACCTCCCTCTTCCCCAACGAGCATCACACATGCCTCATGGCTAAGGAGAAGAAGGTACATAATCGAGATACACCTAAGTACACTTCTTCTAGTGATGATGAGGTAGATTATAGTGATCTATTTAAGGGATTAGATAGATCTAAAGTAGATAAAATAAATGAATTAATCGATTCTCTCAATGAGAATGATAGACTGCTAGAGAAACAAGAAGATATTCTCTATGAAGAACATGATAAGCTTGTTAATGCTGAAAAATCTATTGCTTTAGAATTTAAGAGAAATGGAATTCTTTCTTCTAAATTATCTTCTTGCAATGAATCTGTGTCTATCCTTAAGAGTTTAAATGCTAAGCTAGAAAAAGTGAATGTCACTAGTTCATCTGTGGAGCATTGTGTCTATTTGTAATAGATGTAAGGACTTTGATATTGATGCTTGCAATACTCATGCTTCCACCATTCTTAAGTTGAATAATGATGTTGCAAATCTTAATGCTCAACTTAAGACTTGCAAGAATGATTATGAGAAATTAAAATTTGCCAGGGATGCTACACTATTCGTAGACACCCCTCTATTAAGGATGGACTTGGTTTCCAAAAGGGAACCAAGAACTTAACAAGCCAAAGGACCTCCAATCTCAACAAAGAGAAAGGGAAGGCTCCTATGGCTAGTAGCTCTTCACATGACCAAAAGAACCATGCCTATTTTTATGATCATGTTAAGAATGTTTCTGGTGTTGCTCATCATGATAGGTGCTATAATCATGTTGTTTTACCTGTACGTCATGATGCAACATTTAATTCTCATGCCATGTTTGCATCTAGTTCTTCATATGCTCATGGTAGGAATAGACCTAGGCGCCATTATGTTGCTTCTCATGCGCCTAGAAAGGCATCAAATGGACCAACAATGCTTTATCAAACATGTGATGCTTCATTTGTTCTTTTATGAAAAAATGATAAAGTAGTTGCTATAAGTTTGGGACCTAAGTGCAAGAGAGACAAAACTTTTGCTCCTGTAGCTAGGCTTGAATCAATTTGTATATTGTTGGCCTATGCTGCTCACCGCTCGTTTAAGTTGTTTCAAATGGACGTGAAGAGTGCCTTCCTCAATGGACCAATCAAGGAGGAAGTATATGTGGAACAACCCCATGGCTTTGAGGATGACAGGTATCCCGACCACGTCTACAGACTCTCTAAGACGCTCTATGGACTTAAGCAAGCCCCAAGAACATGTTATGGATGCCTTAGAGATTTTCTTATTGCTAATGCTTTCAAGGTTGGGAAAGCTAGTCCTACTCTCTTTACTAAGACTTGTAATGGTGATCTATTTGTATGCCAAATATATGTCGATGACATAATATTTGGTTCTACTAATCAGAAGTCTTGTGAGGAGTTTAGCAGGGTGATGATGCAGAAATTCGAGATGTCTATGATGGGTGAGTTGAACTACTTCCTTGGATTCCAAGTGAAGCAACTCAAGGAAGGGACCTTCATCTCCCAAACGAAGTACACTCAAGACTTACTCAAGAGGTTTGGGATGAAGGATGCAAAGCCCGCAAAGACACCGATGGGAACAGACGGACACTTGGATCTCAATAAAGGAGGTAAGTCCTGTCGGTACCCTAAAACTAGGGTACCCCCTGCTATTATGCAAAGACACAGAACCCACGCGGCTATCCCTTAGTTGTGTGGTAGAAGTGTTGTGTGTGGGACCAGGCCTTGGCTCGCCCCAGTCACAGGCGACTACTCTGGGTCCACAGTAGCGTCCGACTCCACCACATGGGTGGGTCCGGAGCCACCACGTGTCCAGAGAAGGTAATATACTCCAAGGCATCAACAGTAAGTCCGGACCCCCACAGGAGAGCGCCGAACCCCTGGATACACAGTCCGGACCCCCAAGGTTGGTCCAGGACCTCCACGTGCACAAGCCAGACCCCTAGAATGGGATCCGGACCTCCACGCATGGGGCCGGGACACCCACAATGGGGTCCCAAGGTCCCAGGACAGAATACACCCGGGCCTTGAATAGGACCCAGGCGGGGGTCTGGTACCAACACGTGTCCGGACCTAGTCTGGTGTGGACCTGTCCTCATACACTTCTGCTCCCCGCTCAGATGGAGAACTGATGCTGCCACGTGGCCTACTGCACATGACGTAAGCCAACGGACGGAGCCTGACGTAAGGCCTTCGGGTTACGCGGCCTCTGCATTTATTGTGGATAAGGCGCACCGCCTGTCCATTCCCCTGACAGGCGATGTGCCGCCTCAGCATTTAATGAGACCTGTCCATTCCGCTGACAGGCGGCGACCTGTCTACTGGCAGGCAACGACCTGTCCACTCCACAAGCGGCGTGCCTGTCCATTCCATTGGTAGGCGGCACACCCATACTGCCGCGTGCACTGCGCTCATCATCACTCGTACGTTACCAATGAAGCTACCGTTGCGTATCAATACTGCGCGAGCTGCGGACATCATGGCGCCAGGGGATTGCTCAAGCGTCACCTGCATTAGTTACTCCATGTATTCCTTCCATTCTGTTCCTGGGCCCACATGTCGGGGCTCAACATCCTTTTATGTGCCTCCCTTGAGCTATAAAAGGGAAGGCACACAATGTTACAAGGCAGCCTCTTAGGTTCACAACACCCTCAAACTCACACGCAAGTTCTCTAGGCTCAAGCTCAAGTGCTCAGACACTCAATACAACACACAGTGGAGTAGGGTTTTACGCTCCGGCGGCCTGAACCACTCTAAACCCTTTTGTCTTTGTATGTTCATCCACCAATCCACATAACAGGCAAACCGCTAAGGCCCCTCCTCATCTTAGGATTTAGGGCGGGTGCGTTCCGCCACCCGGCCGGTGGATTTCACCACCAACATTTGGCGTGCCAGGTAGGGGTCAAACCTACGACTTTCTGCTTAGGAAACATAATACCGGTCTATGATAGGTTCTTTACTTTATCTTTGTGCTAGTAGACCGGATATTATGCTAAGCGTATGCATGTATGCTAGATTTCAATCCGACCCCAAGGAATGTCACCTTGTGGCCGTGAAGCGAATTCTTAGATATTTAGTTTTTACGCCTTGCTTCGGGATCTGGTATCCAAAGGGGTCTATCTTTGACTTAATCAGATATTCAGATTCCGACTATGCCGGGTGCAAGGTTGATAGGAAGAGCACATTAGGGACTTGTCAGTTTCTGGGAAGGTCCCTAATGTCTTGGAGCTCTATGAAACAAACATCTGTTGCCCTATCCATCGCTGAGGCCGAGTATGTTGCCGCAGGACAGTGTTGCGTGCAACTACTTTGGATGAGGCAAACCCTCCAGGACTTTGGCTACAATCTGAGCAAAGTCCCACTCCTATGTGATAATTAGAGTGCAATCCGCTTGGCAGATAATCCTGTTGAGCACAACCGCACTAAGCACATAGACATCCGACATTACTTTTTGAGAGACCACCAGCAAATGGGAGATATCGATATTTACCATATTAGCACCGAGAACCAGCTAGCTGATATCTTCACCAAGCCTTTAGATGAGAAAAGGTTTTGCAGGCTGCGTAGTGAGCTAAATGTCTTAGATTCGTGGAACTTGGATTGATCTATAGCATACATGTGTTTTATGCCTTTGACCATGTTACTTTAAGCATTAACGTCTCTACATGCTTATTTTTGGTGCTCAAGTTGTACAAGTTATCCCCGGACCTCACACGTCCCTATGCACATGATGCACATGTTTAGGGGGAGGATGTACTACAACTTGATCCTTTGAGACTAACGTGTTTGCTTGAGTACTTTTGATATAGTCTCAAAGTTGAATTGAAAGGGAAAAGGTGAACTTGGACAAAGAAAGGGCTTCCACTGCATTCCAGTATCAATATATCTTGTCCCAATTTCTTATTTGTGTTCTCATTGCCTTTTGATCGTATTTGACATTTTGGTGAGGCAATGGGGTTAAAGGGCCAACTAGTTCTTCTGGTTTGGTGCTTAATGTCAAAGGGGGAGAAATTAAGGCCAAACTAACTAGATCAGCTAACCACTTGTGAATTTCAAAAGAATTTCAAAACTTTAGTGTTAGATTCTTGATGTTTGATCAAAACCCTCTTATTGCAAAAATTGTTCTCTTATGGGGGAGAAATTTGATCATGGGAAAAGGGGGAGTTTTTGGCATTTGATCAAATTTATTCTTGAAAGATCTTTTGATTTGCCAAAATAAGTGTTTTTGACATAGAAATAGGAAAAGAATTTATTGTGTGAAGATAAACCAAGTGGTGGCAAAAGTGATCCAAATATGCCAAATCCTATGTGAGGTGAATTTATCTTCAATTTGCACTCTTTAGCTTCTCTTTGAAAATGTTATTGCATTTTGAGTTGCTTTTAATGTGTTGGCACAAATCACCAAAAAGGGGGAGATTGAAAGGGAAATGTGCCCTTGGGCCATTTCTATAAATGTTTTGATGATTATATGCCCACCACATAATTTTTGGTTGATATGTGTTAAGTATCAAAGAGATGCAAATCAAGAATCATGGTATGACTCTAGCCTTAGTGAATTATTTTTGGTACTAACATATTCCTCTAAGTGCTAGGAACCTTGTCAAATAAAATGAGATTGGATTGGAGAAGTTTGCTAAGTCCAGCCAGACTTGCACCAGCCTGCGGTGCACCAGATAGTGTCCGGTGCCCAAGCTAGCGAGCTCGACGAACTCACTGCTCTCGGGAAAAGTTGGGGGAGCCACGGTAAAATTCACCGGACTATCCGGTGTGTCACCAGACTGTCTGGTGAGCTAGCTGCACCCGCGCCAACGGTCGACAGCGCAATCAGCGGGTGACGCGTGGCCTGCGCCGACGGTCACCAGGCCGCACCAGACTGTTCGTTGTGTCACTGGACTGTTCGGTGTACCAAGGGGGACATGGCTGCAACGGTCGGCTTCGCCAGGAAAGGATGGAAATCGTGACTGTTCACTGTCCGGTGGTGCACCAGGCTGTTCGGTGGTGCACCGGACTGTCCGGTGCGCCCACGGACAGAAGGCAATTCTGGCCTTCCAAATGGAGCTCCAACAGCTCCTAGCTGCCTTGGGGCTATAAAAGGGACCCCTAGGCGCATGGAATAGTACACCAAGCACATCTTGAACATCCTAAGACGTCGAGACCTCGCATTCGCGCATTTGATTCACTGTGATAGAGATTCAAGCACTTTTCTAAGTTGTAACTCTGTTGTGCTACTTTTGTGTGCTCGTTCTCGTCTTGTGTGCGTGTTAGTGTTGTGACTCTCGCTTTTTGAGAGCACCTAGAGGGCGGGTGAATAGGTGATCCTGTAAAATTCAACAACTAATGGCCACAAAACTTGGTTAAGTGTTAGAATGATAAAACCAAGTGGCTATAGAGCGAGCTCTTGCGAATCACAATAATTACGCAGAAAAGCAATCACAAGAGACACGCGAGTTATCCCGTGGTTCGGCCAAGTAATACTTGCCTACTTCCACGTTGTGGCGTCCCAATGGACGAGGGTTGCACTCAACCCCTTTCAAGTGATCCAATGATCAACTTGAATACCACGGTGTTCTTCTTTCTTATACTTTCTCCTGTTTGCGAGGAATCTCCACAACTTGGAGCCTCTCGCCCTTACAATTGATGATCACAAAGAAGCACGGAAGTAAGGGAGGGCAGAGCAATGCACACAAGACTAAAAAATGAGAGCACAATCACGCACACAAGTCACAACTTGAGCTCTAAGTTCAACACACAGAGTTCTCAACTCAAGAGGAGCTCAAATTGCTAGCACAGAGAATCAAAATGCGTGGGAATGGAGTCTGGATGCTTAGGAATGATCAAAGAATGCTTGTATAACTCCTCCATGCGCCTAGGGGTCCCTTTTATAGCCCCTAGGCAGCTAAGAGCCGTTGGAGGCAACTTTAGAAGGCTAATCTTGCCTTCTGTCGGTTGGCGCACCGGACAGTCCGGTGCGCCACCGGACAGTTGAAAGTCGCCTAGAGGGGGGTGAGTAGGGCGAAACTGAAATTCTCAAAAATAATCACAACTACAAGCCGGGTTAGTGTTAGAAATATAATAGAGTCTGCGAGAGAGGGTGCAAAACAAATCGCAAGCGAATAATGAAGTGAGACAAGCGGATTTGTTTTACCGAGGTTCGGTTCTCTCAAACCTACTCCCCGTTGAGGAGGCCACAAAGGCCGGGTCTCTTTCAACCCTTACCCTCTCTCAAACGGTCCCTTGGACCGAGTGAGCTTTCTCTTCTCAATCACTTGGAACACAAAGTTCCCACAAGGACCACCACAAGTTTGGTGTCTCTTGCCTCAATTACAAGTGAGTTTGATCGCAATGAAAGAATCAAGAAAGAAGAAAGCAATCCAAGCGCAAGAGCTCGAAAGAACACAAGCAAATCTCTCTCTCTAATCACTAGGGCGTTGTGTGGAATTTGGAGAGGATTTGATCTCTTTGGTTTGTCTAGAATTGAATGCTAGAGCTCTTGTAAGTAGTTGGGAAGTGGAAAACTTGGATGCTATGAATGGTGGGTGGTTGGGGGTATTTATAGCCCCAACCACCAAACTAGCCGTTTGGTGAGGCTGTCTGTTCGATGGCGCACCGGACAGTCCGGTGCATACCGGACATGTCCGGTGCGACAGCCACGTCACCAAAGCCGTTGGGTTCCGACCGTTGGAGCTCTGTCTTCTGGGCCCGCCTTGATGTCCTGTGGCGCACCGGACATGAACTGTAGAGTGTCCGGTGCGCCAGCATGGGCGTGCCTGACCTCTGCGCGCGCAGCGCGCACATTTAATGCGTCGCAGGTAGCCGTTGGCGCCGAAATAGCCATTGCCCCGCTGTTACACCGGACAGTCCGGTGTACACCGGACAGTCCGGTGAATTATAGCGGAGCAGCTTCAATGAATTCCCGAGGCTGGCGAGTTCCGGAGGCCGCTCTTCCTTGGAGCACCGGTCATGTCCGGTGTACACCGGACAGTCCGGTGAATTATAGCGGAGTTGCCTCTGGAATTTCCCGAAGGTGACGAGTTTGAAGTTTGAGTCCTCTGGTGCACCGGACATGTCCGGTGGCACACCGGACAGTCCGGTGCGCCAGACCAGAGGTGCCTTCGGTTGTCCCTTTGCTCTTTTGTCGAACCCAATACTTGGTCATTTTATTGTCTAAGTGTGAACCTTTGGCACCTGTATAACTTATACACTAGAGCAAACTAGTTAGTCCAATATTTGTGTTGGGCAATTCAACCACCAAAATTATTTAGGAACTAGGTGTAAGCCTAATTCCCTTTCAATCTCCCCCTTTTTGGTGATTGATGCCAACACAAACCAAAGCAAATATAAAAGTGCATAATTGAACTAGTTTGCATAATGTAAGTGCAAAGGTTGCTTGGAGTTGAGCCAATATAGATACTTACAAGATATGCATGGATTGTTTCTTCATTTTTAACATATTGGACCACGCTTGCACCACATGTTTTGTTTTTGCAAAGTATTTTTGTAAATCCTTTTGCTTTGGGCTCATATTTTCTCCCCCTTTGGCATGAATCGCCAAAAACGGAATCATTAGAGCCCAACGAAGTACTTTCTCCTCCTTTGGTCATAAAATAAATGAGTGAAGATTATACCAAAGTTGGAGAGATGCTCGGAGTGACGGCGAAGGATGAGTAGTGGAGTGGTGTGGAAGCCTTTGTCTTCGCCGAAGACTCCAATTCCCTTTCAATATACCTATGACTTGGTTTGAAATACACTTGAAAACACATTAGTCATAGCATATATAAAAGAGACATGATCAAAGGTATACTTTGTGTGCTATGTGTGCAAATTAGCAAAAGAAATTCCTAGAATCAAGAATATTGAGCTCATGCCTAAGTCTGGTAAAAGATTGTTCATCAAGTGGCTTGGTAAAGATATCGGCTAATTGATCTTTAGTGTTAATGTATGAAATTTCGATATCCCCCTTTTGTTGGTGATCCCGAAGAAAATGATACCGAATGGCTATGTGTTTAGTGCGGCTATGCTGAACGGGATTATCCGCCATGCGGATTGCACTCTCATTATCACATAGAAGAGGAACTTTGGTTAGTTTGTAACCGTAGTCCCGCAGGGTTTGCCTCATCCAAAGCAATTGCGCGCAACAATGGCCTGCGGCAATATACTCGGCTTCGGCAGTAGAAAGAGCAACCGAATTTTGCTTCTTTGAAGCCCAAGACACCAAGGATCTTCCCAAGAACTGGCAAGTCCCCGATGTGCTCTTTCTATTAATCTTACACCCCGCCCAATCGGCATCCGAATAACCAATCAAATCAAATGTGGATCCCCGAGGGTACCAAAGCCCAAACTTAGGTGTATAAGCCAAATATCTCAAGATTCGTTTTACGGCCGTAAGGTGTGATTCCTTAGGGTCGGCTTGGAATCTTGCACACATGCATACGGAAAGCATAATGTCCGGTCGAGATGCACATAAATAAAGCAATGAACCAATCATCGACCGGTATACCTTTTGATCGACGGATTTACCTCCCGTGTCGAGGTCGAGATGCCCATTGGTTCCCATGGGTGTCTTGATGGGCTTGGCATCCTTCATTCCAAACTTGGTTAGAATGTCTTGAGTGTACTTCGTTTGACAAATGAAGGTGCCCTCTTGGAGTTGCTTGACTTGGAATCCTAGAAAATACTTCAACTCCCCCATCATCGACATCTCGAATTTCTGTGTCATGATCCTACTAAATTCTTCACATGTAGATTCGTTAGTAGACCCAAATATGATATCTTCAACGTAAATTTGGCATACAAACAAATCATTGTCAAGAGTCTTAGTGAATAAAGTAGGATCGGCCTTGCCGACTTTGAAGCCATTAGCAATAAGGAAATCTCTAAGGCATTCATACCATGCTCTTGGGGCTTGCTTGAGCCCATAAAGCGCCTTAGAGAGCCTATAGACATGGTTAGGATACTCACTATCTTCAAAGCCGGGAGGTTGCTCAACGTAGACCTCCTCCTTGATTGGTCCATTGAGGAAGGCACTCTTCACGTCCATTTGATAAAGCTTGAAGCCATGGTAAGTAGCATAGGCCAATAATATGCGAATTGACTCAAGCCTAGCTACGGGTGCATAGGTTTCACCGAAATCCAAACCTTCGACTTGGGAGTATCCCTTGGCCACAAGTCGAGCTTTGTTCCTTGTCACCACACCATGCTCGTCTTGCTTGTTGCGGAAGACCCACTTGGTTCCTACAACATTTTGGTTAGGACGTGGAACTAAATGCCATACCTCGTTCCTAGTGAAGTTGTTGAGCTCCTCTTGCATCGCCATCACCCAATCCGAATCTTGGAGTGCTTCCTCTACCCTATGTGGCTCAATAGAGGAAACAAAAGAGTAATGCTCACAAAAATGTGCAACACGAGATCTAGTGGTTACCCCCTTATGAATGTCGCCGAGGATGGTGTCGACGGGGTGATCTCGTTGTATTGCTTGGTGGACTCTTGGGTGTGGCGGCCTTGGTTGTTCATCCTCCTTGTCTTGATCATTTGCATCTCCCCCTTGATCGTTGCCGTCATCTTGAGGAGGCTCATCTCTTTGATCTTCTCCTTCATCAACTTGAGCCTCGTCCTCATTTTGGGTTGACGGAGATGCTTGCTTGAAGGAGGATGGTTGATCTTGTGCACTTGGAGGCTCTTCGGATTCCTTAGGACACACATCCCCAATGGACATGTTCCTTAGCGCGATGCACGGAGCCTGTTCTTCACCTATCTCATCAAGATCAACTTGCTCTACTTGAGAGCCGTTAGTCTCATCAAACACAATGTCACAAGAAACTTCAACAAGTCCTGAGGACTTGTTAAAGACTCTATATGCCCTTGTGCTTGAATCATATCCTAGTAAAAAGCCTTCTACAGTTTTAGGAGCAAATTTAGATTTTCTACCTCTTTTGACAAGAATAAAACATTTGCTACAAAAAACTCTAAAATATGAAATATTGGGCTTTTTACCAGTTAGGAGTTCATAGGATGTCTTCTTTAGGATTCGGTGTAGATATAACCGGTTGATGGCGTAGCAGGCGGTGTTGACCGCCTCGGCCCAAAACCGATCCGGTGTCTTGTACTCATCAAGCATAGTTCTTGCCATGTCCAATAGAGTTCGATTCTTCCTCTCCACTACACCATTTTGTTGTGGGGTGTAGGGAGAAGAGAACTCATGCTTGATGCCCTCCTCCTCAAGAAAGCCTTCAATTTGAGAGTTCTTGAACTCCGTCCCGTTGTCGCTTCTAATTTTCTTGATCCTTAAGCCGAACTCATTTTGAGCACGTCTCAAGAATCCCTTTAAGGTCTCTTGGGTATGGGATTTTTCCTGCAAAAAGAACACCCAAGTGAAGCGAGAATAATCATCCACAATAACTAGACAGTACTTACTCCCACCGATGCTTATGTAAGCGATCGGGCCGAATAAATCCATGTGTAGGAGCTCCAGTGGCCTGTCACTTGTCATGATGTTCTTGTGTGGATGATGAGTGCCAACTTGCTTTCCTGCTTGGCATGCGCTACAAATCCTGTCTTTCTCAAAATGAACATTTGTTAGTCCTAAAATGTGCTCTCCCTTTAGAAGCTTATGAAGATTCTTCATCCCAACGTGGGCTAGTCGGCGATGCCAGAGCCAACCCATGTTAGTCTTAGCAATTAAGCATGTGTCGAGTTCAGCTCTATCAAAATCTACCAAGTATAGCTGACCCTCTAACACACCCTTAAATGCTATTGAATCATCACTTCTTCTAAAGACAGTGACACCTACATCAGTAAAGAGACAGTTGTAGCCCATTTGACATAATTGAGATACAGAAAGCAAATTGTAATCTAAAGAATGTACAAGAAAAACATTGGAAATAGTATGGTCAGGTGATATAGCAATTTTACCCAATCCTTTGACCAAACCTTGATTTCCATCCCCGAATTTGATAGCTCGTTGGGGATCTTGGTTTTTCTCATATGAGGAGAACATCTTCTTCTCCCCTGTCATGTGGTTTGTGCACCCGCTGTCGAGTATCCAACTTGAGCCCCCGGATGCATAAACCTACAAAACAATTTTAGTTCTTGAATTTAGGTACCCAAACGGTTTTGGGTCCTTTGGCATTAGAAATAAGAACTTTGGGTACCCAAACACAAGTCTTGGAGCCCTTGTGTTTGCCCCCAACAAACTTGGCAACTACCTTGCCGGATTTGTTAGTCAAAACATAAGATGCATCAAAAGTCTTAAATGAAATGCCATGATCATTTGATGCACTAGCAGTTTTCTTTCTAGGCAACTTAGCACGGGTTGGTTGCCTAGAGCTAGATGTCTCACCCTTATACATAAAAGCATGGTTAGGGCCAGAGTGAGACTTCCTAGAATGAATTTTCTTAATTTTGCTCTCGGGATAACCGGCAGGGTACAAAATGTAACCCTCGTTATCCTGAGGCATGGGAGCCTTGCCCTTAACAAAGTTAGACAAGTTTTTAGGAGGGGCATTAAGTTTGACATTGTCTCCCCTTTGGAAGCCAATGCCATCCTTGATGCCAGGGCGTCTCCCATTATAGAGCATACTTCTAGCAAATTTAAACTTTTCATTTTCTAAGTTATGCTCGACAATTTTAGCATCTAATAATGCTATATGATCATTTTGTTGTTTAATTAAAGACATGTGATCATGAATAGCATTGATATCAACATCTCTACATCTAGTACAAATAGAAGTGTGCTCAACGGTAGATGTAGAGGGTTTGTAAGATTTTAGTTCTACAACCTTAGCATGCAACATATCATTCTTAGTTCTAAGGTCGGAAATTGTAACATTGCAAACATCTAATTCTTTAGCCTTAGCAAACAATTTCTCATTCTCATCTCTAAGGTTAGCAAGAGAAGTATTCAACTCATCAATCCTAGCAAGCAAATCAACATTATCATTTCTAGGATAGGAAGTTGAATCAATACAAACATGAGAATCAACCTTAGCAATTAATTTAGCATTTTCATTTCTAAGGTTGGTAATAGTGTCATGGCATGTGCTTAGCTCACTAGATAATTTGTCACATTTTTCTACCTCTAGAGCATAAGCATTCTTAACCTTAACATGTTTCTTATTTTCCTTGATTAGGAAGTCCTCTTGGGAGTCCAAGAGATCATCCTTTTCATGGATGGCACTAATTAGCTCATTCAATTTTTCCTTTTGTTCCATGTTAAGGTTGGCAAAAAGGGTACGCAAATTATTTTCCTCATCACTAGCATTATCATCACTAGAGGATTCATATTTAGTGGAGGATTTAGATTTAACCTTCTTCCTTTTGCCATCCTTTGCCATGAGGCACTTGTGGCCGACGTTGGGGAAGAGGAGTCCCTTGGTGACGGCGATGTTGGCGGCGTCCTCGTCGGAGGAGGACTCGGTGGAGCTCTCGTCGGAGTCCCACTCCCGGAAAACATGGGCATCGCCGCCCTTCTTCTTGTCCAGAAACTAGAAGATAAATTCGAAGGTCTGGAATTTCATCATGTAGAAAGAGATCGAAACACGGCAGCTGATGTATTGTCCAAGTTAGGATCCAGCCGAACTCAGGCCCCACCTGGAATCTTCGTACAAGAAATACCGCATCCGAGCATCTCAATGGACCAGGCAGAAGAATGTAATATCGTGAACCAACCAGAGTCAGATTCTGATGACTGGAGAAGGCCGATCATCAGATATATAAAGAATGAAGAGGAACCAGATGACAAAAATGCAGCCGAGCGCATCGCTAGACAGTCGGCTCACTACACACTCATCGGGGAGACACTATACAGAAGAGGTGCATCGGGTGTCCTCATGAAATGCATTCTCTCATCTACGGGGAAGCAACTTCTAGATGAGGTCCATGCTGGGCAATGTGGAATACACGCAGCATCTAGGACACTAGTCGGGAAGGTCTTCAGGTCGGGATTCTATTGGCCAACGGCGAAAAGTGATGCGGCCGAGTTAGTTTAGAGGTGCGAAGCTTGCCAGTACTTGTCAAAGCAACAACATCTACCAGCACAGCAACTGCAGACCATACCAGTAACTTGGCCATTCGCATGCTGGGGACTGGATATGATTGGACCTTTCAAGAAAGCTCAAGGAGGATACACTCATGTACTGGTAGCAATCGACAAATTCACCAAATGGATAGAATTCAAACCCATTGCTTCTTTAACCTCAGCCAAGGCCGTGGAATTCATACAAGACATAACATTCAGATTCGGAATACCGAACAATATCATAACTGACCTAGGATCCAACTTCACAAGTTCAGAGTTCTTCGATTTCTGCGAGCAAAAGAGCATTCAGATCAAGTATGCTTCGGTAGCACACCCGAGAGCCAACGGGCAGGTTGAACGAGCTAACGGGATGATATTGGAGGCACTCAGGAAAAAGATCTTCGATAAAAATGAAAAGTTCGCAGGAAAATGGATAAGGGAATTGCCCTACGTTGTTTGGAGCCTAAGAACTCAACCTAGCTGAGCTCTGCATGGAAACACTCCTTTCTTCATGGTCTTTGGGTCAGAGGCAGTATTACCCGCTGATCTCAAGTTTGGGGCGCCATGGTTGATCTTTGAAAGCATAGCAGAAGCCGAGGCTACTAGGCTGGAGGATATTGATGAATTCGAAGAAGAATGGCTGAACACGGTAATTCAATCAGCGCGATACCAGTAGACTCTGAGACGCTATCACGACAAGGTCGTGCGATGACGATCCTTTGCAGTGGGAGACCTCGTCCTCCGCCAAATTCTAACGGGGGAGGGACGACACAAGTTGTCACCCCTATGGGAAGGACCATTCATAGTAGCAGAAGTCACTCGGCCGGGATCATATCGTCTCACTCAGATGGACGACACGGAAATCGGGAAGTCCTGGAATATAGAACACCTCAAGAAATTTTATCCCTAGCTGTATTTCAAAAGCTACTGGGACGACAATGTACTCTGTAAAATGGGAAATACGTCATCAATAAACAAGGCTTCAAGAATACTCAGTTTGTTCATGATCAACCTACATTCTTACTTAACTCAGGGTGACCACTATGCCCTGCTAACGGAGCAATCGGCTTAAGTCGGCAACGACTTAAGACGGTGCAACATGCTCGCGCTTACTTAGCTCAGGGTGACCACTATGCCCTGCTAACGGAGCAATTAGCTTAAGTCGGCAACGACTTAAGACGGTGCAACATGCTTGCGCTTACTTAGCTCAGGGTGACCACTATGCCCTGCTAACGGAGCAATCGGCTTAAGTCGGCAACGACTTAAGACGGTGCAACATGCTCGCGCTTACCTAACTCAGGGTGACCACTATGCCCTGCTAACGGAGCAATCGGCTTAAGTCGGCAACGACTTAAGACGGTGCAACATGCTCGCGCTTACTTAATTCAGGGTGACCACTATGCCCTGCTAATGGAGCAATCGGCTTAAGTAAGCAACGACTTAAGACGGTGCAACATGCTCGCGCTTACTTAACTCAGGGTGACCACTATGCCCTGCTAACGGAGCAATCGATCTAAGTCAGCAGCGACTTAAGGCGATTCCACATGCTTGCGATTACTCATATAGGGGTGATCTCTATATCTCGTGAAGAAATTTCAAAGTCATCATACAACATTTTACTCCCGCAAATTTATGTACTGTTGAATTCTAAAACAGTAGGAGAGTAACAGTAGTATTCAAATGTCGAGTTGGTGTCCTCTAACAAATATCCGAGCACGATAACCGCGCGCTCAAAGCACGCAATGTTTCTCTATTTTGCAACACTTTTCTCAGGAGCGACCGACGAAGAAGGGCAACTCGAGGAATCAGGAGCAGCGTTCACATCAGCCCTTATATCGTCAGGAACAATCACGCCGGGTCTCCTCATCAAGATCCGCCCCGCGCGAATGGCTTTATCCATGGCTCTGTCGCGCTGGGCCCTCAGAGTAACGGAAGTTTCTTTAGCAACTTTGACAGCCAACTGAGCGGTCTCTAGCTCCTGGGCGATGGACTTCTTGGAAGCACGCAGTTCCTTGATAGCAGCATCCTTAGCCGATATCAACTGCCTGAGACAGATCACGTCATCCGTGGATTCCTGCAGCTTACAGCGATGATTGTCTAACTCCTCCATGGTGAAGCGATGACTCCTCTCCAAGATGGTCAACGAGTTGCTAGAGTCACGATATAGCCTGTCAAGATTGTCACGAGAAGCAACAAGGGCATGTTTTTCTTCCTGCAAACAAGAATCAGATTCCTCAAACATCAAGCAAGCAATAAGAACACAGCAACACAAGGCGCAGATTCATAAATCACCTTTTCAGAACCAAGCTGAGCGCGAAGAGTAGAATTCAGCATGTTAGCATCATTCAGAGCAGCAGAGACCTAGGCCAGCTCAGTCTGGCTTTGGAAATACCTTTCCTCAAAATCAGAGCATCGCCGGACCAGCTCAGCCTGACTTCAAGAATGTTTCTCTTCAAGAACAGAAAACTACCGAGCCATATCTAGCAAGAAACAATCAAGCGAAAGAGTCAAATTGAGAAGCAGTTTAATAAGGTAGACGAAGGGAAGCAGAAAAGCACCAACCAGCGTTCGTCGCCTCTAAGTCAGAGACACGCTGTTGAAGCAGCACCGAATTCCAACGGGCCAGGGACGAAGCTCTCTCCGGAACAGAAGCACCCTGTAACTTCAGCTGACTAGTCATCTCGTCCACTAACGCCTAATATCGAGAGCAGATAAGTGCAAAGACAGCAGTTCGTCGGGTGTAAAAGTCAAACTAAAATATGGCATAGTACCTGGAGGTTGGAGAAGAAGGAGGGGACTCCCAAATCGTGAGAAATCAAATGATGGTTCGGCATGGAGTCACCATCTGGAGCGACTTGCAATGAACCAGCTGGAACCAATTCAGTGTCATCAGCAGAGCCCAAAGCTTGGTCGCCAGGAACGCTGGCCTCTAAAGCGACTCCCTGACCAGAAACTTGGGCTACCACCATGCAACCAGAGTGTGGAGGAGATCCGACGTGAACATCCATGGAAGTACAAGAGGGAGACCCCGCTCGGACACCCTCGGGGGCTGGGTCATAGCTCGTGCTGCCCATTTGAGCTGGATCATCTCCGGCAACACCCTCGGGGGCTGGGTCGTGGCTTACGCTTCCCACCCGAGCCGAATCATCCCCGGCAACACCCTCGGGGGCTGGGTAAGCGTCAACACCATCCCTGAGGGTCAAGTTCTCTGCGACAGCCGCCTCTAAGGCTGAAGGCCCTTCAGTTACTTCCATGAGAGCAAGACGATCCAAGTCAGTTTCTTGGCCCTCCAGACCGCGCTCTAAGGTCGATGAGGCGCGGGACGCTGCCCGGGATGACCCCAACCCGGCGTCGAACACATCAGCACAAACATCCATCGCGTCACCATCCGCTGGCTCTGATAACAGGTCCTCTGGAACCATATCTTCAAGAGTCTGATCAAAGTTCGCCAGAGACAATTCTTGTAGACCGATGAGGGCAGACAGAGCAGGAGAAGGAACTCCACTACTTTCCCCACTGGCAATATATTGCCGACTGTTTTTCCGAGTCAAAGGGACCTCATCTTCTTCCTCCCCCACGTTTTCGTCAGCAACACAGACAGCACCCCCATTGGGTTCAGTGACAGATGGAGCACACCCATTGGGTTCAGCGACAGATGGAGCACACCCATTGGGATCAGTGATAGATGGATCACACCCATTGGGTTCAGCGTCGGTAAATTCAGGCACAGGCACTTCCTCAGCAGCAGGAACCGAAGGACCAACATCCCGATCCAAACTAGATACTCGTCGAAGACGTCTCCTTTTCTTTTTCTGCTCATCAGCAGGAGAATCAGGTTGATTGGCTCGGCAAGGGCGTTTCGAGCGAACATGGACAGGCCTCTGAACATCCAAGGTTGTACCAGCTTCCGGGAGAGGCACCACCGCCAATGTCCCAGCAGGAGCAGCATCAGAAGAGTCTTCAGCCAGCATATCAAGCATAGCACTTATTTCTGCATCATTAGGATCCAAAGGCACCTCAAAGTGGACTTGCCGTTCATCATCGGGAATTTCTCCAATCGAAGCAACCAAAGCACTAACTTCTTCGGCAGAGGGTCGTACTCTAAGGCCCAAACCGCCGTCAGCAACAGGAGGATTCGACACAAAATGAGTAAAAGCCTTGGAAGGAGGCAGGTTCCAGGCCGAGTATGCGATAGGGGCACCAACATTTGATACCTTGCCTCTAAGTATCATTTCAAGCCGATTCACCAAGTCTACAGCGGGAATTCTTCTATTGGTGACCCGGGTTGAATCAGCTAGACCTCGGTACAAGTAGGCTGGGTATGCCCTATCCTTCAACGGCTGGATGTTCTTGAAAACAAAATCAGCAACCACAGCCTCTGCAGTCAGACCCCTCTCCTTCAGCAGTCCAACCTCAGCCAGCAAAGCCCCTACTTCAGCCACCTCCTGGTCTGTAGGAGACTCGGTCCAACTCGGAGTACGAACATCCGGCTGTCTCCCTGACCGTGGGGGGAGAGATTTTCCGTGGTTCTAACAATAAACCATTCCAAGCGCCATCCTTTGATACTATCCTTGAGTGGGATTTCAAGGTAGTCAGTCTTCCTCCCACGGCGCATCTCTAAACTCGCACCCCCCCACTAGCTGATGCTGCCCCCCGGCCATCCCAGGGCGACAGTGATACAAGTACTTCCATAGTCCAAAATGTGGCAGGACACCAAGAAAAGCCTCGCATAAATGAACGTAAATGGAAATTTGCAGAATGGAATTGGGATTCAGATGGGTCAAATTAAGGCGATAGAAATCGAGACCGCGGAAAAAGGGAGAAATAGGAAGAGCGAGACCGCGGAGAAGAAAAGGAACATAAATCACGGATTCGTGGGTATCCTCTGTTGGGACAGTGACCCCGTGGCAAATCCGCCAAGAACAGAGCTCCTTCCGAGGAAGAACCCCGATGGACACGAGATGGAGAAGGTCGGGCTCAGAAACGACAGACATGTGGTTACCGGCGAAAGGCAACTGGCTATTGGGGTCGATAGGGGGAATCATCGCAACGGATGAACTCGAGGCCTTTCGCTTGGGCGCCATCTCAACTTAGCCAGCGAACAGAGCAGGAGCCGAGTTGCAAAAGGACAGAGAGGATCTGGAGGCAGGAAAGCAAGAACTAGTGCACGGAAAGCAGAGGCGGCTGAAAGCGCAGTGCATATGGGATCTTCCCGGGCCAGATACCGTTTCCAAAAAGCGTCCAGTCATCACCCGGCGGTTACTTCTAAAACACCGGCGTGCCATGTCATCACCCGGTGGTTACTTCTAAAAAGCACCGGTGCGCCACATCATCACTCGGCTATTATCTTCAAAGTGGCCGACGTCGTCTCCAGTCACTCGGCAGTTATCTCTAAAACGCCGACGTCGTCTTCAGTCACTCGGCAGTTATCTCTAAAATGCCGACGTCATCTCCAGTCACTCGGCAGTTATCTCTAAAACGCCGACGTCGTTTTCAGTCACTCGGCAGTTAACTCTAAAACGCCGACGTCGTCTTCAGTCACTCGGCTGTTACCTCTAAAAGCGCTGACGTGGTCATCAGTCATTCCAACGCTAATGTGGCTTCGTCATCACTCGGACGCCACTTCAAAAGCGTAAATGTTGACAATAATAACTCGGCCATCACCCTAAAAGTGACAATATGATGCCAGAATGACTCAACTACTACTCCAGAGGGATGGACTTCACAGACAAAGCAAACGAAGGAATGACTTGAAAACTCCAAGCTACGACACAAGCATAACAGACAGAGAACATCATGGACAATAAATATCGCGACAATCATCAACTGACTATGAAGCAAAATAATCAACATAGGAGGAGACGAAATCATTTTTCATTAAGGGAAGTTTCAGAACTTACAAATCAACTCATTATGAGTTGATACTTCCCTATTACTACTACTACACTACATTCTACTACTACTACACTACATTCTACTACTACTACACTACATTCTACTACTCTACACTACTAACTACTACTACATTATTTCACTATACTACTTCTAATCTATACTAACATTTAAAAACCAGTGACATCTAGCCACTGGCCTTGTTGCTGCCTTTGCTGCTGGCGCCGCCGTTGCTGCCCCTGCCGCTGCCGCCGCTGCCGCCGTTGCCGCCTTTGCTGCCCCCGTTGCCGCCCCCGCTGCCGCCGTCACCATCATCGTCGCCGTCGTCATCATCACCCCCGCCATCGCCGTCGTCTCCGCCATCGCCGCCGCCACCCTCCTCGGACGAGTCCGAAGAGTCCTCCTCATCCGAGGAGTACTCCGACTCATCCGAGCCCGCGAGCCCGGAGCGCTCGACGGCCCGGATGTAAGTCCAGACCTCCGCGGCAATCCCCTGGGAGTCGTCTGAATCGTCAGACGATGCCAGGGGAGAGACGGGAGCTAGAGACTTCTCGGACTCGGAGGAGAACTCCTCCTCCGAGTATTCCGAGTCGCCAAAGTCCTCCGATGGAGGAGTCGGCTCGTGCTTGCGTTTGTTATTCTTGCCCATGGTGGAAACGAAGGGAGAAGAAGAAAGCAAGCAGCAGAGAACAGCAAGAGATGTGAAGAAACCGGAGAGGCGAAGGCACTATTTATATAAGAAGAAGGCAACCGCTCACCTCCTACCACGGTCGCTGAACAGTCGCAAAATATTCAATATACGCTTCAACCCGTCTGAAGATATGACAGGCGGCTGACGTCGCCTCATGCAACGCAACACCCATTGGGACTCCAGTCAACTGCACGGGTGATATGATTATACCCGCCGTCACATCACATTACTACTCAGAAGCAGCCGGCTAAAACACTCAGCGTACCAAGTCGTCCCTTGCCCACACCCATTGGGAGGACGCCCAGGAATTATCAGTATATTTTTGAAAACTGTCACGTCCGTGCAGGGCATACAATGAATACCTCAATACAAAAATGAGATATCAGTAAGGATCAAAGGAAAGTCAAATATAGCCAGTGAAGTACAACGTCTGACCGACAGAAGCGACATGAAGACTAGCCAGGGGACGTCCATCGAACGTCTAATCAATTGCAGATCGAATAAATTGCACCACCTAGCAAGATATGGGCAGATCACAAACTCGGCTCCAAAGACAAAATACATGCTGACCTCTAAAGCATAATATCGATGACATAATGCTGACATCTAAGGCATTCGAAAAAAAGAAGAGATGACTCTCAGCAAAAGGACACGAAATGAAGACCTTCGAGTGGATTATTTTCAAAAATCCACTCGAAGCTCGGGGGCTACACCCATTGGGTGCACCTCCGGTGCACCCCATGAATCGCCATTTCAAGTCAAGACAATGCTAACTTCTAAAGCATATGGCAAGATCAAAAGCAAGGCTGACCTCCAACAAAGTGCAAGCGGAAAATAAAATGATTTTTGATGAGGACCTTCGAGTGGATTATTTTCAAAAATCCACTCGAAGCTCGGGGGCTACACCCATTGGGTGCACCTCCAGTGCACCCAATGAAGTTCAGGATCCTACAAATACGAAATGCTGACCTCCAAAGCGCGAGTTTGAGACAGAACGCCAGTTTTCGAGCAGAAGGAGATAGTAAGAAATCGTTTTTACCAAACTACCCGGAAAGCATCCCTTGTCATAAAATGAAGACCACAAGCTGGACCTAGGATCTTTGGGCCGATTATCTCAAAATCAACCCAAAGATCGGGGGGCTTGTGGGGGACAGATATCCCCCGGGTCCACTGGAAGGATAAAAGACCTCACGAAAGGCCCAAGGGCCCAATAAATCGTAAGGTCATCCCTTCATGGGCATGGGGAAGAACGACCAGCGAAGCAGATCGATGTAAGGTCGGATCGGCGCGAGCCTGGATGGCCCCAACAACGTTGAGCAAGCAACCACAACAGAGACCCGACTTTCCTGCGCTGGAGCCCCGTACGATGGAACCAGGCGAGGATAAGTCGGCCGAATTATAGTAAGATAGACTCGATCAGTTCACTATCTCTTAGGTGCGCATTGTTATCATATCTGCATGTATTGCCCCATGGTCGAATATATAAGGCCTAGGGGGCACCCCTTCAGAACGATCGACCTCATTACTTAGCCACCAACTCCGGCTCTCTACGTTTCCAATACTAGAGAACCTCCTTGTAACCCACCACAGAAAGTACTCACGCCAGGACTTAGGGTGTTACGCATCTCAAAGCGGCCCGAACCTGTAAACATTGTTCACTGTTTCTCGTGCATCCGGCACGAACCATTTAGCTACAGTCAGCAACACCGTCCTACTCCTAAAAGCACCTTGAGGGGCAACCCCGGGTGTGCGGTCGGACCCAAAACACCGACACACTTGGAGAGGCATAAAGAGAGGTATTCCAAGAGAAATTGATCAAAGATCCAAAAACTCCCCCTTTTTCCCATAATCAAACATTCTCCCCACAAGAGACCAACTTTTGACAATAAGAGACAATAAGAGTATTTTTGACAAATCAAAAAGTTCTAACTCTACTCTTTTCGAAATATCACAAGTGGTAGCTGATCCATTTGCTTTGGCCTTAATTTCTCCCCCTTTGGCATTAAGCACCAAAACAGGATCATTCTTGGCCTTTTAACCCCATTGCCTCACCAAAATTGACAATTAAGAGCAAAAGGCAATAAGAGCATAGATATGAACTTGGAGTTATTACCAGAGTGCAGTGAAAGTCTTTGCATGGTCCAAATTCACCTTTGAAAGGGAAATGTGCCCTTGGGCCATTTCTAAGTATTTTGGTGATTGAGTGCCAACACAAGTGCTTAAATGTGAATTTATGCTCATGGATGGACAAAGTGCAAATCAAAAGTAAAGGTATGTGTCTAAGCCTTAGTACATTGGTTTTGTGTACTAATATACTTGTCTAAGTGTTAGAAACAGAAAGAAGAAGAAAAGAAAAGAGGTGAAAAAGACTTGGCTGTGTGCAGCCAAGACTCAGCTCAGTCTGGCACACCGGACTGTCCGGTGGTGCACCGGACAGTGTCCGGTGCGCCAGGCTGGCTCAGCGTGAAGTGGCCGCTCTCGGGAATTCACCGACGGCGTACGGCTAAAATTCACCGGACTGTCCGGTGTGCACCGGACTGTCCGGTGAGCCAACGGTCGGCCGGGCCAACGGTCGGCCGCGGAATCTACGCGCGACACGTGGCCGGGCCAACGGTCGGAAGGGGGCACCGGACTGTCTGGTGTGCACCGGACATGTCCGGTGCGCCAACGGCTCCCAGATCTGCAACGGTCGGCAGCGCCATTTTAGGAAGGAAATCGGGCACCGAACAGTGTCCGGTGTGCACCGGACTGTCCGGTGCACCCGACGACAGAAGGCAAGATTGGCCTTCCAGATTTGCTCTCAACGGCTCCTAGCTGCCTTGGGGCTATAAAAGGGACCCCTAGGCGCATGGAGGAGTACACCAAGCAACCTTAGAGCATTCTTGATCATCCACACTCAGTCTTTGCGCATTCGTTTGTCATTCTCAGTGATTCGAGCTCCGTTCTAGTGAGAACTTTGAGATAGTCTTTTGAGCTCGATTCTTGGCCGTGTGTGTGCGCATTTTGCTGTGGATTTGTGTGTGTTGCTTTCCTCCCTTACTCCGTATTTCTTGTGAATCTCAAGTGTAAGGGCGAGAGGCTCCAAGTTGTGGAGAATCCTCGCAAACGGGATATTGAAAGGCAAAGCAAAACACCGTGGTATTCAAGTTGGTCTTTGGACCACTTGAGAGGGTTGATTGCAACCCTCGTCCGTTGGGACGCCACAACGTGGAGTAGGCAAGCGTTGGTCTTGGCCAAACCACGGGATAAACCATTGTGTCATCTCTGTGTTTGATCTCTTGTGGTATTGTGTTTTGTTGAGACTCCTCTCTAGCCACTTGGCGATTATTGTGCTAACACTTAACAAGTTTTTGTGGCTATAAGTTTAAGTTTCACAGGATCACCTATTCACCCCCCCCCCTCTAGGTGCTCTCAATTGGTATCAGAGCCGTTCTCTTCACAAAGGGACTAACCGCCCGAAGAGATGGATCCTAAAGGGAAGGGAATCGTGATCAACGACAAGGAGAAGGAGTCCTTCGTCAACGAGCCAAAGGACGACAAGACTACCGACTCGGGCTCGGGGCACAGACGCAAAGAAGGGAAGAAGAAGAAGACAAGACGCATCAAGGAGATCGTCTACTACGACAGCGACGAATCTTCCTCTTCCCAAAAGGACGACGACAACAACTACAGGAAGACAGTCAATTCGAACTTTTCATTTGATTATTCTCGTATTCCACAGAGTTCGAATTCGCAATTGCTTTCCATTCCTCTTGGCAAACCTCCACACTTCGATGGGGAGGACTACGGATTTTGGAGTCACAAAATGCGTAGTCACTTATTCTCTCTCCATCCAAGCATATGGGAGATTGTAGAGAATGGAATGAAATTTGATAGCTCGGATAGCCCTATGCTTATAAATGAACAAATTCATAGAAATGCACAAGCTACTACTGTTCTCTTAGCATCTTTGTGCAGGGAAGAGTACAATAAGGTGAGCGGCTTGGACAATGCCAAGAAGATATGGGACACCCTCAAGATCTCTCACGAGGGGAACGACATCACCATGCTCACCAAGATGGAGTTGGTGGAGGGCGAGCTTGGACGATTCACGATGATAAGGGGCGAGGAACCGACTCAAACTTACAACCGGCTCAAGACCCTTATCAACAAAATAAGGAGCTACGGAAGCACGCGATGGACGGACCACGACGTTGTCCGCCTAATGCTAAGGTCCTTTACCGTTCTTGATCCTCATCTCGTAAACAATATTCGTGAGAATCCCAGGTACACAATGATGACGCCCGAGGAGGTACTCGGAAAATTCGTAAGCGGGCGGATGATGATCAAGGAGGCGAGATATGTGGACGACGCTCTAAACGGTCCAATCAATGAACCTCAACCCGTTGCTCTCAAGGCAATGAGGAGCAAGGAGGCGCTACCGAGCAAGGTGGCGCAAGTTGAGGCGGCCGGGCTAAATAATGAGGAGATGGCCCTCATCATTAAGCGCTTCAAGACGGCGCTTAAGGGTCGCAAGGGACAGCCGAGCAAGACCAAGACAAAGGAGAAGCGCTCGTGCTTCAAATGTGGTAAGATTGGTCATTTCATTGCTAACTGTCTCGATAATGAAAGTGACCAGGAAAAGGGGAACAAAAGGGAGAAGAAGAAGCATTACAAGAAGGCCAAGGGCGAGGCACATATCGGAAAGGAGTGGGATTCGGATTGCTCCTCCTCCGACTCCGACAATGAAGGACTCGCCGCCACCGCCTTCAACAAGTCATCCCTCTTCCCCAACGAGCGTCACACTTGCCTCATGGCAAGGGAGAAGAAAGTAAGCACTCATGATACTAGTACTTATGCTTCTTCAAGTGAGGATGAGTCTAGTGATGATGACGAGATAG
Organism: Zea luxurians; assembly: GCA_029449295.1. Taxonomy (NCBI): domain Eukaryota; kingdom Viridiplantae; phylum Streptophyta; class Magnoliopsida; order Poales; family Poaceae; genus Zea; species Zea luxurians. The sequence goes on from JAOPSE010000109.1 coordinate 6,790,750, forward strand.
ATTACTCATGCTTATTCAAGGGATTAGATAGATCTAAAATTAATAAGATTAATGAGTTGATTGATGCTTTGAATTACAAGAATAGATTACTAGAAAAACAAGAGGATCTTTTATATGAGGAGCATGATAAATTTGTTAGTGCACAAAATTCTCTTGCTCTAGAAATTAAAAGGAATGAAATGCTCTCTAGTGAATTATCTACTTGTCATGAAACTATCTCTACTTTAAAAGGTGTTAACAATGATTTAAATGCTAAACTAGTAGAAGCAAATAAATCCAACTCCTGTGTAGAAATTATTGAAACTTGCAATAGGTGTAAAGATTTTGACATTGATGCTTGTAGTGAACACCAAGTTTCAATTTCCAAACTTAACAATGAATTGGCTAGTCTTAATGCTCAACTTAAGACTAGCAAGAGTAATTTTGATAAGCTAAAATTTGCAAGGGATGCCTACACAATTGGTAGACACCCCTCAATTAAGGATGGACTTGGCTACAAGAAGGAAGCCAAGAACTTGACAAGCCATAAGGCTCCCATCTCCACCAAGGAGAAAGGGAAGGCCCCTATGGCTAGTAGTGTGCAAAAGAACCATGCCTTTATGTACCATGATAGGAGACAATCGAGAAATGCTTATAGGAGATGTAACGCATATGATGCTTATGATTCTCATGACATGTTTGCTTCTTGTTCTTCTTATGTGCATGATAGAAATGTTGGTAGGAGAAATGTTGTTCATAATATGCCTAGGAGAAATGTTGTTAATGTTCCTAGGAAAGTAATGAATGAAACCTCTATAATTTATCATGCTTTAAATGCTTCCTTTGCTATTTGTAGAAAGGATAGGAAAATAGTTGCTAGGAAGTTAGGGGCAAAATGCAAGGGAGACAAAACTTGCATTTGGGTCCCTAAGGATATTTGCACTAACCTTGCAGGACCCAACATGAGTTGGGTACCTAAGACCCAAGCCTAAATTTGCCTTGCAGGTTTATGCATCCGGGGGTTCAAGCTGGATTATTGACAGCGGATGCACAAACCATATGACGGGAGAGAAGAAGATGTTCACCTCCTACGTCAAGAATAAAGATTCCCAAGATTCAATAATATTCGGTGATGGGAATCAAGGCAAGGTAAAAGGGTTAGGTAAAATTGCAATCTCAAATGAGCACTCTATCTCTAATGTGTTTTTAGTAGAGTCTCTTGGATATAATTTGCTATCTGTTAGTCAATTATGCAATATGGGATATAACTGTTTGTTTACAAATTTAGATGTGTCTGTCTTTAGAAGATGTGATGGTTCACTAGCTTTTAAGGGTGTACTAGACGGCAAGCTTTACTTAGTTGATTTTGCAAAAGAAGAGGCCGGTCTAGATGCATGCTTAATGGCTAAGACTTGCATGGGCTGGTTGTGGCATCGCCGCTTAGCTCATGTGGGGATGAAGAACCTCCACAAGCTTCTAAAGGGAGAACACGTGATAGGTCTAACCAATGTTCATTTTGAAAAAGATAGACCTTGTGCAGCTTGTCAAGCAGGGAAACAAGTGGGAGGCTCTCATCACACCAAAAATGTGATGACAACATCAAGACCCCTGGAGCTGCTACATATGGACCTCTTCGGACCCGTCGCCTATCTGAGCATAGGAGGAAGTAAGTATGGTCTAGTTATCATTGATGACTTTTCCCGCTTCACTTGGGTGTTCTTTTTGCAGGATAAGTCTGAAACCCAAGGGACCCTCAAGCGCTTCCTAAGGAGAGCTCAAAATGAGTTTGAGCTCAAGGTGAAGAAGATAAGGAGCGACAACGGGTCCGAATTCAAGAACCTTCAAGTGGAGGAGTTTCTTGAGGAGGAAGGGATCAAGCACGAGTTCTCCGCTCCCTACACACCTCAGCAAAATTGTGTGGTAGAGAGGAAGAACACGACGCTCATAGATATGGCGAGGACTATGCTTGGAGAATTCAAGACCCCCGAGTGCTTTTGGTCGGAAGCCGTGAACACGACTTGTCACGCCATCAACAGGGTCTACCTTCACCGCCTCCTCAAGAAGACGTCGTATGAGCTACTAACCGGTAACAAACCCAATGTATCTTACTTTCGTGTATTTGGGAGCAGGTGCTACATTCTAGTGAAGAAGGGTAGAAATTCTAAATTTGCTCCCAAAGCTGTAGAAGGGTTTTTGTTAGGTTATGACTCGAATACAAAGGCGTATAGAGTCTTCAACAAATCATCGAGTTTGGTTGAAGTCTCTAGCGACGTTGTATTTGATGAGACTAATGGCTCTCCAAGAGAGCAAGTTTTTGATTGTGATGATGTAGATGAAGAAGATGTTCCGACGGCCGCTATACGAACCATGGCAATTGGAGAAGTGCGGCCACAGGAACAAGATGAACGAGATCAACCTTCTTCCTCAACAACGGTGCATCCCCCAACTCAAGACGATGAACAGGTTCATCAAAAGGAGACGTGTGATCAAGGGGGAGCACAAGATGATCATGTGATGGAGGAAGAAGCGCAACCGGCACCTCCAACCCAAGTTCGAGCGGTGATTCAAAGGGATCATCCCGTCGACCAAATTTTGGGTGACATTAGCAAGGGAGTAACTACTCGATCTCGATTAGTTAATTTTTGTGAGCATTACTCCTTTGTCTCTTCTATTGAGCCTTTCAGGGTAGAGGAGGCCTTGCTAGATCCGGATTGGGTATTGGCCATGCAGGAGGAACTCAACAACTTCAAGCGCAATGAAGTTTGGACACTGGTGCCTCGTCCCAAGCAAAATGTTGTGGGAACCAAGTGGGTGTTCCGCAACAAACAGGACGAGCACGGGGTGGTGACGAGGAACAAGGCTCGACTTGTGGCAAAAGGTTATGCCCAAGTCGCAGGTTTGGACTTTGAGGAGACGTTTGCTCCTGTGGCTAGGCTAGAATCAATTCGTATCTTGCTAGCATATGCCGCTCACCATTCTTTCAGGTTGTACCAAATGGATGTGAAGAGCGCTTTCCTCAATGGGCCAATCAAGGAGGAGGTGTACGTGGAGCAACCCCCTGGCTTCGAGGATGAACGGTACCCCGACCACGTGTGTAAGCTCTCTAAGGCGCTCTATGGACTTAAGCAAGCCCCAAGAGCATGGTATGAATGCCTTAGAGACTTCTTAATTGCTAATGCTTTCAAGGTTGGGAAAGCCGATCCAACTCTTTTTACTAAGACTTGCGACGGTGATCTTTTTGTGTGCCAAATTTATGTCGATGACATAATATTTGGTTCTACTAACCAAAAGTCTTGTGAAGAGTTTAGCAGGGTTATGATGCAGAAATTTGAGATGTCGATGATGGGCGAGTTGAACTACTTCCTTGGGTTTCAAGTGAAGCAACTCAAGGACGGCACTTTCATCTCCCAAACAAAGTACACGCAAGACTTGCTGAATCGGTTTGGGATGAAGGACGCCAAGCCCGCAAAGACTCCGATGGGGACCGACGGACACACCGACCTCAACAAAGGAGGTAAGTCCGTTGATCAAAAAGCATACCGGTCAATGATAGGGTCTTTACTTTATTTATGTGCTAGTAGACCGGATATTATGCTTAGCGTATGCATGTGTGCTAGATTTCAATCCGATCCTAAGGAGTGTCACTTAGTGGCAGTGAAGCGAATTCTTAGATATTTGGTTGCTACGCCTTGCCTCGGGCTCTGGTATCCAAAGGGGTCTACCTTTGACTTGGTTGGATACTCAGATTCCGACTATGCTGGATGTAAGGTCGATAGGAAGAGTACATCAGGGACGTGCCAATTCTTAGGAAGGTCCCTGGTGTCGTGGAACTCTAAGAAACAAACCTCCGTTGCCCTATCCACCGCTGAGGCCAAGTATGTTGCCGCAGGGCAGTGTTGCGCACAACTACTTTGGATGAGGCAAACCCTTCGGGACTTTGGCTACAATCTGAGCAAAGTCCCACTCCTATGTGACAATGAGAGTGCTATCCGCATGGCGGAATATCCTGTTGAACACAGCCGCACAAAGCACATTGACATCCGGCATCACTTTTTGAGAGACCACCAGCAAAAGGGAGATATCGAAGTGTTTCATGTTAGCACCGAGAACCAGCTAGCCGATATCTTTACCAAGCCTTTAGATGAGAAGACCTTTTGCAGGCTGCGTAGTGAGCTAAATGTCTTAGATTCGCGGAACTTGGATTGAATTGTAGCATACATGTATTTATGCTTTTGATCATGTTCCTTTTTGCATTTTGTTGTTAAGTATGGTGCTCAAGTTGTACAAACACTCCCTGGACCTCACAAGTCCGTTGCAAAGTGATGCACAGTTTAAGGGGGAGATGTGTTACAACTTGACCCTTTGAGACTAACCATATGCTTGAGTTTGCTTGTTTTAGTCTCAAAGGAGAATTGAAAGGGAAAAGGTGGACTTGGACCATGAAAGACTTCCACTGCACTCCGATGAGAGGGTAACCTATTCCAAGTTCATCTAATGAACTCTTATTGCCATTTGCTCTTAATTGAAGATTTTGGTGAGGCAATGGGGTTATAGGGCCAAGATTGATCCCGTTTTGGTGCTTGATGCCAAAGGGGGAGAAAATAAAGGCCAAAGCAATTAATGGATCAGCTACCACTTGAGAAATTTTGAAAATAGTAAAACAGAGCTTTTTGTTTTGTCAAAACTCTTGCATTGTCTCTTTTGTCAAAAGTTGGCCTCTTGTGGGGAGAAGTGTTGATTATGGGAAATAGGGGCCTCTTGTGGGGAGAAGTGTTGATTATGGGAAATAGGGGGAGTTTTTGAAATCTTTGATCAATCTCTCTTGGAATGACTTTATTTATGCTTCAACATGTATGCTTGACTTAGAGATAGAGATTTGAGTTTGATTTGCAAAAACAAACCAAGTGGTGGCAAAGAATGATCCATATATGCCAAAATTGAATCAAAATAAATTTGAGTTTTATTTGAAGTGATATTGCACTTGTTCTAGTTGCTTTATGTTGTGTTGGCATAAAACACCAAAAAGGGGGAGATTGAAAGGGAAATGTGCCCTTGGGCCATTTCTAAGTATTTTGGTGATTGAGTGCCAACACAAGTGCTTAAATGTGAATTTATGCTCATGGATGGACAAAGTGCAAATCAAAAGTAAAGGTATGTGTCTAAGCCTTAGTACATTGGTTTTGTGTACTAATATACTTGTCTAAGTGTTAGAAACAGAAAGAAGAAGAAAAGAAAAGAGGTGAAAAAGACTTGGCTGTGTGCAGCCAAGACTCAGCTCAGTCTGGCACACCGGACTGTCCGGTGGTGCACCGGACAGTGTCCGGTGCGCCAGGCTGGCTCGGCGTGAAGTGGCCGCTCTCGGGAATTCGCCGACGGCGTACGGCTAAAATTCACCGGACTGTCCGGTGTGCACCGGACTGTCCGGTGAGCCAACGGTCGGCCGGGCCAACGGTCGGCCGCGGAATCTGCGCGCGACACGTGGCCGGGCCAACGGTCGGAAGGGGGCACCGGACTGTCCGGTGTGCACCGGACATGTCCGGTGCGCCAACGGCTCCCAGATCTGCAACGGTCGGCAGCGCCATTTTAGGAAGGAAATCGGGCACCGGACAGTGTCCGGTGTGCACCGGACTGTCCGGTGCACCCGACGACAAAAGGCAAGATTGGCCTTCCAGATTTGCTCTCAACGGCTCCTAGCTGCCTTGGGGCTATAAAAGGGACCCCTAGGCGCATGGAGGAGTACACCAAGCAACCTTAGAGCATTCTTGATCATCCACACTCAGTCTTTGCGCATTCGTTTGTCATTCTCAGTGATTCGAGCTCCGTTCTAGTGAGAACTTTGAGATAGTCTTTTGAGCTCGATTCTTGGCCGTGTGTGTGCGCATTTTGCTGTGGATTTGTGTGTGTTGCTTTCCTCCCTTACTCCGTATTTCTTGTGAATCTCAAGTGTAAGGGCGAGAGGCTCCAAGTTGTGGAGAATCCTCGCAAACGGGATATTGAAAGGCAAAGCAAAACACCGTGGTATTCAAGTTGGTCTTTGGACCACTTGAGAGGGGTTGATTGCAACCCTCGTCCGTTGGGACGCCACAACGTGGAGTAGGCAAGCGTTGGTCTTGGCCGAACCACGGGATAAACCACCGTGTCATCTCTGTGTTTGATCTCTTGTGGTATTGTGTTTTGTTGAGACTCCTCTCTAGCCACTTGGCGATTATTGTGCTAACACTTAACAAGTTTTTGTGGCTATAAGTTTAAGTTTCACAGGATCACCTATTCACCCCCCCCCCTCTAGGTGCTCTCAACCTTTCCCTTTCAATTCACTTTTGAGACTAAATCAAGAACTCAAACACAAAGGTTAGTCTCAAAGTGTCAAGTTGTAGCATGCCTCCCCCTAAATAAGTGCATCACTTGCAAATGGACTTGTGAGGTCCGGGGATCATGTTTACAACTTGAGCACCACAAATGAACAAAATAGATTGAAATGCATAAATTTACATGATCAAAGGCATAAAACACATGTATGCTATAGATCAATCCAAGTTATGTGAATCTAAGACATTTAGCTCACTACGCAACCTACAAAACCTTTTCTCATCTAAAGGCTTGGTGAAGATATCGGCTAGCTGATTCTCGGTGTTAATATGGTACACCTCGATATCCCCCTTTTGCTGGTGGTCTCTCAGGAAGTGATGCCGGATGTCTATGTGCTTAGTGCGGCTGTGTTCAACAGGATTATCCACCATGCGGATTGCACTCTCATTGTCACATAGGAGTGGGACTTTGCTCAGTTTGTAGTCAAAGTCCCGGAGGGTTTGCCTCATCCAAAGTAGTTGCGCGCAACACTGTCCTATGGCAACATACTCGGCCTCAGCGGTGGATAGGGCAACGGAAATTTGTTTCTTTGAGCTCCAAGACACCAGGGACCTTCCTAGGAATTGGCACGTCCCTGATGTACTCTTCCTATCAACCTTGCACCCGGCATAATCGGGGTCTGAATATCCAACCAAGTCAAAGGCAGACCCCTTTGGATACCAGATCCCGAAGCAAGGCGTAGCAACTAAATATCTAAGAATTCGCTTAATGACCATAAGGTGACATTCCCTTGGGTCGGATTGATATCTAGCACACATGCAAACTCTAAGCATAATATCCGGTCTACTAGCACATAAGTAAAGCAAGGAACCTATCATAGACCGGTATGCCTTTTGTTCAATGGACTTACCTCCTTTGTTGAGGTCGACATGTCTGTCGGTTCCCATTGGCGTCTTCGCGGGCTTGGTGTCCTTCATCCCGAACCGCTTGAGCAAGTCTTGCGTGTACTTCGTTTGGGAGATGAAGGTGCCGTCCTTGAGTTGCTTCACTTGGAACCCAAGGAAGTAGTTCAACTCGCCCATCATCGACATCTCAAATTTCTGTGTCATCACCCTGCTAAACTCCTCACAAGACTTTTGGTTAGTAGAACCAAATATTATGTCATCGACATAAATTTGGCACACAAATAGGTCACCATCACAAGTCTTAGTGAAAAGAGTTAGATTGGCTTTCCCAACCTTGAAAGCATTAGCAATTAGGAAATCTCTAAGGCATTCATACCATGCTCTTAGGGCTTGCTTAAGTCCATAGAGCGCCTTAGAGAGCTTACACACATGGTCGGGGTACCGTTCATCCTCAAAGCCAGGGGGTTGCTCCACGTACACCTCCTCCTTGATTAGCCCGTTGAGGAAAGCGCTCTTCACATCCATTTGGAACAACCTGAAAGAATGGTGAGCGGCATAGGCTAACAAAATGCGAATAGACTCTAGCCTAGCCACAGGAGCAAAAGTCTCCTCAAAGTCCAAACCTGCGACTTGGGCATAACCTTTTGCCACAAGTCGAGCCTTGTTCCTTGTCACCACCCCAAGCTCGTCTTGCTTGTTGCGGAACACCCACTTGGTTCCCATAACGTTTTGCTTGGGACGTGGCACCAGGGTCCAAACTCCATTTCGCTTGAAGTTGTTGAGCTCTTCCTGCATGGCCAACACCCAGTCCGGATCCAGCAAGGCTTCTTCTACCCTGAAAGGCTCAATAGAAGAGACGAACGAGTAATGCTCACAAAAGTTAGCTAGTCTTGATCTAGTAGTTACTCCCTTGCTTATATCACCCAAAATCTGGTCGACGGGATGATTCCTTTGAACCGTCGCTCGGACTTGAGTTGGAGGGGCATGTGGTGCTTCTTCCTCCACAACATGGTCTTCTTGTGCTCCCCCTTGATCACACGCCTCTTCTTGAGGAACCTGTTCATCATCTTGAGTTGGGGGATGCACCATCGTTGAGGAAGAAGGTTGATCTTGCTCTTGGTGTTCTTGTGGTCGCACATCTCCAATTGCCATGGTGCGAATTGCGTCCGTTGGAACATCATCTTCATCTACATCATCAAGATCAACTTGCTCTCTTGGAGAGCCATTAGTTTCATCAAATACAACGTCGCTAGAGACATCAACCAAACCCGATGATTTGTTGAAGACTCTATACGCCTTTGTATTTGAGTCATAACCTAGCAAAAAAACCTTCTACAGCTTTGGGAGAAAATTTTGAATTTCTACCCTTCTTTACTAGAATGTAACATTTACTCCCAAATACACGAAAATATGACACGTTGAGTTTGTTACCTGTTAGAAGTTCATACGAGGTCTTCTTGAGGAGGCGATGAAGGTAGACCCAGTTTATGGCATGGCAAGCTGTGTTCACAGCTTCCGACCAAAACCGCTCGGTCGTCTTGAATTCTCCAAGCATCGTCCTCGCCTTGTCAATAAGCGTCCTGTTCTTCCTCTCTACCACACCGTTTTGCTGTGGTGTGTAGGGAGCGGAGAACTCGTGCTTGATTCCTTCCTCCTCAAGGTACTCCTCCACTTGTAAGTTCTTGAAGTCGGACCCGTTGTCGCTTCTTATCTTTTTCACCTTGAGCTCAAATTCGTTTTGAGCTCTCCTTAGAAAGCGCTTTAGGGTCCCTTGGGTTTCTAATTTATCCTACAAAAAGAATACCCAAGTGAAGCGGGAAAAATCATCAACAATAACAAGACCATACTTACTTCCCCCGATGCTGAGGTAGGCGACGGGTCCGGAGAGGTCCATATGAAGTAGCTCTAGAGGTCTTGTTGTTGTCATCACATTCTTGCTGTGATGAGTGCTTCCCACCTGTTTGCCTGCTTGACAAGCGGCACAAGGTCTATCTTTTTTTGAAAAACACATTGGTTAGACCTAACACATGTTCTCCCTTTAGAAGTTTATGAAGGTTCTTCATCCCAACATGTGCTAGACGGTGATGCCACAGCCAGCCCATGCTAGTCTTAGCAATTAAGCATGCATCTAGATCGGCCTCCTCTTTCGAAAAATCAACTAAGTAGAGTTTGTTGTCTAGTACACCCTTAAAAGCTAATGAACCATCACTCCTTCTAAAGACAGACACATCTACATTGGTAAATAAACAATTGTAACCCATATTACATAGTTGACTGATAGATAATAAATTGTACCCGAGCGATTCAACTAAGAACACATTAGATATGGAATGCTCGGATGAAAAGCTATCTTTCCTAGTCCTTTAACCTTGCCTTGGTTCCCATCTCCAAAGATGATCGAATCTTGGGAATCTTTGTTCTTTACATAGGAGGTGAACATCTTCTTCTCCCCCGTCATGTGGTTTGTGCATCCGCTATCGATAATCCAGCTTGAGCCCCCGGATGCATAAACCTGCAAGGCAAATTAGGCTTGGGTTTTAGGTACCCAACTCTTGTTGGGTCCTACAAGGTTAGTTACAATAGCCTTTGGGATCCAAATGCAAGTCTTGTCTCCCTTGCATTTGGACCCCATCTTTCTAGCAACCACTTTTTCATTTTTACATGTAAGTACATACTTAGTGTTGCAAGTATGAAAGACAGTAGTAGGTTTATTATACACTTTCCTAGGAGCATGAGACACAAAATTTCTCCTAGGCCTATCATTAAAATTAGAACATGAAGCAATCATAGCATGTGAGTCAAAAGCATTATAACTCCAATTATAATGAGAATTTCTAGAAAATTTTCTATCATGGTACATGAAAGCATGATTCTTTTGACCACTACTAGCCATAAGGGCCTTCCCTTTTTCCTTGTTGGAAATGGGAGCCCTTTGACTTGTTAAGTTCTTGGCTTCCTTTCGAAAGCCAAATCCATCCTTAATTGAGGGATGTCTACCAATGGTGTAGGCATCCCTAGCAAATTTTAATTTATCAAAGTCATTTTTGCAAGTCTTAAGTTGGGCATTAAGACTTGCCACTTCACCATTTAATTTTGTAATGGAAGTAAGGTGCTCAACACATGCATCAACATCAAAATCCTTACACCTATTACAAATCACAACATGCTCTACACAAGAACTAGATTTATTAACTACTTCTAGTTATCCCATGGTTCGGCCAAGTAATACTTGCCTACTTCCACATTGTGGTGTCCCAATGGACGAGGGTTGCACTCAACCCCTTTCAACTGATCCAATGATCAACTTGAATACCACGGTGTTCTTCTTTCTTATACTTTCTCCCGTTTGCGAGGAATCTCCACAACTTGGAGTCTCTCGCCCTTACAATTGATGATCACAAAGAAGCACGGAAGTAAGCGAGGGGAGAGCAACGCACACAAGACTCAAAAACGAGAGCACAATCACACACACAAGTCACAACTTGAGCTGTAAGTTCAACACACGGAGTTCTCAACTCAAGAGGAGCTCAAATTGCTAGCACAGAGAATCAAAATGCGTGGGAGTGGAGTCTAGATGCTTAGGAATGATCAAAGAATGCTTGTATAACTCCTCCATGCGCCTAGGGGTCCCTTTTATAGCCCCAAGGCAGCTAGGAGCCGTTGGAGGCAACTTTGGAAGGCTAATCTTGCCTTCTGTCGGTTGGCGCACCGGACAGTCCAGTACGCCACCGGACAGTCCCTGTAGCTGTCCGGTGCGCGATCTCCTTCCTTTTTCTAGCGCATCTGACCGTTGCAGATTTGCGGCAGTCGGCACACCGGACACTGTCCGGTGCACACCGGACAGTCCGGTGCCCCTGCCGACCGTTGGCGCGCCCACGCGTCGCGCGCGGATTGCGCGGCCGACTGTTGGAGCAGTCGACCTTTGGCTCACCGGACAGTCCGATGATTTATAGCCATACGCCGTTGAACGTTTCCCGATAGCGACGACTTCGCCGCGGACGACTCACCGGACAGTCCGGTGCACCACCGGACAGTCCGGTGATTTATAGTCGTACGCCGTCGTCGAGTCCCGAGAGTGGCCTGTTCACCGGAGGCTGGTCTGGCACACCGGACACTGTCCAGTGCACCCAGACCGAGCTACAGTTGGCTGTACACAGCCAACTCTTTTCCAAACCAATTTCTCCTGTTTCTAGCACTTAGACACAATACATTAGTACTCAAATCAATGTACTAAGTCTAGAAACGTACCTTGTAATATGATTTGCACTTCTTCACTCTTTGGCACAAATTAGCACTTAGAGGAAATGTGTTGGGCACTTAATCACCAAAATACTTTAGAAATGGCCCAAGGGCACATTTCCCTTTCAATCTCCCCCTTTTTGGTGATTTATGCCAACACATCAAAAAGCAAACAAAGAAGTGCAACATCAATGCAAATGAGAACAAGAATTGTTTTTGATTCAAATTTGGCATATTTGGATCATTTTTTGCCACCACTTGGTTTGTTTTTGCAAATCAAATTCAATTTCCTATCTCTAAGTTAAACACACTTGGAGAGGCATAAAGAGAGGTATTCCAAGAGAAATTGATCAAAGATCCAAAAACTCCCCCTTTTTCCCATAATCGAACATTCTCCCCACAAGAGACCAACTTTTGACAATAAGAGACAATAAGAGTATTTTTGACAAATCAAAAAGTTCTAACTCTACTCTTTTCAAAATATCACAAGTGGTAGCTGATCCATTTGCTTTGGCCTTAATTTCTCCCCCTTTGGCATTAAGCACCAAAACGGGATCATTCTTGGCCCTTTAACCCCATTGTCTCACCAAAATTGTCAATTAAGAGCAAAAAGGCAATAAGAGCATAGATATGAACTTGGAGTTATTACCGGAGTGCCGTGGAAGTCTTTGCATGGTCCAAGTTCATATTTCCCTTTCAATTCACTTTTGAGACTAAATCAAGAACTCAAACACAAAGGTTAGTCTCAAAGTGTCAAGTTGTAGCATGCCTCCCCCTAAATAAGTGCATCACTTGCAAATGGACTTGTGAGGTCCGGGGATCATGTTTACAACTTGAGCACCACAAATGAACAAAATAGATTGAAATGCATAAATTTACATGATCAAAGGCATAAAACACATGTATGCTATGGATCAATCCAAGTTACGCGAATCTAAGGCATTTAGCTCACTACGCAACCTACAAAACCTTTTCTCATCTAAAGGCTTGGTGAAGATATCGGCTAGCTGATTCTCGGTGTTAATATGGTATACCTCGATATCCCCCTTTTGCTGGTGGTCTCTCAGGAAGTGATGCCGGATGTCTATGTGCTTAGTGCGGCTGTGTTCAACAGGATTATCCGCCATGCGGATTGCACTCTCATTGTCACATAGGAGTGGGACTTCGCTTAGATTGTAGCCAAAGTCCCAGAGGGTTTGCCTCATCCAAAGTAGTTGCGCGCAACACTGTCCTGCGGCAACATACTCGGCCTCAGCGGTGGATAGGGCAACGAAAGTTTGTTTCTTTGAGCTCCAAGACACCAGGGACCTTCCTAGGAATTGGCATGTCCCTGATGTACTCTTCCTATCAACCTTGCACCCGGCATAATCGGAGTCTGAATATCCAATCAAGTCAAAGGTAGACCCCTTTGGATACCAGATCCCGAAGCATGGCGTAGCAACTAAATATCTAAGAGTCCGCTTAACGACCACAGGGTGACATTCCCTTGGGTCGGATTGATATCTAGCACCACCGGACACTGTCCGGTGCACCTAGACCGAGCTGCAGTTGGCTGTACACAGCCAACTCTTTTCCAAACCAATTTCTCCTGTTTCTAGCACTTAGACACAATACATTAGTACTCAAATCAATGTACTAAGTCTAGAAACGTACCTTGTAATATGATTTGCACTGCTTCACTCTTTGGCACAAATTAGCACTTAGAGGAAATGTGTTGGGCACTTAATCACCAAAATACTTTAGAAATGGCCCAAGGGCACATTTCCCTTTCACTTTTGTGTGTGTTGCTATTCCCACCTTACTCATGTGCTCATTCGAGATCATTTTGTGTAAGGCATGAGAGACTCCAAAGTGTGGAGATTCCTCACAAAGGGATATACTTGAGATAAAGAGAATCATGGTATTCAAGTTGATCTTTGGATCACTTGAAAGGGGTTGAGTGTAACCCTCGTCCGTTAGGACGCCACAACGTGGACTAGGCAAGTGTTCTACTTGGTCGAACCACAGGATAAAAATCGTTGTGTCACTTGTCTTTATTCTTGTGCGATTCTCTCTACTTCTATTAACTTCATAATTGCTCTAAATTTAATACTCATCTTGTGAAGAGCAATTAAGTGAAGAACTTTTCTCCACTCATTCTCATCTCTCGACTTGGCCTTAGCTTTCACTAATCTATTATTAGTCCAAGTTTGTTTGGTTAAGCTGTTTTTATAGGATCACCTATTTATCCCCCCTCTAAGTGCTCTCATTCTATCCCTGTCCCCCATTGAGAAACATGAAAATAAACTAAAAACCATTGGCTACTTCTGGTCTAATTCTCTAAACTATTTCTTCTTTGATCATGTACTAATGATACCCACTCTGATGGATGTGACCATGATATTTGGGCTAGATAGGTCCTTAGACGATGTGCCTTATTTTTTCCCATGGTGATAATGGTATTTATCGCTAGCATCATTTATGTCCTCATGTTATTCCTTTGGTGGAAATGGTATTTACTCACTTACATAAAGTGGTAATATATTTCACGCTTGTCTTTTTCGAAGTTATTGACACAACACACAACACGCAAATTCTTCCAACAATTTTCTTTGTTATCGACTTGTCATTATGTATTGATGACATAGGTTTTTCTATTCTACCATCTTGCTTTAGATATAGCAATGAAGGACTTTCTTTTCTATATTCTTGCTTTAGATATGTTAACAAATGTCTCTCTTTTCTACCTTCTTCCTTTAGACTTAGCAACGAATGTATTCCTTTTTTGCCTTCTTACTTTAGACATAGCAAAGAAGGTATTTCTTTTTTAACTTCTTCCTTTATACATATCAATGAAGGTCTTTATTTTTGCCTTGGTGCTTTAGACATAGCAACAAAGGTCTTTCTTTTCTTGCACTCGAAGCTATGAAACATAATATCTCTCTTGGGGATCGAGAATATGCCTTTATATTCCTTAGGAGGAGTGCAATGCTCCAGGGGTGCCCCATTAAAAAAACCTTACACTTCATCTTTTTGGACGAAGCTCCCTATGTAAGGAAAAAGGATGCATACCTTTAGGTCGGAGTAACTTTGAAAATGAGAAAAACAAAGAAAACATAAGGTAATTTTACACATATTATCTCCAATGATCATCTGGATTTCATGAGTGAGGGACTTCGTTTCCCTATAGATCATTGAGTCTAAATGAGTTAGTGTGGTTTGAAGCTCTTACCAATTACCAGAAAGGGACCTTCCCAATTACTTTGTAATTTTCCTATATTGTCTAAATTGATTACCCTTCAAAGGATGAAACCCTTGTTTTATTTGCTTTACCTTTACCTTTCTGTTTCTCAACTTCTTGGTCTCATTTTGATATTTATTCGAATTATCATCATCTTTGATCGAGCCTTATTGCTTTGACCATATCCTTTGTAGTGCATTGGTGTTCATTATGAACACCTTTGCAGATTACCCTGATTGATTTCCTTTTTGCCTCTTCGGGAGTCATAGCTTCATCACCAAAAAGAAGCAAGGGTGTGAATTCGGTGGGCCTGGAGATGATGGTATTATGACTCCAAACAACCTTCGTCATTTTTTCTGCCCATTTTCCCTTCAGCAATCCAACCAATAACTTGGAGATGCTAATTAGAATAATTTTAGTTGCTCTTTCCACCAAAAAACATTGGACTCGAGGTGTCTCACAGATATGAAGTGTATGGTTGTTCCCATTTGATCACAAAATATTATAAAAGTTTTGAAATCAAACTGGGTACCATTATCGACTGTTAAAGTTTTGGGGACTCCAAGACGATAAGATGATGCTTACCACAAGAATTTTTGGATCATTGCCAAAGTTATTGTAGCTAGAGCTCTAGCCTCAATCTATTTGGTGAAGTATTCTACTACCATCATATCATATTTTAGATTCCCCAATGCTGGTGGCATTGGTCATCGTGTCCCATCTTTGCAGCGGTCATGATGGTTGTATTAGCTAGGTGAATGACGAAGGTTGCTTTTGATCTCTATCACATCTTTGATAATTGTCACACCTTTGAACAAGATCTTTTGCCACATTTGGCCAATAGGACCCTTGTCACCCTGGCCTAATGTTGGAACCACAGATGCCCAAGTAGATCTATTTCATGAGTCCGTACCCCTCAGATCAATGTAAAGATTTTTAACAATGGTGCATAGACGTCTTCCTTGTATAACTCCCCTTCTATGAGCTTGTATGGCCTTGCTCTTAACTTATTTGGCTTATCCAAGCTTCATCATTCATTGGAGTTGTGTTTGTCAAGAAAGAAATGATTTTGAACCTCCAGTTCTCATTGTGAACTAGCAATATGTTCAAGGCTGTCCTTTTTTTCAAGTCGATGGATGGTGTTTTTAACACCTCAAATAATACTTCGGCTGGAAGAGGGAGCCCCAATGTCATGGACTTCGTGAGCATATTTGTTTGCTCATTTCCTCCCCTCAAAATGTTCATAACTGAGAAGCCTTTGAATGGTGGCTCTATCTAAGGGTGGAAATGGGTTGGGTATACCCATCGGGTACTGGATACGGATAGTGTAAATACCCGTTTTTTCATATACGGATTCGGGTATTTTTATACCCGGGACACATATAGATAGTACCCGGATAGTGCAGGTTCAGATCGGATATAGAGCAAGGACTACCCAGTAAATACCCGGATATTTGGGTCGAGTACGGGTACCTGGATTTCGAGTACCCATAATTTTCTTTTTCAGCATAATATAGTAATAAAATCATAACTTTTACATATGATTTCGGATGAGGGCTCGAAGAGATCTATAACTTTGTAGTACATCACATTTTTTTAACACATCTTCAGGTCAAAATCATTGAAATAATGTCCAAAATTATATCAAATTAATAGACTTTATCATTTTTATGTGGGAACTTAAGGTTATCTTCACGTAGGAACTTATAGTTAGCTTCTTATACACTATTTATTAGTCTTGGTAACTTATTTGCAATTTTTTGTTAACAATAAAATATTTTATGAATTAAATTGTATTATCATGATTTTTTGCAAAAAAAAATTAATAATAATCAAATAGCCTAAAAAATCATGAGATTTTATGAAGGTGTAACATATGTCCATATAAAATCTAAAAAAATGTTTGAGATAAAATCTAAAAGATATCAATGTTTCTTTCATTTCACTTTCACTCATTGCGTGAGTTACTCATGAAATCACTCTAAGTATCCAAGTTTCAACATAATCAATACTTCACTTTATCATTTTCATGTGGATACTTGAGGTTATATTTGTACATAATATTTATTAGTTTTGGTGACTTATTTCTATTTTTTATCGAAACTAGAATATTTTATGAATTTATTTTGATGAATTTCTGCAAAAAATAAATTAATAATACACAAATAGCCTCAAAAAATTATAAAATTTTAAAGAGACGCAACATGTCAATATATAAACCTAAAAATATTTGAATCATAAAATACACAAGATTTTATTTTTTATTTCATTTTCCACCTATGCGTGAGTTACACGTGAAATCACTCTAAGTGGCCAAGTTTCAACATAATCAATACTTCACTTTATCATTTTTATATGGGGACTTGAGTTTATCTTCGTATAAAATTTTTATTAGTTTTGGTAACTTATTTGTAATTTTTTGTCAAAACTATAATATTTTGTGAAATTAATTGCATTTTGATGATTTCCTATAGAAATAATAATACCAATACACAAATAGTCTTAGAAATTCATAAATTTTTACAGAGGCACAACATATATCAACATATAGTCCTCAAAAACATTTGGACCACAAAATCCATAAGATACCACTTATTGCATGAGTTACACGTGAAATCACTCTATGTATCAAAGTTTCAACATAATCAATACTTCACTTGTCATTTTTATGTGAGAACTTGAGGTTATCTTTGCATAGAATGTTTATTAGTTTTGGTAAGTTATTTTTATATTTTTGGTCGAAACTATAATATTTTATGAATTTAATTACATTTTAATAATTTTCTATAGAAATAAATTAATAACGCATAAATAGACTCAAAAATTCATGAATTTTATGGAGTCACAACATATGTCCACATATAGCCATAAA
Organism: Zea luxurians; assembly: GCA_029449295.1. NCBI lineage: Eukaryota > Viridiplantae > Streptophyta > Magnoliopsida > Poales > Poaceae > Zea > Zea luxurians. The sequence goes on from JAOPSE010000109.1 coordinate 6,808,271, forward strand.
AAATAATGGGGCCATAAAATCCACAAGATGCTATCTTTTCTTCTATTTCACTTCCACTTATTGTATGAGTTATAAATGAAATCACTCTAAGTATCTAAGTTTCAACATAATCAATACTTCACTGTATCATTTATGTGAGGATTTGAGGTTATCTTCGTCTGAAATGTTTATTAGTCTTAATAATTTATTTGTAATTTTTTGGTCGAACAGAAATATTTTATAGTAAGCAATTCATGCGTTATCCGACAAAATCTGATATCCGACCAAATAATATCTATATATGTCACTTATCCGCCGAATAAATATCCAGTCTATATACCTACCCCGTTTCTAACTATCTATATCCTCCTAAATTTAATTAAAATACATTAGAATAGTATCCGTTCATATCCGTTCCGTTTTCACCTGAACCAAAAAGGCCTGCTCAATCAGCAACGCCCAGAACCTATATATGACCTTCAGAAAACAAATTGATATTCTCCTAGCATCTTCCCCAACTTAGGTCCCGGTTTTCACGTGATACATGGATGACGGCTATATAGAAAAGCAGTAGTGATTCAACAGAAATTGCAAACAGTGACAAATAACCAAAGGTCTTATATCACATCGTTTCCACGGAGCTGGAGCTGTGTACCTCTCCATTGCTCTAGCGAAGTAGCATATCAGCTTGGATATCATATCACAGGAGCCAACAGTAAAGGCGCTCCAAACGACAGGATGACAAGTCAAAAACTGAATCACAAGGAAGAGACTAGATGCTGAGATTCAATTTCTGTTATTACCAGTAGACTGCAGAAATGTTTCAGACAACTGATACAAACACCGCACATGTACAATTTACAGAGACTCAACTAGACAGAGGTTTCATAGTCTCCCTTTTGTCCGCTATGTACCGACTCAACATACACAGAATTTTCGGAGGCAGCAGCAAAGACCAAACATAAGAGGACCGGACAGCTGAAAAAGTGATATCTCATGTTTCAGACTATTCTGAACAATTACTTGCAGACCACTAGTTTCCGCCTTCAGGGCTTTGGCGCTGAGAACAAGTTGGGGTACGAGAAATATGGATCGTCCTCCAAAGATGGCGACCTCTGCGGCACATGGGATGGCACATAGTCCTGTGTATCATTGGTGAAGGAGTCCTGGTGATCAAATACCGGTTTCTGTGTCGCCTCAGTCTGATGATGGCTTTCCTTTTGGACGCTATCACCGTAATTGCTATAAACCTTGGAATTCTTCTTCAGGTCTGAAATGCGCAGTTGTGCAAGGTTTGCAGCAGCACGGGCTGCTGATGCAGCTCGCTCAGCTGATTCAGCAGCTGTCTGCGCAGCAGATAAAACGTCGTCCAAGTCAATATTTGCCCCACTCTCAGAAGGAGAGATTGTCCGCGCTTGTTCTGGCTGTTTTGTGAAAATATAATCTGAGGGAGGTACTGGAGGTGTGGTCACTTCATCAATTTTCTTTGTGAGGATTTCTGGTTCTGGCTCTGTCGGCTTCACTAGAGGAGACAGAGAAGGTGAGGGAACTGTCTCGGCTTTTCCCACCGAAGGAGGAAGAACGGGCGGTGGAGATGCAAAAGGAATAAACTGCTTCTTTTCATTTGGCAAATCCGGTATGTTTGACTGATCAGATGGTGCATAAACAAGATGCTCCAAGCTTTTCATCTGAATAACATTAAAAGCACCACCAGCTGTTGGATTCTCCTCCAAGTTACCATGATCTGAGAACTCATGAGGAAGTGACTGAGAGCCCTGAACATGTGGGCAAATATCTGGGGTCAATGGTGCGTCAGGTGGACGAATTGCAGCTTTTGGGACTTCAGGCAAATCCAGTGAGTCAAGACCGGTATCTGACTCATAGTCTTCATCAGGCTGCTCAGCAGCACTTGCAGCTACTGTTTCCTCATGTTTCTCCTTGGGAAGAGGTAGTGTGGACCCATTGAAGTAGGTCGGTCCATTCTAAAAACGGAAACACAGTATCATGTAAGATTTGAATCATTGAACTAACCATGTTAGTCACAAGTCGATATATATTTACCAATAGATCTTCATGAGGTTTGAGAAATTCTGTCTCTGTCTCTGATGGATCCCAATCAACTTCATGTTCCTCAGCTATCTCCTTCAGCAGTTTCAACTTTGCATCAACAGGAGGAGGACGAATAGAAAGCAATTCAATTATCTGCAGAAGCATTAATTCTAATATGTTATGAATAACCAAACCACCAGATAACATGGCTAAACTAATTTGATTTAGAAGTGTCATATAACCTGACGATTGACCCCACAATCAGGCATCAACTCTGAAGCTGCAGCGACAAATTCCTTCCCATATTTAGTTGCAAACATCATTTGAACTTGCATCAGTTCAGGTAGATCTGCACATCTTGGAGCGGCAAAACAGATACTTGATATTGCTTCTTTGAGATCAATAGGACACTCCCTGAAGCCAACAAAACAAGGAAACACAAATGAGTGAGACTCATCTGCATCTCTTACAGAATTTTTAGCCACAAAATGATTAATCAATTTTATCAACTATAGCCCATTTGTATTCAAGAGCAGGAAGCAATATCCCTGCTTTATACTTCAAGATATTACAACAACAACAACAAAGCCTTTTTAGTCCCAAGCAAGTTGGGGTAGGCATACTTCAAGATAGTACGCCCTAATAAAAATTGCAGGAGCAAAGAAAATATTATCAGTAACATCCTAAGAGTTGGGATTAGAATGGTTTGTGTCTACAAACAAATAAGCAATATAACAATGCAGAGGGTATAAAAACGAAGATAACTTGTCCCTGTTGACAAATGAACATATAGCAAAGTAATGCTCATCTTTAGGGTCCAAAAGTCTCTGCTGAAAACACATTTGGTTGAAACAGGCAGGTTGTCCTATAATGGAATGGAACAAACAACAAACAGTCATAATCCACTACAGCAGTGAAGTAAAGACTACTAGGTGTTATTGTAAAAAAACACTATAGATATCTACCGTTGTAAAGTTCAATAACGGTGGGGGTACCAGTGGCACACCATGTTGAGCCAAAAAATTAGCAACCGACTGACCACTTACAGGAGATTACAGTGATCCAGTGCTAAAGTGGTCGTCTCAACACATCAAGCACAGCACAAACAACAACAAAAAAACATCTCGAGAGTTCTTGTCCAACAGAAGTAAATGCCAACAAGCCACTGGAAATCCCAAGCGAGCTGTTGGTCCAGCACAGTTTGCCATATCAAGACGGGCAGTAAAGCTACAGCTAGTTTCGATTGCAACATCCGTAGGCATATTAACAAACAAATAGCGACCGCAATTACGAGTTTTAAAAATCGAATTCGGACAGAGGGACGAACTTTTGGGCCTCGATGATGGGCAGGCGAACCGCGATGAGCTCGCAGAAGAGCTCGAGGATCTCCTGCGCGGCCATCATGTTCTCCTCCCGGATGATGTGTTCCACCTGCAGCAGCCGCAGCTTCCAATCAGCCAAGGCAGAAGCCTCCCGACCCAACCCTAGTCCGATCTAAGCAAACCACATGGCAACGAGAAAGCATACCCTGATCCGGGCAGTGGCCTCCTGGCCGGCCTCTAGGAGCTTGGCGATGTCCCGGCGCATCTGGCGCAGCTGCAGCTCCCGCCGGTTCCGCAGCAGCTTTATCCGCGGGATCGACAGCTTCAGCAGCGTCTTGCTGCGCGCACAACGGCACACGACATCAGAGCCAAAACCGACGCGAATCGAACCATTGTAAACTCCTCGGGACCCGGCTCCTCCAAGAAGATGCCCAGGGGGGAAAAGTGACGCCGCGCGTACCACTTGGCGCCGCGGAAGCCGCCGCCGCCGCCCTTGCTGAAGAAGGTGTCCAGCATCGACATGGCGCACCGTCGCCGATCGGACGCGACGTGGGGGAGGGAAGCGAGGATTTGCTTGATTGGGTGTCAGCGGGGGATTTATGCGGCGTGGGGGGTTCGATCTGGTTGGAGGAGAGTGGAGACGAAGGAGGGGACGCGGGGGGAGGGGAGACGATGCAGACGAGACGAGAGCGATGGGATGGAGCCCAGCCGCGGTCGCGGCGACGTCCGTCAGGTCGGTGTGCGCGTAGCAAGCGACGGGGCCACCTGCTCCACGCCGTTCAGTTCGGACACGTGGACGGCTGAAGGGGATACTTCGGGGAGGTGTGTTGGATCGGTTCTTCCTGGCTTCCTGCTGAGTGCTGACGACGGGTTTTGCTGTAAGCAAACTTTGGCCGTGCGAGAGACTTCATTGGTTTGCTTCGCTCGAAAGAAAACTCTCATTCGATCTCCGGATTGGACGGCTATGATGAGCTTACTTTTTCATAGGACTTGTCCAGCCGTGTTTCCCTAAATTTTATGCATTAAAAAAATATTTCTGGTACCTTACAACAACCTCTAAAAAATTTTATACACTTCTCCGTCTACACCAATGTCTCCTAAATTCTGACTTCTAAAAACTACATTATTTTTTCATTGTTCCACATAAAATCATAATTTTAATTTCTTACATTTCCAAAAATATACCATTATAAATTTTGTTTCAAACTAGTAATTACAAATCATAAATGTTTATGAAAACAATTTATCGAAACTTTGAAACAAAAAAAGTGTTCGTGTACATCGAAATTGGATTATGACGAGTTTGAAACACGTACATTTTTCGGAAATGTATTAATCATCGTTGTAAGCATTTTTTAAGGAGTCATTCATGTCTTCTGAAATCCCATCAATCTCTACTACTTATTAAGGCTGTAATAGTAGTATGTCATTCACAATCCATTCCCTTGTTCTGCCACCATTTTATATCTATCATTCTCCGATTCCCTCCTCCCCGCGCACAGTCCAATACCATATTAAGCTAAAATTAAAAAAAAATACACATGGCCCCAAGAGGATTTGAACTTACAACCTCTCAAGCAAATGCTAGTAGTAGTTATCGCTACACCACATGCATGTTTATGTCTACATCTATAACAGGAAACACATCTACTACATATCTCCCCAAGCTCACCTGCTACCCTTGCACAATGCGTAGTAGTAAATAAGTATCACCGAAATTCTTGAATTGTATTTTTGGATGGAGGGAGTAGTATTTAAAAAAGAGCCTTGCATGCAATTTCTTTTGTTTGAATAATGTTTTCAACTTAAATTCCTTTTTTGCATGCGTGACATTTATTCTTCGTAATATTTTTCCCATGGATCTGACTTGTGAGTCATTTTTATAAACCAACGTCAAACATGAATTCATGTTTCTTACTTGAAAACCCCGAACAAACACCATTAGCAGGAGGCACTCGTGTTGGGGTCGCTCATCGACGACGAGAAGAAACTTGACGACAGCCAGTTCGACCTCTAGAAACAGTCCTACGTGGTCGCATGTGCCGCTATGTATGACAAGCTCCGGAGCAGCCATTGCTTGGACACGGTGCAGAGCGGTTGCTCCGCGCTGTCCATCATCAAGCAGGGGGACCTCATGGTCCATCATCTTGTACGTTGGGACGATGGCCGTTGCTGACGTTGTGTGAGTGTCGTTGAACATGATGTATGTAGAGGAGTAGCGCATCTGGTGGTGCAACGGCCAGGGGTACTACCTTGCTGATGAGCCAAGGTGCACTTCGTTTTACAGCCCAACCAAGAGTCATCAGTACTCGGTATGTCGCGCGCATTCGACGACTACTATATCGAGGACCGTGGCGTCATCTTGACACAGGAGGTGACGCAGAGGAGGATCGGCAACAATGGCCAGTTCGTCATCCTCGCCACCGTTGGGGTAGCTTTTGTGTCGACTTGCCTTTAATTCTCTTCGCAAACACACACTTGCCTTTTTGTTTAAACAAAAGCGTATGGTGGTACGTGTCTGATGACTAACGATGTACGGGAGAATTTCTTCCTGCATGTGTGGAACGTGCTCTCCAATAACGAGACCATGCAAATCGTGACATATATCGAAGTCTGCATTATACTGATGGTTGCAATGTAGTGGTGAAGCAGATAAATTAAAATAACAAAAATTATGTATGGCCAGAATCACAAATTGATTATAAAACATTTTCTCATAATGGTATAACACATATTTTATATATAAGTTATCGTAGTATACTGGTATTATATATTCTCGTTGCAACGCACGGGCACTCAGCTATAACTATATAAAGGTTTTCTCCATCGTTCTAGAGTCTAGACTCATGACATGACCAGAAAATAGAATTCCCATTTCACCTTTTTAACTTCACATGCATAAACTAAATGAACGTGCACTGTTTTGTAGCTTCCCTTTCCTCCCTTTTCCACAGGCAAAACATGTCAGATTATTTTTTTCATTTTTGTTCTTCAGTGGCCTTAGACTATCCACAGCAGATCCTCTAAAATAGAGAATTTGTATCGTAGATAATGTTGTTTGTAGAATAAAGTTTGAAATAGATGACACCGTTTATAGGGCATAGAGTAGATGTTGAAGATAGCCTTACGTTGAATACCTTGACTGCATCATCCCAGCCACTGCTTGTTGTGGTCACAAGGCGAGTGTGTAGCCATCCCCATGCAAGTGTCATCGACAGCCTGTCTAGGTCAACGAAGGAGAGCTAGAGGGTGTGCCACGACAATAGGTCCACACTGCCGAGGATCACATGAGCGTTCATGAACAACGTGATGATGACGTGGACGTGGAGCGGCCGACACCACGGGCAACACGACAGTGACACCATGAGTAACGCGACGACGACATGGAGCGGAGGCGTCTGGCCTTGCCTCCTCCACACAGCCTCGCCATCGTTGAAGCCAAGACTAGAAAGGAGGTGCTACACGCGACAGGAAGCTTATGAGCCAGCACGGGAGCGAACGGGAGGCGGCGGCACGAGAGGGAACAGACGATAGCGAGTGGTCGTGTGTGCGCCACATTTAGCGGATGACAAACACACTATATATTTAGAGGAGGCGATATCGGGTCTTGCGGGAGGCGTAGCGAACGTCTTCATCCACTATATTTAGGGTACAATGCATTTTAGTTGTCCTTGTTGGAGACAGCCTAAGGTATGATTGGTTGAGTGATATGAACCCTTCGCCATGACACCACCTCTCTTCCATGGGTGAAGTTAGTGCATGATTGACCCTGGTGCACTACTTTAATAGTATATGTTTTTTAAGAAATATATGCTAAGTATAAGACTATTTAGAGTGAAGTATTATTTTATTGTCGTGCTAAGGTGTGGGGATAGATATCCCTTAGGTCTCCACGGGCCAGGTTCAACCTATGGGCCACCAAAGGACCTTAACATGTTGGGTTGACAGACCTGGTGGGTTGATCAGTCGGCCCCAACCAGAAGATAACGACGTGGAACCCATAGGTGCAGGTGTAGCTATTCTGTAATTGATTTTTGTGCATACAGAAAAGATAAACCAACCGAACCACTCACTTAAATGTTAATTAGAGTTGGTTATGTGGATATATGGGTAGCAATAGTATTATGTTAGACCTCATGTAACCCTGACCTTGTCGCGTATATAAGACAGGTTAGGGACCCCTACAAAACGATTGGATCCTCTGATAAGCTAGCAAGAGCATAGTTTCCTCGCACTCTGTAATCCCGAACTCAAGAGCAATTCCATCACAACAACAAATACGATGTATGGTATTATGCATCTCTACGGCCCAAGACTATATAGATCTTTGTGTCTCGTCGTGCCTTGAACGAACCTAAAAGGGAAATGATCTTAAGCATTTTCTCTAACTGATTTTGGTGCTTGATTGAGAGCACCTAGAGGGGGTGAATAGGTGATCCTGTAAAATGAAACACTAAATAGCCACAAGACTTAGTTTATTAGAGAGTTAGTGCGACTAAATAGCTTTGAAGCGAGTTCTTGTGAAACACCAATCACAGAGAAAGCAACACAAGAGACACGCGATTTTTATGCCATGGTTCGGCCAAGTAACACTTGCCTACTTCCATATTGTGGCGTCCCAATGGACGAGGGTTGCACTCAACCCCTTTCAAGTGATCCGATGATCAACTTGAATACCACGGTCTTTTCCTTTAGAGTCTTTTCTCGTGTGCGAGGAATCTCCACAGTTTGGAGTCTCTCGCCCTTACAATAGAGATCACAAATAAAGCACAGAGTAAGGTTGGGGAGAGCAACACACGCAAGACTCAAATCTGCAGCACAACCACGCACACAAGTCACGACTTGTAAGACCCAAAATTAGTAGGAAAAAAAATATAAACAAAGTATCATAATGCTTTGGAAATTAGGAAATAAGCAAATGATGAGAAAAGGATTTCTCTTTTAAAAGGAAACCATTTATACATCCCATGAAATAAATAACAAGGAGAATAAAACTTAAATTAGTAATATTAAAATAGTATGGTTTATATTCACCTTTGGGTTTCAATTGATACATTTGAAAAATCTGAAAGCAAAAAAAATGAAGTATAAATTTGAATTTGGAATAGAAAATAGAAAATAAATGGGAAGGGAAGAAAAGTGAAGAGATATGAAAATATACATAAAAGGTATAACTAAATATCTTCAGGCTTAGCATTTTTAATTTCAAAAATAGAGTTTATAAATGAAGATCCACAAAAGTTTGAATTAATTCAAATTGGGTTTGAAAATAAAGAAAATAGAAAGAAAAATGAAAAAGAAAAGAATTAAAATCCTACATGGGCCGCTCACCTCATTTCTGGCCCACTAACTCTTTCTCGCCGCGCGGCCCAAACTCATCTCCCGCGTGCACTGTCTGCCTCTCCTTTGCGCCGACAGGGCGGGCCCAGTCGTCAGCCACTGAACGCGCGCCCGGACTTCTGTCGCGTGGGCCCGCCACCTCAGACGCCCCTGCGTATGGACCGCGCACTCGCTCGCGCTCTGTTTCACTGTCGTCTGGGTCCCACCGTCATGGGCCACGGCGCGCCAGTGACTTCATTGTTCCACTGACTGGCGGGGTCCGCATGTCAGCTCTTCCTCCCATCTCGCGCTGCGTTCGGAACAGACACTGCCCGTGGCGCGCGGACTCCGGAAATTCCTCAACGGAATCCTCACCCGCCGCCGTGAACTGCGGACTCGGCCCCGTACGTGGTGCTCTGGGCTATATAAGCGCAGGCCGCCGCAAACACCAGCTCGTGCAGGGAGACAAACGAAGCAGAGAAAGCAGTGCGCGGAGGAGAGAAAACGTGTGTGCTTCACCGCCGCGTGGAACATCGCCGGTGACTGCCTCTCCGGCTGCGGTTACGGTTGGATCAGGTGGTCGCGGCTCGGGTCGTGCGTTGGTGGGCGATTGGTGCAAGGACATCGGCTGGGATTGAGGGAATTCCTCATCGGAGTTGGTTTCTCCGCCGCATACCGCTGTCGTCGTGGTCGACCCCTCTCCATCGCCTCCCAGCTGCGGTACGTGGTCCCATCATGTTTAGGTCTCTTCCCCTGTCATGAATCGTGGCCGGATTGAGATCGAGGAGCGTTGTGGCGCGAAATTGGAGTGCTCCGGCGATGGCTCCACCGCGGTTGGTGGGCGGCGCCGCCGTGGCTGTGCGGGAGATAGGAGAAGTATGGGATCCGTTGGATGACTCATCGACGGTTTAGATTAGATCAAAGGTTGGAGATGTTGCGACCGTTAGATGTCGATCGGATGGATCGGGGTGGATCTCTAGTATTTAAAATGTGGTGCGTTGGATGGCGATCCGATGGTCTTGATGCGGTACCGGTTCGGTCGGGGGAAAGATCTAATCTGGTCCCTTGATTCAAGATCGGACGGCTCTGAATCAACGATACCCCTTCGCCCTGGCTTTCTTTCTAAAGAGCCCCTCGGGTTTCAAAGAATCAACCCGCCGTCCTTGGGCGCTGTTCTCTGTGTCTAGAAATACTTACACCGAGGCCCCTGCACTTATCTGATATTGAGGCGCAGTCCAGAGGGTTATAAAATCATAGAAAATGATTTAGAAAATGATTTTTAGTGTTAAAATAAATCCAGAAACTTATTTAATTCATAACTAATTCATTCTAGCTCCAAATTGAACCATTCCAGTTTCTAAAATTTTGTAATAATATTCTTCATCATTTTGTGCCTCTGTTTTGGCATGAATGGCTCATTTAAATTTATCTAATACTTAATCTTGTATTAAATACATAAAAGCTACAGAAATTCATAACTTGAAATATATAACTCCAAATTTAGTGATTCCAGTTCCTATGGTTTCATTTTAATGTGTAGATTTTTACTGTATATTTTATGTACATGTTTGGTGTAATGTTAATTTTGCCTATACAATGTTTGTTTGTATTGCTACGACTAGAGCGAGGTCACGTGTCATCTGAAGAGCAAGTTGGTACCTGGATTCTCAAGGCCCAGGCAAGTTGTGCCCTTGATCACTTCTTTTCACCTACTCATGTTCTAATTAATCATAATGATCTGCATAGGTTAATTTTGATGGGACCCAATAGGTTACCCTAGTTTGTCTATCTTTATACCTTGTTTACCACTGAACTTCTGGGTAGTACTTGCTAGTGCTATATGTGGTTTTGGGTATGAAAGATTACACTATTCATGATTATACTTTTGTTATCAGTTGTTATTTATGGTTCATGTTAAGATCATTATGTTAATTGGAACATGGAGAACCACCCGGGAAAACAGTGCTACCACAAGGGTGGAATGGGATGCCCTTGGCTGATTAATTAGGAAAGCTAGTGGAAGACTACCTTACCCGAAAGGGGCAAGGGCAGTAGGGGAGTGGTCAGTGTAGGGAGGCCCTCGGGAGGATTTTGCTGCGATGGCGGTCCTGCAAGGGATTCCTGTACTGGAACTTCCTATAAACTGTAGCGGGTTTTCTGAAGCTAGTGGAACTTTGTAAAGGCCTCGTAGTGGTACCCTGCCTCGCCTCCTAGGTAGAGGTGTATGGAGTCTGATCAACTCCGTGGCAAATGGGTAACACGACTTGTGGGTAAAGATGCGCAACCTCTGCAGAGTGTAAAACTGGTATACTAGCCGTGCTCACGGTCAAGAGCAGCTCGGACACTCACATGATTAATTTATGGAACTAAATTCAATTTGTCATATGCATTGCATTGCAGGTGATGTTGTTATTACTTCTGTTCTACTATTTAATTGGGTTGGTATTTACTTATACTTAGTAATTGCTAATAAAATTTTGACCAACATTAAAAGCAATGCTCAGCTCTAACCATCCTTTTTGGTAAGCCTTACACTTCACGTGAGCTCCCACCTTTGGTGAGTTCATGCACATTATTCCCCACAACTTGTTGAGCGATGAACGTATGTGAGCTCACTCTTGCTGTCTCACACACCCCACAGGTCAAGAACAGGTACCGCAGGATGAAGCGTATGGAGGATGCTGCTATGTGTTCGTGAGAGGTCTAGGTCGTCATCTCCCAGTCAACTTTGGGTTGCTGGACCGTTGTCTCCTTATAATGTAATTATTTATTTTGTATAGAACTCCTGTTATATATAAAGATGTGACATTCGATCCTGTGCCATAATTCATCATATGTGTGAGACTTGGTCCCAGCACACCTGGTGATTATGTTAACGCCCGGGTTTTGGACCCCTAAAATCCGGGTGTTACAGAAGTGGTATCAGAGGAATGTTGACTGTAGGACGAAACCTAGATAGAACTGGACAACAATTCTCTACTTACCTTTGCTACTCTGATTCTTTCTAAACTTATCTTAATCTTTTCTCATCTATTTCCGCTTACTCTGATTATTCTTACCTTTTCTTCCTAAATAACAAATGTGGATTTCACACTTTGAAATCCCAGGCCTAAAGTGACCTTTAGGAATAGGAGACCTACTCCTAGGAACAAAAACAAAACTATTTTTATAAGTGTCTATGTATTTGAATGTTTGTTCTTATGATATCTATCTGATTTGGATCTTTGATTGAGTGTGATTAGTTGTGGAGTAATGTCCACAATTACATCTGCATATACGCATAGGCATATAGGCAAAAATAGAATTCACGAGATAACTAAACAACTTAGATTATTCTCCACTAAAAGGTATCTATTTCATAGAAGTCCTTCTTATCTTAAAAGACACTCTCTTATCTTAATAGATCCATCTTATCTTACAAGATACTCTCTTGCCTTAATAAATTCATCTTATCTTGAAAAGATTTTGTTATCCTAATAGATCTAATTTACCTCAAAAGATTATGCCTTATCCTTATGAATTCATCCTACCCTAATTAGCATATTGACCCCACTCTAGAATAACAACCATGAGATAATCCAAAATTTACTTAGATCTTAACCGATCTAATCTAGTGATATCCAACCTAATCTAGATTTTATCTAATCTATTATGATCTAATCTAGAGTAAGTTACTTAATGCTGGTACAAGAGATAAGTCCATACCCCTCATGCATTTAAAAATAAACTAGTGCCTTAAACCCACTCAGCCACCTGCATGAGATCTGATCCAACCAATAGAGCCATGATGAATGGTATAACCTTTCTATTCCCACCTAACAACAAACAAACTTTTAAACCTACATCTTGTAGTCTATCTCCCCTATATATATCTCTTATCTTGACAGATACTATCTTACCCTTGGATATTCACCTTATACGACTGGTTACCCCAATCTGGACATAAAACAAAGATTAAGCCCTACTAAAGAATCTTCAGAGTATAACCAGCTACTAGCTTATTTATTCCACTTATTGAATAAATTCCTTTGCAAAACTATTACCATATGCTTCTAACTTTCATGGTCAATACCAGGAAAGGAAAGATTATCACGTAACAACAAACAGAAAATGAATCCTCCAAATCCTCCACCTGTTGAGGTCGATCAAGTGGTTGCTACCCAAAGACTGGTAATACAACAGTTAACAGACCTGGTGACCGAGATGCAGAATCAGATAAGACGACAACGCGAGGAAATACGTCAGGCCCGCCAAGAAATAAGGCAAGCACGGTTGGAGAGACAACAACAACAACAACCTCCACCACCACCAGCTCCACCAAGCTACATAGATATAAATTATGATGATTTGTAAGATCTAGATGTTACTTTAGTTAGTAGGTGATATGGTATTCTTTTAGAAGGAATAATAAGGTCTAGTGACCCTATGTTTTGTTAAAGAATTATACCTCATGCTGAGATTTCTTTGTTTGTGCATATGTTCCGAGAACAATATGAGTAAACATCCCTTTTTCTTACAAATCTCGAGGACGAGATTATTTTTAAGGGGGGTAGGATTTGTAAGACCCAAAATTAGTAGGAAAAAAAATATAAACAAAGTATCATAATGCTTTGGAAATTAGGAAATAAGCAAATGATGAGAAAAGGATTTCTCTTTTAAAAGGAAACCATTTATACATCCCATGAAATAAATAACAAGGAGAATAAAACTTAAATTAGTAATATTAAAATAGTATGGTTTATATTCACCTTTGGGTTTCAATTGATACATTTGAAAAATCTGAAAGCAAAAAAAAATGAAGTATAAATTTGAATTTGGAATAGAAAATAGAAAATAAATGGGAAGGGAAGAAAAGTGAAGAGATATGAAAATATACATAAAAGGTATAACTAAATATCTTCAGGCTTAGCATTTTTAATTTCAAAAATAGAGTTTATAAATGAAGATCCACAAAAGTTTGAATTAATTCAAATTGGGTTTGAAAATAAAGAAAATAGAAAGAAAAATGAAAAAGAAAAGAATTAAAATCCTACATGGGCCGCTCACCTCATTTCTGGCCCACTAACTCTTTCTCGCCGCGCGGCCCAAACTCATCTCCCGCGTGCACTGTCTGCCTCTCCTTTGCGCCGACAGGGCGGGCCCAGTCGTCAGCCACTGAACGCGCGCCCGGACTTCTGTCGCGTGGGCCCGCCACCTCAGACGCCCCTGCGTATGGACCGCGCACTCGCTCGCGCTCTGTTTCACTGTCGTCTGGGTCCCACCGTCATGGGCCACGGCGCGCCAGTGACTTCATTGTTCCACTGACTGGCGGGGTCCGCATGTCAGCTCTTCCTCCCATCTCGCGCTGCGTTCGGAACAGACACTGCCCGTGGCGCGCGGACTCCGGAAATTCCTCAACGGAATCCTCACCCGCCGCCGTGAACTGCGGACTCGGCCCCGTACGTGGTGCTCTGGGCTATATAAGCGCAGGCCGCCGCAAACACCAGCTCGTGCAGGGAGACAAACGAAGCAGAGAAAGCAGTGCGCGGAGGAGAGAAAACGTGTGTGCTTCACCGCCGCGTGGAACATCGCCGGTGACTGCCTCTCCGGCTGCGGTTACGGTTGGATCAGGTGGTCGCGGCTCGGGTCGTGCGTTGGTGGGCGATTGGTGCAAGGACATCGGCTGGGATTGAGGGAATTCCTCATCGGAGTTGGTTTCTCCGCCGCATACCGCTGTCGTCGTGGTCGACCCCTCTCCATCGCCTCCCAGCTGCGGTACGTGGTCCCATCATGTTTAGGTCTCTTCCCCTGTCATGAATCGTGGCCGGATTGAGATCGGGGAGCGTTGTGGCGCGAAATTGGAGTGCTCCGGCGATGGCTCCACCGCGGTTGGTGGGCGGCGCCGCCGTGGCTGTGCGGGAGATAGGAGAAGTATGGGATCCGTTGGATGACTCATCGACGGTTTAGATTAGATCAAAGGTTGGAGATGTTGCGACCGTTAGATGTCGATCGGATGGATCGGGGTGGATCTCTAGTATTTAAAATGTGGTGCGTTGGATGGCGATCCGATGGTCTTGATGCGGTACCGGTTCGGTCGGGGGAAAGATCTAATCTGGTCCCTTGATTCAAGATCGGACGGCTCTGAATCAACGATACCCCTTTGCCCTGGCTTTCTTTCTAAAGAGCCCCTCGGGTTTCAAAGAATCAACCCGCCGTCCTTGGGCGCTGTTCTCTGTGTCTAGAAATACTTACACCGAGGCCCCTGCACTTATCTGATATTGAGGCGCAGTCCAGAGGGTTATAAAATCATAGAAAATGATTTAGAAAATGATTTTTAGTGTTAAAATAAATCCAGAAACTTATTTAATTCATAACTAATTCATTCTAGCTCCAAATTGAACCATTCCAGTTTCTAAAATTTTGTAATAATATTCTTCATCATTTTGTGCCTCTGTTTTGGCATGAATGGCTCATTTAAATTTATCTAATACTTAATCTTGTATTAAATACATAAAAGCTACAGAAATTCATAACTTGAAATATATAACTCCAAATTTAGTGATTCCAGTTCCTATGGTTTCATTTTAATGTGTAGATTTTTACTGTATATTTTATGTACATGTTTGGTGTAATGTTAATTTTGCCTATACAATGTTTGTTTGTATTGCTACGACTAGAGCGAGGTCACGTGTCATCTGAAGAGCAAGTTGGTACCTGGATTCTCAAGGCCCAGGCAAGTTGTGCCCTTGATCACTTCTTTTCACCTACTCATGTTCTAATTAATCATAATGATCTGCATAGGTTAATTTTGATGGGACCCAATAGGTTACCCTAGTTTGTCTATCTTTATACCTTGTTTACCACTGAACTTCTGGGTAGTACTTGCTAGTGCTATATGTGGTTTTGGGTATGAAAGATTACACTATTCATGATTATACTTTTGTTATCAGTTGTTATTTATGGTTCATGTTAAGATCATTATGTTAATTGGAACATGGAGAACCACCCGGGAAAACAGTGCTACCACAAGGGTGGAATGGGACGCCCTTGGCTGATTAATTAGGAAAGCTAGTGGAAGACTACCTTACCCGAAAGGGGCAAGGGCAGTAGGGGAGTGGTCAGTGTAGGGAGGCCCTCGGGAGGATTTTGCTGCGATGGCGGTCCTGCAAGGGATTCCTGTACTGGAACTTCCTATAAACTGTAGCGGGTTTTCTGAAGCTAGTGGAACTTTGTAAAGGCCTCGTAGTGGTACCCTGCCTCGCCTCCTAGGTAGAGGTGTATGGAGTCTGATCAACTCCGTGGCAAATGGGTAACACGACTTGTGGGTAAAGATGCGCAACCTCTGCAGAGTGTAAAACTGGTATACTAGTCGTGCTCACGGTCAAGAGCAGCTCGGACACTCACATGATTAATTTATGGAACTAAATTCAATTTGTCATATGCATTGCATTGCAGGTGATGTTGTTATTACTTCTGTTCTACTATTTAATTGGGTTGGTATTTACTTATACTTAGTAATTGCTAATAAAATTTTGACCAACATTAAAAGCAATGCTCAGCTCTAACCATCCTTTTTGGTAAGCCTTACACTTCACGTGAGCTCCCACCTTTGGTGAGTTCATGCACATTATTCCCCACAACTTGTTGAGCGATGAACGTATGTGAGCTCACTCTTGCTGTCTCACACACCCCACAGGTCAAGAATAGGTACCGCAGGATGAAGCGTATGGAGGATGCTGCTATGTGTTCGTGAGAGGTCTAGGTCGTCATCTCCCAGTCAACTTTGGGTTGCTGGACCGTTGTCTCCTTATAATGTAATTATTTATTTTGTATAGAACTCCTGTTATATATAAAGATGTGACATTCGATCCTGTGCCATAATTCATCATATGTGTGAGACTTGGTCCCAGCACACCTGGTGATTATGTTAACTCCCGGGTTTTGGACCCCTAAAATCCGGGTGTTACACGACTTGAGCTCAAAACACAACACACGGAGTTTGCAACTCAAATGGAGCTCAAATCACTAACACAGGGAATCAAATGCGTGGAGTCGGAGTCTGGGAGTCTTAGAATGTTTCTTGAAAGCTTGGTTGCAAAGGCTCCACCAAGATCACTAACACAGCAACCAAGATCACTAAGTGGGAAACGATCGAGGGGGAGCTCGGTCGATTCATGCTTCACCAAGGGGAGGAGCCACAAGCCATGTACAACCGACTCAAGACCTTGGTGAACCAAGTGCGCAACCTTGGGAGCACCAAATGGGATGACCATGAAATGGTCAAGGTTATTCTTAGATCTCTCATTTTTCTTAACCCTACTCAAGTTCAATTAATTCGTGGTGATCCTAGATATAAACTAATGTCTCCCGAGGAAGTGATAGGAAAGTTTGTGAGCTTTGAATTAATGATCAAAGGCTCCAAACAAATCATCGAGCGAGGCGCCACCTCCACACCTGAGGTGCAACCCGTTGCCTTCAAAGCAACGGAAGAGAAGAAAGAAGAGTCTACATCAAGTAGGCTCCCCATCGATGCCTCCAAGCTCGATAATGAGGAGATGGCGCTCATCATCAAGAGCTTCCGTCAAATCCTCAAGCAACGGAAAGAAAAAGATTACAAGTCCCGTTCCAAGAAGGTGTGCTACAAGTGTGGTAAGCCCGGTCATTTTATTGCAAAATGTCCATTATCTAGTGATAGTGACAGGGGTGACGACAAGAAGGGAAAGAGGAGAGAAAAGAAGAAGTATTACAAGAAGAAGGGGGTGATGCCCATGTTTGCCAGGAGTGGGACTCCGATGAGAGCTCCACCGACTCCTCCTCCGACGAGGACGCCGCAAACATCGCCGTCAATAAGGGCCTTCTCTTCCCCAACGTCGGCCACAAGTGCCTCATGGCAAGAGACGGCAAAAAGAAGGTAAAATCTAGAGCCTCCACAAAATACGCGACATCTAGTGATGAGGATAGTTTACTTACCCTTTTTGCCAATCTCAACATGCAACAAAAAGAAAAACTAAATGAATTGATAGGTGCTATTCATGAGAAGGATGAACTCTTGGATAGCCAAGAGGACTTCCTTATTAAAGAAAACAAGAAGCATGTTAAGGTCAAAATGCTTATGCTCAGGAAGTTGAAAAATGTGAAAAATTAACTAGTGAGCTAAGTACTTGCCATGATATTGTCTCAAACCTTAGAAATGAAAATACAAAATTAATTGCTAAGGTTGAGAAGTTAGATGTTTATGATGATTCAATTGTTAGTCTTAGAAATGATAATGCTAGTTTGATTACTAAGATTGACAAGTTGAATGCATCACTCTCTAGCCTTAAAATTGAGAATGAAAAATTAATTGCTAAGGCTAAAGATTTAGATGTTTGCAATACTTCTATTTCCAATCTTAAGAATGAGAATGCTATTTTACATGCTAAGATTGATGAACTAAATGTTTGCAAACCCTCTACATCTACCATTGAGCATATTACCATTTGCACTAGATGTAGAGATATTAATGTTGATGCTATTCATGATCACCTAACTTTAATTAAACAACAAAATGATCACATAGCTCAACTTAGTGCAAAGATTAATGAGCATGACTTAGAATATGAAAATTTTAAATTTGCTAGAAGCATGCTCTATAGTGGGAGACGCCCTGGCATTAAGGATGGCATTGGCTTCCAACAGGGAGGCAATGTCAAACTCAATGCCCCTAAGAAATTGTCCAACTTTGTTAAGGGCAAAGCTCCCATGGTTCAGGATAACGAGGGTTAAATTTTATACCCTATCGGTTATCCCGAACACAAAATTAGGAGAATTCATTCTAGGAAGTCTCACTCTGGCCCTCATCATGCTTTTATGTATAAGAGTTAGGCATCTAGCTCTAGGTAATCAACCCATGTCAAATTGCCTAAAAAGAAATCTCCAATAGCATCAAATGAACCTAATATTTCATTTAAGACTTTTGATGCTTCTTATGTGGTCACTAACAAATCAGGCAAAGTAGTTGCCAAATATGTTGGGGCCAAACACAAGGGATCAAAGACTTGTGTTTGGGTACCCAAGGTGCTTGTTTCTAATGTGAAAGGACCCAAGACCGTTTGGGTACCTAAGAACAAGGCCTAAATTTGTTTTGTAGGTTTATGCATCCGGGGGCTCAAGTTGGATAATTGATAGCGGGTGCACAAACCACATGACTGGGGAGAAAAGGATGTTCTCCTATGAGAAAAACCATGATCCCCAAAGAGCTATCACATTCGGGGATGGAAATCAAGGTTTGGTCAAAGGACTTGGTAAAATTGCTATATCTCCTGACCATTCTATTTCCAATGTTTTTTCTTGTAGATTCTTTAGATTACAACTTGCTTTTAGTTTCTCAATTATGCAAAATGGGCTACAATTGTCTTCTTACAGATATAGGTGTTACTGTCTTTAGAAGAAGTGATGATTCAGTAGCATTTAAGGGAGTACTCGAGGGTCAGCTATACTTAGTTGATTTTAATAGAGCTGAACTCGATACTTGCTTAATTGCTAAGACTAACATGGGTTGGCTCTAGCATCGCCGACTAGCCCACGTTGGGATGAAGAATCTTCACAAGCTTCTAAAGGGAGAGCACATTTTGGGACTAACAAATGTTCATTTTGAGAAAGACAGGATTTGTAGCGCATGTCAAGCAGGGAAGCAAGTTGATGTTCATCATCCACACAAGAATATCATGACGACTGACAGGCCGCTTGAGCTACTCCACATGGACCTATTCGGCCCGATAGCGTACATAAGCATCGGCGGGAGTAAGTACTGTCTAGTTATTGTGAATGATTATTCTCGCTTCACTTGGGTGTTCTTTTTGCAGGATAAATCTCAAACCCAAGAGACCTTAAAGGGATTCTTGAGACGGGCTCAAAATGAGTTCAGCTTAAGGATAAAAAAGATTAGAAGCGACAACGGGACAGAGTTCAAGAACTCTCAAATTGAAGGCTTTCTTGAGGATGAGGGCATCAAGCATGAGTTCTCTTCTCCCTACACGCCACAACAAAATGGTGTAGTGGAGAGGAAGAATAGAACTCTACTTGACATGGCGAGGACCATGCTTGATGAGTACAAGACTTCGGACCGATTTTGGGCGGAAGCAGTCAACACCGCTTGCTACGCCATCAACCGTCTCTATCTTCACCGAATCCTTAAGAAGACATCGTATGAACTCCTAACCGGTAAAAAGCCTAATGTTTCATATTTTAGAGTCTTTGGTAGCAAATGCTTTATTCTTGTTAAAAGAGGTAGAAAATCTAAATTTGCTCCTAAGGCTGTAGAAGGCTTTTTACTAGGATATGATTCAAACACAAGGGCATATAGAGTCTTTAACAAGTCCACTTGACTAGTTGAAGTTTCTTGTGACATTGTGTTTGATGAGACTAACAGCTCTCAAGTAGAGCAAGTTGATCTTGATGAGCTAGATGATGAAGAGGCTCCATGCGTCGCGCTAAGGAACATGTCCATTGGGGATGTGTGTACTAAGGAATCCGAAGAGCCTCCACATGCACAAGATCAACCATCTTCTTCCATACAAGCATCTCCACCAACCCAAGATGAGGATCAATCTCAAGATGGTGAAAATGAAGATCAAGAGGAGCCACCTCAAGAGGAGGACAATGATCAAGGGGGAGATGCTAATGATCAAGACAAGGAAGATGATGAGGGTCCAAGACCGCCACACCCAAGAGTCCACCAAGCAATACAACGAGATCACCCCGTGAACTCCATCCTCGGCGATATACATAAGGGGGTAACCACTCGATCTCGTGTTGCTCATTTTTGTGAACATTACTCCTTTGTGTCTTCTATTGAGCCATACAGGGTGGAAGACGCATTAAGGGATTCAGATTGGGTGTTGGCAATGCAAGAGGAACTCAACAACTTCACGAGGAATGAGGTATGACATTTAGTTCCACGTCCTAATCAAAATGTTGTAGGAACCAAGTGGGTCTTCCGCAACAAGCAATATGAGCATGGTGTGGTGACAAGGAACAAAGCCCGACTTGTGGCCAAGAGATATTCACAAGTTGAAGGTTTGGATTTCGGTGAAACCTATGCACCCGTAGCTAGGCTTGAGTTAATTCGTATATTACTTGCCTATGCTACTTACCATGGCTTCAAGCTTTATCAAATGGATGTGAAAAGTGCCTTCCTCAATGGACCAATCAAGGAGGAGGTCTATGTTGAGCAACCTCCCGGCTTTGAAGATAGTGAGTATCCTAACCATGTTTATAAACTCTCTAAGGCGCTTTATGGGCTCAAGCAAGCCCCAAGAGCATGGTATGAGTGCCTAAGGGACTTTCTTATCACTAACGGCTTCAAAGTCGGAAAAGCCGATCCTACTCTCTTTACTAAAACAATTGCAAATGATTTGTTTGTATGCCAAATTTATGTTGATGATATCATCTTTGGGTCTACTAACAAATCTACTTGTGAAGAGTTTAGTAGGATTATGGTTCAAAAATTCGATATATCTATGATGGGGGAGTTGAAGTATTTCTTAGGATTTCAAGTGAAGCAACTCCAAGAGGGCACTTTCATCAGCCAAACAAAGTACATTCAAGACATACTCACCAAGTTTGGGATGAAGGATGCCAAGCCTATCAAGACACCCATGGGAACCAATGGGCATCTCGACCTCGACACGGGAGGTAAATCCGTAGATCAAAAGGTATATCGGTCGATGATAGGATCTTTACTCTATTTATGTGCATCTCGACCGGATATTATGCTTTCCGTATGCATGTGTGCAAGATTCCAAGCCGATCCTAAGGAAGTTCACCTTAGGGTCGTGAAACGAATCTTGAGATATTTAGTTCATACTCCTAAGTTTGGCCTTTGGTACCCCAAGGGATCCACATTTGATTTAATAGGATATTCAGATGCTGATTGGGCAGGGTGTAAAATTTATAGAAAGAGCACATCAGGGACTTGTCAGTTCTTGGGAAGATCCCTGGTGTCATAGGCTTCAAAGAAGCAAAATTCTGTAGCTCTTTCTACCGTCGAAGCCGAGTACATTGCCGCAGGCCATTGTTGCGTGCAATTGCTTTGGATGAGGCAAACCCTTAGGGACTATGGTTACAAATTAACCAAAGTTCCTCTCCTATGTGATAATGAGAGTGCAATCCGCATGGCGGATAATCCCATTGAACACAGCCGCTCTAAGCACATAGCCATTCGGTATCACTTTTTGAGGGATCACCAACAACGGGGGGATATCAAGATTGCTTATATTAACACCAAAGAACAATTAGCCGATATCTTTACCAAGCCACTAGATGAGAAAACTTTTAACAACCTTAGGCATGAACTAAACATTCTTGATTCTAGGAACTTTGATTGATTCCTTGTACACATAGCTCATTTATATACCTTTGATCATATCTCTTTCATGTGCTATGACTAATGTGATTTTCAAGTTTATTTCATGCTAAGTCATAGATTGAAAGGGAAATGGAGTGTTCGGCAAAGACAAGGCTTCCACTCCATCGAATTATTCATCCTTCGCCGACACTCCGCATCGCTCTCCAATTTGGTATAATCTTCACTCCTACATTATTTACCAAAAGGGGAGAAAGTTTGAAAAAGGGCTTATATTTCACTCACAAGTATCCGTTTTTGGCGATTCATGCCAAAGGGGGAGAAAGTATTAGCCCAAAGCAAAAGGACCGCACCACCACCACCAATTTCAAAAAATGTACTCTTTCAATTTGTATTAAAGAAGTTTTCAAAAAGGTTTTCAAATTGGTATCTTATTTTTGATATAATTTCTAATTGGTATAACCTCTTCAAAATTAATATCTAAAACCCTCTTGAATACTAAGAGGAGAATTTCATTGAGGGGGAGTTTTGTTTAGTCAAAGGAAAAGCATTTGAAACAGGGGGAGAAAATTTCAAATCTTGAAAATGCTTCTCAAAATCTTATTCATTTACCTTTGACTATTTGCAAAAAGATTTTGAAAAAATTTTCCAAAAGAGTTTGCAAAAACAAAACAAGTGGTGCAAGCGTAGTCCAAAATGTTAAAATTAGAAGAAAGCATCCATGCATATCTTATGAAATGTATATTGGTTTAATTCCAAGTAACCTTTGCACTTATATTATGCAAACTAGTTCAATTCTGCAATTATATATTTGCTTTGGTTTGTGTTGGCATTAACCACCAAAAAGGGGGAGATTGAAAGGGAAATAGGCTTACACCTTTTCATAAATGATTTTGGTGGTTGAATTGCCCAACACAAATAATTGGACTAACTAGTTTGCTCTAGATTATAAGTTCTACAGGTGCCAAAGGTTCAACACAAACCAATAAAAAGTGCAAGAAAGGGTTCAAATAAAAAGAGCAAAAGACAACCAAAGGCTCCCCTGGTCTGGCGCACTGGACTGTCCGGTGTGCCACCGGACAGTGTCCGGTGCACCAGGGAGAATCACTCCGAACTTGCCACCTTCGGGTTTCTGGAAATGCTCTCCGCTATAATTCACCGGATTGTCCGGTGTGCCAAGCGGAGCAACGGTCGCCAGCGCAACGGTCGAGTTCAACGGTCGGCTGACAACGCTACAGTGCGCGGACTGCACGCGCAGAAGTCAGAGTAGGCGCAGGTGGCGCACCGGACAGTGAACAGGACCTGTCCGGTGCACCACCGGACTGTCCGGTGGCCCACATGTCAAAAGCTCCAACGGTCGAACCCTAACGATTGGGTGACGTGGCTGGCGCACCGGACAGTGTCCGGTGGCGCACCGGACTGTCCGGTGCGCCCTTGGACAGCAGCCTTCCCCAACGGCCACTTTGGTGGTTGGGGCTATAAATACCCCCAACCACCAACACTTCAAGGCACACAAGCATTCACTACTCCTCATTCAATACAAGAGCAATACACAACACTCCAAGACACAAATCAAAGCCTCCGATCAAATCAAAGTCCACAATTCAACTCTAGTTTTTAGGACTTGTGAGAAGATCGACTTGTGTTCTTTTATTGTTCTTGTTGCTTGGTTGGCTTTCTTCTTTCTCTCATTCTTACTCTCAAAGCCTTGTAAGCAAAGTAAGAGACACCAATTGTGTGGTGGTCCTTGCGGGGTCTAAGTGACCCAGAAAATCAAGGAAGGAAGCTCACTCGGTCTAGGTGACCGTTTGAGAGAGGGGAAGGGTTGAAAGAGACCCGGTCTTCGTGACCGCCTCAACGGGGAGTAGGTTTGCAAGAACCGAACCTCGGTAAAACAAATCACCATGTCATCCGCTCTTATTTGCCTGTGATTTGTTTTCGCCCTCTCTTTCGGACTCGATTATATTTCTAACGCTAACCCTAGCTTGTAGTTGTGCTTAAAGTTTATAAATATCAGATTAGCCTATTCACCCCCCCCCCTCTAGGCGACTTTCAGCACCGGAGTGGCGACAAGAAGAAGAAAATGAAGAAAGTGGTCTACTACGAGATCGACTCTTCGTCGCCTTCCACATCCGGCTCCGATGCACCGTCCGTTACTTCTAAGCGCCATGAGCGCAAGAAGTTTAGTAAGATCCCCTTACGCTATCCCCGCATTTCTAAACGCACTCCTTTACTTTCCGTCCTATTAGGCAAACCACCGGTTTTTTATGGTGAAGATTATTGTATGTGGAGTGATAAAATGAGGCATCATCTAACCTCACTCCACGCAAGCATATGGGATATTGTTGAGTTTAGAGCGCAGGTACCATCCGTAGGGGATGAAGGATATGATTCGGACGAGGTTGCCCAAATCCGGCACTTTGACTCCCAAGCAACTACTATACTCCTCGCCTCCTTGTGCCGAGAGGAGTATAATAAGGTGCAAGGGCTAAAAAGTGCCAAAGAGATTTGGGATGTACTAAAAACCATGCACGAAGGGGATGAGGTGACCAAGATCACCAAGTGGGAAACGATTGAGGGGGAGCTCGGTCGATTCGTCCTCAACCATGGAGAGGAGCCACAAGCGATGTACAACCGGCTCAAGACTTTGGTCAACCAAGTGCGCAACCTCGGGAGCACAAAATGGGATGACCATGAGATGGTCAAGGTTATTCTAAGGTCCCTTATTTTTCACAATCCTACTCAAGTACAATTAATTCGTGGGGATCCTAGATACAAATTAATGTCTCCCAAGCAAGTGATAGGAAAGTTTGTGAGCTTTTGAATTGATGATCAATGGCTCCAAACAAATTGTCAACTTGGAGCAAGGCGGCACCTCCACACCCGAGGTGCAACCCGTCGCATTCAAAGCGACAGAGGAAAAGAAAGAAGAGTCTACATCAAGTAGGCTCCCCATCGACGCCTCCAAGCTCGACAACGAGGAGATGGCACTAATCATCAAGAGCTTTCGCCAAATCCTCAAGCAAAGGAGGGGGAAGGACTACAAACCCCACTCCAAAAGGGTGTGGTACAAGTGTGGTAAGTGTGAATCATCTAGGCCCTTTGGTAATGTTTTGGTAATTAATGACAACTTCTTGTGGTCTAATAATTCTTGGAGAAATAAGAATGCAGGTTGAACCACAGTGAACTGAGAAGTCTTGAAGACTTATGAGCATTGGTTGTGGATCAGGTGAAGGCAAAGGTATAACATAGGTTTTGTTTTTGCCGGTCACCAGGTGTGTAGAGAAGAAAGTGACCGGATTGGTAGGCTAGATAGCCGTACTATTAAGAGGGGTTAATGACTTTGTTCTGTGTAAGACTTAGTGCCTCATAGAGCATCTAGTGGTTGCATTTGCATGAGGACTAGCAGCGCTTCCGTTTCGGAGAGTTAAAATCTTTTCAAAAGCGAGTTTGGAAAGTGACTATATCTTGGGGTCGGCGGACCGTCCGCGCCATGTGGCCGGACCGTCCGCGACCCATCCAGAGGGGTCCAGTTTTTGTTCTTTTCGGGCTGGTTCTGTTTGTGTGCACTGCGGACCGTCCGGGGCGTAGGGCCGGACTGTCCGCAGTCATGTCCAGAGAAGGCTGTCCTCGGTCCAGTCCCTGTTTTATTAGGCGGACGGTCCGCCTGTGAGAGGCGGACGGTCCGCAAGTGTCCAACTCGTTTTTTGGACAGGGACTGTGTGCTTTTACTGTTTTGTACTACGGACGGTCCGGGGGACCAGTCCGGACAGTACTGACTCAGGGCGCGGACGGTCCGGGATTTATAGCCGGACGGTCCGCGTGTGTTAACTCCGTTTGATCCGAGGCTCGGGTGTTTGAAATTGCCAGGTCGCGGACGGTCCGGCCCCCTATGGCGGACTGTCCGGACCCACCTTTTTGAGTCTGCTCTGACATGTTTCAACGGTCATTATAGCCGTTGTGGTGTACGGCGGACCGTCCGGCCCTAGGGCGCGGACGGTCCGCGTGTGCGCAGAACTGCCCCTTTTGCTCATAACGGTTGGTTTTAGATGGGGGACTATAAATAGAAGGGTAGCTCGTGTGTGAGATCTCTCTTGGCCATTCCTTGCATACATTGAGCTCATTTGTGATCCTCCAACTCACTCTCTCACACTCTTTGCTTGAGATTGCATTCTAGTGAGGGATTGAGTGTTCCTAGTGCATTTGCATCATTTGGTGATTCTTGAGGCACTAGGTGGTACACCGAGCAAGCGTCGTTGGCTTGTTACTCTTGGAGGTTGCCGCCTCCTAGACGGCTCGGGTGATTGTCTCCGTCGAGCTCTCCAAGGAGATTGTGGAGAAGCCGCGGTGTGGATTGTGAGGGGTTCGCGCCTACCTCGCCGGAGCGGCAAAGGTGACACTAGTGAAATCGAGGTATTGAGTGATTTCTTGTCCACTTGGCTTAAAGATCAAGACGTGTCTTGATAGAGGAGCAAGTGAGAGCTTGAAGTCCACCTCAACGTGGATTAGGGGTGATCGGCAAATCACCGATACCACGGGATAAATTTCGGTGTCTATTCTTTCTAGCATTACTTATTGCCTTGCAATTGATTAGTGCTTTGCTCATTGTTCTTCAAGTATTCAATCTCCGTAGTTGTTTTTCATACATTGTTTACTTATTGACACTAGATAATTTATTTCTCTTGTCGCATTGATTAAATTTTTTGAGTATTGTTGTTTTTAGTCAAAACCGTCTATTCACCCCCCCTCTAGCCGGTGTCCTAGATCCTACAAGTGGTATCGGAGCCAAGGACTCCATTGTTTGTGGATCTAATCATCCCGGAGTGGGACAAAATGGCTAGTAACAACAATGTGCACATTGGGAAGCCACCGCACTTTGATGGAAGAAATTATGATTATTGGAAAATAAGAATGTCAATGCATCTTAGAGCAATGGGTGGAAAAATTTGGCCAATTGTTAGAGATGGATTTGTTGTATTGAAGGAAGATGAACCATCCATTAGTGATAATGAGAATATCCTCACAAATGATCAAGCCATGAATGTCTTTTATGATGCTCTTGATATAAATGAGTTCAATCGTATCAAAAATCTCACAACCGCTCATGAGATTTGGATAAAATTAATGGAAATTCATGAAGGAACTACAATTGTGAAGAGTGCCAAACTATATGTGTGCAAAGGGAAGTTTGAGCAATTTATTATGAAAGAAGATGAGAGTGTATCCGATATGTTCAATCGGTTGAATGAGATTGTAAATGAACTCAAAGGACTTGGTTTTAATGTACCGGATGTGGATTTCACACACAAGTTCCTTAGATCACTTCCGGAGAAATATGAGACTATTGTGACAATGCTAGTGAGAAGTGATCTATCTACAACTTCTCCAACCGAAGTATTGGGAGAAATTCTCACTCAAGATATATTTAAGAAGTCTCAAGCCGATGCCTTAAGTTTGGCAAAGAAGGTGAAAAATGAATCTATTGCTCTCAAAGCAAAGGCCTCAAAGGCAATTGAAAAAGAAGATAGCAATGATGAAGAAAATGAAAGTGAGAGTGATGGTGACATGGCTTTATTCGTAAGGAAATTCAATAAATTCATGAAGATGAAAAGAGGTCAACCTAGAAGAGGTCAAACATCTAGAAGAAATGCTTTCAATGATAGAAAGTGCTTTGAGTGTGGGGAACCCGGTCACATTGCCATGAATTGCCCAAGCAAGAAGAAGAAGGGCAAAGATGAAAGTGACAAGAAGAAAAAGAAATTCTACAACAAGAAGAAAGATGGCAAAGCCTATCTAGTTGAATGGGACTCGGATGATAGCTCGGATGATGATAATAATGATGACACCTCATCAAAGCTTAATGCCGGAATTGCCATCAAGGAAGCTCCCTCACTCTTTTCATCCCCCCATTGTCTCATGGCAAAGGGAGATGCTAAGGTAAAAATCATCACCGATTTAAATGATATAAAAGATGATGATGATATTGATGATGTTGATGATGATGGCTATTCATATGATGATCTTGTTAGAATGCTAGGTGAGGCCGATGACTACATGCACAAAGAAAAAGAAAAATTTAAGACCTTGAAGGAATTGTATAAAAACCTCCAAGTGTCTTTTGAGGAGCTCAAGACCTCTCACAATGATCTCAAAGAAAATTGTGAGAAGCTTGCGGATGCTCAAAAATCATCTATTGTGCATGAAGTTGAGGTGGTCACTAAGGATGTTGGAGTCACTTGTGACTTACTTGATAGTATTACAAGTGAACCACTATCTACTAACTCTATTTGTGATAAATGCAAAATTTCTCTCATTGATAACATTGCTCTTGATGAATCAAAAATTATTGTTGAGAATGAAGTGTTAGTAGATAGAATAAATGCTCTAACTCATGATCTAGAAAAGGCATATGGTGGTAAGACTAAATTGGATTTCATATTGGGAAGTCAACGATGCTCTCTTAACCGTGAAGGTCTTGGATATGTTCCTAAGAAAGGAAAGAATGCTTTTGTAAAGCAAAAGACATTGTTTGTGAAAGAATGTGACAAAGTGTGTCACAAGTGTCACAAAAAGGGGCATGTTAAGAAAAATTGTCCTAAGTTCAAAAATGTATCCTCCACTTGTTTTGAGCATTGTTATGTTCTTTCTCATAATGCAAAAGGTGTTCATGCTAAATTTGTTGGTACCTCAATTGTTGGAAACAAAAAGAAAGCTATTTGGGTGCCAAAGACCTTGGTCACTAACATCCGAGGACCCAAGCAAGTTTGGGTACCTAAAAGAGATTGATTTCCTTTTGTAGGTGAACTACAAGGCGGGAGGGAATCATTGGGTGTTGGATAGTGGATGTACTCAACACATGACCGGGGATATGAGAATGTTTACCCAAATGAGTGAGGAAGATTGCTCAAATTATGATAGTATCACATTTGGAGATAATCGTAAAGGAAAGGTTAAAGGTTTGGGTAAAATTGCTATCTCAAATGATCATTCTATATCAAATGTGCTATTGGTTGAGTCTTTGAATTTTAATTTACTTTCCGTAGCTCAATTATGTGATTTAGGATTTTGTTGCAATTTCACAGTTGAAGATGTTATTATCTCTAGTGTTGATGGTAGCAATCTTAAATTTAAAGGCTTTAGACATGAAAATCTTTATCTTGTTGATTTCTCATCTAATGAGGCAAAGCTCACAACTTGCCTATTTTCAAAAGCTTCACTAGGTTGGTTATGGCATAGAAGACTTGGTCATGTTGGGATGAAGCAACTCAATCGGTTAACCAAGCATGACTTAGTTCGAGGCTTAAAAGATGTGAAGTTTGAAAAGAACAAATTGTGTAGCTCTTGTCAAGCCGGTAAGCAAGTGGCAAATACTCATCCAAATAAAAGTCAAATGTCCACTCATCGACCTTTGGAATTACTTCACATGGATTTATTTGGGCCCACATCTTT
This sequence comes from Zea luxurians, assembly GCA_029449295.1. Classification (NCBI taxonomy): domain Eukaryota; kingdom Viridiplantae; phylum Streptophyta; class Magnoliopsida; order Poales; family Poaceae; genus Zea; species Zea luxurians. The sequence continues at coordinate 6,837,713 of JAOPSE010000109.1, forward strand.
TGTAAGTATTGGTGGTAATTCCTATTGTCTTGTGATTGTGGATGACTATTCAAGATTTACTTGGGTTTATTTTCTTCGAGACAAATCCAATGTGTTTGAAACATTCAAGTCATTTGCTATATTGGCTCAAAATCAATTTGATTTCGACATCAAAAAGGTTAGAAGTGATAATGGGTCGGAATTCAAAAATGCAAGAATTGATCAATATTGTGATGACAAGGGTATCAAACATGAATTCTCTTCCAAATATACCCCGGAACAAAATGGTATTGTTGAAAGAAAGAATAGAACTCTTATTGACATGGCTAGGTCAATGTTAGCGGAATATAGTATATCGGATTCTTATTGGGCCGAGGCAATAAATACCGCTTGTCATTCATCAAATAGACTATATTGTCACAAGCTCTTGAAGAAAACTCCATATGAATTGCTCATTGGTAGAAAGCCAAATATCTCATATTTTAGGGTATTCCGTTGCAAGATTAGAAGCAATTCGGATTCTACTTGCTTATGCTTGTGCACATAATATCAAGCTCTACCAAATGGATGTTAAGAGTGCCTTTCTAAATGGTAAGATTAGTGAACTAGTGTATGTGGAACAACCTCCCGGTTTTGAGGACCCCAAAAGACCTAACCATGTGTTCAAGCTTTCTAAAGCTCTCTATGGGCTTAAGCAAGCTCCACGCGCTTGGTATGAAAGGCTTAGGGATTTCTTGCTTTCCAAAGACTTCAAAATTGGGAAGGTTGACACTACTCTATTCACTAAAAGAATTGGTAAAGACTTATTTGTTTGTCAAATTTACGTTGATGATATCATTTTTGGATCTACTAATGAATTATTTTGTGAGGAGTTCGGAAAAATGATGTCAAAAGAATTTGAGATGTCTATGATTGGAGAATTGAGCTTCTTTCTTGGTCTTCAAATCAAACAATTGAAAGATGGTATTTTTATAAGTCAATCCAAATATTTGAAGGACATGCTCAAGAAGTTTGGTTTAGAAAATGCTAAGCCTATCAAGACTCCAATGGCAACAAATGGTCATCTAGACTTAGATGAGGGAGGTACTATAGTAGATCAAAAACTTTATCGTTCAATAATTGGTAGTTTACTTTATATTACCGCATCTAGGCCCGATGTTATGTTTAGTGTATGCATGTGTGCACGATTTCAAGCTTCACCTAGAGAGATTCACTTGAAGGCCGCAAAAAGAATTCTAAGATATTTGAAGTATACCCCCAATATTGGTCTATGGTATCCCAAAGGTGCCCACTTTGAATTAATTGGATACTCGGATTCGGATTATGCGGGGTGCAAAGTTGATAGAAAAAGCACCTCCGGTTGTTGTCAATTTCTTGGTAGATCTCTTGTTTCATGGTCTTCTAAGAAGCAAAATTCGGTTGCTTTATCTACCGCCGAGGCGGAATATATATCGGCCGGAAATTGTTGTGCTCAACTATTATGGATGAAACAAACTTTATTGGATTATGGAGTTATTTTCAAGAATGTGCCTCTCATGTGTGATAATGAGAGTGCGGTAAAATTGGCGACAAATCCGGTCCAACACTCAAGAACCAAGCATATTGATATACGGCATCACTTCTTAAGGGATCATGTTGGCAAGGGAGATATTTGTATTTATTCCATTGGAACGGATGATCAATTGGCCGACATTTTTACAAAGCCTTTGGATGAAACAAGATTTTGTTCCCTAAGAAGTGAAATGAATGTGATCGATCTCTCAAATGTGGCTTGAAGTTGATCACACATGTGTAGTCTTGCATCTCGGGTCTAAATATGCTTTTTATGCGATTTATTTGGTATTATTGGCGCATTTTTCATTTCAAATTGCTCTAGATAGTTTTATTCGAAAGTCTAGCACTTCTCAATTACATAATATGTATATGCATGCATACTAACTCTTGGATTGGTCGAAATGTCCATATATAAGCACCAATTTGGAATCAAAATTCAAAATCAGCAAGTGGACAGAAATTGGAAAAATGAGTATCAGGCCGCGGACCGTCCGCCCATGGACCGCGGACCGTCCGCAGCATCAGGAAATGGACAGTCCGAGCAGCCTCGCAGACCGTCTGAGATCATCAGGGCGCGGACCGTCCGCCGCCCCCGCGCGGACCGTCCGCGACAGGGCAGAAAAGGGGACAGAGCCCGCAGACTTGCCAGTTGTGCCCATTTGGTTGTTCTCTCTTGCTCTCCACTCACTATATTCTCTCTTGTGTCAAGTGTGCGCGGACCGTGAAGTAAAGTTGCGTGCGGACAGTCTGACAGCTTGCAGCACCATTCTCTCAACATGTCTTCATCACGGTATTCTCAAATCTTGTGGATTTAGTCAAATTTCATCAACTTTGAGATTATTTGGGTTTCTTCTCTGATCTGAAATTGAGCAGTGGGTTTCAAAATCTAATTGGTGGGATTGATAGTTCTTCTCAATATCAATGCTATGCAAAATTTTGAACCTGTTTGGTTGGATATTATCTGCAAAAACATCAAATTGAACACTTGTGGCGGCTAGGGTTCTTGGAGTCGCCCCTGATCGGTCGCGGACCGTCCGCCTGGTGGACGCGGACCGTCCGGGCCTCTGGCGCGGACCGTCCGGCCCCCTAGCGCGGACAGTCCGGACCCTGGCAGAGCATTACAGTTCCATTCCTTTTACAAATGGTGATTGGTTTCAATTATTTATCTATGGATGTTTGTCACATTGTTGCAGTGGTCTTGGTGGTCTACGCAAGAAACTTGCAGGTCGCTTTAAATCCAAGCGCCCTCGAGGAAATGATGATGATTATGTACCAACCACTGATTCAGAAGCCCAATCCTCAGCTGGGGGCACTGAATCCATGGATGCGGAAGATTTTCCTCATGTTCATCCTGATTATCCCATTGATATCCAAGGATGGACTTTCCCAAAGCGGAGATTTTCTATGGCTGAGTACTGCTCTCGACGGACTGTGAATCAGTATGCTCTGCCATCAGATACCAACATCCAGTTTTTCCACACGCAGCTGCAGTTTGATGTTTTCTGGGGCACCCTGGTGGATACTAATTTCCATAAGCATCAGGTGATTGATTGGTCATTCCTGCTCAGTCAATCAGTCATGGAGGGTTTGATCCCTAAGTTTGAGGCATGCGGACTATATCAGTTTATGGGGCAGCGCACAGATTTTAATGAAATGGCTGTTAAGCAATTCTTGGCTACCTCAGAGATTGATATTGCAGAAGAATCCATCACCTGGATGACTGGCTTCAAGCGCTACTCTGCTTCTTTTGCTGACTTTGCAGCTGCCAACAGTCTGAACTATGGCACCATTTCTGCTGGAGTGGATCTTTATACTGAAGACAATTTTGAGGATTTTGTGCAGTTTTATGAGCCAGCCAGACTTGGTATACCCAGGAGATTTGGTGAGACAGCAGGACTCAGACATCATCCTGCTGTCATCAACAAGATTGCCAGAGTCACCATCCTTCCCAAGAGTGGTGATAAGAGTAAAATCAGGGATAAGTTCTGGAACATCATCCAGCATATAATGAATGGTGAAGTCATGAACATTGTTCTTTTCATGATGAGGCAGCTTAATGATTTAAAGATGGACAAGAATCAAAACTTGGCATATGCTCCCTACATTATGGCACTGATCAAATCCAAGACAAGATTTGAGGGACCATGTGAGATTGTTCACACTCCATTCAGGCCTTTTAAGAATGAGATAGGTTTTCTCACCAGGCCGCTCACTCCATTCCCAGATGATGAGGAAGACCCTGGCTATGAGGGTGGAGCAGCTCCTAATGTTGAGGAACAGCAGATGCCTCCTCCTCCACCTCCTCCTCAGCCTCAGCACTATTGGGAGCCTGCTCCAGGATACTTTGATCCTTATTTTCAGAATATGCAGCAGGGACTTGAGCATCACATTGATACACGCTTTGATGGCCTGGTGACACAGATGGATCATCGTTTTGATGCCATGCAGTCTCAGTTTGACAGCAACTGGGATGCACTCAACTCTGAGTTTTCTGATTTTCGTGATCAGATTCACACTAATGTCACTGATCCCATCATGACCAGGCTGAACAATATGCAACAGAGTTTTCAGGACAACATGGGTGCCCTGTCCAGTCAGTTTGATAATCTCTCTACAAATGACAACATGCAGGAGATCAGTCAGAGGCAGCAGCAGCTTCAGCAGGATTTTGGCCAGTTCTCCTCCCTGTTTGATACCTTCAGCACTCATTACTACAATATGCATCCTCCGCCGAGCGATCAGTGAGGCCTCTCCTTTGTGGCAATTGATGCCAAAGGGGGAGAGACAAGTGAGAAGTGATGAGGTTGTCTGCCTGGCGTCTTCTTCAGGGGGAGTTGGTGACTCTATGTGGACATTAAGACTTTGCATATGCATGTTACTTTTTGTGCCGTAGTTTGAACTATTAACTCTATGTCGTACGTCTGTGGACTACTTTCTGTAATATTCTGTGGGATGAACTATGTTTTAGTTCAAACTTTTCTATGTGTGGTTATTCGAGGAGTAATTATAATTGCTGCGCTCACTCTATGAATCATCTCTTGTATGCCTCGATAACCATGTTTGTAGGAAAGTCTCCATCAAGCTCAAATATATTATGTGTGTTATATCTTCAACGTCAGATAATCCTGCACACACTTAGGGGGAGCCTTTCTTACATTCTGAGTTTTTTATTGGGATTTATCTATCTCTCAGACAGAACTTCAAATCAAGATAAGTCCTATAAAACTCATCTCCAAAATCTATCTTATACCTTAGGTATGAGAGAGATTTGGAGAAACTAAACTTCTCTTTTATATACAATGTGGTGTTGTCATCAATTACCAAAAAGGGGGAGATTGTGAATCATCTAGGCCCCTTTGGTAATGTTTTGGTAATTAATGACAACTTCTTGTGGTCTAATAATTCTTGGAGAAATAAGAATGCAGGTTGAACCACAGTGAACTGAGAAGTCTTGAAGACTTATGAGCATTGGTTGTGGATCAGGTGAAGGCAAAGGTATAACATAGGTTTTGTTTTTGCCGGTCACCAGGTGTGTAGAGAAGAAAGTGACCGGATTGGTAGGCTAGATAGCCGTACTATTAAGAGGGGTTAATGACTTTGTTCTGTGTAAGACTTAGTGCCTCATAGAGCATCTAGTGGTTGCATTTGCATGAGGACTAGCAGCGCTTCCGTTTCGGAGAGTTAAAATCTTTTCAAAAGCGAGTTTGGAAAGTGACTATATCTTGGGGTCGGCGGACCGTCCGCGCCATGTGGCCGGACCGTCCGCGACCCATCCAGAGGGGTCCAGTTTTTGTTCTTTTCGGGCTGGTTCTGTTTGTGTGCACTGCGGACCGTCCGGGGCGTAGGGCCGGACTGTCCGCAGTCATGTCCAGAGAAGGCTGTCCTCGGTCCAGTCCCTGTTTTATTAGGCGGACGGTCCGCCTGTGAGAGGCGGACGGTCCGCAAGTGTCCAACTCGTTTTTTGGACAGGGACTGTGTGCTTTTACTGTTTTGTACTACGGACGGTCCGGGGGACCAGTCCGGACAGTACTGACTCAGGGCGCGGACGGTCCGGGATTTATAGCCGGACGGTCCGCGTGTGTTAACTCCGTTTGATCCGAGGCTCGGGTGTTTGAAATTGCCAGGTCGCGGACGGTCCGGCCCCCTATGGCGGACTGTCCGGACCCACCTTTTTGAGTCTGCTCTGACATGTTTCAACGGTCATTATAGCCGTTGTGGTGTACGGCGGACCGTCCGGCCCTAGGGCGCGGACGGTCCGCGTGTGCGCAGAACTGCCCCTTTTGCTCATAACGGTTGGTTTTAGATGGGGGACTATAAATAGAAGGGTAGCTCGTGTGTGAGATCTCTCTTGGCCATTCCTTGCATACATTGAGCTCATTTGTGATCCTCCAACTCACTCTCTCACACTCTTTGCTTGAGATTGCATTCTAGTGAGGGATTGAGTGTTCCTAGTGCATTTGCATCATTTGGTGATTCTTGAGGCACTAGGTGGTACACCGAGCAAGCGTCGTTGGCTTGTTACTCTTGGAGGTTGCCGCCTCCTAGACGGCTCGGGTGATTGTCTCCGTCGAGCTCTCCAAGGAGATTGTGGAGAAGCCGCGGTGTGGATTGTGAGGGGTTCGCGCCTACCTCGCCGGAGCGGCAAAGGTGACACTAGTGAAATCGAGGTATTGAGTGATTTCTTGTCCACTTGGCTTAAAGATCAAGACGTGTCTTGATAGAGGAGCAAGTGAGAGCTTGAAGTCCACCTCAACGTGGATTAGGGGTGATCGGCAAATCACCGATACCACGGGATAAATTTCGGTGTCTATTCTTTCTAGCATTACTTATTGCCTTGCAATTGATTAGTGCTTTGCTCATTGTTCTTCAAGTATTCAATCTCCGTAGTTGTTTTTCATACATTGTTTACTTATTGACACTAGATAATTTATTTCTCTTGTCGCATTGATTAAATTTTTTGAGTATTGTTGTTTTTAGTCAAAACCGTCTATTCACCCCCCCTCTAGCCGGTGTCCTAGATCCTACAGTAAGCCCGGTCATTTTATCGCTAAATGCCCTATATCTAGTGATAGTGACAGGGACAACGACAAGAAGGGGAGGAAGAAGGAGAAGAAGAAATACTACAGGAAGAAGGGCGGCGATGCCCACGTATGTCAGGAATGGGACACCGACATGAGCTCCACCGTCTCCTCCTCCGACGAGGACGCCGCAAACATCACCATCAACAAGGGACTTCTCTTCCCCAACGTCGGCCACAAATGCTTCATGGCAAAGGACGGCAAGAAAAAGAAGGTACAAGCTAGAACCACTCCCAAGTATACTACATCTAGTGATGAGATAGTTCTAGTGATAATGAAGATGACTTGCTTAGTCTTTTTGCCAACCTTAACATGAAACAAAAGGAAAAATTAAATGAATTGATAAGTGTCATTCATGAGAAGGATGAACTCTTGGACATCCAAGAGGAATTCCTTATTAAGGAAAATAAAAAGCATGTTAAGGTAAAAAATGCTTATGCTCAAGAAGTAGAGAAAAATGAAAACTTGACTAAGGAGCTTAGCATTTGCCATGACACCATTTCCAACCTTAGAACTGAGAATGTTAGTTTAATTGCTAAGGTTGAAAAATCAAATGTTTGTCATGATTCAATTGCCAATCTTAGGAATGATAATGATAGTTTAAATTGCTAAGATTGGTAAATTGAATGAATCAATTGCTAGCCTTAAAACTAAGAATGATAAGTTAATTTCTAAGGCTAAAGATTTAAATGTTTGCAATGTTTCTATTTCCAATCTTAGAAATGAGAATGCTATTTTACATGCTAAGATTGATGAATTAAGTACTTGCAAACCCTCTACATCTACTGTTGAACATGTTGCTATTTGTACTAGATGTAGAGATATCAATATTGATGCTATTCATGATCACCTTGCTTTAATTAAACAACAAAATGATCATATAACTCAATTAATTGCTAAAATAAATGAGCATGAGATAGAGAATGAAAAAATTAAATTTGCTAGAAGCATGCTCTATAGTGGGAGACACCCTGGCATTAAGGATGGCATTGGTTTCCAACAGGGAAGCAATGTCAAGCTTAATGCCCCTAAAAAATTGTCTAACTTTGTTAAGGGCAAAGCTCCCATGGCTCAGGATAACGAGGGTTACATTTTATATTCTGCTGGTTATCCTGAGCACAAGATTAGGAGAATTCATGCTAGGAAGTCTCATTCTTTTTCCCATCATGCTTTTATGTACAAGAATGAGGCATCTAGATCTAGGCATTCTACCCATGTTAAAATGCCTAAAAAGAAAACTCCTACTGCATCAAATGAGCCTAATGTTTCATTTAAAACTTTTGATGCTTCATATGTACTTACTAACTGTCAGGTACCATAATTAGGGGTACCCCCAACACTCCTAAACACGGCTGGTAACCACCTTCAACACAAGCTGTAGAGACTGATGGACACAACTCAGGTCAAGGCTTCGTCTACTCAAGGGACGCGATCTCGCCTCGACCGAGCCCAGCCTCGAGCGGGAACAGTAGTCCTAGACGAATTCACGCCTTGCCCGAGGACCTCCTCAAGCAACGGGCGCACCCTCGACTCACCCGAAGCCCAGCTCGGGCAGGCTTCGTAGTGAAGCAACCTTGGCCAAATCGCCTCACCAACCGACCGTATCGCAGGCGCATTCAATGCGAGGATCGCCTGACACCTTATCCTGACATGCGTGCCCCAGTCGGCAAGGTCGAAGTGACCGCAGTCACTTCGCCCTTCCACTAACCGACCTGACAGGAAAACAGCGCCGCTCGCCATGCTCCGACTGCTGTGCCACCTACTAGGGCGAAGCTGACAACAGTCAAGTTCAACCTCAGGCGCAACAGGAATCTCTGCCTCGCCCGACCCCAGGGCTCGGCCCCCGCCTCGGCCTCGGAAGGTTGTCTCCGCCTCGCCCGACCCTAGGGCTCGGCCTCAACCTCGACCTTGGGAGGAATCGCGTCCTCACCCGACCCCGACCTCGGCCTCAGGAGGAGTCTCCGCCTCGCCCGACCTTAGGCTCGGACCGACCGCGCCACGGAGGATGCATCATTACCCTACCCCTAGCTAGCTCAGGCTACGGGGGAACAAGACCGGCGTCCCATCCAGGCTCGCCCCGGTAACAAGTAATGATGGCTCCCCGCGTGCGCCCATGACGACGGTGGTTCTCAGCTCCCTACGGAAGCAAGGAGACATCAGCAAGGTCCCAGCAGCCCCGATAGTTGTGCTTCTACAGGGCTCAAGCGCTCCTCCGACGGCCACGATACCGCGTACACAGGGCTCTAGCACCTCTCCGACAGCCACGTTGGCATGTACATAGGGCTCAGGCACCTCTCTGCCGGACACGTTAGCGCATAGCTACACCACCATTGTACACCTGGACCCTCTCCTTGCATCTATAAAAGGGAGGTCCAGGGCCTTCATGCGGGAGGGTCGCGCGGGGGAACGAGCTGACGAACAGGCTCTCTCTCTCTCTCTCTCTCGCGAACGCTTGTAACCCCTACTACGAGCGCATCCCCCTGGCGCAGGATAACACGAGCCGCGTTTTCCCCCTTATGTTCCATCTCGCGCCAACCCATCTGGGCTGGGACACGCAGCGACAATTTTACTCGTCGGTCCAGGGACCCCCTAGGGTCAAAACGCCGACAGTTGGCGCGCCAGGTAGGGGCCTGCTGCGTGTTGACGAACAACTTCCCGTTGAGTTCCAGATGGGTAGCCTCGAGCAACCTCTTCCACCCGGGACGCTGCTTCGCTTCGGGAGCCTCGAGTTCATGTCCCTCGGCGGCAGCTACGACATGGTACTCCTTCCCCCACAGCGCGGCGGCGACAACGACGGCCGTCAGCTCGCCCGACGGCGGCGAACTCGATGACGTCTTCCCCCCGTGGCGGAAGAGCAGCATCCGGGTTCGTCCCGCCGCCTTCCTCGCCGCAGGAGGAGGCAGGGCAACCGTGGCTAGGCAGGAGGCGGCACCTCGTCGCCTGTCGAGCGAGTCGACGACGCTGGCACCCCAGCGGGGGACATGTCGGGCATTGTCCTCGCGCCTGAGACGACGACGAGTGTCGTTTCCCTGCAACATGCCAGCCCCAAGCGAACAGATGACGCCAGCACTCTTCCGGAGGACTTGCTGGGAGTTAGCCCCATACCTGAGATAATGGTGCAGTCCGTCCCCGACGCGACCTCGTCACCGTCCATCGATCGAGAGGTACCGTCCGGTTTCCACCCTGTGCCTTTTAGATTCAGCTTCGATCCACCAAGCGACCCCGCTTCGGTGAGCGCTTTCATAAAGGCATACCCTAACCTTTTGAGGTACCATATGTGGTCAACCTGGGACCGACTGACGATCGTCTCGACCTACGGGCCCCCAGGTTCCGAGGAAGAAGACGAGCCCGACTCTGGTTGGGATTTCTCCGGGCTCGGTAATCCCAGTGCCATGCGAGACTTCATGATCGCATGTGACTACTGCCTCTCCGATTGCTTCGATGATGGCCACAGCCTTGACGACAAGGGTTGTGGCCCAAGTCGCGAATGTTTCCATGTCGATCTAGGGGGTCACGACAAAGGCAACCACCTTGGTATGCCAGAGGATGACGATCCCCCTGGGCCTGCGCCTCGCGTTGACATCCTGCGGGAGCTAGCTGTGGTCCCAGTCCCTGCGGGGGGTCAGGACACACAGCTCGAGCATATCCGCGAGATACAGGCCAAGCTCGATGAGGAAGCAGGACAACTTGTGCAGCTCCGGCAAAACATCGAGCAGGAGTGGGCAGGCCGAGCACTCGCCGGAGAAGCGCGTCATCAGGCCCAGGACGTCCAGCGCCGTATCGCTGATGAAGCCAGGGCAAGGCTGCCCCCGGCCTCCAGCGGGGTCGGCCAGAATCTGGCTGCAGCGGCAATACTGCTCTGAGCGATGCCGGAGCCATCCACCACCGAGGGGCGGCGTAACTAGAGAGAACTCAGGAATCTCCTGGAGGACACCGCGGTCCGACGGGCTGAAAGCTCTACCTCCCGAAGGCAAGGGTGCCCCCAGGAGCATCACACAGCGACTTCCCGATTCATGCGGGAAGCCTCGGTCCACACCGGGCGCACGCGAGACGCAACGCCTGCAGCCCCGGGTCGCCTCGGCAATGAGCACCACCGCCGCGACCGTCGAGCCCGCCTCGACGAGAAGGTGCGCCGAGGCTACCACCCCAGGCGTGGAGGACACTACGATAGTGAGGAGGATCGAAGTCCCTCACCCGAACCACCAGGTCCGCAAGCCTTCAGCTGGGCCATACGACGGGCGCCGTTCCTGACCCGGTTCCAAGCCCCGACTACCATCGCCAAGTACTCAGGGGAAACAAGGCCGGAACTGTGGCTTGCGGACTACCGGCTGGCCTGCCAGCTGGGTGGAACGGACGATGACAACCTCATCATCCGCAACCTCCCCCTGTTCCTCTCTGATGCCGCCCGAGCCTGGCTGGAGCATCTGCCTCCTGCGCAGATCTCCAACTGGGACGACCTGGTCAAAGCCTTCACTGGAAACTTCCAGGGCACGTATGTGCGCCCTGGGAACTCTTGGGATCTCTGAAGCTGCCGCCAGTAGCTAGGGGAATCCCTGCGAGAGTACATCCAGCGGTTTTCGAAGCAGCGCACCGAGCTGCCCAACATCACCGACTCGGATGTCATTGGGGCGTTCCTCGCCGGCACCACTTGCCGCGACCTGGTGAGCAAACTGGGTCGCAAGACTCCCACCAAGGCGAGCGAGCTGATGGACATCGCCACCAAGTTCGCCTCTGGTCAGGAGGCGATCGAAGCCATCTTCCGGAAGGACAAGCAGCCTCAGGGACGCCAGCAGGAAGATGTCCCCGAGGCGTCTGCCCAGCGTGGCGCGAAGAAGAAGGCGAAAAAGAAGTCGCAAGCGAAGCGCGACGCCGCCGACACAGATCTTGTCACTGCTGCCGAGCACAGGAACCCTCGGAAGCCTCCTGGAGGGGCCAACCTGTTCGACAAGATGCTCAAGGAGTCGTGCCCCTATCACCCAGGGTCCCGTCAAGCACACCCTTGAGGAATGCGTCATGATTTGGCGCTACTTCCATAAGGCCGGGCCCCCGGTGGAAGGTGGCAAAGGCCAAGACAACGACAAGGAGGGCGACAAGGCAGAGGAGTTCCCCGAGGTCCACAGCTGTTTCATGATCTACGGTGGGCGAGTGGCGAACGCCTTGGCTCGACACCGCAAGCAGGAGCGCCGGGAGGTCTGCTCGGTAAAGGTGGCGGCACCAGTCTACCTAGACTGGTCCGACAAGCCCATCACCTTTGACCAAGGCGACCACCCCGACTGCGTGCTGAGCCTAGGAAAGTATCCGCTCGTCGTCGACCCCATCATCGGCAACACCAGGCTCACCAAGGTCCTCATGGATGGAGGCAACAACCTCAACATCGTCTACGCCGAGACCCTCGGGCTCCTGGAGATCGATCTGTCCACGATCCGGGCCGGTGCGGCGCCCTTTCACGGGATCATCCCCGGGAAGCGCGTCCTGCCCCTTGGACAACTCGATCTGCCTGTCTGCTTCGGAACTCCCTCCAACTTCCGAAAGGAAACCCTCACGTTCGAGGTGGTCGGGTTTCGAGGAACCTACCACGCGGTGCTGGGGAGACCGTGCTATGCCAAGTTCATGGCCGTCCCCAACTACACCTACCTCAAGCTCAAGATGTCGGGCCCCAACGGGGTCATCACCGTCGGATCCACGTACCGACACGCGTACGAATGCGACGTGGAGTGCGTGGGGTACGCTGAGGCCCTCATCGCCGACCTGGAGTGCCTCTCCAAGGAGGTGCCCGATGCGAAGCGCCACGCCGGCAACTTCGAACCAGCTGAGGCGGTTAAGTCCGACCCTCTCGACCCCAGCAACGACGCCTGCAGGCAAGTCCGGATCGGCTCCGAGCTTGGCCCCAAATAGGAAGCAGTGCTCGTCGACTTTCTCCGCGCAAACGCCGAAGTTTTTGCGTGGAGTCCCTCGGACATGCCTGGCATACCGAGGGATGTTGCCGAGCACTCACTGGATATCCGAGCCGGTGCCCGACCCGTGAAGCAGCCTCTGCGCCGTTTCGACGAAGAAAAGCGCAGAGCCATAGGCGAGGAGATTCATAAGCTGATGGCTGCAGGGTTCATTAAAGAGGTATTCCATCCTGAATGGTTAGCCAACCCTGTGCTTGTGAAAAAGAAAGGGGGGAAATGGAGGATGTGTGTAGACTACACTGGTCTAAACAAAGCATGTCCGAAGGTTCCCTACCCTCTGCCTCGCATCGATCAAATTGTGGATTCCACTGCTGGGTGCGAAACCCTGTCATTCCTCGACGCCTACTCAGGGTATCACCAAATCAAGATGAAAGAGTCCGACCAGCTCGCGACTTCTTTCATCACACCTTTTGGCATGTACTGCTATACTACTATGCCATTTGGCATGAGGAATGCAGGTGCGACATACCAAAGGTGCATGAACCACGTGTTCGGAAAGCACATCGGCCAAACGGTCGAGGCTTACGTCGATGACATCGTAGTTAAGACAAGGAAAGCCTCCGACCTCCTCTCTGACCTTGAAACGACATTCAAGTGTCTGAGAGCGAAGGGCGTGAAACTCAATCCCGAGAAGTGTGTCTTCGGAGTCCCCTGAGGTATGCTCCTGGGGTTCATCGTCTCCGAGCGGGGCATCGAGGCCAACCCGGAGAAAATCGCGGCCATCACCAACATGGGGCCTATCAAGGATTTGAAAGGAGTACAAAGGGTCATGGGATGCCTTGCGGCTCTGAGCCGCTTCATCTCGCGCCTCGACGAAAAAGGCCTACCCTTGTACCGCCTCTTAAGGAAGATCGAGCGCTTCACTTGGACCCCCGAGGCCGAGGAAGCCCTCGGAAACTTAAAGGCGCTCCTGACAAACGCGCCCATCTTGGTGCCCCCCACTGCGGGAGAAGCCCTCTTGATCTACGTAGCCGCAACCACCCAGGTGGTCAGCGCCGCGATCGTAGTCGAGAGACGAGAAGAAGGGCATGCACTGCTCGTCCAGAGGCCGGTCTACTTCATCAATGAAGTGCTATCCGAGACCAAGATCCGCTACCCACAAATTTAGAAGCTACTGTACGCAGTAATTCTAACGCGGCGAAAGTTGCGACACTACTTCGAGTCTCATCCGGTGACTGTGGTGTCATCCTTCCCCCTGGGGGAGATCATCCGGTGCCGAGAGGCCTCGGGTAGGATAGCAAAGTGGGCGGTGGAGCTCATGGGCGAAACAATCTCGTTCGCTCCTCGGAAAGCCATCAAGTCCCAAGTCTTGGCGGACTTCGTGGCTGAATGGGTCGACACCCAATTGCCAACAGCTCCAATCCAACCGGAACTCTAGACCATGTACTTCGATGGGTCGCTGATGAAAACAGGAGCAGGTGTTGGCCTGCTCTTCATCTCACCCCTCGAGAAGCATCTCCGCTACATGCTGCGCCTCCATTTCCCAGCGTCAAACAATGTGGCCGAGTACGAGGCTCTGGTTAATGGGTTGTGCATCGCCATCGAGCTATGGGTTCGGCGCCTCGACGCTCGTGGTGACTCACAGCTTGTCATTGACCAAGTCATGAAGAACTCCCACTACCGCGACCGGAAGATGGAGGCCTACTGCGACGAAGTGCGACGCTTGGAAGACAAGTTCTACGGGCTGGAGCTCAACCACATCGCTCGACGGTACAACGAGACTACGGATGAGCTTGCTAAAATAGCCTCGGGGCGGACAATGGTTCCCCCAGACGTCTTCTCCAGAGACATACATCAACCCTCCGTCAAGACCGACGACACGCCCGAGCCCGAGGAGGCCTTGGCCTAGCCCGAGGAGGCCTCGGCCCAGCCCGAGGTATCCTCGGCCGCCGAGGGTGAGGCACTGCGCGTCGAAGGAGAGCGGAATGGGGTTGCGCCAAATCAAAATTGGCGGACCCTGTACCTGGAATATCTCCTCTGGGGAGAGCTAACCCTCGACAAGGCCAAAGCTCGGCGACTGGAGCGGCGCGCCAAGTCGTTCCTCTTACTGGGTGATGAAAAGGAGCTCTACCACCACAGCCCCTCAGGCATTCTCCAACGATGCATATCCGTCACCGAAGGACAGGAGCTATTGCAAGAGATACACTCGGGGGCTTGCGGTCACCATGCAGCACCTCGAGCCCTCGTTGGGAACACCTTCTAACAAGGCTTCTACTGGCCGACCATAGTGGCCGATGCCACTAGGATTGTGCGCTCTTGCCAAGGGTGTCAATTCTATGCGAGACAGACACACCTGCCCGCTCAGGCCCTGTAGACAATACCCATCACCTAGTCGTTTGCTGTGTGGGGTCTGGACCTCGTCGGTCCCTTGCAGAAGGCACCCGGGGGCTTCTCGCACCGGCTGGTCGCCATCGACAAATTCTCCAAGTGGATCGAGGTCCGACCCCTAACCAGCATCAGGTCCGAGCAAGCAGTGGCGTTCTTCACCAACATCATCCATCGCTTTGGGGTCCCGAACTCCATCATCACCGACAATGGCACCCAGTTCACTGGGAAGAAGTTCCTGGACTTCTGCGAGGACCACCACATCCATGTGGACTGGGCCGCTGTAGCTCACCCCATGACGAATGGGCAGGTGGAGCGTGCCAACGGTATGCTTCTGCAGGGACTTAAATCGAGGATCTACAACGACCTCAACAAGTTTGGCAAGCGGTGGATGAAGGAACTACCCTCAGTGGTCTGGAGTCTGAGGACGACGCCAAGCCGAGCCACGGGTTTCTCACCGTTCTTTCTAGTCTATGGGGCCGAGGCTATCTTGCCCACAGACTTAGAATACGGTTCCCCGAGGACAAAGGCGTACGACGACCGAAGAAACCAAACCAGCCGAGAAGACTCACTGGATCAGCTCGAAGAGGCTCGAGACGTGGCCTTGCTACACTCGGCGCGGTATCAGCAGTCTCTGCGATGCTACCACGCCCGAGGGGTTCGACCCCGAGGCTTCCAGGTGGGAGACTTGGTACTTCGGCTGCGGCAAGACGCCCGAGGGCGCCAAAAGCTTACCCCTCCCTGGGAAGGGCCGTTCATCATCGCCAAGATTTTGAAGCCCGGGACATACAAGCTGGCCAACAATCAAGGCGAGGTCTACAGCAACGCTTGGAACATTCAACAGCTACGTCGCTTCTACCCTTAAGATGTTTCAAGTCGTTCATATACCTTGTTCTCTTTACATACACAAATAAAGTCTAACCATCAAGGAAGGGTCAGCCTTGCCTCGGCAAAGCCCGACCCTCCCTCGGGGGCAAGAAGGGGGGAACCCCCTCTGCGTCAAAATTTTCCTCGGAAAAAGTCTTTCTGCCAGAACGTCTTTCACGCTTTTCGACTGCTTCGATAGCGGGATCCTGAAAACAACGCGAGTACACATAAGTGGCAAGGCCGACCGAGCCGAGGGACTCCTACGCCTCCGGGATATGGATACCTCACTCATCACCTTCCGCGACAAGTAACTCATGCTCGGATAAGCGATTCTGCTACCGAACAGGTCCTAACGCTCGAAAACTTTTCTGCCAGAACGATTTTCATGCCTTCTCGACTATATCGATAACAGAATCCTGCGGACGAGTAAGAGTACACGTAAGCGACAAGGCCGACCGAGCCGAGGGACTCCTACGCCTCCAGGATACGGATACCTCACTCATCACCTTCCGCGAAAAGTAACTCTCGCTCAGATAAGCGATTCTGCTACCGACGAACAAGTCCTGATACTCGAAACAAGAGGAAAGGAAACACAGCTTTATGACACGACAATAAGATGTTTGGGCCTCAGTGGCCGCAACAAGCATACGCATACTACAGACAAGCTGTTCCTGCAGGTTCAGACATCGACAGAGGGAGCAGCAGCACCCTCGGCGTCGTTTCCACCTTCGGTGGAATCTGGCCCAGCCTCGAACGGCGACTTGGGCGAAAGGATCTCCACCTCGAAGGAGGACGCCCGCACTGCGCTTGGGCCATCGCAGCTAGGGTCTCCGCAAGGGTTCCGACCCGAGCGGACACCTCGGCTGATCGCTCCGTAGCCACAGCCAGCTGTCCCCCGAGGACCTCAGCCTGGCTCACGGCCTCGACAGTGTGACTCCGGGGTTGGTCCCATTCGCGGATGACCTGGCCAAGCTCCAGCCGCCGCTGCTGCACCTCCTCGGCCTGGGAAGCCACCTGCTCCTGGGCCGACGAAGCCTCTTTTCGAGCCGACTCCGCCTCTGTCCACACCGACGCCGCTGCCTCCGGCTCTGGCTCATCGCAGAGCAGCTGAGGGTTCTTAAACTGAGCAAGAGAAGCCTTGAGTGGCAAGGCCGACCGAGCCGAGGGACTCCTACGCCTCCGGGATACGGATACCTCACTCGTCACCTTCCGCCCAAGGCAACTCACACTCGGTTAAGCGGTTCAGCTAGACGATAGGCGAGTCCAAGTGCTCGAAATGAGGAAGAAACACGGTATTACGCTCAAGTACCCAGATGTTCAGGCCTCGACAGACACAATGAACAAACACCGGCACTCAGGGTGCCATTACAAACGGAACTCCGGTTCCACTCCCGTAGGTATGAACTACCTCCACACCAGAGGGCCTGCGGGACAACAAACTCCAGGTGGCTCGTCGCCGACCACTGCACTAGTAGCGACAACGACCTCCGCTCCGGGCGGCTAAACAACAGCAGCGATGACCTCAGGGCAGACACTGCTGTGACAAGGCCCTCGCCCACGTCCCCACTCGAGGGGCGAGGACAAGCCATCAAAGCCAAAGAGCCGGAGGCCTATCTGCGGGTGGCGCCAACGGTCTTGTCGGCGGAGAAACCTCCTCTGGCGACCACCACCTCAGCACCGACGACAGCGGCCACCTGCGCGCCGGCGCTACGCCAACGAATGGCAGTCGCCCCAGCCTGCACCGGCAGATTCCCACTCAAGTCCTCGCGGATGGGCAGGCACCGACCTCCGCGTGGAGGCGTCGTGCCGGAGTGAGGACAAGACATTCCAAGAACACGAACGCCGCCCTAGCGACGTGCGACGTCTTGGACGGTCCCCCGGTGCGCACGGCGCAACAGCCGCCCGTACGGTGGGCGGACGGCCACGCCCGGATCAAGCGGCATGAGGCAGCATCGGAGGCCACGACAGAGCCAGCTGAGCCAGCAAGCCAGGCACGCTAGAGCTGACGACGCTTGCGGTCGACCGGCCCCGCGTTGTTGAAGTTCGCCCCCTCCGCAAGGCCGGTGAGTGTCCTCTCCCCAGAATGCCGAAGGAAGAGGCGGCCTGGCGGCCCATGCGGGAGGTAGAACCCCGGCTCGCCCCGCCCTTCTCCCTAGCAAGGATGATGAAGATCCTTGAAGCTGAGGGCGGGGCAGAGGCCGCAGCCCGGCTTGCTTCTCCCCACCATCGAACTGGTGGTCACCATCCTAGGTGACCATTGGTGAGGGTATGCGGCAGGGCTGCCTGATGAAAATCCTTGAAGCCGAGCGATGGCTGAAGGGTGCCAACCCCCGCGAGGTCGTGCTCCTCCAACAGCAGCAAGACGAAGGCAACGCAGGTGCTCCCCATCCGGGGGCTCGGAAGGTGGAAGGGCGCGATGCATGAGGGGAGTGCGAAGGCATGGCCACCGCCTGGGGGATCGACCCCTTCTTAAAGGCGGCTCTCCCCACTCGCGTCCTTAGGCGTCACGGACAAAGTCTTCACCAACGTGCTCCAGGGTCCTCCCCCTACGACACGGGGGCTGGGTCCCACATGTCATGCAAGCTGACCCGAAACGGAAGAAGCCAAACCGCCGCACATGGAGCGTGTAACCACCCCGAGGTTACAAGCACTCCTCCATCCTCGCCGAAACCAGCGGTCGAAAGGGCGGACCACCATGCAGGTGGCGTGCAACCACACCATGGAGGCGCACCCCTTCGGCTTCGTCACATCCAGCATGGAGGGCTAGGCCCACACGTCATGTAACCGGCATGCCGATTACTATGTGCAAGAAACTGCACCGCCACTTGCGCCGATGCCGTGCCTTCTCGACTGCGGAACCAGTGTCGCGACTCGAGGCAACCCTGCGCATGGCCCAACAGTGCCAATCGAGCACATCGATCACAGGTCAGTCAGCCACGGGAGGAGGCGCGATGGTCGATATGGCCAAAAGTGGACCGGCAGTAATGGCGGCGGCAGACGGGCAGAAGCAGCGGTCAAATCGCCTACAGGCTCGTGTCCCCTCCTGAAGCAGCAAGGGAGCCCTCTCCCACGGTGTGAAGACGACGCGCCCGTGTTCCGTTCCTCGAACAGCTCACGCACGCGGCTGCCCCGCGAACCGCCTGTCCCATCGCATTAACTCCTCGGCAGGGCAAGCGACACCTTTGGCAGGCGAAGCGGGCGTCGTTTCACCTCCGACATGATGACCACGTCAGAAAAGGTGTGCCACGCCATTTAAATTCGTATCCTTTTCCTCTTCCCCTTTCTCTCTCTTGCTACAGGGACCGGGAAAGGGGATATTTCGAAAGGGGTCCTTCTCCGCGAAGGAAGCGGGCCCCGAGCCCTCCTACTGATCAGAGGTTCGAAGGCTGGCCCCTCGGAAGGGTTTGACAGCCGCCCCAGAGCACTTGGGCTCCGCGCCCACTACTGATCAGGGGTTCGAAGGCTGGCCCCTCGGAAGGGTTCGACAGCCGCCCCAGAGCACGCAGAGCGAGGGATGACTTTGGGTACGTCCGTTACATGGCCGAGGCTCGAGCTACGCTCCCAAGGTACCCTAGGACATTTCCGAGACCAGCAGGAGCGATTTTGTAACGGAATCCCATCAGAGGGAGGCATCGAGCCCTCGGACCCTATCGAACGGGACCGGGTCCGGCAAATCACCTGCAGGTACTTTTGGAGCACGCCTCTAGGCTACTAGCCGACCCTTATCGAACGGGGCACGGGCGTCCACTCGGATCACCCGTTAGCAACTCACTGGAGACACCATGTTCGGTGCCCTCTGAGGGCAATGTGGCGCTTCCCCCCCTTCCTCCTTGCGGAAAGGCGACGAAGGGGCATATGATAAAAGTCAAGACAGTCCTTGATCGTCCTCTCGCTCCGTGCAGAGGCTCGGGAGCTGCTCTCGCAAACCTGGCAAACCGTTGACAGCGTCAACAAACCAGCCTAAAAACTCGAAACCTGACCATGAACCCGGGCTACGATCAG
Organism: Zea luxurians; assembly: GCA_029449295.1. Taxonomy (NCBI): domain Eukaryota; kingdom Viridiplantae; phylum Streptophyta; class Magnoliopsida; order Poales; family Poaceae; genus Zea; species Zea luxurians. The sequence goes on from JAOPSE010000109.1 coordinate 6,857,472, forward strand.
GTCGCATGAGAGAACAACCAGGCCGGCAAAGGCATCGCGAAAGGCATTAAGACCTCAGAGGAGTCAAACCACTCCTCCGAGGCCTCGGGGGCTACACCCGACGGGTGCGCTCGCGCGCACCCACCGGAACAAAGTGTAACTGAGAAAGGCCGGTCCCCTTGCGAAAAAGTGCGACAAAGCCTCCAAGAGAGTACCAACACTCCCTTTGAGGCTCGGGGGCTACTGTCAGGTACCGTAATTAGGGGTACCCCCAACACTCCTAAACATGACTGGTAACCACCTTCAGCTCAAGCTGCAGAGACTGATGGACACAACTCAGGTCAAGGCTTCGTCTACTCAAGGGAAGCGATCTCGCCTCGACCGAGCCCAGCCTCGGGCAGGAACAGTAGTCCCAGACGAATTCACGCCTCGCTCGAGGGCCTCCTCAAGCAACGGGCGCACCCTCGACTCGCCCGAAGCCCAGCTCGGGCAGGCTTCGTAGTGAAGCAACCTTGGCCAAATCGCCTCACCAATTGACTGTATCACAGGTGCATTCAATGCGAGGATCGTCTGACAACTTATCCTTACACGCGTGCCTCAGTCGGCAAGGTCGAAGTGACCGCAGTCACTTCGCCCTTCCACTGACCGACCTGACAGGAAAACAGTGTCGTTCGCTGTGACACCCCAGGTGTCTATTTCGCATTATGTCGGGAAATTTATCCTAATATCGGATGCTTAGTGAAAATTTCTATTTCTCGCTCGCGTGTGTCTCTGATTATCCAGAATATTCATTCTCATTTCACTGAATTCGGAGTTATTCAGTCTCAAAGAAGGCTAAATTTGGAGCATGTTAAAACTTTTGTTTCTTGAAGCAAACACAAATTCCAAAGTCAATATCATCTCGCAACTCCTGTCTAGACTCATTTATTCGGACTCTCGATAGTTGTTATGTTATCAGTGTCCAAATCCGCCTTCTCGATAGTCGGTCTACGTCCAAATACTATGTCCAAATCTGCATTCTTCAGCGGAATCTCTGTTGTGCCAATCTCTAATTAATTCTTATGCAAATCAACTTGTTATCTCTATATCATCATTCATCTCTATCTATCAAGTGTATTCTAAAGATTTCTTAAAGTTTGAACCAATTATTCGTGTGAAGTTATAAATCCTACGCTTGCCTGAGACTACTCGATTAAGTAAAAGAAAATTTATAAATTCAACCAAGTTATGGAAACTTTTCCAAAACACTCTAATTCAACTCTACAATAAAAGTTATTAAGGGTTCATGTAGAGAAAATGCCAAGAAAATGTCAAGAAAATAGTCTGATTGCCTTAAAAATATAATTGAGAGCTTTATAACGATACTACCTTGACCAAAGTGAAACTTTTATTTATATTCGAGATATGAGGTTTGACCTTTAATAAAAGTTGTAGAACATGTGTTATACAACAAATATTTTATTTAAACTAAGCCTTGATTCAATCTCTAAGTATTTCAAACAGTGCCATCAAGACAGAATAAAAATCTGATTTCGTGATTCAAATTCTTCTAAGTCTGAAATCAGCATCGTTCGGGTCGACATCTCGCGTTCCCAAATTTTTGTTGAACAACTCAAGATTCCCCAAATACAAAAGTTGTTAATAACTAATAGGGGCACAACATATTAAAAGATGACATTCATCCGATTTCGTTTGACATGCTTTGACATTTAGTTTTCACAAGTTTCTACTGATTTCTAACCCACTGACAAACCAATTTTTGTGGGTCTATAACTCTCTAACTACTGCCTGAATCATCTCAAGTTATGTACAACAATTGTAGAGTATAGATCAAGGAAGATATTTTGTGTAGTAACCTTGATCCGAATCCAAAAGGAAAATGACGAAAACTGCCGCCCAATGTTGACACTGTCACACCTGCCACTGCTCACTGCTCTCTGACATGTCCAGAGCTCTGCACTATAAATGGCAGCACTAGCCCTCTCCCTTTCTTCCCACGCCATCTCCCCAGATCGGTCTCTCCTTCCCCAGCGCCCTCTCTCTGCCCCTCCATTTCTCTAGTCCAGTTTGTGCAGGAGATCTCCCACGGCGTGAGAGCACATCCATGGACGAACCTTGCCATCGAGCCCCTCTGCAGATCACCCTGCATGGCGCCTGGATTGGCCTCATCCTGGGCAGGCAGGTCGAGCTCCCTGCAGCAAGGATCAGCCAGCGACCTCCTCTCTGGCTGGGTTGCGTAGAAATTGAAGCCCCTTTCCGGCTAGCCCCACTCCAACCTCGCCTCCACTTGCTCTTTTCCATCCATAAGCTCCCTGTGTTGTGTACGTGCTGTAGTGGAGAAGAAGACCCCTGTGCCAATGACAAGTGGGCCCAAGGCAAGTTGTGAGTGCATAAAAGTTGCAGATTTTTGCTCTTTCTTCAAATATTCATATCTCGAGTTTTAGAGCGTCTAAAATCGTGAAACTTGTTTTATTGGCTTCCTTATGAAATGCTCTAACTATTGGATCTATATGTTGGTATGTTTTAGTGGAAAAGGTTTTCTGTAGAAATTCGTATTTAAAAACTGGTTTAGGGAATAAACGAACTTGCTTCTCTCCATAATTTTAATTATAAAAATCCAAAAATGATGAAACCTGTTTTGTTAGTTAGATGTTGTCATACTCCATCTAAGAAAAATATAAAACTTACAGGTTGTTCACTGTTTTCTTGGTGTGTTAATTAAAACATGTTAAATAGGAAAAAGATGATTGTTTTGATTGTTATTTTTGGATCTGTAGCTCTAGTGCCCCAAATAGGTTGAAATTTTTATAATAGACTCTTGGTGTGATGCTTGGTGACTGGTAAAAATTTCATGAATTGTGGTCCATGTATGATTAAGTTAGTGATTTAACTTGATTGATGCATATTAAGTAGTTTTAAATGGTTTATAAATAATGTATGAGTGTAAAAATAGAAAATTGTGCTCCACTGTTCTTATATGATATTATAGTAGCCTAAGGAAACTTAATATGGTCATACATCCATGAAAAATAATTAGTTTTAGATTTAACTTGCTCTCACATGCTTTATTGCATTAACAATTTGTTATTTTTGTATTAAATAAAATACAAAACCTGGGCATGTGAAATTTATACATTGGTCATGATTTGTTATTATCTATGCCTCATAAAAATTCCAGCCCCAAATTAGATAGTTTCATATGATGCTAAAATAACACTCATTTTATAATTACAAGACTTAGTGAAAAATTAGGAGTAAACAAAATCATGCATGTTCATGGAATGCTTGAGTTACACCTTAAAACTAATTAGAGATTTAATGGTTATGTCATGGTGTTTTAAAGATAAATATTAATAGTGCTTCATCATAATTTTTTGTGATATCGGGCATGTGTGCCGAAATGCTTCATTTTGGTGTATGCGTTTGTTAATTGTGTGGTAATTCTAGAGCGCGAAATAACTCGTATAAAAATTAGTAAGTCTATTTGTTGGTTCTCACTTGGTTATTTTAACTCTAACAAATAGCAAAATGTTATAATGGTTCAAGTCTCTAGAACGCGGCAATTCTTGAAGTAATTAGGAGCTGAATTTTATTGGTTGCTGTTTTAGGCTGCCCGCACTGCTTTTGTCGTGCTGTTTGTTTGATGAATTAAAGTATGTTTTCTGTAGACAAGTCATATATAAGAGTTGTAGATAACCTTATTATCTTGCTTGTACTAAAATTTGACAACCATAAATCTGATCGTTTAGGAGTTATGATTTTCACAAGTCCTGCACCTAAATCTGTCAAAATTCTAAACAGATTTTAGAGATTGCAATGGTTGCTTAAGTTAATGTTGAAATCAGTTATTGGTGGTCATAATAAAGTTGTAGATAACTTCATTATATTACTTGTGTTAAAATTTGACAGCCATAAATCTCATCGTTTAGAAGTTGTGCTTTTCACAAATTCAGTAACTAAATCTGTCCAATTTCTGTACAGATTTCAGAGATTGAATTGTTTGCTTAAGTTAATGTTAAAATCTGTTCATGGTCGTTATAAGAAAGTTGTAGGTGTTTTTCTTATCTTCCTTGTGTCAAAATTGCATAACCATAGGGCTGATAGTTTAAAAGTTATGAATTTTACAAACTAGTTACTGTGTTCTGTCTACTGTCAGAACAGATTTCAAAAACTGAATTATTTGACTTGATTAAACATAGAATCGCTTCTTGGTGATTATAAACGTTATGTAGTACTTTTGCTAAGCTTTCCAAAAAGTCTTGGATCACTCTCTTTGGTGATCTGAATATTAAGTTATGGATGTTTAAAGTGTGAAGACTAAATCTGTCCAGTTCTGGACAGCACAGCCTTTGTAGTGTATTTTACCCTTGATACATATTAAACCAGTCAGGGATATTTATAAATAAGAAAGTCTAAGATCACCTTGTTTGGATGCTTGAATCTCTAGTTATGAATTTTTAAAGTCGTAAGTCTAAATCTGTCCAAATCTGAATAAAACTGTCATTTATCACTATTTAATCTTGTTAAGTGCCTAATCACCTTGAGATGACAATACCAAAGTTGTAGAGTGTTTTTTAAACTTTCTAAAAAGTATTTGATCACTATTTTTGATGAATGTCTTGTATGTTATAACTGAAACAATCAACTGTTGTGCTGCTGTCACAAACATATTAAATGTGATTAATTGCTCTACTCTGTCGTAGCTATCTTGAGTTGACTCCTTGCTTGTTTTGGGTTTTAATTGAAGATGAGTAATAATGATAGTGACTAATATAATTGAGGTTATATTTAAGTCAGTAGTACATGCCTCACTAAGTTAGTAAACTAATTTTGTTGAGGTCTAATAAGTAGCTTAGCTTAATCAACAGTTAGCAAGTGCAGTTATATATTAGGGAAACAAAATGAATAATGTCTTGTCTTTGGCTTTCTGCTAATACTACTATGCAACCAACATCATTAAAGTAGTATAATATGTAATTGTGATTAAACTATCTCCTCATGTATGTTCTCTGGGGTGTATGCTTGCAGTAGAAGGTTGTGAATGATTGTAAAACCCGATTAAGCAACTATTCCTTTTTAACTAAGTCTGTCTATGTGTAAGTCATCGTAAATTTATGCATACTTAATTAGTTTAATAATAAGTAGCCAATGAACGATTAAAGTGAACATGGTAAATGCTTGTACTCGTGATGTCGTGTTGTGTTGGTCAAATATAGGAAATGTTTGTCGTCTTTCCAGTAATGTTGACTTGTTGTGCCCGATGATGTATGGATAGCTAGCGCTAGTGTCTGTGGTCGTTTACGGTGTCTTACAACTTAATGTTAGTTCGCTATCATGTACTTGGAGTACCTTGTGCTATTCCATTATATTCATACATATGCATCTTGCATCTCATTTAGGACCGAGAGAGAATGATCGTGCAAGTGATGTGGTGCCACCCACAGGATGGAGTTGGTGGACGACCCAAAGAAGGATGGACTTAACTAGTGGATGCTCGTCAAGCGAGCACCTCCCCCAGCAAACACTACCTAAGTGTTAAATTAAAGGCAAGCCCCGGTTTTATGCATAACCGTTTATATATGCTATTTTACTACACTTAATGTCTGTAGGCTTGTACCGTGCACTTAAGTGTAGGAGTTGGTTGAAACCCTAGTTGCATGAACTCAGGATTCCTTTTGAGATGGATACTAGTATGCTAGATCGAGTAGCTGCTATGCTAAATCAGGATCTCGGTAGAAGTCGAGTGATTTTTCTAGCACTCGCGCGAGGTCAGGAATTGGTTGTATCCATTTTGATAACAGAATGATGATGGTCTGTGGACATGGATCCATGGGGATGCATTGTCTATGAGACAAAATTGGAATAAGGATTAACGTGCGGATACCTGTGTCAAGCGTTTGAACGTACTAAACACATGTCGGGAAATATGGTAACCGGTAAACCTAGTACCTGAGTGAAGCCAGGCGCGGACTTTATCCCTCACGCGACCTGAGACTGGGTCTCCCATTCTAGATATGGTGGGTACAAGTGCGGCCACTGCACGGCGGCGGCCGGGGTCAGTGGAGCATTGTATGCCAAGGCGGTGAGGCCTGGCCGCGAACGGGGAATCGATGGGGACGGTTGACGTGTGTGGGGACGGAGTGTCCTGACATGTCGTGTGTTTAGGTTTACCTTGCAAGGTTAAAACTCGATTCGAATCGTCTGCTTCTCGCAGCTAATGAGACTGCTTGATCCATTGTACTGCATTGAGTAATAAGTGGAAATGAGATGACTGGCAAAAGATGTTGATTGATATAATGTTTGATACCATGTATGAATAGATAGGTGCTCATCTAGTCTAAATTATTATTCTAGAACTTGAAAGGCTAAAACTTGTTTTTAGACTCAGCTAGTGCTTTTGGCAAACCAAACCCCTCAGCCAAACAGCTGCATGTCTAGAGGTAGAGGAGTAGACTCCTCACACCGGGTAAGTCTAGCTGAGTATTAGTATACTCAGCCTTGCTTGTGGCATAATTTTTGCAGGTACCTCCTTGATTGGTTAATGGTGTGACTTGGCCTTCATCTCTGCCACCGGGATAGACGGTCAAGTGGGTTACTGCTTCCACAGGAGAGGACCAGGAGGAGTAGCGTGGCCAGGCTTCACCATGTTACTCGGTTTTCTCCGTTAGTTATTTCCGTTGTATTAAAATTTATGGTTATTATTTCTGAAACTCCGATAATGTAATCACTATTGATACTTATTAAATTTGTGGTATTATGCTTTATTGTATTTCTCTGTGCCTCACCTTCGAGTGAGCTAGTGGTATTCGATCCTGGATAAGTGGCTTTATCGGACTAGATCCGAGGGACTGACGGGTTATTCTGATTTAAGTGTGTTGCTGCCTTTAAGGGTACGACTTGGGCACTTAAGCTGGAATAATTCGGGCGGTTCCGCCACATTCGCCCCGCTCCGACTGCTGTGCCACCCGCCAGGGCGAAGCTGACAATAGTCAAGTTCAACCTCAGGCGCAACAGGAATCTCCGCCTCGCCCGACCCTAGGGCTCGGCCCCCGCCTCGGCCTCGAAAGGTGGTCTCCGCCTCGCCCGACCCCAGGGCTCGGCCTCAACCTCAACCTCGGGAGGAATCGCGCCCTCGCCCGACCCCGGCCTCGGCCTCAGGAGGAGTCTCCGCCTCGCTCGACCTTGGGCTCGGACCGACCGCGCCACGGAGGATGCATCATTACCCTACCCCTAGCTAGCTCAGGCTACGGGGGAACAAGACCGGCGTTCCATCCAGGCTCGCCTCGGTAACAAGTAATGATGGCTCCCCGCGTGCGTCCATGACGACGGTGGTTCTCAGCTCCCTACGGAAGCAAGGAGACGTTAGCAAGGTCCCAGCAGCCCCGACAGTTGTGCTTCTACAAGGCTCAAGCGCTCCTCCGACGGCCACGATACCGCGTACACAGGGCTCTAGCACCTCTCCGACAGCCACATTGGCATGTACACACGGCTCAGGCACCTCTCTGCCGGACACGTTAGCGCATAGCTACACCCCCATTGTACACCTGGACCCTCTCCTTGCATCTATAAAAGGGAGGTCCAGGGCCTTCATGCGGGAGGGTCGCGCGGGAGAACGAGCTGACGAACAGGCTCACTCTCTCTCTCTCTCGCGAACGCTTGTAACCCCTACTACGAGCGCATCCCCCTGGCGCAAGATAACACGAGCCGCGTTTTCCCCCTTGTGTTCCATCTCGCGCCAACCCATCTGGGCTGGGACACGCAGCGACAATTTTACTCGTCGGTCCAGGGACCCCCCGGGGTCAAAACGCCGACACTAACAAATCAGGCAAAATAGTTGCCAAATATATTGGGGGCAAACACAAGGGATCAAAGACTTGTGTTTGGGTACCCAAGGTGCTTGTTTCTAATGTGAAAGGACCCAAGACCGTTTGGGTACCTAAGAACAAGACCTAAATTGTTTTGCAGGTTTATGCATCCGGGGGCTCAAGTTGGATAATTGATAGCGGATGCACAAACCACATGACAGGGGAGAAAAAGATGTTCTCCTCCTACGAGAAAAATGAAGATCCCCAACGAGCTATCACATTCGAGGATGGAAATCAAGGTTTGGTCAAAGGACTTGGTAAAATTGCTATATCACCTGACCATTCTATTTCCAATGTTTTTCTTGTAGATTCTTTAGATTATAACTTGCTTTCAGTTTCTCAATTATGCAAAATAGGTTACAACTGTCTTTTTACAAATATAGGTGTTATTGTCTTTAGAAGAAGTGATGATTCAGTAGCATTTAAGGGAGTATTAGAGGGTCAGCTATACTTAGTTGATTTTAATAGAGCTGAACTCGATACCTGCTTAATTGCTAAGACTAATATGGGTTGGCTCTGGCATCGCCGACTAGCCCATGTTGGGATAAAGAATCTTCACAAGCTTCTAAAGGGAGAACACATTTTGGGACTAACCAATGTTCATTTTGAGAAAGACAGGATTTGTAGCGCAAGTCAAGCAGGGAAGCAAGTTGGTACTCACCATCCACACAAGAACATCATGACGACCGACAGGCCGCTTGAGCTACTCCACATGGATTTATTCGGCCCGATCGCTTACATAAGCATCGGCGGGAGTAAGTATTGTCTTGTAATTGTGGATGATTATTCTCGCTTCACTTGGGTATTCTTTTTACAGGAAAAATCTCAGACCCAAGAGACCTTAAAGGGATTCTTGAGACGAGCTCAAAATGAGTTCGGATTGAGAATCAAAAAGATAAGAAGCGACAATGGGATGGAGTTCAAGAACTCTCAAATTGAAGGCTTTCTTGAGGAGGAGGGCATCAAGCATGAGTTCTCTTCTCCCTACACACCTCAACAAAATGGTGTAGTGGAGAGGAAGAATAGAACTCTACTTGACATGGCGAGGACCATGCTTGATGAGTACAAGACTCCGGACCGGTTTTGGGCTGAGGCGATTAACACCGGCTGCTACTCCATCAACCGACTCTACCTTCACCGAATCCTCAAGAAGACATCTTATAAACTCCTCACCGGTAAAAAGCCTAATGTTTCATATTTTAGAGTCTTTGGTAGCAAATGTTTTATTCTTATTAAAAGAGGTAGAAAATCTAAATTTGCTCCTAAGGCTGTAGAAGGCTTTTTACTTGGTTATGACTCAAACACAAGGGCATATAGGGTCTTCAACAAATCCACTGTATTAGTTGAGGTTTCTTGTGACATTGTGTTTGATGAGACTAATGGCTCGCAAGTAGAGCAAGTTGATCTTGATGAGCTAGATGATGAGGAGGCTCCGTGTGTCGCACTAAGGAACATGTCCATTGGAGATGTGTGTCCTAAGGAATCCGAAGAGCTCACACAAGTTCAAGATCAACCGTCATCTTCCAATAAAGCATCTCCACCAACTCAAGATGAGGATCAAGCTCAAAATAATGAAGATGAAGATCAAGAAGATGAGCCACCTCAAGAGGAGGACAATGATCAAGGGGGAGATGAAGTTGATCAAGACAAGGAAGATGATCAAGAAATTCAGGTTCAAACACCGCCACACCCAAGAGTCCACCAAGTGATTCAAAGGGATCACCCCATGAACTCCATCCTCGGCGATATTCATAAGGGGGTAACCACTCGATCTCGAGTTGCTAATTTTTGTGAACATTACTCTTTTGTCTCCTCTATTGAGCCATATAGGGTAGAGGATGCACTAAGAGATTCGGATTGGGTGTTGGCTATGCAAGAGGAGCTCAACAACTTCACAAGGAATGAGGTATGACATTTAGTTCCATGTCCTAACCAAAATGTTGTAGGTACCAAATGGGTATTCCGCAACAAGCAAGATGAGCATGGTGTGGTGATAAGGAACAAAGCCCGACTTGTGGCCAAAGGATATTCACAAGTCGAAGGTTTGGATTTCGGTGAAACCTATGCACCCGTAGTTAGGCTTGAGTCAATTCACATATTACTTGCTTATGCTACTTACCATGGCTTTAAGCTTAATCAAATGGACGTGAAAATTGCCTTCCTCAATGGACCAATCAAGGAAGAGGTCTATGTTGAGCAACCTCCCGGCTTTGAAGATAGTGAGTACCCTAACCATGTTTATGAACTCTCAAAGGCGCTTTATGGGCTCAAGCAAGCCCCAAGAGCATGGTATGAATGCCTGCGAGATTTCCTTATCACTAATGGCTTCTGTCGGCGTTTCGAGACCGGGGGGTCCCCTGAGCCGACGAGTGAGTGTGCCGCGTGCCCCAGCCCAGATGGGTCGAGCGCGTGGGCGAGCGCGAAGGGGGGAGAGCGAGGTGGCCGGAGCCGGGTCGTGAGGGAGGCGGAGATCCCGCGGCCTTCGTGTTCGTCCCGCGCCCAGGTCGGGTGCGCTTGCAGTAGGGGGTTACAAGCGTCCGCGCGGGTGAGGGGAGCGAGCGGCCCCAAGAGAGCGCCTGCCCCTGCCCTCGTTCCCGCGAGGCCAACCTCCTCTAAGAAGGCCCTGGTCCTTCCTTTTATAGGCGCAAGGAGAGGATCCAGGTGTACAATGGGGATGCAGCAGAGTGCTACGTGTCTAGCGGGGGAGAGCTAGCGCCCTGGGTACATGCCAATGTGGCAGCCGGAGAGAACTTGGCACCCAGCCGGTGTGGTGTCGTGGCTGTCGGAGGAGTAACGGAGCCTGGTGGAGGGACAGCTGTTGGAACAGTTGGGCTCTTGCTGACGTCCCCCTGCTTCCGTAAGGGAGCCGAGAGCCGCCGTCGTCATGGGTCTAGCGGGGCGCCATCATTGCCTATCTGGCGGAGCTAGCCAGATGGGACGTCGGTCTTGTTCTCTGCGGCCCAAGTCGGCTCGGGGCAGGGTGATGATGGCGCTTCCTGTTGACGTGGCGGACTTGTGCCCTAGGTCGGGCGACGTGGAGGCTCCTCCGAGGCCGAGGTCGAGTCTGTCTTCCATGGCTGTGGCCGAGCCCGAGCTCCTGGGTCGGGCGAGGCGGAGGTCGTTCGGCAGAGGCCAGGGCGGAGTCCGAGCCCTAGGTCGGGCGAAGCGGAGTTCGTCGTCTTCCGGGGCCTTAGCCCGAGTCCGAGCCCTGGGTCGGGCGGAGCGGAGTTCGTTGTCTTCCGGGGCCTTAGCCCGAGTCCGAGCCCTGGGTCGGGCGGAGTGGAGTTCGCCGTCTTCCGGGGCCTTAGCCCGAGTCCGAGCCCTGGGTCGGGCGGAGCGGAGTTCGCCGTCTTCCGGGGCCTTAGCCCGAGTCCGAGCCCTGGGTCGGGCGGAGCGGAGTTCGCCGTCTTCCGGGGCCTTAGCCCGAGTCCGAGCCCTGGGTCGGGCGGAGCGGAGTTCGCCGTCTTCCGGGGCCTTAGCCCGAGTCCGAGCCCTAGGTCGGGCGGAGCTTCCTATGGCGCCTTTGGCAAGGCCTGGCTGCCCGTCAGTCTCACTCTTTGCGTTAAATGCCCCTGTGACTTGGTCGGTCGGCGCGGTGATTTAGTCAAGGTTGCTTCTTAACGAAGGCAAGGCCTCGGGCGAGCCGGAGATGCGTCTGCCGTAAAAAAGGGGGCCTCGGGCGAGACGGAAACACCTCGGGGTCGGCTGCCCTTGCCCGAGGCTAGGCTCGGGCGAGGCGTGATCGAGTCGCTCGTACGGACTGATCCCTGACTTAATCAAACCCATCAGGCCTCTGCAGCTTTATGCTGATGGGGGTTACCAGCTGAGAATTAGGCGTCTTGAGGGTACCCCTAATTATGGTCCCCGACAGTAGCCCCCGAGCCTCGAAGGGAGTGTTAGCACTCGCTTGGAGGCTTTCGTCGCACTTTTTTGCAAGGGGACCAGCCTTTCTCGGTTGCACTTTGTTCCGGTGGGTGCGCGCGAGCGCACCCGCCGGGTGTAGCCCCCGAGGCCTCGGAGGAGTGGTTTCACTCCTTCGAGGTCTTAATGCCTTGCGTAATGCTTCGGCTGGTCTGGCGGTTCCCTCATGCGAACAGGTCGTAGCCCGGGTGCACTGTCGGGGCCCAAGTTCTCGGGCTGGTATGTTGACGCTGTCAACGGTTTGGCCGGAGCCGGGTTTGCGAGAGCAGCCCCCGAGCCTCCGCACAGGGCGAGAGGGCGATCAGGGACAGACTCGGCTTTTTTACATACGCCCCTACGTCGCCTTTCCGCAAGGAGGAGGGGGGGAGAGCGCCATGTTACCCTCGATGGGCACCGAACATGGTGTCTCCGGTGAGCTGCAAGCGGGTAATCCGAGTGGACGTCCGTGCCCCGTTCGTTGGGGGTCGGCTAGGGGCCCGGAGGCACGCCCAAAAGTACCTGCGGGTGATCTGCCGGACCCGGTCCCCTGGCGACGGGGTCCGAGGGCTCGTTGCCTCCCTCCGATGGGATTCCGTTACAGGATCGTTCCCGCTGGTCTCGGAAATGTCCTAGGGTACCTCGGGAGCGCAGCCCGAGCCTTGGTTATGTATCGAACGTACCCCTGGTCATCCCTCGCTCGGTGTCTGAGGCGACTGTGAACCCTTCGGGGGGCCAGCCTTCGAACCCCTGATCAGTAATGGGCGCGGAGCCCGAGTAGCCTGAGGCGGTCGTGGAACCTTTCGGGAGGCTGACCTTCGAACCCCTGACCAGTAGTGGGTGTCGGGCCCACGCGATCTGAGGCGGCTGTTGAACCCTTCGGGGGGCCAGCCTTCGAACCCCTGATCAGTAAGGAGTCTCGGAGCCTAGTTCCTTCACGGGGAAGGATCCCTTTGGGGGTATCCCCTTTCCCGGTCCCTGTTGCAAGAGATAGAGAAAGGGGAAAAAGGGAAAAAAGGATACGAAATTGAACGATGTGGCGTACCTTTTTTGGTGTGGTCGTTTTGGCGAAGGCGAAGCGTCGCCAGCTGCTTCTGCCAGAAGCGCCGCCTGTCGAGCCGCGGAGTTAATGCGCCGGGGCGAGTAGTTGGCGAGGCTGCCGTTGCGCGTGCGCGAGCCGTTTGAGGAACGGCTGTTTTGCTTCGCGTTTTTTGAACCCCGCGTCCGGTCCGGGCGGAACGTTGGAACCGTCTTCGCCTTGGTCTTTATATACCCCGGAGAGGGTCCGGTGACGGTTCTTGACTCCGCTTCTTGCCTCCCTCTTAGGTTTTTTGCAGCCTGAGAGATCTAGCCCCGGAAAAGAAAACCGCCCTCCCTGTCCTTCGCGCCGCCACCCCTTCCGCTCGGCGATGGCTGACCGGGTGACCATCATCTCGCCGCGCGACCCATGGCCCTTCTCCACGGTGACAGCGAGTGATCTGGAGGATCTCGTCGGCGAGGGTTTGCTCCGACCCCTCACCGATGAGCAGCGGCCGGAATGGATTCCTCCCACGGGCGGAGTCGCTCCATCCCCACCGCCGGGGTACATCGTGAGCTTCGTCTCCTTCCATGAGCGGGGATTTGGTGTGCCGACGAGCCGCTTCATGCGGGCCATCCTGTTCCATTATGGGGTGGAGTTGCACAACCTCACCCCCAACTCCATCTCGCAGGCCGCTATCTTCGTAGCGGTGTGCGAAGGGTATTTGGGGATCGCTCCCCATTGGGATTTGTGGACCCATCTCTTCTTCGCCGAGCTTTTTGCCTTGCCGACGGGGGAGAGGAAGGTCCGCGCAGCGGTGCGGGCCGGCGGCTGTACCCTTTTGTTGAGGCAGTCACGGTCATCGCAGTATATCCCCGCCGTCCTCGCATCCTCGAACAAGGGGTGGCAGCGCCGGTGGTTCTACCTCCGGAATGACGAAGAGTTGCTCCCACCGTTCTCTCATCGGGTCGTCACCGCCGCCACCGACGCCTGGCGCCACGGGACTCCACACGAGAGGCAGAAGAACCTCGAACCTCTTCTCCAGGCCCTGAAGGCGCTGCGGGAGGGAGGACTCACCGCCGCGGGAGTGGTTGCCGCCATCCACCGTCGGAGAGTGCTCCCCTTGTCGGAGCGGCGGCTGCCGCTTTGGGAGATGACCCTGGAGGCCGACTGGGAGGGGTTGCGGATGTCCCCTGATTCTCTTCCCCCCGACGCCCTCCAATGGTGGGTGTCGGCCGCGATGGGGAAGCCGGACCCCCACGCCCTCTCCCAGCCTCGGATGCGCCCCGATCAGGGGTGCGTCACTCTGGTGAGTGTTCGCTCCTTCCTTCTTCATACATTGGGTTGCTCCTGGTTCTCACGATTGGGTTTCTTTCCCCCTTCTTTAGGAGGTGGGGTGGCACAAACCCTCCCTGCCGCGGGTCCCGGAGGACGCGGTGGGTCGGGCAGCGCGGCGGGTCGCCGCGGAGGAGGAGAAGAAGAAGAAGGATGCGGAGAAGGCCCGGGCCCGCAAGCGGAGGCGGGCTCGGGACGCCTTGGAGAAACGCCGTCGCTAGCAGGAGAGGGAAGGACTCCCAAGGGAGCCGTCGCCGGAGACATCCGATGGCGATGATGACGATGGTGAGGAGGAGGAGGACGACATGGCCGCCCGTCTCGGCCTCAGCCCCGGCTTGGGGTGTGGCCAGGAGCCGTCGAGTCAGCCCCCGAGCGGGCCGATGTCGTCAGTTCCTGGAGCCGGGACGCCGGATCCCCGACCCGAGGGGCGGGGGCAACCCGAGAGGGTACTTGACCCCTCGGCTGGAGGAGCTGACGCGACTCCAGGGAGCCGGGCTGAGGTACCCGTCCCTCGAGAGCCGTCCCCCGCACCGGCAGCGCGGGGGAGCGGTCCTCAGGTTGCCATGGCGGTGCCTGGGCAGTCCGCCTCCCGGGCGTCAGGGGCGCCCAGAGCGAGGGTGGTGTCGAGGCTGTCGGCGAAGCGGACCTCGGCGGCGGTTCCAGGGAGCGGGAGCCAAGAGACCTCCCCCCAGGCACAGTGGATCATGGCCCGGAGCGGGTAAGTACCTTGGAATGTCTTCGTCCCGGCGCTTCATTCATACGTCCCGGCCGTGATTTTCCCTTTCTTCTTTTTTCCAGCAAGCGGAGCCATGGCCATACCGACCTGGCGCCCCGGAAAGCCCTTAAGACGGCGTCGGTCCGGGCGGCTGGCGCCACCCCGGGCCCTGCCGCTCAGCCGACCCTTTCGCAGGGCGCTTCGCCGCATGGGGCTCAGGCGTCGCATGTCTCGGGGGAGCAGGTCCCCGAGGTGGGCTCTTCTGCCGAGGCGGCCATCGTGATCGGGGAGGCGGCTGGCGCCGACGCGGTCACGAGCCCGTCTGCCGTGCCGGCCATGCCGGCGCCTGCCGCCACCGCAGTTGCCACCGTCCCAGTCGGAGGGCATATGGTTGCTGCCGGCGTCGAGACGGCCGCAGCGTCGGTGCCCAGGGCCTCGGAAGAGGTGGGCGTGGACGCGCAGTTCATCCAGGCGGGCGGCAGCCTCGTTGCTGTGCGGCGGAGCCCCGAGGCCTGGCGCCAGTTGCTCCGATTCCGGACCCGCGAGGCCTCAGACCCTATCTTCGTTCTCGACGACGAACAGGAGGACCAGTCCTGGGACGAGCTCCGCAAGCGTGCGGAAGCAACGGTGGGGTCGCTCCGATCGTCGCTGGAGGTTCTCTGCGGGGACGTCCCAAAAATCCTCCAGGTAACGGTTTCAGGCATACCTTCTCTCCTCCGTGAGCGAGGCGCTCGTTGTGACGCCTTGTTTTCCTTTCCAGGATCTGACGGACCGGAGCGCCGCCAAGTCGTCGTTCATCCGCCGCGAGGCCGATGTCTGGGGCTCGCTGCGATCTCTGAGGACTTCGCTCGCTGGGGCTACCGCGCGCCTTTCTTAGCAGGACGCTAAGATAGCGGACCTCCAGTTGCTCTGCGCTGACCTGAGGGCCGAGGCGGCTGCGGCGCGTGCGGAGGTGCTACGGCAGCGGTCGGAGTTTGCCCAGGTTGCCGAGGAGCGGGACCAATCTCGGGGCCAGGCCGCCGAAGCCGAAAGCCGGGCTAAGACCCTCGCGGCCGATCTAGCCGCAGCCCAAGTCGCGGCCTCGGAGCAGTGCGTCCGAGCCAGAGGTATGCCTCGACCGTCCTCGGTTCTTGTTCTTGTCCGTTTCTTCTGCTTGTGCTTGAGGTCTTTCTTCTGGTTGTTCGCAGAGCTCGAGTCTGCCCTTGACGAGTCTGCCAAAGCGCTCGCCGAGGCGCTTGCTGGAGCTGCCGAGCAGAGGGAGGCCGACCTCGCGGCCATGTCCGAGGCCGTCTCGGATGTTTATCGGATCCTTGGCCCTGGCGACGTCCCTTCAGGAAGCTCCCCTCAAAGCCGTCTTCAAGCCTTAGGTGATTACGCGCGCGGTAAAGTCCGCGGGGCGCTACACCACGGCGTCAGGCGGGCCTTCGCCGTGCTCGCTTCCCATTACGTGGTGGACCTGGAGCGGGTCAGTGAGGGGTATTGTCTTCCTGACGAAGACGAAGCCGCCCTGGCAGAAGTTCAGCGGCTCGACGCGGTCGCCGCGGGTCCGAGCGCGGCGCTGGCGACTACCTTTGAGGCAGAGATCCTTCCTCCTGCGCCGCCGCTGGAGGCGGAGGTGGACCTTACTGACGGCGAGGGCGGAACTGAGGGCGCGGCGCCCTCCCGAGGCGGCGCCTGATTTTTGTTGGATGTGCGCTTTACCGCGGCCGCCGAGGCCTGGACACTTTACTTTTCTTGCATGAAGTCGTACTCTCTTTTCTTTTAATTTTCGCACCTGGCCTGACTTGTCAACAATAGGGTGATTTCCCGAGTTGGGTCCTTTTTCGTGGCAGGCGATGAGTGAGGCGTCCCTAGCCCGGAGGCGTAGGTGTTCCTCGGCTCAGTCGGTGTCGCCGCTTATCTGTACCCACGTTCGCTCCTTGAGACCCTGCTTCTGACACATCCGGGAGAACGCAAAAGCCCCTTCTTGATCGAAAAACTTTTTTGACGCGAAAAAGTGCATCCGATCTCGACGCGGAGGGGTTTCCCCTTTTTAGCCCCCGAGGGAGGGTCGGGCTCCGCCGGGGCGAGGCCGACCCTTCCTTGATGACTGATTCTCGTGTGTGAGTGGGGGAAGGGCGCAGCCCCCGGGCGTCGTCCGTGCAGAGGCCGTTTGACGAGTCGGGCTCCTGCCCGAATATCCGGCGAGTGCTCGGTGACATCCCTCGGTATGCCAGGCATGTCCGAGGGACCCCACGCAAAAATGTCGGCGTTTGCGCGGGGAAAGTCGACGAGCACTGCTTCCTATTTGGGGTCGAGCCCGGAACTGATCCGGATCTGCTTGGAGGTGTCGCCACAGGGGTCGAGAGGGACGGCCTTAACCGTCTCCTCTGGCTCGAAGTTGCCGGCGTGTCGCTTCACGTCCGGCACCTCTCGGGAGAGGTTTTCCAGGTCGGCGATGAGGGCCTCGGACTCGGCGAGGGCCTCGGCGTACTCCACGCACTCCACATCGCATTCGAACGCGTGTTTGTACGTGGGGCCGACGGTGATGACCCCGTTGGGGCCCGGCATCTTGAGCTTCAGGTAGGTGTAGTTGGGGATGGCCATGAACTTCGCGTAGCATGGCCTTCCCAATACTGCGTGGTAGGTTCCTCGGAACCCGACCACCTCGAACGTCAAAGTCTCCCTTCGGAAGTTGGAGGGTGTTCCGAAGCAGACAGGAAGGTCGAGTCGTCCGAGGGGCTGGACGCGCTTCCCGGGAATGATCCCGTGGAAGGGCGCAGCGCCTGCTCGGACGGAGGACAGATCGACACGCAGGAGCCTGAGGGTCTCGGGGTAGATGATATTGAGGCAGCTGCCCCCATCCATCAGGACCTTGGTGAGCCTGACGTCACCGATGATGGGATCGACGACGAGCGGGTACTTCCCCGGGCTCGGCACGTGGTCGGGATGGTCATCTTGGTCGAAGGTGATGGGCTTGTCGGACCAATCTAGGTAGACTGGTGCCGCCACCTTCACCGAGCAGACCTCCCGGCGCTCTCGCTTGCGATGCCGAGCCGAGGCATTCGCCGCACGCCCTCCGCAGATCATGAAGCAGTCGCGGACCTCGGGGAACTCTCCTGCTTGGTGGTCTTCCTTTTTGTCGTCGTCGCGGGCCCTGCCACCCTCTGTGGGTGGCCCGGCCTTGTGGAAGTGTCGCCGAAGCATGACGCACTCCTCGAGAGTGTGCTTGACGGGCCCCTGATGGTAAGGGCACGTCTCCTTGAGCATCTTGTCGAAGAGGTTGGCACCTCCGGGGGGCTTCCGAGGGTTCTTGTACTCGGCGACGGCGACAAGGTCCGTGCTGGCGGCGTCGCGTTTCGCTTGCGACTTCCTCCTGCCTTTCTTCTTGGCGCCAAGCGGAGTAGACGCCTCGGGTGCATCTTCCGACGGGCGGCCTTGGGGCTGCTTGTCCTTTCGGAAGATGGCCTCGACCGCCTCCTGGCCAGAGGCGAACTTGGTGGCGATGTCCATCAGCTCGCTCGCCCTGGTGGGGGTCTTGCGACCCAACTTGCTCACCAGGTCACGGCAGGTGGTGCCGGCAAGGAACGCGCCGATGACATCGGAGTCGGTGATGTTGGGCAGCTCGGTGCGCTGCTTCGAGAATCGCCGGATGTAGTCCCGAAGGGACTCTCCCGGCTGTTGCCGGCAGCTTCGGAGGTCCCAGGAATTCCCGGGGCGCACGTACGTGCCCTGGAAGTTGCCGGCGAAAGCTTGGACCTGATCCTCCCAGTTGGAAATCTGCCTCGGAGGCAGGTGCTCCAACCAAGCGCGAGCAGTGTCGGAGAGGAACAGGGGGAGGTTGCGGATGATGAGGTTATCGTCGTCCGTTCCACCCAGTTGACAGGCCAGGCGGTAGTCCGCGAGCCACAATTCCGGTCTCGTTTCCCCCGAGTACTTTGTGATAGTAGTCGGGGGTCGGAATCGGGTCGGAAACGGCGCCCGCCGAATGGCCCGGCTGAAGACCTGCGGACCGGGTGGTTCGGGCGAGGGACTCCGATCCTCCCCGCTGTCGTAGCGTCCCCCACGCCTGGGGTGATAACCTCGGCGCACCCTTTCGTCGAGGCGGGCCCGACGGTCGCGATGAGGGTGCTCGTCGCCGAGGTGGCCCGGGGCCGCAGGCGCGGTGTTGCGCGTGCGCCCGGTGTAGACCGAGGCTTCCCGCATGAGTCGGGAAGTCGCGGCACGAGGTTCCGAGGGGTACCCCTGCCTTCGGGAGGCAGAGCTCTCGGCCCGCCGGGCCGCAGCGCCTTCCAGGAGATGCTTGAGCTCCCCCTGGATTCGCCGACCCTCGGTGGTTGATGACTCCGGCATCGCGCGGAGGAGCATCGCTGCGGCTGCCAGGTCCTGACCGATTCCGCCGGATGCGGGTGGCGGCCTGTCCCTGGCATCGTTGGCGATGCGGTGCTGGAGACCCTGGGGCAGGTGACGTATTTCTCCGGACGGGGGCTGGCCCGCCCATACCTGCCCGACGTCCCGGCGGATTGCCTCGAGCGCTTCTGCCCCCTCATCGAGCCCGGCCTGCGCCCCGCGGACTTGCTCGAGCTGTGGGTCGTGACCCCCCGCCGGAACGGGGACCACAGCTAGCTCCCGCGGGATGTCGGCGCGAGGCACTGGCCTAGGGAGATCACCATCCTCCGGCATGCCGAGACAGCTGCCTCCGGAGGGATCCCCTAGCTCGACGTGGAAACATTCGCGGCTCGGGCCGCAGTCCTTGTCGTCAAGGCTGCGGCTGCCGTCGGAACAGTCGGAGAGGCAGTAGTTGCATGCGGTCATGAAGTCCCGCATGGCACTGGGGTTGCCAGTTCCAGAGAAATCCTAGCAGATGCTGGGGTCGTCATCTTCCTCGGACCCAGAGGGCCCGTAGGTCGAGACGCCCGTCAATCGGTCCCAAGGCGACCGCACACGAAACCCGAAAGGGGTTGCACTTGCCTCAACGTGAGCGCCCGCCAGAGCGAGGTCACTAGGCGGGTTGAGGTCGAGTCGAAATGACGAAAGATGGGAAGCAACCGGTACCTTTTGGTCGACGAGGAGCGACGAAGTCACATCGGGGGCTAATCGCGCCGTCGTCCTGGGTACGAGGGCGACGTCCTGCAGGCCCTCCGTGAGCGTGCTGGCGTCGTCCACTTGCTCGACAGCCGACGGAGCGCAGCCTCCCGCTCGGCCATGGTTGCCCCGTCTCCTCCTCCGATGGCGAGGGAGAGGATGGGGCGAGCTCGAAAGTTCCCCACGCGGGAAAGACGTCGTCGATTCCGCCGCCGGCGAGTGGGCTGTCGGCCACCGTTGTCGCCGTCGCGCGGCGGTGGAAGGAGTATCATGTCGTAGCTGCCGTCGAAAGACATGAACTCGAGGCTCCCGAAACGGAGCACCGTCCCGGGTTGAAGAGGTCGTTGGAGACTGCCCATCTGGAGCTTGACGGGAAACTTCTCGTCAACACGCAGCAGGCCCCTACCTGGCGTGCCAACTGTCGGCGTTTCGAGACCGGGGGGTCCCCTGAGCCGACGAGTGAGTGTGCCGCGTGCCCCAGCCCAGATGGGTCGAGCGCGTGGGCGAGCGCGAAGGGGGGGAGAGCGAGGTGGCCGGAGCCGGGTCGTGAGGGAGGCGGAGATCCCGCGGCCTTCGTGTTCGTCCCGCGCCCAGGTCGGGTGCGCTTGCAGTAGGGGGGTTACAAGCGTCCGCGCGGGTGAGGGGAGCGAGCGGCCCCAAGAGAGCGCCTGCCCCTGCCCTCGTTCCCGCGAGGCCAACCTCCTCTAAGAAGGCCCTGGTCCTTCCTTTTATAGGCGCAAGGAGAGGATCCAGGTGTACAATGGGGATGCAGCAGAGTGCTACGTGTCTAGCGGGGGAGAGCTAGCGCCCTGGGTACATGCCAATGTGGCAGCCGGAGAGAACTTGGCACCCAGCCGGTGTGGTGTCGTGGCTGTCGGAGGAGTAACGGAGCCTGGTGGAGGGACAGCTGTTGGAACAGTTGGGCTCTTGCTGACGTCCCCCTGCTTCCGTAAGGGAGCCGAGAGCCGCCGTCGTCATGGGTCTAGCGGGGCGCCATCATTGCCTATCTGGCGGAGCTAGCCAGATGGGACATCGGTCTTGTTCTCTGCGGCCCAAGTCGGCTCGGGGCAGGGTGATGATGGCGCTTCCTGTTGACGTGGCGGACTTGTGCCCTAGGTCGGGCGACGTGGAGGCTCCTCCGAGGCCGAGGTCGAGTCTGTCTTCCATGGCCGTGGCCGAGCCCGAGCTCCTGGGTCGGGCGAGGCGGAGGTCGTTCGGCAGAGGCCAGGGCGGAGTCCGAGCCCTAGGTCGGGCGAAGCGGAGTTCGTCGTCTTCCGGGGCCTTAGCCCGAGTCCGAGCCCTAGGTCGGGCGGAGCGGAGTTCGTCGTCTTCCGGGGCCTTAGCCCGAGTCCGAGCCCTGGGTCGGGCGGAGCGGAGTTCGCCGTCTTCCGGGGCCTTAGCCCGAGTCCGAGCCCTGGGTCGGGCGGAGCGGAGTTCGCCGTCTTCCGGGGCCTTAGCCCGAGTCCGAGCCCTGGGTCGGGCGGAGCGGAGTTCGCCGTCTTCCGGGGCCTTAGCCCGAGTCCGAGCCCTGGGTCGGGCGGAGCGGAGTTCGCCGTCTTCCGGGGCCTTAGCCCGAGTCCGAGCCCTGGGTCGGGCGGAGCTTCCTATGGCGCCTTTGGCAAGGCCTGGCTGCCCGTCAGTCTCACTCTTTGCGTTAAATGCCCCTGTGACTTGGTCGGTCGGCGCGGTGATTTAGTCAGGGTTGCTTCTTAACGAAGGCAAGGCCTCGGGCGAGCCGGAGATGCGTCTGCCGTAAAAAAGGGGGCCTCGGGCGAGACGGAAACACCTCGGGGTCGGCTGCCCTTGCCCGAGGCTAGGCTCGGGCGAGGCGTGATCGAGTCGCTCGTACGGACTGATCCCTGACTTAATCAAACCCATCAGGCCTCTGCAACTTTATGCTGATGGGGGTTACCAGCTGAGAATTAGGCGTCTTGAGGGTACCCCTAATTATGGTCCCCGACAGCTTCAAAGTCGGAAAAGCTGATCCCACACTCTTTACTAAAACTATTGCAAAAGATTTGTTTGTATGCTAAATTTATGTTGATGATATCATATTTGGGTCTACTAACAAATCTACTTGTGAAGAGTTTAGTGGGATCATGATTCAGAAATTCGAGATGTCTATGATGGGGGAGTTGAAGTATTTTCTAGGATTTCAAGTCAAGCAACTCCAAGAAGGCACCTTCATCTGCTAAACGAAGTACATTCAAGACATACTCAACAAGTTTGAAATGAAGGATGCCAAACCCATCAAGACACCCATGGGAACCAATGGGCATCTCGACCTCGACACGGGAGGTAAATCCGTAGATCAAAAGGTATATCGATCGATGATAGGATCTTTACTCTATTTATGTGCATCTCGACCAGTTATTATGTTTCCTGTATGCATGTGTGCAAGGTTCCAAGCCGATCCTAAGGAAGTTCACCTTAGGGCCGTGAAAAGAATCATGCGATATTTAGTTTATACGCCTAAGTTTGGTCTTTGATACCCCAAGGGATCCACTTTTGATTTAACAGGATATTTAGATGCCGATTGGGCAGGGTGTAAAATTGATAGAAAGAGCACATCAGGGACTCATTAGTTTCTGGGGAGATCCCTGGTGTCTTGGGCTTCAAAGAAACAAAACTCAGTAGCTCTTTCTACCGCCGAAGCCGAGTATATTGTCGCAGGCCTTTGCTGTGCGCAATTACTTTGGATGAGGCAAACCCTTAGAGACTATGGCTACAAATTGAGCAAAGTCCCTCTCCTATGTGATAATGAGAGTGCAATCCGCATGGCGGATAATCCCGTTGAATACAGCCGCACTAAGCACATAGACATTCGGTATCACTTTCTGATGGATCACCAACAAAGGGGGGTATCGAGATAGCTTATGTTAGCACCAAAGAACAATTAGCCGATATCTTCACCAAACCATTAGATGAGAAAACCTTTACCAAACTTAGGAATGAGCTAAACATTCTTGATTCTCAGAACTTTGATTGACACTTTGCACACATAGCTCATTTATATATCTTTGATCATATCTCTTTTATGTCTACGACTAATATGTTTTCAACTGTATTTCTATACTAAGTCGTAGATTGAAAGGGAAATGGAGTCTTCGGCGAAGACAATGCTTCCACTCCACTCTATCGGTATTATTTACCCTTCGCCGTCACTCCACATCACTCCAAATTGGTATAATCCTTCACTCTTATTTCGTACCAATGGGGAGAAAGTAAAATAAAAGGGCTCCCAAAGTCTCCATTTTTGGCGATTAATGCCAAAGGGGGAGAGAGTATTAGCCCAAAGCAAAAGGACCGCACCACCACCAATTTCAAAAAAAAACTTTCAAGAATTTTTCAAATTGGTATCTAAATGTATTTGATTTTGATCTTTACAAAAATTGGTAAAACCCTCTTGAACACTAAGAGGAGAATTTTATTCAGGGAGAGTTTTGTTTAGTCAAAGGAAAAGCATTTGAAATAGGGGGAGAAAATTTCAAATCTTGAAAATGCTTCTCAAAATCTTATTCATATACCTTTGACTATTTGCAAAAAGACTTTGAAAAGATTTTCCAAAAGAATTTGCAAAAACAAACCAAGTGGTGCAAGCGTGGTCGAAAATGTTAAATAAAAGAAACCAACCATGCATATCTAGTAGAAGTAAAATATTGGTTTAATTCCAAGCAACCTTTGCACTTACCTCATGCAAACTAGTTCAATTCTGCACTTATATATTTGCTTTGGTTTGTGTTGGCATCAATCACCAAAAAGGGGGAGATTGAAAGGGAAAGGGTTTAACCTTTTCCTATAAATGATTTTGGTGGTTGAATGCCCAACAGAAATAATTGGACTAACTAGTTTGCTCTAGATTATATATTCTACAGGTGCTAAAGGTTCAACACAAACCGATAAAAAGATCAAGTTAGAGTTCAAAAGAAAGGAGCAAAAAGAAACCGAAGAGAACCCTGGTCTGCCGCACCGGACAGTGTCCGGTGCACCAGGGCCGTACACTCTAAACTTGCCACCTTCGGGTTTTAGAAGAGCGGCTCCGCTATAATTCACCAGACTGTCTGGTGTGCCACCGGACTGTCCGGTGCGCCAGCGGAGCAACGACTACTAGCGCAACGGTCGACTGCAATGGACACCTGCAAACGCTACAGTGCGTGGACAGTTCGCGCAGAAGTCAGAGCAGTCGCAGAAGGCGCACCGGACAGTGAACAGTGCCTGTCCGTTGGGGCACCGGACTGTTCGGTGCCACATGAAGACAAAGCTCCAACGGTCGAAACCGTCAGAACCCTAACGGTTGGGTGATGTGGCGCACCAGACTATCCGGTGCGCCCATTGACAGCAGTCTGCCCCAACGGTTGAATTGGTGGTTGGGGGCTATAAATACCCCCAACCACCTCCACTCCAACCATCCAAGCATTCACTACTCCTCATTCAATACAAGAGCAATACACAACACTCCAAGACACAAATCAAAGCCTTTGATCCAATCAAAGTCCTCAATTCAACTCTAGTATTTTAGGACTTGTGAGAAGATCGTCTTGTGTTTCTTTGTTGCTCTTGTTGCTTGGTTGGCTTTCTTATTTCTCTCATTCTTACTCTCAAAGCCTTGTAAGCGAAGCAAGAGACACCAATTATGTGGTGGTCCTTGCGGGGTCTAAGCGACTCGGGAAATCAAGGAAGAAAGCTCACTCGGTCTAAGTGACCGTTTGAGAGAGGGAAAGGGTTGAAAGAGACCCGGTCTTTGTGACCACCTCAACGGGGACTAGGTTCTTTGGAACCAAACCTCGGTAAAACAAATCACTGTGTGATCCGCTTTATCTTCTTGGTTGATTTGTTCTCCCCTCTTTCCCGGACTCGGGTTTTATTCTAACGCTAACCCCGGCTTGTAGTGTGTTTAAAGTTGTAAATTTCAGTTTCTGCCTATCCACCCCCCTCTAGGCAACTTTCAAGAACTAAACATTACTACCCTTCATAGCAGAAGAAGGCTTTGCCTTATCTTGCAAGGGGCTCTTCATCTTTCACTATATCAGACCCTGGCTCTCTGTTATTTTCCAGCAACGACCTCTTTGAAACCATCACAATCGAAGTCCTCGTGTTAGAGGCTTGTACCAAACAACGCCTAGTAGCTTCCGCGATACGCCTCGGGCCATGCGGCAGCACTGCACCTAGGAGCGTATGCAGACGTGGTAGCCTCGGACCTCCCCCGATTGGGAGTCTGGAAAACACATAGGGAAGTCTGGGTCCTTTTGTAACAGCTTGGGCACGCGGCGGCACCGGACCTCCCTCGGTCGGAGGTACGGATGTCACACATGGGGGTCGAGGACCGTCCCTTGGGGGTCCGGTTCCGGGCTATAGCTAAACAAGCAGTCCCACCACCGAGACCTAGGGTGACACCGATCTGGAGCTTTGCAACCCTACTAGACAGGCCTATGCCCCAAGCCAGGGTAGACCACTCGTCCTCCCATGGCTACTGATATCCATAGGGATCCCGCCTTGACCCAGCATGAGTAGGTACCCCATATTTAAGGTACCGACAATGGTGTACCATGATATTTCTTTCTTACTAGTAGGAAAAGATCTAATAGGTCCTTGAAACACTTTTTTTTTGTTTTGTTAAGTAGTTTCACTACCTTAGAATTTTTTTTAGCTTACTACTAAAAGCAACATGAAGAGTCTAATATAATCAAAAGAAATCATTTGAAATTAAATAATGGGATAGAGTCAGATAGCTGATGTAAAATTGGGGAATAACATTGTAGTGGTCATTGTCAAAGCATTTTTGAGATATTGAGATGATGATAATATGTGCGTTTTCCATTTTCTTGTAATTATTGTTTGCTAGTAACATATTTTTTATTAGTGTACAGATAGATACGACCATACGCGTAATAATATAGTCACGGCGTCTTTATTGACGTCGTACATGCCCTCGCTCGTGGGCCACGGCCCTGCGGGCCCGTCTCCTCCGGCTGGGCCTGGAACGGCACTGGCGCACCGCGCACGGCAGCCCAAGTCGGCTGTCACCCGTAGCCTCGATTCCACCAAGAAAAAACAAAAAGCGTCTCGTATCGTATCGCCTCTCCGTTCCGTTCCGTGACTTTGGGTCTCGCGCCATTTGTCCACCCGCCCCTACCCTATCCAACTTCCCTTCCTTTTCCTTTACTACTTCCTCTGCTTTGGTTGCTTGGCTGCTGCCGTTTGCTTCGCCGCCTCGTGTCCTGTCTTCGGCTGCTCCTTCCGTGCCGTCGAAGCATCTTCCGCTCCCACCTCTGGTTCTTAGATTCGGCCCGCGGGCGAGCACAGACAAAACCCCGCCCTTTTAGCGTTCTCTCGCGCATTTCGTTTCTTGGTGGGGTGGGAGTGGGACTGGAAGAGGAAGAGGAAGAGCGCGTGCAGCTTCTGGTTTCTGTTTCCCGTTTCCGTTCCCTCCCGCTTAAAATCTTCAAAACTGCCGAGATTGAAGGTTTCCTCTTTGTCCCCAAGAAGCGAGAGGGGAAAGGCGTTTCATTTTGGGGGAAGGAGGGCGGCCGCCGGCCAGCGCCAGGCCCCAACCATGGGGAAGCCCCCGGGGGCCAGGAATCCGGCGGAGGCGGAGGCCGACGGCGACGACGCGGTGTTCCTCGAGCTGTCGCGGGAGCTCAAGGAGGAGGGCACGCGGCTGTTCAACAGGCGGGACTTCGAGGGCGCGGCGTTCAAGTACGACAAGGCGGTCCAGCTGCTCCCCGCCGGGCGGCGCGTCGAGGCGGCGCACCTCCGGGCCAGCATCGCGCACTGCTACATGCGCATGAGCCCCGCGGAGTTCCACCACGCCATCCACGAGTGCAACCTCGCGCTGGAGGCGGTGCCCAGGTACAGCAGGGCGTTGCTCCGCCGGGCCGCCTGCTTCGAGGCGCTGGGCAGGCCCGACCTGGCGTGGGGGGACATCCGGACGGTGCTGCGTTGGGAGCCCGGCAACCGCGCCGCGCGCCAGATCTCGGACAGGGTGCGTGCGGCATTGGAGGATAAGGGTATCTCGGTTTCCTTGGATGTGCAGCCAGAGGATGAGGATGAGATTGCTAGCGCCGAAGGAGAGGAGGAGAGGAAGAAATCTCGTAATAAGCGTTTTGATTCGGTTGCAGGGGGGCGGGAGGGTGAAAATGGTATTGCGCTACTAGAATCTGCTTCCACGGAGAAGCAGGCTGGCCCGAGGCAAACAAATGGAATAGGGAATCATCAGGATCATACTGAAGATAGTGAATCCAATGGTCTCGAGAAGCTAGAACAAAGTACTGATACGGGAGAGAAGGACATGGGCAAAAAGCGAGGTGCACACGCTGCTGGAAAGAAACCGAGGTGTGGTGAGAGCAAGCAGCAAAAGCATTCTGCAGTGAATCATTGTGAGGACAACACTGGTGCCAAGGAGGAAGTCATGAAGGATGCGAAGCTGGTCTTTGGAGAGGACATCAGGTGTGCTCAGATGCCAGCTAACTGCTCTCTGCCACAATTGAGAGAAATAGTTCAGAACAAATTCCCGTCACTGAAAGCATTTCTGATCAAGTATAAAGACAAAGAAGAAGACTTGGTGACGATAACCTCGTCTGAGGAGCTAAGCTGGGCAAGCAATCTGGCAGATTCGCAAGTGCCAATCCGATTCTATGTTGTAGAGGTTAATCATGTTCAAGAGCTTGGTGTGGATGGGGTCAGGAGACGTCCTTCCTTTGCCACGTTAGAGAGAAATCGTGATATCATGTTGGATAATGGGAACATTGGGCATGATGTTGAGCATAAGCATTACGCTGATGACTGGATGGTACAGTTTGCACAGATATTTAAGAATCATGTTGGTTTTAGTTCTGATGCATATCTGGATCTCCATGACCTTGGCCTGAGACTGCACTATGAGGCTATGGAAGACACAATACAAAGAGAAGAGGCACAGGAAATATTTGAGGTTGCAGAGTCCAAATTTAAGGAGATGGCAGCACTGGCATTGTTTAACTGCGGCAATGTCCACATGTCTCGTGCAAGAAGAAGGCCATGCTTGGCTGAAGATTCTTTACAGGAATTTATACTTGAGAAAGTCAATGTTTCATATGATTGGGCATGCACAGAATATGCCAAAGCTGGTGCAATGTTTGAAGAAGCTGTCAAAACTAAATTTGACTTTTTTGAAGGACTTATTGCTCTTGGTCAACAGCAATTCGAGCAGGCCAAACTCTCTTGGTATTACGCTCTTGCATGCAAGATAAATATGGAAACTGAAGTTTTGGAGTTGTTCAACCACGCAGAGGATAATATGGAGAAGGGAATGGATATGTGGGAAAGAATGGAAACATTGCGCTTGAAGGGACTGTCTAAACCAAGTAAAGAGAAGGTTGTACTTGAGAAGATGGTCTTAGAAGGTTTTGTGAAGGATATATCAGCAGATGAAGCATTTGAACAGGCTTCAAGCATACGATCACATATAAATATCTTGTGGGGAACCATCCTCTATGAACGTTCAGTAGTTGAATTCAATCTGGGACTTCCCAGCTGGGAGGAGTCACTGACTGTTGCCATGGAAAAATTTAAGATCGGAGGTGCCTCTCAAGCTGACATCAATGTGATTGTAAAGAACCATTGTGCTAATGAAACCACCCAAGAAGGTAAGAAGGTTCCGTTGTGACATATAATGTGCAATTACTTATTTTTCTGCTTTTGTTCTGAGGGTTCTAACAAAAATATAACACTTCATTAAAAAAGGATCATGAATTTATTTTTAGGAACTTCTACAAATAATGTCAAAAGAGAAACAATACTTACCCCCCGTTTGGATCCTTAGAATTGAATTCCATTCTAATAATAGTAATTTAGGTAAAGATCAATTAACCTAATATGGTTTTATGCGAAATATATTTATATACTATTATTAGCAATATACAAGAGATATTTATGTGCTATATTTTTATTATAGAGGAGTGAGCCGAAGAACGTCTTATAAGTTGCAGAGTAGAAACATATTCCGTTGATACATAAAATCATTTCTCATACTCTACCCCATGAATTTGAGATAGACTTATATCTGAGTTTTGTAAAGTGGTGGAATGTCAAATCCAAACCAAATAGGCTACTTTATTAAGTAAATTTCAATTCCTCCAAAATGAATAGACCCAAACGGCCCGTTAGTGTAAACACGATTAGGATATAATTGCAAACCCCATACACTAAATAGGATGGATGAGATTTGACATAATTTTAAGTATTTTGTGAGATCAACTAAGTTCCAAATCTGCATGTCCAAAGAAGGTAGGCATGCCCACAAGAGTTTGCAGCTAAACAGAACTGTTATTTTACCTGTATTCACTTATGTTGCATTTAGTTGTGTCTATATATTTTAGATGATTTGTGACAATACCCTTACGAATGTAGTGATTGCTACTGATTACTGAATTTTTGTTTTGAGAATAAAATGCTAAGATATATTCCTTATGCAGGACTCAGTTTCAAGGTTGAGGAGATAGTTCAGGCATGGAGTGAAATGCATGATGCTAAATATTGGAGAAGTGGACCCCTGTATTTCCGGCTTCAACCAGTATTCCGACGTAGAGCTCCAAAGTTGCATCATATACTAGAGCATATGCACTATTAATAACTCCTAACTGCTATTGTATCAGGTAATTTTCTACATAGGTATTAGTTTCAAGAATGAATTCCATAGAGAAAATGAGTCACAAACATATTTTTCAACGAAAGACCTGAGAATTAACTCTGTCAAACATATTAAGAACATAACTAAAAGTTCGGTTTTGAGATCAGAACATAAAAAGTTATGTCCAAATATCCTATAGAATGGTTCGAACTTGTCTTGGTAATTGTTCCACTTCCATAAAAAATGAAATCCATATATATTTTCTTAGTTTGGTGGAAATTCATGGAACTTCTTGTCATTTGCATAGTACACGATTTTGTGATATGTCATTTTAATTCATAGTAATAAACATAAATGTTCTTACTAATATAAATAACTTTTATATCTTAATAAACTTTTGGTGTTTTAGTGTTAGGGTTTTAACACTTCGGCTGTAATCAAGTACTGCAAAGATAGGATGTGGGGACTGTAAGGGACAACAAATACACATTTTTCTATAATTTTGGTTAATGATGATAAGAAATTCTTATCATACATTAACCTTGTGCTATCTGCTATGGTACACAGGGACAACCACAAATAGAAATGGAGTGGGAGTTTTGATTGATAAAATTCTCAAGAATAGGGCGGTGGATATGAGAAGGTGATAAAATTCTCAAGTTTGTCATGGGTGATTGGTCTTGAACGTAATTAGCATGTATGCGGTATGCCCCCAAAGCAGGTCACAATGAGAGTGCTAAAAGTCTTTTCTTGGAAGACTTAAATGGCATGGTTAGATCTATATCTGTTAGTGATAAGCTTTTCATAGAAGATCTCAATTTACATGTAGGTACAACAAATGCAGGTTTAGAGGCGGTTTATGAAGGTTTTGGGTATGGTAGCACGGAACATGAGGGAGAGGAAGTCTTGGACTTTGCAATAGCTTTTGGCATATTGATAGCCAACACTTTCTCTTTAGAAATAGAATCTCATTTAGTGACCTATTGTAGTAGCCAACACTCTAGTTAGATTGACTTTGTCCTTACAAGAAGACAGGATAAATAAGCATGTTTGGATTGCAAGGTGATACCCGAGCAGTGCGTTGTCTCTCAACATAAGCTTGTGGTGGCGGTCTTTCATTTCTAAGTGCGTGTCCGTATGGATAAACTAGCCAACATTGCGAGAACAAAATGGTGGATACTAAAAGGGGATACTACAGAAGTATTTAAGAAAAGGTCCATCAAAGATGGCACTTGGAAGGAAGAAGTTGACACTGTTGGAGAGAATTGATTGATTGGGCCAACCCTAGTGAGGGTGGCTGTATATAGTTCATACATGGGCCTCATGGGCCTAGCCACATGGGCCTAATCCATATACTCTAACACCCCCCCGCAGTCTGAACTTTCGTCGCAGCGAAGTTCACAGACTGGGCTCGAAAAGAGGAAGTACAGGAGGAAGTACAACACACCATAGGATCCCCCCACAGACTCAACTAGCCACTAATGATGTTGAGGCTGGAGCGAAACTCGGCGAAGGTCGAGGACGGAAGACCCTTGGTGAAGATGTCGGCAAACTGGGAGGTGGTCGGGACGTGGAGTACCCGAACATCGCCGACGGCGACGCGATCTCGGACGAAGTGGAGATCGATCTCCACATGCTTGGTCCGCTGGTGCTGCACCGGGTTGGTGGAGAGGTAGACGGCGCTGACATTGTCGCAGTAGACCAACGTGCTCCTGGAGAGGGGACTGTGGAGCTCGGCGAGGAGCTGGCGGAGCCACGCAGCCTCCGCCACGCCGTTGGCCACGGCACGGTACTCCGCCTCGGCGCTCGAGCGGGAGACGACTGGTTGGCGCTTCGACGACCAGGACACCAGGTTGCCGCCTAAGAAGACGGCGTAGCCGGAGGTGGAGCGCCGAGTGTCCGGGCACCCGGCCTAGTCAGCGTCGGTGTAGACGACCAGCTCGGAGGAGGTAGACCGGTGAAGAAGCAGCCCGTAGTCGACGGTTCCCCGGAGGTAGCGGAGGAGGCGCTTGAGAGCCGCGAGGTGGGGCTCCCGGGGGTCGTGCATATGGAGACAGACCTGCTGCACGACGTAGGAGATGTCCGGCCTGGTGAAGGTGAGGTACTGAAGGGCACCAGCAAGACTCCTGTACCCGGTGGGGTCCTCGACTGGGTCACCCTCGGCCTCAGAGAGCTTCGCATGCGTGTCGACTGGGGTGGAGCAGGGCTTGCAGTCAAGCATCTTGGCCCGCTCCAGAATGTCAAGAGTGTCACAGCCGCCGGGGAAGCCGCCGGGGAAGGGCAGTCCTGGCGCGGCACCTGGGCGCAGAGGGCGCTCGGTCGGCCTGACCGCACCTTGGCCTGGCGCGGGGCTGGCAGCGCGTGGGCGTCGAGGCCGGCGGGGGCAGGCGGTCCTGGCGCGGCTCCTGGGCGCAGGGCGTGCGGCCGCTCCTTTGCCTGGCGCGGTGGGCTTGGGGAGGTCCCTGGCGGCGCGCTCGAGAACAGGGGAGGGAGAGGGAAGCACAGGGGTGGCGGCCGAGTGGGAGAAGACCAGGGGCGGCGGCCAGGTGGGAGAAGACCAAACCCTAGCTTTGATACCATGTTGGAGAGAATTGATTGATTGGGTGGGTGCCGCCGGCACTCCCGGCTCTTTTCGCATTCCCGATATTCTTGTCGCTCCTTCTTTGGTCCACAATCTTCTTTCTATTCGCCGTTTTACCACTGATAATTCTTGTTCTGTCGAGTTTGACTCTTCTGGTCTTACTGTGAAGGACTCGGCAACTCGGCGCCCCCTCCTCAGATGTGACAGGAAGACACGAGCCATTCGCCACCATGATGGACGAAGGAAGAGAGGAAGACGGAGGGCGAACAGAGGTGAGTATACCATGGTCGGGGGTGATGTGGTAGGTAGCACCGGTGTCCGCGATCCACTCGGGACCCATCGGCGGAGTCAGAGTGGGAGTCGGGAAGGCAGCAGCCAGGGCGGCCGCGTCCCAACCAACGTGCCCGGACGGTGGAGCAGCCGGCGACGTGGGCCACGGCGAAGCGGCAGGCGTCAAGGTCCAGGGCGACGGAGGGGCGAAACCGAACCCCGACGACGAGGTGAACCCCGGCTGCGCACCGGCGAACATGGCCGCCGAGGGACGAGCCTCAGAACCTGACCCCTGGAACGGCCACATGGAGATGCGTCCGGACCACGGGTGGTGGAAAGTGTGCCAAGGCGCACCCTGCTGGGGTCCCGGCGTCGGAGCGTTGCCACGGGCACCACCGCCAGCACCGCCCCCGCCGGAACCGCCACCGCCACCACGGCGGCGACGGCTTCCACCGCCCCCGCCTCTACCACCACGGCCCCCGACCGGGTCGGGTGCACGGGTCGGGGCGGTTGCCGCCAGCGCAGTCGAGGAAGACGAGGACCCCGGGCCGGAGATCGATGCAGTCTGAGCACCCAGAGTGATCTCCTCCAGGGCAAGGTCGTCGTGGACCTGGTGGAAGGTGGGGAAGGGGCGCTGGCGCATGATCAACGACCGGAGATGGGTGTAGCGATCGTTGAGGCCGCGGAGGACGTTGAGGACGAGGGCGCGATCCTCCACGGGACAACCCAGATCGCCAAGTGAGTCCGCCATGGTCTTCATCTTGCGGCAGTACTCACTGACGCTGAGGTCCCCCTGGACGAAGGTGCGGAAGGTCGCGTCGAGGCGGAGAGCCCGGGCCTCATCGTTGCCCAGGAACTGGCCCTCGATGGCCAGCCAGGCAGCCCGAGCGCGAGGAAGGTTCCTGAGGAGGCTGTGGAGGTCGATGGAGATCGTCCCCACGATCCAGGCGAGCACGATGCTGTCGAGGCGCACCCACGCGGCGGTCGGCGCCACGCCGGTGGGGTCGCAGAGGACGTGGTCGTCCAGGGCGTAGCGACGAAGGGTGAGGAGGAGCAGGTCCCGCTAGCGAGCGTAGGACGGCGACTCTGGCTCCAGGACGACGGGGACCATCAGGCGAATGTTCTGGACACTCCCAGCCTGAAGGTGTAGCTGAGCCACGAGCGGGTCGGCCGGGTCGTGCCAGTGCACCGTGGTGGCGGAGGTGGTGCGGTGTCCGGCTTCGACGGCCGGCGCGGTCGGGACGCCGTACACGACGCCCGCGGTATGAGAGGAGGTGGCCCCGCCGTCGTGGGCCGCTGGTGAGGTGAGGAGCTGCTCCGCCGCGGCAATTTGAGCAGCGATAGCGTCGGTGGCCTCGCGCTCGCGCTCCCACATGAGGGCCGCCTCCCGCAGGCGGGCCTGTCGCGCCGCGTGCTCCGCGCGGGCAGCGGCGAGGGCAGCGACAGTGTACTCCTGCTGGGAGACCGGTGTAGGAGGTGGAGGAGGCGGCGGATCAACGACAGGAGGCGGATCGACGACCGGCGGAGGGGGGACCGGAGGGGGAAGGTCCTCCTGACCCTCAGCCCCCGCGGGAGCCTCGCCGGCCACAGTAGCAAGGGCAGAGGCGGCGCTCGCGGCGGTGAGGGTACCTCCCCCACCGACGGCGTGAGTCCCTGCCCCCCACGCCGGCCCGAGCGCAGGGGAGGTGGCGGCGGCTCCCGTCCCCCACGCCCCTGCCACCAGCGCCGGCGCGCCCGCAGGGTAGGCGGCAGCGGCTGGGAGGAGGTGGGGAGGGAACGGGGCGGCCGGGGGGGCGCGCGGCGCGCGCGCGATGGAGAGGGCACCCCCACCGGCGGCAGCGCTGGCCCCAGCAACTGAGGGAGATTCGGCGCTGGGCAGAGCTGCCGCGGCACGAGCGACAGGGGCTGCTGAGCGTGCCCAGGAGGAAGAGGTGAGGGGAGGAAACACCTGGAAATAGGAAGGGGGAGGAGGAGGCTGCTGCTCGCCGGCCATGGAGGGCCCCGCGCGGGTCCTGGCGCGTCGTGGCGCACGGGGTTGCAGGCGGCAGCACGGCTCCAGGCGCGTCGGGCGCGGGCAGTGGGCGGCGCGGCCGGTGCGGAGCACGCAGGCAGGGTCGCGGGCGGGGTCGCGGGCGCCGGTCGGGGCGGCCAGCGTGCGGGCGTCACAGCCGCCGGGGAAGCCGCCGGGGAAGGGCAGTCCTGGCGCGGCACCTGGGCGCAGAGGGCGCTCGGTCGGCCCGACCGCACCTTGGCCTGGCGCGGGGCTGGCAGCGCGTGGGCGTCGCGGCCGGCGGGGGCAGGCGGTCCTGGCGCGGCTCCTGGGCGCAGGGCGTGCGGCCGCTCCTTTGCCTGGCGCGGTGGGCTTGGGGAGGTCCCTGGCGGCGCGCTCGAGAACAGGGGAGGGAGAGGGAAGCACAGGGGCGGCGGCCGGGTGGGAGAAGACCAGGGGCGGCGGCCAGGTGGGAGAAGACCAAACCCTAGCTGGATACCATGTTGGAGAGAATTGATTGATTGGGCCAACCCTAGTGAGGGTGGCTGTATATAGTTCATACATGGGCCTCATGGGCCTAGCCACATGGGCCTAATCCATATACTCTAACAGACACAAACAATATGTGGGAGAAGATAGCAACTTGCATTCGGAAGGTGGTCTTAGAGTTAGAGGTGTGTGGAGCAACCAAAGGGAATAGAGACCAAGCTAAAGATACTTTGTGGTGGAACGAGAAAGTACAGAGAGCAATTAAGGAGAAAAAAGAATGCTACGAACGTTTATGCCATGACAAGAGTGTGGACAACATAGCAAAGAAGACAACAAAGTGAGTTGTAACTGTGGCAAAGGGTATGACATACGAGAACCTCTACCAACGTTTGAGTACGAAGAAATGAGATAAGGACATAAACAGGATGGTTGGTCCATGGGAGGAAGACAAGAGAGTTCAACCAAGTTAAGTGCATTAAGACTGTCTCCAGCAGCTATCCTATCTCATCACCTATTTTAAATTTCACTATGTAAACAGTGTAATCTACAGTGCAAATTCCCTATTTTACACGACTTGTTGCGGACAGCCTAAGGATGAAACAGAGCATCTCTTGGTGAAGGAAGATGAAATCAAACATAGATGGCAATAATATCTTGACAAATTATTCAATGGGCAGAACGAGAACACCACCTTTCAGTTAGATGACTGTTTTCATGACACACAATAGACACTTTCTGCGTAGGATCCAAGAATTTAAAGTTAGAGATGTTAGAGTGGACCCACTAACCAATTCAATCCAAAAGCATATACACGCTTAACACTAATGACCAGCCACAAAGAACCGGCACTTCTCGGGCACCCAAGTTTTCCAATTTCTCTCCCAAGGGCTGAAGGCAACTGTACCTTGAAGTAAATTCATGTAAGCAGATTTTGCTGAGTAGTTACCGTTTGAGGAAAACCTCCAATTGTGGGAATCCTCCACATCAGGCTGGAGAACCACTTCTGACAAGATATCCCACAGATCCAAAAAAATCAAAGACTAGTGAGCATAATTACAGTTACCATCAAATGAAGGGTATTTTAGAACAAGAAAGTCTTCAAAAATAGATTTTGATAATTGAGTTACTTGCATTATATTGTCAGGTGCTGCAAAACTAACAACCATAAAGTATTTTGAATATATAATTAGTTGACACAACTTTTGTACACTGAACATGCATATAACTTGACTAATTACTGACCAACATTTGTAGAGTTTGTCTTAGAACAAAATAATGCCTTTACGTTGATGAGCAAAAGAAGTATTAGGTAATTGTTTTGAATGAAGATGGATTGATTTTTTTTTAAAAAAAAATCATTACTCCATTTAGAGAAGGTTACAAATTTTGTATTATAGTTTTACATGTCCCCCATATTATTTATTTTATATATCTGGATGGTTGTACTTCCACGTACTAAATACAGTACAATTTGTTTCAGTTTCTAAAACTATTCTTGATGATATTTTTCCTTTTTGCAGATTTGTTCATCTTAGAAGCTTTGTTGCACTTACTCATCAAAAAAGGGAATAAACGGAAAAGAAAAGCAATAATCTATGCATTATCAAGTTATAGATTTGCTCAATCTAATATCTAAGAAGAAAAAAAAAGATTCGCTGACTCTTGTGGTTGG
Organism: Zea luxurians; assembly: GCA_029449295.1. Lineage (NCBI taxonomy): Eukaryota > Viridiplantae > Streptophyta > Magnoliopsida > Poales > Poaceae > Zea > Zea luxurians. Next base: position 6,893,954 of record JAOPSE010000109.1, read on the forward strand.
CTGACCATGTAGCTTGCATTTTGCTGTGAAGTTTATTGGGTTCCTAATCATCTATGTAGTAGGTGGCGTTATATATCCTCTCTTAAGGGATATTTTGCATAGTGCTACACTTCCTTCTGTTTTACTTGTGGAAGTGCTAAAAGAGGGTTTGTATTCTTAGGTCGCTATAGGAATGGTAGGCTCATGTATTTTACTTGGAGGGTTTATTAGTAGGTCTCATCTAAAGTATGTTACACTTTAACAACACGTGGATACTTGATGTGTTCAAAACAGTTGTTGTAACTTTAGCACAGATGCTAGAGCATAGTGCTTTTTAAAATTGTTCTTAACATACTGTATGTTTTTATTGTCAAGCTTAGTGCCAGATAAATAGCCATGTGTTTGTTACTGAATCTGTTGTGGGTTCGTGAGAGTTCACTGTTGTGAGGTAGCAAAAGGGAAGTGTGTATTATTTAAAGATGGTAATGCCTTGGTCTGATTTAGTATATGTGCATTCTCGTATGATACATTTGTGCCATAATCTTGGTAATGAGCTAATTGAAAGGATACCTGGTGTTCGAAGACTACTTAGAAAGAGCCTTATATTTGGGGTGCATGGACTCATGAGTCATCAAATCAGTTTCAATTTTGAGTAGACGAAAGAGCCCTCCTTATTTTTTCTTTTTGGAGAATTGAGTTTTGAGACAGTTTTGTTATGTAAACTTGATCCAGTCGTTTGAAACTGTTTTTTGTAACAAGTTGGTCTGATTCTCTTTCGAGGATGAAGCTGAATGTTTCTGTTATCCGAAAAATGGTCCCAATGTAGATGCAGTATGGTACTACATGCAATGCAGTCCAAGATCGATACCAACCGCAGGGACGACAATTGGCCTCACTGGAACAGAACAAATCTGTAAACTAACCTAACGCACCAGCACGCTGAACAAGTTATATTATGAACAAAACAGCATGCTTTGGCACCGCGCTACTTCACTCGAGATCCAAGCCATCTCGAATTCTGTCTGGTGTACATCCACAGCAACTCCAGGTGCTGGCAGCAGAGTCTTCCGTGTCTTCCGCTGTTCTGCTGCAGCCAAGAAATGGGCGTGTGGTCTTGTCAGGGCCTGGGTTACCACTACAACAAACTCAAGATCCTGGAACCGCAGTCTGCATGACGACGGGTCCACCATTTTTTATCCGAACAGTGGGGTCTCGATTGCACTGGTTTCATCAACCTTGTGGTAGATGACAGCGTCTCCTCAGTCTATTTGGCAGCATACCAGCTCTTTGCACACTTGGCGTCAACAGCCAGGTCGACGTTCAAGATGTTGGTTCCGTAGAAAGGTTTGGACATACATTCCACCACTACAGCCTTGGCCACCTCAGCAGACTCTGAAGGCCCTTCCAGTATCACTTCATCATGCACCTGACAACCAATTTATCCCAATGATGTTACCGAATAGTCTGTCAGCTTCACTTCTGTTTACATCAAAAGAAAACCCAAATAGTGGGTTCCCAGATGTAATAAAGTTGTCATCCAGAATGCATTGTATTGTAAAAAAAAAGACGAACCTGCAATAAGAGCCTCCAACCAAGCTCCTTAAGGCGGACATTCCTTTCGATCTCAAGCATGGCACACATAGCAACATCTGCTGCACTTCCCTGACAATCAGAGATACCAAGCTGAAGGTCAAGTTTTAGAAGCAATGAAGCGTAACCATTGAGACACAGTTAGTCATCAGTACCTGCACTGGTGCATTTATAGCAGCACGCTCAATATGACCTCGTTGGCCAGGACCAAACTGAGTCAGGTAAGGAAAATGGCGCGACCGCCCAAGCAAAGTGTAGACTTCACCCTTCTCGCTTGCAAGCTTCTTCTGACTTTTTTGCCAAGCTAACACTTCTTTTCTATCCCTGTACCAGAGCTTCAGTGTATCTCTTGCCTCTTTAACAGAAACCTGTGCCACAACTCTGGAGCTTGTTATGACACTTTTTAAAGAAGATCTTTTATACCATATAGAGCACAAAACTAGAAGAGAAAGACATCTTGGATACACTGCATAACAACATAAATGACAACGACCAATATCTAACATGCTAAAAATTCAAATAGAGAACTAACATGCCATGTATCTCACAAATTGGCAAAAAAAGGAGCAAACCCAGTGTCGGAGGCTCCCACATGAGTGGGGTCTGAGGAAAGAATAAAACTGAGGCAAGCTTTTCCCGCAAATGTGGAGAGGCTGCTTTTATTTTAACCCATGACCTGGTGACTCGGTGAGTCTGACAACTCTCGCCCCTGCACCAGGTCTGTCCTTTTATGTACCTCACAGATTGGCAAAAAAAGAAAGAAAGAAAGGGGGCAAAGCATCCTCATTCCTCAGCAGCCGGACTCATATCAAGTTATGATAATTGCTATAGCACACATATATTGTTTTCTTGCTGGGACAGTTGTGATAAAAAGAATCAATAGAGTCAAATTGGAAAAGAAATGATCAATTCCTGCATGCTTTGTTCACATTGCTGACCCAAAAATCCTAGTTTGAAACACATATCTAGGTTGGTACTTTGTTAGCAATAAGCTTCATACCTTCCAGTCCCGGGATAGCCCAACAGCTGTCTTTCCATAAGCAATGGAAAAATTAAGCATTTTAGCTTTCCTCCTCTCAGCGCCAAAAGCATCCTAAAACGGAAACACCGAATTTAATTCAATTCCATAATTACCGTTTTATTTCTTTTTCATATATGCTTACGTGATTATGTAAAAAATAATGAAGATATATTCCCTTAATCACATAATAAAGCACTTCCTCTGCACTAAAATAACTGCACTTCTCGCTTTTCAAAAAAAATGACTAGATTTATAGAAAATATTATCAACTGGTTCTAACATGTTTATTCTGAAAATATATTTCACATTAATCTAATGGAACTTATTATGCATCATAAATATTAGTATATTTTGTATATATTTGGTCAAATTTGAAAAAGTTTAAATCCTTGAAAAGCGAGATGTGCAGTTATTTTGGGAAGGGAGTATAAATATGAACAGCAGGGCATGAAACATTTAGAGAACTAAAAGTACACCAGTAAAATTCCTGCTCAATAGCGATTCATGAAAAAGATGGTTATATCTTATTTGAAATACAAACTATGCCCTTGTGTATGGAACATACAACAGTACAAGGATACCAGCCATTGCAATTTAGTACTGTTATTTAAGGTAATACCGAAGACATGAGAGTTCAAATTATTTAGTGATACAAATGTTATTCAACAACACAAGCATCCAATACAATCATGTCATTCTTAGGTGACGTTTAGTTCACATATTGGTAACGTAATGGGTAACCGATAACGTTAAATCATGTTTGTTTAAGTCCAAACGTAATCGATACCACACTATAAATGGATACCGCCTTATTCAAATTTGTTACCGCCGGTATTCGAGTGTGAATCATTACCATTACCATTTACGTTACATTTCGTGAACCAAACAACACTTTAGCTCAAACATTCGAGGAATGCCTAGTGTTAGGTTGTGTGGATCCATAAGTGGCAGACTGAATTTTTAAAAGAGATGTGCAATGGAATGGTCTATCCTAAATAAATATTATGGAGTGACACTGTCGGAGGGGAGAATCCTCCGTCCGGGTGGCGGATTGCACTCGCTCTGATCCTCGGATGAGGAGTAGGATTAGGTGATTGTCTAGCCTTCTAGATGAACACAAGAACTCAGAGATTTAGAGTGGTTCAGGCGCCGGAGCGTAATACCCTACATCCACTGTGAGTTGTATTGCTTGAGAACCAGGGAGTCGAAGGTCTGAGTGTGAATCGACCTCCCCTTGCTACGGAGCAAGTGCTCTCCCTTTTATAGTCCAAGGGGAGCACGTTACAAGGGAGTTCAGGCCCTGACATGTGGGCCTAGGAGAGTTTACAATATGGAACAGGAAACAGTTGGATAGCGTTGAGAGCTAGATCTTCCTGAGCTTGTATCCCTTCTTGGGCACTGCATGATCTTCTGGCGCCTTATCCTGCCAACTTGTCCCGTCTAATCGGAACACATGCCTTGATGTAGGTTGCGGCGTAGTCTGGTACGCCGCCATGCGTAGGGTGTAACAGGCGGTGTCTAGTCTTCTATGACCGCCTCTTCATGCTTCGGTAACACACAAAGAACAGTAGAAGTCATAAACAGCGCCCTGGGTCAATGCCCCTCGCCTCAGTAACGTGCGGGTAACAGTAAAAGCCACACGTTACAATCCTGGCATGTTGCATGCATTTAATGCGGGGGATACACTACCCGTCGCTGGCGTGGGTAAGTACGTGTCCCATTTGTACTCGATGCTGGCAGGCCCTATGTCAGAGGCTTTTCGTCAGGCATCGTCTGGTGGCTTACACTGGCGCCTGGCCACGTGTTAGCGCCGAACCCCCCTACCTGGGTGAGGGGCAGACCTAGGGATAAGTGATGACACTGTTTTCCCAAGTCTTTCCCAATCGTGGGCTCGACACGCACCCGAGGGGGTCTAGGCTCCTGTTGCCCCTGCCTGGACACGTGGCGGCTCCGAACCTCACCTAGCCTAAGGTCCGGATGGTATTTTCCATGCCCAGAGCTGTTCTAAAGGCTTGGTGTTGTAACCAGAGAGCGTCTTCTCTTCCGGGGCTTTATGCTCCTCCCGGATCCCTTTGTCTAGGGATCTGTTGGGTCACAAGGAGGTCCGGGTCCTATTTGAAGGATCCCTGACCTATAGCTGAAGCTGTTGATTCCTCCCTTTATGGGGCTTGATGGAGACGACAATCCAGCCCAGGAGGCGAGCCTGGCCTGGTCATGACTCCATATGGTGGGCCTTAGCCCCGTGCTGGGTCGGTTGCCCGTGAAATCCTTAACGATGGCCCCCGAGGACTCACCTTGACATAGCAGGAGCGGGTACCCGGTATTTAGGGTATAGACAGACACCACTCCACAAATGAAATAGCATTCAAAAGTTCACAAATCCCAAAATTACAATAATTGTAATACCCAAATTTTGGGGTTTAAAAAAAATATAAAGTCTTGGAAATATAAAAGACCATGGGATTACTTGTTTCTTTTTCTCCTGTTTGCATATTCAATTTAGGGAATCAAATTATTCAAGTAACCAATAAATAAATAAAATGAGCATCTCATGCCTCCATTGCACTGTGTAGTCTCTTAGTTATCTCTTCTGCAAGGAAAACAACACTGTGTAGTCTCTTAGTTATCTCTTCTGCAAGGAAAACAATGCAGGGGCTCAGGGTTGTACATGCCCTAAATATGGAGGCACTCACAAGTCAAAGGAATGCATCTAGCCCCCCACTAACAACATGGCGACCCCCAAAGGCATTATGCCACGTTTGAGATCTACCTCTAACAGTCTCATGGTGATGGCACTACGGATAAAGCTTTTGTATATCATATTAAATGTGATGTGTGAAGTGGCATGATAGGTGCACTGTTGCCACAACTTAGCGCACCAATGTTTTTAGGAAGTATTATAAAGTACATATTGCTACAGTTGTTACCAACTACGTCGTACTCAACAGCATGGACTCTGGTGTCCGTTAATATGATGAGACATACCTGCCTCTGCGACGGTACGTCTACACTACAACAGAACTTGCGCACTATGGCACGACCAAAGGCATGGCACTACATATGACTCCACGACTAGGAGAAGGTTGGAGTTGTTGGTCCACAGCAGACTGAAACCCACGCTACGGATGATATGTAATATTCTCTCCTCCCTTGGTCTATAAAAGGGGAGCAGAGCAATGTAAGAAAGGGTCGAACGGTCAGAACTAGATCCCAATCTCAGGGTTCAAGACATTCCCAAGGGGTTCAAAGATCCTAGACTTCGGGATTCCCGGTCTTCAAAGGGCAAGCATATAGATGAACTAGAGACCATTAGGCTAGAACTCTCACCAAAATCAAGCAGAAAGAGAGTGCTAGGAGGTCATGGCGCTCAGATGATACTTAAAGCTTGTAAACTCCTTCACCTTTGTGTTCATCATTCTATATCACACAAGAAAACGTAGGATATTACGCATTTCTTGAACCTATCTAAACTGCCCTCATGCTGGTACTTGGTTGCACCCAGGTACAACGCACACCAGCTTACGCCCCTGCTCTATCCGTTACAATTCTCATCTTTTGAGTATCTTCTGTACCCCGATGTCGTACCACAACGACAATATTTTTTTTTCTCGAACACGCAGGAGAACTGCGCGTCATTATATTGAAATAGAGAAAGGTCCGAAATGGACCAAAGTACAAAGCCCTAACAGGCAAAAATACATAGAAAATAAAACAGTGTAGCCTCATGCACTAGGAAAAGCCCTAGCCCCCCTAGCAAATGCAGCCAGAAGCCCAAGACTCTCGAGCTGCTTCGCACCAGCCATACACCAGCACTCCACCTCATCCAAGAAAAGCCTCAACGACAATATGATCAAATAGAAAACAATTAAAACAAATAAAAAATAAGTAAGAAACACCAGAGTTGTAAATAAAACTAGTAGCACTTGAAGTACCTTCAATAGCGGCACTGGAGGTTTCTCTTGACCAGGTTGAGGGTGCCACTCAAGAAGAACTTTCTTTTCTTGGACAGCATCACGGATATGCTGATACATATTCATGGCTGTCCTAGAATGGAAATCACCACCCGCCTTGAAAGCATCCAGCATGCTTTTACAATTAGTAAGGTGAGCTAAAATCCTAAGCTCCAGCTACATTAAAACATGCCTTTTATAAGAAACTAAGATGAAAGGCCATTCCAAGACAAAAAAGATGGCTATTCAGCACTAATTGGCACACCTGACCATAATCTGCAACGATAAGAGAATTTCCCGGGGCTGCAACAAAAGCTTGGCGAATCCTATACCTATCCTTCTCAAGAGCAGGTTGGTTCTGAAAGACACATATTGAGTTTGAATAAATAATATTGACCTAAAGAATAAGGTGGTACTTTAGCTTCAAGCACTATTTACCAGATCTGAACTGTATTGCAACTAGAACTAAACCATTTGCCACTTTTGGAGCTAAATATATTAATTCAGTGTCACTGGTCAATGTTGAAGCCTCAGGCTATAATCAGAAGACATTAATCACAACCATATCCATCTTGTACGATGATTTTATGAAATGGCAGCATTTAAATACTAGTGAGCAAAAGATGTGATGTCATTGATTATTTTCATGAAAAATACACTTGTAACTACCACATTTTTGTCTATCCCTCCTCTTCTTGTACAGTGGTATATATATCATGCACTTAATAACAGGCCAGAGATGGTGATTTAAGAAACTCATTATAAATCCCATATAAACACAAAAAGAATGTGCATACCTGTAGATTTGGTGTTCTTGCTGACAAGCGCCCTGTCTCAGTATTGATATTCAATGAACAGTGAATGCGCCCCTCTGCACATGATATGTGATCTCCCTACCATGGAGTAAGGGATTTATCAGATATACGACACATGGAAACGCTTTGTAGACAAATGCAGTTAGCTAAGCATAATCGGTATGCTGACAAAAGCCACCAGAAAAAACCTAGTAGCAAACCACATGCTTGAATGTCAGCACAAAGTTGCTAAGCACCTTTAAAGCCCTCAAATATATCTAAAGAGACACACTACAGATGAATGATCATGGTATAAGAAAAGCACTCAATCACAAGAACAACTGAATGCAACAGCTATTTTGCTAAGATCAAGATTTTAAAACTATATAATTCAAATCAACAAAAAATCAACTTGATCATGCAGATTGACACTGAATTCAGCAAACCCCATACTTCCCCTCAACAAAAGGAGAAAGAAAAGAGAAAAATTTGTAGCCCCAATCGAATCAGCACATTTTGTGATGCAACCTGTAGCTTTTATTTTCACAGCACACAACACAAGAATTTTGCGTTGTGAGCATGCATCAGACCAAAAACATCCGATTTTCAGTGCAGCAAATGTCATGCTGTCTCAAGATAGGAAATGATAACTAATAAGCAATGTTCAAAAAAGCGCGATTAAGCGCCCGCCTAATCACGATTAAACGCAAAGCGGCATGGTAACGCTGCGCTTAGGCCCTAGGCGGTTGTTTCCGCGGTGAGCGCGCGTAGGCGGCGCTTTTTTTGCATTGCGCGCGCTGAGGCGGGAAGAAGGCGCGCTAAGGCAGTGCTCAGCGCGCGGAAAAGATGTGCGGGAAAAGAAGAGCGGGAAAAGAGATGCACGTGAAAAGAAGGGCGGGAGCTGTTGCGTGAAAGAACGTGAATAATTGGAAAGGAGGCGGGAGCAGCTGGTGTCGCATGTGAGAGGAGGAAAACAAAAGGGCCAGCCCGCCACCAGATTCGTCCTCTTCCCCACCCGTCCAAGGTCCCCGCCGCCAGTGTCCTCTTCCCCAGCTGTCCAGGGCCGCCGGTGTCCTCTTCCCCTTCTGGTCAAGTTATACATAACGCTAGGGTCAGCGCGCTAAGGTGATGCTACTGCTGTTTGGTGAAGGGCTGAAGACAAGAAGCTAGGAACATGCAGCACGGCTGCAAAAACATGTCCACTAGTCTAGGTAAGTACCCCACTAATTCCTAGATAAACCTGTTTTTCTGTGCAAATATATATATTATATTGTATATTACTACAAACGCTTAAGCACGATTAATCTACGCTTAAGCTTTATAGGCGCTAAATAGTGGCCTAACGCCCGCCTAACGCCTAGCGCTTAATATAACCTTGCTAATAAGATCAGCTAGCTAACCTGCAATGGAAGAATGAAATTGGATATCAAAGAATCAATAGAACATATTTCACATAAAGCTGCAATTGCATGGCATGCTTCTTTTCCATTCTTTCCTCCACCAAATGCTTCATATGCTGTTCCATAAGAGGAATTCCCATCTGGGTTTTCTGAACCACTGGTATCTTCATCATCATCTTGAATATCATCTATTGTGTAAATATATTCTGTAGGTATTTTACCAGCCAAACTTTTCAATGCATCCCCGCTGACTGTTGGCCAGCCACTCGGGGTGAACATATCGATTTTCAGATCTTCAACAATACTGCAAAGTTTGATTGTACGATACTTTGACGTCTTTTTACCCTCTGTAGCAACACTTTCTTCATTTAGCACTTTAAAAGTTTTACTATGTGGCCAAGTTTCACCAGATTTGTGTCTGTTACAAAGGTAACAAAGTTAACTCCTTTAGAAATTGTACAGAAACGATTTCAAAGAAAACTTTAGTTTCCTAGGACATATATGTGCAGCCAAATTACTAGAAGATACAAAAGAAAACCACGAAGATTTAATTTACTTCTGCCTAAGATATTGAATACATAAAATGGTAAGCAGGCACAAGAGGAAATTTCAGCTTCCATTTCCCATCTTGGCCCTTGCTTATAAAAGGGCACATCCAGTGTCCGAGGCTCCCACATGAATGCAGCCTAGGAAAGGATAAACTGAGGCAAGCTTTCCTCCTGCAAATACGGAGAGGCCGCTTCGAACACGTGACCTGGTGACTCAGTGAGGCAGCTCTCACCACAGCACCAGGTCTGCCCTTCTCTCTTGCTTATAAAAGATAAATAAATTCTTATCAAGTTTAGGGATTTAGGCCATTTGTCCCGTTCTGCATGACTTGCGATCAAACTAATGTGTTCTACAACAAACCACTACCATAATTGCTGGTGTCTTTTCGTAAAGATCCAAACATGAAGTGTGCTGAGGAAGATACCATAGCGAAATGGTATATGGAAACAAAGAAGGCTTTCAAACCTTAATAAAGAAAACAGTGAAAGGCAATACCTATTTTCAATGCCACCAAAGAGAAGTTGGCGAATTTGAATATCGCTATTCACATTCATGTACTTGGCATCAGGACAATATTTAGATGCCCATTTCCGAAACTTATCTGCAGCAAGTTCCCGTTCAGCAATAGCAGCCTTTTCTATCTCTGAAAGGTAACCACGGTCAACAAGCATTCCCTCTGTCTCCATTTTCACAAGTAGGGCACCAAAAGGACGCCAGTACTGTTCATAGAAATCATACATGGTGCCCCTAGGACAACCATCCAAGATCCATCTCCTTGTTGTAAGCTTGCTTTTTAAGCTGTCATAAAGTCTCAATGTGCTCATGGAATCTAGAGAAGAATAACAAATCCATAACTCTCTGTCTTCCCTTTGTAACTTCTTGACTGGCTCGACAGATACAACTTTCCCTTCAGATCCATCTTTTCTAATATTTTTCCTGCCGAAGATGGTTTTCATTGATGTCTTTCCAGGCTTAGGTAAATCCTCTGGAACAGTATCCATGACTCTACGGTCATTTGTAAGCCCTTCAAGTGAATATCCACCATCAATTTTCCTTGATGAATCCCAAAGGCGTGCAAGATGCATTGTATCAGCATGAAACCCAGCAATTTTGATTCCATAATTCTCAATGACATGGCTATCAAAACTATAGTTATGCCAAACCTACATGATGAAGAGAACATGGATGTTGACTTCAGAAAATTCAAGAAAAACAAAGCTAAAAGTAGTTCACATGTGATTAGGGGTAACAATGGGCCATGGTTTTTAAAGCGGTAAGGCGGTCCAAGGCGTTGGAGCATCGCCTGGACGCCTAGGAGAGGTAGGCGGGCAAGGCGCCTAGGCGTTAGACCACCGCCCGGACGCCTAGGCGACGCCTTAAGAACAGAGCAATGGGCTCTAAATTTTACACTATAAAATTTAAGAATCAAATCGGATTAGGGTCGGGCTCTATTACTATTCATTTTTGAACTAAAATTTATTTAGGGCCCTAAGAATTTGTGAAGGAACATTTGGATAGCGATCCATTACCACCCCTACATGTGATGCATTTGTTATTAACCAGGTATGATTTTGCTAACAAAAAGCTTGCAATTTTGTCATGTTGATGATCTGTTGATCTCATGAAACTGACAAGGATAAAATAGTGAAGTACATCCAATTTGTTTCAATTTTGTAACGGTAAATAGAGCAGTGAAGAAAAAAGTTTAGAGTACGACCTCAACTAACATAGAAAGAGAAAAATAGCCATGAAATTGTTCGATATAGGTCATAGGAAAATTATTGCACCTTCTTGATCGATGGATCTTCAAAGAAAGGAGCAAACTCCATCAGGACACCCCTTCCACCATCTAGAACATCAACCCAAATGCAAGTTTTTCCATTTCCAAAATCAGCTGCCTGTACATCAGAATTTGCTGAATAGATGCTAAAGCATATTACTTCTCCATGACCAACTGGTGTTTCTTCTTTGGCATTAATATTTGCTACCTGCAGAGACATTATACTCAAATAACTACAGTGGAGTTCACTTTTGAGCATTGCTTGCCATCATAGAAGTAGATAATATGCATGCATATTAGCTCATTAAACTAGTGAAGCTGGTACAGACTACAACCTTCAGCATTGCTCATGATATCAAACTTTAACTCAAGCATTGCCTATGGCAGGTTTTGATACATTAATGAGGAAGATATACCAAACACATGGGTCAGCATACAAAGACCCAGGATTTACAATCTATCACCATCAGAAGTTTCTTGTGACAACTACGGAATTGAAACAAACACTTAAGTAATTCATGACAGATGACAACTCACAGTAAAAAGATATCACTCGGCTAAACCTAATACCTACAAAACAACAGAACATTTTGTGTCTTTGTGAAACAAGTGGTTTGCCTACATGAATAAGGATAGACATCCTAACCACTCTTTAAGAACAAATAAATCAAGCAGGGTTCCTTTTTACCTCTGTGTCACATGCATGAATAAAGCTCTTGTACTTTGTAGTGAGCAGTTTAACAATGTTCCTAGCTGACTCGATATTGTCAACTACCAAAACTTTGTCGTAGATGCTAGCAAGTGTCTTCCGTGCTTTCAAAGATTCCTCAGAGAAGGCTGCTTTAGTTGGGAAAGGTGAAACCACCTTTTTTACTACATTTTTTTTCTTTTTGTCATCACCATCATGAACTTTATCCTCAAGCTCCAAAATTACCTCTGTATTAGATTTATCAAGCAAAGGATCCTCCGCTGGTGAATAGGCAGGCCAAGGAATCTCCACCTTAGAGGCTCTAGGCATGCTGAAACACTTGACACTATTATTAACAACACGTACTGGAGCTGGCACTGATTTCACATGCTGATTTATCGTACTATGCCCGATCAGTTCTCGGTTATTACCATGTCTATTTACAATTGATTTGGACGATACGTGTTCCCTCAAATTATTCAAATAAGTGTAGTTCAAACCCCTGCAATCTTCAGAGAGTTCATTTTGTACCATTCCAGTCCATAGAGGAGTGTTTCCCTTATAGATGTTATTTATGACATTGTTGGCAGTTCTTAGATAGAACAGCCTCCGGCTCTCTTTAACCCATTCTTGTGCAATATTTTGTACTTCTAAGTTGGGATAGAAACGTAGCTTGAAAGCACTGCTTCCTCGAACAGCCATATCTGAGCAATGGGAATAGTCCTGCCTGTCAGTTAAAAGTGTTACCAAAGTTAGGAACCACTAAGCAACATGAAATTACTAAGTCACTGGAAAATGTGTAAAGGGAGAAATTTCAGAGAGTGTGAATAGATTGCAAGGTACAACGACAAGCTTAAGTGTATCGCTATTAGCTGGCAGTGCACTAACAGCGCAGAACAGAACAAACTTGGGACAGTAGGATGTGACACTGGCACACTGCGTCCCCTACGCAGCAGCCGGCTCATCCCGTGAATAGTTGGCAAAGACTGTACTTACAGAGGTCAAGACATGGAGCTAATTAGTTGGAAATGAAATAGAAGAGCTCCCGAGACGCAAATCCACGTAGTGACTCACTCTGCGCCCAGAACAATACGAGCATCACTCCCGAGTCCCGACCCAGCACAGGCACACAACTCAGCACCGCCTAGAGAACGTCCGTTTCACGTAGCCCGAAGAGGACATTTCAACAACCTCCGAAGGCCACAACGAACATCGGATGACTCGACAGGAAATAAGCGTGATTCGGCACCACGGCGACTACCTCCTGCACCCGGAAATCGCCGGCGGCGGCGAGGCGCGGCGGTGCAGGAGGAAGGGCGACGACGACGACAGCCACGGGGGCGCCGAGCCGTGGCGCCGCAGCAGTGGCGCCGGCGTCACCTGCGCCGCCACCATCGACCGTGCGGACCGCCTCAGGTTGTACCCGGCTCCTCTCCTCCCCGCAGCGCCGCCGGCGGACAAGGACAAGCAGAAACCGAGGGGCGCCGTTTTCTCGCGGAGCAGGCGCGAGCACGGTCGCGCGGGTGTGCAGGTGCAGGGGACGCTCGTCCGCGGCGCGGCCTAGCGGGAGGAGGCCGGCGAGAGCATTAGGGCGTCGGTGTGATGCAAGATGCGGCTTATTGTGGAGGCCGGGGGAGTGCAGGCGATGGCGGGGGCGGACCGGCGGAGGAGAGCGGGGTTTGGGGGGAAGACTGGAAGAGGAGGAAAGGGGGACGAGGGTTTAAGGCTATCCGCAACCGTTACCCCTAAATTTTTCCCCCTATATCACTTTTTCCCCCTATTTTTCCCCCTATTTTTTCATCTCCCGCAGCGGTTCCCCCTAAATACTCCCCCTATATCCCACTACCACTATAAAATATCATTTTCTATACCAACTATCAATTTTTTATCTACTAACAATTACTCGTGGACCCACAGCACAGTGTTTAGGGTGATGAACAGTGACACGCTAGATCTGGGGGGAGAGAGAAGGGGACCGACACGTAGGGTGCGCTGTAGGGGGCACCGCTGCGGCCATAGGGTGCCCCCTACAGCCGACGTGGAAGGTCCCCTTCCCCCTCCCCTTCCACGTCGGCTGTAGGGGGCACCCTATGGCCGCAGCGGTGCCCCCTACAGCGCACCCTACGTGTCGGTCCCCTTCTCTCTCCCCCCAGATCTAGCGTGTCACTGTTCATCACCCTAAACACTGTGCTGTGGGTCCACGAGTAATTGTTAGTAGATAAAAAATTGATAGTTGGTATAGAAAATGATATTTTATAGTGGTAGTGAGATATAGGGGGAGTATTTAGGGGGAACCGCTGCGGAAGATGAAAAAATAGGGGGGAAAATAGGGGGAAAAAGTGATATAGGGGGAAAAATTTAGGGGTAACGGTTGCGGATAGCCTAAGCGGCTACTGCCTGCTGGCCTGCTGAACAGCGAAGCGGCGAAATCCGTCTCCGTGGTTGGACGGAGAATCCGCATCGTCCATTGTGGAAGCGTACTTTGGCTGTGGCGCGAATGATCGGTCATCACCGTGTGGTCAGTCAGTTTCAAAGAAAAAAATATCTATGATCATCTTCTACTCAGCTCTCACTGTCTCTGTCTCTACTCAGCTCTCACTCTGTCTCTGTCTGTCTGTACAACTTGATTACAAAATAATAAAGTGTTGTTTATAGAGTGTTTGAATGTCTACAGCTAATTGTTAGTGACTAAAATTAGTTGAAGGTATTTAAACACTCTATCTAATAGTTCAGCTATTAGTTATTTTTAATAAATTAATTAATAGTTAGCTAGCAATTTGTTAGTTAGCTAATTCTACTAGTAATTTTTTAATCAATTAACTATTAGTTCTAGTCTATTTAAACACCATCTATATCTCTTTGCAACAGGATCTTTGTTAGCACCGGCGATCTAATCAAATGCTCAGTTAAACGTGTACATAGGACTCCTGAAGTTAAAACAAAACTAGAAGCGACAAAGCCAAAGTCATTTTTGTCTTAAAAGCTGAAACCACTAAGAAGTACCTCAAACCCATGGCAGAGCGGGTTTAAAAACGTAGCTTATAGACCTTGTTTGTTTTGTCTTCAGGCTGGATTCTAGCGGTCAGTCAGAATCGACTTTTAGTAACCATACGGTTTTGCTTCTCAGTCTGCTATGTAAATATCGTTTATGTGAAAAATCATTTAAACTAATGCATAATCTGTTGAGTCGTCTCTACGACTCGTCGCTTTCTAAACTCTAAACCGTAAAGACCACGTAATCTTCATCCACGCATAAACCCCACGATATCCAAATTGTTGTAAAATTAGATTATCCATGAATCCAGATTTACAAAAAAAAACTCCTATAAAAGTTGTCCCAAACAGCCCCATTGCTCCTACAAAAGTCATAGTTATTCCCTGTGCACATTTTTATAGTATTGTTTCCACAAATGGCACATCAATTTTTATCTATAATTGTGACATTGTGCATCTTGAGTTTCGTCTAAATAAAATTCTCTCTATCTCTTTCCTGCCACATCAATGTTTTATCTATGACTCTGACATTGTGCATCTTAAGTTTCGTCTAAATAAAACTTTCTCTATCTTTTTCCTTATTAAATTATTATTGTCACGTCATTATCCTCAGGGGCGGGCCTAGGGGTGGTTCAAGGGTATTCATTGAATACCCAAGTTTTTAGTTGTTTTTGGTGATCTATAGTAATTTGTCAATAATGTATTATAAAAATAGTGTTAGAGCACTAATTTCTTTGATCTTTTAAATTTTTGAATACCCAATCTTAAATTTCTAGGCCCGCTTCTGATTATCCTTGCTTATGTGTTCAGGTATTTCATAAGGATGAAACTCAAATAAAATTCTCACGGAGAATAACCTTATACATCAGTTTATCATGTCTTCGTTAGGATTTAAGAAGAGGAGAAAGTAGCAACATTGGAGGAGGGTAATCACCATGTAAAAACTTAGCGAAGAACATACGCTGAGTGTAATATGGCAGCAATAGCTTTGAGAGACACATGCTAAGGCTATCTCCAACAGATAGTGGATGTGCATGTGCATAAAAAAATGAGGACTAGGTGCATACGAGCGCGAAAAAATTTAAGCGCTTCTCAAAAGAAAATGAGCTTAAAACATTTCCTATAATCGATTTTAGTGTTTGACGCCCATCACAAACCACGTAGACTAACTAGTTTGCTTAGATGTCATTTATCTCAGGTGCATAAGATTCAACATAAACCAAGAAAGAAATTAAGTTGGGGACTCAAATAAATTTAGAGCAATGTCTAGTATTGGTGCTGCCAGTGGCACACCGGACACTGTCCGGTGCCCAGATCAAGGCACCAACAAACTGGCCCCTCTCAGGTTTTCCGAGAGGCGCTCCGCTATAATTCATCGGACTGTTCGGTGTGCACTGGACAGTGTCCGGTGAGCCAACGGAGCAACTGTCACCTGCGCGCAACGGTCGACTGCAAAAGTGAACAGTGCTGCACGATCAGAAGTCAGAGCAGGAAGACAGAACGCAATAGACATGTCCGTGTGCCACCAGACTGTCCGGTGCAGCTAGAAGACAAAGGACCTCAACGGTCAACCGCTCAAAACCCCAACGGTCTGCTGACGTGGCAGACACCGGACAGTGAACAGTATCATATCCGGTGCACCATCGGACTGTCCGGTGTGCCATCGACAGTCAATGGCTAGGAAGTGGTTGGAGGCTATAAATACCCCCAACCACCTCTATTCAAGTCATCTAAGTTTTCTGATCTTCACATTCATTGCAAGAGCAAAAGACTACACTCTAAGACACAATCAATAGATCAAATCCTCTCCAAGCCCACAAATCAACTCAATTGCTTAGTGATTTGAGAGAGGGTATTTTGTGTTCTTTTGTTGCTCTTGTTGCTTGGATTGCTTTCTCCTTCTCATTCTTATTTTCTAAGTGCTTTGTAAAACTAGCAAGAGACACCTAAGTGTGTAGTGATCCTTGCGGGGTCTTAGTGACCCAAGTGATTAAGGAGAAGCCTCGACCGGTCTGTGTGACCGGTTGAGAGAGGAAAAGGGTTGACCGGCCTTTGTGGCGTCCTCAACGAGGACTAGTGTCGGGGACCATAATTAGGGGTACCCTCAAGACGCCTAATTCTCAGCTGGTAACCCCCATCAGCATAAAGCTGCAGAGGCCTGATGGGTTTGATTAAGTCAGGGATCAGTCCATACGAGTGACTTGACCACGCCACGCCCGAGCCTAGCCTCGGGCGAGGGCAGCCGACCCTAAGATGACTCCGTCTCGCCTGAGGCCTCCTCTTTCACGGCAGACGCATCTCCGGCTCGCCCTAGGCCCCGCCTTCGATAAGAAGAAACCCTGACTAAATCACCGCGCCAACCGACCCAGTCACCGGGGCGTTTAACGCAAAAGGTAAGACCGACGGGCGACCAGACTTCGCCAGAGGTGCCATAGGAGGCTCCGCCCAAGGGCTCGGACTCGGGCTAAGGCCCCGGAAGACGGCGAACTCCGCTCCGCCCAAGGGCTCGGACTCGGGCTAAGGCCCCGGAAGACGGCGAACTCCGCTCCGCCCAAGGGCTCGGACTCGGGCTAAGGCCCCGGAAGACGGCGAACTCCGCTCCGCCCAAGGGCTCGGACTCGGGCTAAGGCCCCGGAAGACGACGAACTCCGCCTCGCCCGACCCAGGGCTCGGACTCCGCCTCGGCCTCTGCCGAACGATCTCCGCCTCGCCCGACCCAGGGCTCGGACTCTGCCTCTGTCTTGCAGGACGGACTCGACCTCGGCTTCGGAGGAGCCTCCACGACGCCCGACCTAGGACACGAGACCGCCACGTCAACAGGAAGCGTCACCATCACCCTGCCCTGAGCCGACTTGGGTCGCAGAGAACAAGACCGGCGTCCCATCTGGCCAGCTACGCCAGATAGGCAATGATGGCGCCCCGCTAGATCATGACGACGGCGGCTCTCAGCTCCCTTACGAAAGCAGGAGAACGTCAGCAAGGGCCCAGCCACTTCGACAGCTGTCCTCCCGTCCGGCTCCGTTACTCCTCCAACAGCCACGACGCCACACCAACAGGGTGCCAAGATCTCTCCGGCTGCCACCTTGGCATGTACATAGGGCGCTAGCTCTCTCTCGCTAGACACGTAGCACCTTGCTACACCCCCATCTTGTACACCTGGATCCTCTCCTTACGACTATAAAAGGAAGACCAGGGCCTTCTTAGAAAAAGGTTGGCCTCGCGGGGACGAAGGGCAGGGGCAGGCGCTCCCTTGGGGCCGCTCGCTCCCCCTCACCTCGCGCGGACGCTTGTAACCCCCTACTGCAAGCGCACCCGACCTGGGCGCGGGACGAACACGAAGGCCGCGGGAATTCTCCGACTCCCTCACGACCCGGCTCCGGCCACCGACCTCTCTCTCTGTTCCCCCCTTCGCGCTCGCCCACGCGCTCGACCCATCTGGGCTGGGGCACGCTGCACTCTCACTCGTCGGCTCGGGGACCCCCCGGTCTCGGAACGCCGACAGTTGGCGCGCCAGGTAGGGGCCTGCTGCGTGTTGACGTTCGATTTCCCGTCAAGCTCCAGATGGGCAGTCTCCAACAACCTCTTCAACCCGGGACGGTGCTCCGTTTCGGGAACCTCGAGTTCATGTCTCTCGACGGCGACTACGACATGGTACTCCTTCCACCGCCGCGCGACAGCGACATTGGTGGCGGACAGCCCGCCCGCCGGCGGCGGAATCGACGACGTCTTTCCCGCATGGGGGAAGGACAACTTTCGAACTCGCCCCATCCTCTCCCTCGCCATCGGAGGAGGAGGAGGCGGGGCAACCGGGGCCGAGCGGGAGGCCGCGCTCCGACGGCCGTCGAGCAAATCGACATCCCCGGCGCCCCAACGGAGGACACGCCAAGCGTCGCCCTCGCGTTCGAGGCAAAGGCGAGCGCCATCCCCCCGCAACACGTCGACCCCGAGCAAGTGGACGACGCCAGCACGCTCACGGAGGGCCTGCAGGACGTCGCCCTCGTACCCAAGACGACGGCGCGGTCAGCCCCCGACTTGACTTCATCGCCCCTCGTCGACAAAAAGGTACCGACTGCTCCCCATCTTTCGTCATTTCGACTCGGCCTCAGCCCGCCTGGCGACCTCGCTTTGGCGGGCGCTCACATTGAGGCGAGTGCAACCTCTCTGGGGTTTCGTGTGCGGTCGCCTTGGGACCGATTGACGGGTGTCTCGACCTACGGACCCTCTGGGTCCGAGGAAGATGACGACCCCAGCATCTGCTGGGATTTCTCCGGATCTGGCAACCCTAGTGCCATGCGGGACTTCATGACCGCATGTGACTACTGCCTCTCCGACTGTTCCGACGGCAGCCGCAGCCTTGGCGACAAGGACTGCGGCCCGAGTCGCGAATGTTTCCACATCGAGCTAGGGGATCCCTCCGGAGGCGGCTGTCTCGGCATGCCGGAGGATGGTGATCCCCCTAGGCCAGCGCCTCGTGCCGACATCCTGCGGGAGCTAGCTGTGGTCCCCGTTCCGACGGGGGGTCACGACCCACAGCTCGAGCAAGTCCGCGGGGCGCAGGCCGGGCTCGATGAGGGAGCAGGAGCGCTCGAGGCAATCCGCCAGAACATCGGGCAGGTGTGGGCGAGCCAACCCCCGGCCGGAGGAATACGTCACCTGCCCCAAGGTCTCCAGCACCGCATCGCCAACGATGCCAGGGACAGACCGCCACCCGCATCCGGCGGAACTGGTCAGGACCTGGCCGCCGCAGCGATGCTCCTCCGCGCGATGCCGGAGTCATCAACCACCGAGGGTCGGCGAATCCAGGGAGAACTCAAGCATCTCCTGGAAGGCGCTGCGGCCCGGCGGGCCGAGAGCTCTGCCTCCCGAAGGCAGGGATACCCCTCAGAACCTCGTGCCGCGACTTCCCGACTCACGCGGGAAGCCTCGGTCTTCACCGGGCGCACGCGCAACACCGCGCCTGCGGCCCCGGGCCACCTCGGCGACGAGCACCCTCATCGTGACCGTCGGGCACGCCTCGACGAGAGGGTGCGCCGAGGCTACCACCCCAGGCGTGGGGGACGTTACGACAGCGGGGAGGATCGGAGTCCCTCGCCCGAACCACCCGGTCCACAGGTCTTTAGCCGAGCCATTCGGCGGGTGCCGTTTCCGCCCCGATTCCGACCCCCTACTACTATCACGAAGTACTCGGGGGAGACGAGACCGGAATTGTGGCTTGCGGACTACCGCCTGGCCTGTCAACTGGGTGGGACGGACGATGACAACCTCATCATCCGAAACCTCCCCCTGTTTCTCTCCGACACCGCTCGTGCCTGGTTGGAGCACCTGCCTCCGGGGCAGATTTCCAACTGGGAAGATTTGGTCCAGGCTTTCGCCGGGAACTTCCAGGGCACGTACGTGCGCCCCGGGAATTCCTGGGACCTCCGAAGCTGTCGGCAACTGCCGGGAGAATCTCTCCGAGACTACATCCGGCGGTTCTCGAAGCAGCGCACCGAGCTGCCCAACATCACCGACTCCGATGTCATCGGCGCGTTCCTCGCCGGCACCACCTGCCGCGACCTGGTGAGCAAGCTGGGTCGCAAGACCCCCACCAGGGCGAGCGAGCTGATGGACATCGCCACCAAGTTCGCCTCCGGCCAGGAGGCGGTAGAGGCCATCTTCCGAAAGGACAAGCAGCCCCAGGGCCGCCCGTCGGAAGATGCTCCCGAGGCGTCTATTCCGCGCGGCGCCAAGAAGAAAGGCAGGAGGAAGTCGCAAGCGAAACGCGACGTTCCCGATGCAGACCTTGTCGCCGCCGCCGAGCACAAGAACCCTCGGAAGCCCCCCGGAGGTGCTAACCTCTTCGACAAGGCACTCAAGGAGACGTGCCCCTACCATCAGGGGCCCGTCAAGCATACCCTCGAAGAGTGCGTCATGCTTCGGCGTCACTTCCATCGGGCCGGGCCACCCGCAGAGGGTGGCAGGGCTCACGACGACGGCAAAAGGGAGGATCGCCAAGCAGGAGAGTTCCCAGAGGTCCGCGATTGCTTCATGATCTATGGAGGGCATGCGGCAAACGCCTCGGCTCGGCATCGTAAGCAAGAGCGCCGGGAGGTCTGCTCGGTGAAGGTGGCGGCGCCAGTCTACCTAGACTGGTCCGACAAGCCCATCACCTTCGACCGGGACGACCACCCCGACCACGTGCCGAGCCCGGGGAAGTACCCGCTCGTCGTCGACCCCGTCATCGGCGACGTCAGGCTCACCAAGGTCCTGATGGATGGAGGCAGCTGCCTCAACATCATCTAAGCCGAGACCCTTAGGCTCCTGCGCGTCGACCTGTCATCTGTCCGAGCAGGCGCTGCGCCCTTCCACGGGATCATTCCCGGAAAGCGCGTCCAGCCCCTCGGACAGCTCGACCTCCCTGTCTGCTTCGGAACACCCTCCAACTTCCGAAGGGAGACTTTGACGTTCGAGGTGGTCGGGTTCCGAGGAACCTACCACGCAGTGTTGGGGAGGCCATGCTACGCGAAGTTCATGGCCATCCCCAACTACACCTACCTGAAGCTCAAGATGCCGGGCCCCAACGGGGTCATCACCGTCGGCCCCACGTACAAACACGCATTCGAATGCGATGTGGAGTGCGTGGATTACGCCGAGGCCCTCGCCGAGTCCGAAGCCCTCATTGCCGACCTGGAAAGCCTCTCCCGAGAGGTGCCGGATGTGAAGCGGCATGCCGGCAACTTCGAGCCAGCGGAGACGGTTAAGGCCGTCCCTCTCGACCCCAGTGGCGACACCTCCAAGCAGATCCAGATCGGTTCCGGGCTCGACCCCAAATAGGAAGCAGTGCTCGTCGACTTTCTCCGCGCAAACGCCGACGTTTTTGCGTGGAGTCCCTCGGACATGCCCGGCATACCGAGGGATGTCGCCGAGCACTCGCTGGATATTTGGGCCGGAGCTCGGCCGGTCAGACAGCCTCTGCGCCGATTCGACGAGGCTCGGCGGATGGCGCGACGCGCCAAATCGTTCGTCTTGCTGGGCGATAAGAAGGAGCTCTACCACCGCAGCCCCTCGGGCGTCCTCCAGCGATGCATCTCCATCGCCGAGGGTCAGGAACTCCTGCAGGAGATACACTCGGGGGCTTGCGGTCATCATGCAGCACCTCGAACCCTCGTCGGGAACGCTTTCCGCCAAGGCTTCTACTGGCCAACGGCGGTGGCTGATGCCACTAGAATTGTCCGCGCCTGCGAAGGGTGCCAATTCTATGCGAAGCAGACCCACCTGCCCGCTCAGGCTCTGCAGACGATACCCATCACCTGGCCCTTCGCTGTGTGGGGTCTGGACCTCGTCGGCCCTCTGCAGAAGGCGCCCGGGGGCTACACGCACCTGCTGGTCGCCATCGACAAATTCTCCAAGTGGATCGAGGTCCGACCCCTGAACAGCATCAGGTCCGAGCAGGCGGTGGCGTTCTTCACCAATATCATCCATCGCTTCGGGGTCCCGAACTCCATCATCACCAACAACGGCACCCAGTTCACCGGCAAAAAATTCTTGGATTTTTGCGAGGATCACAACATCCGGGTGGACTGGGCCGCCGTAGCTCACCCCATGTCGAATGGGCAAGTGGAACGTGCCAACGGCATGATTCTGCAAGGGCTCAAGCCTCGGATTTACAACGGTCTCAACAAGTTCGGCAAGCGGTGGATGAAGGAACTCCCCTCGGTGGTCTGGAGCCTGAGGACGACGCCAAGCCGAGCCACAGGTTTCTCGCCGTTCTTCCTGGTCTACGGGGCCGAGGCCATCCTGCCCACGGACCTGGAATACGGCTCCCCGAGGACGAGGGCCTACAACGAAGAAAGCAACCAAGCTAGCCGAGAAGACTCGCTGGACCAGCTGGACGAGGCTCGGGACAGGGCCTTACTACACACGGCGCGGTATCAGCAGTCCCTGCGACGCTACCACGCCCGAGGGGTCCGACCCCGAGATCTCCAGGTGGGCGATCTGGTGCTTCGGCTGCGGCAAGACGCCCGAGGGAGGCACAAGCTCACGCCCCCCTGGGAGGGGCCGTTCATCATCGCCAAAGTACTGAAGCCCGGAACGTACAAGCTGGCCAACAGTCAAGGCGAGGTCTACGGCAACGCTTGGAACATCCAACAGCTACGTCGCTTCTACCCTTAAGATGTTTCCAAGTTGTTTATATACCTCGCACCCACGCAAAGTTTAGTCAACAAGGAAGGGTCAGCCTCGCCTCGGCAGAGCCCGACCCTCCCTCGGGGGCTAAAAGGGGGGAAACCCCCTCTGCGTCAAAATTTTCCTCGAACAAAAAATCTCTTTTACCAGAACATCTTTCGTGCTTTTTGATTACTTCGAAAAGTGGGTCCTGGAAACGACGGAGTACACGTAAGCAGTCAAGGCTGACCGAGCCGAGGGACTCCTACGCCTCCGGGATACGGATACCTCACTCATCACCTTCTGCGATAAGTAACTCGCGCTCGGATAAGGCGAATCCGCGGATCGAACGAGTCTTTACGTACGGGAGCTCTTCTGTCAAAGCGATTCTTCGAGCCTTCTCGACCAAGTCGGTGACAGGGCTTCATGGGCGGGTAAAAGTACGCGTAAGCGGCAAGGCTGATCGAGCCGAGGGACTCCTACGCCCCCGGGATACGGATACCTCACTCATCACCTTCCGCGAGAAGCAACTCTTGCTCGCACTAACATCCCTGCTACCGACAAAAAGTCCAGATACTCGAAACGAGAGGAGAAGAGACGCAGCTTTATAATGCAACAAGGGTATGTGTTCTGGCCTCAACGGCCGCGCAAGGCCCACGCTACAAGACGATTCGACCCTGCAGGCTCGGATCTTGACGCTGGAAGAGGGTGACGACACCCTCGGCATCGACAGCACCTTCGGCGAGGCCCGACCTAGCCTCGGACGGCGACGCAGTCCGAGGGCCTCCGCTCCGAAGGACGACGTCATCACCACGCTCGAGCAATCTCTGCCAGGGACTTCTCCGAGAACCCGGCCCGAGCGGACGGCTCGGCCAGCCACCTCCGGGGCCTCAGCCGACCACCTTCCGAGGGCGCCAGCTCGGTTCGAAGCCTCGGTTGAACAGCTCCGACGTCGATCCGGCCAACAAACAACCCGGCTAGGCTCCGGCCAACCAGGTTTCGTTTCCGAGCCAACTCCGCCTCTGCTCGTGCTGATACCGCTACCCCTGGCCTCGGCTCGTCGAAGAGCGGCCGAGGGGTCTCTTTAACTAAGCTAGAGGAGCCTCGGGCAACAGGGCCGACCGAGCCGAGGGACTCCTACGCCTCCGGGATACGGATACCTCACTCGTCACCTTGACACGGGGCAACTCGCGCTTGGTGAAGCGGTTCAGACAATCGGCGGACGAGCCTTAGCGCTCGGGAATGAGGAAAAAAACACGGCTCTGTGCCGGAGTTACATACATGTTCAGGCCCCGAAAGCCAAAATGAACAAAAAACCCGGCACTCGAAGTGCCATTACAAACGGAACTCCGGTTCCGCCCCCGCGGGTACGGGCAACCTCCCCGCCAGGGAAGCCCGTGGAGCAACAAGCTCTGGGCGAATCACCAGCAAACGCGGGACGCCCCTAAGCGCCCCGGCAGATCCTCGCAGCCGTCCTCGCCACGAATGCGAGGAGGAAGACGGAATGTTGCATCCTAGCTGGGCAGCAACAGTTCTCCTTCCCCAGCATGACTGGAGGATGTCTCCGCCGTGGGGCTAAAAGGCGATTGCCACCACCAGAAGCTGGAAGATGAGGTGGCCCGCCGGCCCGCGTAGAAGGTGCAGCCCCGGCTCGCCTCGCTCCCCGCCCCGGCGAGGATGACGAACACCCTCAACACTGAGGGCGGGGCCGGGACCGCAGCCCGGTTTGCCCCTCCCCATTCGGGAGCTGGAGGCCACCATCTTGGGTGATCACCAGCGGAGGGGAGCCGCTGGGCTGTATGATGAAAATCCTTGAAGCCGAACGACGGCTGAAAGGTACCAACTCCCACGGAGTTGCGTTCCTCCAGCGATGGAGCGAAAAGACGGCGGTTTCCCCCCATCCGGGGGCTCGGAAGATGGAGAGACACAATGCATTGGGGAGGAAGGAGACATGGTTACCTCACGAAGGGGGTCGCCCTCCTTTTAAAGGCAACTCCCCCTGCTTGCGCCCTCAACCGTCACGGGCTGAATCTTCTCCAACGCGCCTCCAAAGTCCTCCCCTGCGGCACGGGGGCTGGGGCCCGCCTGTCATGCGGACCGGCTCCAAGCAGAGAAAGCCGAACCGCCGCGCACGACGCACGCAACCACCCAGCGGTTACAAGTAACCCTCCATTTTTGCTCGGACCAGCGGGCGAAAGGGGCAGGCGACCATGCAGGCGGCATGCAACCGCGCCAAGTGGACGCGCCTCTCCGACTCCTGACAGGCCAGCGCGACGGCTCAAGCCCACGCGTCGTGCAACTGGCGCGCCGGGCGCTGCATGCGAACCGCTATGCCACTCGCTCCACCACCGCACCTCCTCGATTGCGGAATCGATACCGCGATTCGAGGCGACCCAGCCCGCGACCCGGCAGCGCCAGCCTGGCGCAGCGGTCAAAAGCGGTCAAAAATGGGCCGACAGTAATGACGGTGGCAGAAGCGCGAGAGCAGCGGTCACGCCATCGGCCAGGCTCACGTCCCATCCGGAGGCAGCAAGAGAACCCCCTCTCACGGCGTGAAGACGACGCGCCCGTGACCCGTACCTCGAACGGCTCGCGCACGCGCAACGGCAGCCTCGCCAACTACTCACCCCGGCGCATTAACTCCGCGGCTCGACGGACAGCGCTACGGGCGGGAGCGGCTGGTGACGTTTCGCCTTCGCCAAAACGACCACGCCGAAAAAGGTACGCCACGACGTTCAATTTCGAATCCTTTTTCCCTTTTCCTTCTTTCTCTATCTCTTGCAACAGGGACCGGGAAGGGGGATAACCCCAAAGGGATCCTTCCCCGTGAAGGAACTAGGCTCCGAGCCTCCCTACTGATCAGGGGTTCGAAGGCTGGCCCCCCGAGGGGTTCAACAGCCGCCTTAGATCGCGTGGGCCCGACACCCACTACTGGTCAGGGGTTCGAAGGTCGGCCTCCCGAAAGGTTCCATGACCGCCTCAGGCTACTAGGGCTCCGTGCCCCCTACTGATCAGGGGTTCGAAGGCTGGCCTATCGAAGGGTTCACAGTCGCCTCAGACGCCGAGCGAGGGATGACCAGGGGTACGTTCGATACATAACCAAGGCTCGGGCTGCGCTCCCGAGGTACCCTAGGACATTTCCGAGACCAGCGGGAACGACTCTGTAACGGAATCCCATCGGAGGGAGGCAACGAGCCCTCGGACCCCGTCGCTAGGGGACCGGGTCCGGCAGATCACCCGCAGGTACTTTTGGGCGTGCCTCCGGGCCCCTAGCCGACCCCTAACGAACGGGGCACGGACGTCCACTCGGATTACCCGATTGCAGCTCACCGGAGACACCATGTTCGGTGCCCATCGAGGGTAACATGGCGCACTCCCCCCTCCTCCTTGCGGAAAGGCGACGTAGGGGCGTATATAAAAAGTCGAGTCTGTCCCTGATCGTCCTCTCGCTCCGTGCGAAGGCTCGGGGGCTGCTCTCGCAAACCCGGCTCCGGCCGAACCGTTGACAGCGTCAACATACCAGCCCGAGAACTTGGGCCCCGACAGTGCACCTGGGTTACGCCCTGCTCGCATGAGGGAACCGCCAGACCAGCCGAGGCATTACGCAAGGCATTAAGACCTCGAAGGAGTGAAACCACTCCTCCGAGGCCTCGGGGGCTACACCCGGCGGGTGCGCTCGCGCGCACCCACCGGAGCAAAGTACCACCGAGAAAGGCTGGTCCCCTTGCAAAAAAGTGCGACGCAAGCCTCCAAGCGAGTGTTAACACTCTCTTCGAGGCTCGGGGGCTACTGTCGGGGACCATAATTAGGGGTACCCTCAAGACGCCTAATTCTCAGCTGGTAACCCCCATCAGCATAAAGCTGTAGAGGCCTGATGGGTTTGATTAAGTCAGGGATCAGTCCATACGAGTGACTTGACCACGCCACGCCCGAGCCTAGCCTCGGGCGAGGGCAGCCGACCCTAAGATGACTCCGTCTCGCCTGAGGCCTCCTCTTTCACGGCAGACGCATCTCCGGCTCGCCCTAGGCCCCGCCTTCGATAAGAAGAAACCCTGACTAAATCACCGCGCCAACCGACCCAGTCACCGGGGCGTTTAACGCAAAAGGTAAGACCGACGGGCGACCAGACTTCGCCAGAGGTGCCATAGGAGGCTCCGCCCAAGGGCTCGGACTCGGGCTAAGGCCCCGGAAGACGGCGAACTCCGCTCCGCCCAAGGGCTCGGACTCGGGCTAAGGCCCCGGAAGACGGCGAACTCCGCTCCGCCCAAGGGCTCGGACTCGGGCTAAGGCCCCGGAAGACGGCGAACTCCGCTCCACCCAAGGGCTCGGACTCGGGCTAAGGCCCCGGAAGACGGCGAACTCCGCTCCGCCCAAGGGCTCGGACTCGGGCTAAGGCCCCGGAAGACGACGAACTCCGCCTCGCCCGACCCAGGGCTCGGACTCTGCCTCTGTCTTGCAGGACGGACTCGACCTCGGCTTCGGAGGAGCCTCCACGACGCCCGACCTAGGACACGAGACCGCCACGTCAACAGGAAGCGTCACCATCACCCTGCCCTGAGCCGACTTGGGTCGCAGAGAACAAGACCGGCGTCCCATCTGGCCAGCTACGCCAGATAGGCAATGATGGCGCCCCGCTAGATCATGACGACGGCGGCTCTCAGCTCCCTTACGAAAGCAGGAGAACGTCAGCAAGGGCCCAGCCACTTTGACAGCTGTCCTCCCGTCCGGCTCCGTTACTCCTCCAACAGCCACGACGCCACACCAACAGGGTGCCAAGATCTCTCCGGCTGCCACCTTGGCATGTACATAGGGCGCTAGCTCTCTCTCGCTAGACACGTAGCACCTTGCTACACCCCCATCTTGTACACCTGGATCCTCTCCTTACGACTATAAAAGGAAGACCAGGGCCTTCTTAGAAAAAGGTTGGCCTCGCGGGGACGAAGGGCAGGGGCAGGCGCTCCCTTGGGGCCGCTCGCTCCCCCTCACCTCGCGCGGACGCTTGTAACCCCCTACTGCAAGCGCACCCGACCTGGGCGCGGGACGAACACGAAGGCCGCGGGAATTCTCCGACTCCCTCACGACCCGGCTCCGGCCACCGACCTCTCTCTCTGTTCCCCCCTTCGCGCTCGCCCACGCGCTCGACCCATCTGGGCTGGGGCACGCGGCACTCTCACTCGTCGGCTCGGGGACCCCCCGGTCTCGGAACGCCGACAACTAGGTTCTTTGGAACCGAATCTCGATAAACAAATCATCGTGTTCATTTGTATTGATCTCCACTCGATTTGTTTTCCCTCCCTTCCTCTCTAAAAGTTTCCTTGCTCATATTGATTTGAGTTGGCTCCCAAAGTTATCCGCATTTATTGAGCAACTCATAGCAAGGAGAACTACCTTCCGCACTCCGAATTATTTCTAACGCTAACCCCAAGCATAGTGCGTGTTTAAAGTTATAAATTTTAGGTTTCGCCTATTCAACCCCCCTAGGCGACTTTCAATTGGTATCAGAGGCCGATGCTTCATTAAGAGTCTAACAACTCGAAGTGATGTCGGGAGATCACGCCAAGAGGGAGATAGTCACCGGCGACAAGGCCGAAGGCTCGGGAAGGAAGAATGAACACCGTCAAGAGAGTCTGGCGACAAGTACAAGGAGGAATCTGCTTCCTCCATCAAGTCATATAGGAAGGGTGACAAGAAGAAAAAAAATGAAGAAGGTGGTCTACTATGAGACCAACTCTTCATCACCTTCCACATCCGGCGCCAAGTCCACTACTTCGAAGCGCCAAGAGCGCAAGAAGTATAGTACGATGCCTCTACGCTATCCTCGTATTCCAAAACGTGCTCCTTTACTTTCGGTACCCCTAGGCAAACCACCATATTTTGATGGTGAAGATTATTGTATGTGGAGTGATAAAATGAGGCATCATCTAACCTCACTCCACGAAAGCTATGGGATATTGTTGAGTTTGGAGCGCAGGCACCACAAGTGGGCAACGAGGACTACGACTCGGATGAGGCCACCCAAATTAGGCATTTTAACTCCCAAGCAACTTCTATACTCCTCGCTTCCTTGTGTTGAGAGGAGTACAATAAGGTGCAAGGGTTGAAAAATGCCAAAGAAATTTGGGATGTCCTCAAGACGGCGCACGAAGGGGATGAGTGAGAGCACCTAGAGGGGGGGTGAATAGGTGATCCTGTAAAAATCAAATACTTGTAGCCACAAAAACTTAGTCAAGTGTTAGCTCAATAGAGTCAAGTGGCTAAGAACCAAGCTCTTGTGAAACACAATGATCACGAAGAAAACAGGCACAAGAGACACGGTGATTTATCCCGTGGTTCGGCCAAGTATCACACTTGCCTACTCCACGTTGTGGCGTCCCAATGGACGAGGGTCGCTCTCAACCCCTTTCAAGTGATCCAATGATCAACTTGAATACCACGGTGTTTTGCTTTCTTTTACTATCTCCCATTCGCGAGGAATCTCCACACTTTGGAGCCTCTCGCCCTTACAATTGATGATCACAAAGAAGCATAGAAGTATGGGAGGGGACAGCAACACACACAAGACTCAAAGCACGAACACAAACACGCACACAAGCCACAACTTGAGCTCACAACACAATGCGGGGAGTTCACTACTCAACTAGAGCTCAAGTCACTTATCACAAAGAATCAAATGCGCGAGAATGGAGTCTTGGTGCTTAGGGATGATCAAAGAATGCTTGGGTAACTCCTCCATGCGCATAGGGGTCCCTTTTATAGCCCCAAGGCAACTAGGAGCCGTTGGAAGCAATCTGGAAAGGCAATTCTTGCCTTCTGTCGGGTGGCGCACCGGACAGTCCGGTGCACCACTGGACAGGTACTGTTCATAGTCCGGTGCAGATCTCCTTCTAAAAATAGCACAGTCGACCGTTGCAGAATTGTAGCCGTTGGCACACCGGACAGTCCGGTGAATTATAGCCGTACACCGCCGTCAGTTCCCGAGAGTGGCCTGTTCACCGGAGGCTGGTCTGGCGCACCGGACAGTCCGGTGTGCCAGATTGCGCTGAGTCTTGGCTGCTTCGAGCCAAGTTCTTTTCTTCTTCTCTTTTCTCTGATTCCAGCACTTAGACAAATATATTAGTACACAAAAACCAATGTACTAAGTCTAGAATCATACCTTTGCTTTGATTATCACTTTTTTCTTGATTTAGCACAAGAGGACTCATTTATATGTGTTTGGCACTTAATCACCAAAACATAATGGAAATTGCCCAAAGGCACATTTCCCTTTCAATCTCCCCCCTTTTTGGTGATTTATGCCAACACATCCAAAAGCAATGCAAAACATGCAACATTGATTCAAATTGAAGACCAAATTGTTTTAAACTCTAATTTGGCATATTTGGATCATTCTTTGCCACCACTTGGTTTGTTTTTGAAATCAAACTCATTTTCCTATCTCTAAGTCAAACACACTTGTTTAGGCATAACGAGAGGTATTCCATGAGAAAAATTGATCAAGAGCCACAAACTCCCCCTTTTTCCCATAATCCTACATTCTCCCCACAAGAGGCCAAATTTTGCACATAAGAGTATTTTGACAAAACAAAAGTTCTAACTCTACTATTTTCAAATTTCTCAAGTGGTAGCTGATCCATTTGCTTTGGCCTTAATTTCTCCCCCTTTGGCATTAAGCACCAAAAAGGGATCATTATTGGCCCTTAAACCCCATTGCCTTACCAAAATCATCAATTAAGAGTAAAACGGCAATAAGAGCATGGAGATGAACTTGGAGTAAATTACCCTCTCATCGGAGTGCAGTGGAAGTCTTGCATGGTCCAAGTTCACCTTTTCCCTTTCAATCCACCTTTGAGACTAAATTAAGTAAACTCAAGCACACGGTTAGTCTCAAAGGGTCAAGTTGTAGCATTTCTCCCCCTAAATATGTGCATCATTCACACATGGGCTTGTGAGGTCCGGGGATCCCTTGCACAACTTGAGCACCATAAATAAGCAATAATATGCATAAAGGAACATGATCAAAGGCATAAAACACATGTATGCTCTAGATCAATCCAAGTTACGCAAATCTAAGACATTTAGCTCACTACGCGGCCTGCAAAAGGTTTTCTCATCTAAAGGCTTGGTAAAGATATCAGCTAGCTGGTTCTTGGTGCTAACATAAAACACTTCGATATCTCCCTTTTGCTAGTGGTCTCTCAAAAAGTGATGCCGGATGTCTATGTGCTTTGTGCGGCTGTGTTCAACAGGATTGTCCGCCATACGGATTGCACTCTCATTGTCACATAGGTGTGGGACTTTGCTCAGATTGTAGCCAAAGTCTCGGAGGGTTTGCCTCATCAAAAGTAGTTGCGCGCAACACTGTCCTGCGACAACGTACTCGGCCTCAGCGGTGGATAGGGCAACGAAAGTTTGTTTCTTAGAACTCCAAGACACTAGGGACCTTCCTAGGAATTGGCACGTCCCTGATGTACTTTTCCTATCAACCTTACATCTAGCATAGTCGGAGTCTGAGTATCCAATCAAGTCAAAGGTAGACCCCTTTGGATACTAGATCCCGAAGCAAGGCGTAGCAACTAAATATCTAAGAATTCGCTTAACGGCCACAAGGTGACACTCCCTTGGGTCGGATTGAAATCTAGCACACATGCATACGCTTAGCATAATATCCGGTCTACTAGCACATAAATAAAGTAAAGACTCTATCATAGACCGGTATGCCTTTTGATCAACGGACTTACCTCCTTTGTTGAGGTCGACATGTCCGTCAGTTCCCATTGGAGTCTTTGCGGGCTTGGCGTCCTTCATCCCGAACCGCTTGAGCAAGTCTTGCGTGTACTTTGTTTGAGAGATGAAGGTGCCATCCTTGAGTTGCTTCACTTGGAATCCAAGGAAATAGTTCAACTCGCCCATCATCGACATTTCAAATTTCTGAGTCATCACCCTGCTAAACTCTTCACAAGACTTTTGATTAGTAGAACCAAATATTATGTCATCGACATAAATTTGGCACACAAATAAGTCACCATCACAAGTCTTAGTGAACAGAGTTGGATCGGCTTTCCCAACCTTGAAAGCATTAGCAATTAGAAAATCTCTAAGGCATTTATACCATGCTCTTGGGGCTTGCTTAAGTCCATAGAGCGCCTTAGAGAGCTTACACACGTGGTCGGGGTACCGTTCATCCTCAAAGCCAGGGGGTTGCTCCACGTACACCTCCTCCTTGATTGGCCCGTTGAGGAAAGCGCTCTTCACGTCCATTTGGAACAACCTGAAAGAATGGTGAGCGGCATAGGCTAACAAAATGTGAATCGACTCTAACCTAGCCACAGGAGCAAAAGTCTCCTCAAAGTCCAAACCTGCGCCTTGGGCATAACCTTTTGCCATAAGTCGAGCCTTGTTCCTTGTCACCACCCCGTGCTCGTCCTGTTTGTTGCGGAACACCCACTTGGTTCCCACAATGTTTTGCTTGGGACGTGGCACCAGTGTCCAAACTTCATTTCGCTTGAAGTTGTTGAGCTCTTCCTGCATGGCCAACACCCAGTCCGGATCTAGCAAGGCCTTTTCTACCCTGAAAGGCTCAATAGAAGAGACAAAAGAGTAATGCTCACAAAAATTAGCTAATCTAGAGCGAGTGGTTACTCCCTTGCCTATATCACCCAAAATCTGGTCGATGGGATGATTCCTTTGAATCGTCGCTCGAACTTGAGTTGGAGGGGCCTGTGGTGCTTCTTCCTCCACAACTTGATCTTCTTGAGCTCCCCCTTGATCACACGCCTCCTCTTGAGGAACCTGTTCTTCATCTTGAGTCGGGGGATGCACCATCGTTGAGGAAGAAGGTTGATCTTGCTCCTGGTGTTCCTATGGTCGCACATCTCCAATAGCCATGGTGCGAATTGCGTCCGTTGGAACATCATCCTCATCTACATCATCAAGATCAACTTGCTCTCTCGGAGAGCCATTAGTTTCATCAAATACAGCGTCGCTAGAGACTTCAACCAAACCCGAAGATTTGTTGAAGACTCTATACGCCTTTGTATTTGATTCATAACCTAACAAAAACCCTTCTACAGCTTTGGGAGCAAATTTGGAATTCCTACCTTTCTTCACTAGAATGTAGCATTTACTCCCAAAAACACGAAAATAAGAGATGTTGGGTTTGTTACCGGTTAGAAGTTCATACGATGTCTTCTTGAGGAGGCGATGAAGTAGACCCGGTTTATGGCGTGGCAAGCTGTGTTCACAGCTTCCGACCAAAACCGCTCGGGCGTCTTGAATTCTCCAAGCATCGTCCTCGCCATGTCTATAAGCGTCCTGTTCTTCCTCTCTACCACACCGTTTTGCTGTGGTGTGTAGGGAGCGGAGAACTCGTGCTTGATTCCTTCCTCCTCAAGAAACTCCTCCACTTGTAGGTTCTTGAACTCGGACCCGTTGTCGCTTCTAATCTTTTTCACTTTGAGTTCAAACTCGTTTTGAGCTCGCCTTAGAAAGCGCTTGAGGGTCCCTTGGGTTTCTGATTTATCCTGCAAAAAGAATACCCAAGTGAAGCGGGAAAAATCATCAACAACAACAAGACCATACTTACTTCCCCCTATGCTGAGGTAGGCGACGGATCCGAAGAGGTCCATGTGAAGTAGCTCCAAAGGTCTTGATGTGGTCATCACGTTCTTGCTGTGATGTGCGCTTCCCACCTGTTTGCCTGCTTGACAAGCTGCACAAGGTCTATCTTTTTCGAAAAACACATTTGTTAGACCTAACACATGTTCTCCCTTTAGAAGTTTGTGAAGGTTCTTCATCCCAACATGTGCTAGACGGCGATGCCACAGCCAGCCCGTGCTAGTCTTAGCAATTAAGCATGCATCTAGATCGGCCTCCTCTTTCGAAAAATCCACTAAATAGAGTTTGCCATCTAGTACACCCTTAAAAGCTAGTGAACCATCACTCCTTCTAAAGACAGACACATCTACATTTGTAAATAGACAATTATAACCCATGTGGCACAATTGACTAACTGACAGCAGATTATAGCCTAGCGACTCTACTAGAAATACATTAGAGATAGAGTGCTCATTAGTGATGGCTATCTTGCCTAAGCCTTTGACCTTGCCTTGATTTCCATCTCCAAATACGATTGTATCTTGGGAATCCTTGCTCTTGACATAGGAGGTGAACATCTTCTTCTCCCCTGTCATGTGGTTTGTGCATCCGCTGTCGATAATCCAGCTTGAGCCCCCGGATGCATAAACCTGCAAGGCAAATTAGGCTTGGGTTTTAGGTACCCAACTCTTGTTGGGTCCTACAAGGTTAGTAATAATAGTCTTTGGGACCCAAACGCAAGTCTTGTCTCCTTTGCATTTGGCCTCCAACTTCCTAGCGATCACTTTCTTATTCTTACGACAAATTGCAAAAGAAGTATTGCAAGCATGGTAAATTGTAGAAGGTTCATTACAAACTTTCCTAGGCACATGAGCAACTTTTTTCCTAGGCATATTTCTACCATGCACAAAAGAAGAACTTGATGCAATCATAGCATGTGAATCATAAGCATAACTCCTATGAGCATTTCTAGAAAACTTCCTATCACTATAGATGAAAGCATGATTTCTTTGAGCTCTATTAGCCATAGAGGCCTTCCCTTTATCCTTGGCGAAAATGGAAGCCCTTTGACTTGTTAAGTTCTTGGCTTCCTTTCAAAAGCCAAGCCCATCCTTAATAGAGGGGTGTCTACCAACAGTGTAGGCATCCCTTGCAAATTTTAGTTTATCAAAGTCATTTTTGCTAGTCTTAAGTTGGGCATTAAGACTAGCCACTTCACCATTTAACTTTGTAATAGAAGTGAGGTGCTCAACACATGCATCAACATCAAAATCCTTACATCTATTACAGATAACGACATGCTCTACACAAGAACTAGATTTATTAACAACTTCTAGCTTAGCATTTAAATCATCATTAATACTTCTTAAGCTAGACATAGTTTCATGACAGGTAGATAATTCGGAGGAAAGCATCTCATTCCTTTTTACTTCTAAAGCAAGAGATTTTCGCACACTAATGAATTTGTCATGCTCTTCATATAAAATATCTTCTTGCTTCTCTAACAATCTATTCTTCTCATTTAAAGCATCAATCAATTCATTGATCTTATCAATTTTAGTTCTATCTAAACCTTTGAATAAACTTGTATAGTCTACTTCATCATCACTAGATTCATCATCACTTGAAGAAGCATACGTAGGGGTATCTCAAGCGTTTACCTTTTTCTCTTTTGCCATGAGGCAGGTGTGCCGCTAGTTGGGGAAGAGAGACGACTTGTTGAAGGCCGAAGCGGCGAGTCCTTCGTCGTCGGAGTCAGACGAAGAGCAATCTGAATCCCACTCCTTGCGAAGGTGCGCCTCGCCCTTCGCCTTCTTGTAGGACTTCTTTTTCTCCCTCTTCCCGTTCTTTTCTTGTCCCTGGTCACTATCATTATCGGGACAATTAGCGATAAAGTGCCCAGTCTTACCACACTTGAAGCAGGAGCTCTTTCCCTTTGTCTTGTCGTTGACCACCATCCCCTTTCAATTAGGATCCATCTCGTCGGGAGATTAGTCCCTTTTGTGAAGAGAACAACTCTGATACCAATTGAGAGCACCTAGAGGGGGGGTGAATAGGTGATCCTGTAAAAATCAAATACTTGTAGCCACAAAAACTTAGTCAAGTGTTAGCTCAATAGAGTCAAGTGGCTAAGAACTGTTAGCTCAATAGAGTCAAGTGGCTAAGAACCAAGCTCTTGTGAAACACAATGATCACGAAGAAAACAGGCACAAGAGACACGGTGATTTATCCCGTGGTTCGGCCAAGTATCACACTTGCCTACTCTACGTTGTGGTGTCCCAATGGACGAGGGTCGCTCTCAACCCCTTTCAAGTGATCCAATGATCAACTTGAATACCACGGTGTTTTGCTTTCTTTTACTATCTCCCGTTCGCGAGGAATCTCCACACTTTGGAGCCTCTCGCCCTTACAATTGATGATCACAAAAAAGCACGGAAGTATGGGAGGGGAGAGCAACACACACAAGACTCAAAGCACGAACACAAACACGCACACAAGCCATAACTTGAGCTCACAACATAATGCGGAGAGTTCACTACTCAACTAGAGCTCAAGTCACTTATCACAAAGAATCGAATGCGCGATAATGGAGTCTTGGTGCTTATAGATGATCAAAGAATGCTTGGTTAACTCCTCCATGTGCCTAGGGGTCCCTTTTATAGCCCCAAGGCAGCTAGGAGCCATTGGAAGCAATCTAGGAAGGCAATTCTTGCCTTCTGTCGGGTGGTGCACCGGACAGTCTGGTGCACCAACGGACAGGTACTGTTCATAGTCCGGTGCAGATCTCCTTCCAAAAATAGCACAGTCGACCGTTGCAGAATTGTAGCCGTTAGCGCACCGGACACTGTCCGGTGCACACCGGATAGTCCGGTGCTCCCTGCCGACCGTTGGCGTGCCCACGCGTCGCGCGCAGATTTCGCGGCCGACCGTTGGCGCAGTCGACCGTTGGCTCACCGGACAGTCTGGTGCCTCACCGGACCGTCCGGTGAATTTTAGCCGTACGCCGTTGAACGATTCCCGAGAGCGACGACTTCGCCGCAGACGGCTCACCGGACAGTCCGGTGCACCACCGGACAGTCCGGTGAATTATAGCCGTACACCGCCGTCAGTTCCCGAGAGTGGCCTGTTCACCGGAGGCTGGTCTGGCACACCGGACACTGTCTGGTGCACCACTGGACAGTCCGGTGTGCGAGACTGCGCTGAGTCTTGGCTGCTTCGAGCCAAGTTCTTTGCTTCTTCTCTTTTCTCTGATTCCAGCACTTAGACAAATATATTAGTACACAAAAACCAATGTACTAAGTCTAGAATCATACTTTTGCTTTGATTATCACTTTTTTCTTGATTTGGTAGAAGAGGACTCATTTAAATGTGTTGGGCACTTAATCACCAAAACATAATGGAAATTGCCCAAAGGCACATTTCCCTTTCAATGAGGTGACCAAGATCACCAAGTGTGAGATGATCGAGGGAGAGCTCGGTCGATTCGCCCTCAACAAAGGAGAGGAGCCACAAGCAATGTACAACCAGCTCAAAACTATGGTCAACCAAGTACGCAACCTTAGGAGCACCAAATGGGATGACCATGAAATGGTCAAGGTTATTCTAATATCTCTCGTTTTTCGTAATCCTACTCAAGTACAACTAATCAGTGGAGATCCTAGATACAAACAAATGTCCCCCAAGGAGGTTATTGACAAGTTTGTGAGCTTTGAACTTATGATCAAAGACTCCAAACACATTGTCAACTTGGAGCAAGGCGCCACCTCCACACCCGAGGTGCAACCCGTTGCATTCAAAGCAACGGAAGAGAAGGAAGAGTCTACATCAAGTAGACTCCCAATCGACACCTCCAAGCTCGACAACGAGGAGATGGCTCTTATCATTAAGAGCTTTCGACAAATCCTCAAACAAGTGACAGGGACAGGGACGACAAGAAAGGAAAGAAGAGGATGGAGAAGTAGAGATATTACAAGAATAAAGGTGGCAAGGCACACATGGGACGAGAATGGAACTCCGATGAGAGCTCCACCGACTCCTCCGACGAGGACACCACCAACATCGCCATCAACAAGGGCATGTCTTCCCCAACGTCGACCACAAATGCCTAATGGCTACGGACAACAAAAAGAAGAAGGTATATTCTAGAGACACACATAAATATACTACATCTGATGATGATGGTAGCTCTAGTGATGATAATGATGATTTAACCTCTCTTTTTCCAAACCTTACCAAGGATCAAAAGAAGAAAATAAATGAATTAATAGAATCCATTAACGAGAAGGGTGATCTCTTGGAATGCCAAGAGGACTTGCTCGTTAAGGAAGATAAAAAATTTGTTAAGTTGAAAAATGCTTATGCTCCAGAGGTAGAAAAATGTGAAAACTTATCTAAAGAGCTTAACATTTACAATGATTCAATTTCCTATCTTAGAGATGAGAATGCTAGCTTAATTGCTAAGATAGAAGAATTAAATGTTTGCAATATTTCTACATCTACTGTTGAACATGCTACTATTTGTATTAGATGTAAAGATGTTAATATTGATGCTAGAAATGATTACCTAGCTATGATTAAAGAACAAAATGATCATATAGCTAAGTTAAATGCTAAAATTGTCGAGCATGAATTAGAAAATGAAAAATTTAAATTTGCTCGAAGCATGCTTTATAATGGGAGATGCCCTGGCATTAAGGATGGTATTGGCTTCCATAAAGGGAGCCAAAGCAACATCAAGCTTAATGCCCCAAGAATAAACTCTCTAATTTTGTTAAGGGTAAGGCTCCCATGGTTCAGGATAGAGAGGGTTATATTTTATATCCTGAGAACTATCCTAGGCACAAAATTAGGAAAATCCATGCTAGAAAACCTCATAATGTTTCTCATCATGCCTTTATGTATAGTAATGAAGCTTCTAGCTCTAGGCATTCAACTCATATCAAAATGCATAAAAAGAAAAATATAAATGCATCAAATGAGCATAACATTTCATTTAAGACTTTTGATGCATCTTATGTGTTAACTAACAAATCAGGCAATGTAGTTGCCAAATATGTTGGGGGCAAACACAAGAGTCCAAAGACTTGTGTTTGGGTACCCAAGGTGCTTGTTTCTAATGTCAAAGGACCCAAGACCGTTTGGGTACCTAAGAACAAGGCCTAAATTTGTTTGGTAGGTTTATGCATCTAGCGGGTCAAATTGGATAATCGATAGCTGTAACACCCGGTTTTAAGGGGACAAAGCCGGGTGCATCTCATACATGCGCCAAAGAAGACAACATATATAATCACAGAGTGTATAGAGATAAATGTCACAATAATCAGAGTACTTAATACATAGCGAAAGTCTTACAAAATAAAAGATAAATATAGTAGGATCTAAAATCCATCCTTGGTGCCAGAAAGTCAACTGGGAGACGCCACCTAGATCGAATCGAACTCCTTGATATGCAGCTCCTCTTGAACCACCTGTTCTTCTCCTGTGGGGGTGTGAGACAGCAAGGGTGAGCTCACATACGTTCATCGCTCAACAAGTTGTGGGAATAATGTGACATGAACTCACCAAAGGTGGGAGCTCATGAAGTGTAAGGCTTATCAAAGAAAATGGTTAAAGCTGAGCATTGCTTTTAATGTTGGTCAAACTTTTATTAGCAATTACTAGATGTAAGTAAATACCAAACCATAATAAATAATAGAACAAAATTAATAAATAATCCCATGCAAATGCATATGACAAATTGAATTTAGGTTCCATAAATTAATCATGTGAGGGTCCGAGCCGCTCATGACCGTGAGCACGGCTAGTATACCGGTTTTACACTCTGCAGAGGTTGCGCATCTTTACCCACAAGCCGTGTTACCCATCTGCCAAGGGGTCATGAATCCCATACACCTCTACCAAGGAAGTGAGGCAGGGTAACACGACGAGGCCTTTACAAAGTTCCACTAGCTTCAGAAAAACCCGCTACAGTTTATAGGAAGCTCCAGTGCAGGAATCCCTCGTCTGACCGCCATCGCAGCAAAATCAACCCAAGGACCTCCCTACACTGACCACTCCTCTACTGCCCTTGCCCCTTTTGGGTAAGGTAGTCATCCACTAGCTTTCCTAGTTAATCAGCCAAGGGCGTCCCATTAAACCCTTGTGGTAGCACTGTTTTCCCGGGTGGTTCTCCATGTTTCCATTAACGTAATGATCTTATCATGAACATAAATAACATAACAAAATAATAGGAACATGGATGTAATGAAATATTATCCCAAAACCGTATAAAGCAATAACATAGCTACCCAATTGAATCAGAGGTAAACAAGGTAAACAGGATAAACAGACTAGGGTGACCTATTGGGTCCCATCAAAATTAAACCTATGCATTGAATAGTGATAATAAAGAACATTATTGGGTAATGAAAGTGATCAAGGGCACAACTTGCCTGGCACTTGAGATTCCAGTTACCAGGGTAATTCTTCAGATCCTCAAAACCGCACCACTAGTTGTAGCAATACACACAAACATGGTATAGATAAAATTAACATCACACCAAACATAAGAACATACTGCATAATAATAATCTACATGTTGCTACGAGATCGTGGGAACGAGAACTACTATGATCGGAGTTACAGTTAAGGAGTTATGATTTCATGGAGGATTTATGTGATTAAAATGTTAAACTATATTATAAATTGGTTAATACAAATCATATAAGAGGTTATTCTATAAATAATTATCTCAACTTTAATCTAAGTTATAAATTAACCATAGATCACATTCTAGTAGTTTATAAGCAGTTTAACCATACTAACCCACATTAGTTAACTACAGCTATAATTATAAAATAATGAGATATGGTATAATAAATATTGTTATTGCATAGTAAATATTTATACAGGACTAACACAATTTGAACGGATCAAATCGGAGTTAAAACAGAGGAGTTATGAATTTTATAAAGATTCTATGTGTTTGTACAAGATTAAATAGGATATAAATTTTAATGTGACTTTCATGTCAAAACAGAGGTACTATGTGATAAACAATAATATTATATAATTATAAAAATTAGAATGGATTAATTTGGACATCATATGAATTTTCTATGAGTTAAACCAATTCTAGTAATTATTTTTGCATTGAAAATCAATTTCTATATTTATTTTTCCGATTTTTCCAACACTCTGGACTGGGTGCCAAAATCAGAGAACAGCAGGGGTCTCGGGGTAAGATACCCCAGACACAGGGAATAGCAATGGTGGACGGCGGGTTGAATCTCTAATTACCAGGGGGCTCATGTGTCAAATGGACTAGCGAAGGGGTATTTGTTGATATGGACCGTCAGATCTGAGATCAAGGGTCACGATTAGATGGCGCTATAAGTGAACCGGTACGGCACATGGGCCGATGGATCCGAGATCTACGCCTGATATCTATCCACGCCACTTATCAGATCAGGGCCCCCGGATCCGCGATCGACGGTCTAGAGTGAAGCATCGAACCGGTACGCGCATATTTAATCCCGCACGTCCATTCCGATCGGACGGAGTATATCTAATCTGAACTCGCTCTAATCTTAGCCGCTGGCCCAAAATCCAACGGCTAGGCGCCTATCTTCTTTCCCCACGCCATTCCACCGCCCATTCGACCGACAACGCAACCCCATTCACGGCGGAGGCATCACCGGGGTTCAACAATCCCATGACCAGGCACCCAAAATCACAGCTAATCCGAGATTTACAAAGAGGAGGAACAAGAGAGCCTGATGGCGACATTCTCACCGGCAATCGGGTGGCACAGAGACCGGACCACGGCGAGGCGCGGGGACTTCATCGCCGGAGCAACCCATTCCGGCGATCCTTGACCCAACCCGAGCGTTCTCTAAGCCAAAAGAAAGCGGAGAAGTAGGTGTACACAACTGAACGGTCCATACCGGAGGTGATCGCAGGAGGATCACCGACCGCGACGATTGGCGGAAGTGCGATGGTGTGGTGACGACGGCGAGCAATTGGAGGCGCAGGGACCGTTCTTCCTCCCGGCCACCACAGCAAGCACGAACAGGGGGTTCAGGCGAAGCTTCCTGACCCATCACCACGCACCAGCCGGTGGTGGAACAGGGATTCCCCCCACGGCCGCGCGCACGATTCCCCCCCTCTGTTTCCTAGGTCACGAGTTGGGTGAGAGTGTAACTAACTGGTGGCTTGGGCGCGGCTTATAATACCAGGTCGAGGCGTGGCCCGCTCCCTGAAGACTCGGGAGAGATGGCCCCGAGCTGGCGGCGCGAATTTGTGTGGCGGATCCGGCATGCGCGGGGGAGCTCCGCGCGGTCAGTTGAAGGTGGGAGAGGATAGATCTGACATGGGTGGCCCACTGGTCAGCGATAGGGAGAGCTGAGGCGCGCGCAAGTGGAGGGGATGGCTTGTGGGCTCAACATGTCAGCGCCACCATGCGGGAGTGAGGTCATCGGCGCGCGCTAGTTGGGCCGAGCAGCCAAGAAGGGAAGGTGGGCCGAGGCCAGAGATTAGGCCCAGGCGCATAGTTTCCCTTTTCTTTTTTCTCTTTTTTTTCTTTATTCTCATTTCAAATATGAATTTGATTCAAATTTAAATCTCTGGTTTTGAAAATGCATCAAACCAGTACTTCAACATGTGTTCGCATAAATATTTCATTTACCTTTACTGTATTTATTCATTCGTTAATATTTTATACTTCATAGTTAAGGGAATAAATGGCTTAATTCAAATTTTCTTTCCATTCTCTTTTATTTTCTATTTTCCATTTTCTTAATTTGTTTCAAATTCAAATTTGATTCAGGGTTCAACCATAAAATGGAAATTGATTGCATAACAAATGAAGTTCTAGCATGAAATGTATATTTCTATAGTTATTTATTTTGTTATTTGGCTAGCTTACTTCCTTTTAACTTGAGCATTCAAAAGCATGAGAAATCCAAAAAGGGTTTAAAAAAATCCCTAAAGTACAATCTTAAATTT
Source organism: Zea luxurians (assembly GCA_029449295.1). Classification (NCBI taxonomy): domain Eukaryota; kingdom Viridiplantae; phylum Streptophyta; class Magnoliopsida; order Poales; family Poaceae; genus Zea; species Zea luxurians. The sequence goes on from JAOPSE010000109.1 coordinate 6,936,419, forward strand.
ATTTATTTATTTGTTTTATTTCATCATTTTTTTCTTCTTATACAAATTTTGGGCTTTACAATAGCGGGCGCACAAACCACATGACAGGGGAGAAAAGGTTGTTCTCCTCATATGATAAAATGAAGATCCCTAAAGAACAATTACATTCGGGGATGGAAATCAAGGTTTGGTCAAAGGTTTGGGAAAAATTGTTATATCTCCTGACCATTCTATTTCCAATGTTTTTCTTGTAGATTCTTTAGATTACAATTTGCTTTCAGTTTCTCAATTATGTAAAATGGGCTACAACTGTCTCTTTACTAATATTGGTGTTACTGTCTTTAGAAGAAGTGATGATTCAATAGCGTTTAAGGGAGTGTTAGATGGTCAACTATACTTAGTTGATTTTAACGATAACAATGCTGAACTAGACACTTGCTTAATTGCTAAGACTAATATGGGCTGGCTCTAGCATCGCCGACTTGCCCATGTTGTGATGAAGAATCTTCACAAGCTTCTAAAGGGGGAACACATTTTAGGACTAACAAATGTTCATTTTGAGAAAGACAGGATTTTGTAGCACATGTTAAGCAGGGAAACAAGTTGGAGTTTATCATCCACACAAGAACATCATGACGACCGACAGGCCGCTTGAGCTACTCCACATGAATCTATTCGGCCCGATCGCTTATATAAGCATCGACGAGAGTAAGTATTGTCTTGTAAATTGTGGATGATTATTCTCGCTTCAATTGGGTGTTCTTTTTGCACGAAAAATCTCAAACCCAAGAGACCTTAAAGAGATTCTTGAGACGGGCTCAAAATGAGTTTGGATTAAGAATCAAGAAGATTAGAAGCGACAATGGAATGGAGTTCAAGAACTCTCAAATTGAAGGATTTCTTGAGGGGGAGGGCATCAAGCATGAGTTCTCTTCTCCATACACACCTCAAGAAGAATGGTGTAGTGGAGAGGAAGAATAGAACTCTATTGGACATGGCAAGGACCATGCTTGATGAGTACAAGACACCAGATCGGTTTTGGGCAGAGGCGATTAACACCGCTTGCTACGCCATCAACCGACTCTACCTTCACCGGATCCTCAAGAAAACATCATATGAACTCCTCACTAGTAAAAAGCCCAATGTTTCTTATTTTAGAGTTTTTCGGAGCAAATGCTTTATTTTTATTAAGAGAGGTAGAAATTCTAAATTTGCTCCTAAAGCAGTAGAATGCTTTTTACTCGGTTATGGCTCAAACACAAGGGCATATAGAGTCTTCAACAAGTCCACTGGATTAGTTGAAGTTTCTTGTGACATTGTGTTTGATGAAACTAATGGCTCCCAAGTGGACCAAGTTGATCTTGATGAATTAGATGATGAAGAGGCTCCCTATGCCGTGCTAAGGAACATGTCCATTGGGGATGTGTGTCCAAAAGAATCCAAAGAGCCTCCACAAGCACAAGCACAAGATCAACCATCATCTTCCACACAAGCATCTCCACCAACACAAGATGAGGATAAGGCTCAAGAAGAAGAGGATGAAGATCAAGACGATGAGCCACCTCAAGAGGAGGACATTGATCAAGGGAGAGATGAAGATGATCAAGACAAGGAAGATGATCAAGAGATTCAAGACCAAAGACCACCGCACCTAAGAGTCCACCAAGCAATTCAAAGAGATCACCCCGCCAACTCCATACTTGGTGACATTCACAAGGGGGTAACCACTCGATCTCGAGTTGCTCATTTCTGTGAACATTACTCTTTTTTGTCTTCTAATGAGCCGTACAGGATAGAGGATGCACTAAGAGATCCGGACTGGGTGGTGGCAATGCAAGAGGAACTCAACAACTTCATGAGGAATGAAGTATGGCATTTAGTTCCATGTCCTAACCAAAATGTTGTAGGTACCAAGTGGATATTCCGTAACAAACAAGATGAGCATGGTGTGGTGACTAAGAACAAAGCCCGATTTGTTGCCAAAGGTTATTCACAAGTCGAAGGTTTGGATTTCGATGAAACCTATGCACCAGTAGCTAGGCTTGAGTCAATTCATATATTACTTGCATATGCTACTTACCATGGCTTTAAGTTGTATCAATTGGACGTGAAGAGTGCCTTCCTCAATGGTCCTATCAAAAGAAGAGGTTTATGTTGAGCAACCTCCTAGCTTTGAAGATAGTGAGTATCCTAACCATGTTTATAAGCTCCCAAAGGCGCTTTATAGGCTCAAGCAAGCCCCAAGAGCATGGTATGAATGCCTGAGAGACTTTCTTATCACTAATGGCTTCAAAGTTGGTAAAGCTGACCCTACTCTCTTCACTAAAACAATTGCAAAAAACTTGTTTATATGCCAAATTTATGTTGATGGTATTATATTTGGGTCTACTAACAAGTCAACTTGTGAAGAATTTAGTAGGATAGTGATACAGAAGTTCGAGATTCTATGATGGGGGAGTTGAAGTATTTCCTTGGATTCTGAAAGTCGCCTAGAGGAGGGTGAATAGGCGAAACCTGAGATTTATAAACTTGAGCACACACTAAAGCCGGGGGTTAGCGTTAGAATTAAATTCAAGTCTGAAGAGAGGGGGAAAATAAATCAAATAAGAATTAGAGCGAGCGAACACGATGATTTGTTTTACCGAGGTTCGGTTCCAAAGAACCTAGTCGCCGTTGAGGAGGTCACAAAGACCAGGTCTATTTGAACCCTTTCCCTCTCTCAAACGGTCACTTAGACCGAGTGAGCCTTTCCTTAATCACACGGGTCACTAAGACCCCGCAAGGACCACCACACTCTTAGGTGTCTCTTGCTTTGCTTACAAGCACTTAGAAAAGAAGTGAGGAAGGAGGAAAGGCAATCCAAGCAACAAGAGCGCAAATGAACACGAACACACTCTCTCTTAAGTCACTAAGTGGTTGAGATGAATTTGGCACTTGGAGAGGGCTTGATCTTTGGAAATGTGTCTTGGAGTGAATGCACTAGCTCTTGTATTGAATGTGATCTCTGAAAACTTGGATGCCAAAGGATGTGGTGGTTGGGGGGTATTTATAGCCCCCAACCACCTTGTAGTCGTTGGCCAAGGCTGCTGGTGATGGGCGCACCAGATAGTCCGGTGCGCCACCGGACACCCACTGTTCATTGTCTGGTGCTCCACCATGTCAGCTAACCGTTAGGGTTCGAAGCAAGTTGACTGTTGGAGCCTTTGTCTTCTTGCGGCATCGGACAGTCCGGTGCCCTCTAACTTTGCTGCTCTGACTCTACCGCGCACTGTTCATCGTGGCAGGCGCTTTTGCAGTCGACCGTTGATGCGAGCTAGACGTTGCTCCGCTAGCTCACCGGACAGTCCGGTGAATTATAGCGGAGCACGTTCTAGAATTCCCGAGAGTGGCTGGTTCATCACTGTACGACCTGGTGCACCAGACTCTGTCCAGTGGCACACCGAACAGTCCGGTGCGCCAGTTTTCAGCACACTCAAGGATTTGCTCTAGTTTTTTATTGAGTCCCTAACTTGATTTCTTTCTTGGTTTGTGTTGAACCTTGTGCACCTGTAATACATGAATTCTAGACAAACTAGTTAGTCCACTTTTTTGCGTTGGTCATCAACCACCAAAATTAATTATAGGAAATTGAGAAGGAAATAAGGTCAGACCTTTTCCTAAATGATTTTGGTGGTTGAATTACCCAACACAAATAATTGGACTAACTAGTTTGCTCTAGAATAAATGTTCTACAGGTGCCAAAGGTTCACATCAAACCAATACAAAGTCAAAAGAAAGGGCTCAAAAGAAAGGAGCAAAGGAAACCGAAGTGCTCCCTGGTCTGGCGCACCGGACTGTCCGGTGTGCCACCAGAAAGTGTCTGGTGCACCACCGGACAATGTCTGGTGCACCAGGGAGGATCGACCTCAAACTCTTCACCTTCGGGTTTCCCAGGCGCAGCTCCGCTATAATTCACCAGACTGTCCGGTGGGTCACCGGACTGTCCGGTGTGCCAGCGGAGCAACGGCTATCTGCGTGCAACGGTCGACTCTGACAGTGAACAGTGCAGCACAATGATCGCAGCAGAAGTCAGAGTAGTTGGTCAGAGGGGCACCGGACTGTCTGGTGCCGCATGAGGACAAAGCCTCCAACGGTCGACCAGCTCCAAGCCCTAACAGGAGGATGACGTGGCGGCACACAAAGGACACTGTCCGGTGACGCACCAGACACTGTCCAGTGGCACACCGAACTGTCCGGTGCGCCCATCACTAGCAGCCTTCTCCAACGGCTACATTTTGGTTGGTGGCTATAAATACCACCCCAACCGGCCACTTCAAAGTGTGGGAGTCCAAGCAACATTCCAAGTCATCTAGTTGACATATTCAAGCCCTCCCAACCACATACATTCATTGATCCATCCTATACACAAGATTTAGACCACTACAACCAATACAAGTGCCACAAAAGAGAGAGCTACTCATTTGAGTTTAGCACTAGTGCCTTGTGAGATTCATTGAGAGATAGTGTGTACTACATCTTTGTGTTCATTTGCACGTGGAGTTTTGACTCCCATTGAACTTCCTCCAAAGTTTTGGAGGCTTGTAAAGCTAGCAAGAGACACCAAAGAGTGTGGTGATCCTTGCGGGGTCTTAAGTGATCCTTGAGAAGAAGAAGAGCTCGCCGGTCTTTGGTGATCGGTGGAGAGAGGGAAAGGGTTGAAAGAGACCCGTCCTTAGTGGACTCCTCAACGGGGACTAGGCCTTCGAGGGCCGAACCTCGGTAAAACAAATCCTCGTGTCTCTTGTATTCATTACTTGTGATTTGTTTGTTTTACCCTCACTCTAAGTTTTCTTGCACTATTCTTTGCTAAACATTATTTGGTGTTGCTTCAAGTTAAATTCTCTTTTAGTGAAGCAACACCGTGCAAGAAAGAACTTGTGTTATTGCTGTTCTTATCTAAGCCCTCTTGCTTTATTCTCTTAGATCTTCTAGTTGCATTGATTTATCAATACCGCATTATTTGAAAGCAATACTCTTTACAAGCAAAGGACTTAGTTTTTATACTCCGATAATTGTGCATCTTGTTCTAACCACTAATCAAGGAATCTAGTTGGGGGATAAAGTTTTAAATTTCAGGTTTCGCCTATTCACCCCCCCTCTAGGCGACTTTCAGAAATGGTTAACCCTATTTCTCTTTCAATCTCCCCTTTTTTGGTGATTGATGCCAACACAAACCAAAGCAAATATAAAGTGCAGAAATGTAACTAGTTTGCATTAATTATGAATGTGCATAGGTTACTTAGAGTTAAAACAATTGAAAGTATCACTAAGAATAAGAGTGAATGGATTGGCTTTCTTTTATTTAACATTTTGGACCACATTTGCACCACTGGTTTTGTTTTTTCAAATCTTTTGGAAATCTATTCAAAACTTTTGCTAATAGTCAAAGGTATAGGAATATGATTGCAAGAAGTTTTTTAGGATTTGAAATTTCTCCCCCTGTTTCAAATGTTTTTCCTTTGACTATATAAAAGCTCCCCCTGAATGAAATTCTCCCCTTAGCTTTCAAGAGGGTTTTGAAGTAGATACCAATTAATATTTTTCTCTCACATATAAGTTGAAAGATAGATACTTATTGAAAATATACTAATTGAAATTCTTTCATACTTAATGTAAAGTTTTGAAGATACCAATTTAGAAATTCTCTTCACATATCAATTGAATTCATTTTGATTAATTACTAATTGAAATACTTATTTTTGAAAGATACCAATTTGAAAAAATATACTATTTTTTAAAATGGTGGTGGTGCGGTCCTTTTGCTTTGGGTTAAATACTTTCTCCCCCTTTGGCATTAATCGCCAAAAACGGAGAGCTTGAGAGCCCTTTAGTATTTCTCCCCCTTTGGGGCCTAACAGTTTCTCCCAAATGGTAAAGTGAGTATGAGTGAAGAACCATACCATTGAGAGTTTGTGGAATACTGGCAAAGGGTAAATGATATCGTCAGAGTTGGAGTGGAAGCCTTGTCTTTGCCGAAACCTCCATTTCCCTTTCAATCTAAGACTAAGTATAGAAATACACTAGATAACACATTAGTCTTAGTCTTGGCACAAGAAGAACAAGAAATATGCAATTGTACCAAATAAAAGAGATATGATCAAAGGTATATAAAAGAGCTATGTGTGCAATATTTCAATCAAAATTCCGAGAATCAAGTATATTTAGTTCATTCCTAAGTTTGTTGAAAGTTTTCTCATCTAATGGCTTGGCAAAGATATCGGCTAATTGGTTATGGGTGCTCACATAAGCTATTTCGGTATCCCCTTTTGTTGGTGCTCTCTCAGAAAGTGGTAACAGATGTCTATGTGCTTAGTGCGGCTGTGTTCAACGGGATTATCCGTCATACGGATTGTACTCTCATTATCACATAAGAGAGGGACTTTGCTCAATTTGTAGCCATAGTCCCTAAGGGTTTGCCTCATCCAAAGTAATTGCGCACAGCAATGGCCTGCGGCAATGTACTCGGCTTTGGCGATGGAAAGAGCTACTGAATTTTGTTTCTTTGAAGCCCATGACTCTAGGGATCTTCCCAAAAACTGACAAGTCCCTGATGTGCTCTTCCTATCAATTTTACATTCTGCCCAATCGGCATCGGAATACCCAATTAGATCAAAGGTAGATCCCTTAGGGTACCAAAGCCCAAACTTAGGAGTGTAAACTAAGTATCTCATGATTCTCTTCACGGCCCTAAGGTGAACTTCCTTAGAATTTGCCTGGAACCTTGCACACATGCATACAGAAAGCATAATATCCAGTCGAGATGCACATAAGTAAAGTAAAGAACCTATCATCGACCGGTATACCTTTTGATATACGGATTTACCTCCCATGTCGAGGTCGAGATGCCCATTGATTCCCATGGGTGTCTTGAAGGGTTTGCCATCCTTCATTCCAAACTTCTTAAGTATGTATTGAATGTACTTTGTTTGGCTGATGAAGGTGCCATCTTGGAGTTTCTTGATTTGAAATCCAAGAAAATACTTCAACTCCCCCATCATATACATCTCGAATTTTTGAATCATGATCCTACTAAACTCTTCACAAGTTGACTTGTTAGTAGACCCAAATATAATATCATCAATATAAATTTGGCATATAAACAAGTCTTTTACAACAGTTTTAGTAAAGAGAGTAGGATCGGCTTTACCGACTTTGTAGCCATTAGTGATAAGGAAATCTCGCAGGCATTCATACCATGCTCTTGGGGCTTGCTTAAGCCCATAAAGCGTCTTTGAGAGTTTATATACATGGTTAGGGTACTCACTATCTTCAAAGCCGAGAGGTTGCTCAACATAGACCTCTTCCATGATGGGACCATTGAGGAAAGCACTTTTCACATCCATTTGATAAAGCTTGAAGCCATGGTAAGTAGCATAGGCAAGTAATATACGAATAGACTCAAACCTAGCTATGGGTGCATAGTTTTCATCGAAATCCAAACCTTCGACTTGTGAATATCCCTTTGCCACAAGTCGGGCTTTGTTCCTTGTCACCACACCATGTTCATTTTGCTTGTTGTGGAATACCCACTTGGTACCTACAACATTTTGATTAGGACATGGAACTAAGTGCCATACCTCATTCCTCGTGAAGTTGTTGAGCTCCTCTTGCATAGCCACTACCCAATTCGGATCTCTTAGTGCATCCTCCACCCTGTATGGCTCAATAGAGGACACAAAATAGTAATGTTCACAAAAATGTGCAACTCGAGACCTAGTGGTTACCCCCTTATGAATGCCACCAAGGATGGAGTTGACGGGGTGATCTTGTTGAATTGCTTGGTGGACTCTTGGGTGTGGTGGTCTTTGACCCTGAATTTCTTGATCATCTTCTTTGTTTTCATTATATTCATCTTCCCCTTGATCATTGTCCTCCTCTTGAGGTGGTTCATCCTCTTGATCTTCATCTTCATCATCTTGAGCCTGATCCTCGTCTTAAGGTGGTGGAGATGCTTGCATGGAAGATGATGGTTGATCTTATGCTTGTGTGGGCTCTTCGGATTCCTTAGGACACACATCCCCAATGGACATGTTCCTTAGTGCGACGCATGGAGTCTCTTCATCATCTAATTCATCAAGATCAACTTGCTCCACTTGGGAACCATTAGTCTCATCAAACACAATGTCACAAGAAACCTCAACTAATCCAATGGATTTGTTAAAGACTCTATATGCCCTTGTGTTTGAGTCATATCCTAGTAAAAAGCCTTCTATAGCCTTGGGAGCAAATTTAGAACTTCTACCTCTTTTAATAAGAATAAAACATTTGCTTCCAAAGACTCTAAAATATGAAACATTGGGCTTTTTTACCAGTGAGGAATTCGTATGATGTCTTCTTGAGAATTCGGTGAAGATATAATCGGTTGATGGAGTAGCAGGCGGTGTTAATCGCCTCAGCCAGAAATGGTCTCGTGTCTTGTATTCATCAAGCATGGTCCTTGCCATATCCAATAGAGTTCTATTCTTCCTCTCTACTACACCATTTTGTTGAGTGTAGGGAGAAGAGAACTCATGCTTGATTCCCTGATCCTCAAGAAATCCTTCAATTTGAGAGTTCTTGAACTCAGTCCCATTATCGCTTCTTATCTTTTTTATTCTCAATCTGAACTCATTTTGAGCCCATCTTAAGAATCTCTTTAGGGTCTCTTGGGTTTGTGATTTTTCCTGCAAAAAGAATACCCAAGTGAAGCGAGAATAATCATCCACAATAACTAAGCAGTACCTACTCCCGTCGATGCTTATGTAAGCAATCGGACCAAATAGATCCATGTGGAGTAACTTGAGCGACCTGTCAGTCGTCATTATGTTCTTGTGTGGATGATGGACTCCAACTTGCTTCCCTGCTTGACATGCGCTACAAATCCTGTCTTTCTCAAAATGAACATTGGTTAATCCTAAAATGTGTTCTCCCTTTAGAAGCTTGTGAAGGTTCTTCATTCCAACATGGGCAAGTCGGCGATGCCAGAGCCAACCCATATTTGTCTTAGCGATTAAGCAAGTGTCAAGTTCAACTTTGTTATCATTAAAATCAACTAAATATAGCTGACCCTCTAACACTCCTTTAAGTGCTATTGAATCACTTCTTTTAAAGACAATAACACCTATGTCAGTAAATAGACAGTTGTAGCCCATTTTGCATAATTGAGAAACGGAAAGCAAATTGTAATCTAATGAATCTACAAGAAAAACATTTGAAATGGAATGGTCAGGAGATATAGCAATTTTTCCAAAACCTTTGACCAAACCTTGATTTCCATCCCCGAATGTAATAGCTCTTTGGGGATCTTCATTTTTCTCATAGGAGAACATCCTTTTGTCCTCTGTCATGTGGTTTGTGCACCCGCTATCGATTATCCAACTTGAGCCACTGGATGCATAAACCTACAAAACAAATTTAGGCCTTGCTCTTAGGTACCCAAACAGTCTTAGGTCCTTTGACGTTAGAAACAAGCACCTTGGGTACCCAAACACAAGTCTTAGGACTCTTGTGTTTGCCCCCAACATATTTGGCAACTATTTTGCCTGATTTGTTATTTAAAACATATGAAGCATCAAAAGTCTTAAATGAAATGTTATGCTCATCTGATGCAGTGGGAGTTTTCTTTTTAGGCATTTTAACATTAGTGGAATGCCTAGAGCTAGAAGCCTCATTTTTATACATAAATGCATGATGAGAAACAGTGTGAGGTTTCCTAGCATGAATTCTCCTAATTTTGTGCTCAGGATAGTTAGCAGGATACAAAATATAGCCTTCTCTATCCTGAACCATGGGAGCCTTGCCCTTCACAAAGTTAGACAATTTCTTAGGGGCATTAAGCTTGACATTGCTCCCATGTTGGAAACCAATGCCATCCTTAATGCAGGGCATCTCCCATTATAGAGCACATGCTTCTAGCAAATTTAAATTTTTCATTCTCTAGTTCATGCTCAGCAATTTTAGCACTTAATTTAGCTATGTGATCATTTTGTTATTTAATCATGGCAATGTGATCATCCATAGCTTCAATATTAACATCTCTACATCTAGTACAAATAGTAACATGATCAACAGTAGATGTAGAGGGTTTGCATGCATTCAATTCCTCAATCTTAGCATTTAATTTATCATTCTCAATTTTAAGACTATAAATTGAATTATTGCAAACATTCAACTTTTCAACCTTAGAAACTAAACTAGCATTCTCAGTTCTAAGACTTGAAATTGAATCATGACAAATGCTAAGCTCTTTAGATAAGTTTTCACATTTTTCTACTTCCTGAGCATAAGCATTTTTCAATTTAACAAATTTTTTATTCTCTTTAATGAGGAAGTCCTCTTGGCTTTCCAAGAGATCATCCTTCTCGTTAATGGTTTCTATTAATTCATTTAATTTTTTCTTTTGGTCTATGTTAAGGTTGGCAAAGAGAGCAAGTAAATCATCTTCATTATTACTAGAGCTACCCTTATCACTAGATGTTGTATATTTGGGGTTGGCTCTAGAGTGTACCTTCTTCTTCCTGCCGTCCTTAGCCATGAGACATTTGTGGCCGATGTTTGGGAAGAGGAGGCCTTCATTGACGGCAATGTTGGCGGCGTCCTCATCGGAAGAGGAGTCGGCGGAGCTCTCGTCGGAGTCCTATTCCCGACATATGTGCGCACCGCCGCCCTTCTTTTTGTAGTATCTCTTCTTTTCCTTTTTCTTCCCCTTCTTGTCTTTGTCCCTGTCACTTCCACTAGAAACTGGACATTTTGCTATGAAATGACCGGACTTACCACAACGGTAACACACCCTCTTGGAGCGGGACTTGTAGTCTTTCCCCCTCCTTTGTTTGAGGATTTGGCAGAAGCTCTTGATGATGAGCGCCATTTCCTCGTTGTCAAGCTTGGAGGCGTCGATTGGAAGCCTACTTGATGTAGACTCCTTTTCTTCTTCCGTTGCTTTGAATGCAACAGGTTGCACCTTGGGTGTGGAGGTGGCGCCTTGCTCCAAGTTGACAACGTGTTTGGAGTCTTTGATCATTAGTTCAGATCTCACAAACTTGCCAATCACTTCCTCGGGAGACATTAGTTTGTATCTAGGATCCCCACGTATTAATTGTACTTGAGTAGGATTACGAAAAACAAGGGATCTTAGAATAACTTGACCATTTCATTGTCATCCCATTTGCTGCTCCCGAGGTTGTGTACTTGGTTCACCATGGTCTTGAGCCGATTATACATGGCTTGCGGCTCTTCTCCTTTGTTGAGGACGAATCGACCGAGTTCTCCCTAGATCGTTTCGCGCTTGGTGATCTTTGTCACCTCGTCCCCTTCGTGCGAGGTTTTGAGGACGTCCCAAATTTCTTTGGCGCTCTTTAACCCTTGCACCTTGTTATACTCCTCTCGACACAAGGAGGCAAGGAGTATAGATGTGGCTTGGGAGTTAAAGTGCCTAATTTGGGCGGCCTCGTCCGAGTCGTAGTTGAAAGCTCTCTTGTGGGTTTTGGTGTTTGGATGACAACCCAATTAAAGGACTAACAAGTGTGTTAAGTGTTGAACAGGTGCTGAATGCAAAGCTAACATGGTTCAACACAAGTAAACAGGTGTGATGGTCCAAAGTCGGAATTATCTATAGGTAATGGACATCATAGGAAAGGTGGACAATGCTTAAGTGAGACTTGATGTGCATAACTTGGAGACAACTGATCAAACCAAGGATGGAAGCAAGAAGAGCTTCGAGGTACCGAGTGCACGGGAGAAAGTCAAGGAGACCAGGAACCCAAAGCCAGGGGTGAAGAAGGAGACTTGCGGAATCAGGGTTGATCGAGTTAAGAAGAGTTATGGTGCATCAAGGAACACTACATAAGGATATGACTTACAACCAATGAGGTAACATCTACAGTTATGTGGTGTAAGTCATAAGGCTCAAGACCAAGCTCAAAAGGGAACAAGGTCACTGGAAGGAGAACAAATGTCAAAATCAGAACCGAAAGCAGCCCAAAAGAGCTAAGTGCACCTTGACCTTTAGTTTGGGTTGTTCCTATGTTTGGAAATATTCTATGTGACCTTTGCAGGATGTTGGAGCTCAGAAATGTCAAACTAGATCAAGTCAAGCTGACTTGATGGTTTATGAGTCCAACATCAATCTCAGTTATGCCAACTGCTAAAGAAGTGAAAATCAAAGAGAAGGTATGTTTCTAGACTTAGTACATTGGTTTTTGTGTACTAACATATTTGTCTAAGTGTTAGAAACAGAAAGAAGAAGAAAAGAAGAGAAAATACAAAGGAAAAAGACTTGGCTGGAGCAGCCAAGACTCTGCGCAGTCTGGGTACACTGGACTGTCCGGTGTTGCACCGGACAGTGTCCGGTGCGCCAGGCTAGCGACTGGTCAACTGGCCGCTCTCGGAAATTCGTCGATGGCGTACGTCTATAATTCACCGGACTGTCCGGTGGTGCACCGGACTGTCCGATGAGCCAACGGTCGACCGCGCCAACGTTCGGTCGCGCAATCCGCGCGTGACGCGTGGACGAGCCAACGGTCTAATGGATGCACCGGACTGTCCGGTGTGCACCGGACAGTGTCCGGTGCGCCAACGGCTCCAAGTCTGCAACGGTCGACTACGCCAATTTAGGAAGGAGATCCGCACCGGACAGTGAACTGTGAATGTTCGGTGGTGCACTGGACTGTCCGGTGCGCCACCCGACAGAAAGCAAGTATTGTCTTCCAAATGGGATTCCAACGGCTCCTAGGCCCCTTGGGCATATAAAAGGGACCTCCAGGCGCCTCAAACAAGTACACAAGTGCAGCCAACAATTGTAGACATCACTCGGATCAATTCTCTCTCTCCCTCTCGTGTATATCTCTCTAGTTTGTGTAGAGGCAAAGCTAGAAGCCTTGAGAGAGTGGGGAAGTGCTGCTGAGAGCTAGAGCAAGGTCTTGAGCACATCGTTACTCTGCCAGAGTGCTGCCAAGAAGATTGTAAGCAGCCTCGGTTTCGTTGTAACCAACTCAACATAGTGGAAGACTCTATCTGTCATACTGACAGATCTGAGTAAACGGAGGAAGGAGTTGAAATAGACTCCAAGCCCAGGTATGGCTAACTCCAACGAGGACTAAGCAAGCATTTCAGGCTTGGCCGAACCTCGGGATAAATCCCTGTGTCTGTGTGCTTCGCTCTGTATTGTGTGCTGTCTCTCTGTCGTATCTACTCTTTATATCTGCACTTCAATACTTATCTGTGGTACAAGTTATATTTGAAGTGCAGGACATTTTGAGACAGGATCTTCTATTCCGCTGCAACCTACTCTAAGGGTCTTTTCATTCCACTGCGATCCAGCCTTCGAGTAGAGTAAGAATTTCAGTTTTATAGTGATAATTTTTATCCGCCTATTCACCCCCTCTAGGCGACATCCAGATCCTGTTCCCGGGCAAAGGGAACTTTCATTAGTCTTTGTCTCCCACTTTTGGTGCCTGTGCTCCAAACTCAACAATATCCTAAATACTTTCGTGGAGTGAGGTTAGATGGTGCCTCATTTTATCACTCCACATACAATAATCTTCACCATCAAAATATGGTGGTTTGCCTAGCGCTACAGAAAGTAATGGAGCGTGCTTTGAAATACGAGGATAGCGTAGGAGCATCTTACTATACTTCTTGTGCTCATGGCGCTTAGAAGTATTCGACGACTTGGAGCTTGATGTGGAGGGTGACGAAGAGTCGGTCTCATACTAGACCACTGTCGGTGTTTTGAAACCCGGGGGGTCCCTGGACCGACGAGTAAATTGTCGCCGCGTGCCCCAGCCCAGATGGGTCGGCGCGAGGCGGAACGCGAAGGGGGAGAGCAGCCGGAGGGAGACAGGCGTGGGAGGTGGAACCCACGGCCTTCGTGTTAGCCCCGCGCCCAGGTCGGGTGCGCTTGTAGTAGGGGGTTACAAGCGTCCACGCGGGAAGGAGCGAGCGGCCTTGCGCGAGCGCTGTCCCGTCCTTCCCCGCGCGGCCAACCCTCTGTAAGAGGGCCCTGGACCTCCCTTTTATAGGCGTAAGGAGAGGATCCAGGTGTACAATGGGGGGTGTAGCAGTGTGCTAACGTGTCTAGCGGAGGAGAGCTAGCGCCCTAAGTACATGCCATCGTGGCAGCCGGAGAGGTTTTGGCACCCAGTTCGTGTGATGTCGTGGCCGTCGGAGGAGCGCTGGAGCCTGGCGGAAGGACAACTGTCGGGGCTGTCGAGTCCTTGCTGACATCCTCTTGCTTCCGTAAGGGGGCTGAGAGCCACCGTCGTCACAGGGCATGCGGGGCGCCATCATTACTCGTATAGTGGAGCGAGCCAGATGGGACGCCGGTCTTGTTCCCCGTAGCCTGAGTCAGCTCGGGGTAGGGTAATGATGGCGCATCCTGTCGACGTGGTCGGTCCGTGCCCTAGGTTGGGCGAGGTGGAGGCTCCTCCGAGGTCGAGGTCGAGTCTGTCTTCTAAGGTCGAGGTCGAGTTTGAGCCCCCCGGGTCGGACAAGGCGGAGCCCGTCGACTGAGGCCAGGGCTGAGTCCGAGCCCTAGGGTCGGGCGAAGCGGAGTTCGTCGTCCTTCGGGGCTGAGCCCGAGTCTGAGCCCTGGGGTCGGGCGAAGCGGAGTTCGTCGTCTTCCGGGGCTGAGCCTGAGTCCGAGCCCTGGGGTTGGGCAGAGCGGAGTTCGTCGTCTTCCGGGGCTGAGCCCGAGTCCGAGCCCTGGGGTCGGGCGAAGCGGAGTTCGTCGTCTTCCAGGGCTGAGCCCGAGTCCGAGCCCTGGGGTCGGGCGAAGCGGAGTTCGTCGTCTTCCGGGGCTGAGCCCGAGTCCGAGCCCTGGGGTCGGGCGAAGCGGAGTTCGTCGTCTTCCGGGGCTGAGCCTGAGTCCGAGCCCTGGGTCGGGCGAAGCGGAGTTTCCTATGACGCCTGAGGCCGGACTTGGCTGCTGCCAGCCTCACTCTGTCGAGTGGCTCAGCAGTCGGAGCGGCGCAGGCGGCGCTGTCCTCTTGTCAGACCGGTCAGTGGAGCGGCAAAGTGACTGCGGTCACTTCGGCTCTGTCGACTAGAGGGCGTGCGTCAGGATAAAGGTGTCAGGCCACCTTTGCATTAAATGCCCCTGCGATTTGGTCGGTTGGCATGGCAATTTGGCCAAGGTTGCTTCTTGGTGAAGACTGGGCCTCGGGCGAGCCGAAGGTGTGTCCGTTGCTGGAGGGGGTCCTCGGGCGAGACGTAGATCCTCCGAGGTCGGCTGCCCTTGCTCGAGGCTGGGCTCGGGCGAGGCGTGATCGCGTCCCTCGAATGGACCGATCCTTGACTTAATCGCACCCATCAGGCCTTTGCAGCTTTGTGCTGATGGGGGTTACCAGCTGAGATTTAGGAGTCTTGAGGGTACCCCTAATTATGGTCCCCGACAGTAGCCCCCGAGCCTCGAAGGGAGTGTTAATACTCGCTTGGAGGCTTTTGCCGCACTTTTTCGCAAGGGGACCAGCCTTTTTTGGTTGCATTTTGTTCCGGTGGGTGCGCGCGAGCGCACCCGCCGGGTGTAGCCCCCGAGGCCTCGGAGGAATAGTTTGACTCCTTCGAGGTCTTAGTGCGTTTCGCAACACTTCGGCTAGTCTGGTTGTTCCCTCATGCGAGCTGGCCGTATCCTGGGTGCACGGTCGGGTCCCAAGTTCTCGGGCTGGTATGTTGATGCTGTCAACGGTTTGGCCGGAGCCGAGTTTGCGAGAGCAGCCCCCGAGCCTCTGCACAGGGCGAGAGGACGGTCAAGGACAGACTCGACTTTTTTTACATACGCCCCTGCGTCGCCTTTCCGCAAGGAGGAGGGGGGGAAGCGCCATGTTGCCCTCGGAGGGCGCCGAACATGGTGTCTCCGGTGAGCTGCTGGCGGGTAATCCGAGTGGACGCCCGTGCCCCATTTGTTAGGGGTCGGCTAGAGGCCCGGAGGCGCGCTCCAAAAGTACCTGCGGGTGATCTGTCGGACCCGGTCCCCTTTTGACGGGGTCCGAGGGCTCGATGCCTCCCTCTGATGGGATTCCGTTACAAGATCGTTCCCGCTGGTCTCGGAAATGTCCTAGGGTACCTCGGGAGCGTAGCCCGAGCCTTGGTTATGTATCGAACGTACCCAGGGTCATCCCTTGCTCTGTGTCTGAGGCGACTGTGAACCCTTCGAGGGCCAGCCTACGAACCCCTGATCAGTAGTGGGCGTGGAGCCCGAGTGGCCTGAGGCGGCCGTTGAACCCTTCCGAGGGGCCGGCCATCGAACCTCTGACCAGTAGTGGGAGCAGAACCCAAGCGCTCTGAGGCGGCCGTTGAACCCCTCCGAGGGGCCAGCCTTTGAACCTCTGATCAGTAGGGAGGCTCGGGGCCTGTTTCCTTCACGGAGAAGGATCCTTTTCGGGGTATCCCCCTTTCCCGGTCCCTGTTGTAAGAGAGAGAAATAGGAAAAGGATACGAAATCGAATGACGTGGCGTACCTTTTTCGTCGCGGTCATTATGGCGAAGGCGAAGCGTCGCTTGCTTCTCCTGCCTGAGGCGCCGCCTGTCCCGCCGCGGAGTTAATGCGACGGGGCGAGTGGTTTGCGAGGCGGTTGTTGCGCGTGTGCGAGCCGTTCGAGGAACGGAACACGGGCGCGCCGTCTTCACGCCGTGAGAGAGGGTTCTCTCACTGCCCCTGGATGGGACGTAAGCTTGGCTGACGACGTGACCGCTGCTCCTGCCCGCCTGCCACCGCCATTACTGCCGGCCCATTTTGGCCGTATTGACCGTCGCGCCTGGCTGGCACTGCTGGGTCATACACAGGGTTGCCTCGAGTCGTGGTACTGGTTCCACAGTCGAGGAGGCACGGTAGTGGTGCGAGCGGCGGTGCAGTTGCTCGCACGTAGCAACCGGCGCGCCGGTTGCATGACGTGTGGGCCTGGGCCTCCATGCTGGGCGCGTTGGAGTCGAAGGGGCACGCCCACTTGGCGCGGTTGCATGCCGACTGCATGGCTGTCCACCCTTTCACCCGCTGGTCGGGGCGAAAGTGGGGGAATGCTTGTAACCGCTGGGCAGTTGCATGCCCTGCGCGCGGCGGTTTGGCTCCTTCTGCCCTAGACCAGCTTGCATGACGCGTGGGGCCCAGCCCCCGTGTCGTAGGGGGAGGACCTTGGAGCGTGTTGGAGAAGACTCAGCCCGCGACGGCTGGGGACGCAAGTAGGGAGAGTCGCCTTTAAAAGGAGGGTGACCTCCTTGAAAGGTGGCCATGTCTTCGCGCTCCCTTATGCATCATGTCTTTCCACCTTCCGAGCCCCCGGACGGGGGACGCCCGCAATCCTTCCGCCTTGTCGTCGGAGGAACGCAACTTTGTGGAAGTTGGTACCTTTTAGCCATCGTTCGGCTTCAAGGATTTTCATCATGCAGCCCGGCCGCATCCCCACATCGGTGGTCACCCAAGACGGTGACCTCCAGTTTGATGATGGGGAGAAGCAAACCGGGCTGTGGCCTCCGCCCCGCCCTCAGCTTCAAGGATCTTCATCATCCTTGCTGGGGCGGAGGGTGAGGCGAGCCGAGTTGGGGTCGGTCCCTGCGCGGGTGGTGGCCTGCTCCTTCCCTCAGTGATCGGGGGGAAAGGCGTTCGCCGTTCGTGGTGTTGGCAGCTGCCGCGTGCCTGGCTCTCTGAGCCGAGTGGCTTCGGAGCCGCTCCCGGCGCCGCCTTCCGCCACGGCAGCCGGAAGAGGTTTCTCCACCGACGAGCTAGCCGGTGCCGCCCACGGACGGACCTCCAACTTTACGGCCTTCTGCCCGTCCTTGCCTCTCGAGTGAGGGCATGGGCGAGGGCCTTGCAGCAGCATCCGCCCTGAGGTCATCGCTGCTGCTGTTCGGCCCCCCGGAGCAGAAGTCGTCGTCGTTGCCGCTGCTGGGGCGGGCGACGACGAGCTGTTCGTCGGTCTTCTGTTGCTCCGCAGCCCCCCCAATCGTGTGGGGTTGTTCGTACCTGCGGAGGTGGAACCGGAGTTCCATTTGTAATGGCACTTTGTGTGCCGGTCTTTTGTTCATTGTGGCTGTCGGGGCCTGAACATGTATGTATTTTCGGCGCAGAGCCGTGTTTTTTCTTCATTTCGAGCACTAAGACTCGCCTGTCGACTATCTGAACCGCTTCACCGAGCGTGAGTCGCCTCATGCAAAGGTGACGAGTGAGGTATCCGTATCCCGGAGGCGTAGGAGTCCCTCGGCTCGGTCGGCCTTGCTATCCGAGGCTTCTCTTGCTCAGTCAAAGGAAACCCTCGGCCGCTCTTTGATGAGCCGAAGCCAGAGGTAGCGGTGTCAGCACGGACAGGGGCAGAGTTGGCTCGAAAAGAAGATTTGGTTGGCCAGAGCCTGGCCGGGTCGTCCACTGGCAGGACCGACGCCGGAGTTGAGTTGCCGAGGCCACAAGCCGGGCTGATGTCTTTGGGGAACAGCTGGCCGAGGCCTCGGGGTGGCCGGCCGAGCCGTCTGCTCGGGCCGGATTCCTGAAGAAGACCCTGGCGGCGATGGCCTGGGTGTGGTGCTGATGTCGTCCTTCGGGGTGGAGATCCTCCAACCGCGTCGCCGTCCGAGGCTAGGTCAGACCCCGTCGAAGGTGTAGTTGACGCCGAGGGTGCTGCTGGCCCCTTCAACTGTCGACGTCCGAGCCTACAGGATCGGGTTGTCTTGTAGCGTGTGTATGTTTTCTGCGGCCGCCGAGGCCCAAACACACTGTCGTCGTGTTGTAAAGCTGCGTCCCTTTTCCTCTTGTTTCGAGTATCCGGACTTATTTGTCGGTAACAGAATTGTTTGTGCGGGCGAGAGTTGCTTTTCACGGAAGGTGATGAGTGAGGTATCCGTATCCTAGAGGCGTAGGAATCCCTCGGCTCGATCGGCCTTGCCGCTTACGCACACTCTTACTCGTCCATAGGGTTTTGTCACCGACGCAGTCGAGAAGGCCCGACAAATCGTTCCGGCAGAGGAGCTTTTGAGCGTGAAGACTTGTTCGGTCCGCGTAATCACTTATCCGTGCACGAGTTACTTATCGCAGAAGGTGATGAGTGAGGTATCCGTATCCCGGAGGCGTAGGAGTCCCTCGGCTCGGTCAGCCTTGGCTGCTTACGTGTACTCCGTCGTTTTCAGGATCCACTTTCGAAGTAGTCGAAAAGCACGAAAGGCATTCTGGCAGAAAAGATTTTTTTTTCGAGGAAAATTTCGACGCAGAGGGGGTTCCCCCCTTCTAGCCCCCGAGGGAGGGTCGGGCTTTGCCGAGGCAAGGCTGACCCTTCCTTGACGACCAGACTTTGTGTGTAAACGGGGTGTACGAATAACTTGGAAGCATCTTAAGGGTAGAAGCGACGTAGCTGTTGGATGTTCCAAGCGTTGCTGTAGACCTCGCCTTGACTGTTGGCCAGCTTGTATGTTCCGGGCTTCAGAATTTTGGCGACGACGAACGACCCTTCCCAGGGAGGCATGAGTTTGTGCCGCCCTCGGGCGTCTTGTCGCAGCCGAAGCACCAGGTCGCCCACCTGGAGGTCTCGGGACCGAACCCCTCGGGCGTGGTAGCGTCGCAGGGACTGCTGGTACCGCGCCGAGTGTAGTAAGGCCATGTCCCGAGCCTCTTCCAGCTGGTCCAGTGAGTCTTCTCGATTAGCTCGATTGCTTTGGTTGGCGTAGGCCCTCGTCCTCGGGGAACCGTATTCTAAGTCTGTGGGCAAGATGGCCTCGGCCCCATAGACTAGAAAGAACAGTGTGAAGCCCGTGGCTCGGCTCGGCGTTGTCCTCAGACTCCAGACCACCGAGGGGAGTTCCTTCATCCACTGCTTGCCGAACTTATTGAGGTCGTTGTAGATCCGCGGCTTGAGCCCTTGCAGGATCATGCGTTAGCCCACTCTACTTGCCCATTCGTCATGGGGTGAGCCACGGCGGCCCAGTCCACCCGGATGTGGTGATCCTCGCAGAAGTCTAGGAACTTTCTGCCGGTGAACTGGGTGCCGTTGTCGGTGATGATGGAGTTCGGGACCCCAAAGCGATGGATGATGTTGGTGAAGAACGCCACCGCCTGTTCGGACCCGATGCTGTTTAGGGGTCGGACCTCGATCCACTTGGAGAATTTGTCGATGGCAACCAACAGGTGCGTGTAGCCCCCGGGTGCCTTCTGCAAGGGGCCGACGATGTCCAGACCCCACACAGCAAACGGCCAGGTGATGGGTATGGTCTGCAGAGCCTGAGCGGGCAGGTGGGTCTGCCTCGCGTAGAACTGACACCCTTCGCAGGTGCGGACAATTCTAGTGGCGTCGGCCACCGCCGTTGGCCAGTAGAAACCTTGTTGAAAGGCATTTCTGACAAGGGCTCGAGGTGCTGCGTGATGGCCGCAAGCCCCCTAGTGTATCTCTTGTAAGAGCTCCTGGCCTTCGGCGATGGAAATGCATCGCTGGAGGATGCCCGAGGGGCTGCGGTGGTAGAGCTCCTTCCCATCTCCCAGCAAGACGAAAGACTTGGCGTGCCGCGCCAACCGCCGAGCCTCGGCTTGGTCGAGGGGTAGCTCTCCTCGGTGGAGATATTGCAGGTATGGGGTCTGCCAGTTTTGATTAGGCGTGACCTCGCTCCGCTCCCCCTCGACGCGTAGTGCCTCACCCTCGGGGGCCGAGGGTACCTCGGGCCGAGCCGAGGGTACCTTGGACCGTGCCGAGGGTACCTTAGACTGAGCCGAGGTTACCTCGGACTGAGCCGAGGGTGCCTCGGGCTGGGCCGAGGCCTTCTCGGGCTTGGGCGTGTCGTCGGTCTTGACGGAGGGTTGATGCAGGTCTCGGGAGAATACGTCCGGGGGAACCGTTGTTCGCCCCAAGGCTACTTTAGCCAGCTCGTCTGCAGTCTCGTTGTAGCGTCGGGCGATGTGGTTGAGCTCGAGCCCGTAGAACTTGTCTTCCAGGCGCCGAACCTCATCGCAGTAGGCTTCCATCTTCGGGTTGCGGTAGTGGGAGTTCTTCATGACTTGGTCGATGACGAGCTGCGAGTCACCGCGAGCATCGAGGCGTCGGACCCCTAGCTCGATGGCGATTCGCAACCCGTTTACCAGAGCCTCGTACTCAGCCACGTTGTTGGACGCCGGGAAGTGGAGGCGTAGCACGTAGCGTAGGTGCTTCCCGAGGGGCGAGATGAAGAGCAGGCCCGCGCCGGCCCCCGTCTTCATCAGCGACCCGTCGAAAAACATGGTCCAGAGTTCCGGTTGGATCGGAGCTGTTGGGAGCTGGGTGTCGACCCATTCGGCCACAAAGTCCGCCAAGACCTGGGACTTGATGGCTTTCCGAGGGGCGAACGAGATCGTCTCGCCCATGATCTCCACTGCCCACTTTGCAATTCTACCCGAGGCCTCTCGGGACTGGATGATCTCCCCCAGGGGGAAGGATGACACCACAGTTACCGGATGAGACTCGAAGTAGTGTCGCAACTTCCGCCGCGTCAGGATCACCGCGTACAGCAGCTTCTGAATTTGTGGGTAGCAGATCTTAGTCTCGGACAGTACCTCACTGATGAAGTAGACTGGCCTCTGGACAGGCAATGCATGCCCCTCTTCTCGTCTCTCAACCACAATCGCGGCGCTAACCACCTGAGTGGTAGAAGCGACGTAGATCAAGAGGGCTTCTCCGGCAGCGGGGGGCACCAAGATGGGCGCGTTCGTGAGGAGCGCCTTCAGGTTCCCGAGGGCTTCCTCGGCCTCAGGGGTCCAAGCGAAGCACTCGGCCTTCCTTAGGAGGCGGTACAGAGGCAGGCCTCTTTCGCCGAGGCGCGAGATGAAACGGCTCAGAGCCGCGAGACATCCCATGACCCTCTGTACGCCTTTCAAGTCCTTGATGGGCCCCATGCTGGTGATGGCCGTGATCTTCTCCGGGTTGGCCTCGATGCCCCGCTCGGAGACGATGAACCCCAAGAGCATGCCTCGGGGGACCCCGAAGACACACTTTTCGGGATTGAGCTTCACACCTTTCGCCTTGAGACGTCGGAATGTCACTTCAAGGTCGGAAAGGAGGTCGGAGGCTTTCCTCGTCTTGACTACGATGTCATCGACGTAGGCCTCGACCGTTCGGCCAATGTGTTCGCCGAACACATGGTTCATGCATCGCTGGTACGTTGCACCCGCATTCCTCAAACCAAACGACATGGTAACATAGCAGTACATGCCGAAGGGTGTGATGAAAAAAGTCGCGAGCTGGTCGGACTCTGTAACACCCAAATTTATGATTTTTGAGATTTGTAAAAGAAATCCAAAGAAAGTGTCCTAATAAATAATTATACTATGGAATTTTTTTAAATCAATGTTAGTTAAAATAAAATATAACATAAGCTTAGTCATAAGTTTTAAGAAATAAATAATAATAAAAGAGTTTTTGATTTGTTAGGATGGAATATTTCCATCAGGTACTATTTTTTTAGTAAACTCTTGATAAAGATTTGCAATTAGATAAATATCTCCTTTACTAAATATATATTTAGAGGTATTCATTTAAATAAGGAAATAAATAAATAAACTCAAAATTCACATTCATGCTGGAAATATTGATTGTGCCTTAAATTTGAAATATGAAACCCTAAAATGAATATAGTATGGATTATTCTCTACCATATGACTTGAAGCATGTATAAAACAACTAATTTAACATATAAATAAATAAATACAATTATATTCAGTATTCATGTTGTGATCTTGGATTGAGCATTTATTTTGAATTTAAAACTAGAACCATGGTTTGAATTAGGATTTGAAACTTGAAAGCTAAGGAAAACAGGAAATAGGAATAAAAAGGAAATAAATTTCTTGTGCCATGGGCTGCCGAATCTCTAGTTTCGGGCCCCTTTCCTCCACTCAATCTCTCCTCAGCCCATTCGCTTTCGACCACATGACCAGCCCGTTTAAGCCAACACGGCCAGCCTACTGTGTCCGCTTCCTTTCTTTTTCGTCGTTTAAGTGACTGACGTGTGGGGTCACCAAGTTAGCATCTTCTTCCATCGTTCTTCTTTCCCAGCCGCCACCGCCCTGGTTGTTGGATCGATCGCAAACTCCGGGACTGGGTCCGTGCTCTCTAGCTCACGCGGCACGAACGCTGCGGGATCGCGCGTAGCCTATCCTCGGCGCTTGGCTCGCCTGGGTCGTCGAAAGCCCTGGCAACCAACCACGCAACGGACTCCGAATTTCTGGGCGCGTATGGTGCGGATGGCTTTGACTTGGGGCTCGGTCGTCCTCCCTGCGCGCTCTACATAAACTCCAGCCATGCCCCTTCAGCTGATTGGACTAACACTGATGAGAATCGCGCAAGGGCCGGGGCGCAGAAATCGCCACCGCACTCATCTCCTCCATGGCGTAGCACCCTCTGCTCCTTCCTTCCTCCATGGTCGGCCGACGCCATGGGTGTGCTCATGGCACGACGAGCTTCTCCATTACCAGCCCCCATCTCACATGGTACTCAACGCCCATGCCATCTTGCCACATCGCGTAGCCACCATGGTCGAACACAGCGAAGAGAGAGAACGGAGAGTGGGTCACCGCGTCCGAGGCCAGCACCAGGAAACCCAATGCCGCCATGGTCGGGGTACACTGTGTCGATGTCAGTTTCCATGGGATCTGGCTCGTGGGCGCGCTCGCGGATCCCTTCGCGTCTTCCCACATCCGTCTGAGGCCACCGCCCCCGACGGACACCGGCGAGACCATGGGCTCCATGCTACAAATCCTGGTGAGAACCTCCTCCTCGAATCTGCGTCCATCTTCTAACCGCATAGCACGCCTCGAGCAGGGGAAATCGAGTGATCCCTGCAGGTAAGAGAGAGAAACCTCGCTGTCCCCATTGACGACCGCTGCTCTGCCGTGCTCCTTCTGTTTCTCACCGTTCGTCGCGCGACCGACCTTTGCCGCCGGGCCACGAAGCAGCAACACCCTCCTTCACAGGCGTGGCACCTGATGCGTGAACCCTACCGCCGCCATCCCGATTTGCACCGCGGACCAACCCCGACACGCCATTCGCACTGGTGAGTTCCCGGCTACCGCGTTCGCTCTGCCCCACTCATTCTGTTGAGCCAAGCAGCGATGGAGTTAGGCCTCTGCGGCGTCGGGTGCGTCATTCACCGGTGAGTGCCGCCGTGTGGGTGAACAGGGGAGCTGTCTGCCGCTTTGGAACCATAGCGCGGGGAGAGTGAAGCGTGAGGTCTGCGCCGCCGCCTTGGCGCGTCGGGGGTAGAAGAAGAGTCCCTGGCGGTCGGTTCCTCGTTGGACGCTGGAGATCCGATCTCTCGTTGCCACTTCGGAAGCGTGATCTGGGTTGTCCATCCGGAGTCCAACGGTGGTGATTAAATTGTGCAGCTGATTGTTTCGGGACGTTGATCTCTGCGTGGGCGGTCAGGATTAGAATCAGCATACCCCTTCATCAAACGGATCCGAGCCGTAGGATGGTAGTTCGATGACCGGGATTAGATCGCATCTTCATAACACCCTAGCCGTAGGATCTTAATCTGATGCCCCACGTTGGGTACCGGTTCGGAGTGAATCGGGTCTAATCTGCACCGTCCATTTGCGATTGTGCGGCCCAGATTTGATCATACCCCTTCGCGGGTATGTTTTACTAAAGAGCCCCTATAGTTTTACGGAATTAACCCGCCATCCCCTCGGGGTGTTTACTGAGTCTGGGGATTTATTGCACCAAGGCCCCTGGACTTTCTGGTAATGGTGCGCGCAGTCCAGAAGTCAGTAAAAAGGATAAATAATTAAGGAAAATGATTTTTAGTATGAAATTAATTGCAGAAACTTGTAAAATTCCTAGAAAATTCCTTTGAAGTCCAAATTGATCCATTCCAATCTCTATAATTTTGTAATAATGTTGTTTATCACCTATTGCCTCTGTTTTACATGAAAACAATAACAAAATTGATCTCTAAACAATCTCATATCAAATACATAAAACCATAGGAAATTCGTAACATCTTCGTTTTAATTCCGATTTGACTTGTTCCAGTTGCGTTAGTTTCGTATAAACATTTACTACGCAGTAACAACATTGATTATACCATGTCTCATACTTTGATAATTAGATATTTATTTATCATATGATTAATTGGATTAATCTAGGTCTATTGGATTAACTTCTTTAATATTAAAATAGTATTTTAATTTTATGGTTATAATTTAACTAGATAATCTTTAATCAAGTAATGACTTAGTTTAAAGTTGAGTTAATAAGATATTCTCTCATATGATGTATACTAATCAATTTATAATATAGTTTAATATTTTAAACCCCATGGATCTTCTATAAATCATAACTTCTTAATTGTAACTCCGATCTTAGTGGTTCTCGCACCCACGATCTCGTAGCAACGCGTAGATTATTATTATTCAGTTTGTATTTATGTTTGGTGTGATGTTAATTCTATCTATATCATGTTTGTTTGTATTGCTACGACTAGCGCGAAGTTTTGAGGATTTGAAGAATCACCCTGGTAACTGGAATCTCAAGTGCCAGGCAAGTTGTGCCCTTGATCCACTTTTGTTACCCAATAATATTCTTTGTTATCACTATTCAATGTATAGGTTTAATTTTGATGGGACCCAATAGGTCACCCTAGTCTGTTTATCCTTTTACCTTGTTTACCCCTGATTCACTTGGGTAG
The DNA here is from genome assembly GCA_029449295.1 of Zea luxurians. Taxonomy (NCBI): domain Eukaryota; kingdom Viridiplantae; phylum Streptophyta; class Magnoliopsida; order Poales; family Poaceae; genus Zea; species Zea luxurians. The sequence goes on from JAOPSE010000109.1 coordinate 6,962,036, forward strand.
TTATGCTATTGCTCTATATGGTTTTGGGATTAATATTTCATTACATCCATGTTCCAATTATTCTGTTATGTTATTTATGTTCATGATAAGATCATTATATTAATTGGAACATGGAGCGACCACCCGGGAAAACAGTGCTACCACAAGGGTTTAATGGGACGCCCTTGGCTGATTAACTAGGAAAGCTAGTGGAGGTCTTCCTTACCCGAAAGGGGCAAGGGCAGTAAGGGAGTGGTCAGTGTAGGGAGGTCCTTGGGTTGACTTTGCTGCGATGTCGGTCAGGCAAGAACCCTGCATTGGAGCTTCCTATAAACTGTAGCGGGATTTATGAAGCTAGTGGAACTTTGTAAAGGCCTCGTAGTGATACCCTGCCTCGCTTCCTTGGTAGAGGTGTATGGGATTCATGACCCCTTGGCAGATGGGTAACACGGCTTGTGGGTAAAGATGCGCAACCTCTATAGAGTGTAAAACTAGTATACTAGCCGTGCTCACGGTCATGAGCGGCTCGGACCCTCACATGATTAATTTATGGAACCTAAACTCAATTTGTCATATGCATTTGCATGGGATTATTTATTAATTTTGTTCTATTATTTATTATGGTTTGGTATTCACTTACATTTAGTAACTGCTAATGAAATTTTGACCAACTTTAAAAGCAATGCTCAGCTTTAACCATTCTCTTTGGTAAGCCTTACACATCACATGAACTCCCACCTTTGGTGAGTTCATACACATTATTCCCCACAACTTGTTGAGCGATGATCATGTGTGAGCTCACCCTTGCTATCTCACACCCCCCACAGGAGAAGAACAGGTGGTTCAAGAGGAGCCGCATATCAAGGAGTTCGATTCGATCTAGGTGGCGTCTCCCAGTTAACTTTCTGGCGCCAATGATAGTTTTTAGATCCTGCTATATTTATCTTTTATTTTGTAAGACTTCCGCTATGTAATAAGTACTCTGATTATTGTGACATTCATCTCTATACACTCTGTGATTATATATGTTGTCTTCTTTGGCGCATGTATGAGATGCACCCGGCTTTGTCCCTTAAAACCGGGTGTTACAGACTCTTTCATCCTGATCTGGTGATACCCTGAGTAGGCATCGAGGAAAGACAGGGTTTCGCACCCAGCAGTGGAATCCACGATTTGATCGATGCGAGGCAGAGGGTAGGGAACTTTTGGACATGCTTTGTTTAGACCAGTGTAGTCTACACACATCCGCCATTTCCCCCCTTTCTTCCTCACAAGCACAGGATTTGCGAGCCATTCGGGATGGAATACCTCTTTGATGAACCCTGCCGCCATTAGCTTGTGGATCTCCTCGCCTATGGCTCTGCGCTTTTCTTCGTCGAATCGGCGCAGAGGCTGCTTCACGGGTCAGGCTCCAGCTCGGATATCCAGCGAGTGCTCGGCGACTTCCCTCGGTATGCCGAGCATGTCCGAGGGACTCCACGCGAAAACGTCGGCGTTTGCGCGGAGAAAGTCGACGAGCACTGCTTCCTATTTGGGGTCGAGCTCGGAGCCGATCCGGATCTGCTTGGAGGCGTCGTTGCAGGGGTCGAGAGGGACGGACTTAACCGTCTCCGCTGGCTCGAAGTTGCCGGCGTGGCGCTTCACGTCTGGCGCCTCCCTAGAGAGGCTCTCCAGGTCGGCGATGAGGGCCTCGGACTCGGCGAGGGTCTCGGCGTACTCCACGCACTCACGTCGCATTCGTACGCATGTCGGTACGTGGGCCCGACGTGATGACCCCGTTGGGGCCCGGCATCTTGAGCTTGAGGTAGGTGTAGTTGGGGACGGCCATGAACTTGGCGTAGCATGGCCTCCCCAGCACTGCGTGGTAGGTTCCTCGAAACCCGACCACTTCGAACGTGAGGGTCTCCCTTCGAAAGTTGGAGGGCGTCCCAAAGCAGACGGGTAGATCGAGTTGTCCGAGGGGTTGGACGCGCTTCCCAGGGATGATCCTGTGGAAAGGCACAGTGCCCGTCCGGACCGAGGACAGATCGATCTGCAGGAGCCCGAGGGTCTCGGCGTAGATGATGTTGAGGCTGCTGCCTCTGTCCATGAGGACTTTGGTGAGCCTGACGTTGCCGATGATGGGGTCGACAACGAGCGGGTATTTCCCCGGGCTCGGCACATGGTCGGGATGGTCGGCCTGGTCGAAGGTGATGGGCTTGTCGGACCAGTCTAGGTAGACTGGCGCCGCCACCTTTACCGAGTAGACCTCCCGACGCTCTTGCTTGCGGTGCCGAGCCAAGGCGTTTGCCACTTGCCCACTATAGATCATGAAGCAGTCGCGGACCTCGGGGAACTCTCCTGCCTTGTGATCTTCCTTCTTAGCGTCGTCGAGAGCCTTGCCACCCTCCGCGGATGGCCCGGCCTTGTGAAAGTGGCGTCGAAGCATGGCACACTCCTCAAGGGTGTGCTTGATGGGCCCCTGATGATAGGGGCACGACTCCTTGAGCATCTTGTCGAAGAGGTTGGCACCTCCAGGAGGTTTCCGAGGGTTCTTGTACTCTGTGGCGACAAGGTCCGCGTTGGCGGTGTCGCGTTTCGCTTGCGACTTCTTCTTGCCTTTCTTCTTGGTGCCGCGCTGAGTTGACGCCTCGAGAACATCTTCCGGTGGGCGGCCCTGGGGCTGCTTGTCCTTCCGGAAGATGGCCTCAACCGCCTCCTGGCCAGAGGCGAACTTGGTGGCGATGTCCATCAGCTCGCTCGCCTTGGTGGGGGTCTTGCGACCCAGCTTGCTCACCAGGTCGCGGCAAGTGGTGCCGGCGAGGAACGCGCTGATGACATCCGAATCGGTGACGTTGGGCAGCTCGGTGCGCTGCTTCGAGAATCGCCGGATGTAGTCCCGGAGAGACTCTCCCGGCTGCTGGCGGCAGCTTCGGAGATCCCAGGAGTTTCCAGGGCGCACGTACGTGCCTTGGAAATTGCCGGCGAAGGCTTGGACCAGGTCGTCCCAGTTGGAGATCTGCCCCGGAGGCAGGTGCTCCAGCCAGGCTCGAGCGGTGTCGGAGAGGAACAGGGGGAGGTTGCGGATGATGAGATTATCATCGTCCATTCCACCCACTTGGCAGGCCAGCCGATAGTCCGCGAGCCACAGTTCCGGTCTCGTCTCCCCCGAGTACTTTGTGATAGTAGTCGGGGTTCGGAACCGGGTTGGGAACGGCGCCCGTCGTATGACGCGGCTGAAAGCCTGCGGACCGGGTGGTTCGGGCGAAGGACTCTGATCCTCCCCGCTGTCGTAGCGTCCCCCACGCCTGGGGTGGTAGCCTCGGCGCACCCTCTCGTTGAGGTGGGCCCGACGGCTGTGGTGATGGTGCTCGTTGCCGAGGCGACCCGGGGCCGCAGGCGCTGTGTTGCGCGTGCACCCGGTGTGGACCGAGGCTTCCCGCATGAATCGGGAAGTCGTGGCGCGAGGTTCCGAGGGGTACCCCTGCCTTCCGGAGGCGGAGCTTTCGGCCCGTCGGACCGCGGCGTCCTCCAGGAGATTCTTGAGCTCTCCCTGGATACGCCGCCCCTCGGTGGTTGATGGCTTCGGCATCGCGCGGAGAAGTATTGCCGCTGCGGCCAGGTTTTGGCCGACTCCACTAGAAACCGGTGGCGGCCTTACCCTGACGTCGTCGGCGATGCGGTGCTGGATGCCCTGGGGGAGATGACGCGCTTCTCCGGCCGGAGGTTGGCCCGCCCATTCCTGCCCGATGTCCCGGCGGATCGGCTCAAGTGTTCCTGCTCCCTCGTCGAGCCTGGCCTGCATCTCGCGGATTTGCTCGAGCTGTGGGTCATGACCCCCCGCCGGGACGGGGACCACAGCTAGCTCCCGAAGGATGTCAACGCGAGGCACGGGCCTAGGGGGATCACCGTTCTCCGGTATACCAAGATGGTTGCCTTCGCCGAGACCCCCTAGATCGATGTGGAAACATTCGCGACTTGGGCCGTAGTCCTCGTCGCCGAGGCTGCGGCTACTGTCGGAACAGTCGGAAAGGCAGTAGTCGCATGCGGTCATGAAGTCCCGCACGGCACTGGGGTTACCAAGTCCGGAGAAATCCCAACAGAGGTCGGGCTCGCCATCTTCCTCGGACCCCGAGGGCCCGTAGGTCGAGACGGCCGTCAGCCGGTCCCAGGGTGACCGCACATGATACCCCAGAGGGTTTGGACTCGCCTCTACGAGAATGTCCACCGAAGCGGAGTTGCTTGGCGGGTCGAGGCCGAATCCAAAAGGCGCGAGATGGGAATCGGTCGGTACCTTTTGGTCGACGGGCGGTGACGAAGTCGCGTCAGGGACTGACTGCACCGTTGTCTTAGGTACGAGGGTGACGCCTAGCAAGTCCTTCGCGAGCGTGCTGGCGTCGTCCGTTTGCTTGAGGGTGGTGTGTTGCGGGGAGACGGTGCTCGCCTTCGTCTCAGACGCGAGGCCGATGCCCGACGCGCTCTCCGTTGGGGCGCCGACGCCGTCGACTCGCTCGACAGCCAACGAGGTGTCGCCTCCTGCTTGGCCTTGGTTGCCCCGCCTCCTCCTCCGTAGGCGGGGGAGGGGACGGGACAAGCCCGAATGTCGTTCTTCCACCACGTGGGGAAGGCGTCGTCGATTTCCCCGCCGGCGGGCGGGTTGTCGACCACCATTGTCGCTGTCGCGCGGCGGGGGAAGGAGTATCACGTCGTAGCTGCCGTCGAGGGACATGAACTCAAGACTCCCGAAACGGAGCACCGTCCCAGGTTGGAGAGGTTGCTGGAGACTGCCCATCTGGAGCTTGACGGGAAGCTGTTCGTCAACACGCAGCAGGCCCCTACCTGGCGCGCCAACTGTCGGTGTTTCAAAACCCGGGGGGTCCCTGGACCGACGAGTAAATTGTCGCCGCGTGCCCCAGCCCAGATGGGTCAGCGCGAGGCGGAACGCGAAGGGGGGAGAGCAGCCGGAGGGAGACAGGCGTGGGAGGTGGAACCCGCGGCCTTCGTGTTAGCCCCGCGCCCAGGTCGGGTGCGCTTGCAGTAGGGGGTTACAAGCGTCCACACGGGAAGGAGCGAGCGGCCTTGCGCGAGCGCCGTCCCGTCCTTCCCCGCGCGGCCAACCCTCTGTAAGAGGGCCCTGGACCTCCCTTTTATAGGCGTAAGGAGAGGATCCAGGTGTACAATGGGGGGTGTAGCAGTGTGCTAACGTGTCTAGCGGAGGAGAGCTAGCGCCCTAAGTACATGCCATCGTGGCAGCCGGAGAGGTTTTGGCACCCAGTTCGTGTGATGTCATGGCCGTCGGAGGAGCGCTGGAGCCTGGCGGAAGGACAGCTGTCGAGGCTGTTGAGTCCTTGCTGACGTCCTCTTGCTTCCGTAAGGGGGCTGAGAGCCGCCGTCGTCACAGGGCATGCGGGGTGCCATCATTAATCGTATAGTGGAGCGAGCCAGATGGGACGCCGGTCTTGTTCTCCGTAGCCTGAGTTAGCTCGGGGTAGGGTAATGATGGCGCCTCCTGTCGACATGGTCGGTCCGTGCCCTAGGTTGGGAGAGGTGGAGGCTCCTCCGAGGTCGAGGTCGAGTCTGTCTTCCAAGGTCGAGGTCGAGTCCAAGCCCCCCGGGTCGGACAAGGCGGAGCCCGTCGACTGAGGCCAGGGCTGAGTCCAAGCCCTGGGGTCGGGCGAAGCGGAGTTCGTCGTCCTTCGGGGCTGAGCCCGAGTCCGAGCCCTGGGGTCAGGCGAAGCGGAGTTCGTCGTCTTCTGGGGCTGAGCCCGAGTCCGAGCCCTAGGGTCAGGCGGAGCGGAGTTCGTCGTCTTCTGGGGCTGAGCCCGAGTCTGAGCCCTGGGGTCGGGCGAAGCAGAGTTCGTCGTCTTCCGGGGCTGAGCCCGAGTCCGAGCCCTGGGGTCGGGCGAAGCGGAGTTCGTCGTCTTCCGGGGCTGAGCCCGAGTTCGAGCCCTAGGGTCGGGCGAAGCGGAGTTCGTCGTCTTCCGGGGCTGAGCTCGAGTCCGAGCCCTAGGGTCGGGCGAAGCGGAGTTTCCTATGATGCCTGAGACCGGACTTGGCTGCTGTCAGCCTCACTCTATCGAGTGGCTCAGCAGTCGGAGCAGCGCAGGCGGCGCTGTCCTCTTGTCAGACCGGTCAGTGGAGCGGCGAAGTGACTGCGGTCACTTCGGCTCTGTCGACTGGAGGGCGTGCGTCAGGATAAAGGTGTCAGGCCACCTTTGCATTAAATGCCCCTGCGATTTGGTCGGTTGGCATGGCGATTTGGCCAAGGTTGCTTCTTGGTGAAGACTAGGCCTCGGGCGAGCCGAAGGTGTGTCCGTTGCTGGAGGGGGTCCTCGGGCGAGACGTAGATCCTCTGGGGTCGGCTGCCCTTGCCCGAGGCTGGGCTCGGGCGAGGCGTGATTGCGTCCCTCGAATGGACCGATCCTTGACTTAATCGCACCCATCAGGCCTTTGCAGCTTTGTGCTGATGGGGGTTACCAGCTGAGATTTATGAGTCTTGAGGGTACCCCTAATTATGGTCCCCGACAACCACCTTCTTCATCTTCTTCTTGTCACCTCTCCAATGCGACTTGATGGAGGAAGAGGATTCCTCCATGTGTTTGTTACCGGACTCCCTTGAGAGAGTCCTCCCCGAGCTTGAGGCCTTTTCGCCGGTCATGATCTCCCTCTTGGCATGATCTCCAGACATCACTTCGAGTTGGTTAGGCTCTTAATGAAGCACTGGCTCTGATACCAATTGAAAGTCGCCTAGAGGGGGGTGAATAGGTGAAACGTGAGATTTATAAACTTGAGCACACACTAAAGCCGGGGGTTAGCGTTAGAATTAAATTCAAGTCCGAAGAGAGGGGAAAAATAAATCAAACAAGAATCAAAGCGAGTGAACACAATGGTTTGTTTTACCGAGGTTTGGTTCTAAAGAACCTAGTCCCCATTGAGGAGGTCACAAAGACCGGGTCTATTTCAACCCTTTCCTTCTCTCAAACGGTCACTTAGACCGAGTGAGCCTTTCCTTAATCACACAGGTCACTAAGACCCCACAAGGACCACCACACTCTTAGGTGTCTCTTATTTTGCTTACAAGCACTTAGAAAAGAAGTGAGGAAGGAGGAAAGGCAATCCAAGCAACAAGAGCGCAAATGAACACGAACACACTCTCTCTTAAGTCACTAAGTGGTTGAGATGAATTTGGCACTTGGAGAGGGTTTGATCTTTGGAAATGTGTCTTGGAGTGAATGCACTAGCTCTTGTATTGAATGTGATCTCTGAAAAACTTGGATGCTAAAAGATGTGGTGGTTGGGGGTATTTATAGCCCCCAACCACCTTTTAGCCGTTGGCCAAGGCTGCTGGCGATGGGCGCACCGGACAGTCCGGTGCGTCACCGGACACCCACTGTTCATTGTCCGGTGCTCTGCCACATCAGCTAACCATTAGGGTTCGGAGCTGGTCGACCGTTGGAGCCTTTTGTCTTCTTGCGGCACCGAACAGTCCGGTGCCACACTGGCAGTCCAGTGCCCTCTGACTTTGCTGCTCTAACTCTGCCGCGCACTGTTCACCGTGGCAGGCGCTTTTGCAGTTGACCATTGACGCGAGCTAGTCATTGCTCCGTTGGCTCACCGGACAGTCCGGTGGCACACTGCCCGCGAGCTAGCGTGTTCTAGAATTCTCGAGAGTGGCTGGTTCATCACTGTACGACCTGGTGCACCGGACAGTCCGGTGCGCCAATTTTCAGCACACTCAAGGATTTGCTCTGGTTTTTTATTGAGTCCCTAACTTGATTTCTTTCTTGGTTTGTGTTGAACCTTGTGCACCTGTAATACATGAATTCTAGACAAACTAGTTAGTCCACTTGTTTGCGTTGGTCATCAACCACCAAAATTAATTATAGGAAATGGTTAACCCTATTTCTCTTTCAGATTCCAAATCAAGCAACTCCAAGAGGACACCTTCATCAGCCAAACTAAGTACATTCAAGATATTATCAAGAAGTTTGGAATGAAGAATACCAAACCCATCAAGACACCCATGGGAACAAATGGGCATCTCGACCTCGACACGAGAGGTAAATCCGTAGATCAAAAGGTATACCGGTCGATGATAGGTTCCTTACTCTATTTATGTGCTTCACGACCGGATATAATGCTTTCAGTATGCATGTGTGCAAGGTTCCGGGCAAATCCTAAGGAAGTTCACCTTAGAGTCATGAAAAGAATCATGAGATATTTAGTTTACACTCCTAAGTTTGGGCTATGGTACCCCAAGGGATCTATCTTTGATTTAATTGGGTATTTTGATGCTGATTATGCCGGATGTAAAATTGATAGGAAGAGCACATTAGGGACTTGTCAGTTTCTAGGGAGATCCCTAGTGTCTTGGGCTTCAAAGAAACAAAACTCAATACCTCTATCCACCGCCGAAGCTGAGTATATTGCTGCAGGACATTGTTGTGCACAATTACTCTGGATGAGGCAAACCCTTAGAGACTATGGCTACAAATTGAGCAAAGTCCCTCTCCTATGTGATAATGAGAATGAAATCCGCATGGCGGATAATCCCGTTGAACACAGTCACACTAAGCACATAGACATCCAGTATCACTTTTTGAGAGATCACCAACAAAAGGGGATATTGAAATTGTTTATGGTAGTACCCACAACTAATTAGCCGATATCTTTACCAAGCCACTAGATGAAAAGACTTTTAGCAAACTTAGGAATGAGCTAAACATCTTAGATTCTTGGAACTTTGATTGAAACATTGCACACATAGCTAATTTATATACCATTGATCATGTCTCTTTCATTTGGTACAAATGCATATTTCTTATTCTTCTGGTGCCAAGGCTAAGACTAATGTGCTTTCAAGTGTACTTCTATGTTTAGTCGTAAATTGAAAGGGAAATGGAGTATTCGGCAAAGGCAAGGCTTCCATTCCAACTCTGACAGTATCATTTCTCCTTTGCCCTACTCATAAAAATCTCAATTGGTATGACTTTTCCACTCATATCCTTTAATTACCAAAAGGAGATAAAATAGGCCCCAAAGGGGGAGAATTTGAAGGGCTCTCAAGATTCTTCGTTTTTGGCGATTAATGCAAAAGGGGGAGAATTTATTGGCCTAAAGCAAAAGGACCGCACCACCTTTTTCAAATTTAAAAATTATTTCAACTGGTATCTGTTTCAAAAAGGGAAATCATTTCAAAAACCCTCTTGACAGCTAAGGGGAGAACTTCTTTAGGGGGAGCTTTTATTTAGTCAAAGGAAAAACATTTGAAACAGAGGTAGGAATTTCAAATCTTGAAAATGCTTCTTGAAATCATATTCTTATACCTTTGGCTATTTGCAAAAGAATTTGAAAAAAATTTCCCCAAAAGATTTGCAAAAACAAGTCAAATGGTGCATATGTGGTCCAAAATGTTATAATAGAAGAAAGCAATAACATTTACTTAGGCATATGTATAAAGTCTTTCAATTGGTTTACATCTAAGTAACCTATGCACATCTATCATAATTACAAACTAGTTACATTTTTTTACACTCTATATTTCTTTGGTCTGTGTTGGCATCAATCACCAAAAAGGGGGAGATTGAAAGGGAATGAGCTTAAAATATTTCATATAATCGATTTTGGTGTTTGACGCTCATTACAAACCACGTGGACTAACTAGTTTGCTTAGATGCCATTTATCCAGGTGCATAAGGTTCAACATAAACCAAGAAAGAAATTAAGTTGGGGGCTCAAATAAGTTTGGAGCAATGCCTAGTATTGGTGCTGCTAGTGGCGCACCGGACATTGTCTGGTGCCCAGGTCAAGGCACCAACGAACTGGCCCCTCTCGGGTTTCCTGGGAGGCGCTTTGCTATAATTCATCGGACTGTCCGGTGTGCATCGGACAGTGTCCAGTGAGCCAACGGAGCAACGGTCACCTGCGCACAACGGTCGATTGCAAAAAGGAACAGTGTTGCGCGGTCAGAAGTCAGAGCAGGAAGTCAGAATGCACCGGACATGTCTGATGTGCCACTAGACTGTCCAGTGTAGCTAGAAGACAAAGGACCTCAACGGTCAACCGCTCCAAACCCAATGGTCTGCTGACATGGCAGACAACGAAGAGTGAACAGTACCCTGTCCGGTGCACCACTGGACTGTCCAGTGCACCACCGGACTGTCCGGTGTGCCATCGACAGCCAACGGCTAGGAAGTGGTTGGAGGCTATAAATACCCCCAACCACCTCCATTCAAGTCATCCAAGTTATCTGAACTTCACATTCATTGCAAGAGCAAAAGACTACACTCCAATACACAATTGTCACACCCGGTTTTGAAGGTAAACCGAATGCGAACCATGTACGTGCCAGGATCAGAAATTCACGTACACAGCGATTACATAAATGACTCATCATAGCACAATGCTTCGAATTACAATAAAGAGTATGTAATAATATTAAAGGCTAGAGTCATTTACATAATATGAATCAAAGTACACAGAATAGAAACATAGCCAATGTAAATAAACCCACCACAGGCAGCTGACTGGGGGAGGTCACTAGCCTAATTCTCGAACTCGTAGAAGTCTTGGAACTCCTGAAGATCCGCCTCGACACCTTATTCTTTACCTGAGCATAGATTACACTAAAGGCAACCTGGTGTTTTGTGAAAGCAAGGGTGAGTACACATCAACGTACTCAGCAAATGTCCCGTTTGGCTATAGTGGACTAGCTTTATGTGGGGTTAAGGTCAAGCAGTTGCTTTTAGTTGATCAGGTAATTATTACTAGTAGAGAGCCAGGTTTTAACATTAACCCAAGTTGTTAACCCAAAAGTACTCTTTCCAAACAGAAAGAATACAAGAAACCATTACCATAATCTAATCAAAACCATCATCCTTATTATCACCTGTAAACAAAACATCTCTGATCAATGTGTCTATAATCAATGGAGCTCCCTTGGCCTCTCATAACCGCGAGCACGGCTGATATATCAGTTTCATAGCACTCTGCAGAGGTTGCACACTTTACCCACGAGCCGTGATTCCCTCTCTAGCCCGATCTTGCAAGACCCTTGTTCACTCCCAAGGTGAATGGCCAGGGATTCACTACGAAGCCTTTACAAAGATTCCCTGAGGCTGTAGCCACCTGTTAGGTTTCCTAAATGTAACGCACTCCTCACCAAGGGGCAAACCACCATCGGTAGAGCGAGCTGCATACACCGAGTTCCATTGACAGCACGACGGTGAAGCGAACTACACCTCAGTTCCTCTAATTAATTAGCTAAGAGCGTCCCATACCACCCTCATAGTTGCACTGTTTTCCTGGGCAGTCATCCAATGAACCAGTCCTTATAGAGAGGCACTCGAGAAACTGCTCGAGTCCCCTTAAATGTCACAATATCATCATCATAATCAAAAGGGAAAATAGTGTATCATAAATAATCTCATCATGTTCATTGATTAAAGTAAAGCAATAGCATAATACTTATCATAGTAACCAATTTCCAAAGGGTAAACAAGGACAGGAAAACAGAATACTAGTCAATCCTTAGGTTGATCATGGTATGCGGGTTGATGAATTATAAAGTAAATGGAACATAATGGGTCAGAGGACACTTGCCTTCACCAAACAGATGCTCAGAGTCTTCAATCTCGTAGAGCTCGAAGAGCTAGATCACTTGGTCACCAACGCTTAATCTTCGATTCCTCGAAGCTCGGAAACAAACCGCGATCTAATCGTAATGCACAACGAATACAAACAGGCACAAACAAACATATACATGCATAAAAAACATTACACCATACAAGATAAAATATTATAGAAACATGCCGTGTGAATTAGAGCTCGCTACTACGGTCACCCGAGGAAAAGAAATACCAAACTCGAAGCTACAGTCAAGAAGTCAACGAGTTTACGCTAAACAAATATTAACTATAACGTTTAATTCACATTATCAAATATAAATAATATCTATCATTTAGTTTGATTAATCTGCTACACTAACAAATGTCAGTTAAATAAGTAATTTAATTAAAACGAGAGAGTTTAAGCGAGGCAAATTTACGACGCACGAAACAACATGACAGTGTGCAACCGACGCATGGACACGCGCGACAGGCGAGAAAACTAAATAGGTGACACGTTTTTACTAAACAAATATTAAATAAATAAAAAATAGTTAAGTTAATATTAGCCATGTTAATGTTTATTATAAAAGTGCAAGATAAACACTACACATTTAATCTAATTGGCATATTAATTTAATAAACATTAGTCGAGCAATCCTTAAGTTAATTATCTAAAATATGTGACCTGACGAATTAACGTTATTAACATGAATGTTTATAAACAAAAACAATTTATTATCACGCGCAGACGCCGCGCGACACACGTGATCGACACACGAACCAGACGCGCGACACGAACGCGTGAAGGAATGACGACGATGCGCACACAGCGCGTGAATGACACGCGAACTAACGTGCGAACAGCGTGCGCATCAGCACTCGCGACATGAGAGAATCCATAACGGAGGTCGCATTTATATTAAACAAGTGTTAATTCAAAAACATTTGAGTTGACAATAACACATTAATATATATTTATAAAAGCACCAAGTTAAAACCATAAATTAGTTTAATTACAAAGCTAAATTAATAACCAAATAATTAATTGCTTAATTAAAACATGTGTTGTAGTAAAATAACATTATTAATATGTACATGACATTTTTATAAAATTAAGTAACTAAAATGAGTCAAAACAGATTTATAACGCTACATATATTGAATGTTTAGTAAGTCACGGATCTAAAGTGATATGGTGTGATTCTATTGAATTTAGGCTTGCTACATACAGGGCCACATGGAGAGCAGCCACACAAGATCCGATCCATTGTGAAGGGGCTGATTTTTAGGCTTTGACTGCATGCAAACCTTACGTGGGTAGTTTTCCTTTTCCCTGCGCACGATTCGGATGATTCTACTTCCTCCTCTCAACTCCACGCAACAACCTCTCCCTTCAAGAATGGTGAAAGAAAATGCCGGCCGTGGAACTCGACTGAAGGGGAGGGGACTCGGCCAGGGGTTGCTGGCCAGCTGGGCAGTGGCCGAGGTGCTCGCCGATGGACAGCTCAGCCGCGTGCGACCAGCCTGGGACGCACGACTCGAGGGCTTCACATGAGCACACGCTGCACAGGGCATGCCAACCCTATTGCTTTCCACGGCCAAAGGGCCTGCTCGCGTGCGTAGGGGTGAGGATGGGCGTCGCGCCGTGGCTGGCTAGGGGGCAGGGCCGCTAGGCGCTAGGGGCTCGGCCGTGGCTCATCGCGCATTGCCGCGCCATCGCGGGTAGGAGCCAGAGGAAGAGATGGGACAGAGAAAGGAGAGCGTGTTGAGGGGCTATGGACGTGCTCATCTCGCCGGAGGTCAGAGGGAGCGGGCTATCGTGCCAGCTGGGCAAGGGCATGCTGGTCATGGGCATTGGACAGATTTCATAGAGAAGAAGGGAGGAGAGTACTCACTAGTATCTTAAATGGCAGAGCATGGGCGTGGGAAGAGACGTCATCGCTAGGTGTGGCTCCTTCGGAGATGGTGAGGCCGGGCGAGGTGTCTCCCACCATGACGCGACATGAGCATGGCAGGGGGAGCATGGCACGGTTTGGGGAAGAGGGGAGGTCTGGGCGCCTGCTGCTTGAATAGGAGCGTCGAGCGGGCGGTTACCAGAATCCACACGTCGTGGGCGGTTCAGGCGGGAGATGCAGTTGCAAGGGAGAGAGTGAGAAGATGACATATGGACCATTCCGAGTACGGTGCAACGAGGCAAGGCAAAAAGGTAGACGGGGTAGCCGGAGCAGTAGAAGTAGTAGCAGACGCAAGCGACATGCCATTTGCGAGAAGAAGCAGTTCAGTGATCTCGCGGAAAACGTCACAAAATTTAGAACAAGCTCGACGAGAGGAAGAAAAAAAAATGTAGATATTATCAAGTCTTTGGAATATTTTAGCTTTAGCAAATACTCAATTTTAGAGATTTAAAATAATACCAGTGAATCTGAATTTCACGTTTAATACTGGAAAAATATTCCAAATGATTAGAAAATTCCCCAAAACATCCTTAAGATAACTTTACATGTTTCAAAAACTTTTCGCACTCATAAACACTATGCATGGCATGAATGCAACAATCGAAGCTTCTCTAGGGTTTTATTTTACTACGCTAAAAACATATATACATATATAATGAAATAACTCTCCATTATTTTAAAAAAGAGAAGAAAAGCAGGTAAAGAAGAGAGTAACACCTGAATTTGGTGGATATTAGAAAAGAAATTTTATACCCCCAAATTCAGGGTGTTACAACAGTCAATAGATCAAATCCTCTCCAAGCCCCCAAATCCACTCAATTGTTAGTGACTTGATAGAGGGTGTTTTGTATTCTTTTGTTGCTCTTGTTGCTTGGATTGCTTTCTGAAAGTCGCCTAAAGAGGGTGAATAGGCATAACCTGAAATTTACAATTTTAAACATACACTACAAGCTGGGGTTAGCGTTAGAACTAAAATCAAGTCCAGGAGAGAGGGTACGAACAAATCAAATGAGAATCAAGCGGATGAACACGGTGATTTATTTTACCGAGGTTCGGTTCCAAAGAACCTAGTCCCCGTTGAGGAGGTCACAAAATCGGGTCTATTTTAACCCTTTCCCTCTCTCAAACGGTCACTTAGACCGAGTGAGCCTTTCCCTTAATCAATCGGGTCACTAAGACCCCGCAAGGACCACCCCACTCTTAGGTGTCTCTTGCTTTGATTGCAAGTCACTTGAGAACAAGAATGAGAAAGAAGAAAGGCAATCCAAGAAGCAAGAGCTCAAAAGAACACAAAATCTCTCTCTCACAAGTCACTAAGTGTTTGGGATGAATTTGGGACTTGGAGAGGATTTGATCTTTTGAATTGTGTCTAGGAGTGCATGCTAGAGCTCTTGTATTGAATGTGATACTCAGAAATCTTGGATGCTAGAAGTGGTGGTGGTTGGGGGGTATTTATAGCCCTCAACCACCAAGGTAGCCATTGGGGAGGCTGCTGTCGATGGGCGCACCGGACAGTCCAGTGCGCCACCGGACAGGTACGTGCACTGTCCGGTGCACCGCCACGTCACCCAACCGTTAGGGTTTTAGAGCAGTTGACCGTTGGCGCCTTTGTCTACTTGTGGCATCGGACAGTCTGGTGGTGCACCGGACAGTCCGGTGCCCCTCTAACTCGCTGCTTTGACTTCTGCCGCGCACTGTGCTGCACTGTTCACGCTTGTCAGAGTCGATCGTTGCACAGAGTTAGTCGTTGCTCCGTTGGCTCACCGGACAGTCCGGTGAATTATAGCGGAGCGTGCCTGCGTTTTCCCGAGAGTGGCTGGTTCAACCCTGTATGGGCCTGGTGCACCGGACACTGTCCGGTGGCACACCGGACAGTCCGGTGCGCCGGTCCACAGCACACTCAAGTCCTTTTTGCTCCTTTTGAATTGGGTCCCTAACTTGAATATTTATTGGTTTGTGTTGAACCTTATGCACCTGTAACACATGAGTTCTAGAGCAAAACTAGTTAGTCCATATGTTTGTGTTGGACATTCAACCACCAAAATTAATTGTAGGAAAATGTTAACCCTATTTCCCTTTCAATCTCCCCCTTTTTGGTGATTGATGCCAACACAAACCAAAGCAAACATAAAGTGCAGAGATGAACTAGTTAAAGTGCAGAGACGAACTAGTTTTGCATATAGTAAGTGCATAGGTTACTTGAAATTAAACCAATTGATAATCTCACTAGATATGAATGGATTGCTTTTCTTTTATTTAACATTTTGGACCACATTTGCACCACTTGTTTTGTTTTTGCAAATCCTTTTGGAAAATCTTTTCAAAGTCTTTTGCAAATAGTCAAAGGTATATGAATAAGATTGCAAGAAGCATTTTCAAGATTTGAAATTTCTCCCCCTATTTCAAATGCTTTTCCTTTGACTGAATAAAACTCCCCCTGAATGAAATTCTCCTCTTAGCTTTCAAGAGGGTTTTTTTGAAGTAGATATCAATTTAAAAATATACCAATTGGAGGATTTTATTTTCACAAATCAAGTAAATCATAGATACCAATTGAAAATTTGCCAGATATCAATTAACACTTCATTTCGAAAAATTTGAAATTGGTGGTGGTGCGGTCCTTTTGCTTGGGCTTAATATTCTCTCCACCTTTTTGGCATTAATCGCCAAAAACAGAGACTTTGAGAGCCCTTCAATACTCTCTCCCCAATTGGTAAAAGAAATATCAGTGAAGGATTATACCAATTTGAGAGTGGAGGAACAATGACAAAGGGTAGATGATACCGTCAGAGTTGTGGAGTGGAAGCCTTGTTCTTTGCCGAAGACTCCATTTCCCTTTCAATCTAAGACTAAGTATAGAAATACACTTGAAAACACATTAGTCTTAGCCTTGGTGCAAGAATGATAAAAATATGCATTTGCACCAAAGTGAAAGAGACATGATCAAAGGTATATAAATGAGCAATGTGTGTAATGTTTCAATAAAAATTCCGAGAATCAAGTATATTTAGCTTATTCCTAAGTTTGCTAAAGGTTTTCTCATCTAATAGCTTGGTAAAGATATCGGCTAATTGATTCTTGGTGTTTACATAAGCTATTTCGATATCCTCCCTTTGTTGGTGATATCTCAGAAAGTGATACCGAATGTCTATGTGCTTAGTGCGGCTGTGTTCAACGGGATTATCCACCATGCAGATTGCACTCTCATTATCACATAGGAGAGGGACTTTGCCCAATTTGTAGCCATAGTCCCTGAGGGTTTGCCTCATCCAAAGTAATTGCGCGCAACAATGGCCTGCGGCAATGTACTCGGCTTCGGCGGTGGAAAGAGCTACAGAGTTTTGTTTCTTTGAAGCCCATGATACAAGGGATCTTCCCAGAAACTGACAAGTCCCTGATGTGCTCTTCCTATCAATTTTACACCCTGCCCAATCGGCATCGGAATATCCTATCAAATCATAAGTGGATCCCTTGGTGTACCAAAGCCCAAACTTAGGAGTGTAAACTAAATATCTCATGATTCTTTTCATGGCCCTAAGGTGAACTTCCTTAGGATCGGCTTGGAACCTTACACACATGCATACAGAAAGCATAATATCTGGTCGAGATGCACATAAGTAGAGTAAAGATCCTATCATCGACCGATATACCTTTTGATATACGGATTTACCTCCCATGTCGAGGTCGAGATGCCCATTAGTTCCCATGGGTGTCTTGATGGGTTTGCCATCCTTCATCCCAAATTTCTCAAGAATGTCTTGAATGTACTTTGTTTGGCAGATGAAGGTGCTGTCTTGGAGTTGCTTGATTTGAAATCCTAGGGAATACTTCAACTCCCCTATCATAGACATCTTGAATTTCTGTATCATGATCCTACTAAACTCTTCACAAGTTGATTTGTTAGTAGACCCAAATATGATATCATCAACATAAATTTGGCATACAAACAAATCTTTTGCAACAGTTTTAATAAAGAGAGTAGGATCGGCTTTACTGACTTTGAAGCCATTAGTGATAAGAAAATCTCCCAGGCATTCATACCATGCTCTTGGGGCTTGCTTGAGCCCATAAAGCGCCTTTGAGAGCTTATACACATGGTTAGGGTACTCACCATCTTGAAAGCCGGGAGGTTGCTCAACATAGACCTCTTCCTTGATGGGTCCATTGAGGAAGGCACTTTTCACGTCCATTTGATAGAGCTTAAAGGCATGGTAAGTAGCATAGGCAAGTAATATATGAATTGACTCAAGCCTAGCTACGGGTGCATAAGTTTCATCAAAGTCCAAACCTTTGACTTATGAATAACCTTTGGCCACAAGTCGGGCTTTGTTCCTTGTCACCACACCATGCTCATCTTGCTTGTTGCGGAATACCCATTTGGTACCTACAACATTTTGATTAGGACGTGGAACTAAATGCCATACCTCATTCCTCGTGAAGTTGTTGAGTTCCTCTTGCATTGCCAGCACCCAATCCGGATCTCTTAGTGCATCCTCCACCCTATAAGGCTGAATAGAGGACACAAAAGAGTAATGCTCACAGAAAAGTGCAACCCGAGATCTAGTAGTTACCCCCTTATGAATGTCACCAAGGATGGAGTTGACAGATGATCTCTTTGAATTGCTTAGTGGACTCTTGGGTGTGTCGGTCTTTGACCCTGTATTTCTTGATCATCTTCCTTGTCATTATTGTCTTCATCTCCCCCTTGATCCATGTCTTTCTCTTGAGGTGGCCCATCTTCTTGATTTTCATCTTCATCATGTTGAGCCTGATTCTCATTTTGAGTTGGTGGAGATGCTTGGTTGGAAGATGACGGTTGATCTTGTGCTTGTGTGGGCTCTTCGATTTCCTTAGGACACACATCCCCAATGGACATGTTCCTTAGCGCGACGTATGGAGCCTCTTCATCATCTAGCTCATCAAGATCAACTTACTCCACTTGGGAGCCATTAGTCTCATCAAACACAATGTCACAAGAAACCTCAACCAATCCAGTGGATTGGTTGAAGACTCTATATGCCCTTGTGTTTGAGTCATAACCAAGTGAAAAGCCTTCTACAGTCTTAGGAGCAAATTTAGATTTTCTACCTCTTTTAATAAGAATAAAACATTTACTCCCAAAGACTCTAAAATATGAAACATTGGGCTTTTTACCAGTGAGGAGTTCATATGATGTCTTCTTGAGGATTCGGTGAAGATATAACCGGTTGATGGAGTAGCATGCGGTGTTAATCGCCTCGGCCCAAAACCCGTCCAGTGTCTTGTACTCATCAAGCATGGTCTTTGCCATATCCAGTAGAGTTCTATTCTTCCTCTCCACTACACCATTTTGTTGAGGTGTGTAGGGAGAAGAGAATTCATGCTTAATGCCCTCCTCCTCAAGAAAGCCTTCAATTTGTGGATTCTTGAACTCTGTCCCATTATCGCTTCTTTTCTTTTTGATCCTTAGTCCAAACTCATTTTGAGCCCGTCTTAAGAATCCTTTTAAGGTCTCTTAGGTTTATGATTTTTCCTGCAAAAAGAACACCCAAGTGAAGCGAGAATAATCATCCACAATAACTAGACAGTACTTACTCCCGCTGATGCTTATGTAAGCAATCGGGCCAAATAGATCCATGTGGAGTAGCTCGATTGGCCTGTCAGTCGTCATTATGTTCTTGTGTGGATGATGAGCACCAACTTGCTTTCCTACTTGGCATGCGCTACAAATCCTGTCTTTCTCAAAATGAACATTTGTTAGTCCTAAAATGTGCTCTCCCTTTAGAAGCTTGTGAAGATTCTTCATCCCAACATGGGCAAGTCGGCGGTGCCAGAGCCAACCCATGTTAGTCTTAGCAATTAAGCAAGTGTCTAGTTCAGCTTGATTAAAATCAACTAAGTATAGCTGACCCTCTAGCACTCCTGTTGGGGACTTGCTCTCAAATGCTATTAGTTAAGAACAAGGCAACACAAAATGTTAAAGGTTAATGCCCTTCGTCCTTCGAAGCATTATCTCCCTCAGGATATAATGGTCTTCAGACGAAGGTCATGAAGGACGAGCCTTCATCATCACAGAGAATACTAATGAAAGGAGAAGCATATGAAATATAAAAGACAACATGAATAATCATATAATCTTTTCTAATATATATATTTCTTTTTAGTTATCATGGATAAATAGAAACAATATTGAATTACATTTATACCTTCGGTTTGACAGAAAGTAAAAATCCGAGCGTGATGCGCGAGAGAACTCAAGCCAGCGTGAACAACACGGGGGTACTATTCACCTATTTATAGGCACGGGACGCAGCCCGGTCAGAATTACATTTATGCCCCTGATGACTAGTTACAATCGTGACACAAATCATCATGGACTGAACGGTCTTTTCCTCTTCAAGTCGGTGCAGGCCTTCGTCTTATGTCATGTCGCTATGCCGAAGCTCCCTGTAGCTTCGTGTGTACCTTCGCGCTGAGTTTGATTATACACTGATCTTTCGAAGGTACTTCTTCTTAAAGGACCTTCAGCGACGAAGCAGGCCCCCAACAGTAGCCCCTTCGCAGTGCTAGATCATTTTTCGTAACGAGCTTGATCCGTGAAAAATCCTCAAGGCTTCAGAATGCCGAAGGTCCAAAAACACCTTCCCTGAGCTCGTTGCCGAGAAACGATTTAAATATTCCAGGCGCAAGGTGGCCCACTACACAGCGGGAAGTGGTCCACCGTTCAGCGGGTGCGGGTGACTGTTCGGCGGGTGCGGGCGACTGTTCGGTGGGTGCGGGCCGCCTTGGCGATTCATCTTCCCACCTGCAGCACTATATAAACAAACGGGTAGGTGTGAAGTTACCACAGCATTCATTGCCATTGCACTGTTGTGCTGTTGAAAAATTTGACCATAGCCGAAGCTTTTTCACCACATTCTCTAGCGAATCCGTCACTTTGAATTAGCTTCATCAAAAGAGGGAGCTTCGTCAAAACTATAAAAAACATTAGCTTCGTAAAAACCACAAAAAGATCTATTCAGATGGCCAGAGTACGCTCGATTGCGAGGGTAACCCGTGAAGGAGAGGATACTGAAGCCACCGAGGTAGCTCCAATCTCCAAAGTCATGAGGCAATCGGGGTTAGTTGTGACAGAGGGGGCCATTGAAGAAGGTGCGCCTGCTGTCAAAGCTGAACAAGCTGATGTTGAGGAAGAAAATGCTGATGAAGAAAAAGAAGATTATAGCATTCTGATCCCATCAAAACCCAGTCACTTGGATTTTGAAAAATCTACTGTGTCTAAGGCTGATATGGCCATGATGATAAAGCTAGGCTACTTCAGAGAAGCTGAGAAGAAGCTTATTCGCTTTGCCGGGGAAGAAACCACTCCAACACCGAAGGATGACGAAGTAGTAGTTTACAAAAGCTTTTTCAGAGCGGGATTACGGTTTCCGTTGCACGAGATGATTGGAGAAGTTTTGGATAATTATGAAATCTATCTTCATCAGCTGACCCCTAACGCTATTGTTAGGCTCAACATTTTTATTTGGCCCCTTTGCAGTCAAGGAATAGACCCAAATGCTGAAGCTTTTTGCCGAGTGCATGAACTACACTACCAAACAAAGGCCAGAGAAGACAGGCTTCATGAAAATTTTGGCTGTTATAACTTTGCGTATCGCAAGGATACGAAGGGCCCGGTCCTTAGCTATTGGACCAAATGGCCAACTGGCTGGAAAAGTGAGTGGTTTTATATCAAGGCTGATGAGAAAAAGAGAGAGAAACTGAAGACGCTGGACATGAGCCCGCTGAGTTTAAGCTTCGGGATGACCCGACCTTTGTGCAACATGAAGCCAGGGCTACCATGCCAGCTAGCCGTAGCAGAATTCAGAGTGGTGGCTGAACATGTCAGCACCAGAGATCTAGTGCAAGAATACTTGGTGAACAGGGTATCTCCAACATTGAGTGAATGGCGTATGCCGAAGCTGAAAGGAACAAAGAAGAAGGGTGAATTTGTTCGATTGCCCTATCGCTTCAAGTTTGAGAAACAATTCAAAGAGCCCTGTCAAGAATGGCTAGAGATGATTGAGACTATGTGCAACGAGATTCTAGGCAATTATACCAAAAAGGAAGATCAATTGATGACTGCTGCCTTCGGCACCTGACCAAAAAGAAGGTTGAATCGAGTAATGGATGCTTTAAACTTTGAATACCCAGACTATGAACGATTAAACAAGGGTGCCGAAGGGTCAAAGAGAAAAAGGGTTGTCAGTATTATGAGCAGACATGCTGCTAGGATGATAAAAGAGGACGAAAAAGCCTTGAAAAAGAGGAAGTCCAGTCCTGAGCCAAAGGTGATGACGTCGAGGAAAAGAAAAAGCGCAACTCCAGAGCCGAAGATGGCTGAAATAGAAGAGGAAACTCCGTCGACGCCTTCTGCTGCCGAAGTAGAAGAAATTTTAAAGGTAATGACCGAATCCTTACCTATCAAGCTGCTAAGTCCTCTGGGGCCGTATCTGACAAAGCTTTTATAGAAGAAGGACTAGCCTTCGGCAGCGAAAAAGGTGACTGGTCCAAAAAAGCAAAGAATTGTTACTATCATGCAAGCCATTGAGGAAACACCACCACCGACCTCAGCATAAAAAATGACACCCGCTACCGAAGCTGCGACTTCTACTGAGGCCGCGCCTGCCGAAGCTACCAATCTGGAGAGTACGTTATCTGATATCGATAAAGTACTCTTGGATTTGGCCACGGAGGAAGCTGCTGCGGCTATAGAGGGAGTCCTGGCTGCAAAGAAAACTGCTGCAGTTATAGAAGAAGCCATGGCCGCAGTGCCTGGAAAAGGAAAAGAAATTGCCGAAGATACTTCAGAAGATCAAGGCTTCTGCTTTCAAAATTTAATTGGTCAATAATTACCCAAGGCTGAAAAGGAGGAGCTGTAGGAGTATGCTATATCCTGTGGCTACTAGCCAGGAGCCATGCTCTTCGGCGGAATTAACGAAGAAGCCTTAGGATGTATTCGAGATCGAACTGGGGCGAAGATTATCAGTACTCTATCGAAGAGTGTTGGTTTTCCGAAGCTTGAAGCTGACATCAGCAGCTACCAACGACAGCATATCGTCGACAGCTTATTCTATTCTAATTTTAAGGTAAAGTTTTTTCCTCAACTTTTTATTGTTTTGCGATGAAGCAAAGATTTCTGATGAAGGTTATTTTGTACAGAGTATGTTATTAAGCAAGGCGTTGAGAATGCAGCAAGATATTGAAGATAAAAAGAATGAGATTATAATTGAAGGTTTGGAGAAGAAAATCAAAGATCAAGAAGCCTCTTTAGAGAAGAAAGACTTTCTCCTTCAGACAATGGAGGGTTCATTGGCGGAAGCCCAAGCCAAAGTTGCTAAATTAAATGATGAACTCCTCAAAAAATCAGAAAGCTTTGAGCAAGAAAAGAAGAGTTTCGATATGAAGCTTGAAGCCGAAATCGAGAAAAGTTCGAATCTACAAAAATCATTAAAAGAGCTTCAGGACAAATGCTTGAACTTCGGCATCCGATGCGTGCAATGGCTGAAACTGGTCTTCAACTCGGTGGGAGCTAGCTTTGACAAATTTGAACCTTCGGTTGAAGACCTACCAAGCACCTTCGAACATATTGAGAGCGAAGTTGAGGCGCTTGACAAAATAATAGCTGGGCATGGTGACTTCTGTGCCCTGCTGGCTTCTCATGGCACAACTGTAGCTTTTATGAAGACTGGTTGCACGCATGGAAAGATTGTCAACAGACCAAACTTCAGCTTATCACTAGCGGACTTGAATGATATCCCCAGCCTAGCCCGAAGCATTGGAAATAGATTTATAACGCAAATTTGGACGAAGGGTGGGCGGGACTTAGCTGGTGATGAAGCTCGAAGTCACCTTAAGCCGGTATTAAGCTTGTACCTGTTTCTTACCTTCTCCTGAGATTACTGTTTTACCTTATACCGCTCTGTTGTGTACAGGATGACGATGTCGAAGGTCAACAAACTGAAGCTTGACAGAAAACTGATGAAGCTGCTGCACCAATCTTTTAGAGACATTCAAATTACCCTTGTAAAAGATATTGTAATTTAGGAATGAAACATTACTCTATAAATTTGTCTATACCTTGTAATATACTTTTACCCTTTCATCCGTGCATGAATTGCTTTGATGTGGACGAAACTCATATCTTTTGAGCCGAAGGCAAAAAACACCTTTCCTTCTTTTCGTACACAACAAAGCATATCTTTGCTTCTTTATACTCATCGCAGCCTTGACATCAAAGTCGAAGCATATGTTTATACTTTATGTTTTGATGATGATGATTCTACGAATGTCTACATGAATGTGTATGAATGCAATGAATGATGCGATGTAATATGCAAATGAATGTCCAAATACACGCATACGAAGCCACATCCGGACTCTGCATCCCCTTAGGAACGTCTTTCGAGTCTTAAGCTCTGCATCCCCTTAGGAACATCTTTTGAGCTTCTTCACCTTCTATTTTGGTGGTATAAGTTCTGCATCCCCTTAGGAACGACTTTTGAACTTCTTCGCCTTATATTTCGGCGGTATAAGTTCTGCATCCCCTTAGGAATGACTTTTGAACTTCTTTGCCTTATATTTCGGCGGTATTTGGCTCTGCATTCCCTTAGGAACGACTTTTGAGCAGAAAACTTACGCTGCACTCCCTTAGGAACGACTTTTTGTAGCTTCGTCATGCTCTGCATCCCCTTGGGGACGACTTTTGAGCTTCTCCCTGCTTTTTCTCTCTTTTTTTCTCTCTGCACTCGATGGTGCATGCTTAGATTTTACATTTTACATTCTTTTGGGGGATTTGGCTCTCATGGAGCTAAATAAGAAAGAAAAAATTACAAGCTATGGCCCCATTAAAAACCTTTTTCCCCCTTCGGAAAGGAAAAGGGTGCCATAGAAAAAATGAAAAAAGATTACATCAAATTATACATAATATCACCGAAGCTGATCCGCATTCCAAGATCTAGGTATGTCGTTGCTGTCCATATCCTTCAATCTATAAGAACTGGGCCTCGACAAAGATACCACTAGAAAAGGCCCTTCCCACTTCAGCTGCAATTTGCCTACCGTGTCCGGATTGGCCACTCTCCGAAGCACCAAATGCCCTGGCTTAATATTTTTCAACCGAACTTTTCTATCACGCCATTTTATTGTTTCGGCTTGATATTTGTTGATGTTTTCTACAGCTTGAAGTCTGGTCCTCTCTATAGTATCTTTTGCTATATGATAATTAGCTTCGTCTTCTGCCAAAGCTGATGTTCTTATTGACCCTGCTTTAGCTTCTTCTGGAGTTATAGCTTCATCACCAAATAATAGTTTGAAGGGTGTGTTGGCACTTGCTCTCCTGAGCGAGTTGATCCAACAGGGGAGCAAAAGTGGTGTAAACGGGGCTATGACTCGAGATGGCAATAGCTCTGTTAACCTGGCCTCTCAAGGGCACTGTGCGGGGGTATTTATAGGTATCTGAGTGCCCAGCGTCCAGTGTTAAGGACGCATGTGCCCTCAGGCGCCTAGGTTATCCCTGGAATATTCCCATAAAGCAGGGTTACAGACTGTAATTACAGGGAGGCCTATACAAATCAGGCCCGTAATGCGCAGCGGCCACGCAGGGCCTATTATAATGGGCTGGATCACACGTGGGCCTCCGTGTTGGACGAGGTCACGGGAAAAGGCGACTCCGCCGTAGGCCTTCGTCTTCCGGTGCATGGAGCGAAGGCTAGAGCTCGCCAGTCGTCTTGTCTTTGTTGTTGCAGCGGGTGTGGCAAAGGCCTTCAAGCGAAGGGTGGTGTCTTCGCCTTCGCCCCAACAGGGTGTAAAACCTGTTGATCTTGATGTGGTTGTATTGTGGCTCAAGACTACTTTAACCAACTCGTCTAGCCACTTTCCTCTAGGCTGGTTGAAGATTAGCTTCATTATTCCCGTCATTATAATGACATTTGCTCTTTCTACCATCCCGTTTGACTCCGGATGGCTAACTGATGCAAAGTGAATTTTCGTGCCAATTTGGTCACAGAAATCCTTGAATGTTTTAGCATCAAACTGTGTTCCATTGTCCACAGTTATGACCTTCAGCACGCCGAAGCGACAAACAATATTTTGCCAGAAGAATTTCTGGACTGTAACCGAAGTTATTGTAGCCAAAGGCTTTGCTTCAATCTACTTAGAAAAATATTCTACAGCTACCACAACATATTTCAAATTACCTTGTGCTGGTGGAAGTGGGCCTAACAAATCCAATCCCCATCTTTGCAATGGCCAAGTAGGCTATATTAGCTAAGTGAAAGACGAAGGTTGCTTCTGGTCTTTTGCACATTTTTGACAATTTTCATATTTTTGTACTAAACCTGCTGCATCCGAAGCTGCCTTCGGCCAATAAAAACCTTGTCTAAACACTTTTCCCAGCAAGGGCCTGGACCCAATATGAGATCCACACAGACCTGCATGTATCTCCTTCATTAATTCAATACCTTCAGCTCTGGATAAACACTTGAGGAGCGGAGAACAGACTCCATGTTTATACAATTCCCCTTCTATTATCACATACGGTCTTGTCCTTGCTTCCATTCTCTTATTATAAGCTTCGTCATCCGAAAGACAATTGCCTTCGAGGAAGATATAATTTCAGTCCTCCAGTCTTCACTATGTACAGGGGAAATTGTGAGCACTGCCCTCTCCATAAGTTCAATCGAAGGTGCTTTTATTGTTTTAAAAAACACTTCCGAAGGTAAAGGGAGCCCCTGTGCCGCTGATTTGGCTAATAAATCTGCATGCTCGTTTTCTCCTCTTGGAATATTTTTGACAGAAAAACCTTCGAAAGATGCTTCCAGCCTTTGAACTGTATCCATATATTTTTTCAAGCTTCGGATCCCTCGCCTTACTACTTTTGTCTACATGACCAGAATGACTTGAGAGTCAGTTTTAAGGATGGCCCTTCTTATTCCCATTACCTTTAACTTCCGAAGCCCCAACAGGAGTACTTCGTATTCAGCAATATTGTTTGTACAACTGAAGTCAAGCTTTGCTGCATAGCATGTTTTGATTTTTGAAGGCGCGATTAGGACCACAACTGCTCCTGCGCCGAAGGTTCCCCAAGAACCATCGCAGAATACTATCCAAGCTTCAGCGTCTTTATTGGTTTCTTCTTCCTGAGCCCCTGGCGTCTAATCACCAATGAAGTCTACTAACGCTTGGGACTGAATTGAGGATCTATGTACATAATCAATACTGAACTCATTAAGCTCTGCAGCTCATTTTCCAATCCTTCCATTAGCTTCTCTGTTCCTCATTATGTCCTTCAGAGGCTGTGACGAAGGAACAATTATGTGATATGCTTGAAAATAATGCCGAAGCTTCCTGGAGGCTATTAACACAGCATACAACACCTTCTCCAATTCTGTATGATTTTTCTTTGATAAACTTAAAACCTCGAAGGCAAAGTACACTAGAGCCTGCCTTTTGATTTGGCCATCTGTCTTCTCCTGTACCAGAGCCGCACTAACTGCAGAGTGCGAAGCTGCCACATATAAGAGTAATGGAACCCTTAGCGAAGGTAGAGTTAGTGTTGTTAGATCGATCAAGTATTGCTTCAACTCTTCGAAAGCTTTTTGCTGGACCGAACCTCGTTGAAAAACTTCTGCTGACTTTAGTATTTCAAAGAATGGCATATTTCTTTCTACTAATCTAGATATGAATCTGTTTAATGATGCTAGTCTTCCTGCCAGCCGTTGGGCCCCCTTCTTTGTGCTTGGTAGCTCCATCCGAAGGATATCTTCAATCTTGCTCGGATTGGCTTCAATTCCCTTCGTTGATACCAAACAGCCAAGGAACTTGCCCTTCTTTACCCCAAAAACACACTTTTCTGGATTCAACTTCTGGCCAGCTTGCCTGAAATTGGCAAATGTCTCTTGCAAATCAGCAATGTGATTTTCTTGCTTCGTGCTTTTCACTATGATATCATTAACATAGGTCAGTACATTACAGCCTATTTGAGAATGAAGGACCTTGGCTGTCATTCTACTGAAACTTCCTCCAGCATTCTTGAGCCCCTCAGGCATTCGAAGGTAGCAATATGTGCTGCTAGGAGTTATGAAGCTAGTCTTCGGCTCATCTTCCTTCTTCATCCAAATTTGATGATAGCCTGAGTAACAATCTAATAGACTCTTGAGCTCTAAAGAGGCTGCTGCATCTACAAGAGAGTCTATTCTTGGTAATGGGAACTCATCCTTTGGACAGGCCTTATTAAGATCTGTAAAATCAATAAACATTGTCCATTTACCATTGGCCTTCTTCACCATAACAGTGTTGGCTAGCCATTCTGGATATTTCACCTCTCTGATGACACCAGCACTAAGAAGTCTCTTTACTTCGTTCCGAGCACCTTTAGCTTTGTCTTCAGACATCTTTCGAAGCCTTTGTTTTCTTGGCCTGAAGGATGGATCCACATTGAGTGAATGCTCGATAACATCTCTGTTGACACCACAGAGATCATTGGCTGACCAAGCAAAGACATCTTTGTTGTTGAATAAAAATCTTATCAAATTCTTCTCTTGCTCATCAGATAGCTGAGATCCCAGTAGCACCCTTTGTTCTGCTATGTCTTCGCATAGTAGCATAGGCTTCAGCTGATCTGCCGAAGCAGCCTTCTCTCTTTTGTGCTTAAACTGTTGACAAGCTTCGGCTTCGTCTATGTTATGGATTGCTTTTGAATCTGTCCAATTTCCTTCAGCCTTTCTGGCAGCTTCTTGACTTCCATGGATAGTGATGGGCCCTTGTTCCGAAGGTATCTTCATACATAAGTATGTTGGATGAAGTATTGCTTCGAAAGCATTGAGTGTCCCTCTACCAACGATTGCATTGTATGGGTACTCCATGTCAACAATGTCAAAAACAACTTGCTCAGTTCTTGTATTATGGACATAGTCGAAGGTAACTGGCATCGTGATTTTGCCAAGTGCCACAATCTGTCTTCCCCCGAAGCCACAAAGAGGGTGTGTAGCATCATGAATCTTGTCTTCTGGCTCTTGCATCTGTCTGAAGGCCTTAGCAAATATGATATCCGTTGTACTGCCTGTGTCAACCAGAACATTATGGACCAGAAACCTCTTGATAACACATGATATAACCATAGCATCATTGTGGGGGTAATCCTTGAGCTGAAGGTCCTCCTAGGAGAAGGTGATTGGGATGTGGGACCATTTGGACTTGATGAAGGGTCCCTGCACCCCCAACATGCTGCACCCTTCTCTGTGCTTCCTTCTTTTGCTTCTTATTAGCTGGCTCTAAGCTTGAACCGCCTATTATCGGGAGCACCAGCTTCGTAGCCGAAGGTGCTACGACTTGGTTACTGAAGGAAGCCATTAGCTCAAAAGTGGAAGTGAGTTCACCGGAGGTGGGCGCCAATGTTGGGGACTTGCTCTCAAATGCTATGAGTTAAGAACAAGGCAACACAAAATGTTAAAGGTTAATGCCCTTCGTCCTTCGAAGCATTATCTCCCTCAAGATATAATGATCTTCAGACGAAGGTCATGAAGGACGAGCCTTCATCATCACAGAGAATACTAATGAAAGGAGAAGCATATGTGTAACACCCTTGGTGTTACTGTTGCTAAAACTTGAGCATGACATCATAAACATTGGCATTGCATATGTTTGACACACCTAGAGTGCATTTTCTAGGTAAAAATTTCAAACAAGTTGTATTGTTTTGGTGTTTTGCAAATAGAACCCTGGAATAGGGGACTTAACCCTAAATAGGGACCAGGAGGGTAAAACATGACCCAAATTGAGAAAATCCTAAGGATTAAGTAAAACAATCATAAAATGTTACCAAAGATGGGTCTACATTACATTCATATCCCTGAGATACCAGAAACCCTAATTGGAACCCTGGAAAACCCTAAATCCAAACCCTAGGGGCCTATGTGCAAAAACAGTGCACATTTGGACAAAAGTGTGAAAACTACTATGTTAAAGCATATTAAGTCACATGGTTCACATTTATGAAGATTTACAAGCTAAACCCTAGGTTTTGGACTAATTTGCAAAAAGACCCCAAATTGTGATTTCACTCTAAGTCTGAAAATCAGTGTTATAAGCTCAACTTTGGGGCTTTGTAACTTTCAAATTCTAAGGTTTTTGCCCTAGGTCACCACATCAAACTTGTAGACCAAACAAAGGAGAACAACTTTGCTTAAGAATGTAAGCATAGTTGTTGAGAAGATATTGGAGGTAATTAATCCTAAAGTCTGGCTGTCAGACTGATTAAACTCTGAACTTCAGACCTACAGTGTAACAGAGACATCTTTGGCCTAGGATTCAACCCTGATTTAGTGCTTAACTGAGTTCAATCCCTATAGTCGAAGTGTAGCTGGTTTGTAGCTCTACAATTTTGCTGCAGAGCATTGGTTGAGTTGCCATATGAATCTAAGAGAAAAATCGATCTCAAGACAGTCTGTCAGACCGACTGAATGCCGTTTGGCCATTGTACAGTAGCAAAATATCAGAAGATGCAGTACATCTCGCCGCCGATGACCGCCGTGCACGGATTCGCGTTTTTGGTCGCCGTGATTCGTGCTGACCGAGTGGATAGCACTTGGGATCAAGCAAGGGTCCCCGCCGTGGATAACTCCGGCCATAAACAAATTCGGCCACCGTACTGCACACGCCGCAGTGGAAGTCGATAGGCACGCCGGTGAACGCCGCCTTTCGACCTTGTGCCACGTGCCTGAGTACCTCCACCGCATCGCCGTAAGCCTTAGTGACTCTCCGTTGATCGCCAGAATGACCGCCACGGTAGAGGACACGAATCCACTGAGCCAAGGTTCTTCTCTATCTCCGGCCGCGCGCACTGCCTGACCAAATCGCGCGCACGAAGCCATAGCACCCGCTCCCACCCTTAATCATTCACCTGAGCTCTTGAATTTCAAACTTCCCCCAAACTGGTCTCCGCCACCGCAAAGAGCACCTCGTCGCGGCCAGCGCGATCCAGGTCAGTCCATGTCTTCTGCTTCCCCGTTTAAGTATTCTCATGTGTCTACGATGCTCGCCGACCCACATAATTGAGCAAGATCACCGCCAATCGCCGGGAACGCATGATTCTTTGGTTCATCCACGCGGTTACCATGGCCAGAGCGAATCAGGTCACCATTTCTGAAATTAGGTTAGGGGAAACACTCGGGGAAGGTTTAATTCGGTGATAGCCGCTCGGGAGCACCAGTCATTGCGTAAATCCACCAACACAACCTCACCGGAGTTCATCCTCCGCGCTACCGTCGTTGTGGACCTCGTGCGGTGAAGGATTAGAACGTGGGGGTCTTTTCTGTAAACCGTCAGTGACTCAAGAAAATAGTAACCGAACCCATCTCCAGTTAGCCAAAACCCTGAGGGCCTTTCTGTGAAGTCTCCACCGCGAGCGTGGGCGCGCCCCGGTTTCATGTGCTGTTGGGCCGCCTAGTTTGAATTCGGCCCACAACTGTTGCAAGTTTTTCTTTTTCTTTTTCTTCTAGAGCCAAATAAATTCTAGAAAATTGTAGAAAAATCCTAAAAATGTTAAACCAATTTTCCTAGATTCCTTATTTTCCATAGTATTTAATAAAAGTAGTTTCATGATTTTTAGATTAAATAAGGAATTTTGGAGTATTTAAAATAGCTTAAAACATTAGTTCTGGATTTTTAGAAAATAGATAATCATTCCAAAAATGCCCAAACTTTTTATATGAACTCAAAACATTATTTAAAAGCCTTGGGGTAGAGTTTGGTTGGATTTGGACCTTGTTTGATAACTAGAACCCAAAACCCTACCCCCTGCCCTTTGAATTCCTTTACTGACTCCGGAAACCCTAGTTTCCCGGAGAACCGTGAAGGAAAATTGTATTCAAGAACCTTAGATAATAAATTCTCATTATCTTTGCACTCTCATGAGCATTTCATGACATACATTCTTATATACATATATATGGTTATCTTTAGAAAACGAAGAAGAAGTTGAAGTAACAGAAGAGAAGACACCACCACCTTTGGAATCTCAGGTAGGAAATTGTTTCTACTTTGACATCTGCGGATCCGTGCCTGACTCACCTATCAACGAAGGCAAGCCCCGGTGCATTTGCCACCTTCCTTGATGTTTTTAAAATCTTTCTCACTTGATTAATGCATTAGGTGATAGGAGTTGAATGCTTAAACAACTCCTGCATTACCTTCCTTGAACTTGATTATCTTCCTTGAAACCCTGTTTTCACAAAAGGTTTTTACTATGCTTAGTATTGCTCTAGCAAAACAAAAGGTTTTGTTTTACAAAAGATGATTGGCAAAGTGGGAGGGATGTTTTTGAAAATAAAACTTGATGGTGGATCCATCATGGCCGTGATGGGTTCAACATCCGGAAAAGATGTACCTCTGCCAGGTACCAAACTTTGGGTTGAAATGATTAAACTGAGACTGGGCGGGTGACTTGCACGAGAAAGAGAGTCTCGGTGTAGTGTCTCCGTCTGAGTCGATTAAGGACCGTCTCGATGTAGGCTTGCTGACCGGGGACCCTTTAACTGGTCACATGCCTCGTCATGGGTAAGCCTTGCCTCGGGCAGACTAAGGCCAGAATAAGATAACACGGAATGGGCGTGGAGCGATGGCGAGAGTAGTGTGTACCCTCCGTGGCAAGAGGCTGGACGGTGGTGTATCTGTGCTCTCGGTTCGCGTGAACCTGATCTGGTCTTAAGAACCTCGGTGGCGGGTTGACATATGCAAGGGTTAAGTGCTACATATGTCGTGTGATCGGAGATCCTCAGCTGAGTATAATCGATTCGGATCGCCGTACCTTCGCGGTTATGAAGACTTGGTCACTGCCCTATACGTAGAACTCCAGCAAAGATGAATGAAAGGTTTGTTAAGAAATTGGCTAGTGCAGGTTAAGTGATTGAACTAGGTTAGAAAGAACTCTAGATGCAGGTAATTTTACCTAACTTGACAATAAAACTGGATTTTTAATGATCCACTTTTAGTAAGCAATTATGCAAAACAGAGTCTTTGATCATTGAGAAACCTTACCTTGACTCCCTTATAACCAGCATACCCTTGAGAGTCTTTTCTTTAGTCGGGTAAGACTTGCTGAGTAATTCCATACTCAGGGTTTTATTCCCTATTGTTTTTAGGTGAGGAAGCAACAAACTTTTGTTGTTTTTGTACCAAGGTGGTGTCAAATGAAGAAAAGCAAGAATGAAGCTGCGGGAGGACCTAGTCCTCCATAAAAACTTTTATGTAAGAACTTATCGGGGGGAGTTTTTACCTCCCTTGGTACTGTAATAATAAGTACTCTGCACTCGTGTTTATATGCTGGTCTGTAATAACCAACTTTATCTTACTTTCAAATAAATGTAAGTTTATGTAATCGCTTCCGCATTTCTATATCTCCGATGTTCTGTAATGTCTACGTGACGGGTGAAACGCTCTTGGGAAAGGCAAGAAAAGCAGATACCGAACTTGTCAAGTAATTCAGGGGCATCTACAGGGTTGTCTGAGGTCCGTTGGACAAGGACAACTGTAGGTGGGCCTAATAACTTGGGAGGTTCCGTCACAGCTGGTATCGGAGCAAAGCCCTTCTCTGCAGATATTATGAGACATCTTCAAAAGGGATTTTCTAAAAAGACTTATCTGGAAAATTTCTTTCCTTCTTATCTATTAATTCTGAAGAGTTTATCTTAAAAGACCAGATAGGAAGAGTGCAATGTATAGAAGGTGTGAATCAACTAAGGTTGGTTCTATAATTATACATGCATCATGCTAAGAACTATGTTAATAAAATTTTCCCCTTAGAAAAATGCCGCCGCGCACAAGGAAAACTGCGCGCAAGTCAACTGGCCCAATTGGTGTGCCACGTCATCAACTCGCTCCTAGACATGAGGATAGCAGTAGTGGGAGTAACGATCCGATCGGGGATCTTGAAGCGCAAGTGAATCAGCTTCAAACGGAACTTCAACGCAGGACTAACATATGGGTTGCGGATGGCGACAGAAGAAATGAATTGAGAAGCCACATCCGCCACCTGCAAGATTAGCTCGCTGATCGAGATTTGGCGCTCGACTGGGCAGTTCAGTCTCGTTCGCTTGCCTGGGCTAAGGAGGCAAAAGCTTGAGCCCGAGTCGAAGAACTTAGCTCAGCTATTGATAATCTGCAGGCATATTGCAATACCCTACATGAAGAAGTTCATGTACTGTATTCGCAATTGCACCCCAGCGTACCTGCAAATCCTGTCGGGACAGAAGCCGGACCTTCTCATGCAGCGGGAGAAGCTTTTGGTGGCGAATTGGACCTTTTCAGGCCCCCTCCCTCCATGAAGTTGGTCGACGAATGGTCTCCTACGCCCGACAGTGAAGCTACCACTAGTACAATTTGGCTCTATACAAGCGGTAGGATTTTTAAATCACAGGCGGTTCGGTTAGAAAACCGCCTGTGATGTCCCAGGCGGTTTAGTACGCTTGTGATGTAATAGTATCACAAGCGGTTTTTGTTTAGGACCGCCTGTGATGCTCTATCCTTTTCACAAGCGGACCCTAAGACAAAACCGCCTGTGATTGTAAAAATATGAAAATACAATTTAAATATGAAAATAATTTTAATTTTTAACAGAAATATGCAAATACAATTTAAATGAATTAATATTTAATTTTTAACAATAATATGCAAATACAATTTAAATGAATTATAATAGCACACATAGATAACTAGAGAGATTTTAAATTAATTGGCAACCACAATTCATAGTCGATCATACATGATAACAAATACAATTTGATTCATACAATTTTTCATGAACTACCATTTTTCCGCATGTATGGCTTTAAGTTCTTATCAATTTTCTTTTCCACACGCTTGATTCTCTCTGGACCGTTAAAGACGAACATCTCTTCATACTTATTGTATTCCTCATCTTGGTCTCCCACATTCTCAACTCCAACAATTTTTTGCTTTCCAGAAATAACTACATGCATCTTCTCATCTGCTGGATCGAGTACATAGAACACTTGTGCAACACATTCGGCGAGAACCCACGGGTCATCTTTATATCCTACTTTCTTTAAGTCTACCAGTGTGAGTCCGTAGTTATCCACTATCACCCCCACGGGATGTTGTACCCATTGGCACTTAAACAAGGGTATTTTCATGCTTGGGCCATAATCAAGTTCCCATATTTCCTCTATGAATCCAAAATATGTGGTCTTCTGTCCATGTAGGTCAAAAGCATCGATACGAACACCGCTATTTTGTGCAACACTTTTCATGTCTTTTGATTTAGTGTAGAATGTGTACCCATTGATGTCATATGCTTGCCATGATGTCACAAAACACGATGGCCCAGAAGCCAAATTCTTCATTGTTTTCTCATCCGAAGAGTCTCCGAATGGGATGTTTTTGTCCATTAACCATTCGCTGAAACGATGTTTGTGCTCCCTCATGATCCAGTCCTCTGTGCGGTTCTGATTTTCTTTACGAAGCTCATTCAGGTGTTCCTCTATGTAAGGCTCGGCTATCGTGAGATGTTGTAGTACACTACCATGAGCACAATGTACTAGCTTGTAATCCTCAACGCGAAAAGTTTTCTTGCCCATTCTCCCTCTCCCACATAGTTTACCCTCATGTTTAGGTACAGGCACACCTATCATTGTTCCGTCACTGATGTAATCTATACAGCTCTCAATCACTTCTTCTGTAGTGTATCCCTCCATGATTGAACCCTCTGGGTGAGCGCGATTTCGCACATAACCTTTTAATACTCCCAGGTATCGCTCCAACTGAAACATATGATGTAAATATAGTGGCCCTAATATTTTTATCTGATCCACGAGATGTATGATTAGGTGTACTTGCATATCAAAAAATGATGGAGGAAAACACATTTCAAGCTTGCACATAGTCTCGATGATGTATGCCTTTAGATAGTCCAAGTCTTCTAAAGCTATTACTTTTTGTGAAACCGCATTGAAAAAGTAACACAAGCGTGTGATGACAACTTTCACATGCTCTGTTTCGAGGGCTCTTACCGCAATTGGGAGGAACACCGTCATCATCACATGGCAGTCATGAGAGTTGTAGCCAAATAGAGACAAGTCCTTCATCCTGACTAGTCTGCTGATATTGGATGAGAAACCTGTGGGCACTTTGACCCCACGCAAACATTTGCAAATCTTTGTTCTCTCCTCAACTGACAAGTTGTAGCTAGCTGGGGGGAGGTAAGGCTTCCCTTTGCCTCTATCCACTGGATGAAGTTCCGGTCTGATTTGAAGATCTACTAGATCATTGCGTGATTTAAGTTCGTCTTTTGTCTTACTCGGCATGCCCAGCAAGGTTCCAATGATGCTGTCAAAAACATTTTTTGTTACATGCATCAAATCAATGCTGTGGCAAATTTCCATATCCTTCCAGTATGGGAGGTACTTGAAAAATATTGATTGCTTCTTGAAAGTTGTGTAAGTTGAAGGGTCAATTCTCTTTCTCTTTTCTCCTTTGTTTTTTCCCTTTCCGAATACAACATGAATGTTCTTTACAATTTCAAAAACAAGTTTCCCACTATAAGGCTTTGGTGCACCTTCACTTTCCAGTTGATTGTTAAATTCCTCTTTCATCTTTCGGTACTTATGCTGCTTCATCAAGAACCGTCTGTGTCCCATGAACACCAACTTCTTGGATGATTTAAGGTACATGGAAGCAGTTCCATCGACGCACACTACACAACCATTCTTTCCTTTAGTCTTTTGCCCTGATAGTGTGGCGCCACCGGGAGAATCATGGATGGTAACAAATATAATTGCTCTTAAGTTGAAATACTCACGGCAATACTCATCCCATATTCTAACTCCTTCATTCCAGAGCTTTGTCATATCTTCCATAAGAGGTTCTAGGAACACATCAATATCAACACCAGCTGATTTCGGACCTTGAATAAGAATAGTCAACATAATATACTTTCTTTTGTGACACAGCCATGATGGAAGGTTGTACATCGTTAAAGTCACGGGCCAGGTGCTATGTACACTTCTTTTTTCACCAAATGGATTCATTCCGTCTGTACCCAAACCAAATCTTACATTTCTGGTTTCTTTGGCAAACTCAGGATACATAAGATCGAAATTTTTCCATTGTGATGCATCAGCAGGGTGTCGAATCTGTTTGTTATTCTGCTTGCGATTTTCAGCATGCCAACGCATAAGCTCAGCCTCCCTAGGGTTTGAGAACAAACGTTTTAAGCGATCAATTACTGGAAGATACCACATCACCAAAGCTGGGTTCTTTGACTTCTTTTTCCCATCCATGTCATCAAAAGTGTCATCGTCACTTTCAGGTCCAATAGTGGATTTCTTGTTTTTATTTTTCTTCGGGAATTTTTTTACACAGTCTTGATTGTAGCTCTTCTTGTATCGACTGACATTGCAAACTGGGCATCTTGATGCGTTCTCAAAATCGCCACGATACAGAATACAATGGTTCGGACATGCATGAATTTTTTGCACACCCAGAGCTATGGGAGATATAAGCTTCTTCGCTTTATAAGTGCTTGTTGGTAGTTTGTTGGGTTTTGGTAGTAATTGAGACAGAAAATTCAAAAGATCTGTGAAGCTAGTATCAGACCATCCGGCGCTAGCCTTCAACTTCAGAAGTTCTAGAACTGTACGCAGTGTAGTAAACTCTTTGTCACAACCCTTTGATTCATCATATAAAGGTTCTTTTGAGGCACTTTCCAGTCCCTCCATTTTAGATAGCCCTTTCTGCGATCCCACAGAACTTAACATTTCTGGTTCCATATGGCGCAACATCTCTTCACAATCAAATTCTTCAAATTCTTGATTAGCATCCACATTATCCACTTTACCATCAACTTTAAGATCTAAAATTCCGACAACTCTCTCGTCATTACCAGGCACTTCACACGGATCCAACTCACCATGTTCTGACCATATCGTGTAATTGTTTTTAAACCCTCTTTTTAGCAGATGTGATTGGATTACTCCTATATCTCTCCAAGCTATCTTATTATCACAATCGATGCACGGACATAATATCTCCTTGCTCTTTCGCAAATTCGCGTGCTTGTTGGCTGCTTCAATAAAGCTTCTCAAATTTCGAATGTACGACGGATGTGGTCTTGGCACATTGTACATCCAACCTCGGTCCATTACCTATCCCTATATTGATTAACGTCAATATCGAGATGTAACATGAAAAAAATAAATGTTCATGAAAGTGAAACAAGATCATATCGAGATGTACCTAGTACATGAGACAAAAAATTTTAAAATATCCCTAATTAATTGAATTTAATCCCTAAATCATGAACGAATTAATGTGCATGAAAATGAAACAAGATTGCAGCAATATAGGTACCTTGAGGTGAGACAACTCTTCAAAAAAAATCTTTAAATTAGATCAACTACAAGTCCAAATCTTGGAATTCCTGAGTTTTTCTTCAATTCCGGTCTATATTACAAAATTGAGGCAAAAAATCGTATCAAAATGAGAAAGAAAACAAACGGAGATCATATATATGCATAAACTCTTGAAATCAAGCCCGAAAATCAAAAACAAAACCTTCTCCCCGTAGATCAAAAAAATCCGCCGCCGCTACAGTAGTGTGCAGCCTATAGCGGCGTCGGGCTCCGGAATTAGGGTTCCTGCGCTGGAACCACCGAGGCTTTTATACTACATACACATCACAAGCGGATTTTTAGAAAAACCGCTTGTGATGTATAACATCACAAGCGGTTTTATATTTCGACCGCCTGTGATGTTTACATATCACAAGCGGTCGGAATATAAAACCGCTTGTGATGTTATACATCACAAGCGGTTTTTCTAAAAATCCGCCTGTGATGTGTTTACTATATTAAAGCCTCGGTGCGGTGGCTTAGGGTTTAGTTTTCGCCCGGACTGATACTACGCCGCCAGGCTGCTGCGCCGCCGTTCCCGTCCCCGTCTCCGAGCCGTGAGCGCCCGCCACGCCGTCGCCGAGCCCGAGCCCAAGCGCCACCGTCTCCGAGCTGGGCGCCCGTCCCCGTCCCCGAGCGCCACCGTCTCCGAGCTGGGCGCCCGTCCCCGTCCCCGAGCGCCACCGTCTCCGAGCTGTGCCACCGTCCACCAGCGCCGGCGTGCAGCTCATCCTTGAAGGTCGTCCCTGCCCCTTGTTCATCTACAAGGCACAAGATGAACTCGTCATCCCTGCTCCTCTCCTTCCCCCTTGTCTGCACTCTGCAGTTTTGCATACTGCGCAGCAGTACCCATTTGTTTGGATGCTGCTGCTGCTTTTTGCTTGGATGCTGATCTGCTCTAGGTAGCAGACTAGCAGGTACTCTATTGTTTCACTTATGCTGCATTCACTGGTTTCACTTATATATAGCTCATTCACTGGTTTCACTTATGCTGCATTGCTGCTAGCCTGCTACTGTTATGTTTCAGTATTTCAGTTCCAAACTTCCAATTTAATTTCAGTTCTATATGGCTTATATGCCTACAAATACATATATACATATATATATGCCTAGGAATATACATAGGACGACTAGGGACGACCAGAGGCCGACCAGAACCGATTAGTCGTCCTAATCGTCGCCCTAATCGCGATTAGGCGCCTGGTCGGTCCTGTCGGTCGACTAGCTGGTCGCCCGACTTGAAATCAGTGGTCCACAACTGTCCAGTCATATGGTTGCTAGCTCCCGTGTCTAGCACCCACACTTCATTTGGGCAGACCACTGGCACCACTTTGTCTTCTGCAAGGTGAACTGTTAGTGTAGATCCACCTGAAGCCTGCTCCACTTGGGCGAACAAAAGAGCTGCATGTTCAGTGCCGCCCACAGCTATATTTGCCTCTGGTGGTTTATGTTCTTTTTCATCCTTCTTTGGACGCTTACAGTCTTGTGCCCAGTGACCATAGATGCCACAATTTCTGCACCTCCCTTTCCTCCTCGGAGTTCCTTTGGAAGTGAGCTTGCCTTTGTTAGAACTGCCACTACTGCCCACATCAGAACGATGTGTCATCTTGGGTTTCCACTGACCAGCACTTCCATTGTTACCTTCCTTCTGAGAGGATCTCTGAAAACGATGTTTGTGTTTTTCCAACCACTCATCTTCAGCAAGCAACAAACGACCAGCCTTGTCAGCCATGTATTTTGTATGAACCTCTTAGAGAGTGTCAAGTCAATGAACTATCTTCGAGTACTATTGTCAAGTCAATGAACTATCTTCGACCAGCCTTGTCATCCCTATTCTCTGTAGGACCCCAAGAAGAGATTAAGTCCTGTAGTCTACCACCTCCCGTTATTTGTGGGCTTCACCGATGGCTGGAAACATTTGGTGATAGCAAACGACCTTCGGGTTGAAGACGTCTGCGAGCTTGTTAAGGGGCCAGACGATGGTGAGCCGGTGTACTATGTCCGGATGTGTGGTCACAAAATTAAAAGCTGCCCCGGCTGCATGTGTGTGCTTCTCTTCTCTTAGGTGGGGTGCTAAGTGATCTTAGTAGCCGACATAAGAGAAGAGAAGCGCACAGATGAAGCCGGGGCGGCTTTAAATTTTGTGACCACACATCCGGACAGAGTACACCGGCTCACCATCGTCTGGCCCCTTAACAAGCTCGCAGACGTCCACAGCCCGAAGGTCGTTTGATGTCACCAAATGTTTCCCGCCCTCGGTGAAGCCCACAAATAACGGGAGGTGGTAGACCACAGGGCTTAATCTCTTCTTGGGGTCCTACAGGGCTTAATCTCTTCTTGGGGTCCTTCAGCATGGCTGTGATGTTATAATGCTGAAGGACCCCAAGAAGAGATTAAACCCTGTAGTCTACCACCTCCCGTTATTTGTGGGCTTCACCGATGGCTGGAAACATTTGGTGATAGCAAACGACCTTCGGGCTGAAGACGTCTGCGAGCTTGTTAAGAGGCCAGACGATGTTGAGCCGGTGTACTATGTCCGGATGTGTGGTCACAAAATTAAAAGCTGCCCCGGCTGCATGTGTGTGCTTCTCTTCTCTTAGGTGGGGTGCTAAGTGATCTTAGTAGCCGACATAAGAGAAGAGAAGCGCACAGATGAAGCCGGGGCGGCT
This sequence comes from Zea luxurians, assembly GCA_029449295.1. NCBI lineage: Eukaryota > Viridiplantae > Streptophyta > Magnoliopsida > Poales > Poaceae > Zea > Zea luxurians. The sequence goes on from JAOPSE010000109.1 coordinate 7,002,649, forward strand.
TTAAATTTTGTGACCACACATCCGGACAGAGTACACCGGCTCACCATCGTCTGGCCCCTTAACAAGCTCGCAGACGTCCACAGCCCGAAGGTCGTTTGATGTCACCAAATGTTTCCCGCCCTCGGTGAAGCCCACAAATAACGGGAGGTGGTAGACCACAGGGCTTAATCTCTTCTTGGGGTCCTACAGGGCTTAATCTCTTCTTGGGGTCCTTCAGCATGGCTGTGATGTTATAATGCTGAAGGACCCCAAGAAGAGATTAAGCCCTGTAGTCTACCACCTCCCGTTATTTGTGGGCTTCACCGATGGCTGGAAACATTTGGTGATAGCAAACGACCTTCGGGCTGAAGACGTCTGCGAGCTTGTTAAGAGGCCAGACGATGTTGAGCCGGTGTACTATGTCCGGATGTGTGGTCACAAAATTAAAAGCTGCCCCGGCTGCATGTGTGTGCTTCTCTTCTCTTAGGTGGGGGGCTAAGTGATCTTAGTAGCCGACATAAGAGAAGAGAAGCGCACAGATGAAGCCGGGGCGGCTTTAAATTTTGTGACCACACATCCGGACAGAGTACACCGGCTCACCATCGTCTGGCCCCTTAACAAGCTCGCAGACGTCCACAGCCCGAAGGTCGTTTGATGTCACCAAATGTTTCCCGCCCTCGGTGAAGCCCACAAATAACGAGAGGTGGTAGACTATAGGGCTTAATCTCTTCTTGGGGTCCTTCAGCATTATAACATCACAGCCATGCCTTCTCTGTCTAACTGCATTGGAAAGTGCCTTTTCTCCAAGTTCCCTTATTGATGGAACCAGTATATCAGACTAACAGTATATCCCTTTATCGATGGAACCAGCTTGAATGGCAGACAACGAGCAGCCTAGTATGGATGTGGTCTGCACCGGTGCGTCTCACAAAGTTGATGAAGACATGACCAAACTTGAATGGCAGACAACGAGCAGCTCCAGTGAAGGGAGCGGGGAGGATAGTTCTAGTGACGACAATCCTTGTACTCCTATACCTCCAAGGAAGAAAAAAACATCAGATGAGCTTGATGCCGACTATATTCCCAACAATGAAGAGGTAAATAGAAATATGTCGACTATATTGTAAAATAATGTTCATATATGAAAGGCCATTAATTTTTTCACTATATAGATTTCAAATGAAGAGAAGAAAGAGGATGCATCTTCTACACGAAACACGGAGGATGCTCCGATGCCTGAATCATCCGTTTCACATAAGCGGAAACGAGGGCGACGAGGTCCAAATCAGATGAAAGAAGGTGCAGTTATGTATGTAACAAAACTAAATGCAGAGGGGTTTCCTGAAGAACCACTTGACGTGGTTACAAAGTTTCGAAATTCCTGCGGGGCTACTGTTAGAGATATAGTGCCAATCACACTTCAAAAATGGAAGGATTTAGATGAAGACACCCGCAACAAGCTATGGGCTAAGTTGTCCGAGTCATTCAAGTTCCCAAAAGGCACAGAGGATGCAGTAAGGAAGTCGATGCTCTCTGCTATGGCCAAGATGTTTCGTGGGTGGAAGGCCGAGATGAATAGGGACTTTGTTAAGAAGAATAAGGTTCCTCCGCCCAAGAAAATGGGGAAAATCACTCAAGCTCAGTGGGAGGAATTTGTTTGTCAGAAGACCGATCTGAAGGCCAAAGAACTGGGCGAAACTAATTCTCAGAGAGCGAAGATGAACAAACACCCCCATCGCCTGGGGTCAAGCGGATATCACCATAAAGTTGTGCAGTGGAACAAGATTATCGAGGAAGCTATAACTAACGGCACTTTGGACCCAATATTAAAAGATATCGATGAGAGAGCTATTCGTTGGATCTTAGGTCGAGCAGGTTTGAGTGAGGACGACAAACTTTTGCATCCAGAATTGGTAGGCGAAGTTTCGACAAAAATTCAAGAATATGCAGATAAGAGAAAAAAGGAGAATTTAAGCCTCGGAGGGAGAATGACATACTAACTGCAGCACTAGGCAATCCTGAACACACTGGACGGGCTCGGGGAATCTCTTCTAAGATTTCCTGGAGAGAGGCGTTTCCAGAGTATGCGTTGTCATATAGGAAACACGAGAAGTCGAAAAGGACCCTTGAAGAGACTATTGATGAAAGGGTACAAAAGGCTATTAATGACGTGATGAACAAAATGAAGAAAACAGAATGCATATCATTTGAACTCAAGCCAAGCCACATGAGTCCACCTATAGTCCCTAGCAGCGTTGGATCTGTGCAAGACTTGACCAAGTACCCTGTAGACGATATTGTTGAGGACAAGCCTTGCTTTCTTCATATTCCAATCAATCGATCTGGGACAAAAACAAAGCAAGCTGCTACTGGTTTGGTAAAACCAGGACTTGTTAACTACAAGGACAATCCTGTCCCGCCACACTATGCTGTGGTCCAAGTTCTAGAAATCACAAACAGTGGTTGTGAAGATTGGGAGATAGATTTTCCAGTTGAGGGGATCATAACTTTGCAAGAGGCAATGAACGAGTTGGTTCTTTGGCATCGGCGCGACATCAAGTTTGGTGATGAGCCGAATTCAACACTAGTGCGGGAAGATATGACACCGACCTCCAAAAAAATCGTTGAAACAATCATATCGCCTCTTGCGAAGGAACTCGACGAGGGGGACGTAGACAAAATTGTTCCTCAGAATGTCGACGTCAACATCAAAAAGGAACCAAAGGTTGGCACCAATGTTGAAGGGCCAACTATTTCAAAGAAAATTCATAAGCGAATCGCCACAGACGATGTCAAGAAACCGTCAGAATCAGTGGCACGCTACCTGCATAAATTGCAGAGAGTTATGACTAATCAATCAAAAGCAATATCAGCATCTCATGGAGTAGGCACACGGTCGGCCCAAATAGACAATTTCGAAGTATGGGAAGAAGATGGAATGATTCATACTCGAGAATCATTACGTCTTAAAACCAATATCTCGGTATACAAGAAGGAGGATGTTCCTCCTAAATTTGTGAATGGGAGGCCGTTCTTAACGACAGTGCAACTTTCTAAGTTGTCAACTCCGGAGATTAGAATGCATGAGTGGTACATGGTGGCTAGCAACAAATACAAACTCGAGGATTTCACATTTGTTGTGCCAGAAGATGCATTTTGGAGCAATGATCATATAAATCCTGTGCGGCATTTATTCTTTGACGATCTCTGGTCATTGTACCACCGACAAAGGATGGAAACCAACTACTTAACCCTCTTTTGCTTGTAAGTACCTCTAAACTTTCATATTTGTTAGTTTTGTACACGCACACATAAACGAGAGTCTAACGATTAACACTATTACACGTAGGATGCAATACATGGATGATAAGAAGAAACAACTTAAGACAGGGTTTCTTGACCCGTTGATGATATCCCAAGCTTGCTACAAAGTAGTAGCTCGGAGGCAAGGAGAAGAATACAAAGACTTGGACGATGCTGAATTTGAGAAAGCCGTCAAACAGAATCAGAGAAAGAAAATGAAGGTAATGGCGGCATACATTGGACGAGCCATGTATAATCATGTACAACATGGCAAGGACTTAATAATAGCTCCGCACCACTTTAAGTAAGTTATCGACATGGTTTAATTTTGAACTATAAATTATGGCAATCGTGATATTAACATGTGTTTTCGTCTATGTCTATATAGTGACCACTACATTTGTATCATGATCTGGCCAAAGGATGGTAAAGTCGTGGTCTTCGACTCACTGAGAATGGAAAAGGCTACGTATAATGACTTCTTGAAGATTTTAGAGAAGTATGATTATTATTGCACACTTGTACTTATTACAACTTAACAAATGTATTCTTAATCTCACAATGCTATTCTTATATGCAGTGCATACCGTTTTTATTGGAAAGATCTTGGCGGCGAACATCCAGAGGACAAGCCTAATTTGTCAATATCATTATTTCCATATGGTGACAAACAACCTCCGGGTACTGTCCTGTGCGGTTATTATGTATGCGAATGGTGTCGTGTCACCTTCCATTACATGGTCAATCGTGAGGATGTAAGTTCGCTATCATTGTCTATATTGCAATTTTTATGTTATATTGTTGCTCATCACATTACTCTTAGCACCGATTGCTTTTTGCTTTCATTGCAGGTTCCTAAATCTAAGATCAATGCTGAATGGTTAGAAAGAGATATGGTTTCCACCGGCGTGGCTAAGGTTGTAAGAGACTTGCTTTACTTTATGCGCCGTGAAGTTCTTCATCAACAAGGGCTATTCTACAATGTAAATGGAAATTTGCAAAAATTCCCAGAACTAAGTTTGTACACAATATCACACAGTGTTTAGGTCTTCAGTTAGGAACTTTAGATGTTTAGTTGTCTATGGAACTTTGAGATGTTGAGTTGTTATGCAACTTGATGTGTATAAATCTGTGTATGATGGAACTTGATATATATGTGGATGAATCTGTGTATGGAACCTGCTATAGAACTTGTTTGAATCTTTGTATGATGAATATGTGTTTGAAACACAATGTGTTTGAATCTGTGTTTGAATCTGTTATTATTTCTGTTTCTGTATATGAATCTGGAAAATATATATGAATCTGCTTCTGTGTATATGAATCTGGGAAATACAGGCGGCTTATAATTAAAACCGCCTGTGATGTGTCTCTATCACAGGCGGTTCTTTTAAACCAGACCGCCTGTGATGTGTGACTATCACAGGCGGTTCTTTTAAACTGGACCGCCTGTGATGTGTGTCTATCACAGGCGGTTTTTGATTGACCGCCTGTGATGTTGTTTTACATCACAGGCGGTGCACCACAAGCGGTTCCTGGAACCGCCTGTGTAGAGGCTAACCGGACCGCCTGTATAGAGGATACCTGTAGTAGTGTACCAAGAGTGATAGGAAGTAGGAATAGTATAGTTGTAGAAATGGTAGTGTATTGTATAATGGGTACTGTACTCCTGTTGTAAAAATTTGAGTCTGTAACATTACTCTTTTTAGTAATGTAAAATGGATGGTTTTTCTTTGGCATATTATATTTGTTTCCAAATGTTTGTTGCCACAGATGCCTTCCCGGACTCGTGCTCAGGATGGTGCCAGTACCTCCCGTGGGAGGGAGGTAACACCGAACCCACCTCTAGTCCCTCCCACACTTGCCGAGCCTATCGCCGCCTTGGTAAACGCGACAGCGGATAATACCCATTTCCTACGGGAGATGGCGGGTCAACAGTTCCAACAATAAGGCGGGCGGGGCTATCCGCAAGGGCCTCGTGAGACATCTTATTTAGACTTTTCCGAAACGTGTCCACCGCTGTTTGTCAAGGCCGAAGACCCTTTAGAGGTGGATGAATGGATCCGTGTCATCGAACAGAAGTTTGGACTTCTTCGGTGTTCTGAAACCCAGAAGCCCTTGTTCGCAGCCCAGCAACTGCGTGGCCCTGCCAGCACTTGGTGGGGAAACTTTGTGTCCGTTCAGCCGGCCAATCATCAGATAACATGGGAAGAGTTTAAGCTGGCCTTCCGTGAACATTACATACCGGAAGGTGTACTTCACATGAAACAAGAAGAATTCATGAAGCTGAAGCAAGGAGGGGATACTGTTAATCAGTATCTCAATAAATTTAATCATTTGTCTCAGTATGCAATCGACCAAGTTAACACCGATCAGAAGAAGAAGAATTGTTTCATGCGAGGACTAAATGATAGGATGCAAAGGAAAATGGCTACTTGCATCGACCTCACCTACGGAAGGGCTGTCAGCATAGCGCTGGCAGTCGAATCTAAATATGCAAGTTCTGGAAAGTCCAGGGGAAATGGAGGTAACAGGCCTACACAGGGCCCCGAGAAAAGGCAACGGTTAGTCATCCAGCCTTTTAATCAGGGTCGTTCTTCAGCACGTCCATCCTCCTTCCCATTCAAGCAACCAGTGTTCATCCGTCCCAATGCTGCCCCCACTGCAACAAGTCAGCCGGGTGCCCCTGGCACTCGATTCCCTGCCCTTCCTAGTTCATCGACAGGATGCTTCAATTGCGGAAAATCTGGGCACTTTATCAAGGATTGCCCTTATCCGAAGCAGAACAAGTCAAACAATCCACAAGGATCTGGGAATTCATCTCAAGCCAAGGGAAATACTATGGGCAAAAATACAAAGAAGACGGGACGCATATATTATACGCAAGTGGCCACCACACCGGACGGTGAACTGGTAATGATGGGTACGTTCCTTGTGGCCAATCATCCCGCAATTATTCTCTTTGATTCTGGTGCTTCACATACATTCATTAGCAAGAAATTTGTGGAGCAACATTGCATTTCATACCATGAATCAAAAGAAGGGTTTAAAATTCACTCACCTGGGGGACAAATTTTTACTAGAGAAGTGGCCTATCAAGTGCCTGTAACGTTGGCCGGACGGGACTTTCCTACTAATATGATTGTTCTGAAAGGCCAAGACATAGATGTGATTTTGGGCATGAATTGGTTGGCCAAACATAAAGCAACCCTCAACGCTGACCAGAGAACTATCAGGTTGAGTCATAATCAAGAAGAAATTCTCTTATCTATCCCCATTCCAACCAAAACTACTGGCAGAGTTTATGAAGCCATTATACTAGAGGTCAAGGATATTCCAGTAGTATGCGAGTTCCCAGATGTCTTTCCAGAGGATTTGCCTGGATTGCAACCCGAGAGAGATGTAGAGTTTGTAATTGAATTGAAGCCCGGCACGGCTCCCATTTCTAGAAGATCATACCGCATGCCTCCAAATGAGCTGGCAGAACTGAAGATTCAGTTACAAGATCTACTAGCGAAAGGATTCATCCGGCCAAGCTCGTCACCGTGGGGTTGTCCAGCCATATTTGTTAAGAAGAAGGATCAAACTTTACGGATGTGCATGGATTATCGACCCCTGAATGAGGTCACTATCAAGAACAAGTACCCTCTTCCGCGGATTGACATTCTATTTGATCAACTGACTAGAGCGAGGGTATTCTCCAAGATTGATCTCAGATCGGGCTATCATTAGATCCGTATTCGGCCCAAGGATATACCAAAGACCGCATTCACTTCGCTGTACGGATTATTTGAATATCTGGTAATGTCTTTCGGACTGACAAATGCTCCTGCCCACTTTACTTATCTGATGAACTCGGTATTCATGCCCGAGTTGGACAAATTTGTGGTGGTCTTCATAGATGATATTTTGATATATTCAAAGAATGAAGAGGAGCATGCTCAACATTTACGGGTTGTATTAACGCGCTTAAGAGAACATCAATTATATGCCAAGTTTAGTAAATGCGCGTTTTGGCTGGAAGAAATTCAATTTCTGGGACATGTTCTATCTGCCAGGGGGATTGCGGTAGATCCCAGCAAAGTCAAGGACATTTTGGAGTGGAAACCCCCAACCACTGTTCATCAAGTCCGAAGTTTTCTTGGACTGGCTGGTTATTACCGTCGATTTATACCAGATTTTTCTAAGCTTGTGAAACCAATCACAAGTCTATTGAAGAATGAGACTAAATTCAATTGGTCTTCAAAGTGTAATGAAGCTTTCGAGAAATTAAAGACATTATTAAGCACTGCTCCGGTATTGGCTCAACCGGACATTAATAAGCCATTTGATGTGTATTGTGACGCATCTGGCGGTGGTCTCGGCTGCGTACTAATGCAAGAAGGCCGAGTAATTGCGTATGCTTCAAGGCAGTTGCGCCGACATGAGGAGCATTATCCAACTCATGATCTGGAGCTAGCTGTAGTGGTTCATGCCCTGAAGATTTGGCGTCATTATCTGCTGGGTAATATCTGTCACATTTATATAGATCATAAAAGCTTGAAGTATATCTTTACCCAGTCTGAGCTCAATATGAGACAAAGAAGATGGCTCGAGCTAATCAAGGATTATGAATTAGAGATCCATTATCACCCGGGCAAAGCCAATGTGGTGGCAGATGCACTCAGTCGCAAGGCTTCCTGCCATTGTTTAACTATGAGGACTTCTGACATTACGTTGTGCCAGGAGATGGAAAATCTAAACCTGGGTATGATTCAGCATGGGACTTCAAATCACTTGAAGCTGGAGTCAGCCATCTTACAAAGGATAATGGACGCTCAAAAGGATGATGAGGGTATGAAACATATACGTGAGAAGATAAAGGCTGGAAAAGCCAATTGCTTCAAAGAAGATGATCAAGGCATTGTATGGTTCAACAACCGCATAGTTGTGCCAAAACATGAAGAGCTCCGCCAGCAAATTCTAGATGAAGCACATCTTAGTCGCTATTCTATTCATCCCGGAAGCACTAAGATGTATCAAGATCTGAAACAACATTATTGGTGGACGAAGATGAAAATTGAAATTGCACGCTATGTGGCTAGATGTGACACTTGTAAACGTGTCAAGGCCATACACTTGAAAGCTGCTGGTCCATTACAGTCGCTACCAATACCCACATAGAAATGGGAAGACATAAGTATGGACTTTATTGTGGGATTGCCCAGGACTGCCAAAGGGTATGATTCTATCTGGGTTATCGTTGATCGACTCACAAAGATCGCCCACTTCCTACCCGTCAGGGCAAAATACACAGTGGCCACTTATGCAGCATTATACATTGCCCGTATTCTCAGCTTGCATGGTATTCCGAAGACGATAGTGTCAGATCGTGGATCGCAATTCGTGTCCAAGTTTTGGGAAGAACTTCATAAATCCCTGGGTACTAAATTGCTCCACAGCTCAGCCTAACACCCTCAAACCAGTGGGCAGACTGAGAGGGTAAATCAGATACTGGAAGTTATGCTGCGGGCATGTGTGTTAGACTTCTCACAAAAATGGAATGAATGTTTACCGTTAGCGGAGTTCTCATATAATAATAGCTACCAAGAAAGCATCAAGATGGCACCCTTTGAAGCTTTATATGGACGACAATGTCGTACTCCGCTAAGTTGGTCTGAACCAGGTGAAAGGTACTTCTTCAGGCCTGACCTGGTAAAAGAAACCGAAGAAAAGGTTTAGAAAATAATTCATAATATGAAGAAAGCCCAAGCTCGTCAAAAGAGTTATGCAGACAAACGACGAATGCCCTTATATTTTCTTGAGGGAGACTATGTCTACCTAAAGGTTTCGCCAATGAAGGGCGTATCACGTTTCGGGGTTAAAGGGAAACTTGCACCATGATATATTGGTCCTTTTCTCATTCTTGAAAGATATGGGCCAGTGGCGTATCGAATTCAACTACCCGAAACTTTATCTACTGTACATAATGTGTTCCACGTGTCTCAACTGAAGAAGTGTCTTCGGGTTCCAGATCAAACCATTGAAGTGACAGATGTTGTCCTTGAACTGGACTTGACATATTCTGAGCACCGTATTCGAGTCTTGGATCAAAAGGACAGGATTACCCGGAGAAAAACTCTCAAGTTTTACAAGATACAGTGGAACCAACATTCCGAAGATGAGGCTACATGGGAAACTCAAGACTTTTTAGATAAGAATTTCCCAAGCTTTTTAGCCTCTTGTAATTTGTAAAGTGTACAACATTGTTATAATAAAGGAGTGAGTCCCAAACCACCCCTGCCCTGTACCAAAAATAAGGAAATAAAAATGTGAAGCATTTCCTTTTCCATAACTTACCCTAGGACTTTTAATCTCGGGACGAGATTCTTTTATGGGGGGAAGGATGTAACACCCTTGGTGTTACTGTTACTAAAACTTGAGCATGACATCATAAACATTGGCATTGCATATGTTTTACACACCTAGAGTGCATTTACTAGGTAAAAATTTCAAACAAATTGTATTGTTTTGGTGTTTTGCAAATAGAACCCTGGAATAGGGGACTTAACCCTAAATAGGGACCAGGAGGGTAAAACATGACCCAAATTGAGAAAATCCTAAGGATTAAGTAAAACAATCATAAAATGTTACCAAAGATGGGTCTACATTACATTCATATCCCTGAGATACCAGAAACCCTAATTGGAACCCTGGAAAACCCTAAATCCAAACCCTAGGGGCCTATGTGCAAAAACAGTGCACATTTGACTAAAGTGTAAAAACTACTATGTTAAAGCATATTAAGTCACATGGTTCACATTTATGAAGATTTACAAGCTAAACCCTAGGTTTTGGACTAATTTGCAAAAAGACCCCAAATTGTGATTTCACTCTAAGTCTGAAAATCAGTGTTATAAGCTCAACTTTGGGGCTTTGTAACTTTCAAATTCTAAGGTTTTTGCCCTAGGTCACCACATCAAACTTGTAGACCAAACAAAGGAGAACAACTTTGCTTAAGAATGTAAGCATAGTTGTTGAGAAGATATTGGAGATAATTAAGCCTAAAGTCTGGCTGTCAGACTGATTAAACTCTGAACTTCAGACATATAGTGTAACAGAGACATCTTTGGCCTAGGATTCAACCCTGATTTAGTGCTTAACTGAGTTCAATCCCTATAGTCGAAGTGTAGCTGGTTTGTAGCTCTACAATTTTGCTGCAGAGCATTGGTTGAGTTGCCATATGAATCTAAGAGAAAAATCGATCTCAAGACAGTCTGTCAGATCGACCGAATGCCGTTTGGCCATTGTACAGTAGCAAAATATCAGAAGATGCAGTATATCTCGCCGCCGACGACCACCGTGCACGGATTCGTGTTTTTGGTGGCCGTGATTCATGCTGACCGAGTGGATAGCACTTGGGATCAAGCAAGGGTCCCCGCCGTGGATAACTCCGGCCATAAACAAATCCGGCCACCGTACTGCACACGCCGCAGTGGAAGTCGATAGGCACGCCGGTGAACGCCGCCTTTCGACCTTGTGCCACGTGCCTGAGTACCTCCACCGCATCGCCGTAAGCCTTAGTGACTCTCCGTTGATCGCCGGAATGACCGCCACGGTAGAGGACACGAATCCACTGAGCCAAGGTTCTTCTCTATCTCCGGCCGTGCGCACTGCCTGACCAAATCGCGCGCACGAAGCCATAGCACCCGCTCCCACCCTTAATCATTCACCTGAGCTCTTGAATTTCAAACTTCCCCCAAACTGGTCTCCGCCACCGCAAAGAGCACCTCGCCGCGGCCAGCGCGATCCAGGTCAGTCCATGTCTTCTGCTTCCCTGTTTAAGTATTCTCATGTGTCTATGATGCTTGCCGACCCACATAATTGAGCTAGATCGCCGCCAATCGCCGGGAACGCATGATTCTTTGGTTCATCCGCGCGGTTACCGTGGCCAGAGCGAATCAGGTCACCATTTCTGAAATTAAGTTAGGGGAAACACTCGGGGAAGGTTTAATTCGGTGATAGCCGCTCGGGAGCACCAGTCATTGCATAAATCCACCGACACAACCTCATCCGAGTTCATCCTCTGCGCTGCCGTCGTCATGGACCTCGTGCGGTGAAGGATTAGAACGTGGGGGTCTTTTCTGTAAACCGTCAGTGAGTCAAGAAAATAGTAACCGAACCCATCTCTAGTTAGCCAAAACCCTGAGGGCCTTTCTGCGAAGTCTCCACCACGAGCGTGGGTGCGCCCCGGTTTCATGTGCTGTTGGGCCGCCTAGTTTGAATTCGGCCCAGAACTGTTGCAAGTTTTTCTTTTTCTTTTTCTTCCAGAGCCAAATAAATTCTAGAAAATTGTAGAAAAATCCTAAAAATGTTAAACCAATTTTCCTAGATTCCTTATTTTCCATAGTATTTAATAAAAGTAGTTTCATGGTTTTTAGATTAAATAAGGAATTTTGGAGTATTTAAAATAGCTTAAAACATTAGTTCTGGATTTTTAGAAAATAGATAATCATTCCAAAAATGCCCAAACTTTTTATATGAACTCAAAATATTATTTAGAAGCCTTGGGTAGAGTTTGGTTGGATTTGGACCTTGTTTGATAACTAGAACCCAAAACCCTACCCCCTGCCCTTTGAATTCCTTTACTGACTCCGGAAACCCTAGTTTCTCGGAGAACCGTGAAGGAAAATTGTATTCAAGAACCTTAGATAATAAATTCTCATTATCTTTGCACTCTCATGAGCATTTCATGACATACATTCTTATATACATATATATGGTTATCTTTAGAAAATGAAGAAGAAGTTGAAGTAACAGAAGCGAAGACACCACCACCTTCGGAATCTCAGGCAGAAAATTGTTTCTACTTTGACATCTGCGGATCCGTGCCTGACTCACCTATCAACGAAGGCAAGCCCCGGTGCATTTGCCACCTTCCTTGATGTTTTTAAAATCTTTATCACTTGATTAATGCATTAGGTGATAGGAGTTGAATGCTTAAACAATTCCTGCATTACCTTCCTTGAACTTGATTATCTTCCTTGAAACCCTGTTTTCACAAAAGGTTTTTACTATGCTTAGTATTGCTCTAGCAAAACAAAAGGTTTTGTTTTACAAAAGATGATTGGCAAAGTGGGAGGGATGTTTTTGAAAATAAAACTTGAGGGTGGATCCATCATGGCCGTGATGGGTTCAACATCCGGAAAAGATGTACCTTTGCCAGGTACCAAACTTTGGGTTGAAATGATTAAACTGAGACTGGGCGGGTGACTTGCACGAGAAAGAGAGTCTCGGTGTAGTGTCTCCGTCTGAGTCGATTAAGGACCGTCTTGATGTAGGCTTGCTGACCGAGGACCCTTTAACTGGTCACATGCCTCATCATGGGTAAGCCTTGCCTCGGGCAGACTAAGGTCAGAATAAGATAACACGGAATGGGCGTGGAGCGGTGGCGAGTGTAGCGTGTACCCTTCGTGGCAAGAGGCTGGACGGTGGTGTATCTGTGCTCTCGGTTCGCGTGAACCTGATCTGGTCTTAAGAACCCCGGTGGCGGGTTGACATATGCAAGGGTTAAGTGCTACATATGTCGTGTGATTGGAGATCCTTAGCTGAGTATAATCGATTCGGATCGCCGTACCTTCGCGGTTATGAAGACTTGGTCACTGCCCTATACGTAGAACTTCAGCAAAGATGAATGAAAGGTTTGTTAAGAAATTGGCTAGTGCAGGTTAAGTGATTGAACTAGGTTAGAAAGAACTCTAGATGCAGGTAATTTTACCTAACTTGACAATAAAACTGGATTTTTAAGGATCCACTTTTAGTAAGCAATTATGCAAAACAGAGTCTTTGATCATTGAGAAACCTTGACTCCCTTATAACCAGCATACCCTTGAGAGTCTTTTCTTTAGTCGAGTAAGACTTGCTGAGTAATTCCATACTCAGGGTTTTATTCCCTATTGTTTTTAGGTGAGGAAGCAACAAACTTTTGTTGTTTTTGTACCAAGGTGGTGTCAAATGAAGAAAAGCAAGAATGAAGCTGCAGGAGGACCTAGTCCTCCATAAAAACTTTTATGTAAGAACTTATCGGGAGGAGTTTTTACCTCCCTTGGTACTGTAATAATAAGTACTCTGCACTCGTGTTTATATGCTGGTCTATAATAACCAACTTTATCTTACTTTCAAATAAATGTAAGTTTATGTAATCGCTTCCGTATTTCTATATCTCCGATGTTCTGTAATGTCTGTGTGACGGGTGAAACGCTCTTGGGAAAGGCAAGAAAAGCAGATACCGAACTTGTCAAGTAATTCAGGGGCATCTACAGGGTTGTCTGAGGTCCGTTGGACAAGGACAACTGTAGGTGGGCCTAATAACTTGGGAGGTTCCGTCACAATATGAAATATAAAAGACAACATGAATAATCATATAATCTTTTCTAATATATTTATATATATATTTCTTTTTAGTTATCATGGATAAACAGAAACAATATTGAATTACATTTATACCTTCGGCTTGACAGAAAGTAAAAATCCAAGCGTGATGTGCAAGAGAATTCAAGCCAGCGTGAACAGTACGGGGGTACTGTTCACCTATTTATAGGCACGGGACGCAGCCCGGTCAGAATTACATTTATGCCCCTGATGACTAGTTACAATCATGACACAAATCATCATGGACTGAACGATCTTTTCCTCTTAAAGTCAGTGCAGCCCTTCGTCTTAAGTCATGTCACTATGCCGAAGCTCCCTATAGCTTCGTGTGTACCTTCGCGCTGAGTTTGATTATACACTGATCTTTCGAAGGTACTTCTTCTTAAAGGACCTTCGGCGATGAAGCAGGCCCCCAACAACTCCTTTAAAGGCTATTGAATCATCACTTCTTCTAAAGACAGTAACACCTATATTAGTAAAAAAGACAGTTGTAGCCCATTTTACACAATTGAGAAACAGAAAGCAAATTGTAATCTAAGGAATCTACAAGAAAAACATTAGAAATAGAATGGTCAGGAGATATAGCAATTTTACCCAAACCTTTGACCAAACCTTGATTTCCATCCTCGAATGTGATAGCTCGTTGGGGATCTTCGTTTTTCTCATAGGAAGAGAACATCCTTTTCTCCCGTGTCATGTGGTTTGTGCACCCGATATCGATTATCCAACTTAAACCACAGGATGCATAAACCTACAAAACAAATTTAGGCCTTGTTCTTAGGTACCAAAACGGTCTTGGGTCCTTTCACATTAGAAACAAGCACCTTGGGTACCCAAACACAAGTTTTGGAGCTGTTGGTGACTTGTTCTCAAATGCTATGAATTAAGAACAAGACAACACAGAAATGTTAAACGTTAAAATCCTTCGTCCTTCGAAGCATTATTTCCCTTGGGATATAATGATCTTCGGACGAAGTTTATGAAGGACATACCTTCACAGCATAACATATAATGATGAAGAAGGAATCGTATGAAATATAAAATAACATAAACAATAATGTATTATTATCAATTCATTTCTATTTTATTATTATGGAAAATAGAGATGATATCAAATTACAAATGTACCTTCGGCTTGAAAGAAGGTAAAAGTACAAGCGTGACACAAAAGCGAATGCCAAGTCAGCTTGAACAGTACGGGAGTACTATTCATCTATTTATAGGCACGGGACATAGCCCATGTAAAATTACACCCATGCCCTTTACATTTGCTAATGGCTCTATAGTAACCCATCGAGGTCTGAATAGCCTTTTCCTTTTTAAGTCGGTTTCCTTTTCTGCTATCATGCCGAAGCCCTCCTGCACATAGCTTCGGCTCTGCACTAACCTTCGTATTCTTTGTGCTTCTTCACACTGTGGTTCTGACCCGAGTCTGAAGGTCTGAGTCCGAAAGTACCTGTTCATGTATTATACTCCAGAAACATTGTTAAATCATGTTTTTGAGGACCTTCGGAAGCCGAAGGCCCCCAACAGTAGCCCCTCGCAATATTAATTTGTTAGAATAATAAATTCAGATTGCGATATGGACGAAGGCCCTAAGCCGATGGTCCGAAAAAACACCTTTCCTTTGCTAGAATAGCAACAGTCAATGACAAGCGGAGCCCTCCACCCTGCAACACACTAGGCATATAAATAAGAGCAGACCATGAGCTCATTTGGTATGCTTTTTGCCATTTGCTCTGCTTGCTCAAATTTTAGCTCTTGCCTACCAACGCTTGCTTGTTTTTAGATTTTCTAAGCTTCGGCTTTAAGAGCACATTTTCACCATTTCCGAAGAGAAGATGTCTCAAGATAAGAAAGCTGTTGCTGAAACGAAGCTGAGCGAGGAGGAGAAGCTTCTTAAGGAAAAAAACCGCTGGATTCATCGAGTCAATTGCAAAGACCAACACAGAAAAGATTACAAAAGAAATTCTAGAAGGCTTATATGAAGATACCGATGACAACGATAGTTATGATGTGGAAAGTGGGGGCGAAGACTCCGAAGATCGATCGTGGCGACCAAGTCACACAGTCTTCGGAAAATCGACTATCAGGCAAAGTCATCTCGATAACATGAGAGGAAGATATTTTCGAGACATATCCATCGTGAGGGCTGACAATGGAGACAGGACTGCTCCTACTCCTGAAGAGAATGAAGTCGTAATCTACCGAAGCTTCTTCAAGGCTAGGCTTCGGCTCCCCTTAAGCAGTTTTGTGGTTGAAGTTTTAAAGATATACCAGGTTTTTCTTCACCAGATTACCCCCGAAGCCATCATAATAATGAGAATCTTCGTATGGGCTGTGAGGAGTCAAGGTTTAGAACCAAGTGCAAAATGTTTCTGCAGCATGCATGAACTTTCGTATGAGACGAAGGCCTGGGGTAAGGAACAGTATCACAATAATTTTGGTTGCTACAGCTTCGTTGCTCGTTCAGGCTCAAGCTGCCCAGTGCCAACCTTTAGGAAAAAATGGCCCGGAGACTGGATGAAAGAATGGTTCTATGTGAAGAATGATTTGAAAGCGAGAGAAGATATTAAAGAAATCATCATGCGCCCCATCTGGTCCCGCTTCAGCCTTCGAAAACCGAAGGTAGAGATTGATGAAGTAGCTGAAGAATGCCGAAGGGCCTTTGGCATAGTTTGTTCTTTCATCGGGACAAGGGACTTAGTCCAAGAGCACGTGGCCTACAGGATATGGCCACTGATAGAGAAATGGGAGATGCCAAAAGAAACCATCAGCAACACTAACGAAGGTGATTTGGTTCGACTAAAATATACCTTCAGATTTGGAGACCAATTTATCGAACCAGACGATGATTGGCTGACGTGTGTTGACAACACCAGCGATGAACTACTTGGAGCCTACTCCAAGTCCGAAGATAACGCATTGTCTACGGCCTTCGGGAGCCGAAAAAACTAGAGGCTAAATAGAGTTTCTGATGCCATCGGATTTATGTATCCTGACTATCGCTACCCGCCAAAGGGATAAAAGAGAAAGAGAGTAACTTCTGGGAAAGATGCTGCTTCAGCTGCTCCAAGCGAGCCCACGTTGAAGAGGAAGAAGGTGAAGGTTCTTACTCACTGATCGCGCTACATTGAACCGGCCACGGTGCCTGAGTTTGGCGGTGAGACCTCTTCGGCTACTGAAGCCAAAGAACCTGCGCCTACGCAGAAGATTGAAGAGCCGGCTGCAATGCCGAAGATATCCTCAGCCAAACTAGCTAAGCCGAAGGCCGTTGATATAGGGGTCGAAGGAACAAAGATATCAGAAATTACAAGCCCTTCGGGAGAAGTGATAGTGCCGAAGGCACAAAAAGGTCTTACAGCGACCCCTAAGAGGAAAAGAATGGTCAATGTACTAGATGCGCTGGAGACAATAAAGACAAGCTCTACTCCAAGGAAACCTGCCGAAGGTCCAAAGCCGCAGACTGAGGCAAAGCTAACCGAAGCCGAAGCTGCAAAGAGCCAGGTCGAAACCGAAGCTGGGCCTTGAGAGCCCGCCAAGGAGAAATCCTTGGAAACTGAAGAACAAGAAATAGAAAAGGAAGCTGCAGAACAAATTCTGCCTGAAAAAATTGCCACTCCTACTCCTGAAGCATCCTCCGAAGTTTTTGATTATGTTGTATGACATGCTTCGGGAAAAAGATTATCTGAAGAAGAGATTTTCGAAGCTAAACATTATGCCTGAGAACTGAAGTATCCAAAGGGTGCCTTAGTGTTTAATGGGACAGACAAAGATGATTTCTTATACTGCCTCCCAGACAACAAAGAATTATCTGTCTGCTGGGAGATGGCCAGAAGTATGGGGTTCCCGAAGCTTGAAGCTGGCCTTTGTGCCATGACAAAGGACGATCTCGCAGATAGCCTCGCATATAACAGTCTGAAGGTTCAAAAATTGTACATTTGAAAGTTTATGAATTTTGAATTATTTTTTGCTCTTATACTAATTCTTTTCATATAGGGTTTAATACTGAGCAACGCCTTAAGGGCGCAAAAGAATGCCGAAGACGAGAGCTACACTATTGCTCTCAACAACCTTCGAACATAGGTTATTAAGCTGAGGAACGAAGCTTTGGAAAAAGATAAAATTTTACTTACATTGGTAGACAAGGTGAAGGGTGATGAAGCTAACTACAAGACCCAATCTGAAATCCAAAGGAACGAGATTGAAAACCTCCAAAAGCAACTGGCCGAAGCCAAATTGAAATGCGCTATTGCCGAAGTTGACCGAGATGCCAGTGACTACTGGAAAAATTATTGGGAGAAAATAGTTGTAGAACTTCGCTCCTCAAAAGAAAGATGTTATGAAAAATCTATAGAATGCGTGGAAAAAATAAAATCTAGCTTCACCAAAGTTGGCGCATATTCAAGTGAAGACAACTTCGTACGGGGCGATCCCGAAGGGCCGATTGAGTGGATCAGCAACGAGGCCGAAACCTTTGAGGAGATTTTAAATGGTCGTGGAGACGTCTGTGCCTTCTCAGGTGCTAGGGGAATTGCTGCTATTTTGGAGAAGTCAGGTTGTGATCATGTGAATGGTTTGGCCCAAGCCAAAGCTGCTTTATCTATTGACGACACTAAAGACCCCTCGGCCGAAGCGAGCTTAGTTGGTGAAAAATTCTTTACTGACATCTGGGAAAACGGCGGCCGAGGGATGGCCCACGAAATAATAAAAAAGAGCGAAAAAGATACCCACGATGCAAGGGAAGCAACGAAGGCAGCTGAAGAAGCTGCGGAACTCGAAAGGCGGATAGGTATTGCTTAATAGCTTTTGACTTTATTTTCTATTTTTGTGCCTTCGAACTTATTTACGTTTTCTACTGCAGCCGAACTATCTCCTCCCCCAGAACCCTTCGAGTCCTTGACCGAGCCAGAGGCAAAGGAACCAACAGAAATTATTAAAATGGCCGAAAGCATTTTGGATGAAATCGTTACTCAACTATTGACCGAAGCTGCAGACGAAGTTTTGAAGGAAGAATAATAGATATTGTAAAAACATTGTTAGAATGCCAATGTAACATTTGCTGGACTATGCTTGTAATATTTTTCGCTTATGAGTTTGTAATGTATAAATGGCTTTGTAATTCATTTTTTTGTGATGCATGAAACTTTTATTGTACATACCGTTTTTGAGCCTTCGGCGAAAAAAACACCTTCCCTTCTTTTCATGCTTCGTAAAGAAGAGTTTTTATGCTTCGTGAAAAATCCTCCAATTGTCGCAGAGACATCAATGCTTTGTGAATAACAGACTTCCTTCCTAGATATCAGAGTACATAAAAAATGCTTCAAGCGTCACCATAACACTGGTGCTTCGTCAACAATAAACTTTTTCCTCCACTTCAGAGCTGACAAATCTGTATCTCTTCGAAACTTATTTTGTGCCTTAGCACAATTTCACTTTTTCAAAGCATTCTCTGAAGGTCAACATTGTATCCCCTTCTTGTGCCATTGATGCAATATGATGTATGATGTTATGTTATGCGAATAATGTAATGATGTTATGCTATGCAAAATGATATTTGTGCCGAAGATACACACACATCCCCACAGTAGGATACACAATCTCTTTGCCGTTTATTTTTCGGCTTCACCGCTTATTTTTCGGTGTATCAACGCTGACTTTTCGCTGTAAGTTCTGCATTCCCTTAGGAACGTCTTTTGAACTTCTTCGCCTTCTATTTCGGCGGTATTCGCATTGACTTTTCGCGCTTTGCCTTATATTTCGGCGGAATCAGCGTTGACTTTTCGCTGTAAGCTCTGCATTCCCTTTGGAACGACTTTTGAGCAGAAAACTTACACTGCGCTCCCTTAGGAACGACTTTTTGTAGCTTCGGCAAACTTACGCTGCGTTCAGTAGAATGACTTTTTGTAGCTTCGAAGATACTTGTGACCGTAAGAACGGCTTTTTGTGCCTCGGCTATTTTTTGGACTCCATAAGTCTATGGAGAAGATATATTTTCGCTATGGCAAAAATGAAGCTATTACAAGGAATTGAAAACGACAAGAAAACTAAGTTTTCAACAACTGTTCCTTAGTAAGAAATAGAATGACAATGAATGTAAAAACTGATTCAGGGGTAGGATATCTCTTAGTAGATATGCTTCGACTCTGGCACAGTACTGTTGACTGTGCGAGCTTCGGACTCCTCCCTGAAGTCTCTCTGCTGATGGGTCTGCTGACTCCCTTCTGGCTGTTGGCCGCGTGAATATGCAGGTTGTGGTGGTGGCAGAGGTGGGAGTTGAGGCCAGGATGCCTGTGCTTGTGTTTGCCCCCAACATATTTGGCAACTACTTTGCCTGATTTGTTAGCTAAAACATAAGATGCATCAAAAGTTTTAAATGACACCTTATGTTCATTTGATGCAGCAGGAATTTTCTTTCTAGGCAATTTAATATGAGTGGTATGCCTAGAGCTAGAAGCCTCATTTTTGTACATAAATGCATGGTGAGAAATAGTGTGAGGTTTTCTAGCATGAATCTTCCTAATTTTGTGCTCAGGATAATTTGTAGGATATAAAATGTAACCTTCATTATCCTGAGCCATGGGAGCCTTGCCCTTGACAAAATTAGACAATCTTTTAGGGGCATTAAGCTTGACATTGCTCCCCTGTTGGAAACCAATGTCGTCCTTAATGCCAGGGCGTCTCCCATTATAGAGCATGCTTCTAGCGAACTTAAACTTTTCATTTTCAAGTTCATGCTCATTAATTTTAGCACTTAATTTAGCTATGTGATCATTTTGTTGTTTAATCATGGCAAGGTGATCATCCATAGCTTCTATATTAACATCTCTACATCTAGTACAAATAGAAACATGATCAACGGTAGATGTAGAGGGTTTGCATGCATTTAATTCTTCTATCTTAGCATTTAATTTAACATTCTCATCTCTAAGACAGGAAATAGAATTATTGTAAACATTTAAATCTTTAACCTTAGAAACTAGGCTAGCATTTTCATTTCTAAGGCTAGAAATAGAATTATGACAAATGCTAAGCTCCTTAGATAAATTTTCACATTTCTCTACTTCCTGAGCATAAGCATTTTCAATTTAACATGTTTTTGTTTTCTTTAATAAGGAAGTCCTCTTGGCTATCCAAGAGTTCATCCTTCTCATGAATAGCTTCTATTAATTCATTTAATTTTTTCTTTTGTTTCATGTTGAGGTTGGCAAAAAGAGTAAGTAAATCATCTTCATTTTCACTAGAGCTACCCTCATCACTGATGTTGTATATTTGGGGTTGGCTCTAGAGTGTACCTTCTTTTCTTGCCATCCTTAGCCATGAAACATTTGTGGTCGACGTTGGGGAAGAGGAGGCCTTTGTTGACGGCGATGTTTGCGGTGTCCTCATCGGAGGGGGAGTCGGTGGAGCTCTCGTCGGAGTCCCACTCACGACACACATGGGCATCGCTGCCCTTCTTCTTGTAGTACATCTTCTTCTCCTTCTTCTTCTTCCCCTTCTAGTCGTCGTCCCTGTCACTTTCACTTGACATTGGACATTTTGCAATAAAATGACTGGGCTTACCACATTTGTAGCACACCCTTTTGGAGCGGGGTTTGTAGTCCTTCCCCCTCCTTTGCTTGAGGATTTGGTGGAAGCTCTTGATGATGAGTGCCATCTCCTCGTTGTCGAGATTGGAGGCGTCGATTGGAAGCCTACTTGGTGTAGACTCCCTCTTCTCTTCTTCCGTCGCTTTGAATGCGACGGGTTGCACCTCGGGTGTGGAGGTGGTGCCTTGCTCCAAGTTGACAATATGTTTGCAGACTTTGATCATAAGTTCAAAGCTCACAAACTTGCCAATTACTTCATCAGGAGACATCTATTTATATCTAGGATCTCCATGGATTAGTTGCACTTGAGTGGGATTATGAAAAACAAGTGATCTAAGAATAACCTTGACCATTTCATGGTCATCCCACTTGGTGCTCCCGAGGTTGCGCACTTGGTTCACCATTGTCTTTAGCCCGCTGTACATTGCCTGTGGCTCTTCTCCTTTGATGAGGACGAATCGACCGAGCTCCCCTTGATCGTCTCCCACTTGGTGATCTTGGTCACCTTGTCTCCTTCGTGAACCGTTTTGAGGACGTCCCAAATTTCCTTGGCGGTCTTTAACCCTTGCACCTTATTATACTCCTCTTAACATAGAGAGGCAAGGAGTGTAGAAGTTGTTTGGGAGTTAAAGTGCTGTATTTGGGCGGCCTCGTTCGAGTCGTAGTCCTTGTCTCCCACCTGTGGTACATGCGCTCCAAATTCAACTATGTCCCATATGCTTTCGTGGAGTGAGGTTAGGTGATGCCTCATTTTATTACTCCACATATAATTTGACCATCAAAATATGGTGGTTTGCCTAAGGGAATAGAAAGTAATGGAGCACGCTTGGAAATACGAGGATAGCGAAAGGGCATCTTACTATACTTCTTGCGCTCATGGCGCTTAGAAGTAGTGGACGACGATTTGGAGCCGGATGTGGAGGGTGACGAAGAGTCGGTCTCATAGTAGACCACCTTCTTCATCTTCTTCTTCTTGTCACCTCTTCGATGCGACTTGGTGGAGGAAGAGGATTCCTCCTTATGCTTGTTGCCAGACTCCCTCGAAAGGGTTCTCCCCGAGCTTGTGGGCTTGTTGCCAGTCATGATCTCCATCTTGGCGTGCTCTCCCGACATCACTTCGAGTTGTTAGACTCTAATGAAGCACCAATCTCTGATACCAATTGAAAGTCGCCTAGAGGGGGGTGAATAGGCGTAACCTGAAGTTTACAAATTTAAACACACACTACAAGCCGGGGTTAGCGTTAGAACTAAAATCAAGTCCGGGAGAGAGGGCGAGAACAAATCAAATGAGAATCAAGCGGATGAACACGGTGATTTATTTTACCGAGGTTCGGTTCCAAAGAACCTAGTACCCGTTGAGGAGGTCACAAAGATCGGGTCTATTTCAACCCTTCCCCTCTCTCAAACGGCCACTTAGACCGAGTGAGCCTTTCCCTTATTCAATCGGGTCACTAAGACCCCGCAAGGACCACCACACACTTAGGTGTCTCTTGCTTTGATTACAAGTCACTTGAGAACAAGAATGAGAAAGAAGAAAGGCAATCCAAGAATGTAACATCCCAATTTTGATCCCAAAGTTATAAACCCTAAACACCTAATCCCCCCTTATTTATCTCCTAAAACATTCCCTTCATCATATGCATACACCATGATTGTTAGTAGCACTTCACCTAGAATATTTTGACACCTAAGAAATCTAGATAAATATTTGTTTAAAGGGAAAAGAGATTATAGAAAAAGAGAAAGAGAAGTAGAAATGGAAATATAAAAAGAAAAAGAAAAAAAGGAATTTCTCTCCCACGGTAGGGCTGATTCCGGCCCAAGCTCCCCCCTCTCTCTTTCCCACGTGCTCGTCTCCCCCGCCTGAGGCCTAGCTCAGCCCACCTCCCGCATGCGCCCACGCCGCGCCCACTGCCAGCCCGGCCCCACACGTCAGCCGCTCCTGCCCTCTCCCCACATCCGCTCTCTCTCTCTGTCAACCCAGCCCCGCTTGTCAGCCCCTTCCCCGTGCCCGTGATCAAGCTATCGACGTGATCACCGCCGGCCACCGCCAACCCCGTCGCCTCGCCATTAACACACTCGCCAGCTTGGTTTGGTGCCTTGCATCCCCGCGCACTGTGCCTGAGGCGTCCCATCGCCACCCCCTGCCCGAGCCGTCCCGTCGCCACTGTGTGCCATCATCGCCGCCGCGGCATGCGTCGCTGGTGCTTGCCACCTCTCCCCCCTCCCCGGCCACCTATAAAAGGACCGCCCCGAGCTCCCCCAACTCCTCACACCGGCCTCGGCCTCCCCGCACCCCTCCCCCAAGCTCAATCAAGCTGCGCCCTTCCTCCGCTCCGGTGAGCTCCCATCTCCCCTCTCTGGTGGCTTATAGTCAAATTGCTATAGCTCTTAAGATCCGCCACTGCGCCACAAGCATAGCACACACTTCTTCTTCGCTTATTGCGCCTGGTAGCCCCACCGGCGACCTCGCCGCCGCGGGCGCCCGCCACCTCACCGCGGACCGGCCGTTCCAAGCCCCCACCGGCCAAATTGACCCCACCTCCGTGACCCCCTACCTCCGCCCGTGCTATGCCACCATCTCGTCTATCTAGAACCGGACCACCAGCGAGGAACCACCGTCAGGTTAACCGGCGACCAGTTCTCACCGTCGTGAGCAGACCACCCTCTTCCCCCCTGATGCCATTACCCCCCCCCCCCCCCCTCCTCTCTCTGGCGCGTGGGCCCACGTCCACGGCGTCCGCCCGTGTCGTCCCCTCTCTTCGTGGGCCGCCTGGGCCCATTCGGCCGCGGCGCCGCGCACCCACGCTCGGTTGGGCCGAAATCCCCCCCCCCCGGGCCCAGCTAGCCGGGAACCCTTTTTCTTTTTCCTTTTCTCCTTTTTCTTTTCCTATTTTTATATATAAATGCATATATTGATATTTTATGCACCAAAAATAGTCTAAATAAATTATAGGGCACAAAATAGTAATATTTAAAACTTGGCACACTCCACTAAGACACCATGGTTGATGTATTGTTCATTGCCTATTTTTGCTAGGAGAAGAGGGATTCGATCCTCTGGAATTTGTAGCTCCAGAAGAAGGGTAGCAACCCGACCTTTCCGAAATAGACCTTTCGTGCCAGGAGAACTTCGATGAAGGCAAGTCCATTCTTCCCTTGATGCATAAATTACCTACTCTTTCTACCACTACCTAAGCCGGGAATAAGGGTTGGGTCCTTTGCATTGTGAGAAGAGAGACTGCCCGCATTAAAGAATATCTTTTGAGTACAAAATGTGGGATGAGAAAAGGGTGGTGTTTTTAATGAATGATGTTTTCGAAAAGTGTATGATGAAGGGTATTCACCCTCATCACCTTTTGAGTGGGATAATCAGGGACTCCCTGGATTAGGGGAGGACCTCAAGTGTTGGCTCAGCCGGGTTAGGTGTGAGCAAAAGGATTGTCCCCTCATATAAGGATCGGTTTTGTCATCCTTCACTACATGTACTCATGACAAGTACAACCACTCGAGACTATATGGGCTGTCACTCAATCTGAACTCGTACGGTCCAAACCCTAGGGTTATGATGGCTGGGGAGCACCGGGAGGATAAGGAGGGGGATGTTTTGTCCGGTTTGGACATGGCGGTGGCCTGACTCCTTTCGGTATAACCACTAAGGTAAGGACGTGTGGGGAAAGAAAGAGATTCAGATTTGGGTCTCATTGGCCATGAGACCACAGAGCCGGACTAGTGGGCAAAGTGTACCCCTCTACGCAGAGTTCAAACCTATTCGAATAGTCCGTGTCCACTGGAATGGACGAGTCTGGTGTGGTATGACAATTAGTGTTTATGATCTCCATAAACAGGGAAATGTGTGTGTATGGGTGTTTTTGGAAATAAAAACAATACCACGGGAGCGGGAAGCTCAGTGGTGGTTGAGTGTGAAAATATGCTACTCCTTTCTTTGGGGAAAACCATCAAAGTATTGCCTTCTGAAAAATAAGAGTGACTTCAACTCCACCATACGAAGCATGTACTATATAGGTCCCTCTCTCTTTACAGGTGGGATGGGCTTGCTGAATACCTAGTGTATTCACCTAGATTTATTTATGTTTTTCAGCAGTCAAAGACTTCCTTTCTGCTATGTTCGACTAGAAGGGGTCTGTGTCTGCACCCAGTCTGCCTGTGGCTTGGGCTAGATGATCTTCCACTGTGCTTTGTATTCCAGGCTCGCTAGAGCTTGTGCTTTGGTATTGTAATAACTTTTATTCGAACTCTGTACTATTTGAAGTAAGGAATGTGGTTACTAGCCTCCTGGGACTAGTAATTGTATCACATTTGAGTCCCAAAGGATTGGGACGCTTCAAAGAAGCAAGAGCTCAAAAGAACACAAAATCTATCTCTCACAAGTCACTAAGTGTTTTATATGAATTTGAGACTTGGAGAGGCTTTTATCTTTTGAATGTGTCTAATAGTGAATGCTAGAGCTCTTGTATTGAATGTGATACTCAGAAATCTTGGATGCTAGAAGTGGTGGTGGTTGGGGTGTGTTTATAGCCCTCAATCACTAAGGTAGCCATTGGGGAGGCTGCTGTCGATGGGCGCACCAGACAGTCTGGTGCGCCACTGGATAGGTACTATGCAATATCCGGTGCGCCACCACGTCACCCAACCGTTAGGGTTTTGGAGTAGTTGACCGTTGGCGCCTTTGTCTGCTTGTGGCACCGGACAGTCTGGTGGTGCGTGTTGGGAACCTTCCCGTCCAGGCAGGTTAATCCAACGGGGAAATGGAAAGAGCGTTTACAAGGTTTAGTATGGAATGCCAAAAGCTTTTTTCTCATCCTTGTTGCGGGCACTGTACGGGGGTATTTATAGGCACTCGAGTGGCCGCCTACCCCTTGTCAAAGATGTTTATGCCCTCGAGTACCCGGATTATCCCCAGAATATTCCCATGAGGGGAGGTTACAGGTAGTCATTACGATAAAGGCTATTACAGACGCGGCCCTTAACGCGCTTATCCTCGCGGGGCCCATTACCATGGGCCGAATCCCGCATGGGCCTCTTAGGGCGGTGGCGATGTGGGAGACCAGTAGACTTTGACAAAGCCTTCGTCTTGCAATAGCGAGGGCGAAGGGGACCACGCTGGTCTCCGCCTGGTCGGCGCCTTCGGCTTGTTCGGACATGTTTTGTGGATGTAGCCTTTGTCGGAATGATGAGGAGACGAAGGCATCGAGCAAAAGGTAGCGTGTTCGCCTTCGCCCCAACATTTGCCCTCCGAGGGACCAGTTCGACTAAGTCATCTAGTGCCGAAGACGCCGCTAGATGGTGAAGATGCTGCCCTCGCTCGAAGTGGTCCCGCGGGGGTTTTTTAAATGTGACCATTGATGGATGTGTTACTGTTGGACTGTGTGTTTCTCAAAGCGTCACGTCCTGTCTATAAAAAGGCGACCACGGCCGGCCTGATCCCGTCTTCTGCTTGCGCTGTAGAAACCCTAGCTTTCGTGAACTGCTCGCTTGCCCTCCTTACTCTCTCGCTTCGGAGCTCTAGCCCACATTAAGCAGACCGCGCGCCGCCGCCTCCGGTACGTTCCAATGCCTTCTTCTTCTGCTGCTGTGAGTGCATCATCGGCCGCACCGTCGTCCGAGGATACATTGAGCAATTTGGCGGTGATCGAGTTGCTGCCTGGCCATACCGTCAAGTTTGGCACCCTGAGGATTTCCTCGGTCCGCGTGCTGGAGATGCAGCGGCTTGGGTACTTTGGTGACGGCGTCGGGCGGGTGCCGGGTGCAGAGGAGATCCCCGAGCCTGAAGGCGAGTAGGTTGTTTTTTAGTCCTTTTTTGTTGCCGGCCTTTGCCTCCTGGCGCATCGCTTCGTGGCAGAGGTGTTGCAAAGGTTCGAAGTGCAGGTTCACCAGTTGATGCCCAACGTTGTGGTTGCGCTAGCAAAGTATGTTTGGGCGGTTACTTCTTACCATGGGCAGCCGTCTATGGAGGTCTTCGCCAAGAATTATTGCCTGCATTGGCAGAAGAGGAAGATAGGAAACAAGATTGCTCAATTTGGATCATGCACCTTCACGCTGAGGACTAGAAAGACTTCGGCGGAGGTCGTGCAGATAGTCCCTTGCGCCAGGAACAAGTGGGGCAACTAGTGGGATTATTGGTTCAATGTTTCTCCTGGTGATGTCGAAGACCTGCCTGGCCTACCTCTGGCCATTCTTTGCTTACATTGTTATGTGGCATTCCCTCAATTCGAGGTGGCGGAAGATGACGAGGACGAGGGCGCCCTTCGGTATGCCGCCAGCCTGAGTAGCGGGAGCGATTTGGTTGAGGAATTTATCGGGTATGGAGTGTGGCCCTTGGCACATGGCTGGGTTCTGGGCGAAGTGTGCCCCCGGCAGATGCCGACCCTGGGCGATCAGTTGGTGAAATGTCCTGCCTTCGCTGTGGATTTGCGTGGTCGGAACCCGGCCGCCATTGTGCGTGAAGTGGAGGCTGAAGCTGTGAAGATTGTGGGAAAGTATGTTCCGAGGATGGAGACCCTGAGGAGTTAGGATATACGCGGTTCAAATGTTCGGTTAAACTGCGTCTTTGAGTTGAACCGCCTGCCATATGTCGGCTACCCGGGGGACGACGACGCCGATGCTTCTGTCTACCGTGGGAAAAAGGCGGTGGTGATGGTCGACGAAGGCCCATCGTGGGCAGCATCGAGCACGGCCGCCAAGAAGAGAAAACTAGGTACAATGGCCGAAGGGTTGTGGGCTTCCGAACGTTTTGCTGCCGAATTAATGGGGACCTACGCGGTTCCCAGGGAGACGATGTCTTCACCCAAGCTTCGGGAGTCCTCCGTGCGAATGCTAAAAGTCACCGGAGGTCGCTGGCCTAGGAATGTTTTGATTCCTCGGGCGGCTGGCGAGGACATATTTACATCTCGATTAGCTCATGAGATGAAAATTTTCCCTTATGGACGGAATGTTGCTGCTATTGTGACGGCAGTGATGGAGAAGGATCGCCAAGACACGCCGCGGAAATGTTGGGCCTTCGTGAGGGTTGGTGACCCACGGTGCGAGGTCAAAATGGCATGGGGGAGCGTGAAGTCTGCCACCCCCGGCTCCAGCAAGCCTCCGCTGGGCGCGAAGTCTGTCGCCCCCGGCCCCAGCAAGCCGCTCCCTATCGTGCCCATACAGGAGCAAAGGCCTCCATCCCCGCCGCGTACTGCTGAGACGGAAGTAAGTGGGGCCAAGGTCTCCATGGATATTTCCGTGGAGGACTATCTTGTGAGCGGGGTCGCGATTTACGACACCCATATAGGGCGGGGACCTGTCGGTGAGTTTTTTTGTTTTTTAATGGGGTCTGGGTGTCTGACATGACTATGGTGCAGGGTCAGAGCCTGGGCAATTGGCTGTTGTCCCGGTGGCGGCGGCGGCGGCTGGGTCGGTGGCCGTGGCGACTGGGGCGAAGGGGTCTTCGCAGGACCCATGGTCCAAGTTTTGCGCCAGCGACGAAATTGCTTCGGCCGCCGCCGCTAAGGACGTGGTGGGCTTAGTTGCACAGCAGCTGAAGCATTTGAGTAATCTTTGACTTTGGTAGTTTGCTCTTCTTATATGACTTCAAATTTGACAGTTTTTTATGCTAGGCGGCGACCTTCGCCAAGCATATTGCATCAGGGGCCCTGACCTCGGAGTTCGCTGCCGAAAGGCGACGACTCGAGGGGAGGATTGAGCGCCTCCGGACGCAGCACACTAAGGCTGTGCAAGACAAATCGGCCGCAGAGAACAAAAGCCATAACCTAATGGAGAAGCTGTCGGTTGTGGAGGCCAAAAAAGAGGACCTCGGCCGCCGGCTGGCAGCGGAAAAGGAGGATGCGGACAGGGCCTGCACGGAGGCCCAGGCTGCGCGTGCCGAGGCCAACCTCGCTCTCCAACATGCTGCTGAGGCAGAGTCGAGCCACAGGAGCCTACGTGGCTATCTGGACAAAGCGGAGGCCTCTACCCACGCAGGGGTCGACCGAGCACACGCTTTGCTCGTGGACGTGTACCAGCAGCTTGGTGCGTGTACCGCCCCCTTTGATGCTTCCGGCGAGGAGGTAGGCCTCCGCTTTCTTGGATGGCTGCAGGAGGAACTGGAGATGCTTCCAGCGATCGTGATGGGTCTCATGTCCTTCGCCTCGCTCATCACCTGTGAAGGGGCCGCGAATGCCTTGTCCCATGAGGGATGCAGGCACTTCGAAGTCTTTGACCAATCTGACAAAGACTTCGACCGTGGGATTTTCTAGGGCAAAGACGAGGTGCTAAAGCAGTCTGCTGGGGCGCTTTATGATAGGATGTGGGGCCCTCACGGCCGTGATACTGTCCGGGAAAGGTCTGACCGGGCGATGGAGCAGGTGCGGATTGTTGTTGTTTTTTTGAATATGTATTTATATTTGGTGCAATTTCTGTAGATGGCGAATGATGAAGAAGTGGACGACCTTGGAGGCCTAGAGAGCTCGGTGGCCCGGGCAGAAGATGTGAGGGCGGAGGCTAGGGAGCATCCGGCGCCGCCGCCCAGCCCTCATGATCCTGCGGCGGCCACAGCCCTGCCTGGCGAAGACGATCCAGCACCGGCTGCACCGGCTGCCGAAGACCCTGCAGCGCCGACTGCACCTTCGTAGGTGGCGGGATTGTGTTAGGGGTGTTGTGTTTAGGACCTTATTTGTGTGATACTGAAAGTCGGTTGCTGCGCAGGTTCCGACGTCTGGGCAAACGCAAGCAACCCTACTGATGATACTAATTTTGTGGCGGCTACAAACACAGTACCTGTTAATGGTAGTTTGTCTGGTTTTAGATCTGGGTCTTGGTCATCTGATGTTGGTGAGTTTGGGAGCCCGTTTTCTTGGATTGAAGAGTCTTCGGATGAAGATTTGGATTACTTTGCTGCGTTAGATGTGGCCGCGGCGGAGTCCTCACCGCGGCTGGAGGTGGGCGAAGTGTCTGATCCCCCGGCTGGTGCGGGGACCGAGCATCGTCGACGAAAAGTGGTGTCGAAGCATAGCATTGGCGAGATGTCATGAAGTGGTAGACGCCGTCGGATGGGGGTAGAACGAACCTGCCTTCGGGTAGATCGTGGTGGCCAACGAGATTTGTTGTCGTTTGGGATGAGTATTGGTGAGGGGGACCTGCGGAATCTTTTCAAGGGTGAGTTGACGATGATGTTTTTTTAATTATCGGGAGGTGGGCCTTATCTCGAAGGCTGAGCCGATGTAGCATGTTTGCTGCCCTCGCTCTTGTCTTGCGGTTGAGTAAAAACGCTGCCCTCCCCCGGCTCGCAATAAAGAGGGAGGGGCAACAAATGCGATTTGTACTTGTGTGGGTGGTGACCCTTTGATGTGTGTATGTGACAACATTGTTGTTGAATGAGATGGGGACTTTGTGCTTGTTACGTTTGTCTGTCTGCGCCCTTTGGCGACTTTTGCGTGGATGTCTTTTAATGAAGACTTCGTGTCGTGCACCTATTGTGCTTGTCTGGCTGCACCCTTAGGCGACTTTTGCACGGATCTGTCTTTTAACGAAGACTTCGTATCGTGCACTTATTGTGCTTGTCCGGCTGCACCCTTAGGTGACTTTTGTGCGGATTTGTCTTTTGACGAAGACTTCGTATCGTGCACTTATTGTGCTTGTCCGGCTGCACCCTTAGGCGACTTTTGCACGGATCTATCTTTTAACGAAGACTTTGTATCGTGCACTTATTGTGCCTGTCCGGCTGCACCCTTAGGCGACTTTTGCACGGATTTGTCTTTTGACGAAGACTTCGTATCATGCACTTATTGTGCTTGTCCGGGTGCACCCTTAGGCGACTTTTGCATGGATTTGTCTTTTGACAAAGACTTCGTATCGTGCACTTATTGTGCTTATCTGGCTGCACCCTTAGGCGGCTTTTGAATGGATTTTGTCGCACGCGAGGGTAGTCTGCGCTATCTATCGCGGTGACCGTATTGGTTGAATGCTGAAGGCCGTCGGAGCGGTCTTTTTCGACATGGTGATGATGCTTGGAATTTTTGCAGGGGCTTTTTCACTGGTATATTACATGGCGCCACCTCGTTAAAAACCTCACCCCCGAGAGGGAAAGAGTGCGGGCCTGAATAGCATTGGTTGCAGAATTACAAAGGCGCGTAAGCCTTGGAACTTAAACAAAAAAATTCAGAAGATTATTGATGTTCCAGGAATGTTCTAAGTCTTCGCCAGATGATGTTGCCAACCTATAAGCGTTAGGGGACGCCTTTGTCTTGACTATGTATGGTCCCTCCCACTTCGGCTTGAGCTTGCCCCTGGACTCTGTCCGGGTGGTTCTTACGAGTATGAGATCCCCTTCGCAGAATTCTCTTGGGACGATTGTGTTGTCACGCCATGCTGTGGTCTAGACCTGGTATTTGCTGAGGGCCTACAGAGCAAAAACGCAGTCTCCATTGATGAGATCCTTGGATGTTGGTTCGTCGACTTCGGGAACGGCTAGCTTGTTTGTTCGGGGGACCTGTGTTTTAATTCTTGCGGCGTCATTGCTTCGGATCCATACATCAAGCGGAAGGGTGTAAACCCGATTACTCAGCATTCTATCGTATTCAGGGCCCATACGACTTCAGGTAATTGGTCGGCCCATTTGCCCTTTTTGTCGTCAAGGAGCCTTTTCTTGATGGTGCTAAAGATCTTGCCGTTGGCGCGTTCGACGACACCGTTGGATTATGGGTGGTACACAAAGGCAAAGACAGGCTTGGTGCGGATGGAACTACAGAATTCCCTGAAGTCTTGGCTATCAAATTGTTTGTCGTTGTCGACGGTGAGTTCGGACGGGACTCCGAAGCGGTAGACAATGTTTTGCCAGAAGAATTTTTCAGCGGTCTTTGATGTTATCGTGGAGACTGCCCTGGCCTCAATCCACTTTGTGAAATATTCAACGGCGACGAAGGTGAACTTGAGGTTCCCTTAAGCTGTGGGCAGTGGTCCGACGATGTCTAGCCCCCATCGTTGAAGTGGCCATGTGTGTGCGATGAGCTTGGTGAATTGCGAAGGGTTGCCTGAGCGAGGACCTTCTGACATGCTTTGCATGACCTAGTGACTCGGTTGGCCATGCAGATTATCACAGGCCAGTAAAATCCCTGATGGATCACCCTGGCTGCGAGGGCTCTTGGTCTAGAGTGTGTACTGCAGGTTCCACTGTGGACTTCGCGAAGGATTTCTATGCCTTTGATTTTGGTTATGCATTTGAGCATAGGCTGGCTGATTCCCTTTTTGTAAAGCTGACCCTTGACTATTGCAAAGTCTCTGCTCGTGTGCTTCAGTCGTTTGGCCTCATTGCGGTCAGCTGGATGATAATGCCCGCACAGGTAGTGTTATTGGGGCTCGCCAGTCTTCGGCCATGATGAGGTTGACAATTCGGTGGCCCTCAGCGTCCTGAGTTATTTGCAAACCTTTGGGGCTGTGGATGGCTGGCGTGCCGATGACATGGTAGAACACGGCCTTGGCTGCCGCTTTGGCCAACGCGTCGGCCTCTTCGTTCTTGTTGCAGTCGACATGCTGTAGTGGGAAACCCTTGAACTGTTTCTCAAGGCTGCGGACGGCAGTGAGATATTACATGAGCACAAACTCCTTTGCTGAGTACTCCTTTTCGATCTGACCGGCGACGACCTTGGAGTCTGTCCTGATTATGCACGTGGTGACACCAAGGACTCGTAACTTGCGAAGTCCCAAGATGATGGCTTCGTACTCTGATATGTTGTTAGTGCACCTGTCGGACTCTAAAGCAAAGCTGAGGTGCGCTGCATATTTGTACTTGACGCCTGCGAGTGATGTGATGATCGCCGCGACGCCTGCCCCCGCATGGCACCATGCGCCATCGCAGTGGATGGTCCAAACTTTGTCCGAGGACTCTTCTTGTGGCCATGTTGGTCCTGTCCAATCGACAATGAAGTCTGCCAGGACTTGTGATTTGATCGCTGTTCGGGGTTCGAAGGTGATGTGGTGCCCGGATAGTTTGGCTGCCCATTTGGCGATTCTGGCGGTTGCCTCTGGGTTCCTGAACAATTCTCCCAGACCCCTGTCCGAAGTGACCCATACTTTGAATGCCTCGAAGTAGTGTTGCAGTTTGTGTGATGCCATGACAACTACGTATGAAATTTTTTCTAGTTCAGTCATGTTGCACTTATAAGCTATGAGGACTTCGGAGACATAGTACACTGGGCACTGCCGACTTTTGCCCCCTGTCCTGCTCTTGGACTAACGCGGCGCTGACTGCACATGGTGAAGCCGCGATGTATAGAAGAAGAGGCAGCGAAGGCCGAAGGGTCGGGAAGTGAGGGTAGCTAGGTCGGACAAGTGTTGTTTGAGCGACTCGAAGGTTGTCGCTTGCTCTGGTCCCCAAGCGAAGTATTTTGCACCACGCAATGTCTTGGGTAAGGTATACTACGCTCTGCGAATTTGGAGATGAATCTGTTCAGGGCGGCCAATCTGCCTGTCAGTCGCTGGACATCCCTAGTGGACTACGGAGGTGCCATGGTAATGATCACTTGGATCTTAGTTGGGTTGGCCTCGATCCCTCGGTGCGATACCAGGTAACCAAGTATTTTCCCCTGATGAACTCTGAAGACACACTTCTCAGGGCTGATTCGAAGTCGTGCATCGCGCATGTTGGTGAATGTTTCTGCGAGGTTAGCCAGGTGATCGTCCTTGTTTTTGCTTGCGACGAAAATGTCGTCTACGTAGGTGAAAATGTTGCGGCCTACTTGTTCTTCGAGGACCATCTTGGTGAGGCAAGAAAAGGTCAATCCAGCGTTTTTGAGTCCTTCTGGCATTCAGACAAAACAGTACGTGCCGAAGGGGGTGATAAAGCTTGTGCTTGCCTTGTCCTCTTTCATGTAAATCTGGTGGTACCCGGAGAAGCAGTCAAGGAGGGACATGACCTCGCAGCCTGTTGTGCTATCGACTATTTTGTCGATCCGTGGCAAGGGGAAGTTATCCTTGGGACAAGCCTTGTTGAGGCTAGTGAAGTCTATGCACATGCGCCACTTGCCACTCTTCTTTTGCACCATGACCACATTGGCGAGCCATGTGAGATAAGCGATTGGTTCGATGAATCTAGCTTCCAATAGGTGGTGCACCTCAGCCTTGGCTGCTTCAATTTTCTCATCTGACATTTTCCGCAGTCGTTGCTTTTTTGGGCGCACCGAAGGGTCAATGCCTAGACTGTGTTCGATGATAGACCGGCTGACCCCGACCAGATCGAGGGCGGACCAAGCAAAGACGTCCTTGTTTTGGGAGAGACAGGAAAGGAGTTTTCCCCGTCTCATGAGGTCAGGTCTTCGCTTATTACTACTGTCTGCCTAGGCATTGCCGGCTCGAGGGGTACCGCCTTCGTTCCATCGTTGCTCGGAAGCTGTGCTTTGGCTTTTTCTTCTTTGATCAAGCAACTGTTTTCAAAGCCTTCACGCTCTGCCCCTAGGTAGTGGACGTTTCGTTACCCTAGAACGAAGTCACTTTCAATGTTGCGCGCTGTCTGCTGGTCGCCGTAGACATTGATCACGCCTTGAGGGCCTGGTACTTTCATGCAGAGGTAGAGTCCATGAATGGCCGCCTCAAACTTATTGATCGAGCCCCGACCCATTATGGCATTGTACGGGTAAACCATGTCGACAATGTCGAAGGTGACCTGCTCACTTCACACATTGGGTGCTGTACCAAATGATAGGGGGAGTTCTATCTTGCTGATGGGGAAGGTGCCCTTACCGCTGAAGCCATATAGTGGATTATCTGCAGGTTTTAGTAGGCTGTGGCTTATTCCCATGTGGTAGAAGGCGTGCAGAAAGATGATGTAAGCTTGACTGCCGTTGTTGGCCAGACGAGTCCAAGGTGAACCGGCCTCTCTCGAGACTCAACGGTGGCGTACGGCTATAATTCACCGGACTATCCGGTGAGTCGTCCACGGCGAAGTCGTCGCTCTCGGGAAAAGTTCAACGGCGTACGGCTAAAATTCACCATACTATCCGGTGGTGCACCGGACTGTCCGGTGCGCCAATGGTCGTCTGGGCAACGGTCGGCCGTGCAATCCGCGGGCGACGCGTGGCCCGCGCCAACAGTCGGCAAGGGGCACCGGACTGTCCGGTGCGCACCGGACAGTGTCTGGTGCGCCAACTACCACGAATCTACAACGGTCATCTGCGCCAGAAAAGGAAATAGATCCGCACCAGACCGTCTACAGTGACTGTCCGGTGGCGCACCGGACAGTCCGGTGCACCACCCGACAGAAGGCAAGATTAGCCTTTCAAGATTGTCTCCAACGGCTCCTAGCAGCCTTGGGGCTATAAAAGGGACCCCTAGGCGCATGGAGGAGAAACCCCAAGCTTACAAGAAAGATCCTAAGACTCCAAGACTCCATTCTCACGCATTCGATTCTTTGAGATAGTGACTTGAGCTCCATTTGAGTTGAGAACTCCGTGCGTTGTGTTTTGAGCTCGAGTTGTGACTTGTGTGCGTGATTGTGCTCTCGTTTTGAGACTTATGTGTGTTGCTCTCCCCTCCCTTACTTCCGTGCTGTGGAGATTCCTCGCAAACGAGAGAAAGTCTAAGAAAGAAGAACACCGTGGTATTCAAGTTGATCATTAGATCACTTGAAAGGGGTTGAGTGCAACCCTCGTCCATTGGGACGCCACAACGTGGAAGTAGGTAAGTGTTACTTGGCCGAACCACGGGATAAACTCGCGTGTCTCTTGTGATTGCTTTTCTGTGATTACTTGTGTGTTCGCAAGAACTCGCTACCTAGTCGTTCTAACACTTAACCAAGTTTTTGTGGCTATTAGTATTTGATTTATTCAGGATCACCTATTCACCCCCCCTCTAGGTGCTCTCAATTGGTATCAAAGCCATTCTCTTCACGTGAGGGACTAATCGCCCGAAGAGATGGATCCTAAGGGAAAGGGGATGGTGATCAACGATAAAGAAAAGGAGTCCATCTTCAACGAGCCAAGGGACGACAAGCCCACTGACTCTGGCTCGAGTCACAAGAAGAAGGACAAGAATAAGAAGAGATGTATCAAGAAGATCGTCTACTATGACATCGATGAATCTTCTTCTTCACCAAGAGACGACGACAACGAGAAAAGGAAACCGGTTAATTCAAATTATTCATTTGATTATTCTCGTATTCCTTTTAATTCCAATGCTCATTTGCTTTCAATTCCTCTTGGTAAACCTCCACACTTTGATGGAGAGGACTACGCTTTTTGGAGTCACAAAATGCGAAGTCACTTATTTTCTCTCCATCCTAGTATATGGGAGATAGTTTAAAATGGAATGCGATTTGATAGTACGGATAACCCTGTATTTATTAATGAGCAAATTCATAAGAATGCACAGGCCACCACTGTTTTGCTAGCATCCTTGTGCAGGGACGAGTACAACAAGGTGAGCGGCTTGGACAACGCCAAGCAAATCTGGGACACCCTCAAAATATCACATGAGGGAAATGACGCCACCATGATCACCAAAATGGAGTTGGTGGAAGGCGAGCTGGGAAGGTTCGCGATGATCAGGGGAGAGGAGCCAACACAAACGTACAACAGGCTCAAGACCCTGGTCAACAAGATTAGGAGCTATGAAAGCACAAGATGGACGGACCATGACGTCATCCGACTTATGCTCAGGTCTTTTACTATTATTGACCCTCATCTTGTGAACCTCATCCATGAAAATCCCTGGTACACAAAGATGACGCCCGAGGAGATACTCAGAAAATTTGTGAGCGGGCGCATGATGGTCAAGGAGGCAAGGTATGTTGATGATGCATCAAATGGCCCAATGCCCATCTACGAGCCGCAGCCCGTTGCGCTCAAGGCAACAAGCAGCAAGGAGGCGCTACCTAGCAAGGTGGCACAAGTAGAGGCTGCCGGGCTCAACGAGGATGAAATGGCGCTCATCATCAAGCGCTTCAAGACCGCTCTTAAAGGACGCAAGGAGTACCCCAACAAGAACAAAACAAGGGGAAAGCGCTCCTGCTTCAAGTGCGGTAAGACTGGTCACTTTATAGCAAATTGTCCCGATAATGCTAATGACCAGGAACAAGAAAAGAGCGGGAAGAGGGAGAAGAAGAAGGCCTACAAGAAGGCAAAGGGCGAGGCACACCTTAGCAAAGAATGGGATTCGGACTGCTCTTCTTCCGAATCCAACGACGAAGGACTTGCTGCCTCAGCCTTCAACAAATTGTCACTCTTCCCCAACGAGTTCCACACTTGCCTCATGGCCAAGGAAAAGAAGGTAAGTGTTCGAGAACCCCCTAAGTATACTACTTCAAGCGATGATGATTCTAGTGATGATGAAGTAGATTATACTAATTTATTTAAGGGTTTAGATAGAGCAAAAGTAGATAAAATTAATGAGTTAATTGATGCTCTAAATGAAAAAGATAGGTTGCTAGAGAAGCAAGAAGAACATGACAAATTTGTTAGTGTACAAAAGTCTCTTGCTCTAGAAACTAAAAGGAATGAAATTCTATCCTCTGAGTTGTCTGCATGCCATGAAACTGTTTCTAGTCTAAAGCTTAAACGATGAATTAACTACTAAGCTAGAAGGAGTTAATAAATCTAGTTCTTGTATAGAGCATGTTGTCATTTGTAATAGGTGTAAGGATTTTGATGTTGATGCGTGTGTTGAACACCTTACTTCTATTACCAAATTAAATGGTGAAGTGGCAAGTCTAAATGCCCAACTTAAGACTTGCAAAAGTGACTTTGATAAATTAAAATTTGCTAGGGATGCCTACACTGTTGGTAGACACCCCTCAATTAAGGATGGGCTTGGCTTTCGAAAGGAAGCCAAGAACTTAACAAGCCAAAGGGCTCCCATTCCCAACAAGGAGAAAGGGAAGGCCCCTATGGCTAGTAGCATTCAAAGGAATCATGCTTTCATTTATGATAGAAAATTTTCTATGAATACTCATTATAATAGGAGTTATGATGCTTATGATTCACATGCTATGATTGCTTCAAGCTCTACTTTTGTGCATGGTAGAAATATGCCTAGGAAAAATCATGTTTTGCATCATGTACCTAGGAAAATGCGTAATGAATCTGCTACTGTTTTCCATGCATGCAACACTACTTTTGTACTCACATGTAAAAATAAAAAAGTGGTTGCTAGGAAGTTGGGGGTCAAATGCAAAGGAGACAAGACTTGCATTTGGGTCCCAAAGGCTATTGTAACTAACCTCGTAGGACCCAACAAAGGTTGGGTACCTAAAACCCAAGTGTAAATTGCCTTGCAGGTTTATGCATCTGGGGGCTCAAGCTGGATTATCGACAGCGGATGCACAAACCACATGACGGGGGAGAAGAAGATGTTCACCTCCTACGTCAAGAACAAGGATTCCCAGGACTCGATCATCTTTGGAGATGGGAACCAAGGCAAGGTTAAAGGACTAGGAAAGATAGCCATTTCATCCGATCATTCCATATCCAATGTGTTCTTAGTTGAATCGCTCGGGTACAACTTATTGTCTGTCAGTCAACTATGTAATATGGGTTATAATTGTCTATTTACCAATGTAGATGTGTCAGTCTTTAGAAGGAGTGATGGTTCATTAGCTTTTAAGGGTGTACTAGATGGCAAACTCTACTTAGTTGATTTTTCGAAACAGGAGGCCAATCTAGATGCATGCTTAATTGCTAAGACTAGCATGGGTTAGCTGTGGCATCACCGTCTAGCACATGTTGGGATGAAGAACCTTCATAAACTTCTAAAGGGAGAACATGTGTTAGGACCAACCAATGTATTCTTAGAAAAAGATAGACCTTGTGCAGCTTGTCAAGCAGGTAAACAGGTAAACAGGTGGGAAGCGCTCATCACAGCAAGAATGTGATGACCACATCAAGACCTCTGGAGCTACTTCATATGGACCTCTTCGGACCCGTCGCCTACCTCAGCATCGGGGGAAGTAAGTATGGTCTTGTTATTGTTGATGATTTTTCCCGCTTCACTTGGGTATTCTTTTTGTAGGATAAATCAGAAACCCAAGGGACCCTAAAGCGCTTTCTAAGGAAAGCTCAAAACAAATTTGAGCTCAAGGTGAAAAAGATAAGAAGCGACAACGGGTCCGAGTTCAAGAACTTACAAGTGGAGGAGTACCTTGAGGAGGAAGGAATCAAGCACGAGTTCTCCGCCCCCTACACACCATAGCCAAACGGTGTGGTAGAGAGGAAGAACAGGACGCTTATCGACATGGCAAGGACGATGCTTGGAGAGTTCAAGACACCTGAGCGGTTTTGGTCGGAGGCTATGAATACAGCTTGCCACGCCATAAACCGGGTCTACCTTCATCACCTCCTCAAGAAGACCTCATATGAACTTCTAACCGGTAACAAACCCAACGTTTCATACTTTCGTGTATTTGGGAGTAAATGTTACATTCTAGTAAAGAAAGGTAGAAATTCCAAATTTGCTCCCAAAGCTGTAGAAGGGTTTTTGCTAGGTTATGACTCAAATACAAAGGCGTATAGAGTCTTCAACAAATCATCGGGTTTGGTTGAAGTCTCTAGCGACGTTGTATTTGATGAGACTAATGGCTCTCCAAGAGAGCAAGTTGATCTTGATGATGTAGATGAAGATGATGTTCCAACGGCCGCAATACGCACAATGGCGATAGGTGATGTGCGACCACAGGAACAACAAGAGCAAGATCAGCCTTCTTCCTCAACAACGGTGCATCCCCCAACTCAAGATGATGAACAGGTTCCTCAAGAGGAGGCGTGTGATCAAGGGGGGCACAAGAAGACCAAGTTATGGAGGAAGAAGCACCACAGGTCCCTCCAACTCAAGTCCGAGCGACGATTCAAAGGAATCATCCCGTCGACCAGATTCTGGGTGATATAAGCAAGGGAGTAACTACTCACTCAAGATTAGCTAACTTTTGTGAGCATTACTCATTTGTCTCTTCTATTGAGCCTTTCAGGGTAGAAGAGGCCTTGCAAGATCCGGACTGGGTGTTGGCCATGCAGGAAGAGCTCAACAACTTCAAGAGGAATGAAGTTTGGAGCCTAGTGCCACGTCCCAAGCAAAATGTTGTGGGAACCAAGTGGGTGTTCAGCAACAAACAGGACGAGCATGGGGTGGTGACAAGGAACAAGGCTCGACTTGTGGCAAAAGGTTATGCCCAAGTCGCAGGTTTGGATTTCGAGGAGACTTTTGCTCCTGTGGCTAGGCTAGAGTCCATTCGCATTCTATTAGCCTATGCCGCTCACCACTTTTTCAGGTTATTCCAAATGGATTTGAAGAGCGCTTTCCTTAACAGGCCAATCAAGGAGGAGGTATACGTGGAACAACCCCTGGCTTTGAGGATGAAAGGTACCCCGACCATGTGTGTAAACTCTCTAAGGTGCTCTATAGACTTAAGCAAGCCCCAAGAGCATGGTATATGAATGCCTTAGAGATTTTCTAATTGCTAATGCTTTCAAGGTTGGGAAAGTCGATCCCACTCTTTTCACTAAGACTTGTGATGGTGACCT
Organism: Zea luxurians; assembly: GCA_029449295.1. Taxonomy (NCBI): domain Eukaryota; kingdom Viridiplantae; phylum Streptophyta; class Magnoliopsida; order Poales; family Poaceae; genus Zea; species Zea luxurians. Next base: position 7,043,426 of record JAOPSE010000109.1, read on the forward strand.
ATTTGTGAGCCAAATTTATGTCAATGACATAATATTTGGTTCTACTAACCAAAAGTCTTGTGAGGAGTTTAGCAGGGTGATGACACAGAAATTTGAGATGTCGATGATGGGCGAGTTGAACTACTTCCTTGGGTTCCAAGTGAAGCAACTCAAGGACGGCACCTTCATCTCCCAAACAAAGTACACTCAAGACCTTCTCAAGCGGTTTGGGATGAAGGACGCCAAGCCCACGAAGATACCAATGGGAACCGACGGGCATGTCGACCTCAACAAAGGAGGTAAGTCCGTTGATCAAAAGGCATATCGGTCTATGATAGGGTCATTACTTTATTTATGTGCTAGTAGACCGGATATTATGCTTTGCATATGCATGTGTGCTAGATATCAATCCGACCCAAGGGAATGTCACCTTGTGGCCGTTAAGCGGATTCTTAGATATTTAATTGCTACGCCTTGCTTCGGGATCTGGTATCTAAAGGGGTCTACCTTTGACTTAATTGGATATTCAGACTCCGATTATGCCAGATGCAAGGTTGATAGGAAGAGTATATCAGGGACGTGCCAATTCCTAGGAAGGTCCCTGGTGTCTTAGAGTTCAAAGAAACAGACATTCGTTGCCCTATCCACCGCTGAGGCCGAGTATGTTGTCGTAGGACAGTGTTGCGCGCAACTACTTTGGATGAGGAAAACCCTCCGGGACTTTGGCTACAATCTGAGCAAAGTCCCACTCCTATGTGACAATGAGAGTGCAATCCACATGGCGGATAATCCTGTTGAACACAGCCGCACTAAGCACATAGACATCCGGCATCACTTCCTGAGAGACCACCAGCAAAAGGGGGATATCGAGGTGTACCATATTAACACCGAGAACCAGCTAGCCGATATCTTCACCAAGCCTTTAGATGAGAAAAGGTTTTGCAGGTTGTGTAGTGAGCTAAATGTCTTAGATTCACGTAACTTGGATTGATCTATAGCATACATGTGTTTTATGCCTTTGATCATGTTAATTTATGCATTTCAATCTATTTTTGTTCATTTGTGGTGCTCAAGTTGTACACATGATCCCCGGACCTCACAAGTCCATTTGCGAGTGATGCACTTATTTAGGGGGAGGCATGCTACAACTTGACCCTTTGAGACTAACCTTTGTGTTTGAGTTTACTTGATTTAGTCTCAAAAGTGAATTGAAAGGGAAAGGTGAACTTGGACCATGCAAAGACTTCCACTGCACTCCAGTATTAACTCCAAGTTCATATCTATGCTCTTGTTGCTTTTTTGCTCTTACATGACAATTTTGGTGAGGCGATGGGGTTAAAGGGCCAAGAATGATCCTGTTTTAGTGCTTAATGCCAAAGGGGGAGAAATTAAGGCCAAAGCAAATGGATCAGCTACCACTTGTGAAATTTCGAAAAGAGTAAAGAACTTTTTGATTTGTCCAAAACACTCTTATTGCAAAATTTGGTCTCTTGTGGGGAGAATTTATGACTATGGGAAAAAGGGGGAGTTTTTGTCTCTTAATCAATTTTACTCTTGGATTATCTCTCTTTGTGCCCAAACAAGTGAATTTGTTGTAGAGATAGGAAAATGAATTTGATTCGCAAAAACAAACCAAGTGGTGGCAAAGTATGATCCAAATATGCCGAATTAGAGTAAAAAACAATTTGGTTCTCTTTTGCATTATTATTGCACTTCTTTTGGTTGCTTTTGGATGTGTTGGCATAAATCACCAAAAAGGGGGAGATTGAAAGGGAAATGTGCCCTTAGGCCATTTCTAAAGTGTTTTGGTGATTAAGTGCCCAACACATATTCTCTAAGTGTTAAATTGTGCCAAACAATCAAGAAGTGCAAATCATGTTACAAGGTATGTTTCTAAACTTAGTACATTATTTTGAGTACTAACATATGTTGTCTAAGTGCTAGAAATAGGAGAAAATAGATTGGAAAAGAGTTGGTTGTGTACAGCCAACTGCTGCTCGGTCTGGGTGCACCGGATAGTGTCCGGTGCGCCAGACGAGTCCAAGGTGAACCGGCCGCTCTCGGGACTCGACAGCGGCGTACGGCTATAATTCACCGGACTGTCCGGTGAGTCGTCCGCGGCGAAGTCATCCTCTCAGGAAAAGTTCAACGGTGTACGGCTAAAATTCACCGGACTGTCCGGTGCGCCAACGGTCGTCTGGGCAACGGTCGGCCGCGCAATCCGCGGGCGACGCGTAGCCCGCGCCAATGGTCGGCAGGGGGCACCGGACTGTCCGGTGCACCAACTGTCGCGAATCTGCAACGGTCATCTGCGCCAGAAAAGGAAACAGATCCGCACCGGACCGTCTACAGTGACTGTCCAGTGGCACACCGGACAGTGAGGTGCGCCACCCGACAGAAGGCAAGATTAGCCTTCCAAGATTGTCTCCAATGGCTCCTAGCTACCTTGGGGCTATAAAAGGGACCCCTAGGCGCATGGAGGAGAAACCCCAAGCTTACAAGAAAGATCCTAAGACTCCAAGACTCCATTCTCACGCATTCGATTCTTTGAGATAGTGACTTGAGCTCCATTTGAGTTGAGAACTCCTTGTGTTGTGTTTTGAGCTCGAGTTGTGACTTGTGTGCGTGATTGTGCTCTCGTTTTGAGTCTTGTGTGTGTTGCTCTCCCCTCCCTTACTTCCGTGCTTCTTTGTGATCATCAATTGTAAGGGCGAGAGGCTCCAAGTTGTGGAGATTCCTCGCAAACGGGAGAAAGTCTAAGAAAGAAGAACATCGTGGTATTCAAGTTGATCATTGGATCACGTGAAAGGGGTTGAGTGCAACCCTCGTCCATTGGGACGCCACAACATGGAAGTAGGCAAGTGTTACTTGGCCGAACCACGGGATAAACTCGCGTGTCTCTTGTGATTGCTTTTCTGTGATTACTTGTGTGTTCGCAAGAGCTCGCTACTTAGCCGTTCTAACACTTAACCAAGTTTTTGTGGCTATTAGTATTTGATTTATTCAGGATCACCTATTCACCCCCCCCCCCCCTCTAGGTGCTCTCAGTTGTCCACGAGGGCCTTGCCCTTTTTCTCTGTTAGTAGCGCTGCCTTCGTCGCTTCGTCGATGGATGGGGCAGCCTTTGAACTAGCTCGCTTGGGGGCCATCGCGGGTTGTTTTTTGTAGCACGAACGGTGGGCGCCAAATGTTGGGAACCTTTTCGTCCGGGCAGGTTAATCCAATGGGGAAATAGAAAGACCGTTTACAAGGTTTAGTATGGAATGCCAAAAGCTTTTTTTCTCATCCCTGTTGCGGGCACTGTACGGGGGTATTTATAGGCACTCGAGTGGCCACCTATCCCTTGTCAAAGACGTTTATGCCCTCGAGTACCCGAATTATCCCTAGAATATTCCCACAAGGGGAGGTTACAGGCAGTCATTACGGTAAAGGCTATTACAAACATGGCCCTTAACGCGCTTATCCTGGCGGGGCCCATTACCATGGGCTGAATCCTACATGGGCCTCCCAGGGCGGTGGCGACGTGGGAGACCCGTAGACTTCGACAAAGCCTTCGTCTTGCAACAGCGAGGGCGAAGGGGACGAAGGTAGTCTCTGCCCGGTCGGTGCCTTCGGCTTGTTCGGACGCATTCTGTGGATATAGCCTTCGTCGGAGTGATGAGGAGACGAAGGCATCGAATGAAGGGTAGTGTGTTCGCCTTCGCCCCAACAGTGCACCAGACAGTCCGGTGCCCCTCTGACTTCTGCCGCGTACTGTGCTGCACTGTTCACGCTTGTTAGAGTCGACCGTTGCGCAGTGTTAGCCGTTGCTCCGTTGGCTCACCGGACAGTCCGGTGGCATACCGGACAGTCTGGTGAATTTTAGCGGAGCGCGCCTGTGTTTTCCCGGGAGTGGCTGGTTCAACCCTGTATGAGCCTGGTGCACCGGACACTGTCCAGTGGCACACCGGACAGTCCAGTGCGCCTGTCCACAGCACACTCAAGTCCTTTTTGCTCCTTTTGAATTGGGTCCCTAACTTAAATATTTATTGGTTTGTGTTGAACCTTATGCACCTATAACACATGAGTTCTAGAGCGAAACTGTCACACCCGGTTTTAAAAGGCAAACCGAATGCGAACCATGTACGTGCCAGGATCAGTTATTCACGTACACAGCAGTTACATAACATGGACATCATCACACAGTGCTCAAAATAGTATTAAAAGGGGAAATAATAGTCGATTACATCATACGTCTGAGACGTCCATATAGTTCTTACAATAAATCAAAGTGCGGAAAAGAAACGTAGATAACACGGCCTTCACAGGCAGCCGACTGGGGGTTGCCGCTAACCCACGCCTAGAACTCGTCGTAGTCTTGGAACTCCTGGAAGTCTCCTTCCACAGCTTCATCTTCTCCTGAGCAGTGGTTGCAATGCTGACAACCTGGGGGGGGGTTTGGTGTGTAGAGCAAGGGTGAGTACACATCAACATACTCAGCAAGCATCCCGTTTGGCTGTAGTGGACTAGCTTTATGTAGGGGATAAGTCAAGCAGTTGCTTTTAATTGGTCAGGTTATTACTTACTAGTAGAAAGCCAGGTTTTAACATTAGCCCAAGTTATTAGCCCAATGTATCCTTTCCAAACGGAAAGAATACCACTTACCATTACCATAATCATAATCAGAATCATCAATCTCATTGCCACCTGTACCAAAATGTCTCTGATCAAGTATCACTAATCTCTGGAGCTCCCTTGGCCGCTCATAACCGCGAGCACGGCTGATATATCAGTTTCATAACACTCTGCAGAGGTTGCGCACTTTACCCACAAGCCGTGATTCCCACTTGCCTCGGGCTGATCAAACCCTTAAACACTACCAAGGTGAATAGGCAGGGTCTCACTACGTAGCCTTTACAAAGATTCCCCGGGGCTGTAGCCACCCGTTAGGTTTCCTAAATGTACCGCACTCCTCCCCAAGGGACAAATCAACCTTGGCAGAGCGAGCCGCATACACCGAGCCCCATTGACGGCACAACGGCTAAGCGAACTACACCCCGGTTCCTCTAATTATTCAGCTAAGGGCGTCCCATTCCACCCTCATGGTTGCACTGTTTTCCCGGGCGGTCATCCATTGAACAGGTCCTTACGGAGAGGCACTCGAGAAACCGCTCGAGTCCCCTTAAATGCCACAAGTATAATCATAAATAAGAAGGGGAAAACAGCGTATCATAGATAATCACATCATGTTCATTGATTAGAGTTGAGCAATAGCATCAAACTAAGCAGTAATAATCCGACCCAAATAGGTAAACAAGGACATGGATAACAAAAGCTAGTCAATCCTTAGGTATAAATGTGTAATGCGGGAGGTGAATTAAAGAATGAATAGGACAAAGATAGGTCAAAGGACACTTGCCTCCACCAACCGACTGCTGCTCAGGGGCTTCTCCTGCGAATTCCTCGGGCTCTTCGACCGGATCGTTCTCTATGCGAGCGCAAACATACATACATCCACATATTTAATACAAAAGAACAGTACACCATACAAGGGAACAAGTAAAACGAATATGCATCAAGTATGACATTCGATATCGCATTTGTTATGGTTAGAAAGAAACGGGAAAGATCTCGCAGGGGGTTAAATCTTATGCACTAATGATTAGCTACAATTGATTCTTAACAAAAGAATTCTGTTATATATATATACTAATGGGAACCTAATCATTTTTAGTTGATCAACATTGCACGGGTTAAACAATTAACTACGTGAATCAACAGCATAACGGAATTTTAAATTAAACTTCCTATTTTCCATAGCATGAACAATGATCAGCCTACCTAAAACAAAGTAATTATGATCACAGAAAGTAAATAAAATAAAATAAAAAAATAAAAAAAAGAGGGGGGCGGTTGAACCGGCCCTAGGGCGGTTGAACCGGCCCTAGGCGGGGCGGCCGAGCTGGGCAGCCGGGGCGGCTGAGCCGGTCGGCCTGGGCGGTTGAACCGGCCCCGCGCAGGGGGCGCGGCCAGGGGGCCAGGCGGGCGGCCGGGCGCGGGCTGGGGGCGGCCAGCGGCCGAGCTGGGGGCGGCAGCGGCCGGCTGGGGCCGAGCAGGGGGCGGGCCGGGGCGCGGCTGGGCGCGGCCGGGGCCGGCCAGGGCGCGGCCAGGCGGCCGGCGGCGCGGCCAGGCGGCCGGGCGCGGCCAGGGCAGCCGGGCTGGGGAGAGAGGAGGGGAGGGAGAGAAGGGGAAAGGGGGGAGGGAGGGAGGAGAGAGGAGGGGGGGGCGGCTCACCGGCGTTTGGAGAACGACGGCGAGGGGCGGCCGGCGGCAGGGGGCGGCGCGGCGGCCTAGGGCAGGGGCGGGTAGGGGTGGCGGCTTAGGGAGAGAGAGAGAAAATGAGAGGGAGAGGGAGAGGGTTAGGGGAAAAAGGGAGAGAGAGGGGGGGCGGCTGGGCCTTGCCAAAGCCCAAGAGGGGGGCGCGCGCAGGGGCTTGGGCCGGCCGGGGTCGGCCCACGGCGCGGGAGAGAGAGAAAAAGAGGAGAGAGAGAAAGAAAAAGAAAGAAAGAAAAGGTTTTCCGCTTATTCTCGAAATCCGATCTTTTAGATGAATGCGTTTGCACTTCCAGACAATCGAAAAAAAATGCAAGGTTCGGCATGGTGCATCAAACAACACAAAGTATCTTTAGAGTTTTTCTTACACGGGAAATCCAAACCGAATCCCGCTAACTTTGGAAAAGGTCAAGGTTTAGCGAGGGAAACAGAAAAAGAAAAGGTAACGCCCGAATTTTGGCGAGTAAAGAAAAGAAAAAATTCAACTGCAAAATTCGGGGCGTTACAAACCTATCCCCCTTAAAAGAATCTCGCCCTCGAGATTCAGGGCTGGCTAGCAAAGAGCTCTGGGTACTTGGCCATCAAATCATCTTCACGCTCCCAGGTTGCTTCTTCCTCAGAGTGGTGACTCCATCTGACTTTGCACATTCTGATGGTCTTCCTTCGGGTGACTCTATCTGCAACCTCAAGGATCTGAGCTGGCTTCTCAACATAGGTCAAGTCCTCCTGGACTTCCAGACCTTCCACTGGCAACTGCTCTTCTGGCACACGCAAGCATTTCTTCAACTGAGACACATGAAAAACATCATGCACCGCTGACAAATTCTCTGGCAAACTGAGCTGATAGGCCACTTCTCCACGCTTTGAGAGGATTTGGTACGGACCAATGTAGCGGGGTGCTAGCTTGCCTTTGATTCCGAACCTTCTGACTCCTCTGATCGGTGACACTTTCAGATAGACAAAGTCTCCGACTTCAAAACTCAGCTCTCTTCTTCTTGTGTCTGCATAGCTTCGCTGCCTCGATTGCGCTATCTTCAGATTCTCTCGGACCATCCTGATGTTCTCTTCAGCTTCAAGCAAAATATCTGGCCCAAACACTTGCTTCTCTCCAGGCTGATCCCATTGCAACGGAGTTCTACAACTCCTTCCATAAAGCGCTTGAAATGGTGACATCTTCAAACTGGCCTGGTAACTGTTGTTATAGGAAAACTCTGCATAGGGCAATCGCTTGTCCCATCCGGACTGATCTTGCAACGCACAGGCTCTCAACATATCTTCAAGAATTTGATTGGTTCTTTCAGTCTGACCATCTGTCTGCGGGTGATAAGCTGAACTGAAATTCAGATGCGTGCCCAAGGCTTCATGCAACTGCTGCCAGAAATGAGAGGTGAATTGCGTTCCTCTGTCTGACACTATCTTCTTTGGCACACCATGAAGACAAACGATCCGAGACATATACAGCTCTGCCAATACTGCACTGCTGTAGGTGGTCTTGACAGGTATGAAGTGGGCTGACTTGGTCAAACGGTCCACTACTACCCAAATAGAATCGTAGCCGGCTCGAGTGCGAGGCAGTCCGACTATGAAATCCATACCGATTTCATCTCATTTCCACTGAGGGATCTGCAACGGTTGCAACAATCCAGCAGGTCTCTGGTGCTCTGCCTTAATTCTTCGACAACTATCGCACATAGCCACATGCTCTGCGATTTCCCTCTTCATTCCATACCACCAGAATTTCTTCTTCAGATCCTGATACATCTTCTCACTGCCAGGGTGAATCGAATAAGCTGTCTCATGAGCTTCCTTGAGAATCAACTCTCTAATAGACTGGACATTGGGAACACACAAGCGGTCTTTGAACCATATCACGCCTTCTGCATCTTCTCGAAAATCTTTGCCTCCGCCATCTAGAATCAGTCGCCGAATCTCACTGATCTTTTCATCATTCTTCTGCGCTTCTTTGATTTCGCGCTCCAAGGTAGGTTCCAATTCAACTGTGACTCCTCGCGAATTGTTCAGAAATCCGAGACTCAACCTGTCAAACTCCTTGGCCGACTCATAAGGCATTGGACGAGCGACCATCAGATTGACTTGACTCTTTCTGCTCAAAGCATCTGCCACTACGTTTGCTTTGCCTGGATGGTAATGGATCTCCAACTCATAATCTTTGATCAACTCTAACCATCTTCGTTGCCTCATGTTCAATTCTGACTGAGTGAATATGTACTTCAGACTCTTGTGATCTGTGTAAACATCGCATTTCTGTCCATACAGATAGTGCCTCCATGTCTTCAGTGCGTGAACCACTGCTGCCAACTCTAGATCATGGATTGGGTAATTCTTCTCATGAACCTTCAGCTGTCGGGACGAGTAAGCCACAACTCTTCCCTCTTGCATCAACACGCATCCCAAACCTGTGTAACAAGCATCACAGTACACCGAGAAGGGCTTGTGCACATCAGGCAAGACTAAGACAGGCGCTGTTGTCAACTTCTCTTTCAGCGCTTCAAAGGCCTCTTGACATTTCTGGGTCCACTTGAACTCAACCTTGTTGCCTAGTAACGCTGTCATTGGTTTCGCAATCTTCGAAAACCCTTCAATGAATCGCCGATAATATCCGGCCATTCCAATGAAGCTCTTGATTCCTCGAGCATCTGTTGGCGCTTTCCAGTTCAAAATGTCTGCCACTTTCTTCGGATCCACAGCCAATCCTTCCTTGTTGATTATGTGACCCAAGAACAGGACTTCACTGATCCAGAACTCACACTTGCTCAACTTTGCATACAACTGGTGCTCTCGCAATCTCTGCAATACCATCCTCAAATGATCTGCATGCTCTTCTTCGCTTTGAGAATAAACCAGAATGTCATCAATGAATACCACCACAAACTTATCTAGATAATCCATGAATACACTGTTCATCAAGTTCATAAAGAACGCTGGTGCATTGGTCAAACCAAAAGACATCACTGTGAACTCATATAAACCATACATGGTAATGAATGCCGTCTTCGGAATGTCCGAAGGCCGGATCCTGAGCTGATGATAACCTGACCTCAGATCGATCTTGGAGAACACACTGGCTCCTCTCAACTGGTCGAACAGATCTTCTATTCTGGGCAAGGGATACTTGTTCTTGATCGTGACTTCATTCAAAGCTCGATAATCGATACACATCCTCTTGGTGCCATCTTTCTTCTCCACAAACAAGACAGGGGCGGCCCAAGGCGAGGTGCTTGGCCGGATGTAACCTTTCTCCGACAGCTCATCAATCTGCTTCTTAAGCTCAACCAACTCTGGTCCAGATATTCTGTAAGCTCTCTTAAAGATAGGGGCGGTTCCAGGAAGAAGCTCTATGGCAAACTCAACTTTCCGCTCTGGTGGCATACCCGGTAAGTCCTTCGGAAACACATCTGGGAATTCAGACACAACCTTGATACTCTCAATTGGGTCTGCGTCACTGCTATCGACAGCCATCTGATAACAACTTCCTCTCTTCGGCTCAGGCGGGACTAACTCGGTCACCACTTCCTCTCCTAGTGGGGACACCAACTTGATTGTCCTTTTATCACAACTGATAACTGCCTGATACTTATCTAGCCAATTCATCCCTAGGATGACATCTATTCCCTGAGTACCCATTACTATAAGGTTAGCGGGAAACGCTATCCCCCTTATTTCCACACTTACATTCAAACAAATGCTATCAGCTCGAATTCTACCACCAGCTGAGTCAATTTGAATGGGGGTTGACATGGCAGTAATTGGAAGATTATGTGCTTCTACCCATGATGCAGTAATAAAAGAATGCGTTGCTCCAGTATCAAATAACACTTCTGCAATATGGGAGTCGACTGGGAACATACCTACTGTCATGCCGGGGGTCTCCTGAACTGCTTCAGCCTCCAAGTGGTTCAATCTTCCGTGATTATAGTGCTGCTGAGGGCGGTTGCCTGATCCAGACTGAGACGCATTCTGCTTCGCTGGGGCATTGGGGCCTGACTGCTGCTGGGCTGCCTTCTTCGGACATTGCATCACCCAATGGCCTTGCTCTCCACAGTGGAAACACGCTCTGTTTCCAACCTGAGCTGGTGCTGCCTGATTGTTCTGCTGGCTTGCTGGGGCAGGAAGACGAGGTGTCTGCTGATTCTGCCTCTGAAACTGACCTCCTGACTGATTGCTCTGACGGTTCTGGTATTGATGCTGAGGATACTGCCTTTGAAACTGCTGATACTGCTGACGCTGCTGATGCTGCTGAGGTGGACGCTGGTTCTGCCTGAACTGCTGAGGTTGATTGCCTGAGAAACGAGGACGACTACTGCTTCCAGGCTGGGGTCCACTGATCTTGCGCTTACGATCTTCCATCTCCTTACGCTTCCTTTCTGTCATAATTGCTCTGTCAATCAGGTGCTGGAATGTCGGGAAGGTATGATTCATCAGCTGATACTGCAGAGGGTCGACCAAGCCTCTCAAGAAACGGTACTGTCGCTTGGCGTCGGTGTTGACATCTTCAGGAGCATAGCGGGACAACTGCAGAAACCTGTCTCGATACTCACTGACAGATGATGACCCTTGCTTAAGGGCCAGGAACTCCTCCTTCTTCACTGTCATCAGACCTGCAGGCACATGGTACTGACGAAAGCTACCTCTGAACTCTTCCCAGGTGATGGCATCGGGGTTGGCATGGGTGGCGAGGTAAGACTCCCACCATGATTGGGCTGCTCCTCTCAACAGACGGGGACCATACAAGACTTTCTCCCTGTCATCACACTGAGCGGTATGCAACTCCCGCTCCACAGTGCGCAGCCAATCTTCAGCATCCATGGGGTCAGAAGAGTGAGCGAACGTTGGGGGATGACCTCTCATGAATTCAGCACGCTTGTCTCTAGGCATCTGAGGCATCTGAGGCTGGGGTGGTGCTTGCTGCTGCTGCTGCTGCTGCTGAATGGCGGCCAGAGTCTGACCGATGGCCTGAACTGCCTGAGTCTGCATCAGAAACATCTGCTCGATCGACATCGGGGGCGGGGGTGGCAGGTGCTGCTGCTGAGGCACCTCATCCTGCGGGGCGGCTTGCTCCTGCTGAGCACGCCTTCCTCCTCTGCGCCTGTTCTCTGACATCTGCAGAACGCAACCACACATCAGAACTGATCTGGCAAATCTTGCAGCATAAGAAAAGAGTATAGAATTCTCCAACAGCACTGGATAGATGAGCATCTTCACTGATCTCCAACACAGCCCACACAGCTTCTCAGATAAAGAGGAAAGTAGAATAAAGGGTTTCCCAACTATATAACTAACTTCATTAACATAATAGGTAAACCATAATGTAGGGGATACCCACACTCTGGTGACAGTCATTACAAAGATCCAAACCAAACATAGTTCATCATGAAAAGCATAAATGCACAGGATATAGCAAACTACCCTGTCTAACTAAGACTAACTAAGACCGAGATTAACGCTAAGACTGAAGCTTCTATGTATATATATTTCGCATTAATTACAAGATCCAACTCTAACGATCTATGGTTCTAGATTTATCTTGGTCTTGCAGTCGGGATTGCCATAAGACTGGAGTCCACGCCGAGGTGAGCGATACGGGTGCTGAGTCCCAACGGGAGCGGGGGAACCATCATCCAAATGACGACGCTCCGCGCGCTCAGCCCGCAGCAAGGCGATCTCAGCACGAGCCCTACTCAGCTCGTCTAATGCATGGTCCAGCTCCGTGTTTAGCACGGCGGCTAGGTTGACTGTGCTGCTCAACCTAGGATTGTCCTCACCAGCAGGTGAAACAATCACGCCTCCTGTGCTGCCAGATGGACGGCGGGGGTAATACTTCAGGTCGAGACCGTCAGCTACCCCACCGAGAACCGAGCAGTAGTGCGAAAGCGCACGCCGTGCAGCATCCTGCATGGCTGCCTCAGCTGAGTCCCGCTCAGAGATAGAATAGTGCTCTGAGCAAGCCTCCGCGCCCTGGAGACTGTTCTCCGGACGGCGCACCAAGCAGGTCGCCTCCCAGCGGTCCGGGTAGACCCCGCGACTATGCTGGTAGACCACACAGCGATACTCGATGGACCAAGTACGCCGGTCAAGTGCCCGACGTAGCAGGGTGTCGAGCGCGTCGTGGAAGTGACACCCGCGAGCAGCGTCGCGAGTGATGGGTCGAGCAACCCATCCTTCCGGCTCATGGTTAGAGAGGTCGAGGTCGTGGCTCGAGCTGTCGTCGCCACCGTCGTCTGGGTCTCCTCCAGCAGCTACTCCAGAAGCTGGGACGCCCAGTGGTGGTGCAGGGGGCGCCTCCAGGGGAAGCACAGGAGAGCAGCTCCTCACGCAGGCGGTGGTGCAGTCTCTCCAAGTGGCTGGACTGTCCGGCCACGGGACGGCGAAGCGGACGCTCAGCAAGGCGGGAGGGTAAGAAGGGGATGACGGACTTTCGTGCAGTGTGTCTAAGTCGAGCCATCTACAAAAGACATCGCAAGCAAAAGGGTGAGAACAGAATTAATATGACCAGCAAGTAATGAATCATAAATAAATGAAGGATCAGAATAAAACATAATTTTCAGCAAGGTATAATATATAGTAGAACATAGGTTTGGTCAGTAGGACCAACTTTTGAAGGGATATCAAAGTCAAGGCAAGGACATAGGTCTATAGTCCTTAGAACGACCATTCTACTCTAGGTTAGCGGTCCTACAGTCAGCACGGCTTTGATACCACTTATGTCACACCCGGTTTTAAAAGGCAAACCGAATGCGAACCATGTACGTGCCAGGATCAGTTATTCACGTACACAGCAGTTACATAACATGGACATCATCACACAGTGCTCAAAATAGTATTAAAAGGGGAAATAATAGTCGATTACATCATACGTCTGAGACGTCCATATAGTTCTTACAATAAATCAAAGTGCGGAAAAGAAACGTAGATAACACGGCCTTCACAGGCAGCCGACTGGGGGTTGCCGCTAACCCACGCCTAGAACTCGTCGTAGTCTTGGAACTCCTGGAAGTCTCCTTCCACAGCTTCATCTTCTCCTGAGCAGTGGTTGCAATGCTGACAACCTGGGGGGGGTTTGGTGTGTAGAGCAAGGGTGAGTACACATCAACATACTCAGCAAGCATCCCGTTTGGCTGTAGTGGACTAGCTTTATGTAGGGGATAAGTCAAGCAGTTGCTTTTAATTGGTCAGGTTATTACTTACTAGTAGAAAGCCAGGTTTTAACATTAGCCCAAGTTATTAGCCCAATGTATCCTTTCCAAACGGAAAGAATACCACTTACCATTACCATAATCATAATCAGAATCATCAATCTCATTGCCACCTGTACCAAAATGTCTCTGATCAAGTATCACTAATCTCTGGAGCTCCCTTGGCCGCTCATAACCGCGAGCACGGCTGATATATCAGTTTCATAACACTCTGCAGAGGTTGCGCACTTTACCCACAAGCCGTGATTCCCACTTGCCTCGGGCTGATCAAACCCTTAAACACTACCAAGGTGAATAGGCAGGGTCTCACTACGTAGCCTTTACAAAGATTCCCCAGGGCTGTAGCCACCCGTTAGGTTTCCTAAATGTACCGCACTCCTCCCCAAGGGACAAATCAACCTTGGCAGAGCGAGCCGCATACACCGAGCCCCATTGACGGCACAACGGCTAAGCGAACTACACCCCGGTTCCTCTAATTATTCAGCTAAGGGCGTCCCATTCCACCCTCATGGTTGCACTGTTTTCCCGGGCGGTCATCCATTGAACAGGTCCTTACGGAGAGGCACTCGAGAAACCGCTCGAGTCCCCTTAAATGCCACAAGTATAATCATAAATAAGAAGGGGAAAACAGCGTATCATAGATAATCACATCATGTTCATTGATTAGAGTTGAGCAATAGCATCAAACTAAGCAGTAATAATCCGACCCAAATAGGTAAACAAGGACATGGATAACAAAAGCTAGTCAATCCTTAGGTATAAATGTGTAATGCGGGAGGTGAATTAAAGAATGAATAGGACAAAGATAGGTCAAAGGACACTTGCCTCCACCAACCGACTGCTGCTCAGGGGCTTCTCCTGCGAATTCCTCGGGCTCTTCGACCGGATCGTTCTCTATGCGAGCGCAAACATACATACATCCACATATTTAATACAAAAGAACAGTACACCATACAAGGGAACAAGTAAAACGAATATGCATCAAGTATGACATTCGATATCGCATTTGTTATGGTTAGAAAGAAACGGGAAAGATCTCGCAGGGGGTTAAATCTTATGCACTAATGATTAGCTACAATTGATTCTTAACAAAAGAATTCTGTTATATATATATACTAATGGGAACCTAATCATTTTTAGTTGATCAACATTGCACGGGTTAAACAATTAACTACGTGAATCAACAGCATAACGGAATTTTAAATTAAACTTCCTATTTTCCATAGCATGAACAATGATCAGCCTACCTAAAACAAAGTAATTATGATCACAGAAAGTAAATAAAATAAAATAAAAAAAATAAAAAAAAAGAGGGGGGGGCGGTTGAACCGGCCCTAGGGCGGTTGAACCGGCCCTAGGCGGGGCGGCCGAGCTGGGCAGCCGGGGCGGCTGAGCCGGTCGGCCTGGGCGGTTGAACCGGCCCCGCACAGGGGGCGCGGCCAGGGGGCCAGGCGGGCGGCCGGGCGCGGGCTGGGGGCGGCCAGCGGCCGGGCTGGGGGCGGCAGCGGCCGGCTGGGGCCGAGCAGGGGGCGGGCCGGGGCGCGGCTGGGCGCGGCCGGGGCCGGCCAGGGCGCGGCCGGGGCCGGCCAGGGCGCGGCCAGGCGGCCGGCGGCGCGGCCAGGCGGCCGGCGGCGCGGCCAGGCGGCCGGGCGCGGCCAGGGCAGCCGGGCGGGGGAGAGAGGAGGGGAGGGAGAGAAGGGGAAAGGGGGGAGGGAGGGAGGAGAGAGGAGGGGGGGCGGCTCACCGGCGTTTGGAGAACGACGGCGAGGGGCGGCCGGCGGCAGGGGGCGGCGCGGCGGCCTAGGGCAGGGGCGGGTAGGGGCGGCGGCTTAGGGAGAGAGAGAGAAAATGAGAGGGAGAGGGAGAGGGTTAGGGGAAAAAGGGAGAGAGAGGGGGGGGCGGCTGGGCCTTGCCAAAGCCCAAGAGGGGGGCGCGCGCAGGGGCTTGGGCCGGCCGGGGTCGGCCCACGGCGCGGGAGAGAGAGAAAAAGAGGAGAGAGAGAAAGAAAAAGAAAGAAAGAAAAGGTTTTCCGCTTATTCTCGAAATCCGATCTTTTAGATGAATGCGTTTGCACTTCCAGACAATCAAAAAAAATGCAAGGTTCGGCATGGTGCATCAAACAACACAAAGTATCTTTAGAGTTTTTCTTACACGGGAAATCTAAACCGAATCCCGCTAACTTTGGAAAAGGTCAAGGTTTAGCGAGGGAAACAGAAAAAGAAAAGGTAACGCCCGAATTTTGGCGAGTAAAGAAAAGAAAAAATTCAACTGCAAAATTCGGGGCGTTACAGAAACTAGTTAGTCCATATGTTTGTGTTGGACATTCAACCACCAAAATTAATTGTAGGAAAAGGTTAACCCTATTTCCCTTTCACTTTCTCTTTCTCATTCTTATTCTCTAAGTGCTTTGTAAAGCTAGCAAGAGACACCTAAGTGTGTGGTGATCCTTGCGGGGTCTCAATGACCCAAGTGATTAAGGAGAAGCCTCGACCGGTCTGTGTGACCGATTGAGAGAGGGAAAGGGTTAAAATAGACCTGGCCTTTGTGGCCTTCTCAACGGTGACTAGGTTCTTTGGAACCGAACCTCGGTAAACAAATCGTCGTGTTCATTTGTATTGATCTCCACTCGATTTGTTTCCCCTCCCTTCCTCTCTAAAAGTTTCCTTGCTCATATTAATTTGAGTTGGCTCCCAAGGTTATCCGCATTTATTGAGCAACTCAAATCAAGGAGAACTATCTTCCGCACTCTGAATTATTTCTAACGCTAACCCCAAGCATAGTGCGTGTTTAAAGTTATAAATTTCAGGTTTCGCCTATTCACCCCCATCTAGGCGACTTTCAACTTCCAACAGTATGCGCGTTCGGATGCGTATCGTGACCACATAGAAGAGAGAAACTCGTAGATTTACGCGATCGAGCAGCCGAGCACTCATTTTGCACGATCGAATACGCGATCTGCTAAAAGCATGAATAGTTGACCATGGTCACGTAAAATGTGTATCTGCGGTTGAACACGCGATCTTTTGGGGATAGTCTAAGATCGAAAGTAAGCAATATAACCTTGATACATCACGCCGACAAAACTATGAACCAATATAATCGTTTTGGTAGCATCTGATGCCTCTTTTCGCAAGTGGTGGATTAGACACCAAATGTGTTCTTCAATCTAATCTACCACTAGAGAAGGACCAGAGTGTAAACAGTGAAGGCTTTAGGGCATGTAAAACCCATTAATTATAGTCTTTTGAGAAAACTCTAGGAGTAAATGGACAAAAAGAGAATGACTTTACGCAAAGAGCACGTCTCTTGCATGACTTTTCAAGCCTAAAAAATTCTATGTATGTATAATTCTAGTTAATACCCGTCTCTTAATATATCTTCAGAGTTAATATAATTCTAATTTAGAGACACTCCATTGCATGGATAGAGCCTCTTGGCTACCTCTTATTCTTGAAAATCAATATGGAGGCTCAGGGTTGTACATACCCTTACCACTACTTATATCACGTAATTATTGTCGTTTTTGAGGGAGGCGGCTCTTATGCCAGACAGTGGTAAATTGCTTGCATACTCCTACTATCCAACGTTGTTCCAATTTATAATTTGATTGACTTTTTATACCAATTTGACTAGCTTGTATTATTCATTTTTTGCAAAAAAATAAAAACATTTAAAACGATACTTAAAGTATATTATATACTAATAAAAATTAATAATAACCATGAAATTTTTTAATGGAACAAACCGATCAAACTTGGATAAAAAGACAAATGAATTATAAATTAGAAGGATGGAATAGTTGAAAGGGAAATGTGCTCTTGGGACATCTCTAGTTGTTTTGGTGATTAAGTGCCCAACACACCATTTTGATATAACTATATCGATAAGAGCATGAGCACAGGTGGAAAGAAAGAAAATCGAAGATATCAAGTTCAAAAGAGCACAAACATGGACCTAAGTGATTAACTTGATGTAAAATGATACAAGTGTAAGGTTTAGACTTGTAGATATGTTGCATATGTCCATTACAATGTTTCTAGTACTGGTGTTTGGGCTCTAACCTATTTTGTAGAGAAAATCACTTTTTGGGCTTAAGTTTGCACATATTGCAAATCCTTGTGAAAAGATGTGAAAAGGGTTTGGTTCTACCACTTAGTCAATTGTTTTAATTGCTAACTATGTTTGTCTAAGTGCAAGTGAACCTCACAAAAAGAGTTAAAATAAGTTGAAGAAGTTTGGCTCAAAAGACCCAAACTTGGGCTAGTCTTGGACCCACTGGACTGTCCGGTGATGCCTCCGGTGAAGCGTACGGTGGAAGACACGACTCTTAGGAATTTTATTTACAAAATTCACCAGACAGTGAATAGTGCACTATCTGGTGCACCGGACATCATCTCCAATGGCTCTCTCCACGAGCGGGCACCAGCTGCCAATGGCTAGCTAATGTGGCAGCTGTCCGGGGGTGTACCGAATTGTCCGACACCATGCCGGAAAAGGAAACTGACCAATCAGATCGTCGGGCAACCGTTGCTGGCTAGATATTTAGTGGCGCATTGGACTATCCTGTAAGCCCACAAACAAAGAAGTTTTCTAGCTTCCTTGTGGAGAAGGCAACGACTCCTAGGCCTCTTAGGGCTATAAAAGGAGCCCCTAGGTGCCCTCTCCTGGTATCCAAGCATCACAAGTGCACACTACAACTCCAAGACTCCACGACCACACTGTTTAGTGATTTGAGATAGATTTGAGTGCATTTCTGAGCTGTTACTCTGCCGTTTTATTATTGTGCTCTTGTATTTGCTTTCGTGTGTGTTGTTGCTGTGTTGTATACTTGTGTGTGTTCTACTCCCTCCCTTACTCTGATTTTGGATTGTGATCATTTTGTGTAAGGCGTGAAAAACTTCAACTTATGACGATTTCTCACAAACAAGATTTCGAGATATAAGAAAGAACCGTGGTAGTCAAGTTTGATCTTTGGATCACTTAAGAGGAGTTGAGTGTAACCCTTGTCCATTGGAACGCCACAACATAGAGTAGACAAGCATATTACGCTTGACCGAACCGCTTGACCAAACCACGAGATAAAATTGTCGTGTCTCTTATGCCATTTGCATTATTGTAATTTTATCTCTTCTTAATTCCATCTTCTCACTCGTGGAAGTATAAATCATATCTTGACAGGTGAAAGGAACTTATCTCTCTTTATCTACTTTCAATCTAAGTTTAATTTTCTCTAACTTATATTATAGAGTTATATTTTGCAGGATTACCTATTCACCCCTCTAGGTGCTCTCAATAGTACAAGTAAGAGAAGAAGTTGCAAGTGTATGAGAGTAGTGAAGAGGACATGGACTTACATTTTTCTTTTCGATTCTTTTTTTACGTTGATCACTTATCATCATTTGATACCAATCACTATTTTTTTACGATTGACAATTTCGCTCAAACTTTGAGATGGACCTAAACCTATAGCATTTATAACACTTAGAGCTAGAGTAGGGAGTGTTTGAGATGGCTCTAGGTTCCAGCTTTATTGTGGAGCTATAGTTTACAATATCAATTTAAATATTTTTAAAATAGTTTTAATCTAAATAATAAATAAAATAACTTATCTAAATGTCTTCTAAAGACTTACAGCTGTAGCTCTACGATTTTTTAGAGCATCTAATAATCTGCTCCACCAACTCAACATTTTCTGGAGCTGGATTTATACAAAACAGGATTTAGATGCCAGTCCACCAATTATCTCAATTATCAAATCATATACGGAGCTTTCAATCCCTCCCTATTCCTTTGGAATGTCATATTTGAGGAATCTAAAGAAAAGAGCACGAACAAAACTAAACAGCACCGAGTTAATTTGAACCTATCTATCTCTGGCTGACAAGATTTCTTTTTTCTATCCAACTACCTAACTTCTTTACTTACGTTTTCAGATATCCTTTTTTCCACTTCTCAGTTCTCCGTCCATACAGGTTCTACATCGACTGATCACGTTTCAAACGAACCTTCCCCCATCCACCAGCTCCAGAATCTCCGTCGCCCGCCGCCCAACACAAAAGTGGATTCCAAACGCCTTCGTCCTGCTGCTGACTAGCGCAGTCCCGTCGCTCTCCCACTCCTTTTCCTCCTTAAATTTCCACACGAAAAATTCTCGGTGCGCAGAAAAAACAAGCCAAAGATCAGAAGAGAACGCGGAAGTGATGGCCATGGATCCAAGCGTCGCGGCGCGCCAGAGCGAGGAGGCGGCGGAGGCCTTCTTCCGCGCGGCGCCGCCGCTCCGTGACCGCGACCGCCTCGCCGCCAGCCTCGCCAATTTCCTCGCCCGCCACTCCGCCGGCAAGTGATCCCCGATCCCCCGCTTCTCTCCCCTCCCTGCTCCCATCTCTGTCCGGCTCCGGGCTGGGTGGCTGAAAGCCTGAAACGAAAACCAGATTTCTGACGCGGCTGCTCCTGTCGCCACCGATCGCGTGCTGCAGGGGGTGGTGGAGTGGTGTGCGTCACCTCCGGCGGCACTACGGTGCCCCTGGAGCAGCGTTGCGTGCGCTACATCGACAATTTTAGCTCAGGCCAGCGCGGTGCCGCCTCCACCGAGTAGGCAGACAGATCACACACTCTTGTGCTTTTTAATGCTCTGTCTGCTCGTCCTACTGTCGAGCTGGTCCCTTCATCTTTTGGTTCATTGAGATCAGTTCAATGCAGGTATTTTCTTAAGGCCGGCTACGCTGTCATCTTCATCCATCGCCGGTGAGTCCTTCGAACCCGGCATTTTCAGTTCAATTTCAACAGAGACGGGGTGGAACTGAACTAGCCGCATGCTAAAAAAATTTAATGAAATTGCCGGTGTAGTTCTGTTTTGTGTAGCTAGGTTGGGCATGTGAAGCCCTCAGAACCAAATGTCACAGGTGGCTCGGTGTAGTTGCCGCAAGCTGTTTATGTTCAGTTCTGAATACCAATATACGGCAGAAGTTGTGAGTGACACTTACCTCTTTGCAGTGGGAGCAAGCAGCCTTACTGTAGGTTTCTTCCAGAGGATTCCTTTCTCGATCTTTTTGAGCTCGGGGAAGACTCAGAGATCCAAGGTTTGGAGACTGTAAACCTGAATTATGTATGTCATGCGAACTGACCCAAAATCTGTTTGGTCCAGCAGCTCCTTACTTGTATGGTTTTATGTTGATTGTCTTTTTCTTCTTTGTTTATCTCCTTTGCTTGGATGTTCAACCTTCTCAGCTCATTCCTTTACTGAAATTTCAAGTAATGTTCAAATTAGTATATGTATTTGACTTCTGAAACATCTGTTTGTATCTTTGTTATGCATCTCAGTTCCACAGTCTCATTCATCGGTGGTAAAGGCAGCAATTAGCAATTACCGGAAGGTATATATATGCTCCTCTTGTATGTTGGCTTTCTCTTGTGAAGCATTAGCTGCAATCATATGATATGTTACTATGGCTGTCTTATATCCACTATCACAGGCAATCGATGAATGCCTTCTTCTCAAACTGCCTTTCACAACAATTTTTGAGTACCTTCAGGTATTGCACCCCTGTTTTCTGCTAGCATATATTGAAAAAATTAATGTTTGCTCATAGTGTCAGTGCCACATGTCTAACATTACTGTCCATATTATATGTTGTACCCTGCTGTTTGGGATGCAGAATATTATATATATGTTTTTTTGACATTGTTCATAATTTAATCATAGTTTGGCACCAGAACCTCTTGTCAGGTTACTTTGATGTTAAGATCAGAGTCATCAGATCAGCCTATATCAATGACCACAAACTGACAAGCATTCTGATATGTCATCCATTTGAAATTATTATATAAATACTACTTTAGATACTAAAAGGTTCGTTGTGGTGCATGGTAGCTTAACCTGGTGAAAGATGTTACAGCTATACTAATGTAGAATATGAAAAGCTTATTCTTTCCTGTTGCTGACAGTTACTACAAATGGTGGCTACTTCTATGAATTGCTTGGGGCACCGTGGAATGTTTTATCTTGCTGCTGCAGTTTCCGACTTCTATGTTCCATGGGAAAGTATGGTAGGTTCTATCTTCAGATAATTCTCTCCATATGTTTATTATACTTGAGCAAACCAAGCAACTGCATACTCAAGCAGTTATTATTGCCTGTCGTATCGCCATTTTGTCTGTAGTGTCATTGCACATTGTAGGTAGTAATCCATGGCTATTTTATTCGGCTTCCTCATAAATAGAAGGAATACCAGTCACTTGAGTCATGGAAACAAGCCTTTTTATGTAGAGGAAGCTATTTGAAAGAAGGTTGTTGGAATTCAGAAACGGTGCTACTTATGTAGTTAATGCTGCGCCGTTGACCTTCAAAAAAGAAAGAAGAGTTAATATATGCTGTGATGTTCCCTGATCCTTCTATACTATTCTCCCTCCTACATCCCTCATGTTTAAGCTTTTGTCTAACAAGGAAAACATGAAATCCATCAACAACAAGGATGATAACAGAATTCCTACAGACTCCCAGATGCTTTTGAAAGTCGCATCCTGCACATTAGTTTTTTTTTCTGCATAATCCTGTACACTAGTAGCTGCAAGCATAACGGCGCGTTATATACCAATGGTGGTGCTGTCTGCTGTGTGTATATTTAGTTTTTAGTGGTTATGGAGAGCCGCTTGATGGACTTCAATTAAACATCCATACTGTTCTGCTACCATTCCACATTCCTCCTTGACAAATGTTTGTGCAGGCTAAACATAAAATTGAGTCAGCAGGCGGCCCTTTGAACATGCAACTCAACCAAGTCCCTAAGATGCTTTTCATCCTCCGGAAAAACTGGGCTCCTGCTGCATTTTCTGTATCCTTCAAGGTTAGCTCTATGTTCCTCAGTAAGTATGTGTACTTTTCCTGTGTCCGAACCTGACTAACCTATCATTCATAATACCTGGACACTGCAGCTCGAAACAGATCCTAACATTCTCCTACAGAAGGCAGAGATGGCTTTGAAGAAGTACGGTATGAACGTCGTGGTGGCAAATGAACTCGCAAACTACAAAGATGTAGTGGTGATGGTCACAAGCAACGGGGGGAGGACGACCGTGAGCAGGACGAGCAAGGCGGAAGACCTTGAAGTGCAGCTAACCGACCTCCTGGTGAAGATGCACTCGGAGCACATTGCACAGCCCAATTCGTAGGACCATCGAGCGAGCGAGATGGTTAAATCAGACATGGTGGCGGCAAGTATGGGCGATTCTACTTCTACTCGCCTAGCAAATTGTGATATACAGAGTTCACCGGGTTTGTCATAAAGATGCTCATCAATGTGCTGCAGCAGATTAATTCAAAAAAATTATAGCTGAATAGCTCACACCAGTACATGCAAGTTTTTGAACATAACCTAGGTAAAGCAGGTGATGTGATGCCACTGTTCATGTGGCGAAGCCGCCAGCCTAGCTATCGAGCTTTTTAACAAACTTGCCGCTATCAAATCAAACTTTTATGGTGGAATAGCCTTTTTGATCATTCTTTTTTTTTCTGTCAAAGGCTCAAATTAATTCCGTAACTATTGAAACTAGCCAGTAGTCCTCACTCAAACTTATATTGGCTCAATTCTGTTCCTGGATCTATTTGGTGTGTCGGAGCATCTCTAAAAGTCTTCCTGAAATTTACTCTCAAAATAATGAGTCATTGGCATAAAATCTCTTTCTGTGTCTTTTAATTTTTCAACAAAATTTATATTTTTTGTTTGCAAGTGTCATTCTTGCTTTCTATCCTTGATTAGCGAGAAATTTAAAGTAGAAGATGATTATATTTAGATAATCAATTAGACAAGCTGTTGATAATTTTTTTATCAAAATTTCTATTGCTAATAATTAAAAAGAATGTATTGAGTCTATTTGAGTTGCTTCTTAGCGATGAATCTGGTAAAACGAGTCAATGTATCTTATGAGATGCGGTTTAGGCGTAGGCTGGGTTGCAATCAGTGTTACTGTGCAAGCGTGTAATTGGGGATCCTACGCCTTTAGATCAACATCCGACGGCCAGCCAATTTTTGACAACTACACCCTTCCACCAGGGCGCAATAATTTTATACATAATCTCTATTATTCCTACTTCGAATCGTAAGTGCATCTTCATTAGACTAACCAAATAGCTCGTCAAACTAAATTTTAGCTAATCGACAGTTCTTCAACAGACTAGTCATCTAACTTGTCAAACTATCTGACTCTTCAAATTGGCTCCCTCACTAGTCAAACTTGGCTAGCCAATCTGACTACACAAAATAGATAGATAGTCTATTGAAATGAGATATGTATAAAATGTAATCTTTATCAAAAAAAAAAATAAATAGAGAGTCAAACACAGAGCTAAAAATAAAGAGTCCTAAGATGCTCTAAATAAGAGGTCGATAGTTGATAAAAACAATTATAGAGTCAAGACAACTGACAACATGATCCTATCAATATATTATCATTATTTTTACTTTTTACTAAAAAAATCAATAAATTATGTTATCGTATAGGGGTGGATATTTGAAAGGAAAATGTGCCATTTGGCCATTTCTAAAGTGCTTTGGTGATTAAGTGCCCAACACCTATTCTCTAAGTGTTAATTTGTGCCAAAGATTGAAGAAGTGCAAATCATATAACAAGGTACGTTTCTAGACTTAGTACATTAATTTGGGTACTAATGTATTGTGTCTAAGTACTAGAAACAGGAGAAAAGCAATTGGAAAAGAGTTGGTTGTGTCGGTCTGGGTGTACCGGACAGTGTCCGGTGCGCCAGGCCAGTCTCCGGTGAACAGGCCGCTCTCGGGACTCGACGGCGGCGTACGGCTATAATTCACCGGACTGTCCGATGAGTCGTCCGCGGTGAAGTCGTCGCTCTCGGGAAAAGGATCAGCGACGTACGGATAAAATTCACCAGACTGTCCGGTGGTGCACCGGACTGTCCGGTGAGCCAACGATCGACTGCGCCAACGGTCGACCAAGCAATCTTCGCGCGACGCGTGGGCGCGCCAACGGTCGGCAGGGGGCACCGGACTGTCCGGTGCGCCAACTGCCACGAATCTGCAACGGTCGGATGCACCAGAAAAGGAAGGAGATCGCGCACCGGACAGCTACAGGGACTGTCCGGTGGCGCACCGGACTGTCCGGTGCGCCACCCGACAGAAGGCAAGATTAGCCTTCCAAGATTGCCTCCAACGACTTCTAGCTGCCTTGGGGCTATAAAAGGGACCCCTAGGCGCATGGAGGAGTCACCCAAGCATACCTTAAGCATTCTAAGTCTTCCACACTCCGTCTCCGCGCACTTGATCAACTGTGTTAGTGATTTGAGCTCCGTTCTAGTCCGTTCTAGTTGTAAACTCGTTGTGCTTCATTTTGGGCTCAAGTCTTGGCTTGTGTGTGTGTGTATTGCTGCGGATTTATGTGTGTTGCTTTCCACCCTTACTCTTGTGCTTTCACTGTGATCTTTGTTGTAAGGGCGAGAGACTCCAACTTGTGGAGATTCCTCGCAAACGGGAAAAAGAGATAAGCAAAGAAAAGTCGTGGTATTCAAGTTGATCATTGGATCACTTGAAAGGGGTTGAGTGCAACCCTCGTCCATTGGGACGCCACAACGTGGAGGTAGGCAAGTGTTATACTTGACCGAACCACAGGATAAACTCGCGTATCTTTTGTGATTGTTTCTCTGTGATACTTGTGTGTTCGCAAGAGCTCGCTACTTAGCCATACTAACACTTAACCAAGTTTTGTGGCTATTAGTTGTTGAATTTTATAGGATCACCTATTCACCCCCCTCTAGGTGCTCTCAATTGGTATCAGAGTCGTTCTCTTCACGAAAGGGACTAATCACCCAAAGAGATGGATCTTAAGGGAAAGGGGATGGTGGTCAACGATAAGGAGAAGGAGTCCATCTTCAACGAGCCAAGGGACGACAAGCCCACTGACACTGGCTCGAGTCATAAGAAGGACGGGAAGAAGAAGAGGCGCATCAAGAAGATCGTCTACTACGACAGCGACGAGTCTTCTTCTTCCCCAAGAGACGACGACGACGAGAAAAAGAAATCGGTTAATTCAAATTTTTCATTTGATTATTCTCGTATTCCTTATAATTCCAATGCTCATTTGCTTCCTATTCCTCTTGGTAAACCTCCACACTTTGATGGAGAGGACTACGCTTTTTGGAGTCACAAAATGCGTAGTCACCTTTTCTCTCTCCATCCTAGTATTTGGGAGATAGTTGAGAATGAAATGTAATTTGATAGTACGGATAACCCTGTATTCATTAACGAACAAATTCATAAGAATGCACAAGCTACCACTGTTTTGTTAGCATCGTTGTGCAGGGATGAATACAACAAGGTGAGTGGCTTGGACAACGCCAAGCAAATATGGGACACCCTCAAGATATCGCATGAGGGGAACGACGCCACCATGATCACCAAAATGGAGTTGGTGGAAGGCGAGCTAGGAAGGTTTGCCATGATCAGGGGAGAGGAGCCAACTCAAACATACAACAGGCTCAAAACCCTGGTCAACAAGATCAGGAGCTATGGAAGCACGAGATAGACGGACCACGACGTCGTCTGACTTATGCTCAGGTCTTTTACTGTCATTGACCCTCATCTTGTGAACCTCATCCGTGAGAATGCCAGGTACACAAAGATGACGCCCGAGAAGATACTCGGAAAGTTTGTGAGCGGGCGTATGATGGTCAAGGAAGCAAGATATGTTGATGATGCATTGAACGACCCAATGCCCATCTATGAGCCCCAGCCCGTTGCACTTAAGGCAACAAGCAGCAGCAGGGAGGTGCTACCTAGCAAGGTGGCACAAGTTGAGGCTGTCGGGCTAAACGAAGATGAGATGGCCCTCATCATCAAGCGCTTCAAGACCACGCTAAAAGGACGCAAGGAGCATCCCAACAAGAGCAAAGTAAAGGGAAAGCGCTCCTGTTTTAAATGTGGTAAGACTGGTCATTTTATAGCAAATTGTTTCGATAATGCTAATGACCAGGAACAAGAAAAGAGCGGAAAGAGGGAGAAGAAGAAGGCCTACAAGAAGGCGAAGGGCGAGGCGCACCTTGGCAAAGAATAGGATTTGGATTGCTCTTCTTCCGACTCCGACGACGAAGGTCTCGCCGCCTCGGCCTTCAACAAGTCGTCTCTCTTCCCCAATGAGCGTCATACTTGCCTCATGGCAAAGGAGAAAAAGGTAAACGCTCGAGATACCCCTAAGTATACTACTTCAAGTGATGATGACTCTAGTGATGATGAAGTAGATTACACAAGCTTGTTCAAAGGTTTAGATAGAACTAAAGTAGATAAAATCAATGAATTGATTGATGCTTTAAATGAAAAGAATAGACTCCTAGAAAAGCAAGAGGATATTTTGTATGAAGAGCATGATAAGTTTGTTAGTGTACAAAAATCTCTTGCTTTAGTGATTAAAAGGAATGAAATGTTGTCTTCTGAATTATCTACTTGTCATGAAACTGTGTCTAATTTAAAGAGCGTTAATGATGATTTAAATGCTAAGTTAGAAGAAGCAAATAAGTCTAGTTCATATGTAGAGCATGTTAGTATTTGTAATAGATGTAAGGATTTTGATGTTGATGCTTGTGTTGAACACCTTACATCAATTACTAAATTAAATAATGAGGTGGCAAGTCTTAATGCTCAACTTAAGACTTGCAAGACAGATTTTGATAATTTAAAATTTGCTAGGGATGCCTACACCGTTGGTAGACATCCCTCAATTAAGGATGGACTTGGCTTTCGAAAGGAAGCCAAGAACTTGACAAGCCAAAGGGCTCCCATTACCAACAAGGAGAAAGGGGAGGCCCCTATGGCTAGTAGTAATCAAAAGAATCATGCTTTCATGTATAATGATAGAAAATTTTCTAGACATTCTCATTATAATAGGAGTTATAATGCTTTTGATTCACATGCTATGATTGCTTCAAGTTCTAATTTTAATGGTAGGCCTAAGAGAAATTTTGTCTCTCATGCTCCTAAGAAAATGTGTAATAAACCTACCACTGTTTTTCATGCTTGCAACACTATGTATGTACTTTCATGTAAAAATGAAAAAGTGGTTGCTAGAAAGTTGGGGTCCAAATGCAAGGGAGACAAGACTTGTATTTGGGTCCCAAAGACTATTGTAAATAACCTTGTAGGACCCAACAAGAGTTGGGTACCTAAAACCCAAGCCTAATTTGCCTTGCAGGTTTATGCATCCGGGGGCTCAAGCTGGATTATCGACAGCGGATGCACAAACCACATGACGGGGGAGAAGAAGATGTTCACCTCCTACGTCAAGAACAAAGATTCCCAAGATTCGATCATCTTTGGAGATGGGAACCAGGGCAAGGTTAAAGGACTAGGAAAGATAGTCATTTCATCCGAGCATTCTATTTCAAATGTGTTCTTAGTTGAATCGCTCGGGTACAACTTATTGTCTGTAAGTCAATTATGTAACATGGGTTATAATTGTATATTTACCAATGTAGATGTGTCTGTCTTTAGAAGGAGTGATGATTCACTAGCTTTTAAGGGTGTATTAGACGGTAAACTCTACTTAGTTGATTTTTCGAAAGAGGAGGCCTATTGGGGACTTGTTCTCAAATGCTATAAGTTAAGAACAAGGCAACATAAAAATGTTAAATGACAATGCCCTTCGTCCGCTGAAGCATTATCTCCCCAAGGATTTAATGAACTTCGGACGAAGGGCGCGGGTAAAACATCCAGCGAAGGTCATACCTTCGTGGCTAGACTTTTACAACAATGTAAAATAGAGTATAAGATGTAAAACATATGTCAGGAACAGATAATATTATTCATATATCTCATTATATGGATCTGAATATTAAAACATAATATTTAGGTACATTTATACCTTTTCTTGGCGGAAAACAATAACTCCAGTATGATGCGTCAGCAATTACAAGACTTCGTGAACAGTACAGGGGTACTATTCATCTATTTATAGGCACAGGACACAACCTATGTGAAAGTACATTTATGCCCTTTATAATCAATTACAATACTGACACAAAACATCATGGGTCTTTGAGTCATTTCATCTTTAAGTCGGTTCGCCCCCTTCGTGTTGAGATTCGTCACTATGCTGAAGCTCTATCGGTGATAACTTCGGCGCTGCATCGGAAAGGATCTGCCGAAGGTGTTTTCCTCTTTTAGGATCTTCGGCTACGAAGCATATCCCCAACAAGGCCGATCTAGATGCATGCTTAATTGCTAAGACTAGCATGGGCTGGTTGTGGCATCGCCGTCTAGCACATGTTGGGATGAAGAACCTTCATAAACTTCTAAAGGGAGAAATGTGTTAGGTCTAACCAATGTATTTTTCGAAAAAGATAAACCTTGTGCAGCTTGTCAAGCAGGTAACAAGTGGAAAGCACTCATCACAGCAAGAATGTGATGACCACGTCAAGACCTCTGGAGCTACTTCATATGGACCTCTTTGGACCCGTCGCCTACCTCAGCATCGGGGGAAGTAAGTATGGTCTTGTTATTGTTGATGATTTTTCCCGCTTCACTTGGGTACTCTTTTTGCAGGATAAATCAGAAACCCAAGGGACCCTAAAGCGCTTTCTAAGGAGAGCTCAAAACGAATTTGAGCTCAAGGTGAAAAAGATAAGAAGCGACAACAGGTCCGAATTCAAGAACTTACAAGTGGAGGAGTACCTTGAGGAGTAAGGAATCAAGCACAAGTTCTCCGCTCCCTACACACCACAGCAAAACGGTGTGGTAGAGAGGAAGAACAGGACGCTCATAGACATGGCGAGGACGATGCTTGGAGAATTCAAGACGCCCGAGCGGTTTTGGTCGGAAGCTGTGAACACAGCTTGCCACGCCATAAACCGGGTCTACCTTCGTCGCCTCCTCAAGAAGACCTCGTATGAACTTCTAACCCGTAACAAACCCAATGTTTCATACTTTCGTGTATTTGGGAGTAAATGTTACATTCTAGTTAAGAAAGGTAGTGTCAGTACCCTCAATCAGGGGTACCCTCTTCTACTGCATGAAGGTGCCGCACCCATGCAACACCTCAAGACCGCGTGGAGAACGGCGCCCAATGGGTAGGTCCAAGGGCGCCACGCGGCAAGGAAAGGTAGTACATTCCAGTATTCATCGTTGGGTCCGGACCCCCGCAGAAGGACACCGGACCCCTATACGGACGAGTCCAGGGCCCCTAAGAAGGCACGTCGGATCCCTTGGGAGGGCCCCAGCCCCCCTCTAAGTAAGGTCCGAGCATCAGCAAGGTCCCGGGACGAGAAGGACCCTGGCATGAGTAGGGGTCCGGTGCTGGCACGTGTCCAGGCCTTGCCCTGCGCTCCCCGCTGCTGCCACGAGGCTTGTGGCCCGTGACATAGGCCAACGGGCCGAGCCTGGCGGAAAGCCCACAAAGCCGTGCAGCCTCTGCATTAATTGCGGAAAGGACGCGCCGTCTGCCACCACGCTAACAGGCGACGTGCCCTCCTAGCAGTTATTGTGTCCTGTCCAATCCGATGGCAGACGGCGTCAGGGTCATCCGGCAGGCGGCGCACCTGACCGGTCTGTTGGCAAACAGTGCGCTCGTGCCGAGCGGTGCACTGCACTCATCATCCCTTCTACAAGAAGCCTCTCCTGCACGCAGAGGATACGCAGATCTCGGGTGTCAGGGCACTAGAAGATCGCCTCTGCAGCAAACGTTTGTGGCTCCAAGTGTTGTATTCGTTATATCCCTGGGCCCGCATGTCGGGGCTCAGTGCCTTTGTGCATGCCCCCTTCAACTATAAAAGGGGAGGCATGCGGCGTTACAAGACAGATCCAATCTTAGACTCGCAGGCTCCTACAAGCTCTCAAGCAATACATCACACAGTGGAGTAGGGTATTACGCTCCGGCGGCCCGAACCACTCTAAACTCTCGCGTGCTCTTGTGTGTTCATCCACCAGACTCATAACAAGCAAAACGCTTAGGCCCCTCCTCTTCTTAGGATTTAGGGCGGGTGCAATCCGCCACTCGGCCGGAGAGATTTCCTCTCCGACATTTGGCGCGCCAGGTAGGGGCTAGGCTTGAAGCTTTTGCTTGTTTTCTCGCTCAGCATGATGGTGCGGATCATCGAGCACCACGCCGAAACTTCAGAAGATTTGGTGATGGAGCAAGAAGTTGCATCCTCCGCGCCGCGAGTACCCGACCACCCTGAGTCCGGGACTGCTGCTGTACACGCCGTACAGCAGCGCACGCCTGCACAAGCTTCCCGGACTCCGTCAAGGGCAGCGCCTACGGCGTTGTCTGCAGCCAGGGAGTTGCTGCGCCACCCCCTAGCTCCACGGCCTCACCAGGGGCCATGAAGCAGTGGCGTGATGATGTCGATTGGCTACTCGGCATGGCGCATTCCACTTCGACCAGGTCCAGGCCTCGGTCATCCCGACGCCAACACGAGGCAACGGCGTCTGTGCGCTCGCCCTCCGTATGGGGTGCACAGACCGACGACCTCAGGGCAGAACTCGACCGCAGGCGTACGGGAGAGGACGCCCGGATCTCTTTGGAAAGGGCGCGCGAATGCCGCCAAAACATCGAGGGTCGCAGCCTCGATTAAGACTTCGCTGCGGCAGCACCGCAGACACCAATGGGCACCCGGTCCCAAACGGGTGTCCCCTTGGCTAGCGTGGGCTGCGCCGCCCTCCCGGACCATCTTCGTGCGGCGTCATGACCGCCCAAGTTCTGGCCGCACCTGCCGGAAAAAATACGATGGAACATCAAACCCGTCGGAGTTCCTGTAGGTGTACGTCACCGCTATCACGGCAGCAGGTGGAAACACCGTTGTGATGGCGACGTATTTTCATGTCGCCCTGTCCGGACCTGCCCGGACTTGGCTCATGAACCTTGCCCCAGGGTCAATCTACACCTGGGAAGAGCTCTGCGCACGGTTCGTTGCGAACTTCGCCAGCGCTTACCAGCAACATGGCGTGGAGGCCCACCTACACGCAGTGAGGCAGGAGCTCGGAGAGACCCTTCGGACGTTTATCTCCCGCTTCACCAAGGTACGAGGTACTATACCTCGTATTTTCGATGCCTCCATCATCATGGCCTTCCGATAGGGGGTACGTGATAAGAAAATGTTGGAGAAGCTGGCCACACATGATGTGGAGACTGTCCCCACGCTCTTCGCTCTGGCTGACAAGTGCGCTAGAGCAGCCGAGGGCCATGCATGGCACTTGGCCCCACAAACCGGGACTACCCAGACGGGTGGCTCGGGTGCCGTCCCCTGGGACGACAAAAAGAAAAAGAAGGGCCGCGGCTACAAAAGGCCGCAGTCTACCGCGCTGGTCGTTGCAGCTACGACTGGGGGCCGGGACGACCGCAACAAACGTCCACGGCCACAAAGGGGTAACAGCGGCTCGTGCCCTGTACACCCCAACGGTCGCCACAGCGCCACGGAGTGTCGCGAGATCATTGATCTCACAAAACGCGTCAGCGAACGCATCAGCGAGCGGTGTGAGTAGTCTTCCAAGGACGGCTCCCCACCTCGTCGCCGTCCTGGCAAGGAAAAGTTCGACGACAGCGAGGTAGCCGCGACTGAGCGAGACCTCGGGTATCAGTCACCCGAGGGGGACCTAAAGGACATCTTCACTAGGGACTCCCACTCTGATGGCGATGACTAGACGGACCACCGGCGGGAACCCGTGTCCCCCGGTCTACGGAGCTGAAGCCTGCCTTCCTCCGGAAACCCTTCGGGATTCCCCACGGGTCCAGACTTTTGAACAGGTTCTTCCAGGGATGACCACATCCAGAGATGGGGGCTCCTTTCATCAAACACAGATGGAAACTTGGGGTCGAGACCTAATCTTACGGAAGTACCAAACCATATTAGGGCTCCGCAACACTCCCCCAGCTGGGAAGGACCCTTTAAGGTAACGGGAATACTCAGACCCAAGGGCAACTGTCTAGCTACGACTGAAGGAGTGCCTCCCCCGGTGCCGGAACACCTCTGTAAGTTTTATCTATAGAGCAAGTCTGAGGGGTCAAAGTGTTTCCCTTTTGTAACTAGGTAACGCATACGTGTACGCCAACCCGGTGGGGTCTATCCCCATAAACCCGGCCTGTTGGTCCGCACCCATGCATGATAAGTTATAAAGGAGAACTATCCTCTCAGATGTACCTCTATGATAGTATTATCCTACTGTGCCAAGGTATTTTCCACCAGTTTCCGGATTGTATTTTAGCTAACCCACCCGACCAGTTCCCATCCTATCAGGCATGATGACATCTGAATTGAACAGCCAGGCTTGCGGTTTAGGACCTCTATGCAAAAGCAGGAGGGCCCGACAACCTGGGGGCCGGCTCTGGAGAATGGGAGCCCGTTCCATGGGGTGGTCCGGAGCCTGTGTGGTCAGTTAGCCTGGTTTCGTACCCGAAATCCTGCACACTCCAC
This sequence comes from Zea luxurians, assembly GCA_029449295.1. Lineage (NCBI taxonomy): Eukaryota > Viridiplantae > Streptophyta > Magnoliopsida > Poales > Poaceae > Zea > Zea luxurians. Next base: position 7,076,348 of record JAOPSE010000109.1, read on the forward strand.
CACTCCGTGATGGGTACCCTAGTACTTGGAGCTATAAGTCCTGTGGGTCCGGCAACCTGGGGTCTAGAACTAGAGAAGAGATACTTGTCTCCTGGGGTGGTCCGGAGCCGTGTAGCCGCTCTGCCTAGTCCCGTACCGTGGGCCTGCACACTCCACCACTCTACGGCAGGTGTCCTAGTACCTAGAACCACCATCCAGGGGGTCCGGACGCATAACTTGGCTCCCCTAGGCTAGACCCTGCAAATCCCGAGCATGTATCAAAAGGATGGCTAGTGTCAGATGGCGGGTCCTACGGGTGTACTGCTAACGCGCCTTAGCTAAAAGCTGTGTGCAGATTCAAGTCTCGGCGAAGCTGCCCCCCCGAGAATTGTTGACAACCCTTTCAGACACGCTGGAATCCAATCTCGACGCGTCAAGCCTGCATCCCAGGCGGGGGGCCAGATACCAAGGGGAGTCAACAGCGTAACACCTCACATAGCAGGAACGAGCGATGCACAGATAAGTGTTAAACACTGCTTTATAAAATAATGCTCAGAAGTACCTTACAAAAACAGGAAAAAAGCCTGGGGGCCGGTTCTAAAGAACGGGTGCCCGTTCCATGGGGTGGTCCGGAGCCTGTGTGGCCGGTTAGCCTGGTTCCGTACCCGAAATCCTGCACACTCCACCGCTCCGTGATGGATGCCCAAGTACTTGGAACTATACGTCCTGTGCGTCCGACAACCTGGGGTCCAGAACTAGAGAAGCGATGCTTGTCTCCTGGGGTGGTCCGGAGCCGTGTAGCCGCTCAGCCTGGTCCCGTACCGTGGGCCTGCACACTCCACCACCCTGCGACAGGTGTCCTAGTACCTAAAACCACCATCCAGGGGGTCCGGATACACAACTTGGCTTCCCAAACTAAGATCCTGCATGCATATGTTATTACATTTTGCTTCCGAGCAAACATATGTTATTACATTCCCCTACCTGGCGCGCCAAATGTCGGAGAGGAAATCTCTCCGGTTGGGTGGCGGATTGCACCCGCCCTAAATCCTAAGAAGAGGAGGGGCCTAAGCGTTTTGCTTGTTACGAGTCTGGTGGATGAACACACAAGAGCACGCGAGAGTTTATAGTGGTTCGGGCCGCCGGAGCGTAATACCCTACTTGTAACACCCCTGGTATTACTAAAACTTGAGCATAACATCATAAGCATTGGCATCTCATATGTTTGTTACACCTAGAGTGCATTCACTAGGCAAAAATTTCAAACAAGTTGTATTATTATGGCATTTTGTGAATCAAACCCTAGAGTAGGGTATTCAACCCTGGATTGGGCATAATAGAACAAACAAGGCTTAAACAAAAGAAAACTTCAAAACTTGCTAGAAATAATCATAAAGTGTCACCATAGATGAACTCAAGTGGGATCCAAACCCTAAGAGTGCAAGAAACCCTAATTGGAACCCTAGAAAGCCCTAAACCTAAACCCTAGGGGTTTAAGTGCAAAATTAGTGCATTTTTGGACTAAAGTGCAAAAACCATGAAGTTTAGGTGTCTTAAGTCCTATGGTTCACAAATATGTGAATTTGCAAGTAAAACCTTGAGATTTGGACTTATTTGCAAAAGAGCTTGACTAAGTCTGAATTTTAGTGTAATGGCTCAACTTTGGGGCTTTGTAACTTTCAAATTATGAAGTTTTTGCCCTATGTCACCACATCAATTTTGTAGACCTGTCAAAGGAGAACAACTTTGTTTAAGGGATACAACACAGTTGTCATGAAAAATATAAAGAAAAATGCACCCAAAGTCGGGCTGTCAGGCAACCCTATGACTGAACTTACAGTTGCAGTGAATTTAGGGTAAACTTTGAGCCGATTTTGAGTTAGATCCTATGACTATTTTATGATGAGCATTGTGACAAGTTTAAAGCTGGTTGGTTAGACTATAACTTTGATGTGGGGATGTGATCAAGTTACTGCATAAAATTTGGAGTAATTCTCTCTGCCATCCACTCTGTCAGACCAACTGAAGCAAGTTTGTGATGGTACAGTACTCTGAATAAGATCAGATCGACAGCTCAACCCTCGCCGCCGACGAGCCACGCGCGATTCGTGCCGTCGTCGCCGCGATTCATGCTCGGATCATGTGGATAGCGCTTGGGATCGAGTAAGGGTCCTCGTCGTGGATAACTCCGGCCAGTAAACAAATCCGGCCACCATACCGCACTCACCGCAGTCACTTCGGATAACCTCGCCGGTGACTGCCGCCTTCTGGCCTTGTGCCACGTGCCTGGGCACCTCCATCGCATCGCCGTGACCCATTGTGACTCTTCGTTGATCGCCGGAATGACTGCCACAGTAATAGGACACCAATCCGCACGCCAGTAACTTTCCACTCCTCCGACTGCCGCGCGTCGTCGCTCGAATTCCCGGCCACCGCTCTCGCTTAGTATAAATTGAGGCCAACGTGAGCTTCGTAGGATCATCACGCACTCAGCCACCCAGTATTGCCCTCAGTCGATCACCAGCAAGCTCCAATTTCAGATTTCCCCCAAAACCTTCAAGAACACCGAGTGAATTGATCTCGTCGTGGTCAGCCACTTCTAGGTCTGCTCATACCTTCTGCTCCCTCGTTTGAGTGTTCTTATGTACCCGTGATGCTCATCGACCCGCCCAATTGAACTGAGCTGCCTTAGATCATCGGGAACGCGCTTAGTGCTCCGTTGTTGCCGCTGTCATCATGGACAGAGCACTATAGGTCCCCAATCCAAAAATTGATTGAGGGGAAATACGCAGGAGTAGTTCAATTCGGTGTCTGCCGCTCGGGAGCACCAGTCTTTGCGCCATCCGGCCGGTCTAACCTCGCTGGTGTTCAAAGCTCCATCGTGCGACGCCGTGGTCCTGGCGCGGTAAAGAAATAAAAGTCCATGGACTTTTCTGTATGTGTTAGTGACCCATTTGAATAGTAGTTAGGATTCTTAACCAGTTTTTTAAGTCTTCGGGGACCTTTGTGCAAAATCAACACGGGCGCGCGCGCGAGCGAATCCGGTCTCTGCTGGGCCGCCTCGGCCGAAATGAGCCCAATACTGTTCAAGTTTTCCTCTTTTCTTTTTCTATGAAACTTTGGAAATCTGTAGAAAATTGTAGAAAATGGTAAAAATACCAAACCAATTTTGCTAGATTACTAATTTTCCATAGAATTTAATAAAAATAGTTTTAGGATTTTTAATCCAAACAAGAAATTATAGAGTATTTAAAACAGTCTAAAACTCTATTTCTGGATTTTTAGAAAATAGATAATAATCCCAAAAATCCCCAAACTTTTTAGATGACCCTTATATTATTTAGAAGCTTTGGGTAGAGTTTGGTATGATTTGGACCTTGTTTGATACTTAGAACCCAAAACCCTATCCCCCTGCTCTTTGAACTTCACTGTTGACTCCGGAAACCCTAAGTTCTCGGAGATCCGTGAAGGAAACTTGTATTCTAGATTTTAGATAATAAACTTTTATTATCTTTGCACTCTCATGAGCATTACATAAGCATTCATTACTATGTATGATTATATCTAGAAAACGAGGAGGAGGTTGAAGTAGAAGAAAGGAAGACTTCACCACCACCACCTGAGGAACATCAGGCAGACAGCTGTTTCTATTTTAACATCTGCGGAACCGAGCCTGATTCACCTGTAAACTAAGGCAAGCCCCGGTGCATTTGCCACCTCCTTGTTACTTTTAAAACCCTTTCTCACTTACTTGATGCATTAGGTGATAGGAGTTGTGTGCTAAACACTTGCTGCATTTCCTTCCTTGGATTATTCCCTAATCCCTGTTTTACAAAAAGTTTTCTTATGCTTAGCCCTGCTTTAGCAAAACAAAATGTTTTGTTTTCTAAAAAATGGTGTTGCAAAGTGGGAGGGATGTTTTTGAAAATAAAACTTGATGGTGGATCCATCATGGCCATGATGGGTTCAACATCGGAAAAGATGTACCTCTGCCAGGTACCAAACTTTGGGGTTTGAATTGATTAAGCTAAGACTGGGCGGGTGACTTGCACGAGAAGAGAGTCTCGGTGTAGTGTCTCCGTCTGAGTCTATTAAGGACCGTGTTGATCTAGGCTTGATGACCGAGGACCCTTTAACTGGTCACATGCCTCGTCATGGGTAAGCTTTGCCTCGGGCAGACTAATACCAGAATAAGATACCACGCAATGGGAGTGGAGAGATGGCGAGAGTAGTGTGTACCCTCTGTGGCAAGAGGAAAGAACTCTAGATGCAGGTAACTTTACTTAACCTGACAAGTAAAAATGGATTTTTAAGGATCCACTCATAGTAAGCTTTGCTGCAAAATAGAGTCATTGATTCTTGATAAGCCATACCTTGAATCCCTCTAGCCAGCATACCCTTGAGAGTCTTTTCTTTAGTCGGGTAAGTCTTGCTGAGTAATTCCATACTCAGGGCTTTGTCCCATGTTGTTTTTAGGTGAGGAAGCAACCAACTTTTGTTGCTTCTGTTCTAAGGTGGTACCAAAAGAAGAGCACCAGGAGTAAAGCTGCGGGAGGAAAGGATCCTCCATAAAACTTTTGTTTAAAACTTATCGAGAGGGGTTTTTGCCTCCCATGGTTTGTAATAATAATACTCTGCACTCGTATATTATATGCTGGTCTGTAATAATATAACTCTGTCTTACTTTTAAATAAAGGTAAGTTTATGTAACTGCTTCCGCATGTTCGTATCTCCGATGCTTGTAATGTCTGCGTGACGGGTGAAATGCTCTTGGGAAAGGTAAGAAAAGCATATACCGAACTTGTCAAGTGATTCAGGGGCACCTGCAGGGTTGTCTGAGGTCCATTGGACAAGGACAGGTGTAGGTTGGCCTAATGACTTGGGAGGTTCCGTCACAGCCGGTATCGGAGCGAAGCCCATCTCTACAGATTTTATGAGGCATCTTCAAAAGAATTTTCTAAGACTTATCTAGAAAATTTTTCTCTTTCTTATCTAGCTTCTTTCTGAAGAACCCATTTGAAAGACCAGATATAGAGTGCAATGTATAGAAGGTGTGAATCAACTAAGGTTGATTCTGTAATTACACATGCATCATGCTACAAATTATGCTAACAAGATTTTCCCCTTAAGAAATGCCGCCGCGCATAAGAAAGACCGTGCGCAAGTCAACCGGGCCGATTGGCGTACCTCGTCATCAACTTGCCCCGAGACATGAAGATAGAAGTAGCAGTAGCAACGATCCAATTGGGGATCTGGAAGCCCAAGTGGATCAGCTTCGAATAGAACTCTGCCGTAGGAATGACATATGGGTCACGGATGGAGAAAGAATAAATGAATTAAGAGCAGGCATCCGCTACCTGCAAGACCAGCTCACGGAACGAGATCTAGCGCTCGATTGGGCGATTAACTCTCGTTCGCTTTCCTGGGCTAAGGAGGAAAAAGCTCGAGCCCGCGTGGAGGAGCTTAGCTCAGCCATAGATAACTTGCAGGTTTATTGTAATACATTACATGAAGAAGTTCATGTATTGTATTTGCAATTGCATCCCAATGTACCTACGGATCCTATCGGGACGGAAGCCGGACCTTCCGGGACAGCGGGAGAAGCTCTTGGTGGTGAGCTGGACTTGTTCAAGCCCCCTCCCTCAATGAAGTTGGTGGATAAATGGTCTCCTACTCCCGACAGCGAGACTACTAAGAGTGACAAGAAGCAAGAATAGTATAGTATAGAAGTAGTAGTAATGTATAATAGGAAGTGTAATCCTGTTGTAAAATTCGAGTCTGTAACATTACCCTTTTTAGTAATGTATAATGGATGGTTTTCTTTGGCATATTATATTATTTTCAATGTTTGTTGCCTCAGATGCCTTCCAAGAATCGTTCTTAGGATGGTGCAGGGACCTCTAGTGGAAGGGAAGCAACACCAAACCCACCTCCAGTACCTCCCACTTTAGCCGAGGCCATCGCTGCCTTGGTTAACGCTACAACAGGCAGTACCCAATTTCTACGGGAAATTGCAAGTCAACAGATACAACAACAAGGCGGGTGAGCATATCCGCAAGGCCCCCGTGAAACATCCTATCTGGATTTCTCCGAGACGCGCCCTCCATTGTTCGTCAAAGCAGAAGATCCTTTAGAGGCGGATGAATGGATCCGTGTCATTGAACAAAAATTCGGGCTTCTTCGGTGTTCAGAAACCCAAAAGTCCCTGTTTGCAGCACAACAACTACGAGGCCCTGCCAGTACGTGGTGGGGAAACTTTGTGGCCATTCAGCCGGCCGGTCATCAGATCACTTGGGATGAGTTTAAGTTGGCGTTCAGAGAGCATTATATACCTGAAGGAGTTCTCCACATGAAGCAGGAGGAGTTCATGATGCTTAAGCAAGGCGGGGATACTATTACCTAGTATCTCAATAAATTCAATCACTTATCCCAATACACAATCGATCAAGTCAACACAGACATAAAGAAGAAGAATTGTTTCATGAGAGGCTTGAATGATCGAATGCAAAGAAAGATGGCCACCTGCATCGACCTTACTTACGGAAGGGCTGTCAGCACAGCGTTAGCAGTCGAGGCTAAATATGCAGGTTTCGGAAAATCTAAGGGTTATGGAGGCAACAGGCCCAATCAGGACCCCGAGAAAAGGCAAAGGTTGGTTATCCGACCTTTCAATCAGAATCGTTCTTCATCGCGCCCACCCTCCTTCACATTCAAGCAGCCAGTGTTTATCCGTCCTACCCCTGCCCCCACTACTACAAATCAGCCGGGTGCCCCTGGCACTCGTTTCCCTGCTCTTCCAAGCTCATCAACAGGCTGCTTCAACTATGGAAAGTCCAGGCATTTCATTAAGGACTATCCATACCCAAGGCAGAATCAATCAAATAATCAACAAAGCTCCGGAAGTTCCAAGGGAAATGCGACAACCAATACTGCGGGAAAGAATACAAGGAAAACTGGACGGGTTTATTACACTCAAGTGGCCACCACACCGGAAGGTGAACCGGTGATGATGGGTACGTTCCTCGTGGCCAATTACCCTGCAATTATTCTTTTTGATTCTGGTGCTTTGCATACATTCATAAGCAAGAGATTTGTGGAGCAACATTGCATTCCATACCATGAATCAAGGGAAGGGTTTAAAATCCATTCGCCCGGGGGACAAATATTTACTAAAGAAGTGGCTTTCCAAGTGCCCATAATATTGGCTGGACGGGACTTTCCTACTAATATGATTGTTCTGAAAGGCCAAGACATAGATGTAATTCTGGGCATGAATTGGTTGGCCCAACATAAAGCTATTCTCAATACTGAATTGAGAACTATCAAATTGAATTATGGACAAGAAGAGGTTCTCTTGACTATCCCCATAGCCATTCCGGCTAAACCATTTGGCAGTGTATATGAAGCCATCATACCGAAGATCAAAGATATTCCGGTAGTATGTGAGTTCCCAGATGTCTTTCCCGAAGATTTACCTGGATTGCCACCAGAACGAGAGGTAGAGTTTGTAATTGAGTTGAAGCCCGGTACGGCTCCCATTTCTAGAAGATCGTACCGAATGCCTCCAAATGAGCTGGCAGAACTCAAGACCCAATTGCAAGATCTACTAGCGAAGGGATTTATCCGGCCAAGCTCGTCACCATGGGGTTGTCCAGCCATCTTCGTCAAGAAGAAAGACCAAACACTTCGAATGTGTGTGGATTATAGACCTCTTAATGAGGTTACTTTCAAGAATAAGTACCCTCCTCCAAGGATTGACATTCTATTTGATCAACTAACTGGAGCGAGGGTATTCTCCAAGATTGACCTCAGGTCGGGCTATCATCAGATCCGTATCCGACCCGAAGATATACCAAAGACCGCATTCACTACGCGGTACGGGTTATTTGAATATTTGGTAATGTCTTTTGGACTGACGAATGCTCCTGCCCACTTCACTTATTTGATGAACTCAGTGTTTATGCCTGAGTTGGACAAGTTTGTGGTGGTATTCATCGACGATATCTTAATATACTCCAAGAATGAAGAGGAGCATGCTCAGCACTTGCAGATTGTATTAACGCGCTTAAGAGAACATCAGTTATATGCCAAGTTCAGTAAATGCGCGTTTTGGCTGGAAGAAATCCAATTTCTGGGACATGTATTATCGGCCAAGGGGATTGCGGTGGATCCCAGCAAGGTCAAGGATATTTTGGAGTGGAAACCCCCAACCACTGTACATCAAGTCCGAAGTTTCCTTGGACTGGCTGGCTATTACCGCCGATTTATACCATATTTTTCTAAGCTTATGAAACCAATCACGAGTTTATTGAAGAATGATATTAAATTCCATTGGTCTTCAAAATGTAATGAAGCTTTTGAACAATTAAAAATATTATTAACCACTGCTCCAGTATTGGCTCAACCGGATATTAATAAGCCCTTTGATGTGTATTGTGACGCATCAGGCAGTGGTCTTGGCTGTGTATTAATGCAAGAAGGCCGAGTGATAGCTTATGCTTCAAGACAGTTGTGCCGGCATGAGGAACATTATCCAACTCATGATCTAGAGCTAGCTGCAGTGGTTCATGCCCTAAAAATCTGGCGTCATTATCTACTGGGTAATATCTGTTACATTTATACAGATCATAAAAGCTTGAAGTATATCTTCACCCAGTCAGAGTTGAACATGAGACAAACGCGATGGCTCGAGCTTATTAAGGATTATGAACTGGAGATTCATTATCACCCAGGCAAAGCTAATGTAGTGGCAGATGCCTTGAGTCGCAAGACTTTTTGTCATTGTCTTACAATGGAGACTTCTGACATTACGTTATGCCAAGAAATGGAGAATTTAAACCTGGAAATGATTCAGCATGGAACTCTAAATCAGCTAAAGCTTGAGTCAGTCCTTTTATAAAGGATAATTGATGCTCAAAAAGATAATGAGGGTATGAGACACATCCATGAGAAGATAGAGGCCAGAAAAGCCAAGTGCTTTAGAAAAGATGATTAAGGCATTGTATGGTTCAACAACCGCATAGTTGTGCCAAAGAATGAAGAAATCCGCCAACAAATTTTGGATGAAGCACATCTTATTCGCTATTCTATTCATCCCGGAAGCACTAAGATGTATCATGACCTAAAACAACATTATTGGTGGACAAAGATGAAGATTGAAATCGCACGCTATGTGGCAAGATGTGACACCTGCAGACGTGTCAAAGCCATACAAATGAAGACTGCTGGTCCATTACAATCTCTACCAATACCAACATGGAAATGGGAAGATATTAGTATGGACTTTATTGTGGGATTGCCCAGAACAGCAAAAGGATATGATTCCATCTGGGTTATTGTTGACCGGCTTACGAAAATTGCTCATTTTCTGCCAGTCAAAACATATTACCCGGTTCTCACATATGCGGAATTGTACATTGCTCGCATTCTCAGTTTGCATGGTATTCCAAAGACTATAGTGTCGAACCGTGGACCTCAATTTATATCCAAATTCTGGGAAGAGCTTCACAAATCCTTGGGTACTAAGTTGATCCACAGTTCGGCCTATCATCCTCAAACTAGTGGGCAAACTGAGAGAGTGAATCAAATACTTGAAGATATGCTGCGGGCATGTGTTCTGGAGTTCCCACAAAAATGAGATGATTGTTTACCAATAGCGGAGTTCTCATATAATAATAGCTATCAAGAAAGCATTAAGATGGCACCCTTCGAAGCTTTATATGGACGACGATGTCATACTCCGTTAAATTGGTCTGAACCAGGGGAAAGGTACTTTTTCAGGCCTGATATGGTAAAAGAGACCGAAGAAAAAGTTCGACGAATAATTCATAATTTGAAGAAAGCTCAAGCTCGACAGAAAAGTTATGCAGACAAACGACGAATGCCCTTGTATTTTCTGGTGGGAGATTATGTCTATCTGAAGGTCTCCCCAATGAAAGGTGTAACACGTTTCAGGGTAAAAGGGAAGCTTGCACCCCGGTACATTGGTCCTTTCCTTATTCTTGAACAATGTGGACCAGTGGCATACCGACTTCAACTACCCGAAACCTTGTCTGTTGTACATAATGTGTTCCACGTGTCTCAACTGAAGAAGTGTCTTCGGGTTCCTGATCGAACCATTGAACTAACGGATGTTGCCCTAGAACCAGACTTGACATATTTAGAGCACCCTATTCGAGTCCTGAATCAAAGGGATAGAATTACCCGAAGAAGAACTCTCAAGTTTTATAAGATACAATGGAACCAACATTCAGAAGATGAGGCTACATGGGAGACTCAAGACTCTTTAGAAAAGAATTTCCCAGGCTTTCTAGCCTCATGTAAATTGTGATATGTATATAATTGTTATAATAAAGGAGTGAGCCCAAAACCACCCCTGCCTTGTACCAGAAATAAGGAAATAAAAGTGTGAAGCATTTCCTTTTCCATTACTTACCCTAGGAATTTTAATCTCAGGACGAGATTCTTTTATGGGGGGGAGGATGTAACACCCCTGGTGTTACTGTCACTAAAACTTGAGCATAACATCATAAGCATTGACATCACATATGTTTGTTACAACTAGAGTGCATTCACTAGGCAAAAATTTCAAACAAGTTGTATTGTTATGGCATTTTGTGAATCAAACCCTAGAGTAGGGTATTCAACCCTGGATTGGGCATAATAGAACAAACAAGGCTTAAACAAAAGAAAACTTCAAAACTTGCTAGAAATAATCATAAAGTGTCACCATAGATGAACTCAAGTGGGATCCAAACCCTAAGAGTGCAAGAAACCCTAATTGGAACCCTAGAAAGCCCTAAACCTAAACCCTAGGGGTTTAAGTGCAAAATTAGTGCACTTTTGGACTAAAGTGCAAAAACCATGAAGTTTAGGTTTCTTAAGTCCTATGGTTCACAAATATGTGAATTTGCAAGTAAAACCTTGAGATTTGGACTTATTTGCAAAAGAGCCATGGTCTCTTTTGACTAAGTCTAAATTTTAGTGTAATGGATCAACTTTGGGGCTCTGTAACTTTCAAATTATGAAGTTTTTGCACTATATCACCACATCAATTTTGTAGACCTATCAAAGGAGAACAACTTTGTTTAAGGGATACAACACTGTTGTCATGAAAAATATAAAGAAAAATGCACCCAAAGTTGGGCTGTTAGGCAACCCTATGACTGAACTTACAGTTGCAGTGAATTTATGGTAAACTTTGAGCCGATTTTGAGTTAGATCCTGTGACTATTTTATGGTGAGCATTGTGACAAGTTTAAAGCTGGTTGGTTAGACCAACTGAAGCAAGTTTGTGATGGTACAGTACTCTGAATAAGATCAGATCGACAGCTCAACCCTCGCCGCCGACAAGCCGCGCGTGATTCGTGCCGTCGTCGCCGCGATTCGTGCTCGGATCATGTGGATAGCGCTTGGGATCAAGTAAGGGTCCTCACCGTGGATAACTCTGGCCAGTAAACAAATCCGGCCACAATACCGCACTCACCGCGATCACTTTGGATAACCTCGCCGGTGACTGCTGCCTTCCGGCCTTGTGCCACATGCCTGGGCACCTCCACCGCATCGCCGTGACCCATTGTGACTCCCCGTTGATCGCCAGAATGACTGCCACGGTAATAGGACACTAATCCGCGCGCCAGTAACTTTCCACTCCTCCGACCGCCACGCGTCGTCGCTCGAATTCCCGGCTACCGCTCTCGCTTAGTATAAATTGAGGCCAACGTGAGCTCCGTAGGATCATAACGCACTCAGCCACCTAGTATTGCCCTCAGTCGATCACCAGCAAGCTCCAATTTCAGATTTCCCCCAAAACCTTCCAGAACACCAAGTGAATTGATCTCGCCATGGTCAGCCACTTCCAGGTCTGCTCATACCTTCTGCTCCCTCGTTTGAGTGTTCTTATGTACACGTGATGCTCATCGACCCGCCCAATTGAACTGAGCTGCCTTAGATCATCGAGAACGCGCTTAGTGCTCCGTTGTTGCCGCTGTCATCATGGACAGAGCACTGTAGGTCCCCAATCCAGAAATTGATTGAGGGGAAATACGCAGGAGTAGTTCAATTCGGTCTGCCGCTCGGGAGCACCAGTCTTTGCGCCATCCGGCCGGTCTAACCTCGCTGGTGTTCAAAGCTCCGCCGTGCGACGTCGTGGTCCTAGCGCGGTAAAGAAATAAAAGTCCAGGGACTTTTCTGTATGTGTTAGTGACCCATTTGAATAGTAGTTAGGATTTTTAACCAGTTTTCAAGTCTTTGGGGACCTTTGTGCAAAATCAACACGGGCGCGCGCGGGGGCGAATCCGGTCTCTGCTGGGCCGCCTCGGCCGAAATGAGCCCAATACTGTTCAAGTTTTCCTCTTTTCTTTTTCTATGAAACTTTGTAAATCTGTAGAAAATTGTAGAAAAATGGTAAAAATACCAAACCAATTTTGCTAGATTCCTAATTTTCCATAGAATTTAATAAAAATAGTTTTAGGATTTTTAATCCAAACAAGAAATTATAGAGTATTTAAAACAGTCTAAAACTGTGTTTCTGGATTTTTAGAAAATAGATAATAATCCCAAAAATCCCCAAACTTTTAGATGACCCTTATATATTATTTAGAAGCTTTGGGTAGAGTTTGGTATGATTTGGACCTTGTTTGATACTTAGAACCCAAAACCCTACCCTCTGCTCTTTGAACTTCACTATTGACTCCGGAAACCCTAAGTTCTCGGAGATCCGTGAAGGAAAATTGTATTCTAGATTTTAGATAATAAACTTTTATTATCTTTGCACTCTCATGAGCATTACATAAGAATTCATTACTATGTATGATTATATCTAGAAAACGAGGAGGAGGTTGAAGTAGAAGAAAGGAAGACTTCACCACCACCACCTGAGGAACATCAGGCAGGCAGCTGTTTCTATTTTGACATCTGCGGGACCGAGCCTGATTCACCTGTAAACCATGGCAAGCCCCGTGCATTTGCCACCTCCTTATTACTTTTAAAACCCTTTCTCACTTACTTGATGCATTAGGTGATAGGAGTTGTGTGCTAAACTCTTGTTGCATTTCCTTCCTTGGATTATTCCCTAATCCCTATTTTACAAAAAGTTTTCTTATGCTTAGCCCTGCTTTAGCAAAACAAAATGTTTTGTTTTCTCAAAAATGATGTTGCAAAGTGGGAGGGATGTTTTTGAAAATAAAACTTGATGGTGGATCCATCATGGCCATGATGGGTTTAACATCGGAAAAGATGTACCTCTGCCAGGTACCAAACTTTGGGGTTTGAAATGATTAAGCTGAGATTGGGTGGGTGACTTGCACGAGAAGAGAGTCTCGGTGTAGTGTCTCCGTCTGAGTTGATTAAGGACCGTGTCGATGTAGGCTTCATGACCGAGGACCCTTTAACTGGTCACATGCCTCGTCATGGGTAAGCTTTGCCTCGGGCAGACTAATACCAAAATAAGATACCACGCAATGAGAGTGGAGAGATGGCGAGAGTAGTGTGTACCCTCCGTGGCAAGAAGTTGGACGGTGGTGTATCTGTGCTCTCGGTTGGCGTGAACCTGATCTGGTCTTAAGAACCCCGGTGGCGAGTTGACATATGCAAGGGTTAAGTGCTACATATGTCGTGTGATTGGATATCATCAGCTGAGTATAATCGATTCGGATCACCGTACCTTCGCGGTTATGAAGACTTGGTCACTGACTTACACGTAGAAATCCAGTGAACTCAAGGGATGATGAAAAGACGGCTAGTATAGGCCAAGTGCTTGAACTAGGGTAGAAAGAACTCTAGATGTAGGTAACTTTACTTAACATGACAAGTAAAAATGGATTTTTAAGGATCCACTCATAGTAAGCTTTGCTGCAAAATAGAGTCATTGATTCTTGATAAGCCATACCTTGAATCCCTCTAGCCAGCATACCCTTGAGAGTCTTTTCTTTAGTCGGGTAAGTCTTGCTGAGTAATTCCGTACTCAGGGTTTTATTCCCTGTTGTTTTTCAGGTCTAACCTTGTGCTGCTGTGATGGTGTTAAGTGCCGGTGGGCTCGGTCTTCTTATAAGTCTAAGTAACCCTTCTATACTTCTTATTGAGGATGATCCCTTGAGCTAGCATATATTTCAAACTTATATTTTTGTAATCACTCCAATAAAATAATGTAAAATTTTTGTAACTTGTAAAATTTGGCAATAAGATTTACGCTGCAAAAATATTGGTGTGTGTGATTTGTGTTACTTAATCTTACGGTCCTGGTTGTAAGTGGTTTATCTGATGTCCTTGGGGCAATCGGATAGATCCTGTTAAGTTATCTGGTGCACATGCATAGCCATCTGAGGTCTTCGGGACAAGGACAGGTGCATGTGGGCCCAATAACTTGGAGGTTCTGCCACACTACTCCACTGTGTGATGTATTGCTTGAGAGCTTGTAGGAGCTTGCGAGTCTAAGATTGGATCTGACTTGTAACGCCGCATGCCTCCCCTTTTATAGCTGAAGGGGGCATGCACAAAGGCACTGAGCCCCAACATGCGGGCCTAGGGATATAACGAATACAGCACTTGGAGCCACAAACGTTTGCCGCAGGGGCGATCTTCTTGTGCCCAGACACCCGAGATCTGCGTATCCTCGATGTGCAGGGGAGGCTTCTTGTAGGAGGGATGATGAGTACAGTGCGCCGCTCGGCACGGGCGCACTGTTTGCCAATAGACCGGTTAGGCGCGCCGCCTGCCGGATGACCCTGACGTCGTCTGCCATCGGATTAGACAGGACGCAATAAATGCTGGGAGGGCACGTCGCCTGTTAGTGTGGTGGCAGGCGACGTGTCCTTTCCGCAATTAATGCAGAGGCTGCACGGCTTTGTGGGCTTTCTGCCAGGCTTGGCCCGTTGGCCTATGTCACAGGCCACAAGCCTCGTGGCAGTAGCGGGGAGCGCAGGGCAAGGCCTGGACACGTGCCAGCACCGGACCCCTACTCATGTCAGGGTCCTTCTCGTCCTGGGACCTTGCTAACGCTCGGACCTTACTCAGAGGGGGGCTAGGGCCCTCCCAAGGGATCCGACATGCCTTCTTAGGGGCCCTGGACTCGTCCGTATAAGGGTCCGGTGTCCTTCTGCGGGGGTCCGGACCCAACGATGAATACTAGGATGTACTACCTTTCCTTGCCGTGTGGCGCCCTTGGACCTGCCCATTGGGCGTTGTTCTCCACGCGGTCTTGAGGTGTTGCATGGGTGCGGCGCCTTCATGCAGTAGAAGAGGGTACCCCTGATTGAGGGTACTGACAGGTAGAAATTCCAAATTTGCTCCCAAAGTTGTAGAAGGCTTTTTGCTAGGATATGACTCAAATACAAAGGCGTATAGGGTCTTCAACAAATCATTGGGTTTGGTTGAAGTCTCTAGCGACGTTGTATTTGATGAAACACTAATGGCTCTCCAAGAGAGCAAGTTGATCTTGATGATGTAGATGAAGATGACGTTCCATCGACCGCAATTCACACCATGGCGATTGGAGATGTGCGACCACAGGAACAACAAGAGCAAGATCAACCCTCTTCCTCAACGATGGTGCATCCCCCAACTCAAGATGATGAACAGGTTCCTCAAGAAGAGGCGCGTGATCAAGGGGGAGCACAGGAAGAACCAGCTTTGGAGGAAGAAGCACCACGGGCCCCTCCAACTCAAGTCCGAGCAACGGTTCAAACGAATCATCCTGTCGACCAAATTCTGGGTGATATAAGCAAGGGAGTAACTACTCGCTCAAGATTAGCTAACTTTTGTGAGCATTACTCGTTTGTCTCTTCTATTGAGCCTTTTAGGGTAGAAGAGGCCTTGCAAGATCCGGACTAGGTGTTGGCCATGCAGGAAGAGCTCAACAACTTCAAGAGGAATGAAGTTTGGAGCCTGGTGCCACGTCCCAAGCAAAACGTTGTGGGAACCAAGTGGGTGTTCCGCAACAAGCAAGACGAGCACGAGGTGGTGACACGAAACAAGGCTCAACTTGTGGCAAAAGGTTATGCCCAAGTCGCAGGTTTGGATTTCGAGGAGACTTTTGCTCCTGTGGCTAGGCTAGAGTCTATTCGCATTCTATTAGCCTATGCCGCTCACCACTCCTTCAGGTTGTTCCAAATGGATGTGAAGAGCGCTTTCCTCAACGGGCCGATCAAGGAGGAGGTATACATAGATCAACCCCTGGCTTTGAGGATGAACGGTACCCTGACCATGTGTGTAAGCTCTCTAAGGCGCTCTATGGACTTAAGCAAGCCCCAAGAGCATGGTATGAATGCCATAGAGATTTCCTAATTGCTAATGCTTTCAAGGTTGGGAAAGCCGATCCAACTCTTTTCACTAAGACTTGTGATGGTGACCTATTTGTGTGCCAAATTTATGTCGATGACATAATATTTGGTTCTACTAACCAAAAGTCTTGTGAGGAGTTTAGCAGGGTGATGACACAGAAATTTGAGATGTCAATGATGGGCGAGTTGAACTACTTCCTTGGGTTCCAAGTGAAGCAACTCAAGGACGGCACCTTCATTTCCCAAATGAAGTACACGCAAGACCTGCTCAAGCGGTTTGGGATGAGGACGCCAAGCCCGCAAAGACACCAATGGGAACCGACAGACATGTCGACCTCAACAAAGGAGGTAAGTCCGTTGATCAAAAGGCATATCGGTCTATGATAGGTTCCTTGCTTTATTTATGTGCTAGTAGACCGGATATTATGCTTAGCGTATGCATGTGTGCTAGATATCAATCCGACCCAAGGGAATATCACCTTGTGGCTGTTAAGCAGATTCTTAGATATTTAGTTGCTACGCCTTGCTTCGGGATCTGGTATCCAAAGGGGTCTACCTTTGACTTAATTGGATATTCAGACTCCGATTATGCCAGGTGCAAGGTTGATAGGAAGAGTACATTAGGGACGTGCCAATTCCTAGGAAGGTCCCTGGTGTCTTGGAGTTCAAAGAAACAAACTTCTGTTGCCCTATCCATCGCTGAGGCCGGGTATGTTGCCGCAGGACAGTGTTGCGCGCAACTACTTTGGATGAGGCAAACCCTCCAGGACTTTGGCTACAATCTGAGCAAAGTCTCACTCCTATGTGACAATGAGAGTGCAATCCGCATGGCGGATAATCCTGTTGAACACAGCCGCACTAAGCACATAGACATCCGGCATCACTTCCTGAGAGACCACCAGCAAAAGGGGGATATCGAGGTGTACCATTTTAACACCGAGAACCAGCTAGCCGATATCTTCACCAAGCCTTTAGATGAGAAAAGGTTTTGCAGGTTGCGTAGTGAGCTAAATGTCTTAGATTCGCGTAACTTGGATTGATCTATAGCATACATGTGTTTTATGCCTTTGATCATGTAATTTATGCATTTCAATCTATGTTTGTTCATTTGTGGTGCTCAAGTTGTACACATGATCTCTGGACCTCACAAGTCCATTTGCAAGTGATGCACTTATTTAGGGGGAGGCATGCTACAACTTGACCCTTTGAGACTAACCTTGTGTTTGAGTTTACTTGTTTTAGTCTCAAAAGTGAATTGAAAGGGAAAGGTGAACTTGGACCATGCTGTAAGCAAAATGGACCCCGGGCCATTTGGCTAATTGAGTTTTGGTGTTTGATGATCAACACAATCCGTGAACTAATAAGTTTTCTAGTATTTGTGTTTGTAGTTCACATGATGCAAGATTTAATTGGACTAAGGAATTGAGGAAAGCAACACCTCAAAAGAATACATTAAGAAGATTCAAGAAAAGTCCAAGTGTGCTGCTGTGGACTATCTGTGCGAGGCGCACCGGACTGTCCGATGGCACACCGGACTGTCCGGTGCCCACACGCCGGACTGTCCGGTGCACCAGGGAACTCCAGCCCAACGGCTAGTTCCAGGTGGCACCCGGAGAGAAGACCACCAGACTGTCCGGTGTGAGCACCAGACTGTCCGGTGTGAAAAGCCTGCGGTGCCAATGGTCACCTGCTCTCACAGGGCAATGGCTAGGCGCACCGGATAGGCTATAGTGCGCTGTCCGGTGCACCACCGGACTGTCCGGTGTGCCGTAGAGAACTGCAGCTTTTCTCCAACGGCTATTTTGGAGTTGGGGCCTATATATACTTCACCCAACCGGCCATTTGAAGGTGTGGGAGCCCAAGCAACATACCAAGGCATATAGTGCACATTTCCAAGAGCTCAAACATCCAAGTGCTTAATAGAATCACTCGGTGATTAGCGTAGGTGCTTTGCGAAGTGCTTAGGTTAGTTAGACCGCTTTAGCGCTTGCTCTAGGTGAACCCTAGTTAGTTGAGTGAGTTTTGTAAAACCACACAACCTCTCGGCTCTTGCGTGAGTCGTTGTAAGTGTACCGAGTGGGGCGAGAGTCTTGCGAGACCGTGACAACCGCGTTTGTGTCACGGTCGCCACCGTGTACCAAAGGGAACGAGGCCCACGGCGTTTCGGCCGGAAGCTCGATAGTGGAGACGGCGGGGAGCGTCCGAGAGGAGCCAGAAGTGGAGCACCACTTGCGCGTGGAGAAGGCTCGTGGCTCTCTACGGAGTTACTCGACCGTGGTGCTTGGCCCTCGCGTGGGCTTCCCTTTGCGTAGGGGCACCAACAAGGATTAGTCGAGATCTTGCGTGGTTCCGGATACCTCGGTAAAAATACCGGCGTCATCCACGAGAGTTTGCTTCTCTACTTTGCTCTTTAAGTTTCCATATTTATATTAAGCATTTAAGTTTCAATCTTGTATTCATACTTATCTAGTGTAGATTGAAACTTAGTCTTTGCGGTAGAGATAGCAACACTTAGACAAAACCTAGTTTGCACATTCTAGTTTGATTATTTGCATAGGTTTTGCTCTAGGGATTTAATTGTGGCCTAGTTTAGTGAAAGTTTTATAAGTCCTAATTCACCCCCTCTTAGGCGTCACCCGTTTCCTACAAGTGGTATCGGAGCCCGGTTTGGCTCATTTGAAACTGAGAGCACCTAGAGGGGGGGGTGAATAGGTGATCCTGTAAAACTTCAAACTTAAGCCACAAAACTTGGTTAAGTGTTAGCACAAATAATGCCAAGTGGCTAGAGAGGAGTCTCAACAAAACACAGAAACCACAGAAGATCAATCCTTGCTCGGTAGTGCCTCCTTGCTCCTCGTTGCCTTGAGAGCAAGAGGTTGCGGCTCGTTGATCGGTCCATTCAAGGCGTCGTCCACATACCTCGCCTCCTTGATCATCATTCGCCCGCTGACGAATTTTCCTAGGACTTCCTCGGGCGACATTTTGGTGTACCTGGGATTTTCACGAATATTATTTACCAAATGAGGATCAAGAACGGTAAAGGACCTTAGCATCAGTCGGACGACGTCGTGGTCCGTCCATCGTGTGCTTCCGTAGCTCCTTATCTTGTTGATAAGGGTCTTGAGCCGGTTGTATGTTTGCGTCGGCTCCTCGCCCCTTATCATCGCGAACCGTCCAAGCTCACCCTCCACCAACTCCATCTTGGTGAGCAAGGTGACGTCATTCCCCTCATGAGAAATCTTGAGGGTGTCCCAGATCTGCTTGGCGTTATCCAAGCCGCTCACTTTATGGTATTCATCCCTGCACAAAGACGCTAGAAGAACAGTAGTAGCTTGTGCATTCTTATGAATTTGTTCATTAATGAACATGGGACTATCCGAACTATCAAAGTGCATTCCACTCTCTACAATCTCCCATATACTAGGATGGAGAGAGAATAGGTGACTACGCATTTTGTGGCTCCAAAATCCGTAGTCCTCCCCATCAAAGTGTGGGGGCTTGCCGAGTGGAATGGAGAGCAAATGTGAATTTGAACTTTGCGGAATACGAGAGTAGTCAAAGGAAAAGTTCGAATTAACCGGTTTCCTTCTCTCGTAGTCGTTGTGGTCGTCGTCCTTTTGGGAAGAAGTAGGCTCATCGCTGTCGTAGTAGACGATCTCCTTGATGTGCCTTGTCTTCTTCTTCTTCCCTTCCTTTCGTCTGTGGCCCGAGCCGGAGTCGGTAGGCTTATCGTCCTTCGGCTCGTTGACGAAGGATTCCTTCTCTTTGTCGTTGATCACGATACCCTTCCCCTTAGGATCCATCTCTTCGGGCGGTTAGTCCCTTTGTGAAGAGAACGGCTCTGATACCAATTGAGAGCACCTAGAGGGGGGGTGAATAGGTGATCCTGTAAAACTTCAAACTTAAGCCACAAAACTTGGTTAAGTGTTAGCACAAATAATGCCAAGTGGCTAGAGAGGAGTCTCAACAAAACACAGAAACCACAGAAGATCAATCACAGAGATGACACAGTGATTTATCCCGTGGTTCGGCCAAGACCAACGCTTGCCTACTCCACGTTGTGGCGTCCCAACGGACGAGGGTTGCAATCAACCCCTCTCAAGCGGTCCAAAGACCCACTTGAATACCACGGTGTTTTGTTTTCTTTTCTTTATCCCGTTTGCAAGGAATCTCCACAAATTGGAGTCTCTTGCCCTTACAAGTATATGATCACAAAGAAGCACAGAGTAAGGGAGGGAAGCAACACACACAAATCCACAGCGAAATGCGCACACACACGGCCAAGAATCGAGCTCGAATGACTATCTCAAAGTTCTCACTAGAACGGAGCTCGAATCACTTAGAATCACAAACGAATGCGCAAAGAATGAGTGTGGATGATCAAGAATGCTCTAAGGTTGCTTGGTATACTCCTCCATGCGCCTAGGGGTCCCTTTTATAGCCCTAAGGCAGCTAGGAGCCGTTGAGAGCAAATCTGGAAGGCCAATCTTGCCTTCTGTCGTCGGGGGCACCGGACAGTCCGGTGCACACCGGACACTGTCCGGTGCCCGATTTCCTTCCTAAAATGGCGCTGCCGACCGTTGCCGACCGTTGCAGATCTGGGAGCCGTTGGCGCACCGGACATGTCCGGTGCACACCGGACAGTCTGGTGCCGTCTTCTAGCCGTTGGCTCGGCCACGTGTCCCGCGCAGATTGCGCGGCCGACCGTTGGCCCGGCCGACCGTTGGCTCATCGGACAGTCCGGTGCACACCGGACAGTCCGGTGAATTTTAGCCGTACGTCACCGGTGAATTCCCGAGAGCAGCCACTTCGCGCCGAGCCAGCCTGGCGCACCGGACATGTCCGGTGCACACCGGAGAGTCCGGTGTACCCAGACTGGGCAGACTTTGGCTGCTCGAGCCATTTCTTCTCCAACTCGATTTTTTCTGTTTCCAGCACTTAGACACAATACATTAGTCCATAAAACAATGTACTAAGTCTGAGAAACATACCTTTATCCTTGATTTGTACTTTGTCCTCCTTTTTACAATTAGGCACCTGTGTTGGGCACTAAATCACCAAAATACTTAGAAATGGCCCAAGGGCACATTTCCCTTTCAATCTCCCCCTTTTTGGTGATTTATGCCAACACAACATAAAGCAAGTAGAACAAGTACAAAAACACTTCAAATAAGAACTCAAATTATTTTGATTCAATTTTGACATATATGGATCACTCTATGCCACCACTTGGTTTGTTTTTGCAAATCAACCTCAAATCTCTATCTCTAAGTCAAACACATATGTTGAAACATAAAGAGAGTCATTCCAAAAGAGATTGATCAAAGATTTCAAAAACTCCCCCTTTTTCCCATAATCAATACTTCTCCCCACAAGAAGCCAACTTTTGATAAGAGAGACAACAAAAGAGTTTTGACAAACCAAAAGCTCTATTCTACTATTTTCAAAATCTCTCAAGTGGTAGCTGATCCATTTCTCGCTTTGGCCTTTATTTTCTCCCCCTTTGGCATCAAACACCAAAACGGGATTAATCTTGGCTCTATAACCCCATTGCCTCACCAAAATCTTCAATTAAGAGCAAATGGCAATAAGAGTTCATTAGATGAACTTGGAATAGTTTACCCTCTCATCGGAGTGCAGTGGAAGTCTTTCATGGTCCAAGTCCACCTTTTCCCTTTCAATTCTCCTTTGAGACTAAAACAAGCAAACTCAAGCATATGGTTAGTCTCAAAGGGTCAAGTTGTAACACATCTCCCCCTAAAACAGTGCATCACTTTGCAATGGACTTGTGAGGTCCAGGGAGTGTTTGTACAACTTGAGCACCACAATAAACAACAAAATGCAGAATGAACATGATCAAAGGCATAAACACATGTATGCTACAATTCAATCCAAGTTCCGCGAATCTAAGACATTTAGCTCACTACGCAGCCTGCAAAAGGTCTTCTCATCTAAAGGCTTGGTAAAGATATCGGCTAGCTGGTTCTCGGTGCTAACATGAAACACTTCGATATCTCCCTTTTGCTGGTGGTCTCTCAAAAAGCGATGCCGGATGTCAATGTGCTTTGTGCGGCTGTGCTCAACAGGATTTTCCGCTATTCGGATAGCACTCTCATTGTCACATAGGAGTGGGACTTTGCTCAGATTGTAGCCAAAGTCCCTGAGGGTTGCCTCATCCAAAGTAGTTGCGCGCAACACTGTCCTGCGGCAACGTACTCGGCCTCAGCGGTGGATAGGGCAACGGAGGTTTGTTTCTTAGGGTTCCATGACACCAGGGACCTTCCTAAGAATTGGCACGTCCCCGATGTACTCTTCCTATCGACCTTACATCCAGCATAATCGGAATCTGAGTACCCAATCAAGTCAAAGTTAGACCCCTTTGGATACCAGATCGCGAAGCAAGGCGTAGCGACTAAATATCGAAGAATTCGCTTCACAGCCACTAAGTGACACTCCTTCGGATCGGATTGAAATCTAGCACACATGCATACGCTAAGCATAATATCCGGTCTACTGGCACATAAATAAAGCAAAGAACCTATCATGGACCGGTATGCTTTTTGATCAACGGACTTACCTCCTTTGTTGAGGTCGGTGTGTCCGTCGGTTCCCATCGGCGTCTTTGCAGGCTTGGCGTCCTTCATCCCAAACCTCTTTAGCAAATCTTGTGTGTACTTCGTTTGGGAGATGAAGGTGCCGTCCTTGAGTTGCTTCACTTGGAACCCAAGGAAGTAGGTCAACTCGCCCATCATCGACATCTCGAATTTCTGCATCATAACCCTGCTAAACTCTTCACAAGACTTTTGGTTAGTAGAACCAAATATTATGTCATCGACGTAAATTTGGCACACAAAAAGATCACCATCGCAAGTCTTAGTAAAAAGAGTTGGATCGGCTTTCCCAACCTTGAAAGCATTAGCAATTAAAAAATCTCTAAGGCATTCATACCATGCTCTTGGGGCTTGCTTAAGTCCATAGAGCCTTAGAGAGCTTACACACGTGGTCGGGGTACCGTTCATCCTCGAAGCCAGGGGGCTGCTCCACGTACACCTCCTCTTTGATCGGCCCGTTGAGGAAAGCGCTCTTCACATCCATTTGGTACAACCTGAAAGAATGGTGAGCGGCATATGCTAGCAAGATACGAATTGATTCTAGCCTAGCCACAGGAGCAAAAGTCTCCTCAAAGTCCAAACCTGCGACTTGGGCATAACCTTTTGCCACAAGTCGAGCCTTGTTCCTCGTCACCACCCCGTGCTCGTCCTGTTTGTTGCGGAACACCCACTTGGTTCCCACAACATTTTGCTTGGGACCAGGCACCAGTGTCCAAACTTCATTGCGCTTGAAGTTGTTGAGTTCCTTCTGCATGGCCAACACCCAGTCCGGATCTAGCAAGGCCTCCTCTACCCTGAAAGGCTCAATAGAAGAGACAAAGGAGTAATGCTCACAAAAATTAACTAATCGAGATCGAGTAGTTACTCCCTTGCTAATGTCACCCAAAATTTGGTCGACGGGATGATCCCTTTGAATCACCGCTCGAACTTGGGTTGGAGGTGCTGGTTGCGCTTCTTCCTCCATCACGTGATCATCTTGTGCTCCCCCTTGATCACACGCCTCCTTTTGATGAACCTGTTCATCGTCTTGAGTTGGGGGATGCACCGTTGTTGAGGAAGAAGGTTGATCTCGTTCATCTTGTTCCTGTGGCCGCACTTTTCCAATCGCCATGGTTCGTATAGCGGCCGTCGGAACATCTTCTTCATCTACATCATCACAATCAACAACTTGCTCTCTTGGAGAGCCGTTAGTCTCATCAAATACAACGTCGCTAGAGACTTCAACCAAACCCGATGATTTGTTGAAGACCCTATACGCCTTTGTATTTGAATCATAACCTAACAAAAACCCTTCTACGGCTTTGGGAGCAAATTTAGAAGTTCTACCTTTCTTCACAAGAATATAACATTTGCTCCCAAATACACGAAAATAAGACACATTGGGTTTGTTACCAGTTAGTAGCTCATACGACGTCTTCTTGAGGAGGCGGTGAAGGTAGACCCTGTTGATGGCGTGGCAAGCCGTGTTCACGGCTTCTGACCAAAAGCACTCGGGGGTCTTGAATTCTCCCAGCATGGTCCTCGCCATATCTATGAGCGTCCTGTTCTTCCTCTCTACCACACCGTTTTGCTGAGGTGTGTAGGGAGCGGAGAACTCGTGCTTGATCCCTTCCTCCTCAAGAAACTCCTCCACTTGAAGGTTCTTGAATTCGGACCCGTTGTCGCTCCTTATCTTTTTCACCTTGAGCTCAAACTCATTTTGAGCTCTCCTTAGGAAGCGCTTGAGGGTCCCTTGGGTTTCAGACTTATCCTGCAAAAAGAACACCCAAGTGAAGCGGGAAAAGTCATCAACAATAACTAGACCATACTTACTTCCTCCTATGCTTAGATAGGCGACGGGTCCGAAGAGGTCCATATGTAGCAGCTCCAGGGGTCTTGATGTTGTCATCACATTTTTGGTGTGATGAGAGCCTCCCACCTGTTTCCCTGCTTGACAAGCTGCACAAGGTCTATCTTTTTCGAAATAAACATTGGTTAGACCTATCACGTGTTCTCCCTTTAGAAGCTTGTGGAGGTTCTTCATCCCCACATGTGCTAAGCGGCGATGCCACAGCCAGCCCATGCAAGTCTTAGCCATTAAGCATGCATCTAGACCGGCCTCTTCTTTTGCAAAATCAACTAAGTAAAGCTTGTCGTCTAGTACACCCTTAAAAGCTAGTGAACCATCACATCTTCTAAAGACAGACACATCTACGTTTGTAAACAGACAATTATATCCCATATTGCATAGTTGACTAACAGATAGCAAATTGTAACCAAGAGACTCAACTAAAAACACATTGGAGATTGAGTGTTCATTAGAAATTGCAATTTTACCTAACCCTTTTACCTTGCCTTGATTCCCATCACCGAATATTATTGAATCTTGGGAATCTTTGTTTTTGACGTAGGAGGTGAACATCTTCTTCTCCCCCGTCATATGGTTTGTGCATCCGCTGTCGATAATCCAGCTTGAACCCCCGGATGCATAAACCTGCAAGGCAAATTTAGGCTTGGGTCTTAGGTACCCAACTCATGTTGGGTCCTGCAAGGTTAGTGCAAATATCCTTAGGGACCCAAATGCAAGTTTTGTCTCCCTTGCATTTTGCCCCTAACTTCCTAGCAACTATTTTCCTATTCTTTCTACAAATAGCAAAGGAAGCATTTAAAGCACAATAAATTGCAGAAGGTTCATTCACTACTTTCCTAGGAGCATGAATAATATTCTTTCTAGGCGCATGATGAATAGCATTTCTCCTAGACATATTTCTACCATGCATATAGGAAGAACTAGAAGCAAACATGGCATGAGAATCAAAAACATCATACGCATTATAGCTCCTATAAGCATTTCTAGTTTGTCTCCTACCATGGTACATAAAGGCATGGTTCTTTTTAGCACTAGTTGCCATAGGGGCCTTCCCTTTCTCCTTGGCAGAGATAGGAGCCTTATGGCTTGTCAAGTCCTTGGCTTCCCTTTTGTAGCCAAGTCCATCCTTAATTGAGGGGTGTCTACCAATCGTGTAGGCATCCCTTGCAAATTTTAACTTGTCAAATTCATTCTTGCTAGTCTTAAGTTGGGCATTAAGACTAGCTAATTCCTCATTTAATTTTGAAATTGAAACTAAGTGATCACTACAAGCATCAATGTCAAAATCTTTACACCTATTACAAGTTTCAACAATTTCTACACAAGAATTAGGTTTACTAGCTACTTCTAGTTTAGCACTTAAATCATTATTAACACTTCTTAAAGTAGCAATGGTTTCATGACAGGAAGACAATTCACTAGAGAGCATTTCATTCCTTTTAATTTCAAGAGCAAGAGTTTTTTGTGCACTAACAAATTTATCATGCTCCTCATATAAAAGATCCTCTTGTTTTTCTAGTAATCTATTCTTGTCATTCAAAGCATCAATCAACTCATTGATCTTATTAATTTTAGATCTATCTAATCCCTTGAATAAGCATGAGTAATCTATCTCATCATCATCACTAGACTCATCCTCACTTGAAGAAGCATAAGTACTAGTATCATGAGTGCTTACTTTCTTTTCCCTTGCCATGAGGCAAGTGTGACGCTCGTTGGGGAAGAGGGATGACTTGTTGAAGGCGGTGGCAGCGAGTCCTTAATTGTCGGAGTCGGAGGAGGAGCAATCCGAATCCCACTCCTTTCCGATATGTGCCTCGCCCTTGGCCTTCTTGTAATGTTTCTTCTTCTCCCTTTTGTTCCCCTTTTCCTGGTCACTTTCATTATCGGGACAGTTAGCAATGAAATGACCAATCTTACCACATTTGAAGCACGAGCGCTTCTCCTTTGTCTTGGTCTTGCTTGGCTGTCCCTTGCGACCCTTAAGCGCCGTCTTGAAGCGCTTAATGATGAGGGCCATCTCCTCATTATTTAGCCCGGCCGCCTCAACTTGCGCCACCTTGCTCGGTAGTGCCTCCTTGCTCCTCGTTGCCTTGAGAGCAAGAGGTTGCGGCTCGTTGATCGGTCCATTCAAGGCGTCGTCCACATACCTCGCCTCCTTGATCATCATTCGCCCGCTGACGAATTTTCCTAGGACTTCCTCGGGCGACATTTTGGTGTACCTGGGATTTTCACGAATATTATTTACCAAATGAGGATCAAGAACGGTAAAGGACCTTAGCATCAGTCGGACGACGTCGTGGTCCGTCCATCGTGTGCTTCCGTAGCTCCTTATCTTGTTGATAAGGGTCTTGAGCCGGTTGTATGTTTGCGTCGGCTCCTCGCCCCTTATCATCGCGAACCATCCAAGCTCACCCTCCACCAACTCCATCTTGGTGAGCAAGGTGACGTCATTCCCCTCATGAGAAATCTTGAGGGTGTCCCAGATCTGCTTGGCGTTATCCAAGCCGCTCACTTTATGGTATTCATCCCTGCACAAAGACGCTAGAAGAACAGTAGTAGCTTGTGCATTCTTATGAATTTGTTCATTAATGAACATGGGACTATCCGAACTATCAAAGTGCATTCCACTCTCTACAATCTCCCATATACTAGGATGGAGAGAGAATAGGTGACTACGCATTTTGTGGCTCCAAAATCCGTAGTCCTCCCCATCAAAGTGTGGGGGCTTGCCGAGTGGAATGGAGAGCAAATGTGAATTTGAACTTTGCGGAATACGAGAGTAGTCAAAGGAAAAGTTCGAATTAACCGGTTTCCTTCTCTCGTAGTCGTTGTGGTCGTCGTCCTTTTGGGAAGAAGTAGACTCATCGCTGTCGTAGTAGACGATCTCCTTGATGTGCCTTGTCTTCTTCTTCTTCCCTTCCTTTCGTCTGTGGCCCGAGCCGGAGTCGGTAGGCTTATCGTCCTTCGGCTCGTTGACGAAGGATTCCTTCTCTTTGTCGTTGATCACGATACCCTTCCCCTTAGGATCCATCTCTTCGGGCGGTTAGTCCCTTTGTGAAGAGAACGGCTCTGATACCAATTGAGAGCACCTAGAGGGGGGGTGAATAGGTGATCCTGTAAAACTTCAAACTTAAGCCACAAAACTTGGTTAAGTGTTAGCACAAATAATGCCAAGTGGCTAGAGAGGAGTCTCAACAAAACACAGAAACCACAGAAGATCAATCACAGAGATGACACAGTGATTTATCCCGTGGTTCGGCCAAGACCAACGCTTGCCTACTCCACGTTGTGGCGTCCCAACGGACGAGGGTTGCAATCAACCCCTCTCAAGCGGTCCAAAGACCCACTTGAATACCACGGTGTTTTGTTTTCTTTTCTTTATCCCGTTTGCAAGGAATCTCCACAAATTGGAGTCTCTTGCCCTTACAAGTATATGATCACAAAGAAGCACAGAGTAAGGGAGGGAAGCAACACACACAAATCCACAGCGAAATGCGCACACACACGGCCAAGAATCGAGCTCGAATGACTATCTCAAAGTTCTCACTAGAACGGAGCTCGAATCACTTAGAATCACAAACGAATGCGCAAAGAATGAGTGTGGATGATCAAGAATGCTCTAAGGTTGCTTGGTATACTCCTCCATGCGCCTAGGGGTCCCTTTTATAGCCCTAAGGCAGCTAGGAGCCGTTGAGAGCAAATCTGGAAGGCCAATCTTGCCTTCTGTCGTCGGGGGCACCGGACAGTCCGGTGCACACCGGACACTGTCCGGTGCCCGATTTCCTTCCTAAAATGGCGCTGCCGACCGTTGCCGACCGTTGCAGATCTGGGAGCCGTTGGCGCACCGGACATGTCCGGTGCACACCGGACAGTCCGGTGCCGTCTTCTAGCCGTTGGCTCGGCCACGTGTCCCGCGCAGATTGCGCGGCCGACCGTTGGCCCGGCCGACCGTTGGCTCATCGGACAGTCCGGTGCACACCGGACAGTCCGGTGAATTTTAGCCGTACGTCGCCGGTGAATTCCCGAGAGCAGCCACTTCGCGCCGAGCCAGCCTGGCGCACCGGACATGTCCGGTGTACCCAGACTGGGCAGACTTTGGCTGCTCGAGCCATTTCTTCTCCAACTCGATTTTTTCTGTTTCCAGCACTTAGACACAATACATTAGTCCATAAAACAATGTACTAAGTCTGAGAAACATACCTTTATCCTTGATTTGTACTTTGTCCTCCTTTTTACAATTAGGCACCTGTGTTGGGCACTAAATCACCAAAATACTTAGAAATGGCCCAAGGGCACATTTCCCTTTCAGAAACGTTTTAGCTTCACCGCTAAAAGAGCTGACGCTTTTTAGAGGAAGGGATGGATACCCATAGGCCACCACACTTTGACGGCACTAACTTCCCATATTATAGTGCTAGAATGGCTTGTTACCTAGAGGCCGTTGATCTAGGTGTTTGGAGAGTCACTCGTGACGGGATGAAACCCCTCAAGAATCCCAAGAAACCCACCACGAGTGAGGAAAAAGAAATTCATTTAAATGCTAGAGCCAAAAATTGCTTGTATGAATCTCTTAGCATGGATATTTTTAATCAAGTATTTACCTTGAAAACTGCTAATGAGATTTGGCTAAAATTGCATGAGCTCCATGACGGCACATCCAATGTCCGTGAGCAAAAACATTGCCTAGTCTTAAATGAGTATAATTCTTTTGCTATGAAAGATGATGAGCTTGTTAGAGACATGTATTCTCATTTGAATCTAATTATCAATGAGCTCAATTCTATTAGCATTAATAAGCTAGGTGATGCGGACATTGTGAGGAAGATTATCTCCCTACTACCACAACAAAGATATGGGAGCATCATTGTAACACCCCTGGTGTTACTATAACTAAAACTTGAGCATGGCATCATGAACATTGGCATTGCATATGTTTGACACACCTAGAGTGCATTTACTAGGTAAAAATTTCAAACGAGTTGTATTTTGCAGATAGAACCCTGGATAGGGAACTTAGCCCTAAAGGGGGATTAAAGGGGGTAAAACATAACCAAATTGAGAAAACCTAAAAGCCTTAGGGGAATAGTCATAAAATGTTCCCAAAAATGAACTTGAATCACATTTATACCCCTGGGATACCAAAAAACCCCATTTGAAACCCTGGAAAACCCTAAAACCAAACCCTAGGGACCTATGTGCAAAATTAGTCCACTTTTGGACTAAAGTGCAAAAACCAAGTTAAATAAGTACCTTAAGTCATTTGGGTCACTCATATGTGAATTTACAAGCCAAACCCTAAGTTTTATACTCATTTGCAAAAAGGACCCTAATTGAGATTTCATGTTAAGTCTGAAAATTCAGAGTTTGGACTCAACTATGGAGCCTTGAAACTTTTAAATTCTAGGGTTTTTGCCCTAGGTCACCACATCAAAATTGTAGCCCAATCATAGGAGAACAACTTTGTTTAAGAGTGTGAGCTCAATTGTTAAGAAAAATCCAGAGATAATTAAGCTCAAAGCTTGGCTGTCAGGCTGGTTTC
Source organism: Zea luxurians (assembly GCA_029449295.1). Taxonomy (NCBI): domain Eukaryota; kingdom Viridiplantae; phylum Streptophyta; class Magnoliopsida; order Poales; family Poaceae; genus Zea; species Zea luxurians. The sequence continues at coordinate 7,106,606 of JAOPSE010000109.1, forward strand.
ATTCTGAAATTCAGATATTCAGTGTAACAGAGTCAGCTTTGAGTGTGAATTCAACCATGATTTAGTGATCAAATGAGCTCAGTCACTATAGTCAAAATGTAGGTGGTATATAGCTCTACAACTTTGCTGTAGGTCACTGGATGTGTTGCCATTTGAAATTAAGAGAAAATGTGACCTAAACTTGCTCTGTCAGTTCATTAGAATGACCATCGCCATGGTACAGTAAATGATAGACTGAAGAAGATCCCACCCCCTTCTCGTCGCCGGTGGCCCGTCGCCGTTCATTGTTGCTCGCCGTGATTCGTGCGCCGTGGCCATCAGATAAGCATAGCCCAGTAAAGATCCTCGCCGCCGGTGAGCTGGATGCCACCCCGGCCAGCCGTAATCCCTTTCCCTTGCTCACCGCCGTGGATACAGGGGCTCACCGTCGTCAAGCCTTCGCCGTTGCCCGCCGTGTGGCTCTGCCTTTACATCTCCTCGCCGTGACTCTCTGGGGCAGTCCCATCGTCGCTGGTGAGCTCGCCACGACTGAGGACACGCACTCACGCGCACCAGAGCCTTCTTCTACCTCCGACCGCCGCGCGTCCTTCTTCAAATTCCCGGCCACCGTCGATGCCCTCTATAAATTGATGGCCGGAGTAGCTGCGCTATGTCATCGTGAAGCCTTAGCACCCACTCCCACCCGTAATCGTTCACCCGAGCTCTGGAATTTCAAACTTCCCCAAATCAAGTCTCCGCCACCGCGAAGAACACCTCGCCGCGGCCAGCCCTTTTCCGGTCCGTCCCTATCCCCTGCTTCCTCGTTTGAGCACTCTCATAGCTCTGTACTGCTTACCATGTCACCAATTCGAACTGAGAGACCACCAATCATCGGGAACGCACTCATTTGTCCGCCACCCATTCGGTTCACGCGGACAGAGCTTGATAGCTCACCAACTGTGCAATTAACTTAGGGGAAATGTTCAGGGTAGGTCTGATTTGTGTCCGTCGCTTGGGAGCGCCAGTCATGGCCCCGTTTGGCCGGTCTGCTAGCTCGCGGAGCTCGGCTGTGCGTGAGCGCCGTCGAGGACCTCCCTCTGTAAAGGAATAGAAGTTGGAGGACTTTTCTGCCAAGCGTCAGTGACTCAAGAAAATAATAGCCGAACTCTTTTTCAGTTAGTCAACAACTCGAGGGTTTTTTCGCAAAGCTGCCATCGCGCGCGCGGGCGTGGGCGCGATTCTGCGTGGACCTGGGCAGCCTAGGCTAGAAACGGCCCATCACTGTTTTAATCTTTTTCTTTTTCTTTTTCAGTAGAGCTTTGGAAATTTGTTAAAAATTGTAGAAAAATCCTAAAATTGTGAAACTAATTTTTTATAGACTTCTTATTTTCCATAGTATTTAATAAAAATAGTTTCATGATTTTTAGGTTAAATAAGGAATTTTAAGGTATTTAAAGTAGTTTAAGGTAGTGGTTCTGGATTTTTAGAAAATAAATGGTAATTCCAAAAATGTCCAAATTTTTTATATGAGTCCTATACATTATTTAGAAGTCTTGGGTAGAGTTTGGGTTGATTTGAACCTTTTTTGGTAACTAGAACCCAAAACCCCCACCCCTGCTCTATGAACTCCTTTATTGACTCCGGAAACCCTAAGTTCTCGGAGTTCTGTGAAGGAAAATTGTATTCAAGACCTTAGATAATAAGTTTTTATTATCTTTGCACTCTCATGAGCATTACATGGCATTCATTCTTATATACATATATGTGGTTATATTTAGAAAACGAAGAAGAAGTTGAAGTGAGTGAAGAAAAGGAACCACCACCTTCGGACTCTCAGGCAGGATCTTGTCTCTACTTTGACATCTGCGGGCCTGAGCCTGACTCACCTACTAACGAAGGCAAGCCCCAGTGCATTTGCCACCTTCCTTGATGTTTTTAAAATCTTTCTCACTTGATTGCTGCATTAAGTAATAGGAGTTGATTGCTAAACAATCCCTGCATTACCTTCCTTGATCTTGATCACCTTCCTTGATACCCTGTTTTACAAAAGGTTTTTACTGTGCTTAGTATTGCTCTAGCAAAACAAAAAGTTTTGTTTTACAAAAGATGATTGGCAAAGTGGGAGGTTTTTGAAATTAAAACTTGATGGTGGATCCATCATGGCCATGATGGGTTCAACATCGGAAAAGATGTACCTCTGTCAGGTACCAAGTTTTTGGGGTTAAATGATTAAGCTGAGACCGGGCGGGTGACTTGCACGAGAAGAGAGTCTCGGTGTAGTGTCTTCGTCTGAGTCGATTAAGGACCAACTCGATGTAGGCTTGATGACCGAGGACCCTTTAACTGGTCACATGCCTCGTCATGGGTAAGCCTTGCCTCGGGCAGACTAAGGCCAGAATAAGATAAGATGAAATGGGCGTGGAGCGGTGGCGAGAGTAGCGTGTACCCTCCGTAGCAAGAGGCTGGACGGTGGTGTATCTGTGCTCTCGGTTTGCGTGAACCTGATCTGGTCTTAAGAAACCCGGTGGCGGGTTGACATATGCAAGGGTTAAGTGCTACATATGTCGTGTGACCGGAGATCCTCACCTGAGTATAATCGATTCGGATCGCCGTACCTTCGCGGTTATGAAGACTTGGTCACTGCCCTATACGTAGAACTCCAGTAAAGATGAAGGATGGATTAAGAACTTGGCTAGTTCAGGATGAGTGTTTGAACTAGGTTAGCAAGAACTCTAGATGTAGGTAAGTTTACCTAACTTGACAATAAAATTGGATTTTTAAGGATCCACTTTTAGTAAGCATTTATGCAACAACAGAGTCATTGATCTTGAGATACCTTACCTTGACTCCCTTATAACCAGCATATCCTTGAGAGTCTTTTCTTTAGTCGGGTAAGACTTGCTGAGTAATTCCATACTCAGGGTTTATTCCCTCGTTGTTTTTAGGTGAGGAAGCAGCAGATTTTTGTTGCTTCTGTACCAAGGTGGTTTCTCATGAGGAAAAACAAGAGTGAAGATGTGGGAGGACATGGTCCTCCATAAGAAACTTTTATGCAAAGACTGTTCGGGAGGAGTCTTGCCTCCCTTGGTTATGTAATAATACTACTCAGCACTCGTTTATATTTCTGGTCTGTAATAAGCAACTTGATCTTACTTTTAAAATAAATGTAAGTTTATGTAATCACTTCCGCTTTCCGATATCTCCTATGTTCTGTAATGTCTACAAGACGGGTGAAACATTCCTGGAAAGGTAAGAAAAGATACTGAACTTGTCAAGTGATTCAGGAACATCTACAGGGTTGTCTGATGTCTATTAGACAAGGACAACTGTAGGTGGGCCTAATGACTTGGAAGGTTCCGTCACAGCTGGTATCGGAGCGAAGCCCTTCTTTGCAGATATTATGAGGCATTTTCTAAAAACTCACCTAGAAAGATTTCTTCTATTCTTATCCCCCATATCTGAAGAATCTATATGAAAGACCAGATAGGAGGAGTGCAATGTATAGAAGGTATGAATCAACTAAGGTTGATTCTGTAATTACACATGCATCATGCTAAGAATTATACTAATACAATTTTTCCCCTAGAGAAATGCCGCCGCGCACGAGGAAGACCGCATGTAAGTCAACAGGCCCAATTGGAGTACCTCGTCATCAACATGCCCCGCGGGATGAGGATAGTAGTAGCGGAAGCAACGATCCAATTGGGGAGCTCGAAGCCCGCGTGAATCAGCTTCAAACAGAACTGCAACGCAGGACCAGTATGTGGGTCGCGGATGGCGACAGGATAAATGAATTAAGGAGTTACATCCGCCGTCTGCAGGATCAGCTTGCTGATTGGGATTTAGCGCTCGACTGGGCGGTACAGTCTCGTTCAGTGGCTTGGGCTAAGGCAGCAAAGGCTCGAGCCCAAGTCGAGGAACTTAGTTCTGCCATTGACAACCTGCAGGCGTATTGCAATACCCTACATGAGGAAGTCCATGTACTGTATTCACAACTACATCCCAATGCCCCTATGGATCCTGTCAGGTCGGAAGCCGGACCCTCGCACGTTGCGGGAGAAGCGCTTGGTGGTGAGCTAGACCTTTTTAAACCTCCTCCTTCTATGAGGTTGGTCGATGAATGGTCTCCCACACCCGACGACGAGGTTGCCAGGAACAACCAGAAGCAGGAATAGTGGTATAGTTGTAGAAATAGAAGTAGTGTATTGTAGGTTGTATTATTATATAGTAGGTAATGCTATTGTATATTGGGTAATGTATCCTGTTGTAAAATCGAGTCTATACATTACTCTTTTTGGTAATATAAATTGGATAGTTTTGTCTTTGGCATATTATATTTGTGTTCAAATGTTTATTGCCACAGATGCCGTCCAAGACCCGATCCCAGGATGCAACTGGAACTTCCAGTGGAAGGGAATCTACTCCAAATCCACCTCCTGTTCCTCCCACACTGGCTGAGGCGATTGCCGCCTTAGTGAACGCGACCGCTGATAATACCCGCTTTCTGAGAGAAATGGCGGGCCAACAGCTCCAGCAGCAAGGTGGGCGGGGTTATCAACAGGGCCCCCGCGAAACTTCTTACCTGGACTTCTCAGAGACACGTCCACCCCTGTTTGTTAAAGCTGAAGACCCGTTAGAAGCCGATGAATGGCTTCGAGTTATTGAGCAAAAATTCGGACTTCTACGATGTTCAGAGACCCAGAAGCCTTTATTCGCAGCCCAGCAACTACGTGGCCCTGCCAGCACTTGGTGGGGAAATTTTGTGGCCATTCAACTGGCCAATCATCAAATAACCTGGGAAGAATTCAAAGTGGCCTTCCGCGAGCATTATATACCCGAAGGTGTTCTACACATGAAGCAAGAAGAATTCATGAAGCTAAAGCAAGGAGGGGATACTGTTAATCAGTATCTCAATAAGTTCAATCATCTGTCACAGTATGCAATCGATCAAGTGAACACTGATCTGAAAAAGAAGAATTGTTTTATGAGAGGTCTAAATGATCGACTGCAGAGAAAAATGGCAACCTACATAGATCTTACGTATGGAAGAGCTGTTAGTACAACATTGGCTGTGGAAGCAAAGTATGCAGGTGTCGGAAAATCTAAGGGGTTTGGAGGTGATAGGCCTAGTCAAGTCCCGGTAAAAAGGCAACGGTTTGTTCTCCGGCCTTCTAACCAGAATCGTTCACGTGCACCATCCTTCCCTTTCAAGCAGCCAATCATTATTCGTCCCAATAATGCCCCCACTGCCCCAAGTCAGCCGGGTGCCCCAGGCACTCGATTCCCTGCTTTGCCCAGCTCCTCAACCGGATGTTTCTATTGTGGCAAGTCTGGGCACTTCATCAAAGATTGCCCCTATCCCAAGCAGAACCAGTCAAATAATCAGCAAGGATCGGGGAATTCATCTCAAGTCAAGGGAAATATTAAGGGCAAAAATATCAAGAAGACGGGACGCGTATATTATACACAAGTGGCCACTACACCGGACGGAGAGCCGGTAATGATGGGTATGTTCCTCGTGGCCAATCATCCTGCAGTCATTCTCTTTGATTCTGGTGCTTCGCATACGTTCATTAGCAAGAAATTTGTGGAGCAACATCACATTTCATGCCATGAATCAAAAGAGGGGTTTAAAATTCACTCACCGGGGGGACAAATTTTTACTAGAGAAGTGGCCTATCAAGTGCCCGTATCATTGGCCGGACGGGACTTTCCTACCAATATGATCGTTCTGAAAGGCCAAGACATAGATGTCATTTTGGGTATGAATTGGTTGGCCAAGCATAAAGCAACACTCAACACTGATCAAAGAACCATCAGGTTGAGTCATAATCAAGAAGAAATTTTCTTGCCCATCCCCATTCCAAACAAAACTACTAGCAGAGTTTATGAAGTCATGGTACCGGAAATCAAGGATATTCCGGTAGTATGCGAGTTTCCCGATGTCTTTCCCGAGGATTTGCCGGGATTGCCACCTGAAAGGGATGTAGAGTTTGTAATTGAGTTGAAGCCCGGTACGGCTCCCATTTCTCAAAAATCGTATAGTATGCCTCCGAATGAGTTGGCAGAATTGAAGATTCAATTACAAGATCTCCTAGAGAAAGGATTCATCCGGCCGAGCTCGTCACCTTGGGGTTGTCCAGCCATATTCGTCAAGAAGAAGGATCAAACCTTACGGATGTGTGTGGATTATCGACCCCTGAATGAGGTCACTATCAAGAACAAGTACCCTCTTCCGAGGATTGACATTCTGTTTGATCAACTGACCAGGGCGAGGGTATTCTCCAAAATTGATCTCAGGTCGGGCTATCATCAGATCCGTATTCGGCCCGAGGATATACCAAAAACCGCATTCACTACGCGGTATGGGTTGTTTGAATACCTAGTAATGTCTTTCGGGTTAACAAATGCTCCAGCCCACTTCACATATTTGATGAACTCGGTATTCATGCCCGAGCTAGATAAGTTTGTGGTGGTCTTCATTGACAATATTCTAATATATTCAAAGAATGAAGAGGAGCATGCTCAACATTTACGGATCGTGTTAACGCGCTTGAGGGAACATCAGTTATATGCCAAGTTCAGCAAATGCGCGTTTTGGCTGGAGGAAATTCAGTTTCTGGGACATGTTTTATCTGCCAGAGGGATTACGGTAGATCCCAGCAAAGTCAAGGACATTTTGGAGTGGAAACCCCCGACCACTGTTGATCAAGTCCGAAGTTTCCTTGGACTGGCTGGATATTACCGCAGATTTATACCAGATTTTTCTAAGCTTGTGAAGCCAATCACAAGTTTATTGAAGAATGGTATTAAATTTAATTGGTCTTCCAAGTGTAATGAAGCTTTTGAACAATTGAAGACATTATTAACCACTGCTCCGGTATTGGCTCAGCCGGACATCACCAAGCCCTTTGATGTATATTGTGATGCATCAGGCAGTGGACTCGGCTGTGTATTAATGCAAGAAGGCCGAGTAATTGCATATGCTTCAAGGCAGTTGCGCCGACATGAGGAGCATTACCCAACTCATGATCTGGAGCTAGCTGCTGTGGTTCATGCCCTGAAAATTTGGTGTCACTATTTGCTGGGAAATATCTGTCATATTTATACAGATCATAAAAGCTTGAAGTATATCTTCACCCAGTCAGAGTTGAATATGAGGCAAATACGATGGCTTGAGCTTATTAAGGATTATGAACTAGAAATTCATTATCACCCAGGCAAGGCCAATGTTGTGGCAGATGCACTGAGCCGTAAGGTTTCCTGTCATTGTCTTACGGTGAAGACCTCTGACAATACCTTATGTCAGGAGATGGAGAAGCTAAACCTGGGAATGGTCCAGCAAGGAACCCTGAGCCAGCTAAAGCTTGAGTCAGTCCTCTTATACAGGATAATTGATGCTCAAAGAAATAATGAGGGTATGAAACACATTCGTGAGAAGATAAGGGCTGGAAAAGCCAAATGTTTCAAAGAAGATGATCAAGGTATTGTATGGTTTAATGACCGCATAGTGGTGCCAAAGAATGAAGAGGCCCGCCAGCAAATCCTGGATGAAGCACATCTTAGTCGCTATTCTATTCATCCCGGAAGCACTAAGATGTACCAAGACTTGAAGCAACATTATTGGTGGACAAAGATGAAGATCGAGATTGCACGCTATGTGGCTAGATGTGACACCTGCAAACATGTCAAAGCCATACATTTGAAAGCTGCCGGTCCATTACAGTCTCTACCAATACCGACATGGAAATGGGAAGACATAAGTATGGACTTTATTGTAGGATTGCCCAGAACCGCAAAAGGGTATGACTCTATTTGGGTTATCATTGATCGACTTACCAAGATCGCCCACTTCCTCTCGGTTAAAGTAAAATATCCTGTCATCACCTATGCGGAATTATACATTGCTCGCATTCTCAGTTTGCACGGTGTTCCAAAGACTATAGTGTCGGATCATGGATCCCAATTTGTATCCAAATTTTGGGAAGAACTTCATAAGTCCCTGGGTACTAAGCTACTCCACAGTTCGGCCTATCATCCTCAAACAAGTGGACAGACTAAGAGGGTTAATCAAATACTCGAAGATATGTTGCGAGCATGTGTTCTGGACTTCTCACAAAAATGGGATGAATGTTTGCCTTTAGCGGAGTTTTCATATAATAATAGCTATCAAGAAAGTATCAAGATGGCACCCTTCAAAGCTTTATATGGACGACGATGTCGTACTCCGCTAAATTGGTCTGAACCTGGGGAAAGGTACTTCTTTAGGCCTGATATGGTGAAAGAGACTGAAGAAAAGGTTTAGAAAATTATTCATAATGTGAAGAAAGCACAAGCTCGTCAGAAGAATTATGCAGACAAACGGCGAATGCCCTTATATTTTCTTGAAGGAGACTATGTCTACCTGAAGGTTTCACCAATGAAGGGGGTATCGCGTTTCGGGATAAAAGGGAAGCTTGCACCCAGGTACATTGGTCCATTCCCTACACTTGAAAGATATGGGCCAGTGGCATATCGACTTCAACTACCCGAAACCTTGTCTGCTATACATAATGTGTTCCATGTGTCACAATTGAAGAAATGTCTTCGGGTACCAGATCGAACCATTGAAGTGGCAGATGTTGTCCTTGAACCAGACTTGACATATTCCGAGCACCCTATTCGAGTCTTGGATCAAAAGGACAGGGTTACCCGGAGAAAAACTCTCAAGTTCTATAAGATACAGTGGAACCAACATTCTGAAGAAGAGGTTACATGGGAAACTCAATACTTTTTAGATAAGAATTTCCCAGGCTTTTTAGCCTCATGTAATTTGTAAAGTATGTATAGTTATCGTAATAAAGGAGTGAACCCCACACCACCCCCTGCCTTGTACCAGAAATAAGGAAATAAAAATGTGACACATTTCCTTTTCCATTACTCACCCTAGGACTTTTAATCTCGGGACGAGATTCTTTTATGGGGGGAAGGATGTAACACCCCTGGTGTTACTATAACTAAAACTTGAGCATGGCATCATGAACATTGGCATTGCATATGTTTGACACACCTAGAGTGCATTTACTAGGTAAAAATTTCAAACGAGTTGTATTTTGCAGATAGAACCCTGGATAGGGAACTTAGCCCTAAAGGGGGATTAAAGGGGGTAAAACATAACCAAATTGAGAAAACCTAAAAGCCTTAGGGGAATAGTCATAAAATGTCCCCAAAAATGAACTTGAATCACATTTATACCCCTGGGATACCAAAAAACCCCATTTGAAACCCTGGAAAACCCTAAAACCAAACCCTAGGGACCTATGTGCAAAATTAGTCCACTTTTGGACTAAAGTGCAAAAACCAAGTTAAATAAGTATCTTAAGTCATTTGGGTCACTCATATGTGAATTTACAAGCCAAACCCTAAGTTTTGGACTCATTTGCAAAAAGGACCCTAATTGAGATTTCATGTTAAGTCTAAAAATTCAGAGTTTGGACTCAACTATGGAGCCTTGAAACTTTTAAATTCTAGGGTTTTTGCCCTAGGTCACCACATCAAAATTGTAGCCCAATCATAAGATAACAACTTTGTTTAAGAGTATGAGCTCAATTGTTAAGAAAAATCCAGAGATAATTAAGCTCAAAGCTTGGCTGTCAGGCTGGTTTCATTCTGAAATTCAGATATTCAGTGTAACAGAGTCAGCTTTGAGTGTGAATTCAACCATGATTTAGTGATCAAATGAGCTCAGTCACTATAGTTGAAATGTAGGTGGTATATAGCTCTACAACTTCGCTGTTGGTCACTGGATGTGTTGCCATTTGAAATTAAGAGAAAATGTGACCTAAACTTGCTCTGTCAGTTCATTAGAATGACCATCGCCATGGTACAGTAAATGATAGACTGAAGAAGATCCCACCCCCTTCTCGTCGCCGGTGGCCCATCGCCGTTCATTGTTGCTCGCCGTGATTCGTGCGCCGTGGCCATCAGATAAGCATAGCCCAGTAAAGATCCTCGCCGCCGGTGAGCTGGATGCCACCCCGGCCAGCCGTAATCCCTTTCCCTTGCTCACCGCCGTGGATACAGGGGCTCACCGTCGTCAAGCCTTCGTCGTTGCCCGCCGCGTGGCTCTGCCTTTACATCTCCTCGTCGTGACTCTCTGGGGCAGTCCCATCGTCGCCGGTGAGCTCGCCACGACTGAGGACACGCACTCACGCGCGCCAGAGCCTTCTTTTACCTCCGACCGCCGCGCGTCCATCTTCAAATTCCCGGCCACCATCGATGCCCTCTATAAATTGATGGCCGGAGTAGCTGCTCTATGTCATCGTGAAGCCTTAGCACCCACTCCCACCCGTAATCGTTCACCCGAGCTCTGGAATTTCAAACTTATCCCAAATCAAGTCTTCGCCACCGCGAAGAACACCTCGCTGCGGCCAGCCCTTTTCCGGTCAGTCCCTGTCCCCTGCTTCCTCGTTTGAGCACTCTCATAGCTCTGTACTGCTTACCATGTCACCAATTCGAACTGAGAGACCACCAATCATCGGGAACGCACTCATTTGTCCGCCACACATTCGGTTCACGCGGACAGAGCTTGATAGCTCACCAACTGTGCAATTAACTTAGGGGAAATGTTCAGGGTAGGTCCGATTTGGTGTCCGCCGTTCGGGAGCGCCGGTCATGGCCCCGTTCGGCCGGTCTGCTAGCTCGCCGGAGCTCGGCTGTGCGTGAGCACCGTCGAGGACCTCCCTCTGTAAAGGAATAGAAGCTGGAGGACTTTTCTGCCAAGCGTCAGTGACTCAAGAAAATAATAGCCGAACTCGTTTTCAGTTAGTCAAGAACCCGAGGGTTTTTTCGCAAAGCTGCCATCGCGCGCGCGGGCGCGGGCGCGATTCTGCGTGGACCTAGGCCGCCTAGGCTAGAAACGGCCCATCACTGTTTTAATCTTTTTCTTTTTCAGTAGAGCTTTGGAAATTTGTTAAAAATTGTAGAAAAATCCTAAAATTGTGAAACTAATTTTTTATAGACTTCTTATTTTCCATAGTATTTAATAAAAATAGTTTCATGATTTTTAGGTTAAATAAGGAATTTTAAGGTATTTAAAGTAGTTTAAGGTAGTGGTTCTGGATTTTTAGAAAATAAATGGTAATTCCAAAAATGTCCAAATTTTTTATATGAGTCCTATACATTATTTAGAAGTCTTAGGTAGAGTTTGGGTTGATTTGAACCTTGTTTGATAACTAGAACCCAAAACCCCCACCCCTGCTCTATGAACTCCTTTACTGACTCCGGAAACCCTAAGTTCTCGGAGTTCCGTGAAGGAAAATTGTATTTAAGACCTTAGATAATAAGTTTTTATTATCTTTGCACTCTCATGAGCATTACATGGCATTCATTCTTATATACATATATGTGGTTATATTTAGAAAACGAAGAAGTTGAAGTGAGTGAAGAAAAGGCACCACCACCTTCGGACTCTCAGGCAGGATCTTGTCTCTACTTTGACATCTGCGGGCCTGAGCCTGACTCACCTACTAACGAAGACAAGCCACGGTGCATTTGCCACCTTCCTTGATGTTTTTAAAATCTTTCTCACTTGATTGCTGCATTAAGTAATAGGAGTTGATTGCTAAACAATCCCTGCATTACCTTCCTTGATCTTGATCACCTTCCTTGATACCCTGTTTTACAAAAGGTTTTTACTGTGCTTAGTATTGCTCTAGCAAAACAAAAAGTTTTGTTTTACAAAAGATGATTGGCAAAGTGGGAGGTTTTTGAAATTAAAACTTGATGGTGGATCCATCATGGCCATGATGGGTTCAACATCGGAAAAGATGTACCTCTGTCAGGTACCAAGTTTTTGGGGTTAAATGATTTAGCTGAGACTGGGCGGGTGACTTGCACGAGAAGAGAGTCTCGGAGTAGTGTCTCTGTCTGAGTCGATTAAGGACCGTCTCAATGTAGGCTTGATGACCGAGGACCCTTTAACTGGTCACATGCCTCGTCATGGGTAAGCCTTGCCTCGGGCAGACTAAGGCCAGAATAAGATAACACGAAATGGGCGTGGAGCGGTGGCGAGAGTAGCGTGTACCCTCCGTAGCAAGAGGCTGGACGGTGGTGTATCTGTGCTCTCGGTTTGCGTGAACCTGATCTGGTCTTAAGAAACCCGGTGGCGGGTTGACATATGCAAGGGTTAAGTGCTACATATGTCATGTGATCGGAGATCCTCAGCTGAGTATAATCGATTCGGATCGCCGTACCTTCGCGGTTATGAAGACTTGGTCACTACCCTATACGTAGAACTCCAGTAAAGATGAAGGATGGATTAAGAACTTGGCTAGCTCAGGATGAGTGTTTGAACTAGGTTAGCAAGAACTCTAGATGTAGGTAAGTTTACCTAACTTGACAATAAAATTGGATTTTAAGGATCCACTTTTAGTAAGCATTTATGCAACAACAGAGTCATTGATCTTGAGATACCTTACCTTGACTCCCTTATAACCAGCATATCCTTGAGAGTCTTTTCTTTAGTCGGGTAAGACTTGCTGAGTAATTCCATACTCAGGGTTTATTCCCTCGTTGTTTTTAGGTGAGGAAGCAGCAGATTTCTGTTGCTTCTGTACCAAGGTGGTTCCTCATGAGGAAAAACAAGAGTGAAGATGTGGGAGGACATGGTCCTCCATAAGAAACTTTTATCCAAAGACTGTTCGGGAGGAGTCTTGCCTCCCTTGGTTATGTAATAATACTACTCAGCACTCGTTTATATTTCTGGTCTGTAATAAGCAACTTGATCTTACTTTTAAAATAAATGTAAGTTTATGTAATCACTTCCGCTTTTTGATATCTCCGATGTTCTGTAATGTCTGCAAGACGGGTGAAACGTTCCTGGAAAGGTAAGAAAAGATACCGAACTTGTCAAGTGATTCAGGAACATCTACAGGGTTGTCTGATGTCTATTAGACAAGGACAACTGTAGGTGGGCCTAATGACTTGGAAGGTTCCGTCACAGCTGGTATCGGAGCGAAGCCCTTCTTTGCAGATATTATGAGGCATTTTCTAAAAACTCACCTAGAAAGATTTCTTCTATTCTTATCCCCCATATCTGAAGAATCTATATGAAAGACCAGATAGGAGGAGTGCAATGTATAGAAGGTATGAATCAACTAAGGTTGATTCTGTAATTACACATGCATCATGCTAAGAATTATACTAATACAATTTTTCCCCTAGATAAATGCCGCCGCGCACGAGGAAGACCGCACGTAAGTCAACAGGCCCAATTGGAGTACCTCATCATCAACTTGCCCCGTGGGATGAGGATAGTAGTAGCGGAAGCAACAATCCAATTGGGGATCTCGAAGCCCGCGTGAATCAGCTTCAAACAGAACTGCAACGCAGGACCGGTATGTGGGTCGCGGATGGCGACAGGATAAACGAATTAAGGAGTTACATCTGCCGTCTGTAGGATCAGCTTGCTGATCAGGATTTAGCGCTCGACTGGGCGGTACAGTCTCGTTTAGTGGCTTGGGCTAAGGCAGCAAAGGCTCGAGCCCGAGTCGAGGAACTTAGTTCTGCCATTGACAACCTGCAGGCGTATTGCAATACCCTACATGAGGAAGTCCATGTACTGTATTTGCAACTACATCCCAATGCCCCTATGGATCCTGTCGGGTCGGAAGCCGGACCCTCGCACATTGTGGGAGAAGCGCTTGGTGGTGAGCTAGACCTTTTTAAGCCTCCTCCTTCTATGAGGTTGGTCGATGAATGGTCTCCCACACCCGACGACGAGGTTGCCAGGAACAACTAGAAGCAGGAATAGTGGTATAGTTGTAGAAATAGAAGTAGTGTATTGTATGTTGTATTATTATATAGTAGGTAATGCTATTGTATACTGGGTAATGTATCCCATTGTAAAATAGAGTCTGTACATTACCCTTTTTGGTAATGTAAATTGGATGGTTTTGTCTTTGGCATATTATATTTGTGTTCAAATGTTTGTTGCCACAGATGCCGTCCAAGACCCGATCCCAGGATGCAGCTGGAACTTCCAGTGGAAGGGAATCTACTCCAAATCCACCTCCTGTTCCTCCCACACTGGCTGAGGCGATTGCCGCCTTAGTGAACGCGATCGCTGATAATACCCGCTTTCTGAGAGAAATGGCGGGCCAACAGCTCCAGCAGCAAGGTGGGCGGGGTTATCAATAGGGCCCCCGCGAAACTTCTTACCTGGACTTCTCAGAGACACATCCACCCCTGTTTGTTAAAGCTGAAGGCCCGTTAGAAGCCGATGAATGGCTTCGAGTTATTGAGCAAAAATTCGGACTTCTACGATCTTCAGAGACCCAGAAGCCTTTATTCGCAGCCCAGCAACTATGCGGCCCTACAAGCACTTGGTGGGGAAATTTCGTGGCCGTTCAACCGACCAATCATCAAATAACCTGGGAAGAATTCAAAGTGGCCTTCCACGAGCATTATATACCCGAAGGTGTTCTACACATGAAGCAAGAAGAATTCATGAAGCTAAAGCAAGGAGGGGATATTGTTAATCAGTATCTCAATAAGTTCAATCATCTGTCACAGTATGCAATCGATCAAGTGAACACTGATCTGAAAAAGAAGAATTGTTTTATGAGAGGTCTAAATGATCGACTGCAGAGAAAAATGGCAACCTGCATAGATCTTACGTATGGAATAGCTGTCAGTACAGCATTGGCTGTGGAAGCAAGTATGCAGGTGTCGGAAAATTTAAGGGGTTTGGAGGTGATAGGCCTAGTCAAGGCCCGGTAAAAAGGCAACGGTTTGTTCTCTGGCCTTCTAACCAGAATCGTTCATGTGCACCATCCTTCCCTTTCAAGCAGCCAATCATTATTCGTCCCAATAATGCCCCCACTGCCCCAAGTCAGTCGGGTGCCCCAGGCACTCGATTCCCTGCTTTGCCCAGCTCCTCAACCGGATGTTTCAATTGTGGCAAGTCTGGGCACTTCATCAAAGATTGCCCCTATCCCAAGCAGAACCAGTCAAATAATCAGCAAGGATCAGGGAATTCATCTTAAGTCAAGGGAAATATTAAGGGCAAAAATATCAAGAAGACGGGACGCGTATATTATACACAAGTGGCCACTACACCGGACGGAGAGCCGGTAATGATGGGTATGTTCCTCGTGGCCAATCATCCTGCAGTCATTCTCTTTGATTCTGGTGCTTCGCATACGTTCATTAGCAAGAAATTTGTGGAGCAACATCACATTTCATGCCATGAATCAAAAGAGGGGTTTAAAATTCACTCACCGGGGGGACAAATTTTTACTAGAGAAGTGGCCTATCAAGTGCCCATATCATTGGCCAGACGGGACTTCCCTACCAATATGATCGTTCTGAAAGGCCAAGACATAGATGTCATTTTGGGTATGAATTGGTTGGCCAAGCATAAAGCAACACTCAACACTGATCAAAGAACCATCAGGTTGAGTCATAATCAAGAAGAAATTCTCTTGCCCATCCCCATTCCAAACAAAACTACTGGCAGAGTTTATGAAGTCATGGTACCGGAAATCAAGGATATTCCGGTAGTATGCGAGTTTCCCGATGTCTTTCCCGAGGATTTGCCGGGATTGCCACCTGAAAGGGATGTAGAGTTTGTAATTGAGTTGAAGCCCGGTACGGCTCCCATTTCTCAAAAATCGTACAGTATGCCTCCGAATGAGTTGGCAGAATTGAAAATTCAATTACAAGATCTCCTAGAGAAAGGATTCATCCGGCCGAGCTCGTCACCTTGGGGTTGTCCAGCCATATTCGTCAAGAAGAAGTATCAAACCTTACGGATGTGTGTGGATTATCGACCCCTGAATGAGGTCACTATCAAGAACAAGTACCCTCTTCCGAGGATTGACATTCTGTTTGATCAACTGACTGGGGCGAGGGTATTCTCCAAAATTGATCTCAGGTCGGGCTATCATCAGATCAGTATTCGGCCCGAGGATATACCAAAAACCGCATTCACTACGCGGTATGGGTTGTTTGAATACCTGGTAATGTCTTTCGGGTTAACAAATGCTCCGGCCCACTTCACATATTTGATGAACTCGGTATTCATGCCCGAGCTAGATAAGTTTGTGGTGGTCTTCATTGACGATATTCTAATATATTCAAAGAATGAAGAGGAGCATGCTCAACATTTACGGATCGTGTTAACGCGCTTGAGGGAACATCAGTTATATGCCAAGTTCAGCAAATGCGCGTTTTGGCTGGAGGAAATTCAGTTTCTGGGACATGTTTTATCTGCTAGAGGGATTGCGGTAGATCCCAGCAAAGTCAAGGACATTTTGGAGTGGAAACCCCCGACCACTGTTCATCAAGTCCGAAGTTTCCTTGGACTGGCTGGATATTACTGCAGATTTATACCAGATTTTTCTAAGCTTGTGAAGCCAATCACAAGTTTATTGAAGAATGATATTAAATTTAATTGGTCTTCCAAGTGTAATGAAGCTTTTGAACAATTGAAGACATTATTAACCACTGCTCCGGTATTGGCTCAACCGGACATCACCAAGCCCTTTGATGTATATTGTGATGCATCAGGCAGTGGACTCGGCTGTGTATTAATGCAAGAAGGCCGAGTAATTGCATATGCTTCAAGGCAGTTGCGCCGACATGAGGAGCATTACCCAACTCATGATCTGGAGCTAGCTGCTGTGGTTCATGCCCTGAAAATTTGGCATCACTATTTGCTGGGAAATATCTGTCATATTTATACAGATCATAAAAGCTTGAAGCATATCTTCACCCAGTCAGAGTTGAATATGAGGCAAAGACGATGGCTTGAGCTTATTAAGTATTATGAACTAGAAATTCATTATCACCCAGGCAAGGCCAATATTGTGGCAGATGCACTGAGCCGTAAGGTTTCCTGTCATTGTCTTACGGTGAAGACCTCTGACAATACCTTATGTCAGGAGATGGAGAAGCTAAACCTGGGAATGGTCCAACAGGAACCCTGAGCCAGCTAAAGCTTGAGTCAGTCCTCTTATACAGGATAATTGATGCTCAAAGAAATAATGAGGGTATGAAACACATTCGTGAGAAGATAAGGGCTGGAAAAGCTAAATGTTTCAAAGAAGATGATCAAGGTATTGTATGGTTTAATGACCGCATAGTGGTGCCAAAGAATGAAGAGGTCCGCCAGCAAATCCTGGATGAAGCACATCTTAGTCGCTATTCTATTCATCCTGGAAGCACTAAGATGTACAAAGACTTGAAGCAACATTATTGGTGGACAAAGATGAAGATCGAGATTGCACGCTATGTGGCTAGATGTGACACCTGCAAACGTGTCAAAGCCATACATTTGAAAGCTGTCGGTCCATTACAGTCTCTACCAATACCGACATGGAAATGGGAAGACATAAGTATGGACTTTATTGTAGGATTGCCCAGAACCGCAAAAGGGTATGACTCTATTTGGGTTATCATTGATCGACTTACCAAGATCGCCCACTTCCTCCCGGTTAAAGTAAAATATCATGTCATCACCTATGCGAAATTATACATTGCTCGCATTCTCAGTTTGCACGGTGTTCCAAAGACTATAGTGTCGGATCGTGGATCCCAATTTGTATCCAAATTTTGGGAAGAACTTCATAAGTCCCTGGGTACTAAGCTACTCCACAGTTCGGCCTATCATCCTCAAACAAGTGGACAGACTGAGAGGGTTAATCAAATACTCGAAGATATGTTGCGAGCATGTGTTCTAGACTTCTCACAAAAATGGGATGAATGTTTGCCTTTAGCGGAGTTTTCATATAATAATAGCTATCAAGAAAGTATCAAGATGGCACCCTTCGAAGCTTTATATGGACGACGATGTCGTACTCCGCTAAATTGGTCTGAACCTGGGGAAAGGTACTTCTTCAGGCCTGATATGGTGAAAGAGACTGAAGAAAAGGTTCAGAAAATTATTCATAATGTGAAGAAAGCACAAGCTTGTCAGAAGAATTATGCAGACAAACGGCGAATGCCCTTATATTTTCTTGAAGGAGACTATGTCTACCTGAAGGTTTCACCAATGAAGGGGGTATCGCGTTTCGGGATAAAAGGGAAGCTTGCACCCAGGTACATTGGTCCATTCCCTACACTTGAAAGATATGGGCCAGTGGCATATCGACTTCAACTACCCGAAACCTTGTCTGCTGTACATAATGTGTTCCATGTGTCACAATTGAAGAAATGTCTTCGGGTACCAGATCGAACCATTGAAGTGGCAGATGTTGTCCTTGAACCAGACTTGACATATTCTGAGCACCCTATTCGAGTCTTGGATCAAAAGGACAGGGTTACCCGGAGAAAAACTCTCAAGTTCTATAAGATACAGTGGAACCAACATTCTGAAGAAGAGGCTACATGGGAAACTCAATACTTTTTAGATAAGAATTTCCCAGGCTTTTTAGCCTCATGCAATTTGTAAAGTATGTATAGTTATCGTAATAAAGGAGTGAACCCCACACCACCCCCTGCCTTGTACCAGAAATAAGGAAATAAAAATGTGACACATTTCCTTTTCCATTACTCACCCTAGGACTTTTAATCTCGGGACGAGATTCTTTTATGTGGGGAAGGATGTAACACCCCTGGTGTTACTATAACTAAAACTTGAGCATGGCATCATGAACATTGGCATTGCATATGTTTGACACACCTAGAGTGCATTTACTAGGTAAAAATTTCAAACGAGTTGTATTTTGCAGATAGAACCCTGGATAGGGAACTTAGCCCTAAACGGGGATTAAAGGGGGTAAAACATAACCAAATTGAGAAAACCTAAAAGTCTTAGGGGAATAGTCATAAAATGTTCCCAAAAATGAACTTGAATCACATTTATACCCCTGGGATACCAAAAAACCCCATTTGAAACCCTGGAAAACCCTAAAACCAAACCCTAGGGACCTATGTGCAAAATTAGTCCACTTTTGGACTAAAGTGCAAAAACCAAGTTAAATAAGTATCTTAAGTCATTTGGGTCACTCATATGTGAATTTACAAGCCAAACCCTAAGTTTTGGACTCATTTGCAAAAAGGACCCTAATTGAGATTTCATGTTAAGTCTGAAAATTCAGAGTTTGGACTCAACTATGGAGCCTTGAAACTTTTAAATTCTAGGGTTTTTGACCTAGGTCACCACATCAAAATTGTAGCCCAATCATAGTAGAACAACTTTGTTTAAAAGTGTGAGCTCAATTGTTAAGAAAAATCCAGAGATAATTAAGCTCAAAGCTTGGCTGTCAGGCTGGTTTCATTCTGAAATTCAGATATTCAGTGTAACAGAGTCAGCTTTGAGTGTGAATTCAACCATGATTTAGTGATCAAACGAGCTCAGTCACTATAGTCGAAATGTAGGTGGTATATAGCTCTACAACTTCGTTGTAGGTCACTGGATGTGTTGCCATTTGAAATTAAGAGAAAATGTGACCTAAACTTGCTCTGTCAGTTCATCAGAATGACCATCGCCATGGTACAGTAAATGATAGACTGAAGAAGATCCCACCCCCTTCTCGTCGCCGGTGGCCCGTCGCCATTCATTGTTGCTCGCCGTGATTCGTGCACCGTGGCCATCAAATAAGCATAGCCCAGTAAAGATCCTCGCCGCCGGTGAGCTGGATGCCACCCCGGCCAGCCGTAATCCCTTTCCCTTGCTCACCGCCGTGGATACAGGGGCTCACCGTCGTCAAGCCTTCGTCGTTGCCCGCCGCGTGGCTCTGCCTTTACATCTCCTCGTCGTGACTCTCTGGGGCAGTCCCATCGTCGCCGGTGAGCTCGCCACGACTGAGGACACGCACTCACGCGCGCTAGAGCCTTCTTCTACCTCCGACCACCGGGCGTCCTTCTTCAAATTCCCGGCCACCGTCGATGCCCTCTATAAATTGATGGCTGGAGTAGCTGCGCTATGTCATCGTGAAGCCTTAGCACCCACTCCCACCCGTAATCATTCACCTGAGCTCTGGAATTTCAAACTTCCCCCAAATCAAGTCTCCGCCACCGCGGAGAACACCTCGCCGCGGCCAGCCCTTTTCCGGTCAGTCCCTATCCCCTACTACCTCGTTTGAGCACTCTCATAGCTCTGTACTGCTTACCATGTCACTAATTCGAACTGAGAGACCACCAATCATCGGGAACGCACTCATTTGTCCGCCACACATTCGGTTCACGCGGACAGAGCTTGATAGCTCACCAACTGTGCAATTAACTTAGGGGAAATGTTCAGGGTAGGTCCGATTTGGTGTCCGCCGCTCAGGAGCGCCGGTCATGGCCCCGTTCGTCCGGTCTGCTAGCTCGCCGGAGCTCGGCTGTGCGTGAGCGCCGTCGAGGACCTCCCTCTGTAAAGGAATAGAAGTTGGAGGACTTTTCTGCCAAGCGTCAGTGACTCAAGAAAATAATAGCCGAACTCGTTTTCAGTTAGTCAAGAACCCGAGGGTTTTTTCGCAAAGCTGCCATCGCGTGCGCGGGCGCGGGCGCGATTCTGCGTGGACCTGGGCCGCCTAGGCTAGAAACGGCCCATCACTGTTTTAATCTTTTTCTTTTTCTTTTTCAGTAGAGCTTTGGAAATTTGTTAAAAATTATAGAAAAATCCTAAAATTGTAAAACTAATTTTTTTATAGACTTCTTATTTTCCATAGTATTTAATAAAAATAGTTTCATGATTTTTAGGTTAAATAAGGAATTTTAAGGTATTTAAAGTAGTTTAAGGTAGTGGTTCTGGATTTTTAGAAAATAAATGGTAATTCCAAAAATGTCCAAATTTTTTATATGAGTCCTATACATTATTTAGAAGTCTTGGGTAGAGTTTGGGTTGATTTGAACCTTGTTTGATAACTAGAACCCAAAACCCCCACCACTGCTCTATGAACTCCTTTACTGACTCCGGAAACCCTAAGTTCTCGGAGTTCCGTGAAGGAAAATTGTATTCAAGACCTTAGATAATAAGTTTTTATTATCTTTGCACTCTCATGAGCATTACATGGCATTCATTCTTATATACATATATGTGGTTATATTTAGAAAACGAAGAAGTTGAAGTGAGTGAAGAAAAGGCACCACCACCTTCGGACTCTCAGGCAGGATCTTGTCTCTACTTTGACATCTGCGGGCCTGAGCCTGACTCACCTACTAACGAAGGCAAGCCCCGGTGCATTTGCCACCTTCCTTGATGTTTTTTAAATCTTTCTCACTTGATTGCTGCATTAAGTAATAGGAGTTGATTGCTAAACAATCCCTGCATTACCTTCCTTGATCTTGATCACCTTCCTTGATACCTTGTTTTACAAAAGGTTTTTACTGTGCTTAGTATTGCTCTAGCAAAATAAAAAGTTTTGTTTTACAAAAGATGATTGGCAAAGTGGGAGGTTTTTGAAATTAAAACTTGATGGTGGATCCATCATGGCCATGATGGGTTCAACATCAGAAAAGATGTACCTCTGTCTGGTACCAAGTTTTTGGGGTTAAATGATTAAGCTGAGACCGGGCGGGTGACTTGCACGAGAAGAGAGTCTCAGTGTAGTGTCTCCGTCTGAGTCGATTAAGGACCGTCTCGATGTAGGCTTGATGACCGAGGACCCTTTAACTGGTCACATGCCTCGTCATGGGTAAGCCTTGCCTCGGGCAGACTAAGGTAGGGATGGATCCGGATATTTATTCGGATGTTAATTTTTTGGTCTTCTTTCTTCGATTGTGAACAACAAACATATAGAATTTGCTATGTAAAATTATATTCTTGTTTTTAGCATTGAGGCTATTAATCTTCACAAAAAATAAACATTAAATTCGTTCTATATGTTTTTAAATAATTCATATAAAATTCGAATGTCTATCCGAATACGGATTCGGATGTTTTTTCACCTTTTTTGTTGTAGGGAGAAAATAATGTACATAAAAAATTATATAAAAATTTATTTAAATACTTCGTAATATTCTTGATAACATTGCCGAAAATTAGCTTAAAATTCTATGTACATTTATACTAAAATATTAGATTTGTGATACAATTCGGATGTTTTTGGAACATCCCTAGACTAAGGCCAGAATAAGATAACACGAAATGGGCGTGGAGCGGTGGCGAGAGTAGCGTGTACCCTCCGTAGCAAGAGGCTGGACGGTGGTGTATCTGTGCTCTCGGTTTGCGTGAACCTGATCTGGTCTTAAGAAACCCGGTGGCGGGTTGACATATGCAAGAGTTAAGTGCTACATATGTCGTGTGATCGGAGATCCTCAGCTGAGTATAATCGATTCGGATCGCCGTACCTTCGCGGTTATGAAGACTTGGTCACTGCCCTATACGTAGAACTCCAGTAAAGATGAAGGATGGATTAAGAACTTGGCTAGTTCAGGATGAGTGTTTGAACTAGGTTAGCAAGAACTTTAGATGTAGGTAAGTTTACCTAACTTGACAATAAAATTGGATTTTTAAGGATCCACTTTTAGTAAGCATTTATGCAACAATAGAGTCATTGATCTTGAGATACCTTACCTTGACTCCCTTATAACCAGCATATCCTTGAGAGTCTTTTCTTTAGTCGGGTAAGACTTGCTGAGTAATTCCATACTTAGGGTTTATTCCCTCGTTGTTTTTAGGTGAGGAAGCAACAGATTTCTGTTGCTTCTGTACCAAGGTGGTTCCTCATGAGGAAAAACAAGAGTGAAGATGTGGGAGGACATGGTCCTCCATAAGAAACTTTTATGCAAAGACTGTTCGGGAGGAGTCTTGCCTCCCTTGGTTATGTAATAATACTACTCAGCACTCGTTTATATTTCTGGTATGTAATAAGCAACTTGATCTTACTTTTAAAATAAATGTAAGTTTATGTAATCACTTCCGCTTTCCGATATCTCCGATGTTCTGTAATGTCTGCAAGACGGGTGAAACGTTCCTGGAAAGGTAAGAAAAGATACCAAACTTATCAAGTGATTCAGGAACATCTACAGGGTTGTCTGATGTCTATTAGACAAGGACAACTGTAGGTGGGCCTAATGACTTGGAAGGTTCCGTCACAATCATCACCATCCTTCACAACATAGAGGACTTGAGCAACATAACCCCGACCATTGTGATTGGGAAAATCGCGGCTTTTTAGATGTCGCGAAAAATGTGTCGGGGAGAGGAGCCAACTTCCTCAAGACCATATGCTTTTGCATGTGATGAAAGGAAGGGCAAAAAGAAGGCTCCCACTCCAAGTTCCTCAAGTGAAGAAGAGGAAGAAGAAGAAAGTGATGATGATGAAGATAATCAACCATGCACATCATCCTCCAAGGACGAAGAAACAATCCGACGCGTCGGAAAGGTAATGAGGATGATCCGCATGATTAATCTAATGGGTGTGCCCCTGTAGGTTGAAGATCTTCTCTTTAACATTGACAGGAAAAAGCAAAGGAAGAGAGGATGCTTCGCATGTGGGGAGAAGGTCCACTTCAGGGACAATTGTCCAAATATGGCCAAACCCAAAAAGGAGAGGAGTAAAGGCAAGGCGCTAACAAGTGTTAGAACTTGGGATGATTCTTCAAGTGAAGATGAACCTCCAAGGACGTGCAGCCACCGGTCCTCATCATGGTCATCACACAAATGCCTTATGGCAAGAGGTAACAAAAGCATTCCATCCTCTAGTGATGAAAGTATTAGTGATGATGAAGGTGAGGGAAAGCCCTCTGTAGATGAGCTTGCGGAAGCCGTAGAATTTTTCCAGGATGTTTGCACCAAGCAAAAAGCTCAACTTAAAACCTTGAAAAATAAGTTGATTAGCTCCCAAAATGATTATAAAGGTTTGCTAGAAAAATTTGAAACTTTTGCAAACTTAAATAGTGAGCTGTCAACTAAAATTGAGCTATTAGAATCTAGCGCTCCATCCACCGCTACCGATGATAGTCTCATTAAAAAGAATGATAAACTTAAGGCTAAGTTAGCTAGCTCCCAAGAAGCTATTGAAAATTTGCTAGAGAAAATGGAAATTCTTAGCATCCACAATAATGAGCTAACTACTAAGCTAGAAAACATTGGTAGCTCCCCAGCAGCATCTTTAGTTGAAATACCTGAAATTATTAAGAAAGATGCTTCTACTTCCTGTTTTGATTTAATTGATGATTCTAACCCCTGCAACCAAGTTCTTGTTGAGAATATTGTTGTAGAAACATGTTCGAATGAGGTTGCAAAGGAAAATGAATAATTAAAGTAAGAAGTGGCTCGCCTTGGAAAGGCTTTGTATGACAAGAAAGGCAAAGCCAAACAAATCCGACCTCCACAGGATAACACCACTGCGGGAGTGAACAAGCCTATGGAGGGAGAAACTGTGATTTGTAGGCTATGCCACATGGAAGGCCACAAGTCTTTCCAATGCAAGGCGATGACCGGGGATAAACAAAGGCAAAAGCTCAAGCAAAAGTCATCAAGCAAAATCTCCAACACCTACATCAAAAAGGTGGACAAAAAGACTGCTACACCATATTTGATCAAGAAAAAAAAAGAATGGAAAGGTGATAGCAATCAAGGCCAACAAGTAAGCTAACAAAGGAAAAGGGGCCAAACGTATCTGGGTGCCAAAGGAAATCATTTCAACCATGAAAAGCACCAAGAAGGTTTGGATCCCGAAAGGGAAGTGAGTGGACCGAAGGTCATCGGGAAATTTGGAGACTTGGCAAAGTTAGGATGTATATCATGGGATACATCATATTGGATCAAGTTTATTGCCAAGTAGGTTAGTGAAAATTTTGGACCCAAATTTCCCACCCATGACTAAGGTAACTAGATTTATTGTATTCCGTATTTTTAGATATGCGTATCTATTTTCCTGTATCTAGTTTTACCTTTCATGCCTAGTAATTCATTTGGTACTTACTTTAGATTAACAATGCATGCATACTAGGTAAATCACATAGTAGGATTGCTTGCTTTCAATTCATATACTTAAGCAAACCTACATGGCTTAAAATGTTTATTTAAGCACGACACATAGCTTCTACATCAATCCATAGTAAATGATGCATCAATTGAAAATCTTGAATTCTACAAGTTGTATCATTTAACTTATATGTGCCAAAGTTCAGATTATAGATAATCTACCCATCTTGATATCAAATCAAAGTGCATGTCTCCTACAAGTATTCAAAACTTGTATGCACACCTTCAGGGGGAGGTTACTCTATAATCTAATACTTTGAGACTAACACCTTTTCAAGTCTATTTCATGTGATAGTCTCATTGTAAGGAAAATGAGGTCCCCGGAGAAAGACAATAATCTTCCACTGCAAAATCTCCAAGAACTCTCATGTCTCTCAAGCTCGCCATTGAACTTCAATCGGTATCTTTTGAGACTACATCTAGTATCATTTACATGTCTTCTCCAATATTTGATTAGACTATATTTCATATCATATACTTCCATGTTGCTAAAAATGCATAAGTGGTTAATTCATATTCTGTTACCTATGCATAAGGGAAGTTAGTCTTTTCAAATCATGTCTTGCACCTCTAATTTTCACATGCTTTTTCTTAAGATCTTTGTCAGGGGGAGCTTTTCTTCATCGCTAAAGGGGGAGAAAAACTCTTTCTAAAGGAGAACACTCACTTAGGGGGAGTAATCCTTTGAGGACAAACTTTTATCTACTTCCTACATGCTTTTTAATGTCTTCCTTTTCGGTGGTTGATGCCAAAGGGGGAGAAGTTTAGGGACCAAAGCAATGAAAACTATATCAAACACCAAACACAACCAATTTAAAATTTTATATCTACAAATGGTTTTTCAAGTGGTTTTAGTTATTGGGTCCTAAAAGAGGAAGTAAGTGAATTATGGAGTTAGGGGGAGGCTTAAGTCCATAATATCACATTGTGGGGACAAACATGCATCCTAGCAAGTAGATTGCATATTTTCATTCAAATACTTGTATTATTTGCTTGCTTTGGTTGTGTTGTCATCAATCACCAAAAAGGGGGAGACTGTAAGGAAAATGGACCCCGGGCCATTTGGCTAATTGAGTTTTGGTGTTTGATGATCAACACAATCCGTGAACTAATAAGTTTTCTAGTATTTGTGTTTGTAGTTCACAGGATGCAAGATTTACTTGGACTAAGGAATTGAGGAAAGCAACACCTCAAAAGAAGACATTAAGAAGATTCAAGAAAAGTCCAAGTGTGCTGCTGCGGACTGTCTGTGCGAGGCGCACCGGACTATCCGGTGCCCACACGCCGGACTGTCCGGTGCACCAGGGAACTCCAGCCCAACGGCTAGTTCCAGGTGGCACCCGGAGAGAAGACCACCTTACTGTCCGGTGTGAGCACCACACTGTCCGGTGTGAAAAGCCTGCGGCGCCAACGTCACCTGCTCTGATAGGGCAACGACTAGGCACACTGGACAGTCTACAGTGCGCTGTCCGGTGCACCACCGGACTGTCCGGTGCACCACCCGACTGTCCGGTGTGCCGCAGAGAACTGCAGCTTTTCTCCAACTGCTATTTTGGAGTTGGGGCGTATATATACTTCACCCAACCGGCCATTTGAAGGTGTGGGAGCCCAAGCAACATACCAAGGCATATAGTGCACATTTCCAAGAGCTCAAACACCCAAGTGCTTAATAGAATCACTCGGTGATTAGCGTAGGTGGTTTGCAAAGTGCTTAGGTTAGTTAGACCGCTTTAGCGCTTGCTCTAGGTGAACCCTAGTTAGTTGAGTGAGTTTTGTAAAACCACACAACCCCTCGGCTCTTGCGTGAGTCGTTGTAATTGTACCGAGTGGGGTGAGAGTCTTGCAAGACCGTGACAACCGCGTTTGTGTCACGGCCGCCACCGTGTACCGGAGGGAACGAGGCCCGCGGCGTTTGGGCCGGAAGCTCGATAGTGGAGACGGCGGGGAGCGTCCGAGAGGAGCCGGAAGCGGAGCACCACTTGCGCGTGGAGAAGGCTCGCGGCTCTCTACGGAGTTACTCGACCGTGGTGCTTGGCCCTCGCGTGGGCTTCCCTTTGCGTAGGAGCACCAACGAGGATTAGTCGGGACCTTGCGTGGTTCCGGATACCTCGGTAAAAATACCGGCGTCATCCACGAGAGTTTGCTTCTCTACTTTGCTCTTTAAGTTTTTGTATTTATATTAAGCATTTAAGTTTCAATTTTGTATTCACACTTATCTAGTGTAGATTGAAACTTAGTCTTTGCGGTAGAGATAGCAACACTTAGACAAAACCTAGTTTGCACATTCTAGTTTGATTATTTGCATAGGTTTTGCTCTAGGGATTTAATTGTGGCCTAGTTTAGTGAAAGTTTTAGAAGTCCTAATTCACCCCCTCTTAGGCGTCACCCGTTTCCTACACATGCAAAGACTTCCACTGCACTTCGGTATTCACTCCAAGTTCATATCTATGCTCATATTGCCTTTTTGCTCGTAATTGACAATTTTGATGAGGCAATGGGGTTAAAGGGCCAATATTGATCCCGTTTTGGTGCTTAATGCCAAAGGGGGAGAAATTAAGGCCAAAGCAAAAGGATCAGCTACCACTTGAGAATTTTGA
Organism: Zea luxurians; assembly: GCA_029449295.1. Classification (NCBI taxonomy): domain Eukaryota; kingdom Viridiplantae; phylum Streptophyta; class Magnoliopsida; order Poales; family Poaceae; genus Zea; species Zea luxurians. The sequence continues at coordinate 7,134,086 of JAOPSE010000109.1, forward strand.
AAATAGTAGAGTTTGAACTTTTGATTTGTCAAATTACTCTTATTGTCAAAATTTGGCCTCTTATGGGGAGAATTTATGATTATGGGAAAAAGGGGAGTTTTTGGATCTTTGATCAATTTCACTCTTGGAATATCTCTCTTTATGCCTAAACAAGTGTGTTTGACTTAGAGATAGGAAATTGAATTTGATTTGCAAAAACAAACCAAGTGGTGGCAAAGAATGATCTAAATATGCCAAATTTGAATAAAAAACAATTCTTGTTCTCAATTGCATTGATGTTGCACTTCTTTTGGTTGCTTTTTGATGTGTTGGCATAAATCACCAAAAAGAGGAAGATTGAAAGGGAAATGTGCCCTTGGGCCATTTCTAAAGTGTTTTGGTGATTAAGTGTCCAACACCTATTCTCTAAGTGTTAATGTTGGGGCCGTGCTTCGGTGCGCCGAAGGTCTTACACGAAGAAGCAGCTTCGGCTGAAGTCGTCTCCAAGAGATGGCCGAAGGTTCCTTTTCATGGAGCTTCGGCGTTACAAACCGACATAGAGATAGAATGACCTTTTTATCCATAGAGGTCTGAGTCAATGTTGTAAACTTTTGTAAGGGGCATAATTGTAATTTGTCACAGGCTGCGACCTATGCCTATAAATAGATGAACAGTACCTCTGTACTGTTCACGCGAACCTGTCATTTGCCTTCGCATCACACTTGTATTCTCGCCTTCCTCAGGACCGAAGGTACATTTGTAATTTGAAATCATTCATATTCATTCATGTTAGTAAAAATGAAAATGATTCTATGATAACATTTAAATGTTTATTTCATACCTCATGATTTACATGAATGCTTCGTTCCTCGTTATTATGTTTACGAAGGTACGCTCTTCGTAACCTTCGTCCGAAATCCTTTATATCCCGAAAGGATATAATGTGGTAGAGGACGAAGGACTTTAACACTTAACATTTTCTGTGTTGCCTTGTTCTTAACTCATAGCATTTGAGAACAAGCCCCCAACATTGGCGCCCACCTCCGGTGAACTCACTTCCACTTTTCTGAGCTGATGGCTTCGTTCAACAATCAAGCTGGAGCTGCTTCGGCTTCGAAGCTGGTGCTCCCGATAACAGGCGGTTCTTGCTCAGAGCCGACTAACAAGAAGCAGAAGAAGGAGGCTCAGAGAAGGGTGCAGCATGTTGGAGTGCAGGGACCCTTCATCAAGTCAAAATGGTCCCACATTCCAATTACTTTCTCTCAGGAAGACCTTCAGCTTAAGGATTATCCTCATAATGATGCCATGGTTATCTCTTGCGTGATCAAAGGATTTCTGGTTCACAATGTCCTAGTTGATACAGGCAGTGCAGCTGACATTATATTTGCTAAAGCCTTCAGACAAATGCAAGAGCCTGAAGACAAGATTCATGATGCTACGCACCCTCTTTGTGGCTTCGGAGGGCGGCAGATTGTAGCACTTGGGAATGTTACCATGCCTGTAACCTTCGGATTTGTTAACAACACAAGGACGGAGCAAATTGTGTTTGACATTGTTGACATGGAGTATCCTTACAATGCTATCATTGGCCGTGGTACTCTTAATGCCTTCGAAGCAATTCTTCACCCAGCTTATCTCTGCATGAAGATACCTTCGGACCAAGGGTCTATTGCTATTCATGGAAGCCAGGAAGCTGCTAGAAGGGCCGAAGGAAGCTGGACTGACTCCAAGGCAATCCATAACATAGATGGAGCTGAAGCTTGTGAACAGTACAAATTCAGGAGGGAGAAGGCAGCTTCAGCGGATCAGCCGAAGCCCATGTTATTGTGTGAAGACATAGCAGACCAGAAGGTGTTGTTGGGCTCGCAATTATCTGAAGACCAGGAAGAAACCTTGATAAGGTTTTTATTCAACAACAAAGATGTTTTTGCATGGTCAGCTAATGATCTATGTGGAGTAAATCGGGATGTTATTGAACATTCGCTCAATGTTGACCCATCCTTCAGACCCCGAAAGCAGAGGCTTCGGAAAATGTCTGATGACAAGGCCGAAGGGGCTCGCAATGAAGTAAAAAGACTCCTCAGTGCAGGAGTTATCAGAGAAGTGAAGTATCCAGAGTGGCTAGCTAACACTGTTATGGTGAAGAAGGCCAATGGCAAGTGGAGAATGTGTATTGATTTCACAGATCTCAACAAGGCTTGTCCGAAGGATGAATTCCCGCTGCCAAGGATAGACTCTTTAGTTGATGCAGCAGCTTCTTCAGAACTCATGAGTCTCCTGGACTGCTACTCAGGCTATCATCAAATCTGGATGAAGAAGGAAGATGAGCCGAAGACTAGCTTCATAACCCCAAGTGGTACATATTGCTATCTTCGGATGCCTGAGGGGCTCAAAAATGCCGGAGGGAGTTTCAGCCGAATGACAGCGAAGGTTCTCCAGTCTCAGATAGGCAGAAATGTGTTGACTTATGTCGATGACATTATTGTAAAAAGCACGAAGCAGGAGAATCATATTGCTGATCTGCAGGAGACCTTCGCCAGCTTCAGACAAGCTGGTCTGAAGCTGAACCCAGAAAAATGTGTCTTCGGAGTGAAGAAGGGTAAATTTCTTGGATGCTTGGTTTCAACAAAAGGAATCGAAGCTAATCCAAATAAAATCGAAGCTATACTTCGAATGGAGCCACCAACCACAAGAAAGGGGGCTCAAAGATTGACAGGAAGGCTGGCATCTCTCAACAGATTTATATCCAGATCAGCAGAAAGAAACTTACCATTCTTCGAGGTGCTGAAGTCAGCTGAAGTCTTTCAATGGGGCCCAAGTCAACAAAAAGCCTTCGAAGAGCTGAAGCAATACTTAATAGATCTAACAACATTAACTCCACCAACGCCAGGGGCTCCTCTGTTGTTATATGTGGCAGCTTCGCACTCAGCAGTAAGTGCGGCACTTGTCCAGGAGAAGTTTGATGGACAAGTCAAGAAGCAGGTCCCAGTATATTTTGTATCTGAGGTCCTTAGTGTCTCAAAGAAGAATTATACAGAGCTGGAGAAGGTATTGTATGCCGTTTTAATGGCATCCAGGAAGCTTCGGCATTATTTCCAGGCATACAACATTATTGTTCCTTCTTCGCAGCCATTGAAGGATATCATGAGAAATAGAGAAGCTACTGGGCGTATTGGAAAATGGGCTGCGGAGCTCAATGAATTTTACATTGATTATGTGCATAGATCCTCAATCCAGTCTCAAGCATTGGCAGATTTCATTGCCGACTGGACGCCAGGGGCTCAGGACGAAGAAGCAAATAAAGATGCTGAAGTATGGACAGTGTTTTGTGATGGCTCTTGGGGAACCTTCGGAGCAGGTGCAGCTGCTGTGTTGGTCTCACCATCCAAGGTTAAAACTTGCTATGCAGCAAGACTTGACTTCAGCTGCACAAATAATATAACTGAGTACGAAGCCCTGCTCCTGGGTCTTCGGAAACTAAAGGCAATGGGAATCAGAAGGGCGATCCTTAAAACTGATTCCCAGGTTGTTTCGGGTCATATTGACAAAAGTTGCAAGGCTAAAGACCCGAAGCTTGAAAAATACCTAGACACGGTCCGAAGGATCGAGGCCTCCTTCGAAGGATTTTCTGTCAAGAATATCCCTCGAGGACAAAACGAGCACGCTGATTTACTAGCCAAGTCTGCAGCACAGGGGCTGCCGTTACCTTCGGATGTCTTCTTCGAAACAATAAAGGCACCTTCAGTGGAGCTCCTTGAAAGAGCAGTCCTCAATATTTCTCCTGTTTACAGTGAAGATTGGAGAACTGAAATAATCTCTTACCTTCAGGGCAACTTCCTATCAGATGACGAAGCTTATAATAAAAGGATAGAGGCAAGAGCTCGTCCGTATGTCATGATAGAGGGGGAGTTATACAAGCATGGAGTTTGTGCCCCGCTGCTCAAGTGCTTGTCTAGAACCGAAGGTATAGAGTTAATGAAAGAGATACATGCAGGCCTGTGTGGATCCCACATCGGATCCAGGCCATTACTTGGAAAAGTGTTCCGCCAAGGATTTTATTGGCCGAAGGCAGCTTCGGATGCAGCGGAGTTAGTTCAAAAGTGCGAAGGTTGTCAGAAATGTGCAAGAGATCAAAAGCAACCTTCGTCTTTGACACAGCTGATACAACCCATCTGGCCATTGCAAAGGTGGGGCCTTGACTTGTTGGGTCCATTACCACCGGCCCAAGGAAATCTAAGATATGTTATAGTAGCTGTGGAGTATTTTTCCAAGTGGATTGAGGCGAAGCCATTAGCCACAATAACTTCGGCCACTGTCCAAAAGTTTTTCTGGCAGAATATTGTCTGTCGCTTTGGGGTACCGAAGGCCATCACTGTAGATAACGGAACGCAGTTCGACTCCGAAGCTTTCAGAAATTTCTGTGATCAAATTGGAACGAAGATCCATTTTGCATCAGTCAGGCATCCGGAGTCGAATGGGCTTGTTGAAAGGGCCAATGGCATCATAATGACAGGAATAATGAAGCTAATCTTTAATCAACCAAGGGGAAAGTGGCCAGATCAGTTGACCAAAGTGGTGTGGAGCCACAATACAACAACATCAAGGTCTACAGGCTTTACCCCATTCAAATTATTATTCGGTGACGAAGCAATAACTCCGGAAGAAGCTAAAGCTGGGTCAATAAGGGTAGTAGCTTCGGCAGAGTCAGGTCCCGAAGATGCTTGCCTTGTGGAAAAAGATGCTTTAGAAGGAATCAGACTTCAAGCCGTGGAAAACATCAATAAATACCAGGCTGAAACAGTTAGATGGCGAGATAGAAAAGTCCGGCTAAAAAATATTGAGCCGGGACACTTGGTGCTTCGGAGAGTGGCCAACCCAGATACAGTCGGCAAGTTACAATTGAAATGGGAAGGGCCTTTCTTAGTAGCATCTTCGTCAAGGCCTGGTTCCTACAGATTGAAGGACATGGATGGCAACGAAATTCCAAGGTCTTGGAATTCAGATGAGCTTCGGAGATATTATGTATAACTTGATGTAACTTTTTATGTTTTTCTTTTTCTTTTTCATGGCACCCTTTTCCTTTCTAAAGGGGGAGAAAGGTTTTTAATGGGGCCATCATCTGTAATTTCCTTTTTAGTTTTATAAGAGCAAAATCCCCCAAAGAATGTAAATGTAAAAGCTGAGAACGCACCATCGAGTGCCGAAACTGAAAAAAAAGAGAAGAAGCTCCAAAGACGTCCCTAAGGGGATGCAGAGCTCTGATTCCGCCGAAAGTAAAAGGCGAAGAAGCTCCAAAGACGTCCCCAAGGGGATGCAGAGCTTACAGCGAAAAGTCAACGCTGATACCGCCTAAGTAAAAGGCGAAGAAGCTCCAAAGACGTTCCTAAGGGAATGCAGAGCTTATACTGCCTAAGTAAAAGGCGAAGAAGCTCCAAAGTCGTTCCTAAGGGAATGCAGAGCTGATGTGTGGTTGGTTCCAAAGAAATAATGGCTGAGAGTGTGGCTTCGGATATATGTTTTGGACATTCATTCGCACATTACATTACATCATGGCATTTGCATGCATAAGCATTCATTCATAGCATTTATGCACCAAAGTGGTTGCTTCGGCAAAAAGACGAAGTGAATTTTTATGATTCGTTATGAAAAAGAAAAGTTTCGGTAAAAAGAAGAATCGGTCTCTTATGCTTTGTTGTGTACAAAAAAGAAAAGCTTCGTTGCTCGGCAAAAAGAAGAAGTGGTCTTTTATGCTTCGTTGCTCGGCAAAAAGATTTGGTCTCTTATGCTTCGTTGTGTACGAAAAGAAGGGAAGGTGTTTTTTCGCTTTCGGCTCAAAATACTGATTTCGTCCACATCAAAGCGCTTCAGTAGAAGGGTAAGAATATATTACAAGGTATGTACAAAGTTCCTTGAGAACAGTTTAATTGTATTTACAAAAGTTGTTACAAAAGTATCCTGAGTTTTTTCCTATAGTATACTTCTACTGATCTTCATTAAGCTTCAGCTTCGGCGACAGCTTCGGCGACATATCTTAAGCATCATCTTCACGTTCGTCATCCTACATAAATCAAGGTATCGTGAGTAAAAATCAAGTGCAAAGGAGAAGGTAAGTACGAAGTATCATTTCTTACTGGTTCAAGATGACTTCGAGCTTCGTCTCCGGCCTTCTCCCGCCCGCCTTTTGTCCATATCATTTTTATAAATCTATTTGAGATGCTTCGGGCGAGGTCAGGTATATCGTCCAGGATTGATGGAGACAAGGTGAAGTTGGGCCTGTTGACGATTTTTCCATGCTCGCAGCCGGCCTTCAGGAATGCTGCAGCGGTACCCCGAGAAGCTACCCAGGCACAGAAGTCACCGTGCCCGGCTATAACTTCGTCAAATTCTTCGATCTCAGCTTCAATATGATCGAACGCTTGTGGTAAATTTTCCGTTGAAGAGTTAAACTTCCCGCTGCTAGCTCCAACAGAGTAAAATATCTTTCTTAATCGTTCAATACAATTATTGCTAAAATTCAAGCATTTGTCTTGAAGGCTTGTCAATGATTTCTTCAAGTCTGAGTTGGCCTGGACTTCGGCTTCAAGTTTCGAATTAAGCTCTAGCTTCTCCTGTTCAAATTGTTTTGATTCACTGATAAGCTTCGAATTCAACTCTGATACTTTAGCCTCAGTCTCTGCCAGCAAGCCTTCGGTCGATTGGAGCTCGAAGTCTTTCTTTTCAATGATAGCAGATTGTTCTTTTATCTTGCTTTCTAAGTTTTCAATTATAGCTTCGTGTTTTTTGTCCTCCAAATCTTGCTGCATCTTCAGAGCTTTGCTCAGTAGCATGCTCTGCACAGAAACAACTTACGTTAGTAACATTTTCATTATTAACAGCAATAAAAACCAGAGAAAAGGTTGTTTACCTTGAAGTTGGAGTAAAATAAGCTGCCGACGATATGTTGTCGTCGGTAGCGGCTGATGTCTGTCTCTAGCTTCGGAAAACCGATACTCTTTGATAGAGTACCGATTACCTTAGCTCCAGCTTGGTCTCGAATGCAGCCTAATTTTTCATCGTCCACACCTCCAAATAGGAGAGCTCCTGGCTTGTAGCCGCAGGATTTGGCATAGTCCTTAAGTTCTTCCATTTCGGCCTTCGACAGTTTTTGCCCAATTAAATTTTGGAATATGTAGGCTTCGTCGTCCGAAGTGTCCTCGGCTATTTCTTTCCCCTTCCCAGGCACTGTGGCCATGGTTTTTTCAGCAGCAGTGCCAGCTTCTTCTGCAGCCATGTCTTGCAAGATTTTGTCAATGTCCTCAATGGTAGTTTCTAAGTTTACATGTTCGGCTGTAGCGGCTTCGGTAGCCGCAACCTCCGAAGGTGCGACTTCGACGTTTGTGGTGCCTTCGATAGCTGGTGTTTTATGAATTGATGCCCGAGGCGGCGTCTTGTCGATAACTTCAGTTACTGCAATAATTCTTTGCCGCTTGGGTTTGGTTATCTTCGTTTGATCCGGCTCGTCCACCTTTCGAAAAAGCTTCGTCAGTTGGAGCCCTAATGGACTTAGCTTCGTGGGCATGGGTTCAGTCATTACCTTTAAAATTTCCTCCACGTCGCTGGTAGAAGGTGGTGTGGGGGTCCCCTCTTCTTCGGATATTTTTCGCTTCGGAGTTGATATTTTTCTTTTCTTGGGAATTTTCTTCTCTTTTGCTGGTCTTTCTTCATCCTTTTTCAGAGTTTCGGCCACTCTTTTTCTTTTGTGGCCCTCGGCACCCTTGTTCAACTGCTCATAGTCAGGGTACTCGAAGCCCAGGGCATCAAGCACTCGGTTCAGCCTTCGCTTCGGTCGGGCGCCGAAGGCCGCTGTCATTAGTTGATCCTCTTTTTTGGAATAATTCCCCAGGATTTCATTGCACATCACCTCGATTGTGTCCAGCCACTCTTGGCAGGGCTTCTTAAAGTATTTCTTGAATTTGAAGTGATAGGGCAGCCGGACAAGATCCCCCTCCTTCTTCTCCCCCTTTAACTTTGGCATTTCCCATTCTTTCAGAGTAGGGAAGACTCTGAATGCCAAGAATTCTTGGACCAGATCCCTGGTACCGATATGCTCTGCAATAATTCCGAATTCATCCATTGCCTGCTGTGTTTCACCCTCTGGCGTCATGTTGCAGCGGGGTCGGGTTTCTCCGAAGATCAGCTCGATTGGACTTTGCACAAGCTTCTCCTTGTTGTCATCAACTTTGACATAGAACCATTCCGATTTCCAGCCTGCCGGCCATTTGCTTCGGTAACTAATTACAGGAAACTTTGCCGTTTTCCGGTAGGCAAAATTGTAACAACCGAAGTTATCGTGTAGCCCATCTTTTCTGGCCTTGGTTTGATAATGCAACTCATGAACTCGACAGAAACTGTCGGCAAATGGCTCCACTGCTTGGCTTCGGAGGGCCCAAATATAAACGCTAAGTCTAATGATAGCGTTGGGAGTTAACTGGTGAAGGTAGATGCCAAACCTTTTCAGTATCTCCGCAATAATCTCGTGAAGAGGGAATCTAAGCCCAGCCTTTAAAAAGCTCTTGAAGATAACAATCTCGTCCTTCCCTGGCTTCGGGGTGGTTTCTTCTCCCCCGAAGCGAAGTAGCTTCTTCTGGTCTTCATTGAAATAACCTGCTTTCACCATCTTCGAAAGATCAGCCTTTGAAACAGTTGATTTCCCAAAATCCAGGTGACTGGGCTTGCTGGGCATGGCAATACGGTAGTCATCTTCGGGATCAGTCCCTTCAATGTTTTCTTCTTCTCCTTCGGCAGTTGTCGGGTTTGCTTCAGCAGCAGGCATTTCTTCCGCAGTCACTAGACCGGAACGCTGCATCGCTTCGGAGATGGGCACAGTGTTCGAACCTTCGGCTTCGTCTCCCTCACGTACAACTTTGGCAGTAGATCGCACTCTCGCCATTTGATTCTGAGTTTGGGGAAGTCAGAAACTTTTTTCTTTTTTTTTCTTTTCTCCCGAAGCTCTTCTTTCTGACGAAGCAGACGTCGAGATGGACCTTCGTTCGATTCTGAGAATCAAGCTTCGGCTATAGTTAAAAATTTTGGCAGCAAAACAGTGCAAATAGCAATGAATGCTGTGGTAACTTCACACCTACCCGTCTGTTTATATAGTGCTGCAGGTAAGAAGGCGAAGCGGCAGGATTTTTTACACCAAGCAGGCAGTCACTCGTACTCGCTGTGCAGTGGACCGTAAAAGATCAAACAGTAACTCTGCAAGGTGGGCCTGGCACGCGCTCGGAAGCCGGATCGTTTCTCCGCAACGAGCTCAGGGAAGGTGTTTTTTGGACCTTCGGCTTCCCGAAGCTGAAGAGGCTTTTTTCACGGGTCAAGCTCGTTACGAAAAACGATCTAGCACCGCGAAAGGGGCTACTGTTGGGGCCGTGCTTCGGTGCGCCGAAGGTCTTACACGAAGAAGCAGCTTCGGCTGAAGTCGTCTCCAAGAGATGGCCGAAGGTTCCTTTTCATGGAGCTTCGGCGTTACAAACCGACATAGAGATAGAATGACCTTTTTATCCATAGAGGTCTGAGTCAATGTTGTAAACTTTTGTAAGGGGCATAATTGTAATTTGTCACAGGCTGCGACCTGTGCCTATAAATAGATGAACAGTACCTCTGTACTGTTCACGCGAACCTGTCATTTGCCTTCGCATCACACTTGTATTCTCGCCTTCCTCAGGACCGAAGGTACATTTGTAATTTGAAATCATTCATATTCATTCATGTTAGTAAAAATGAAAATGATTCTATGATAACATTTAAATGTTTATTTCATACCTCATGATTTACATGAATGCTTCGTTCCTCGTTATTATGTTTACGAAGGTACGCTCTTCGTAACCTTCGTCCGAAATCCTTTATATCCCGAAAGGATATAATGTGGTAGAGGACGAAGGACTTTAACACTTAACATTTTCTGTGTTGCCTTGTTCTTAACTCATAGCATTTGAGAACAAGCCCCCAACAGTTAATTTGTGTCAAAGAATGAAGAAGTGCAAATCATATAACAAGGTACGTTTCTAGACTTAGTACATTAATTTGGGTACTAATGTATTGTGTCTAAGTGCTAGAAACAGGAGAAAAGCAATTGGAAAAGAGTTGGCTCCTGCTCGGTCTGGGTGCACAGGACAGTGTCCAGTGGTGCACCGGACAGTGTCCGGTGCGCTAGGCCAGTCTCCGGTGAACAAGCCGCTCTCGGGACTCAACGGCAGCGTATGGCTATAATTCACCGGACTGTCCGGTGAGTCGTCCGCGGCGAAGTCGTTGCTCTCAGGAAAAGGATTAGCGGCGTATGGATAAAATTCACCGGACTGTTCGGTGGTGCACCGGACTATCCGGTGAGCCAACAGTCGACTGCGCCAACGGTCGGCCGCACAATCTTCACGCGACGCGTGGGCGCGCCAACGGTCGGCAGGGGGCACCGGACTGTCCGGTGTGCACCGGACTGTGTCTGGTACGCCAACTGCCATGAATCTGCAACGGTCGGATGCGCCAGAAAAGGAAGGAGATCGCGCACCGGACAGCTACAGTGACTATCCGGTGCGCCACCCGATAGAAGGCAAGATTAGCCTTCCAAGATTGCCTCCAACGGCTCCTAGCTGCCTTGGGGCTATAAAAGGGACCCCTAGGCGCATGGAGGAGTCACCCAAGCATACTTTAAGCATTCTAAGTCTTCCACACTCCGTCTCCGCGCACTTGATCAACTGTGTTAGTGATTTGAGCTCCGTTCTAGTTGTGAACTCGTTGTGCTTCATTTTGAGCTCAAGTCTTGGCTTGTGTGCGTGTGTATTGCTGCGGATTTGTGTGTGTTGCTTCCCACTCTTACTCTTGTGCTTTCACTGTGATCTTTGTTGTAAGGGCGAGAGACTCTAACTTGTGGAGATTCCTCGCAAACGGGAAAAAGAGATAAGCAAAGAAAAGTCGTGGTATTCAAGTTGATCATTGGATCACTTGAAAGGGGTTGAGTGCAACCCTCGTCCATTGGGACGCCACAACGTGGAAGTAGGCAAGTGTTATACTTAACCGAACCACAGGATAAACTCGCGTGCTGTCTTTTGTGATTGTTTCTCTATGATACTTGTGTGTTCGCAAGAGCTCGCTACTTAGCCATACTAACACTTAATCAAGTTTTTTGGCTATTAGTTGTTGAATTTTATAGGATCACCTATTCACCCCCCTCTAGGTGCTCTCAGTATTTTAAAACTAAAACCTGAACCCGAATAGACCGAATTATTGGACCATATATTATGCAAGTATTGCTCGTAATGAATTTAATTGTGAGGTCAACCTATATAAAATCTCAGATATTTATGGCTAAATAAGAATAAATTAGAACAAACCTAAAGTGCCATCAAGTTTTCTAATAGATTTATTTTATAGTAATAGGTATTATCGATATATGCTTGTGTTGGGTGTAACATAAAGTCTGTTTGGTCATGTAGCATTACCCCTCTGCTAGGAGGATCTCTTAACAAGTTTGTTAGGCACTACAATATTTATTTTATGTATGCAAGTGCAAGTATCCTATTTGATATACATACTAAAAAAATTGTTACGACAATCCGGCTGTCTTCGGTAGATCCCTAAAAATTGGGGATGTGGCACTATAGATGACAATGTTTGCAGAGTGAAGTTTGAAATAGGAGATGCAATAAAGGATAAGATAAATGAGTTGTTGGAGACAGGATTGAAATCCATTTTAGTCAATTAATATGTTCATATGATATTTGATGTATGTGTTTTATAATGTCTAGATTTATCTTCATTTATTTGAATATAGACATAAAAATCAAGAGCTAAAACGAATACTATTTTAGGATGGAGAGAGTAATTATTTAAAAGGAAAAGGCTAAATTAGTACCCTCACCTATGGATGATGATCATATAACCCCTTAAATTATTTTTTCATTCAATTTATCTCTCCTTACGTTTGAGTTGGTTCAATTTACCCTTAACAACATTTGTTTTTTATTTTTTAATATGTAAATTAAGTTTTCATTTCAAATTTTATTTGTTAGTAGCTAATGTCATAACTTAGCCTAGAGAAATATATTATGATTTTTAAATTTATTTTATATGTTAAAGATCAAATACTATAATTAATTTAATGATACAAAACTAAATATAAAATAATGCTATATTTTTAACATATTTTTTCAACATAAGTTATGATGTTCCAATCGTCTTATAAAATATGAAATCGAAATTCAACTTTTATATACATAAAAGTTGAATTTTAAGTTCATATTTTCTGAGAGAATTGAAGACATCATAGCTTACGCTAGAAAAATATTTTAAGAATTTTTATCATTATTTCCTATCTAGTTTTGTACTATTAAAGTTATTATATTATCTAAAATCTTAACTATCAAAATAATTTTAAAAATCATAATATATTTCTCTAGGCTAAGTTATGATATTACCTACTAACCAACAGATTTTAAATTTGTTCAGAAAACTTAGTTTATACATAAAGAAATAAAAAAGACAAATATTATTAAGGGGTAAATTGAAGCAACTCAAACATACGAAGGGATAAATTGAAAAAAAAATAGTTTAGAAGGTTACATAGATGAGGGGAGTAATTTAGATTTTTTTCCTATTTAAAAAGTAGAAAAGGGACGAACAAAACTATATAGGATGATTGAGATGGAGAAGTGTTTTCATTGTCAGGGTGGGTGTTCCGGCAACAGTCCAATCATCTCCAGCTCTTCGCCGAAGCTTGAGGTTTTTCTCACATAATGGGGGCCCAACTGTAACGCAGGGTTAAGGGCTGCCATTCGCACTGAAGGCTCCGGGCTTCTCACCGGACTCGTTTCCTACCACGACAACCTGCAACCGTGACCGTGAGGCCCTTCCGCGGTTCCGCCCAAAACACAAACTTTGCAGTGAGCCGGATACGGGATATAATGGCGGCGGCGGCGGCGGCGGCGGTTGGCGCGGGGAAGCTGGGAGCGGGAGGTGATGCAGTGGCGGTGGAGGTTCGCCTGCCGCCTTTGTCAGAGGCGGATCCCCTTCTCGCAGAGAAGAAGGTACAGTGCAGGCGTTAGAAATCTGCTCGGCTCTTTTCGGAGGATCAACCCATATGAGAAGCCTAATCGATTGTAGGTTTCCTTCTTGGTTATGTGGAGGCTGGTTAAGGCGCAGATAGTTGTTTTCCTCTTGGTTATGTGGAGGTTGGTTAAGGCGCGGATAGTTCAAGTTTAGTTACTGGATTGGAGAACTGATTTTTTTGGTACGAAAACAGCAAAAATGATCTAACTTTTTGTTGTGACTCGACCAACGGAGGGGGGGGGGGGGGGGGGGGGGGGGGCTGAACTTGCTGGGAATTTCTTACTAACTTTTACTTGAGTAGACAATTGCTGGATTTTATTTTCATTTTGCAGGAGTACAACCTAGTCGATGAGTGGTACTTTAATTTAATTCTTTATTGTTTGAGCAGATATGATGAGTGTTTATTCTTATTTCTTCTGAAAATTAAGGATCTTTCCTTTTTTTACATAGCAGAATTTTACATTCCTTGCCTAATCTGGAAACTCCAATGATCCCGGACTTTTCCGTGGGTGGGTAATCCATGGGGATGTCATTTTAGTTCTTTATAGAAGACTTTCGATCCCTGGGTTTTGCTTCCCCTTATTCCAAAGTAGGCCAAACGAGTTCTAACACGATAGATGGCTCTTGCTGGCCCTAAAGAGAACTTGCAGCAGAAGAGGTGTCTGCTACCGTTATCTGTGTGGTGATTTTTTCTACACGCTAACCATTGTTGTTCTTTGGTTTCTGTCAGCTTTGTAGTGAAAGCCTACTGCAGTTTCAGATTTTTGAGTGATTTATTGTGATGCTGTAACAATAAAAGGATCTTGCCAGTATAGTTTATCATGTAGATTTTCTTTATTTTGTGTTATGCATGGACAGTTTCGTACCCAGGGGCGGACGCAGGGGGGGGGCAAAGTGGACCATGGCCCCCCACATGTTTCTAAATCCTCTTATACCTAACGTTAAGTATAGAAAAAAAATTAGGTAGGCCGAAACAGCTCTGTCCTATGTCTCCTCGTCGAATCGGTCCATTTCTTCCGACTCCTGTCCTTCTTCTTGGCCCAGTCCTCACATCTATCTGTCCAACTCTATTCTTCACGACGTTGCTCGGGTCCGTTCGCCCTAACATCCTGTTCCGGAAGCCGGCTGACCTTGCCCCTACCCCGCTCATTATCGTTGCGACGTCGGCCCGTCCGACAGGTCGGATCTCGCTCGTCGTGATAACACGACCCATCCTCGACGGCCAGTGAGCTTGGCGCACTAGTGAGCCCATGCACTCAACCAATGAGGTCGCCCGACCATGCCCTCTTCCCGGTGCCCCTGCCTTTCAATAAGATCAACATTCGACAAGATACACATGACTTCGATTCAGTATTGTTGTTTTTTATTCGATTGATAGATTGAGTATGAGATTGAATATTTGGATTAGATTGGAATATTCACTTTTGGTTGTGAATTGGAGACATATTGATGAAACTGTTGCATATCTAGCATTAAGAAGATAATTGATGATGAGATCTTCAAATCCATCGATTATTTTGACGATTTCAACATCTCAAAACTAGAAGGATGCATTTGTCTCGGTTAACAAAAATTTAGTGATATGTTTTCTTCTTTTGCTTATATAGTTACCTTCTTTAAACCTATATCGTGTATTGATATGAAACTTAAATTCTATACAACATTAGTTTTGACGGTCTTGCTTGATTTTGTCGTGTGGTCTTTTTGCCCCCCCATGAATTCTCATCCTGCGTCTGCCACTGTCAGTGTTCGGCTAGGCGGCGACTAGGCGGCGATTAGGCGCGCCTAGGCGCTAATCGATGGGCTGCCGCGTAGCCTAGGGCTCTGTGCGGCGTCTAGGCGGCCGCAGCGCCTAGGAGGCGCTCAGCCGCGCCTAGGCGGCGAGTTTGCAGCGCGCAGGCGCCGAAGCGGGAGCGCAGACGCCGAAGCGGGCGCGCAGGCGGGCGGCGAGCGCGCGGCAATTTTTTAGCGCGCGCGCGGGATTTTTAGCGCGCGCGCGCTGCTCCCGCTCGGTCTCCCTCCTCCACACGGAACTTGCCTCCCTGCTCATCCCCTCCGGCTGCTCCCCTCCCTGCTCCCCCGCCGATGAGTTCTCCTCCCCCGTCGGCTGCTCCCCTCCCTGCTCATCCCCCTCCACCAGTCGCTCCCCTGCTTTTCTCCCCTGCTAACTTGGCCTCCCCTGCTTTCCTACTTGTACAAGAGAAAGGATAGCCTGCGGTGTACAAGTGAAAGGAATCAAAGGATTAAGGATGTCATCAGAAACTGCAGCTGCACCTTCTGAAACTGAAGCAGCTAGAGCGAATCTCCTAAAAAGAAATTCAGATGATGTTGGATGGGAATATGGTGTTCTTGTTGATGCTAACAACAAAGACAAGGTGAAGTGTAAGTTCTGTGACAAGGAGATGAGGGGAGGGATTTATAGGTTGAAGGAGCATCTTGCCCATGTTGGAAAGAATGTGAAGAAATGCACGTCTGCAACACCGCAGGCTCTAGAGGCTAAAGAGAAGTGCAAGAAAGCAATAGAGGCTGCAAAAAGGAAGAGGGAGGAGAAGACTGTTCGTGAGCTAGAACTTAGAGAGGAAGTGAATGTATCTAGGGTTAGAGAGGAGTCAGAAGAAGTCACTTGTGTTGGAAGCTCACAGCCTCACAAATTAGGGCCAATTGACAAATGGACACGTGCTATTGATCCTACCAAGGCTGATTCATTCAAACAACAGCAGCTGAACAAGGAACTATGGAAAGAAAGAGAGCATGAGGTGCACAAGTTTATTGCAAGATGGGCCTATAATCATGGTAAATTGCTAGTATACGATGCTGTTTTCACATTTTAAAATTGATGAACTGAACACTAATTAGACTTCATTTTTTAATCATTGGCAGGAATACCTTTCAATGCATGTGACAATGATGAGTTCAAGCAAATGTGTGAAGCAATTGGACAATTTGGACCAGGACTTACACCTCCAACTCAAGATGCCTTTCGAGGTAGTTTGCTGGAAGAAGAATATGAAAGAACCAAGTGTTTGCTGCAGGAACGTGAAGCCGAGAAGATGAAAAATGGGTGCTCTATTATGACCGATGCTTGGTCAGATAGGAAGAGGAGAAGCATAATGAATATATGCACTAATTGTGCTGATGGAACCTCCTTCATCAGCTCAAAAGAGATGTCAGATGTGTCACACACAAGCGAAGTCATTTTTGAATTAGTGGACAAAGCAATTGAAGACATTGGTGAAGAAAATGTGGTGCAAGTAGTCACAGCTACTATATTGAGTCCAGCCTTTTGGAAGGATGTGAAGCTAATGTTGGCTGTTTTTGAGCCATTGGTCAAAGTCCTCCGTTTGGTTGATGGGGATGTGAAGCCATCCATGGGTTTCCTTCATGGAGAGCTACTAAAGGCAAAAAGAGAGATCAAAGAGGCCTTTGGCAATGTTGAGTCTCGATTCAAAGATGTTATGGCTGTAATTGAGAAGAAGATGAATGGAAGACTTGATTCTCCATTGCATTTGACAGCTTTTTTGCTGAATCCACACTATAGCTATGCTAACCCATCAATCTTTGATGAGCCCAAAATGAATGAAGCTCAAGGTTTTCTCCAAGAGGGTGGAGATGATTGTGCACAAGTTGTCTTTAGAGATGGGGAGGAAGATGAGATGGAAGGTACAGGGATACCTTGGTCTGTTATTGGAGACAGGGCCGGTCCTGACAATTCGGGGACCCTAAGCGAAAATATATGTAGAGACTTTATACGAAGGTTTGAGTCTCCTAATTTTTTTTCAACTTTTAAATGATATCCGAAGAATAAAAGAAGTTGATGATTTATACAATTTTATTCTAAATAATATGACTAGAAACACTGTTACAATATTTTGAGTCATAAAATTATACAATTTATGTAATATAACTCTGGATTTGTTTTGAAGCGAGTATTTTACTTTTAATTTGTCAAACTAGCCTAAAATGCACAATAAACTAAATCTAAATACATTGATCAAATTTTCTGAAAACAAAAATCAGCAAATTAAACCGAAGTTAAGCAACATAGGTTATTGGGGTTGGCCCTCCGGTAAGTTAGAATTAAGAAATGCGACAGACACATGTGTACAACACCTTTCGTCCTTCCCGCACCAATCAATATTTAGTATTCGTCATCAAACAGATTGATGCGCGTTACCTCGAAGAGGTGATTGCCAGAAAATCAGAGAGATGTAACAAATGAACAAGAATAGAGATTATCTGTAACGTATATGTATTTGGACATAAGCTGGATAAATGGGGCCTTGCCGAACTTGGGGGCCCTAAGCGGTCGCATACCCTGCACACCCTTAGGGCCGACCCTGATTGGAGAGGCAGTGGGAGCAGAAGAACAGCTTGAGCCTCGTAGAAGTGCAAGAGTGAGAGAGCTCTATGAAGGAGAAGAGTTTGAGTCTGAAGAAGAAGAGTATGAAGATGAAGATTTGTGCTACAGTGAAGATGAAATATGATCTGGACCATCTCCATCTAGTAGTGAAGCCTTTTGTGATGCCCTGGTCTTATGAACTGCAGCTGTGTCACTTTGTGTCTGTGTGTCTTCTTTTGTGTGAGACCTGAACTAAGAACTATATGCTTGTGCTGTCCTTTATTTATAAATTGTGTTCTGCACTTGTATTACTGTCCTATCCACTTGTGTTGTAATTACCAGCTGCTGATATGGTGTGCTCAACTGCTCATGAATGGGAGGCTGCTGAAATCATCCAGATAAGTCACAATTTAGTGTTTTCTATTTTTTTTGATGAACAGCTAGCTGTCTATTGACTAATTTACTAACTACTAGCTGTCAAAATGTGTTGCAGCCTTGCAGGAGCTAGGAACATGCAAGAGTAAGCTCAGCTAGGAATCAGATGTCTACTGGCCTTCTTTTTATACTTACTGTGACTCATATAGTCATATATAGTAGTTATATATGTATATATAGTTATATACATAATATATATATAATTTATGGCTATATTGCCAAAACGCCTAGAAAAGCGCCTAGAAGCGCCTAAGACCGAGTACTCCCGACTAGGCGCTAGGCAATGGGTCACCGCCTAGATTCCGCCTAGCGCCTAGCTGAACCTTGGCCACTGTTCGTGTTAGATGTTGAATTGGAATAAACAGATAATTTTGTTTTCTTTATAGGCATACAATTTTGCTATTCACACGTTTCTGTGGAGAATGGCAAAGAAATTCTAGTAAGTTCCTTTCATTTCTTTTTAAATGCAGATGATATTGGAAAAAAGGAACCTATCTTGTGAGATTCAGATTCCTGTTGCATGTTCTGCTGTCGATGCCCTCAAATTACTGGATCACATTATTGAAGCTGCTAGAGTAGTGTACATGGACGAGGTATTCCAGCCGTGTCACTCATTTTGTTTGGCTCTGGATTTTATTCACCTCTACTTTCTAACGAGATGAGCTGTGCGATTTTTTTTCAGCTAGAACTTTATTTTGCAGGAGATGATGTTGGTCCATTCTCTGCGAGGAATGAACTTGAATCTCTAAATCTTTTGTTGAAAACAATGAAAAAATTGCTTCTAACTTCCAACACGGCTGCCAAGGAAGTACTGCAGATACTACATGATGAGATAGTTGTTAAGCTCAAATCTGTTGGAAAGTCTGACAATGCTTGGATGGTTGTTCAAACACAGAACCATGATGCTGAGGATTCTCTTCTGAAATGGGGGGAGCATCTTGGTATTAAATCTAGATTGCAGATAGCCTGTAAGTCACCATAGAATTTTCTGATAAGTTATGAGTGCTTTGAGCATATGTGCAAATTAACAATGTCGAGTTGAGTTTTTGTGTTCATCCTATTAATTGATCACTAGGTCAGTACCCGTGCGTTGCAACGGAAACATATAATACCATGATAACTTATATACAAAATGTGTCTTATATTGTTATAAGAAAATATTTCATAATCCATTTGTGATCCTAGCCATACATAAATTTTGTTATTTTAATTTAGTTGTTTCACTACTACATTGCAACTATCAGTATCATGCAGACTTCGATATATGTCATAATTTGCATGGTCTCATTATTGGAGAGCACGTGCCACACCTGCCGGTAGAAGTTCCGTCGTACATCGTTAGTCATCAGGCACGCACCACCATACACGCTTGCTTAAACAAAAAATGCAAGTGTGTGTTTGCGAAGAGAATTAAAGGCAGGCCGACACAAAAGGTACCCCGACGATGGCGAGTGGTCATTGTTGTCGGTCCACCTCTGCTCACCTCCGGTGTCGAGATGACGCCACAATCCTTGATATAATAGTCGTCGAACGCGCGCGATATGGTGAGTACCGATCACTCTTAGCTGGGCTGCCAAATGAAGTGCACCCCGGGCTCATCAGCGAGGTAGTACACCTGGTCGTTGCACCACCGGATGTGCTACTCCTCTACATATATCTTGTTCGAGGACACTCACACAACAACAACAATGGTCATCATTCCAGCGCACAAGAATTCATGGTCGGTCAGTAGCGACTTACGTGGCAGGTTAGGCTTCAGGTGGATGATGAGCTAGACGGCGTGATGGCGTCGTCGTAGGATGCGATGCCTAGAACAACCCGAGAGTTGTCGACATTGGCGACGACCATGAGGTCCCCATGTTTGACGATGGACAGCGCGGTGCAGCCGCTCTGGACCACGTCCAAGCGGCGGCTGCGCCGGAGCTTGCCGTACACAGCGGCGCATGGGCCATGTAGGACTGCTTCCAGAGTTCGACTGGCAGTCGCCAAGTTTCTTCTCGTCGTCGGTGAGCGACGCTAACGCGAGCGCCTCGTGCTAGTGGTGTTTGTTCGGGGTTTTCAAGTAAGAAACATGGATTCATCTTTGACATTGGTTTATGAAAATGATTTATTAGTTAGATCCATGGAAAAATATTATGGAGAATAAATGTTACACATGCAAAAAAAAGTATTTAAGTTGAAAACATTATTCAAACAAAAGAAATTGCATGCAAGGCTCTTCTTTAAATACTACTCCCTCAATCCAAAAATATAATTTAATAATCTCAGTGATACTTATCTACTACTACACATTGTGCAAGGGTAGCAGGTGGGCTTCGGGAGAGATGTATTATATGTTTTTACTATAATAGATGTAGACATAAACACATATGTGGTGTAGTGGTAGCTACAAACACATTTATTTGAGAGGTCGCGGGTTCGAATCCCCTTGGAGCCTGTTTTTTTAATTTAATTTTAGCTAGACGTGGGATGCACGTGGGAATGGGAATAGGCTTTGTGGGAGGGGGAATGAGAAAGACACGTGATAGCCGGGAATGGAAATGTGAATGGGCTTTGCAGGGAGGGGAATGAGAAAGACACGTGATAGCCGGGAATGAAAATGTGAATGGGCTTTGCAGGGAGGGGGAATGAGAAAGACAGGCAGCTGGGAATGGGAATGAGCTTTGCAGTGAGGACGGAATGGGAATGGCAGAACACGGAATGGGGCAGCCTACCCCTTACCGTCTTAATAGGTAGTAGAGATTGAATGCTGTCTTTGTATTCACCAAAGTTGAGTTGAGTTTTTGCAATACTAGGATGCTTTTCTCTTCTACTATTTTTTTTATCCAACTTAATTTCACTAAAATTGATCATTGAATGCTGTCTTTGTATTCACTTAAGTTGAGTTGAGTTTTTGCAATACTAGGATGCTTTTCTCTTCTACTATTTTTTTATCCAACTTAATTTCACTAAAATTGATCATTGAATGCTGTCTTCATGTAACTTCTTTGTATCAGCATACATATCATTTATCTGATTCTAGAAGGTTTAGATTTTCAGGGAGCTGGAAGAGGAATGATAGCTTCTGAAAGTATAGGTGTGGGGGATATTGCTCTTGAAATTCCAGAGTCCCTCATTATATCTGATGAACTTCTTTGTCAATCTGAAGTGGTATGTTCTCCTTCGTTAATCTAATTCCCTGTGCTTCTGAAGCACGGAAATATTTTCAGTACTGACTGACTCAAAATGCGGGTTTATGATTTGTCTATAAATAAATGTTTCTATATTGTTTGCAGTTTCTTTCATTAAAAGATTTTAATAATATCACTTCTGAGACTATGTTATTGTTGTGGAGCATGAGAGAGCGGTATAATCTAGGTTCAAAGTTTAAACCATATTTTGATACGCTCCCGGCAAATTTTAATACAGGTACAAGCATTTTTATTCTGTTCTGTGAGACAAGTCCTTAATCTAGTTCAAATAATAATTTCACCAATTGCACATCCAGGTTTGAGTTTTGGAATCGACGCACTTGCTGCATTGGAAGGAACCCTTCTTTTTGATGAGATAATACAGGCTAGGCAGGTAATACCGTTGTGGTTTGTGATATCGTTCTTGTAGTTCTGTAAATCACTGCTCAATTGGTACAAAGCAGTAATTGGTTCTTTATTGCAGCACTTGCGCCAGCAGTATGATGAATTATTTCCCTTGCTATGCACAAATTTCCCTGAGATGTTCCGGAAGGATGTGTGCACATGGGACGATTTTCTGTGGGTATGTGAACTATGGTATTCCAACAGTATGATGATTGTTCTAAGCAGTGGGAAATTATCGACTTGCCTGGTTCCTGTCGCTGGACTTCTGAACCACTCGGTCTGTAGTTCTGCCCCCCTGGAAGTTTTCTTTTATTAGCCTTCAGGTTTGTCTCTCATGTTTTCTGTTTCCTATTTTTTTTTCTCAAGGTATCCCCTCATATCTTGAACTATGGTCGAGTAGATGAAGCTACAAAATCGTTGAAGTTTCCCTTGTGTCGACCCTGTGACGCAGGGGAGCAATGCTTTCTCAGTTATGGGAAACATCCAGGGTCGCATCTTGTTACGTTCTATGGATTCCTACCAAGAGGAGACAACCCTTATGATGTTATACCTTTAGGTAATCTGTTACGGCAGCTGTATTCCTGGCTGCATGTAGATCAGCAAGTAGAGAGGTTACTTTTGCTCTGTTTTGGCCAATGAAATGTCGGTTAGCCTAGATCTGAAATACCTAACGTACCTTTTACCTGTTACAGTAGTTCAGTCTGGCTATCTCGATTTCTGTCCAACCAGCATAGCCATCTCAATTGATCAGGGACTAGGCACAGTTTCCATGAACAGCAGGTTCCCCGTTTGACATCAACAGATTTTGTGCACCCTTTTATTTAACAGATGCACGATTACATGCATGCAGATCTTGACACATCCGCGGATGACGAGGACATCGCAGCTCAGCCTTCGGCGACTACAAGCCAAACAACTCATATGGTTCGTGGGACATGGCTGTCGACATCCGGAGGATTCCCCACGTATGGCCTGCCCCAGCCCTTGCTGACCCATCTCCGTGCTGCTCTAGGCTGTGAGGTAGACGAACCCGCTGCGGAGGCTGATGTAAGGGTGCTGTGATGTTCCCATGAATCACGGGGCAGGCCACATCGTTCGATCGATATATTCATCATCTAAAAATCGCATCTTTCTCGTTGTGCTTTCAGGTGAAGGAAAGCGACAAGGTGGTGCTGGAGACAATCCTGTCCATATTCAGTCCCATGCTTGAAGCGTTGTTGCCTGAGCAAGATGATCCCAACCGGTGCTGCTTCATGCTCAAACCCATTTTTTGCGCTGATCCCATACACCGTCATCACCACTTACCTGCTCTAGTTCATCCGATTCCCTGCAGGGAGAGCGCCAGTTGGGATGTGAAGCTTGCATCGGACTACAAAGACCTGCAGAGGAAGATAGTATCTTCCATTGTCAGTTCCTGTACCTCAGCCTTGGAAAATCTGTAGCTCTTGCTGGATGGAATCATGGATGGAAGTGCTTCACTGATGAATTGCAAGAGCATACGCCCTGGGGCCCGTCCCTGTTGGAATGCCTCTGCTGGCGTGTAGATTGTCAAGCTACTGCACATGGGTTATCTTCGCCAACTGCAATCTGTGATCATCTGTACTAGCTGAAGTTGGTCGTCGTGAGTTGCTTCATCCGAGGAATGCGGAGTCACGGGGTCGTGCTCCCGAATCCGAGGCTGGCTTGTGTGATTTTATCCGCACCTGATTGATACCGCATACTGTAGTAGCGTTTGGTGAAAGAAAGCTACTTTTGAGCTAGTTCATTGGGAGCCAAACTTGCTTTTTTGTGAACGAAAGCTACTTTGGAACTAATTTCGTCGCAATGTGGTTGTGGTCCATGTGCTGAAATCGCTATAACAACACTACATTCGAAATACGTCTGTTGGCTTCTCTAGTCTGGTTGCATGAGCCCGACCGCGCCCAATTTGCTTGTGTCTGCAGAGCTTGGTTTAAGGTGCTTTAACTATCGTGCGAGTCTGGCTCCATATCTGCATGCAGATAACTAAACACACACCTTGTACGCATACCTCGTACGCCTAGAACCTGGTTGACAACAACCAAACACTAGCTCATTGCATCTCGCGATGTAAACACCAGCAAATATAGACAACCAAACACACGGGTATTAGCCAGCACTGCTTGCAGCGGGTCGGCCAGTGCCGGCTCCTGTTCTAAGGTCTCGTTTGATTTGAGACACTAAAGATTAGTTTCTAAATTGCCAAACAGTGAGACTAAAATAGGAACTAAACTGTTATAATCTCTAGTTTCTCAAGAGGTGACTAAAAGAGACTAAACCCTATTATAATTTATTTAATGTGTTTTGAATAATTTTAGTCCCTAGAACCAAATAGGATAGCGACTAAACTTTAATATCTAGACTAAAGAAACCAAATATACCATAAGGACATCCCTTTCTAAAATTTACTTTTTTGGTCCTATCTCTTTCCATATCGCACCCTAGAAAGTCAACCTTCACTCTAGGAGCCATCTTTTTTCTTGATTTTTAGCTAGCAAAATATCTAAAATAGAGGGTGTCTGTATTTAAAGATTTTGTTTTAAAAAAGAAACTGTTAGAGCATATTTTCTCTCTCCAAAATCGCTATTCCCGTTACAGCTGAAATAAAGAAAGATATAGAGAATTTTTAAAGTTAGGTACTCATTTGGTTTGAGTGACTAAACATTAGTCTCTTCATTTTAATCTCTAAATTGCTAAACGGCTGGACTAAAACATGGACTAAATTGTTTTAGTCTCTAGTCCCTCAAGGGATAAGTAAAAGAGACTAAACCACACTCCCTCTGGTGGACTATTAGTTGTCGTTTTGGACAATATTTGAGTCAAACTTATAAAATTTTGACTACAAATAACTATTTTATTATTTAGTTTTGAAACCTACTGTTTATATGCATGGATTTGTCTTAACAAGTATTTTTATAAAAATATAAATGTATTAGAAGTTTATTTATATTAAAAAAACATCAGCAAAGTTATATTTTGGAGACCGTGTCGCTGTCCTAAACGACAATTAATAGAAAACCAGAGAAAGTATTAATTTCACTTTTTGTGTCTCATTTATTTGAGTTACGTAACTGCAAAACGAACAGTACCTGTTCTGTTCTGTTGTTGAAGCCTGCCGCATCTGTAGCAGCACTGGTCATTCGGTCCGGTGCATAATTTTGGTTGGTGCCTGGTTAAAATGATTGGCCCTCGCAGGCACAGCTGCCCACATGATACTGTTGCGTAATCATGGGGTCTCAAGAGAGGTTCTCTCTTGGAGCACTATTATATATGCAAGTAATCAGAGAGTTTATTTTTACGATTCTGCAGCAGCAGGTCTGCAGCGAGCAGCATGTACGTGTGTTGTTGGTTGGAGTGTTGGGTGGCTGGCGCATCGGCGTCCGTCCAAAACTCGGGACTCGGCATGGCTGGCCGCACGAGTCAGGCAGGCCCACCATCAAAGCGAGCGTCTATTTTGTTCGCTACTCTACCCTATCGCGCTGGCGCCATACCTGCCGCGAACAGCCGACACTTTGTTTTTTTTCTTTCTGAATAATTTATTCTTGTCCGGTTGTGTTGTTAAGAAAGTGCATTTGATTGCGGGACAAATGAGAACGAAATAGAATGGCTCTAGTTTTGAGGATAGAATGATTCCTGCTATTGTTTGGTCGGAGGGATGAGATGATCCTTGTTTTTTTGTTTGGTTAGAGGTATAACTTGGAATGGATTGGTCATGTCCTTTGTTTGGTTCTAGAGATAACAGAGGATGGTTCGCTCTTATTCTTTGTTTGGTTTGAAAGATAACTGTTACTCTGAACGGTTGCCGAGAATTGAAATCTGAAATCTTTCACACACTTGTCCTTCACAAAAAAATGGAATTCAGTCAAAATGCTTGCAGCCATTGCCACCCATCTCATGATATGTTACAACTAATATTAAGTCCACAAAACACACGTATTATTAATTCCACACAACACATAATAATGTGTCCTAGTATTACCATAATATCAAGTTTAAGGCTTCCACAAAATCTGCACGTACTTAGACCACATTTCATTGTTTGATGTGATTCAAGCAAAAGAACCGTCCAAGCCTATCTACTAACTGCCCTCACA
This sequence comes from Zea luxurians, assembly GCA_029449295.1. Lineage (NCBI taxonomy): Eukaryota > Viridiplantae > Streptophyta > Magnoliopsida > Poales > Poaceae > Zea > Zea luxurians. Next base: position 7,159,603 of record JAOPSE010000109.1, read on the forward strand.
CTCCTAGGTACACATAATATCAAGTTCAAGGCTTCTACAAAATCCATACGTACATAGATCACAATTCATTGTTCGATGTGGTTCAAGCAATAGAACCGTCCAAGCCTACCTACTAACTGCCCTCACGCTCCTGGGAACTTTTCACTGACGAAATTGTGAGCCCAGATTAACTTGTGGTCGAATGGCAGCTTGTTGAAGGCTCTAGCAATATGAGGGTGCGCCACCAGATAATTGAAATACAGAGATATGTGGGTCTGTTCAAAACCTGCAAAGTTTAGCAAATTGTCAAAAAAAATATGTTACAATAGTTTTCAGGTTTTAGGTTACAATAGTTTTTATTAGACAAACAGATCAATAGAAAATAGGTTACAACAACTGAAGTTAAGAACAGAGCACACACACCTGGAAGGTTCATCAAACTGTCAAAAAGATCATCTGGCACATCAGTGCCCCTGTGGTAACCTTTTCAATAGCATTGGATAAGGTATCTCTGACACTTTTGAATACAACAATCAACCCCTCCTCTTCACTATAATGTTTTTTTTGTCTTCTTCCTGGTCTTGCTTGTAGAAGATGTTGTGGCATTATCATCACAAGTGGACATCATTTTAGTGAAAACATGTGTCATCACCTCTTCATTTTCAACTTCATCATCTTCGCCTAAAGCTGCACTAGAATCCTTTGCAAACTTACCTGTGGCCATGGTGTTTCCAAATATTGTTTGCATCTCAGCAAAGTGTTCAAGAGGCTTATTTAAACAATCAGCATCATTCTTGTGATCCTACATTTGAATTATTATAAATCTGCATTATGGCTATGAAATCTGAAATATTATATAAGTTATATGCACATAACTGAAATTTTACTGTCACTGATGACTATGAAATCTAAAATCTTACATAAGTTATAACTGAAATCTAAAATCTTATTGTCAATGATGGCTATAAAATCTGAAATCTTACACAAGTTATGTGCACATAACTGAATTCTGAAATCTAAAATCTTACTATCAATGATGGCTATGAAATATGAAATCTGCAATATTTGTACATAAGTATGAAAGCGTCACCAAAAAATACTACAGGTAGCACATTGGAGAAAAATAGCAGGTAGCAAATTATATATCAACTACTACATGCAGCAGATTATACACATATTGTATAATCCTCTTAAAAAGCAATCTAGCGGCGGTGAAAACAGCGCGTCCAAGCGGAGCAAACGGGCCACGGGGAAAGCACCCGCAACCGCGAGCGACGCGTGTTAGGGATGGCAATGGGTCGGGTTCGGATCGGGTAGAGTAAATGCCCGCCCGCGACCATACCCGTGGGGATTATCCATATCCGCCCATGACTCTACCCACGGGTAAAATTTTGTACCCGTGCCCGTACCCATCGGGTATCGGGCGGATATCGGTATCCGTCGGGTATAGCAGTTTGGTGCATTCTCCCTAAATAAAGTCTAGTGCAGTTCTGAGCGTCGCACATCGCCATGATCACCGGAGGCACATAATGTTGTTGCACAGTGCAGTCGTGTAGATGTAGCCCTAGACATGTGTTGCTAATGTTTTTTTGTTAATAAACTTCCAACTCGTCAAAATCGGAGAGTAGCTAGCATAGTCGTCTGGTGTATTAACACTCTCTTAGCTCAAGTACTTGTACTAGATAGCACTGGTACTACGTACTAGCACTAGTACTAGAACCAGATCGGAAGCATCAGCAGACGGGGAGGAATGGCAGTAGGATGAGCTGTCGAGGGTGGACGGCTAGCTAGCGTACTGGTAGGTTGAAAATCTAAAATTACTATTTTCGGATATCCGTCGGGTATCCGCGGGTAAGAAATCAAATCCGTACCCGACCCGTAATAAAATCGGGTCGGGTACGAGTAAGACCCACGAGTCAAATTTCGTGCCTGAACCCGTACCCGACGGGTCGGATATCCGGCGAATATCTGAACCCGCGGGTAAAATTGTCATCCCTACGCGCGTGGCCGCGCGGCTAGAAACTCTCGGCAGGCATAGGCTTTTGTTTCAGCTTTTTTTAATGAGTTTTTTTAAGAAAAGAAACTGACTATAGGATATATTAAATATTGTATGAATCTAATAAAACACTAAAACGACTAATATAGGAAAATATTGTTTAGATTCCATTACTAAAATATAGCCAAATTACTGGGCATCAAAAAGACCAATGGAGCAGTACAGATAAGGACGTGCACGTGGGTGTGACGCTTCCAAAAAGAAAAGCAAAAAAGACGAGGATGCGACAATTCATTCAAGTGACGCAACGCTAATTTTTTTTAGAGAATTTCGGTAAGCTTTATTGATTTGCTAAAATAGTTACATAGTCTTTAAGGAATCCTAAGATAGAAGGTAGAGATCATCTACACAGATTTTTATAGGAGTTCTTCCCTACTAAAGCTTGTCTAGCTTAGCTCAAGAACAATTGAATTACAATCTCTATTTGTCGGCGTCTCGGACCCGGGGTCCCTTGGACCGACCAATGAAATCGCTGCGTGTCCCTGCCCAGATGGGTTGGCGCGGGATGGAACACAAGAGGTGTGACAAGCCTTGTATTATCCTGCACCACGGATGCCGCTCGCAGTAGGGGTTACAAGCGCGTCGCGTGAGAGAGGGAGGGACGCAGAGTCCGTCCGCCGCTTTCCTCGCGCGAACCCCCTCAGGGTGGCCCTGGACCTCCCTTTTATAGAGGCAAGGAGAGGATCCAGACATACAATAGGGGGCGTAGCTATGCGCTAACGTGTCCGACAGTGGAGTGCCTAAGCCCTGTTTACATGCCAACGTGGCCGTTGGGGGAGAGCTTGGGCCCTATACATGTGATGGCGTGGCCATCGGAGGAGCGCCTGAGTCCTGTAGGAGCACAGCTGGCAGCGCGGCGAGGATCCTGCTGACATCTCCTTGCTGTCGTAAGGGGCTGAGAGCCACCGGCGTCATGGTGCACGCGGGGCACCATCATTACCCGTCGTCGGGGTAAGCCAGATGGGACACCGGTCTTGTTCCTTGTAGCCTGAGCAGGCTAGAAATAGGGAAATGATGCATCCCCTATTAGCGTGGTCAGTCCAAGCTCAGGGTCGGTCGAGGTGGAGACTTCTCTTGAGGCCGAGGCCGGGGTCGGGCGAGGACGCGATTCCTCCCAAGACCGGGGTCGAGGCCGAGTTCAGGGGTCGGGCGAGGCGGAGACCTCCTCCCGAGGCCGGAGCCTGAGGTCGGGCGAGGTGGAGACCTCCTCCCGAGGCCGGAGCATGAGGTCGGGCGAGGCGGAGACCTACTCCCGAGGCCGGAGCATGAGGTCGGGCGAGGCGGAGCTTCCTGTTGCGCCCGAGGCTGAACTCGGTGGTTGATCATGACTTGTTGTCAGTCGTTGCTGGGGTGGCTGACACGGCAGTCGGAGCGGAACGAGCGGCGCTGTTTTCTTGTCATGTCGGACAGTAAAGAAGAGGGGCGAAGTGACTGCGGTCACTTTGGCCTGCCCGTCTGAGGCGCGTGTGTCAGGATACGGCGTCAGGCATCCCCTGCATTTAATGCGCCTGCGAAGCGGTCGATTGGTGAGGCGGTATGGCCAAGGTTGCTTCGCAATGAAGCTTGCCCGAGCCGGGCCTCGGGAGAGCCGAGGGGCGCCCGCTACTTGAGGAGGCACTCGGGCGAGGCGTGAACTCGTCTGGGAATACTGTTCCAGCCTGAGGCTGGGCTCAGGTGAGATCGCGTCCCTCGGGTAGACGAAGTCTTGGCTTGAACCGCACCCGTCAGTTGGTCTGAGGGTGTTTACCAGCCATGATTAGGAGCGTTGGGGGTACCCCTAATTATGGTACCCGACAGTAGCCCCCGAGCCTCAAAGGGAGTGATGGTACTCGCTTGGAGGCTTTTGCCGCGTTTTCGGTGAGGGGACCGGCCTTCCTCGGTTTTTGCCTTGTTCTGGTGGGTGCGCGCGAGCGCACCCGCCGGGTGTAGCCCCCGAGGCCTCGGAGGAGTGGTTTGACTCCTCTGAGTTCTGAATGCTTTTCGTGGTGCTTTGGTCGGTCTGATCGTTCCCTCATGCGGCCTGGCCGTAGCCCGGGTGCGTGGTCGGGTTCCAAGTTATCAAGCTGGTTTGTTGACGCTGTCAACAGTTTTGGCCGTAGCCGGGTGCGAGAGCAGCCCCCGAGCCTCTGCACGGAGCGAGAGGACGATCAAGGACTTTCCCGACTTTTATTATACGCCCCTGTGTCGCCTTTCCGCAAGGAGGAGGGGGGGAAGCGCCATGTTGCCCTCGGAGGGCGCCGAACATGGTGTTTCCAGTGAGCTGCTATCAGGTGATCCGAGTGGACGCCCGTGCCCCGTTCGTTAGGGGTCGGCTGGTGGCCCAGAGGCGCGCTCCAAAAGTACCTGCGGGTGATTCGCCGGACCCAAACCCCTTCGACAGGGTCCGAGGGCTCGATGCCTCCCTCCGGTGGGATTCCGTTACAAATCGTTCCCACCGGTCTCGGAAATGTCCTAGGGTACCTCGGGAGCGTAACCCGAGCCTCGGCTATGTACCGAACATACCCAGAGTCATCCCTCACTCTGCGTGCTCTGGGGCGACTGTTGAGCCCTTCCAAGGGACCAGCCTACGAACCCCTGATCAGTAGTGGGCACGGAGCCCGGGCGCTCTGGGGCAGCTGTCGAACCCTTTCGAGAGGTCAGCCTTCGAACCCCTGATCAGTAATGGGCTTGAAGTCCGAGTGCTCTGGGGTGGCTGTCGAAACCCTTCCGAGGGGCCAGCCTTCGAACCCCTGATCAGTAGGAGGGCTCGGGGCCCGCTTCCTCCGCCGAGAAGGATCCTTTCCACAACGTCCCCTTTCCCGGTCCCTGTGGCAAGAGAGAGAGAGAGGAGGAGGGGAAGGATATGAATTTAAATAAGGTGGCGCACCTTTTTTGACGCATCATTATGGCGAAGGCGAAGCGACGCCCGCCTCGCCTGCCAGAGGTGTTGCCTGCTCCGTCGGAGAGTTAATGCGACGGGACGGGCGATTCGCGTGGCGCCCGTTGCGCGTGTGAGCCGTTCGAGGAACGGGACACGGGCGCGTCGTCTTCACGCCATGGGAGAGGGCTCTCCTGTCGCTTCAGGAGGGGACGCGAGCCTACAGGCGACTTGACCGCTGCCTCCGCTCGTCTGCCGCTGCAGTTACTGCCGGCCCGCTTTTGAGCATGCCAACCATCGTGCCCACCCCGTGGCTGACTGACCCGTGGCCATCACCTTTAACTGGCACTGTTGGGTCATGCGCAGGGCTACCTCGAGTCGCGGTACTGGTTCCGCAGTCGAGGAGGCGCAGCATTGGCGCGAGTGGCGGTGTAACTTCTCGCATGTCGTAACCGACGCGCCAGTTACATGACATGCGGGCCCGCTTCCTTTGCGTCGGTCCGCCGGATGTGGTCAAAGCCGAAGGGGCGCGCAGTTGCGGTGCAGTTGGATGCCTGTCGCGTGGCGGTCCACCCTTTCGACCAGCGGTTTCTGCGAAGATGGGAGAGCGCTTGTAACCGCAGGACGGTTACATGCCTCGCGTGCGGCGGTTCACCTTCTTCGTGCTTCGGATTAGCTCGTATGACGTGTGGGTCCTAGCCCCCGTGTCGTAGGGGGAGAACTCTGGAGGATGTCAGTGGGGATTTCGCCCGTGACGCTGAGGGGTGCAAGCGAGGAGGTCTACCTATAAAAGGGGAATCGATTCCCCAGGCAGTGGCCATGCCTTCGTCCTCCCCTCATGCATTGCGCCCTTTCGCCTTTTGAGCCCCCAGATGGGGTGCTCCAGTGCCGCCTTGCTCTTGCTGTCGTTGGAGGAGCGCGGCCTCGTGGAGATCGGCACCTTTCAGCCATCGCTCGGCTTCAAGGATTTTCGTCGTGCAGGCTGGGGTGGAGAGCAAGCTGAGCCGGGTTTCGCCTCCCGTGTGGGCTGGCGACTCACTTCTTTTTCCAACATTTGGGGGAGAAAGGTATCCTCCAGCCCTGCGGGGGTGATGCCCTCCAGCCATGCGGGGGTGACGTCCTCCAGCCATGCGGGGGGAAGGCGAACCGCTGCTGCCCGGCCAGGGCGCAGCCGTCTATCCTCCACCTGGGCAACGGTTGTGCCATACGCCGGTGGCTGCTATCACCGCCCTCGCGGAGAGGGCAGACTTTGACAACGTGGGTTTGGTCGGTCGTAGACATCGTCATCTGCAGCGTGTTCGGCTCGCTGGCCCAGCTGGCTCTAGCGTCGCTCCCGATGTTGCCTCCTGCCGCTTGGTCCTCGTGGGGACTGGCGCTAGCCGGTCCTCGAGGATTTGAGTGGAGATCTGCCGGCGAGCCGCTTGGAGTTCGTTGTCCCGCTAGCCCCCCGGTGTGGAGGTTGTTCATACCCGCGGGAGCGGAACCGGAGTCCCGTTTGTAAGGAGATGTACCGGGTTTTTGCCGGAGCAAAATGTAACCTCTTCAAGTACTTAGACATTTGTCGTAGGTCGGGAGAACCGCCGAGGGTTCTGCCAACGTCTAAGTCTGTGTAGCATAGTTACCCCAGGTATGTGTGTTTGTTCTTTGTGGCTGTCGAGGCCTGAACATTTGGGTATTCGAGAATGAAGCTGTGTGTCTTCCTCATTCCGAGCGCTGGGACTTGTCTGTTGGCTAGCGAACCACTTAACCGAGCGTCGGTTGCCTTTCGTGGAAGGTGACGAGTGAGGTGTCTGTATCCCGGAGGCGTAGGAGTCCCTCGGCTCTGTTAGCCTTGCCACTCTAGGCTTCTCTTGCTCAGTTTTTGGAACCCTCGGCTGCTCTGCGATGAGCTGGAGCTGGAGGCAGCGGTGTTAGCGCAGACAGACGCAGAGTCGGCTCGGAAAGAGACTTCGTCGGCCCGGGAGATGGTGGCTTCCCAGGCCGAGGAGGATGTGGTAGCAGCCGCTGGAGCCTGGCCAAGACATCTGCTGGCGCGGTGCTGGCGTCCTCCCTTAGGTGGAGGTTCTTTTGCCCGGGTCACCGTCCGAGGCTGGGCCTAGTTCCGCCGAGGGTGGAAACAACGCCGAGGGTGCTGCTGCTCCCCCTGTCGATGCTCGAACCTGCAGGAACAGTTTGTCTGTAGCGTGCGCATGCTTTTTCGCGGCCGCCGAGGCCTAAACACTTTATCGTTGTGTTTAAAAAGCTACGTCTTCTCTCCTCTTGTTTCGAGCGTCACGACTTGTCTGTCAATAGCAGAATCGTTTATCCAAACGAGAGTTACTTTTCGCGGAAGGTGATGAGTGAGGTATCCGTATCCCGAAGGCGTAGGAGTCCCTTGGCTCGGTCGGCCTTGCCGCTTACGTGCGCTCTCATTTGTTCGACGGATTCCATTATTGGTACAGTCGAGAAGGCGCGAAAGTCGTTTTCTACCCGAGTGTTAGGACTTGTTCGGTAGCAGGATCGCTTATCTGAGCGTGAGTTACTTCTCGCGGAAGGTGATGAGTGAGGTATCCGTATCTCAGAGGCGTAGGAGTTCCTCGGCTCGGTCGGCCTTGCCGCTTACGTGTACTCTCGTTGTTCTCAGGATCCCGCTATCGATACAGAAGTCGAAAGCACAAAGGTTGTTTTGGTAGAAAATTTTTCCGAGGAAAATTTTGACGCAGAGGGGGTTCCCCCCTTCTAGCCCCCGAGGGAGGGTCGGGCTTTGCTGAGGCAAGGCCGACCCTTCCTTGACGGTTAGACTTTGTTTGTGTATGTAAACGAGGTACAAGAACGACTTAAAACATCTTAAGGGTAGAAGCGACGTAGCTGTTGGATGTTCCAAGCGTTGCTGTAGACCTCGCCTTGGTCGTTGGCCAGCTTGTATGTTCCGGGCTTCAAGATCTTGGCGATGATGAAGGGCCCTTCCCAGGGAGGAGTGAGCTTGTGGCGCCCTCGGGCGTCCTATCGCAGGCGAAGCACCAAGTCTCCCACTTGGAAGCCTCGGGACCGGACGCTTCGGGTGTGGTAGCGCCGCAGTGACTGCTGGTACCGTGCCGAATGTAGTAAGACAACGTCCTGAGCCTCCTCGAGTTGGCCCAGCGAGTCATCTCAGCTGGTCTGGTTGCTTCGGTCGTCGTACGCCTTAGTCCTCGGGGAGCCATACTCTAAGTCCGTGGGGAGGACGGCCTCGGCCCCATAGACTAGAAAGAATGGCGTAAAACCCGTGGCTCGGCTCGGCGTCGTCCTCAGACTCCAGACCACCGAGGGTAGCTCTTTCATCCACCGCTTGCCAAACTTGTTGAGGTCGTTGTAGATCCTTGGTTTGAGCCCCTGCAAAATCATACCGTTGGCACGCTCCACCTGCCCATTCGTCATGGGATGAGCTACGGCGGCCCAGTCCACACGGATGTGGTGGTCGTCGCAGAAGTCCAGGAACTTTTTCCGGTGAACTGCGTGCCATTGTCGGTGATGATTGAGTTTGGGACCCCGAAGCGATGGATGATGTTGGTGAAGAACGCCACCGCCTGCTCGGACCTGATGCTGTTTAGGGGTCGGACCTCGATCCACTTGGAGAATTTGTCGATAGCGACCAGCAGGTGCGTGAAGCCCCCGGGTGCCTTCTGCAAGGGACCGACGAGGTCTAGACCCCACATAGCAAATGGCCAGGTGATGGGTATCGTCTGCAAGGCCTGAGCGGGCAGATGCGTCTGCTTTGCGTAGAATTGACACCCCCGGCAGGAGCACACAATCCTAGTGGCGTCGGCCACCGTGGTTGGCCAGTAGAAACCTTGTCGGAAGGCATTCCCCACGAGGGCTCGAGGTGCTGCATGGTGGCCGCAAGCCCCCGAGTGTATTTCTTGCAACAACTCTTGTCCTTGGGCGATAGATATGCATCGTTGGAGGATGCCCGAGGGGCTGCGGTGATAGAGCTCTTTTTCATCACCCAGCAAGACGAATGACTTGGCGCACCGAGCCAACCGCCGAGCTTTGGTCTTGTCGATGGGAAGCTCTCCTCGGAGGAGATATTCCAGGTACGGGGTCTGCCAGTTCGGATCTGGCGTGACCCCATTCCGTTCCTCCTCAACGGGCAAGGCCTCTTCCTCGATGGCCGAGGGTGCCTCGGGTCTGGCCGAGGGTACCTCGGGCTAGGCCGAGGCTTCCCTAGGCTCGGGCGCGTCGTCGATCTTGACGGATGGTTGATGTAGGTCTCTGGAGAAGACGTCCGGGGGAACCGTCGTTCGCCCCGAGGCTATTTTCGCCAGCTCGTCCACAGTCTCGTTGTACCGTCGGGCGATGTAGTTGAGCTCCAGCCCGTAGAACTTGTTTTCCAGGCACCGGACTTCGTCGCAGTAGGCTTCCATCCTCCGGTCACGGCAGTGGGAGTTCTTCATGACTTGGTCGATGACAAGCTGCGAGTCACCTCGAGCGTCGAGGTGTCGAACCCCTAGCTCGATGGTGATGCGTAGCCCGTTAACCAGTGCCTCATACTCGGCCACGTTGTTTGATGTCGGAAAATGGAGGCGAATGACGTAGCGGCTTTCCGAGGGGTGAAACGAAGAGCAGGCCAGTGCCTGCTCCTGTTTTCATGAGTGACCCATCGAAGTACATGGTCTAGAGCTCGGGCTGGATTAGAGTTGTTGGTAACTGGGTGTCAGTTCACTCAGCCAGGAAGTCTACCAAGACTTGGGATTTTATGGCCTTCCGAGGAGCGAATGATAGTGTTTCGCCCATAAGCTCCACCGCCCACTTTGCTATCCTACCCGAGGCCTCGCGGCACTGGATGATCTCCCCCAGGGGGAAGGATGACACCACAGTTACCAGATGAGACTCGAAGTAGTGTCGCAACTTTCGTCGTGTCAGGATCACCGCGTAGAGCAGCTTCTGGATCTGTGGGTAGCGGAGTTTGGTCTCGGAAAGCACTTCGCTGATGAAGTAGACTGGCCTCTGGACGGGCAGTGCATGCCCTTCTTCTCATCTCTCGACTACGATCGCGGCGCTGACCACCTGAGTAGTCGTGGCTACGTAGATCAAGAGGGCTTCTCCTGCAGCGGGAGGCACCAGGATGGGTGTGTTCGTAAGGAGCGCCTTAAGGTTTCCGAGGGCTTCCTCGGCCTCGGGGGTCCAAGTGAAGCACTTGGCCTTCCTTAAGAGGCGGTACAGAGGCAAGCCTTTCTTGCCAAGGCGTGAGATGAAGTGGCCCAGAGCCGCAAGGCATCCCATGACCCTCTGTACTCCTTTCAAATCTTTGATCGGTCCCATGTTGGTGATGGCCGCAATTTTCTCCGGGTTGGCCTCGATGCCCCGCTCGGAGACGATGAATCCAAGGAGCATGCCTCGAGGGACTCCGAAGACACACTTCTCGGGATTGAGTTTCACGCCTTTCGCTCTCAGACACTTGAATGTCGTTTCAAGGTCAGAGAGGAGATCAGAGGCTCTCTTCATCTTGACAACGAGGTCGTCGACGTAAGCCTCGACCGTTCTACCAATGTGTTCTCCGAACACGTGGTTCATGCACCTCTGGTAAGTGGCGCCTGCATTCCTCAACCCAAATGGCATTGTAGTGTAACAGTACATGCCAAAAGGTGTGATGAAAGAAGTCGCGAGCTGGTCGGACTCTTTCATCTTGATTTGGTGATAGCTTGAGTAGGCATCAAGGAATGACAGAGTTTCACACCCAGCAGTGGAGTCCATGATTTGATCGATGCGAGGTAGAGGGTAGGGAACTTTCGGACATGCTTTGTTTAGACCAGTGTAGTCTACACACATCCTCCATTTCCCATCCTTCTTCCTCACAAGACCAGGGTTAGCTAACCATTCGGGATGGAATACCTCTTTAATAAACCCTGCCGCAAGTAGCTTGTGGATCTCCTCGCCTATGGCCCTGCGCTTTTCTTTGTCAAAATGGCGCAGGGTTTGCCTCACGGGTCGAGCTCCAGCTCTGATGTCCAGTGAGTGCTCGGCGACATCCCTCGGTATGCCGGGCATGTCTGAGGGACTCTCCACAAAGACTTCGGCGTTTGCACGGAGAAAGTCGACAAGCACTGCTTCCTATTTGGGGTCGAGCTCGGAGCCGATCCGAACTTGCTTGCTAGCGTCATTGCTGGGGTCGAGAGAGACGGACTTGACCGCCTCAACTGGTTCAAAGTTGCCGGCGTGCTGCTTCGCGTCGGGCGCCTCCTGGGAGAGGCGTTCCAGGTCGGCGATGAGGGCCTCGGACTCGGCGAGAGCCTCGGCGTATTCCACGCACTCCACGTCGCATTCGTACGCGTGGCGGTACGTGGATCCGACGGTGATGATCCCATTCGAGCCCGGCATCTTGAGCTTGAGATAGGTGTAGTTGGGGACGACCATGAACTTGGCGTAGCATGGTCTTCCCAACACCGCATGGTAGGTTCCTCGGAACCCGACGACCTCAAAGGTGAGAGCTTCCTTTTGGAAGTTAGAGGGAGTTCCGAAGCAGACGAGTAAGTCGATCCGTCCGAGGGGTAGGATTCGCTTCCTGGGCGCGATCCCGTGGAAGGGTGCCGCGCCGGCCCGGACTTTGGACCGATCAACCCCTAAGAGTTCCAGGGTCTTGGTGTAGATGATGTTAAGGCTGCTGCCTCTATCCATGAGGACCTTGGAGAGCCTAATGTTGCCGATGATCGGATCGACGACGAGCGGGTACCTTCCCGGGCTTGGCACGAAGTCGGGGTGGTCGCCTTGGTCGAAGGTGATAGGCTTGTCGGACCAGTCTAGGTAGACTGGCACCGCCACCTTCACCAAGCAGAGTTCCCGGCGCTCCTGCTTGCGGTGCCGAGCCGAGGCGTTCGCCGCCTGCCCGCCGTAGATCATGAAGCAGTTATGGACTTTCAGGAATCCCTCTTCCTTGCTGCCCTCCTTCTTGTCATTGTCATGGCCCTTGCCATCCTCCGTCGGGGGCCTGGTCTTATGGAAGTAGCGCGGGAGCATGACACATTCTTCGAGGGTGTGCTTGACGGGCCCCTGGTGATAGGGGCACGACTCTTTGAGCATCTTGTCGAACGTGTCGGCCCCTCCAGGAGGTTTCCGAGGGTTCCCATGCTCGGCCGCAGCGACAAGGTTCGCGTCTGCGGCGTCGCGCTTCGCTCGTGACTTGTTTTTAGCCTTCTTCTTCGTGCCCCGCTGGGCGGACGCCTCAGGGGCGTCTGTCTTCGGCTCCCCCTGAGGCTGCTTGTCCTTCCGGAAGATGGCTTCGACCGCCTCTTGACCCGAGGCGAACTTGGTGGCGACGTCCATTAGTTCACTCGCACGGGTGGGAGTCTTGCGCCCCAATTTGCTCACCAGGTCTCGACAAGTGGTGTCGGCAAGGAAAGCCCCGATGACATCCGAGTCGGTAACGTTGGGCAGCTCGGTGCACTGCTTTGAAAACCGCCGGATGTACTCTCGGAGGGACTCCCCTGGCTGCTGGCGGCAGCTTCAGAGGTCCCACGAGTTCCCAGGGCGCACGTACGTGCCTTGGAAGTTCCCCGCGAAAGCTTTGACCAGATCGTTCCAGTCGGAGATCTGCGCAGGAGGCAGATGCTCCAGCCAGGCTCGGGCAGCGTCGGAGAGGAAAAGGGGTAGATTACGGATGATGAGGTTGTCATCATCCGCCCTCCCAACTGGCATGCCAGTCGGTAGTCTGCGAGCCACAGCTCTGGCCTCGTCTCCCCCGAGTACTTGGTGATAGTAGTCGGGGCTCAGAAACGGGCAGGGAACGACGCTCGTCGTATGGCCCGGCTGAAGACTCGCGGACCGGGTGGTTCTGAGAGCACCTAGAGGGGGGTGAATAGGTGATCCTGTAAAAACTTGAAACTTAATGCCACAAAACTTGATTAGGAGTTAGCACAATAATGCCAAGTGGCTAGAGAGGAGTTCTTGCAAAACACAATAACCACAAGAAGATCAACACAGATAGGCACAGTGGTTTATCCCATGGTTCGGCCAAATCCAACACTTGCCTACTCCACGTTGTGGCGTCCCAACGGACGAGGGTTGCACTCAACCCCTCTCAAGCGGTCCAAAGACCCACTTGAATACCATGGTGTTTTGCTTTGTTTCACTATATCCCGCTTGCGAGGAATCTCCACAACTTGGAGCCTCTCGCCCTTACAATTTGATGTTCACAAAGAAGCACAGAAGTAAGGATGGGATGAGCAACACACACAAGACACAAAATCAGAGCACAAACACGCACACAAGTCACAACTCGAGCTCACAACACAACCCGAAGAGTTTTCTACTCAAATGGAGCTCTAGTTGCTATCACAAAGAATCAAATGCGCGGAATTGGAGTCTTGGTGCTTAGGAATGCTTAGAGAATGCTTGGTGTACTCCTCCATGCGCCTAGGGATCTCTTTTATAGCCCCAAGGCAGCTAGGAGCCGTTGAGAGCAATCCAGGAAGGCAATTCTTGCCTTCTGTCGACTGGCGCACTGGACAGTCCGGTGCACCACCGGACACTATCCGGTGCGGATTTCTTTCCTATTCTGGCGCAGCCGACCGTTGAAGAGTTGGAGACGTTGGCGCACCGGACACTGTCCGATGCACACCGGACAGTCCAGTGCCCTCTTCTGACCGTTGGCTCGGCCACGCGTCACGCAAGGATTCCGCGGCCGACCGTTGGCGTGCCCGACCGTTGGCTCACCGGGCAGTCCGGTGAATTATAGCCGTACGCTGTTGACTTGGTTCCCGAGAGCAACGACTTCGCCGCAGCCGACTCACCGGACAGTCCGGTGATTTATAGCCGTACGCCACCGTCGAGACCCGAGAGCAGCCATTTCACCAGAGCCAGCCTGGCGCACCGGACACTGTCCGGTGCACCACCGGACAGTCCGATGCACCCAGACCGAGCAGAGTCTTAGCTGCTCGAGCCAAGACTTATCCAAATGTATTTTCTCTGATTCTAGCACTTAGACAAATATGTTAGTACACAAAAACCAATGTACTAAGTCCAGAATCATACCTTTGTATTGATTTGCACTTTGTCCACCATTTGGCATAGTTTAACACTTAAGCATTTATGTTGAACACTAAATCACCAAAATACTTAGAAATGGCCCAAGGGCACATTTCCCTTTCAATCTCCCCCTTTTTGGTGATTTATGCCAACACAACATAAAGCAACTAAAAGAAGTGCAATATCAATGCAATTTCAAACAAGAAATGATTTTGATTCAAATTTGGCATATTTGGATCATTCTTTGCCACCACTTGGTTTGTTTTTGCAAATCAAACTCAATTTCCTATCTCTAAGTCAAACTCACTTGTTGAGACATAAAGAGAGGTATTCCAATAGAAATTGATCAAAGATTTAAAAACTCCCCCCTTTTCCCATAATCAAGCATTCTCCCCACAAGAGACAGACTTTTAGCACTAAGAGACAATAAGAGTATTTTGACAAAACAAAACTCTATTCTTCTATTTTCAAAATTATCAAGTGGTAGCTAATACATTTCTTGCTTTGGCCTTATTTTCTCCCCCTTTGGCATCAAGCACCAAAACGGGATCAATCTTGGCCCTTAAACCCCATTGCCTCACCAAAATCTTCAAATAAGAGTACAAAGGCAATAAGAATATGGAGATGAACTTGGGGTGAGTTACCCTCTCATCGGAGTGCAGTGGAAGTCTTTCATGGTCCAAGTCCAACATTCCCTTTCAATCCACCTTTGAGACTAAATTAAGCAAACTCAAGCACACAGTTAGTCTCAAAGGGTCAAGTTGTAGCACATCTCCCCCTAAATGTGTGCATTACTTGCAAATGGACTTGTGAGGTCCGGGGAGTGCTTGTACAACTTGAGCACCATAAATAAACATCACAATGCATAAGGAACATGATCAAGGCATAAACACATGTATGCTATAAATCAATCCAAGTTCCGCGAATCAAAAAAATTTAGCTCACTACGCAGCCTGCAAAAGGTCTTCTCATCTAGAGGCTTGGTAAAGATATCGGCTAGCTGGTTCTCGGTGTTAACATAAAACACTTCGATATCTCACTTTTGCTGGTGGTCTCTCAAAAAGTGATGCCGGATGTCAATGTGCTTTGTGCGGCTGTGTTCAACAGGATTATCCACCATGCGGATAACACTCTCATTATCACATAGGAGTGGGACTTTGCTCAGATTGTAGCCAAAGTCCCTGAGGGTTTGCCTCATCCAAAGTAGTTGCGCGCAACACTATCCTGCGGCAACGTACTCGGCCTCAGCGTGGATAGGGCAACGGAGGTTTGTTTCTTAGAGCTCCATGACACCAGGGACCTTCCTAGGAATTGGCACGTCCCTAATGTACTCTTCCTATCGACCTTACATCCAGCATAATCGGAGTCTGAATATCCAATTAAGTCAAAGGTAGACCCCTTTGGATATCAGATCCCGAAGCAAGGCGTAGCGACTAAATATCTAAGAATTCGCTTCACTGCCACTAAGTGACATTCCCTTGGATCGGATTGAAATCTAGCACACATGCATACACTAAGCATAATATCCGGTCTACTAGCACATAAATAAAGCAAGGAACCTATCATGGACCGGTATGCCTTTTGATCAACGGACTTACCTCCTTTGTTGAGGTCGACATGTCCGTCGGTTCCCATTGGAGTCTTTGCGGGCTTGGCGTCCTTCATCCCAAACCGCTTTAGCAAGTCTTACGTGTACTTCGTTTGGGAGATGAAGGTGCCATCCTTGAGTTGCTTCACTTGGAACCCAAGAAAGTAGTTCAACTCGCCCATCATCGACATCTCAAACTTTTGAGTCATCACCCTGCTAAACTCTTCACAAGACTTTTGGTTAGTAGAGCCAAATATTATGTCATCGACATAAATTTGGCATACAAATAAGTCACCATCACATGTCTTAGTGAATAAAGTCGGATCGGCTTTCCCAACCTTGAAAGCATTAGCAATTAAAAAGTCTCTAAGGTATTCATACCATGCTCTTGGGGCTTGCTTAAGTCCATAGAGCGCCTTAGAGAGCTTACACACATGGTCGGGGTACCGTTCATCCTCAAAGCTAGGGGGTTGCTCCACGTACACCTCCTCCTTGATTGGCCCGTTGAGGAAGGCGCTTTTAACATCCATTTGGTACAACCTGAAAGAATGGTGAGCGGCATAGGCTAACAAAATACGAATCGACTCTAGCCTAGCCACAGGAGCAAAAGTCTCCTCAAAGTCCAAACCTGCGACTTGGGCATAACCTTTTGCCACAAGTCGAGCCTTGTTCCTCGTCACCACCCCGTGCTCGTCCTGTTTGTTGTGAAACACCCACTTGGTTCCCACAACATTTTGCTTGGGACGTGGCACCGGTGTCCAAACTTCATTACGCTTGAAGTTGTTGAGCTCCTCCTGCATGGCCAACACCCAGTCCGGATCTAGCAAGGCCTCTTCTACCCTGAAAGGCTCAATAGAAGAGACAAAAGAGTAATGCTCACAGAAATTAGCTAATCTAGAGCGAGTGGTTACTCCCTTGCTAATGTCACCCAAAATCTGGTCGATGGGATGATTCCTATGTATCGTCGCTCGAACTTGGGTTGGAGGAGCCTGTGGTGCTTCTTCCTCCATAACTTGATCATCTTGTGCCCCCCCTTGATCACATGCCTCTTCTTGATGAACCTGTTCATCTTCTTGAGTTGGGGGATGCACCATTGTTGAGGAAGAAGGTTGATCTTGCTCCTTTTGTTCCTGTGGCCTTACATCTCCAATCGCCATGGTGCATATTGCGGCCGTTGGAATATCTTCTTCATCTACATCATCAAGAACAACAACTTGCTCTCTTGGAGCGTCCTGTTCTTCCTCTCCAAGCATCATCCTCGCCATGTCTATGAGCGTCCTGTTCTTCCTCTCTACCACACCGTTTTGCTGTGGTGTGTAGGGAGCGGAGAACTCGTGCTTGATTCCTTCCTCCTCAAGGTACTCCTCCACTTGAAGGTTCTTGAACTCGGACCCATTGTCGCTCCTTATCTTCTTCACCATGAGCTCAAACTCATTTTGAGCTCTCCTTAGGAAGCGCTTGAGGGTCCCTTGGGTTTCAGATTTATCCTGCAAAAAGAATACCCAAGTGAAGCGGGAAAAGTCATCAACAATAACTAAACCATACTTACTTCCCCCGATGCTGAGGTAGGCGACGGGTCCGAAGAGGTCCATATGAAGCAACTCCAAAGGTCTTGATGTGGTCATCACATTTTTGGTATGATGAGAGCTTTCAACCTGTTTACCTGCTTGACAAGCTGCACAAGGTCTATCTTTTTCGAAGGTTACATTTGTTAGACCTATCACATGTTCTCCCTTTAGAAGTTTGTGAAGGTTCTTCATCCCCACATGTGCTAAACGGCGATGCCACAGCCAGCCCATGCTAGTCTTAGCAATTAAGCATGCATCTAGACCGGCCTCCTCTTTTGCAAAATCAACTAAGTAGAGTTTGCCATCTAATACACCCTTAAAAGCTAATGAACCATCACTCCTTCTAAAGACAGACACATCTACATTTGTGAATAAGCAATTATATTCCATATTACATAATTGGCTAACGGACAACAAATTATACCCGAGTGATTCAACTAAAAACACATTAGAGATAGAATGCTCGGAAGAAATAACTATTTTTCCTAGTCCTTTAACCTTGCCTTGATTCCCATCACTGAATATGATTGAGTCTTGGGAATCTTTGTTCTTGACGTAGGAGGTGAACATCTTCTTCTCCCCTGTCATGTGGTTTGTGCATCCGCTGTCGATAATCCAGCTTGATCCCCCGGATGCATAAACCTGCAAGGCAAATTAGGCTTGGGTCTTAGGTACCCAACTCTTGTTGGGTCCTACAAGGTTAGTAACAATAGCCTTAGGGACCCAAATGCAAGTTTTATCTCCCTTGCATTTTGCCCCTAATTTCCTGGCAATCACCTTCTTATCCTTTCTACAAATAACAAAGGAAGCATTGCAAGCATGATAAATTGTAGAAGGTTTATTAACTATTTTCCTAGGAACATGAGCAACATTTCCCCTAGGCATATGATGAATGACATTTTTCCTGGGCATATCTCTACCATGCACATAGGAGGAACTTGAAGCAAACATTGTATTTGAATCATAAGCATTACACCTCCTATCATGATGAACATTTCTAGAAAATTTCCTATCATAAATAAATGCATGATTCTTTTGAGCACTATTAGCCATAGGAGCCTTCCCTTTCTCCTTTGTGAAAGTGGGAGCCCTTTGGCTTGTTAAGTTCTTGGCTTCCCTCTTAAAGCCAAGCCCATCCTTAATTGAGGGGTGTCTACCAATCGTGTAGGCATCCCTTGCAAATTTTAGTTTATCGAATTCATTCTTGCTAGTCTTAAGTTGGGCATTAAGACTAGCCACTTCACCATTTATTTTTGCAATAGAAACTAGGTGTTCACTACAAGCATCAATATTAAAATCTTTACATCTATTGCAAATCACAACATGTTCTACACAAGAGTTAGATCTATTTGCTACTTCTAGTTTAGCATTTAAATCATCATTAACACTTTTTAAACTAGAAATGGTCTCATGGCAAGTAGACAATTCACATGAAAGCATTTCATTTCTTTTAACTTCTAAAGCAAGAGAATTTTGTGCATCTACAAATTTATCATGTTCTTCATACAAAAGATCTTCTTGCTTTTCTAATAGTCTATTCTTATCATTAAAGGCATTAATTAATTCATTAATCTTATCAATCTTAGTTCTATCTAAGCCCTTGAACAAACTAGTGTAGTCTGTTTCATCATCGCTAGATTCATCATCACTAGAAGCATAATTAGACTTTCAAGTGTTTACCTTCTTCTCCTTTGCCATGAGGCAGGTGTGATGCTCGTTGGGGAAGAGGGATGATTTGTTGAAGGCCGAGGCGGCGAGTCCTTCGTTGTCGGAGTCGGACGACGAACAATCCGAGTCCCACTCCTTGCCGAGGTGTGCCTCGCCCTTAGCCTTCTTGTAAGTCTTCTTCTTTTCCCTCTTCTTCTCTTGTTCCTAGTCACTATTATTATCGGGACAATTAGCGATAAAATGACCAATCTTACCACACTTGAAGCAGGAGCGTTTTCCCTTCGTCTTGCTTTTGTTGGGATGCTCCTTGCGACCTTTGAGTGCCGTCTTGAATCGCTTGATGATGAGGGCCATTTCTTCTTCGTTAAGCCCGGCTGCCTCAACTTGAGCCACCTTGCTAGGTAGCGCCTCCTTGCTCCTCATTGCTTTGAGAGCAACAGTTTGAGGCTCGTGGATTGGGCCATTCAACGCATCATCGACGTATCTTTCCTCCTTGATCATCATCCGCCCGCTTACGAACTTTCCAAGTATCTCTTCGGGTGACATCTTGGTGTACCTAGGATTTTCATGAATATTGTTTACAAGATGTGGATCAAGGACAGTGAAAGACCTTAGCATTAGGCGGACAACGTCGTGGTCCATCCATCGTGTGCTTCCATAGCTCCTTATTTTGTTGATGAGGGTCTTGAGCCGGTTGTACGTTTGAGTTGGCTCCTCGCCCCTGATCATTGCGAATCTCCCAAGTTCGCCCTCCACCAACTCCATCTTGGTGAGCATGGTGACGTCGTTCCCCTCATGCGAGATCTTGAGGGTGTACCAGATCTGCTTGGCGTTATCCAAGCCGCTCACCTTATGGTATTCATCCCTGCACAATGATGCTTGAAGAACAGTAGTAGCTTGTGCATTTTTGTGAATTTGCTCATTGATAAATATGGGACTATCAGTACTATCAAATTGCATTCCACTTTCTACTATCTCCCATATGCTTGGATGGAGAGAGAACAAGTGACTACGCATTTTGTGACTCCAAAATTCGTAGTCCTCTCCATCAAAGTGTGGAGGTTTGCCAAGAGGAATGGAAAGCAAATGTGCATTTGAACTATGCGGCATACGAGAGTAATCAAAAGAAAAGTTCAAGTTAACCGTCTTCTTTTTCTCGTAGTCGTTGTCGTCGTTGTCTTTTTGGGAAGAAGAGGACTCGTCGCTGTCGTCTTAGTAGACGATTTCCTTGATGCGCCTCTTCTTCTTCCCGTCCTTCTTCTTATGACGTGAGCCCGAGTCAGTGGGCTTGTCGTCTTTCGACTCATTGATGAAGGACTCCTTCTCCTTGTCGTTGATCACTATCCCCTTCCCCTTAGGATCCATCCCTTCGGGCGATTAGTCCCTTTCTTGAAGAGAATGGATCCGATACCAATTGAGAGCACCTAGAGGGGGGTGAATAGGTGATCCTATAAAAACTTGAAACTAAATGCCACAAAACTTGATTAGGAGTTAGCACAATAATGCCAAGTGGCTAGAGAGGAGTTCTTGCAAAACACAATAACCACAAGAAGATCAACACAGATAGGCACAGTGGTTTATCCCGTGGTTCGGCCAAGTCCAACACTTGCCTAATCCATGTTGTGGCATCCCAACGGACGAGGGTTGCACTCAACCCCTCTCAAGCGGTCCAAAGACCCACTTGAATACCACGGTGTTTTGCTTTGTTTCACTATATCCCGCTTGCGAGGAATCTCCACAACTTAGAGCCTCTCGCCCTTACAATTTGATGTTCACAAAGAAGCACGGAAGTAAGGATGGGATGAGCAACACACACTAGACACAAAATCAGAGCACAAACACGCACACAAGTCACAACTCGAGCTCACAACACAACCCGAAGAGTTTTCTACTCAAATGGAGCTCTAGTTGCTATCACAAAGAATCAAATGCGCGGAATTGGAGTCTTGGTGCTTAGGAATGCTTAGAGAATGCTTGGTGTACTCCTCCATGCGCCTAGGGGTCCCTTTTATAGCCCCAAGGCAGCTAGGAGCCGTTGAGAGCAATCCAGGAAGGCAATTCTTGCCTTCTGTCGACTGGCACACCGGACAGTCCGGTGCACCACCGGACACTGTCCGGTGTGGATTTCTTTCCTATTCTGGCGCAGCCGACCGTTGAAGAGTTGGAGACGTTGGCGCACCGGACACTGTCCGGTGCACACCGGACAGTCCGGTGCCCCCTTCTGACCGTTGGCTCGGCCACACGTCAAGCGCGGATTCTGCGGCCGACCGTTGGCGTGTCCGACCGTTGGCTCACCGAACAGTCCGGTGCCTCACCGGACAGTCCGGTGAATTATAGCCGTACGCTGTTGACTTGGTTCCCGAGAGCAGCGACTTCGCCGCAGCCGACTCACTGGACACTGTCCGTGCACCACCGGACAGTCCGGTGATTTATAGTCGTACGCCGCCGTCGAGACCCGAGAGCAACCATTTCACTAGAGCCAGCCTGGCGCACCGGACACTGTCCGGTGCACCACCGGACAGTCCGGTGCACCCAGACCGAGCAGAGTCTTAGCTGCTCGAGCCAAGACTTATCCAAATGTATTTTTTCTGATTCTAGCACTTAGACAAATATGTTAGTACACAAAAACCAATGTACTAAGTCCAGAATCATACCTTTGTATTGATTTGCACTTTGTCCACCATTTGGCATAGTTTAACACTTAAGCATTTATGTTGAACACTAAATCACCAAAATACTTAGAAATGGCCTAAGGGCACATTTCCCTTTCAGGTTCGGGCGAAGGACTGCGATCCTCCTCACTGTTGCATCGTCCCCCGCGCCTAGGATGGTAGCCTTGGCGCACCTTCTCGTTGATGCGGGCTCGATGGTCGAGATGGTGGTGCTCGTTGCCGAGGCGTTCCCGGGCGGCGAGCGCCTCGTCCCGCGTACGCTCGGGATGGAACGAGGCTTCCTGAATGCACCGGGAGGACTCCGCGTGATGTTCCGAGGGGTCAGCTCGCCTGCAGGAGGCGGAGCTCTCGGTTCGTCGAACCGCGACGCCTTCTAGGAGATTCTTGAGTTCGCCCTGGATATGCCGTCCCTCGGTGGTGGATGGCTCCGGCATGGCTCGAAGCAGCATCGCCGCTGCAGCTAGGTCCTGGCCGGACCCGCTGACGGTCGGGGGCAGCGCTGCCCTGGCGTTGTCGACGATGCAGCGCCGGATGTCTTGGGGCTGGTGACAGGCTTCTCCGGCGAGTGATCGGCCTGCCCACTCCTGTTCGATGTTCTGTCGGAGCTGTACAAGCCGGCCTGCTTCCCCGTCGACCTGGGCCTGCATCTCACGGATTTGCTCGAGCTGTATGTCCTGACCCACCGCAGGGACAGGGACCACAACTAGCTCCCGCGGGATGTCAACGCGAGATGCGGGCCCAGGGAGATCGTCAACCTCTGGCATACCGAGGTGGTTGCCTTCGTTGTGATCTCCCAGATCGACGTGGAAACATTCGCGACTTGGGCTGTAACCCTCGTCGTCAAGGTCATGGCCATCATCAGAACAACCGGAGAGGCAGTGGTCACATGCGGACATGAAGCCCCGCAAGGCACTGGGGTCATTGAGGGCAGAGAAATCCCAACCGGAGACGGGGTCGTCCTCTTCCTCAGAACCCGCCGGTCCGAAGGTTGAGACGGCTGTTAGTCGGTCCTAGGTCGACCACATGTGGTACCCCGGAAGGTTTGGATACGCCTTTACGAAGGCGCTCACCATAGCGGGGTCGCTAGCTAGGTGGATTGAAGCTGAATCGAAAAGGTACAGGATGGAAAACGGACGATACCTCTTGGTCGATGGACGGTGGTGAAGTCACGTCGGGGGCGGAGCACACCGTCATCTCAGGTACGAGGGTAACGCCCAGCAGGTCCTTTGCGAGGGTGCTGGCGTCATCAGTCCGCTTGGGGCTGACACGTCGCGGGGAAGTGACACCCGCCGTCGCCTCAGGTGCGAGGACAATGTCTGACATGTCCCCCGGGGGAGTGCCGGTGTCGTCGACTCGCTCTAGGGCAACAGCCGACAAGGTGCCGCCTCCTGCGTGGCCATGGTTGCCTCGTCTCCGCCTCCTCCGACGAGGAGGGTGGCGGGGACGAGCGGAGTGCTCCTCTTCTGCCGCGGGGAGATGCTGTCGTAGAGCTCGCCGCCGCCGGGCAAGTCGGAGACCGTCGTTGTCGTCACGCCGCGGGGGGAGGAGTACCATGTCGTAGCTGCCGTCGAGGGACATGAACTCGAGACTCCCGAAGCGGAGCACCGTCCCGGGCTGAAGAGGTTGCTGAAGACTCCCCATCTGGATCTCAACAGGAAGGTGTTCGTTAACACACAACAGACCCCTACCTGGCGCGCCAACTGTCGGCGTCTCGGACCCGGGGGGGTGTCCCTTGGACCGACCAGTGAAATCGCTGCGTGTCCCTGCCCAGATGGGTTGGCGCGGGATGGAACACAAGAGGTGGGACAAGCCTTGTATTATCCTGCACCAGGGGTGCCGCTCGCAGTAGGGGTTACAAGCGCGTCGCGTGAGAGAGGGAGGGATGCAGAGTCCGTCCGCCGCTTCCCTCGCACGAACCCCCCTCAGGGTGGCCCTGGACCTCCCTTTTATAGAGGCAAGGAGAGGATCCAGACGTACAACGGGGGGCGTAGCTATGCGCTAACGTGTCCGGCAGTGGAGTGCCTAAGCCCTGTGTACATGCTAACGTGGCCGTTGGGGGAGAGCTTGGGCCCTGTACATGTGATGGCGTGGCCGTCGGAGGAGCGCCTGAGTCCTGTAGGAGCACAGCTGG
This sequence comes from Zea luxurians, assembly GCA_029449295.1. NCBI lineage: Eukaryota > Viridiplantae > Streptophyta > Magnoliopsida > Poales > Poaceae > Zea > Zea luxurians. Next base: position 7,183,101 of record JAOPSE010000109.1, read on the forward strand.
CAGCGCGACGAGGATCCTGCTGACGTCTCCTTGCTGTCGTAAGGGGCTGAGAGCCACCGGCGTCATGGTGCACGCGGGGCACCATCATTACCAGTCGCCGGGGTAAGCCAGATGGGACGCTGGTCTTGTTCCTTGTAGCCTGAGCAGGCTAGGAATAGGGAAATGATGCATCCCCTATTAGCGCGGTCAGTCCGAGCTCAGGGTCGGTCGAGGCGGAGACTTCTCTTGAGGCCGAGGCCGGGGTCGGGCGAGGACGCGATTCCTCCCGAGACCGGGGTCGAGGCCGAGTCCAGGGGTCGGGCGAGGCGGAGACCTCCTCCCGAGGCCGGAGCCTGAGGTCGGGCGAGGCGGAGACCTCCTCCCGAGGCCGGAGCATGAGGTTGGGCGAGGCGGAGCTTCCTGTTGTGCCCGAGGCTGAACTTGGTGGTTGATCGTGACTTGTTGTCAGTCGTTGCCGGGGTGGCTGACACGGCAGTCGGAGCGGAGCGAGCGGCGCTGTTTTCCTGTCATGTCGGACAGTAAAGAAGAGGGGCGAAGTGACTGCGGTCACTTCGGCCTGCCCGTCTGAGGCGCGTGTGTCAGGATACGGCGTCAGGCATCCCCTGTATTTAATGCGCCTGCGAAGCAGTCGGTTGGTGAGGCGGTATGGCCAAGGTTGCTTCACAACGAAGCCTGCCCGAGCCGGCCTCGGGAGAGCCGAGGGGGCGCCCGCTACCTGAGGAGTCCCTCGGGCGAGGCGTGAACTCGTCTGGGAATACTGTTCCAGCCTGAGGCTGGGCTCAGGTGAGATCGCGTCCCTAGGGTAGACGAAGTCTTGGCTTGAACCGCACCCGTCAGTTGGTCTGAGGGTGTTTACCAGCCATGATTAGGAGCGTTGGGGGTACCCCTAATTATGGTACCCGACACTATTATAATGACTAAGGCTCCGCTTGTTTCCCTTTATTTTGAGGAATTCGAATCTAACTAATGAAGTAGGCTATTTTTTTTTAAAATGTGACGTTCCATATTTCTAGAGTTTATATATAAGTCTATCCCAAATTCATCGGGTGAGAGATGGAAATTGATTCTATAGATTTATTTGCTACTTTTCTAATGTACAACTTATATTACACTCTTCTACTGTTTCTCTATAGCATAAGTGTAGTGTATAACTCTCTCTCTCCCTCTCATATGATTTAGAGCAATATAAAAATATATTAACTTAATTAGTTTGTTTTTAAATTATGATTATTAGAATTGAATTCAATTTCAACGAAACAAACGAGTCCTAATGGAAATATCACAGTAAATGTGGATCCAGTCATCCACTATTCTCATTAGTCTTAGATAGGTCAAGTGAAAGTTTGTGCTTGTTACTTTTGGTGATCAACATCACCTAGATAATTTAGTGGCAACCATGAGTTCGATGATCACCTAAAGAGCTTGTGGTTTACCCAACTCATGATGCACATAGTTGTCAGTGGTTTACCATTTCAGAGTGGCAAAGAACCAATCCATAGAGACCACTTGGTCTTTATAACTTATGATATGGATGCAAAACAAGTTATATATATGTTTGTATGCATCTCCAACAAGGAGCTCTAAAATAGAGCCTTAAAAGTGAAATATGACTATATTAAAAATGTTTAGGGTCTCAAAAAAACTAAACTCCAATGGTTAGACCTTAAGTACTATTTAGGAAACAAACCATGTTATTAGGAAATAAATAGTTAGAGATTAAGAGGAAATATGGATAGAGCTTTAATATATGGGTACTATATTTAGTTTCCGAAGACTGAGCCTTATAACCATTTGATGAATATTGACGATTGTTGAATGTTTTATGGTGTCGAGCCTTATATTTTAAAATAATATAAAAGGAAACAATAAAAGGAGACATGTCATATTAAGATAGATGCTCTTACGAAATATTTTAGGAAACAGTTATATTTTACGAAATATTTTAGGAAATATTTTAAGAAATATTAAGACATGACATGAATATGATTGAAATATTTTAGGAAACAATCATATTAAGATCCTATCTTGGAAAAGATAGATGCTCTTACGAAGCACATATATTAGTAATAGTTTATTCAGCTGCGTGGAGAAAATAATAAAAGGAGACATGTCACGTGGATTGTACTCTGAACATACAATTATTTATGCTTAAACAAAATGCCCACAAAACTGTGGAAGCAGAAAACTTCCCCGCTAAGGACTAGTTTGAAAATATTATTTTTCTAAGTAATTTTCATTTTTCTAAAGAAAATTATTTTATTTTTATATAAAAAAATAGAAATTCTTTGGAAAATGGACTAGCCTAGAAAAATTAATATATGAAGTAATTTGAGTACTTGACAACTAGTAGTACTGAAACTGAAAATATGGTTGAGGCTGGTAGTGGTGGGGAAGAAAGAGGCTGACATCCTGAAGGCTGAAGCCACCAGAATGAGGAACCAAAACCAAACAACACCAAGGGGCGGCGCGGCGAGGCGATATAGCTAGGGCAGAGTAGTTCACTTCCCCATCACCCTCTCTCGGTCTCGGTCTCTCCTCGCTTCCTACGCCAATTGCTACCCGTCGTCGCGTCGCCCCTCCTACCGTCCTACGTCTCCCACCTCTCCCCGCTTCCTCTTCCTCTTCCTCCCTGCTGAGCGGAAGCGCGCAAGCAATCGCTGCCTTTTCTTGGCGTGCGCAGCTCCTGGTCGGCACGGCAGCCCCCCGCGGGATCTCGCTTGCTGGCCTGGCCGCGCGGCATTGAGACGAGGCGCCTGGAGCTCGGAGCCGCCGTAGCTGGTGTTGGTGCCTCGGAGCCGATCGGGTGTCTGGCTCCTGATTTGATCTGCAGCTGCAGCCGACATGGCGGCTTCGGGAGGGCTCGAGCAGTGGCAGAAGGACGGGTTCTTCCAGGCGGCCGAGGGGGTGCAGGAGTCCGCGGACTTGTGAGTGCCTTCGTCATCCTGGCTTCGATTCGTTGCGCCAGGGGCTTCAAAACTTTTAACTTCATGTGTATATATGTATGTCTACCGCTTGGCGATTGTCTTTGCCGTGAATTTTGATCGATCCCTTTTTCAAAGGTTGGATTGCTGTTCCTTTATTTTGTGGATTATGGGTGTGCTGTGTTTAAGATGGGATTCTGATCTGAACCGTGCTTGTTCGCGGTCCTTGCAGACTCGAGAACTCTAGACTCTTCAATTTTCTACTAATTTTTTATTAAGTGATTGTTGGGCTAGGTTGTGGATTGTGTAAGATGAGATTTGGATGCTTATTTTCGCTCTGATTGGTTAACTGCTGGCTCTATTTGTCCGTTCTCTCCTTCTATTAGTTGAGATTGTGATTTCGTAAAAAAAACTGGTTCTTTGGTGGCACCTCATATCTTATTGGGTTCATTTATGTCGCTATTTTGTATTGTATGGCTGGGCCAAGTAGTGCTCTGTTCTAATCAAGTCAGCTTTGCTTCAGTCGACAGTTCTATTTGTTAATTTAGCCGTGCAATGCTGTTTGGGGGGTTGTGACAATATGATACAAACTCTGGTTGAAACAGACATTTACACTTGCATATAGTCAAATGCATCCAGGAACCTAGATTTGGATCCAAATTTATCGAATTGGCGATCTCTCCTTGTAGGATGGAATCAGTCTATAGAACTTGGATGCGTGAGCGTAGTAATGGATCTGGCTCAGAGGAGGTAGACGATTTGCAAAGGGAGCTTCAGACAGCTTTAGGAACTGCAAAATGGCAGGCATGCTTTTACCTAAACCCCTTTACACTAGCTGACTTGTGGTCTTGTTAATTATTACTAGCGATTGTCTGTGCAGTTGGAGCAGTTTGAGAGGGCTGTAAGTTCAAGCAACGATAAGTATTCATTGGAAGAGGGTACAGTAGCACGGCGTCGGCAGTTTGTTGTAGCCATTGAGGATCAGATTTCTCGTGTAGAGAAAGAAATAAATGGTTCTTTAATGGACAATGGCGGGCAAGGGCTCAACTGGGTGAAGTTAGATGACGAAGAGCGAGATGATCTAGTTGCTTTCCTTTCAGCACCTGCAGAGTTCTATTCAGAAATGAAGAGCACAGACATCAGTGACGGAGTCCCATCTAGACAAAAGAATGTGCCAGTTGGCAGGAACGATCAGAGTGATCCACCTTTAATCATTAAAGACATATATGAAGTGGCACGCACAGAAATTTCTACTGTTAAGAGTGATGTTTGTGGTCTAGCTGAGGAGTTACATGGCCTTAGAAGGAATTTGAGTTCAGCTAATGATCATTGGAAGATTGACATTGGTAACAATATGGATGATGATAGAAAATCGTCAACTGGGGTTCAGCCCGCAAGTCAGACAACTGCTTTATCAAGCATCCGGAGAAGCGCAGAATCTATAACAAGAGTGAGATGGTTTTGGAATAGCTTGTGGAAATCCAAGAGGGATGAACAACACCCATTAAGATATGATATGTCATATAATCTTGACCTCAGGGTTCTATCCTTATTAACACAGGTATATCGATTTCCTCTGCTGCCCCACACTATTCTAGATTTAAGATGTTTATATGTAATATGATCTTATTGAGAGTAACTTATTGGATATATGTGTGTGCAAATGATCCATCGAGATGTTGGCTCAATATTGTAGTATCCCTAAAGGCTGTATGCCTCATTTGAATAAGTAATGAAATCAAACCTTGATTTTTTCTATAAAATGTAATGGTTTTGAACCCACAAACTGCAATCATGTCATATGCCACTTACAGTATAGAAACAGTAATTGGTAGTATGTATTTCTCAAGATAGTCATGGGAGGGAGAACTTTCATCTATTCTGGCTACTGTAATGCCGATGCATATGAAATATTGCTGCATCCTAAATCCTGATTGTTATTTGCTGATTTTCATTTTTATTGGGCTGAACATGTGACATTGTCTTCTATGCATAGCAAACATATTTCGTTTCTGTTACCGCATGATCTGTTTTACAAATATCTTCCTTTTCGATTGGTCCACAAAGTTAATCACATCCAATTAAGTTTGTTGGTATCTAATTGCTGAATCCAGTGGCCCTTTACGTTTTACAGAGATTTAATGGGCTAGCGGAGAGAAGCAGAAATTATTTGACAAGTTGGAAGGAAAATTCCAGGACTTCTGTAAGGACGGGTGGGCTTCATATACAAGGCCAACAACAGAATATTCAGTTTGGCCGTTCTATTCGGATCACCCTCTTACTGGTGCTGAGTATCTTTCTGATTGGTCAGTGCCCAACTTGTCTTGTTTTAAACTGTGGGGAAGTGATAAATTGCTCACATAGTACACTATAAGGAAAAAAACACAGAAACCTGTCATGCTTTTGGATTATATAATCTGCCCTATCATCTGTGTATATCTCAATGGCTTGCAGTTCTTGGCCTGCAGGGGTTTGTTTTTTCTATCATGAATAGCTTATAGCATAACTTCTTGTATATCCACGCTTTTGGTGTGGCATTGTTTTGCTATTTCTTCCTCTGTTTGTTATCGGTTAACATAGGCTAAAAAAAAAAACTACGACCGTGTTGCATATACTGATGTACGGTGTTATGGCGTATGTTTGAAAATTTACATTTGGTAAGGCAAGTGCAACAGATATAGGTCGAAACCAATGTTCTGTTTTCGTCAAATACTAATAGTCACATTATGTGTTCTGCAGTGCCATTTCTCGCCTCGGCATGACAAGGCATGTATTGCTTCACCGGTGAGGAACATTGGGGCAGCTAACCATGGTCCTGCTCGTACTACATACAGATCATGACTGGTGGTGTTCTCTCGTCGGCAAAATGCAGCAAACCGACCATGTCTTACCTGTGTGGTGTGACTGCTGCATGTGTGACAGGAAAAGAAGCACGGCGGTGAAGGGTGAAGGTTTCGACTGTCTAATGCGTGATGCTCCGATACCATAAACTCCTCACCAGCGCATAACCATGCTAAGATTTATCAGGGTTATGATCAATTTGTGATGGCTGATTGCTGCCAAATGGAGGTGGCGGTTCTCATCTCACTACTCTATATCCCACGAGTGAAAGCAATTGTAAAAAGTTCTAGAGCCACTCTATATCCCACGAACGAAAGCAACTGTAAAAAGTTCTAGAGCTGGTAGGATAAGTCCTGAATACTGTTATTGATAATAATACATTTAATACTGTATTTGCCAAACCGTTCGCCGCCGCTCGTATGGTTTTCTGTTTAGAGGTGCTCTGATGATCCAGGTTTCTGCACTTGTCCTCATTTTATGGTATGCTTGCCATTGCCCACGAACTATAATCTTGGTTCTTCTTGCTTCAACGTCCCATCCATGAGATCGGTTATAGGCTGGAACCGAAGCTCCAGAATGTGTGTTCTCATCCCAAGCACTGGTTCCAGGGGGCGATCTAAGCCACTGCTGAATTCAGAGCTGAAGATGAAGGTCAGCATGGACGGGGCTCGCGGCTCGCCTGTCAATGGGTCAACCACATCCGCTGTCGAACCTGTTCTCCACTTGTCCTAGGCCTGCACAGATCATTGGTTTCATACACACGTATGTACACATGGTCACTTGTGGCACTGCACAGACAGTCTATTTCAGAGTTGTATACGCTGTTGTTCCTTGGCGCCGTCACCATCTATAACACCAACAGCGTGCAATCAAGATTAGCCGTAAGAATCAGGAGCAATCAACCGCCAAGGGTAGGGTATTGACTCACTAGTGACTCTGGCGTGATTTATGAGCGAGCCAAACTGGGCTCAGCTCGGCCTTCTTACGATCTTGTGGTAGAGGCTTAAGCCAACTCGCGAGTCGGTCTGCTCTATATCCAAACTCTAGTATTGAGTTCTTTTGAGATAGTTTGGGCTAAAAATCTCCACAAATAAACTTAAGGTTGGTCGATCGGGCTGTGTCTTAAGCTCTTGTCTTGGCTCAATCATGCAACGAGTCTGATAAACAGACTCGGCTTGACTTGAGCTCACAAGCCGTTCTGAGTGAGCCGGCTCATGGGCCACAAGCTATTTTTTGATCCCTACTTATAGTTTTCAACAGGTCGTCTTGTTATATCTCTAGACTGGTCTTCGCCAAAAGCCCTAGGGGGGAGATAAATAAAAGCAAACAATCAAGATATCTACACATACACCAACAAAAGCGAACAAGAAGTCTACCAAATCTTATCTCCTAAAGAAGAAAAATGACAAGATGGTAGCCATCAAGGTAAATGAGCAAACCAACACAAAAGAGACCAAACCAATTTAGGCGAGTTGTCCGTGGAGTTACTAGAGTACAATTGAGAAAACTTATATGCAATAGTAAATACCATACATTTTGTCGGTGTTTCGAAACCCGGGGGGTCCCTGGACCGACGAGTGAATTATCGCCGCGTGCCCCAGCCCAGATGGGTCGACGCGAGGCGGAACGCGAAGGGGGGAAAGGAGGTAGCCGGAGGGAGGCAGGCGTAAGAGAGTGTGGATCCCGCGGCCTTCGTGTTAGCCCAGCGCCTGAGTCGGGTGCACTTGCAGTAGGGGGATACAAGCGTCCACGCAGGAGTGAGAGCGAGAGGCCTTGAGCGAGCGCCGTCCCGTCCTTTCCCGCACGGGCCAACCCTCTGTAAGAGGGCCCTGGTCCTTCCTTTTATAGGCGTAAGGAGAGGATCCAGGTGTACAATGGAGGGTGTAGCAGAGTGCTACGTGTCTAGCGAAGGAGAGCTAGTGCCCTAAGTACATGCCATCGTGGCAGCCGGAGGGGTTTTGGCACCCGGTTCGTGTGGTGTCGTGGCCGTCGGAGGAGCGCTGGAGCCTGGCGAGAGGGGCAGCTGTCGGGGCTGTCGAGTCCTTGCTGACGTCCTCCTGCTTCCGTAAGGGGGCCGAGAGCCGCCGTCGTCACGGAGTGTGCGGGGCGCCATCATTGCCTATCTGGCGGAGCGAGCCAGATGGGACGCCGGTCTTGTTCCCCGTAGCCTGAGTCAGCTCGGGGTAGGGTAATGATGGCGCCTCCTATCGACGTGGTCAGTCCGCGCCCTAGGCTGGGCGAGGTGGAGGCTCCTCCGAGGTCGAGGTCGAGTCTGTCCTCCGTGGCCGTGGTCGAGTCCGAGCCCCTGGGTCGGGCGAGACGGAGACCGTCGGCTGAGGCCAGGGCTGAGTCCGAGCCCTGGGGTCGGGCGAGGCGGAGTTCGTCGTCTTCCGGGGCTGAGCCCGAGTCCGAGCCCTGGGTCGGGCGGAGCGGAGTTCGCCGTCTTCCGGGGCTGAGCCCGAGTCCGAGCCCTGGGTCGGGCGGAGCGGAGTTCGCCGTCTTCCGGGGCCGAGCCCGAGTCCGAGCCCTGGGTCGGGCGGAGCGGAGTTCGCCGTCTTCCGGGGCTGAGCCCGTGTCCGAGCCCTGGGTCGGGCGGAGCGGAGTTCGCCGTCTTCCGGGGCCGAGCCCGAGTCCAAGCCCTAGGGTCGGGCGAGGCGGAGTTTCTTATGACGCCCGAGGCCGGCCTTGGATGCTGTCAGCCTAACTCTGTCGGGTGGCTCAGCAGTCGAAGTGGCGCAGACGGCGCTGTCCTCTTGTCAGACCGGTCAGTAGAGCAGCGAAGTGACTGCGGTCACTTCGGCCCTGCCGACTGGAGGGCGTGCGTCAGGATAAAGGTGTCAGGCCACCTTCGCATTAAATGCCCCTGCGATTTGGTCGGTCGGCGTGGCGATGTGGCCAAGGTTGCTTCTCGGTGAAGACTGGGCCTTGGGCGAGCCGATAGTGTGCCCGTTGCTGGAGGGGGGGTCCTCGGGCGAGACGTAGGTTCTCCGGGGTCGGCTTCCCTTGCCCGAGGCTAGGCTCGGGCGAGGCACGATCATGTCCCTTGAATGGACCGATCCTTGGCTTAATCGCACCCATCAGGCCTTTGCAGCTTTGTGCTGATGGGGGTTACCAGCTGAGAATTAGGGGCCTTGAGGGTACCCCTAATTATGGTCCCCGACAGTAGCCCCCGAGCCTCCAAGGGAGTACTAATACTCGCTTGGAGGCTTTTGCCGCACTTTTTTGCAAGGGGACCAGCCTTTTTTGGTTGCATTCTGTTCCGGTGGGTGCGCGCGAGCGCACCCGCCGGGTGTAGCCCCCGAGGCCTCGGAGGAGTAGTTTTACTCCTTCGAGGTCTTAGTGCGCTCCGCAACACTTTGGGTGGTCTAGTTGTTCCCTCATGCGAGCTGGCCGTAGCCCGAGTGCACGATCGGGTCCCAAGTTCTCGGGCAGGTATGTTGACGCTGTCAACGGTTTGGCCGGAGCCGGGTTTGCGAGAGCAGCCCCTGAGCCTCTGCACAGGGCGAAAGGACGGTCAGGGACAGACTCGACTTTTTTACATACGCCCGTGCGTCGCCTTTCCGCAAGGAGGAGGGGGGGAAAGTGTAACGCCCTAAATCCATCAATTAAAGTAAACCTAGTTTAATCATTTAGTTTCTATTAGAAAGGAATATTTGTGTTTTCAAATAATGAAATGGGATATAATTAAACCGCACAATTTTTTTTGAATAGATAAATTTTACCAAGTGTTTGATGCATTCATGTCGATGCATGTATTTTGCTTGATTTGAATTTAAAATCCAATTTTTGGATTATGTTTTGTGATAAAAAACTCATTTTATAAAAATAAGAATGAACTATTAAAATAAGTGTTTTTGGAACATGTATTTTGATATGCTAATATTTTTTTTGTAGGTATTTGTGAAAGTTTCATTTTATTGATTTCCTTTTTAGAGCTCAGTTTATTTAAATAATAGAAATTTCGTAAAGATTATTTATTATAAATTTTATTTATTAAAATATTATTATTAGATTTATTATACTTTTGGAATATTTAAAACATATCTATTAATGAATAATGTATTCTAAAAAGATAAAAGAAAATGAATTTTGAAATTAGGAAAAAGACAAAAAAAAACTCATCGCACTCACTCATGCATTAAAAAGGAAACAAAATTTGAAATTTAAAGAACGGACGTACGCACCCAGTCTCCGAAACCAACTCACTCGTAGGCTCGTAGCCCCCTCTCACGTTCTCTCACCAGCGCTTGGGTCCCACATGTCAGGCATTTTTTTTATGTTTCTTCTCGTTTGCATCTTTCGATCGGTAGTCAGCATGCAGCCTCTCGCTGCTGACCAGCCTCTGGCCTAATTTGCTACGTCCGATACCGAGCGCCCCCTCATCTCCACAGCAACACAGCCAAGCAACACCGCTGCCTCGCCTGCTCAGCTCAGAAATGGAGCACCTCTACCGTCGTGACCTCTCTCCTTCCTCTCTCTCTCTCTCTCTCTCTCTCCCACCACGACGTTGATTCCTCTTCACGCCATTAATGGTAGTAACCGCTCTGCTCTCCTCTTTAATTGGTCATCCGTTTCTTCTCCCCACTAGCCTATAAATGGTAGCACCCCGGCCGAGTTTCTCCTCGCCCGCTCGCTCGTAAGCCCCTGCTCACTCTCATTTCTCACTAATGCCCCGTTCTCTCTCGCTTCCTATGTGCTTTGCTCCACTCAGTGACATCGCTGCTCCGCGCCTCGCCCTCGTCGGTGCCATGGCGACACCGTCGCTGGTCTCCTGAGCCCACGCCATGACCGAACCCCACCGGAGCACTTACCCCCTATGCCTGTGGCTGTATGTGCTGCTCGCCGGAGTCCACCGTCGTTCGTCGCCGGACAGTCTACGCCGTCTGTCGTTCAACAGAGCTTCGCCCGTGCCTACGCGTTGTCCATCATTCGCCGATCCTGCTGTGCCTTCGTCTACTCGCGCGATCGAGCCGTTCGCCGTCGTCCGTTCACTCAAGGTTGAAGACAACCACACCCGTTAATTTATTGTCTACATCATGTGTTGAATTAATTTATGAATTTGTGAATTATCATTGTAATATTATGCGACTTGGCGATTCATGCGTATGATTTTTAGAGATGCGATGTATACGTGTAGTCAAAATCGAACCCCGCGACAACCCTTTAATAAGCGTATGATTTTATAATTCTAAAAATGAACACGATCACTATTCACTAACTTAGTGATTTTTATACTAGAAATGTTTATAATTAATTTCGTTTTAGTGTGTGGAGCGATAATCGGTTAGTATTGATATAAGTATAATTTTAGTGATATAAGAAATTGAAATAGGAGGAATACTAAGCCACGTATTTCTGGTCGAATGAAAATATATATTTTACTATTCATAATAAAAGTATTCATAAGTATAATACTTAAGTACTTAGAATTGGTAAAATATTTATGTATGTAGTAATAACCATGAATAGGTTATTAAAAGTCTCATTTAGTAATTTACAATTAATTCTTAGTATATTAATGTTAGAAGAATTAAATAAACAATTTTTAGTTATACTTATAAATTCTATTTAGAAAAGAAGCGAGAAAACCGAAAGCGTAGAAATTATAATGATGTTAAAATGACTTAATAGACACTCATACTTTTCTAATAAGGAAATTGATAGTTATATTGGTAAATATAGGTTTCTTACTAAGGAATTAGAGAATTTGTTTCTAACTGTAAAACGACTTTTTTTAATAGATATCATGTTTTAATTTAATAAGGTTCGTTATAAATGTTTAAGTATAGCCGTATTAAATAGAAGCTTAAAAGAATATGTGGATCATATGTTTCTTAGCAAAAACAGAAGATAAATATATGTCCAATTAATAGATTATTTATATTTTCTTAATTAAAATATAATAAGAGTCATTGCTTTTATAAACTAAAATGATAGTTTATACTTTTTCCTTTCAAATGATTTAGGTCATATGCTTTTTAATGACATTAAATGATGGTTATGCGTTCATTATCTTTTGCATGAAAATCCACTTAAGGCTCATAACCTAACTCGTCTTAAATAGGTGATTAATAATACAATTATGATCTTTTCACATAAAACCTATTTAGACTTATATCTTAAATTATCATAAATGAATGACTAATAATATGCTCCATAATGCTTCTACAATTAATAACGTGATTAGTAGCCCATTAACATTAGATATAACATATATCTTTTCTAAAATGTTAAAAAGGTTTAATATTGTTATAACGTGTTTTATCAGCTTATAAACCTTTAATATTAGACATATCACGTATGACACTTTATAAAAGATTAATTTGGTGAACCAAATATTTGTATATTTTAATTAATATATTTTAAGCTCATGTCTTATTTTATAAAGTATAGATCACACATTCTTGAAAATACCCTCTCATTATAACTATTACTTGCGATGTTTTTGAAAAAAAACGAACGCTCTTTTTGTTAGGCTTCTTTTAGCTTTACGTATGGTGAATGTTGTATGTTATTGAGTGGTGTTTGTTCTTCTTGTTTGTTTGTGTGATATTCAGTGGTTGATCTAGTAATTAAGAATCAAGATCTATTCCGATCCGTGGAAGAACCTCAAGTTTTCAATAAGCAAGGCAAGTGGACTTTCCCTCTGCATACTCTGTTTGATCCCAAACAATACATTTAATAAAGTTTATTCTTTTGGATATATATGCATAATTTGACGGGTTACCTATTTAGATAACCTTTCCAACCTTATTCCTTGATCAAACCTAGGAATTATACTTTACATTAGTAGCTATGCTATTGCTACAACTTAACTTTATGCAGTCACTCCCGCTTATGATATCAATGTTCCAAACTTGGTAAGTTTACATTATTGTTGTTAACCCGATGGTTAAACAAGATTATTGCATATTAATTGGAACATGGAGTGACCACCTGGGAAAACAGTGCTACCATGAGAACTATCATGGCTCTGGTCTTGGCTAAATAACTAGGGAAGTCTTATGTTGGGTGTTGGTCGTGGTCGACCGGAACGGGGGCATCTGGCAAGCTCTTATAGTTCCGGCTCAGGCAGATTGGATACGGGCATAGTTCCCAAAGCTTTATCCTGTAGTCTGGACTATAAGTTGGTTACGGTAGGTGTGCCTTATGCAGTTTGACCATTTCCAGCATTTGCGTAATGAGGACTCTAGGGAGAAGCCTCGTAGTGAAACCCTGGCCATTCACCTCGGAAGTGAATACGGGTCTAGCTAACCCGGGCAAAAAGGGAATCGCGACTCATGGGTAAAGATGCGCCACCTCTGCAGAGTGTAAAACTGATATATCAGCCGTGCTCACGGTTATGAGCAGCCTGGACTCCTCACATGATAATTGAACTTGAAGATGGAAATAAATCGAGATCCGATGATCTGTCAATGGTTTTGCTTAAGTGGTTTCACTTAAGTGTTTTTGATATACTCTTGTATCTTTGCTTAATGGGAATACTTGGGATTCACACTTATTAGTAAGACAGGTGTTGTTAATAAAATGCTGACCAACTAAAATGCTTACTGCTCAACCTCAGCCTCACCTTGTTAGACCTTGCATTAGTTTTTCCCCCACTTGCTGAGCCCCGACCATAAGTGAGCTCACCCTTGCTTAATTTTGATCAGAAGTTGCAGATGAAGATATGACGCTGAACCTCATGGATGCTAGTCTAGTGATACCCTCGGTCATCTTCCTGTGGATGGATGTCCCTGTTTCGCTGTACTTTGATGAATAAAGGTTAAGACATTATGTCTGTTCAAAGTGTAATATGTTAATATAATCGTTATTTATGCTCTTATGCATTGTTCTTTTGATATATTACACTTGTGACGTCAACATATGTGTGGAAATAGATCCTGGCACACATATGCTATGCGCTCGGTTCTACCCCTTGGAAACGGGTGTGACAGAAAGCGCCATGTTTCCCTCAGGTGGCGCCGAACATGGTGTCTCCGGTGAGCTGCTGGCGGGTAATCCGAGCGGACGTCCGTGCCCCATTTGATAGGGGTCGGCTAGAGGCCCAGAGGCGCGCCCAAAAGTACCTGCAAGTGATCTGCCAGACCCGGTCCCCTGTCGATGGGGTCCGAGGGCTCGATGCCTCCCTCTGATGGGATTCCGTTACAAGATCGTTCCCGCTGGTCTCGGAAATGTCCTAGGGTACCTCGGGAGCGTAGCCCGAGCCTTGGTTATGTATCGAACATACCCATGGTCATCCCTCGCTCTGTGTCTGAGGCGACTGTGAACCCTTCGAGGGCCAGCCTACGAACCCCTGATCAGTAGTGGGCGCGGAGCCCGGGTGGCCTGAGGCGGCCGTTGAACCCTCCGAAGGGCCGGCCATCGAACCTCTGACTAGTAGTGGGTGTGGAGCCCACGTGCTCTGAGGCGGCTGTTGAACCCCTCCGAGGGGCCAGCCTTCGAACCTCTGATCAGTAGGGAGGCTCGGAGCCTGTTTCCTTCATGGAGAAGGGTCCTTTTCGGGGTATCCCCCTTTCCCGGTCCCTGTTGTGAGAGAGAGAAAGAGGAAAAGGGAAAGGACACGAAATCGAATGACGCGGCGTACCTCTTTCGACGCGGTCATTATGGCGAAGGCGAAGCGTCGCTTGCTTCTCCCGCCTGAGACGCCGCCTGTCCCGCCGTGAAGTTAATGCGACGGGGCGAGCGGTTCGCGGGGCGGCCATTGCGCGTGCGCGAGCCGTTCGAGGAACGGATCACGGGCGCATCGTCTTCACGCCGTGGGAGAGGGCTTCCCCGAGCGTGAGTTACCTCGTGCAAAGGTGACGAGTGAGGTATCCGTATCCCAGAGGAGTAGGAGTCCCTCAGCTCGGTCGGCCTTGCTGTCCGAGGCCCCTCTTGCTTAGTTACAGGAACCCCTCGGCTGCTCTTCGATGAGCCAAAGCCGGAGGTAGCGGTGTCAGCACGGACGAAGGCAGAGTTGGCTTCGAAAAGGAGGTGAAGTTGGCCAGAGCCTGGCCGGGTCATCCACTGGTGGAGCCGACGCCGGGGTTGAGCTGCCGAGGCCACAAGCCGAGCTGATGTCTTTGAGGGTCAGCTGGCCAAGGCCTCGGGGTGGCCGGCCGAGCCGCCTGCTCGGGCTGGATTCTCGAAGAAGACCCTGGCGGCGATGGCCCGGGCGTGGTGCTGATGTCGTCCTTTAGAGTGGGGGCCCTCCGACCGCGTCGCCGTCCGAGGCTAGGTCAGACCCCGCCGAAGGTGTAGTTGATGCCGAGGGTGCTGCTGCCCCCTTCGGCTGTCGACGTCCGAGCCTGCAGGATCAGGTCATCTTGTAGTGTGTGTATGTTTTCTGTGGTCGCCGAGGCCTGAACACACCGTCGCCGTGTTGTAAAGCTGCGTTTCTTTTCCTCTTGTTTCGAGTACCCGGACTCACTTGTCGGTAACAGAATTGTTTGTGCGGGCGAGAGTTGCTTTTCACGGAAGGTGATGAGTGAGGTATTCGTATCCCGGAGGCGTAGGAATCCCTCGGCTCGGTCGGCCTTACCGCTTACGCGCGCTCTTACTCGTCCATAGGGTTCTGTTACCGACACAGTCGAGAAGGCCCGAAAAATCATTTCGGCAGAGGAGCTTCTCGAGCATGAAGACTTGTTCGGTCCGTGGAGTCACTTATCCGAGCGCGAGTTACTTATCGCAGAAGGTGATGAGTGAGGTATCCGTATCCCGGAGGCGTAGGAGTCCCTCGGCTCGGTCAGCCTTAGCTGCTTACGTGAACTCCGCCGTTTTCAGGATCCACTTTTGAAGTAGTCGAAGAGCACGAAAAGCACTCTGGCAGAAAAGATTTTTTTTCTTTTTTCGAGGAAAATTTTGACGCAGAGGGGGTTGCCCCCTTCTAGCCCCCGAGGGAGGGTCGGGCTTTGCCAAGGCAAGGCTGACCCTTCCTTGACGACCAGACTTGGTGTGTGAACGAAGTATACGAGCAACTTGAAAACATCTTAAGGGTAGAAGCGACGTAGCTGTTGGATGTTCCAAGCGTTGCTGTAGACCTCGCCTTGGCTGTTGGCCAGCTTGTATGTCCCGGGCTTCAGAACCTTGGCGATGACGAACGGCCCTTCCCAGGGAGGCGTGAGCTTGTGCCGCCCTCGGGCGTCTTGTCACAGCCGAAGCACCAGGTCGCCCACCTGGAGGTCTCGGGACCTAACCCCTCGGACGTGGTAGCGTCGCAGGGACTGCTGGTACCGCGCCGAGTGTAGTAAGGCCATGTCCTGAGCCTCCTCCAGCTGGTCCAGTGAGTCTTCTCGGTTGGCTTGGTTGCTTTGGTCGGTGTAGGCCCTCGCCCTCGGGGAACTATATTCTAGGTCTGTGGGCAAGATGGCCTCGGCCCCATAGACTAGAAAGAACGGTGTGAAGCCCGTGGCTCGGCTCGGCGTTGTCCTCAGACTCCAGACCACCGAGGGGAGTTCCTTCATCCACCGCTTGCCGAACTTGTTGAGGTCGTTGTAGATCCAAGGCCTGAGTCCTTGCAGGATCATGCCGTTGGCCCGCTCCACTTGCCCATTCGTCATGGGGTGAGCCACGGCAGCCCAGTCCACCCGGATGTGGTGATCCTCGCAGAAGTCCAGGAACTTTCTGCCGGTGAACTGGGTACCGTTGTCGGTGATGATGGAGTTCGGGACCCCAAAGCGATGGATGATGTTGGTGAAGAACGCCACCGCCTGCTTAGACCTGATGCTGTTTAGGGGTCGGACCTCGATCCACTTGGAGAATTTGTCGATGGTGACCAACAGGTGCGTGTAGCCCCCGGGTGCCTTCTGCAAGGGGCCAACGAGGTCCAGACCCCACACAGTAAACGGCCAGGTGATGGGTATTGTCTGCAGAGCTTGAGCAGGCAGGTGGGTCTGCCTCGCGTAGAACTGACACCCTTCGCAGGTGCGGACAATTCTAGTAGCGTCGGCCACCGCCATCGGCCAGTAGAATCCTTGTCGGAAGGCGTTTCCAACGAGGGCTCGAGGTGCTGCGTGATGGCCGCAAGCCCCCGAGAGTATCTCTTGCAAGAGCTGCTGGCCTTCGGCAATAGAAATGCATCGCTGGAGGATGCCTGAGGGGCTGCGGTGGTACAGCTCCTTCCCATCCCCCAGCAAGACGAAAGACTTGGCGCGCCGCGCCAACCGCCGAGCTTCGACTTGGTCGAGGGGCAGCTCCCCTCGGTGGAGATATTGCAGGTACGGGGTCTGCCAGCTTTGATTAGGCGTGACCTCGCTTGGTTCCCCTTCGACGCGCAGTGCCTCACCCTCGGGGGTCGAGGGTACCTTGGGCTGAGCCGAGGGTACCTCGGACCATGCCGAGGGTGCCTCGGGCGGAGCCGAAGGTGCCTCGGGCGGAGCCGAAGGTGCCTCGGGCTCGGGCGTGTCCTCGGCCTTGACGGAGGGTTGATGCAGGTCTCAGGAGAATACGTCCGGGGGAACTGTTGTTCGTCCCGAGGCTATTTTAGCCAGCTCGTCCGCAGTCTCGTTGTAGTGTCGGGCGATGTGGTTGAGCTCGAGCCCGTAGAACTTGTCTTCCAGGCGCCGAACCTCATCGCAGTAGGCTTCCATCTTTGGGTCGCGGCAGTGGGAGTTCTTCATGACTTGGTCGATGACGAGCTGCGAGTCACCGCGAGCGTCGAGGCGTCGGACCCCTAGCTCGATGGCGATTCGCAACCCGTTTACCAGAGCCTCGTACTCCGCCACATTGTTGGACGCCGGGAAGTGGAGGCGTAGCACGTAGCGTAGGTGCTTCCCGAGGGGCGAGACGAAGAGGAGGCCTGCGCCGGCCCGTGTCTTCATCAGCGACCCGTCGAAAAACATGGTCCAAAGCTCCGGTTGGATCGGAGCCGTCGGGAGCTGGGTGTCGGCCCATTTAGCCACGAAGTCCGCCAGGACCTGGGACTTGATGGCCTTCCGGGGGGGGCGAACGAGATCGTCTCGCCCATGATCTCCACCGCCCACTTCGTGATCCTACCCGAAGCCTCTCGGGACTGGATGATCTCTCCCAGGGGGAAGGATGACACAACTGTCACCGGATGAGACTCGAAGTAGTGTCGCAACTTCCACCGTGTCAGGATCACCGCGTACAGCAGCTTCTGGATTTGTGGGTAGCGGGTCTTGGTCTCGGACAGTACCTCACTGATGAAGTAGACTGGCCTCTGAACGGGCAGTGCATGCCCTTCTTCTCGTCTCTCAACCACGATCGTGGCGCTAACCACCTGGGTGGTTGCGGCGACGTAGATCAAGAGGGCTTCTCCGGCAGCGGGGGGCACCAAGACGGGCGCGTTCGTGAGGAGCGCCTTCAGGTTCCCGAGGGCTTCCTCGGCCTCGGGAGTCCAAGTGAAGCACTCAGCTTTCCTTAAGAGGCGGTACAGAGGCAGGCCTCTTTCGCCGAGGCGGGAGATGAAGCGGCTCCGAGCCGCGAGTCATCCCATAACCCTCTGTACGCCTTTCAAGTCCTTGATTGGCCCCATGCTGGTGATGGCTGCAATCTTCTCTGGGTTGGCTTTGATGCCCCGCTCGGAGACGATGAACCCCAAGAGCATGCCTCGGGGGACCCCGAAGACACACTTTTCGGGATTAAGCTTCACGCCTTTCGCCTTGAGACATCAAAACGTCGCTTCAAGGTCGGAAAGGAGGTCGGAGGCCTTCCTCGTCTTGACTACGATGTCATCGACGTAGGCCTCGACCGTTCGGCCGATGTGTTCGCCAAACACATGGTTCATGCATCGCTGGTACGTCGCCCCCGCATTCCTCAAACCAAACGGCATTGTAACATAGCAGTACATGCCGAAGGGTGTGATGAATGAAGTCGCGAGCTGGTCGGACTCTTTCATCTTGATCTGGTGATACCCTGAGTAGGCATCAAGGAAAGACAGGGTTTCGCACCCAGCAGTGGAATCCACGATCTGATCGATGCGAGGCAGAGGGTAGGGAACCTTCGGACATGCTTTGTTTAGACCAGTGTAGTCTACACACATCCGCCATTTCCCCCCTTTCTTTCTTACTAGCACAGGGTTGGCAAGCCATTCGGGATGGAATACCTCTTTGATGAATCCTGCCGCTAGTAGCTTGTGGATCTCTTCGCCTATGGCTCTGCGCTTTTCTTCGTCGAATCGGCGTAGAGGCTGCCTCATGGGTCGGGCCCCAGCTCGAATATCCAGAGAGTGCTTGGCGACTTCCCTCGGTATGCCGGGCATGTCCGAGGGACTCCACGCGAAAACGTCGACGTTCGCATGGAGAAAGTCGACGAGCACTGCTTTCTATTTGGGGTCGAGCTCGGAGCTGATCCGGATCTGCTTGGAGGCGTCGTTGCAGGGGTCGAGAGGGACGGACTTGACCGTCTCCGCTGGTTCGAAGTTGCCGGCGTGGTGCTTCACGTCGGGCGCCTCCCTAGAGAGGCTCTCCAGGTCAGCGATGAGGGCCTCGGATTCGGCGAGGGCCTCGGCGTACTCCACGCACTCCACATCGCATTCGTATGCGTGTCAGTACGTGGGCCCGACGGTGATGACCCCGTTGGGGCCCAGCATCTTGAGCTTGAGGTAGGTGTAGTTGGGGACGACCATTTACTTGACGTAGCATGGCCTCCCCAGCACTGCGTGGTAGGTTCCTCGAAACCCGACCACTTCGAACGTGAGGGTCTCCTTTCGAAAGTTGGAGGGCGTCCCGAAGCAGACGGGTAGGTCGAGTTGTCCGAGGGGTTGAACGCGCTTCCCGGGGACGATCCCGTGGAAAGGCGCAGCGCCCATCCGGACCGAGGACAGATCGATCCGCAGGAGCCCGAGGGCCTCAGCGTAGATGATGTTGAGGCTGCTGCCTCCGTCCATGAGGACCTTGGTGAGCCTGACGTTGTTGATGATGGGGTCGACAACGAGTGGGTATCTCCCCGGGCTTGGCACGTAGTCCGGATGGTCGGCCCGGTCGAAGGTGATGGGCTTGTCGGACCAGTCTAGGTAGACTGGCGCCGCCACCTTTACCGAGCAGACCTCCCGGCGCTCTTGCTTGCGGTGCCGAGCCGAGGTATTCGCCACTTGCCCGCCGTAGATCATGAAGCTGTCGCGGATCTCGGGGAACCCTCCTGCCTTGTGATCTTCCTCCTTGGCGTCGTCGAGGGCCTTGCCACCCTCCGCGGGTGGCCCGGCCTTATGGAAGTGTCGTCAAAGCATGGCACACTCCTTGAGGGTGTGCTTAATGGGCCCCTGATGATAAGGGCACAGCTCCTTGAGCATCTTGTCGAAGAGGTTGGCACCTCCGGGAGGTTTCCGAGGGTTCTTGTGCTCGGCGGCGGCGACAAGATCCACGTCGGTGGCGTTGCGTTTCGCTTGCGACTTCTTCTTGCCCTTCTTCTTGGCGCCGCGCTGAGTTGACGCCTCGGGAGCATCTTCCGGTGGGCGGCCCTGGGGCTGCTTGTCCTTCCGGAAAATGGCCTCAACCGCCTCCTGGCCAGAGGCGAATTTGGTGGCGATGTCCATCAGCTCGCTCGCCCTGGTGGGGGTCTTGCGACCCAGCTTGCTCACCAGGTCGCGGCAGGTGGTGCCGGCGAGGAACGCGCCGATAACATCTGAGTTGGTGACGTTGGGCAGCTCCGTGCGCTGCTTCAAGAATCACCGGATATAGTCCCGGAGAGACTCTCCTGGCTGCTGGCGGCAGCTTCGGAGATCCCAGAAGTTCCCAAGGCGCACGTACGTGCCCTGGAAATTGCCGGCGAAGGCTTGGACCAGGTCGTCCCAGTTGGAGATCTGCCCCGGAGGCAGGTGCTCTAACCAGGCTCGAGCGGTGTCGGAGAGGAACAGGGGCAGGTTGCGGATGATGAGGTTGTCATCGTCCGTTCCACCCAGTTGGCAGGCCAGCCGATAGTCCGTGAGCCACAGTTCTGGTCTCATCTCCCCCGAGTACTTTGTGATAGTAGTCGGGGTTTGGAACCGGGTCAGGAACGGTGCCCGTCGTATGGCGCGGCTGAAAGCCTGCGGACCGGGTGGTTCGGGCGAAGGACTCCGATCCTCCCCGCTGTCGTAGCGTCCCCCACGCCTGGGGTGGTAGCCTCGGCGCGCCCTGTCGTCGAGGTGGGCCCGCCGGCTGTGATGATGACGCTCGTTGCCGAGGGGACCTGGGGCCGCAGGCGCTGTGTTGCGCGTGCGCCCGGAGTGGACCGAGGCTTCCCGCGTAAATCGGGAAGTCGCAGCGCGATGTCTCGAGGGGAAACCCTGCCTTCGGGAGGCAGAGCTTTCGGCCCGTCGGACCGCGGCGTCCTCCAGGAGATTCTTGAGCTCTCCCTGGATACGTCGCCCTTCCGTAGTCGATGGCTCCGGCATCGCGCGGAGGAGCATTGCTGCTGCAGCCAGGTTTTGGCCGACTCCGCTGGAATCCAGCGGCGGCCTCACCCTGATGTCGTCGGCGATGCGGTGCTGGATGTCGTGGGGGAGATGACGCGCTTCTCCGGCCGGGGGTTGGATCGCCCATTCCTGCCCGACGTCCCTGCGGATCGGCACAAGCGTTCCTGCTCCTCCGTCGAGCCTGGCCTGCCTCTCGCGGGTTTGCTCGAGCTGTGGATCAGGACCCCTCACCGGGACGGGGACCACAACTAGCTCCCGAAGGATGTCAACGCGAGGCGCGGGCCTAGGGAGATAACTGTTTTCCGGCATACCAAGATGGTTGCCTTCGCCGGGACCCCCTAGATCGACGTGGAAACATTCACGACTTGGGCCGCGGTCCTCATTGTCGAGGCCGCGGCTGCCGTCGGAACAGTCGGAAAGGCAGTAGTCGCATGCGGTCATGAAGTCCCGCACGACACTGGGGTTACCAAGCCCGGAGAAATCCCAACAGATGTCGGGCTCGCCATCTTCCTCGGACCCCGAGGACTCGTAGGTCGAGTCGGCCGTCAGTCGGTCCCAGGGTGTCCGCACACGATACCCCAGAGGGTTTGGACTCGCCTCTATGAAAGTGCTCACCGAAGCAGAGTCGCTTGGTGGGTCGAGGCCGAATCCAAAAGACACGAGATGGGAATCGGTCGGTACCTTTCGGTCGACGGTCGGTGACGAGGTCGCGTCTGGGACTGACTGCACCGTTGTCTTGGGTGCAAGGGTGACGCCCAGCAAGTCCTTCGCGAGCGTGCTGGCGTCGTGCGTTTGCTTGAGATCGGCGTGTTGCGGGGAGGCGGCGCTCGTCTTCGTCTCAGACACGAGATCGATGCCCGACGCTCCCTCCGTTGGGGCGCCGGCGCCGTCGACTCGCTCGACAGCCAACGAGGTGCCGCTTCCCGCTTGGCCTTGGTTGCCCCGCCTCCTCCGTCGGTGGGGGAGGGGACGGGACAAGCCCGAATGTCGTCCTTCCACCTCGTGGGGAAGGCATCGTCGATTTCCCCGCCGGCGAGCGGGTTGTCGACCGCCATTGTCGCTGTCGCGCGGCGGGGGAAGGAGTATCATGTCGCAGCTGCCGTCGAGGGACATGAACTCGAGATTCCCGAAACGGAGCACCGTCCCGGGCTGGAAAGGTGGCTGGAGACTGCCCATCTAGAGCTTGACGGGAAGCTGTTCGTCAACACGCAGCAGGCCCCTACCTGGCGCGCCAACTGTCGGTGTTTCGAAACCCAGGGGGTCCCTGGACCGACGAGTGAATTGTCGCCGCGTGCCCCAGCCTAGATGGGTCGACGCGAGGCGGAACGCGAAGGGGGGAAAGGAGGTAGCCGGAGGGAGGCAGGCGTAAGAGAGTGTGGATCCCGCGGCCTTCGTGTTAGCCCAGCGCCTGAGTCGGGTGCGCTTGCAGTAGGGGGATACAAGCGTCCACGCGGGAGTGGGAGCGAGAGGCCTTGAGCGAGCGCCGTCCCGTCCTTCCCCGCGCGGGCCAACCCTCTATAAGAGGGCCCTGGTCCTTCCTTTTATAGGCGTAAGGAGAGGATCCAGGTGTACAATGGGGGGTGTAGCAGAGTGCTACGTGTCTAGCGAAGGAGAGCTCGTGCCCTAAGTACATGCCATCGTGGCAGCCGGAGGGGTTTTGGCACCCGGTTCGTGTGGTGTCGTGGCCGTCGGAGGAGCGCTGGAGCCTGGCGAGAGGGGCAGCTGTCGGGGCTGTCGAGTCCTTGCTGACGTCCTCCTGCTTCCGTAAGGGGGCCGAGAGCCGCCGTCGTCACGGAGTGTGCGGGGCGCCATCATTGCCTATCTGGCGGAGCGAGCCAGATGGGACGCCGGTCTTGTTCCCCGTAGCCTGAGTCAGCTCGGGGTAGGTTAATGATGGCGCCTCCTATCGACGTGGTCGGTCCGCGCCCTAGGCTGGGCGAGGTGGAGGCTCCTCCGAGGTCGAGGTCGAGTCTGTCCTCCGTGGCCGTGGTCGAGTCTGAGCCCCTGGGTCGGGCGAGGCGGAGACCGTCGGCTGAGGCCAGGGCTAAGTCCGAGCCCTAGGGTCGGGCGAAGCGGAGTCCGTCTTCTTCCGGGGCTGAGCCCGAGTCCGAGCCCTGGGGTCGGGCGAGGCGGAGTTCGTCGTCTTCCGGGGCTGAGCCCGAGTCCGAGCCCTGGGTCGGGCGGAGCGGAGTTCGCCGTCTTCCGGGGCTGAGCCCGTGTCCGAGCCCTGGGTCGGGCGGAGCGGAGTTCGCCGTCTTCTAGGGCCGAGCCCGAGTCCAAGCCCTAGGGTCGGGCGAGGCGGAGTTTCTTATGACGCCCGAGGCCGGCCTTGGCTGCTGTCAGCCTAACTCTGTCGGGTGGCTCAGCAGTCGAAGCGGCGCAGGCGGCGCTGTCCTCTTGTCAGACCGGTCAGTAGAGCGGCGAAGTGACTGCGGTCACTTCGGCCCTGCCGACTGGAGGGCGTGCGTCAGGATAAAGGTGTCAGGCCACCTTCGCATTAAATGCCCCTGCGATTTGGTCGGTCGGTGTGGCGATGTGGCCAAGGTTGCTTCTCGGTGAAGACTGGGCCTTGGGTGAGCCGATAGTGTGCCCGTTGCTGGAGGGGGGTCCTCGGGCGAGACGTAGGTTCTCCGGGGTCGGCTTCCCTTGCCCGAGGCTAGGCTCAGGCGAGGCACGATCATGTCCCTTGAATGGACCGATCCTTGGCTTAATCGCACCCATCAGGCCTTTGCAGCTTTGTGCTGATGGGGGTTACCAGCTGAGAATTAGGGGCCTTGAGGGTACCCCTAATTATGGTCCCCGACACATTTAGTTTGGCAAGTTTCTCGCGTTGGATTATGTGATGTAATGTGTATTTTAGTTGCCAATCTAGAAAGCCTTGCGCTCCTTTATATAGTCTAGGAGGTAAATCTTCTAGTTAGTTACAACGTAGGAGTCCTATTAGAATTACAGGGTACAAGTCCTAGTAGGACTATAAGGTAAAAGTTCTAGTAGGATTATAAATAGGGAATCATAATTATATTACGTCTTCTTCCTTCCTTGTTAGATACCTGGAGAATATGTCTTATAAACATGCAGGACACACTGGGAGCTTCAATATCCTTCGAGTGGGAGTCATTGGAGCACGATATTAATGACGATATTGTGATGGTGCTAACGATGGTGACAAGGGTGGCATTGGTTTTGTGGCATGGCTGAGGCTCTAGATCCGGCAATGGTCGAGGGGGCGGGCTAAGAACATGAGGCGAGATGTGTGGGGACTTCAGCACGAACACGAAAGTAGACTATAATTGTGATGACTTACAGAGGTGTGGCATGGTGCAGATGACATTTTCACATGTCATGGGATATGGATGAAATGACATGCAGGACAAAAGTTCAAACCAGCGCCACTAGTGACGATTAATTTTTTAGTGGCATGTTTAGAACTATAAGTTTTTTAATGAAACATGAGAAAATAATCAAAATCTAGAAAGGAATGCTTTAGGACCGTTCTTAAGGCCTATTTGGGAAAGCTCTAGCAATTTTACATTAAAAAATAGCTCCACTTCAAGGAAGTTAGCTAAAGAGTTGAGATCCACCAAATTCATTAAAAATGATGAATCTAGAATTGAGGTTCACAATTTCGGTGGAGTTCATCAAAAGACTTCTCCACCAACTCAAAATTGGTGGAGTTGAGAAAAATTGTCCACCACTACCACTGGTTAACTTTTCCTTCATTTCTTCTTTCTCGCAAAGCACATATGCATGCTCCTCCTCCGCAAGCTCCTTGTCTTCTATATAGAGACTCTTTCCCCTTCTCTCCATCTACTTTTATACTTTATACACCAGATTAAACTATATATATATAAGACATTCAACGGTATGGCACTACAAGGAGCCCCGACTAAGGTAGGTTCGTGGGCGACGGGTCGGGTGGTGGGGGTGCCGCGCGGGTGCACCAGGTCGTGGTTGGGTTGGGACACGAGCAGGGTATGGGTCGAGGTTTATGCTTGTATAAATTGATGATAACAATTGCATAAACATCTAACGCATCGTGGTGGTGGGGTCGGGTAGTGGTCCAGTAGTTGCGTGACACGGGTATATGTGTGTTTATGATGTTGTAACACAATTGTCAGGTAATCGTAACCCTATTGACTTGTACGTAAATCTTGACATGCAAATCACACGTGATTTTTGGGCAGTTGCCATGAATCTCGACAAAGACGGTTTTGACGAATATAGTAGGGTAATTTAGATATATTTGCATCATATGTTTCCAAAAAACACCAGGCTATACAACACTGCTGGTTGGATTGGTGACCTAGGAGCGGTAGGGGTATACACGATGGCGACAGTTAGTGAATCAGTGCAGTTTGGAGAGGCGACATTGACGACGTGTCCCTGTGGATCTAATGGTCATCATCGGGGAAGAATAGCTACGCCCATGGAAGTCATAGCAGTTGTGTAGAGAATCTCGCCACAAGGTATACGAGTGCCGGCAACCACATGTAGCCTTGTCTCCGATGTAGATCAATCTAGACATGGAAAGAGCAATATTTCTGCTGTAACTACACCGGCTGAGGGCGCTAGGATTAGTTGATGACAGCAATGCAGGTCATCCAAGTTTTATGGGAGCAACTCACTAGATACCCATGAGGATAATTGGTGATCATGATCAGGACACACCACACATTCTTCAAAGCCATGTAAGTTCAGTAAGAAAGTATCAGAATTTGTGCATATTTGTTATACTGTCCGTGCAAGTTTTGAAGTCCTAGAAATTCAGCATGCTTTAAGATTATTTTGTATATGTGCATTGCATGATGACTCCATTAATTGGTTAGGTAGATAGTATAGATCAATGATTGGTACTGAAGGTCAGGATGACATTTTCTAATGTGGACGAGGCGTACCAATTCTATAGCCGATATGCATATGAAATGGGATTTCCGTTGAAGAGATATAGGGAGAAAAAAATTGCAAGTGGTTGAATTGTTCAATGGAAGGCAAGAGTGCAGAAAGGGGATCTGGTAATCCAAAAGAGTGTAATATATACAAGTTCCAAGCGAACACAATGCAAAGCTAGAATGAAACTTAAAAAAAATCTATGACGATGCCAAAGAGAATATTATTTCGGTGCAGATTGATCTGATTCATTTGGAACACAATCATGAGTTCTTTAGGAATGATACAGAAAAGAATCAATTACAGTGCAACAAGACTCATGATCCCGAATACATGGAGTTCCTTAGTGCAATGCAAGAAAGCAGGATTCCACAACACAGTATTATGGATTTTGTTTCGGAAATAAATGGTGGACCAGAGAATATCCTGGTAACTGCATAAGACATGAGTAACCTATAAGTCAAATCGTTATTTATGTTGATATAAAATAATGACACTTTGTACGTATTGACGTATGATACATTGTTTACTGTTCACATGAAGAAAGCGCGACAACGAGAAAGAAATGCCAATGATGTGTCTAAGCTCCTCATTTTTTTTGCATTGTGTAAAAAAGATAACCCACAATTTTTCTCTGACTTCGAGCTAGAAAAAGAAGGAAATATTTTGAACATTTTTGGTCGCATACTAGACAGCAGGCGGATTACATTGACATTGGTGATGCGGTTATCTTTATGATAAACCCCTGGGAATGTTTGTTGGTTGTAACCACCATCTACAGTGCATCGTATTTGGCTTCATGATGTTGGGATAAGGAATTCTAGATACATTCGAGTGGGTTTTCAATGCGTTCAAAACGTGCATGGGCCTAAAGGACCTCGAGTAATGCTGTCACGTATGATTAATAAGCTTCTCGATGATTACGTTTTACTATCATTGGATTGAATGCAAATATTGTTATTAATGTGTTGCATAATGTTGTGTAAATTTATGACTACAGATCAAGACCTGGCAATGCCAGTTGCACTAGGCAGGGTCTTTCCAAACACAATCCGTCGTTTGTGTTTGTGGCATATTCAGAACATGTATATGCCTTATTTAAACGAGTTGTACGCCAGATTTGAGGAAGTGGATTTCAAAACAAGGTTCCAATCTATAATACATCATCCTTTGACTGTAATTTAGTTTGAGGCTGCCTTGGCAATGATGCTTGATGATTTTCACCTGCACGATAACATCAGTCTTACCGAAATGTATGAAATTCGTAAGGATTGGATACATGCTTTTTTTCAAACATGATTGTTATGGGTTGATGGTCTCTACACAACGTAGCTAGAGCATGAACAATCTCGTAAAGCCTACTCATGTCGATGCAAACACACCACTTCATCAATTCGCCAAGCAAATGTTGAAGCTTCTGCACAGTAGGAAGATGAAAGAGGCAAAAGACGCGCTAGGATGTATGGTGAGTATGAAGAATATTATTGTGTCATAATATTTAATTTAACTTGGTATAACTTTGATTTTGGTATCATGTAGGGTCAAAAGGAAACAAATACACCATATATGTTTGAGATATAGGTTGCGAGGACATACATAAGGGCTGTAATGAATAGGTTCCATGAGTCTTTGAAATATGCTACTGCATACATGACAACACATGATCTAGATGGTGGTGTGAATGGTTGGGTGGTGCAACATACTACAAGGTCGAATAAGATTGTGTGGGGGAAACACCAATTCAAAGTTATGGCTGATGTAGATGCTGAAAAGTATGCATGTGAATGCAAGCATTGGGAGCAGACATGTATGTTATATTGGGTATTTGTTATATACGATTGTTTATTTATTAGTGACAATAAGTGGACACATTATTTATTTGTTTTGTTGTAGGTTTGCTTTGTGTGCATCTTTTACAAACATTTATGCATCTTCAGATTGAACGTATTCCTCAGGAATACATCCTTCAGAGATACACTTACTCTGCTATACAAGATGTGAATTTTTTGAGGGATGATAAGAATTGGAAGGGTAAATACGGTGAGGCTAAATCATATAGGCAAAAGATGTTGCTTAAAAAGGCAATGAAAATAGTACATCATGCTAGTCTTTCAAGGACGGGGCATGATAGAGCCCTAGAGATGACAGGTGAAATACTTTTGCTACTATCGTGTTTGGAGTGAGATATAGAATGTGATGAGAGTACTAGTGATGGCGAAAGCATCTAGGTATTTGTTGTATTATTTTAAATATGCACGTATGTTTCGTACATGATAATTTAAGTTTTTATGCTAAGTAAATGGGAGAAATGTGAAACTTGCCTGGTACAAGGCGAGGGGGATGATGTAAGAGACATGGCAGGAGAAAATCTACTGACTAGAAGGACTACAGATTTGTATATATATATATATATTATATGATGTTTGTTTTGTGTAATGGTGTGTATTGTTTAGTACAAAAACAACTATTTATTGTCAAACCTGTGATTTGTCATTTGTCAGGAAATTCAATTGGTGCCTAGTATACATGAAGGTGGTGTGTGCGATACCCGATGTGCTATGCCGCTACAAGTGCTAGAATAGGTAATACATGCATACAAAAAAAGAAAAGTTGGTTACAATATGCAACAATAATGGTTAGACCTTGATGCTGATTATGATGTTAACATCAATGGTATGTGTTGGCAGCAAGGTGCTGTACAACGGAACAATGGTATACCAATGAGTGATGACTGCACAACAGAACTAGCGATTAAAAAGGTAATGATATTATTAAAACACATATGCATGGGCATTTTTAAGTTTACATTTAAAGAGATGATTTTATCTGCTAATATTCCAACATCGAGAATTCTTTATTTTGAAAAATGTAGAAGCTAGATTTTAATGTGAGTGGAGTAAGCTTGAAAAGACCGTATAACACGAAGCCAAAGGACAGAACAATTAGTGAGACAGAACAAAGAGTTATTAAGTTAGGGGTAAAAGGGGTAAAGAAGAAGAAGAGCAGAAATTCCAAAGGTGTGGCATTGCTGATGGTCACAACAGTCGCACTTGTCTATCTGTGGAGGAGAATAGGCTTCGGTTGGCCAGCTTTACTTGTCGGAAGAGAGGGTGACCCTCAGGTTCTAGGAACAAGGGTGCATCTGATGCTCCAAGTTGGAATGAGACATCCACTTCAAAAAACATCGAGGGGTATCACAGACAATGATTCGTCTAGTGGGGAGTAGATGAAACGCGTGTTAGGACATTTGTTATGCAGTAACATATTTGTTATTATTCGGATGGACGAATTTGTATATCTGATACTAGATGATAGTCACAAAGTATGAGTAATAATGTAGTACTGCCTGAAATGGAAAGTGTCGTAAACTGTATATCAATTTTGCGTGTGTTACCAAAACAACGTAATCGGACGCTGCAGAAGATATGGTGCAAAGACTGTTGAATAATCCCTTTGTAAAGAAAACACAAAACAACAATAGCTTGTGAAAAATGGTCGATACACATATGAGCTGATAATTGCAGTATCAACTGAACATTGTATCAAAAGAGTGACTTCATAACTTGTTTAATACACATAGGTCCACGATATACCAACTACAACAAAAGTTGTCTTACAATTCCATATACAAGAAACAAAAGTTTTGGATTTAGATCATTTGACACTAAGAGATACCAATAGATAGCTGATCAAGCGACACTACTTGCGCGCAAACTTGAATCTTTGAATTTCTGGAGGCAACATGAGGCACCTGTTCTTGCTATGAAATGTGAGGCAGTATAGAGCAAGAGATCGTAGGTCACGAGAGTCATCCTATAGAAAACTCATTTTGTCAAACTGATTATGTTATAAATAAAAGAAACCACATAACCAAAAATGATGTGTCTTTTTGCATGTGAGTTACAAACAAAAGGTAGCATGAAAGTGTAGAAGGGTTGTCACTTTATATTTCACTTACTGGTTGTATATATGCCCTGATAGAACCGTCCATGTAGTCATAGTACTAGATATACGTCATGACGAAGAAGCCACGATCATTAGATCCCACTTTCATGGTGGGACACATAGGCGACATGTTAATTGGGAAGTTTCCGTATTTAGGAATGCGTGAATTGGGCCAGACTTGTAAAGATTTGTTCAACCTGTTCATTATAACCCTAGCTCATGGTAATTTCCTTGCACCTATGTCGATTTGGGCGTAATGATACGTCTCCACGTAGTACCTCCAAGTTCGGGACCATATGGATTGGAATCTAATATGTGAATGCACGAAAGTGAATATTGATGACATACAATGTCCAATGTCCCACACGTAGGATAGGGACCATGATATGTTCACAAGTGTGAGATATGAAATGATACCATTAGTGTGTAGGTAAGACATGAATATACTTGAATAGCATAAAAAAAGCTTCAAACAAGAAAACACTTTATATCGATTTGCAGTCAACACAGTTGTCCAACTGAGGCAGTGTCTTGTCTAGGTAATCATAAAGGACAACTTTATCATAACCCTAAGGGGCCTTGCTGTGGCGTTCCTGCTCCTCAAAGTTGAGAAGAGCCTAAATAAGCATAATTACTGTGTCATATAAATTTGGAGGTAAAGTAGGGTAAAATGAGGTGGATAGTAATGAAAAGTTACATACACCAACATTGACGTCCAGTACAAGTCTGTTGGTGTTCATGGACGGTCGATGATTTGCATCATCATCGCGAAAATACTGAATGAAACACCGCATGGAAACATTATCGAGACACTTCCCATCTCCAAATGATTCTTGAATATCGAGATAATTTCCAATATATTCACTAAATTCTATGACATTCTTATATAACAATGTAAAAACATATATGTTAGTCATTATTTATGTAAGAAACAACAAACATGTTCTATGGGTCTTAATAGTTGAATACTAAAATCTGTTTGGGTCGATGTTTGGGGAGCACAAAAATCACGGAGCGACTGACTGAACACAGTCCATCTCTGTGAACCATGGCAGTGGGGGCACATATGTAGTGTGCAAGGTGTGTGTTTCCTCTTCAGATGCAACCTAAAAAATAATGCAGGTAGAGAGTAGAATAGGTTATGACCAAGTTATGTGGTCATAAATGTATATTTGTAGTACTTACATGACCACTGGGTGTCTGATCAAAAAGAGGGTTGTTGCGACGGAACCTGCCAAGTCATTAGGCCCACCTACAGTTGTCCTTGTCCAACGGACCTCAGACAACCCTACAGGTGCCCCTGATCACTTGACAAGTTCGGTATCTATATTCCTTACCTTTCCCAAGAGCGTTTCACCCATCACGCAGACATTACGATACATCGGAGGTACGAAAATGCGGAAGCAATTATAATAACTTACCTTATATTGAAGTAAGAAAGATTAGTGTTTATTACAGACCAGAACGAAATATAAGAGTGCTGAAGTATTATTATTACATCATTGGGAGGCAAAAACCCCTCCCGATTACTATCAAACAAAAGTTTTTAATGGAGGACCCTTCCTCCCAAAGCTTCACTCCTGGTTTTCTTCTTTGGGCACCACCTTTGAACAAAAGCAGCAAAAGTTTGCCGCTTCCTCACCTAAAACAACATGGGACAAAGCTCTGAGTACGAAATGTACTTTCGCAAGCCTTACCCGTCAAAATAAAAGACTCTCAAGGATATGCTGGCCTTTGGGAATCAAGGTATGGCTTGACAAAAATCAAAGACTCTGTTTGCAGAAATGCTTACTAATAGTGGATCCTTAAAAATCCAGCTTTATTAACAAGTTAAGTTATTACCTGATTTCTAGAGTTCTTTCTACCCTAGTTCAAGCACTTGACCTGTACAAGCCAATTTCTTATCAACCCTTCATATTCACTGGAGTGCTACGTGTAGGGCAGTGACCAAGTCTTCATATCCGCGAAGTTATGGCGATTCGAATCGATTATACTCAGCTGAGGATCTCCAATCACACAACATATGTAGCACTTAACCCTTGCATATGTCAACGCGCCACCGGGGTTCTTAAGACCAGATCAGGTTCACGCCAACCGAGAGCACAGATACACCACCGTCCAGCCTCTTGCCATAAAGGGTACACACTACTCTCGCCATCTCTCCACTCCCATTGCGTGTTATCTTATTCTGGTATTAGTCTGCCGAGGCAAAGCTTACCCATGATGAGGCATATGACTAGTTAAAGGGTCCTCGATCATCAAGCCTACATCGACAAGGTCCTTAATTGACTCAGACGGAGACACTACAACGAGACTCTCTTCTCATGCAAGTCACCCGCCCGGTCTCAGCTTTATCAGTTCACCCAAAGTTTGGTACCTGGTAGAGGTACATCTCTTCTGATGTTGAACCCATCATGGCCATGATGGATCCACCACCAAGTTTTGTTTTTGGAAAACATCCCACCCACTTTGAAGCATCATCTTTTGTCAAAATAAAACATTTTGTTTTTCTAGAGCAATGCTAAGCATAAGAAAAACCTTTTGTAAACAGGGTATTAAGGAGAAGTAATCAAATCCAAGGAAGGAAATGCAGCAATTGGTTTAACACACAACTCCTACCACCTAATGCATCAAGTAAGTGAGAAAGATTTTAAAATAACAAGGGGTGGCAAATGCACCGGGGCTTGCCTTGTGTGATAGGTGAATCAGGCTCTGCTCCACAGATATCAAAGTAAAAGCAGTTTCCTGCCTGAGGTTCTTCAGGTGGTGGTGGGGGTGGTGAAGTCCTCGCTTCTTCGACTTCTACTTCCTCCTCGTTCTCTAAATATAGCCATATATAATAATGAATGCTCATGTAATCCTCATGAAGATGCAAAGATAATAAAAGTTTATTATCTAATGTCTTGAATATAACTTTCCTTCACGGATCTCCGGGAAACTAGGGTTTTTAGAGTCTATAGTGTAGTTCATAGGGCAAGGGGGGGGGGGCAGGGTTTTGGGTTCTAAGTATCAAACATGGTCCAAATCATACCAAACTTTACCCAAGGCTTCTAAATATTATTTAAAGTTTATCTAAAAAGTTTGGTGAATTTTGGAATTATTACTTATTCTCTAAAATTCTAGAAGTATGGATTTTGGCTATTTTAAATGCCCCAAAATTCCTTATTGGAACTAAAAATCATGAAACTATTTTTATTAAATACTATAAGAAATTAGAAGCCTAGCAAAATTGGTCTGGTATTTTTAGCATTTTTCTTCAATTTTCTAGGAATTCTTAAACCCTAATAGAAAAAAGGAGAAGCTATGAACAGTGTTGGATCGGAACTGGCCCAAGTCGGCCCAACCTGAACAGAAAACGGGAACGCGCCCCCGCGCGCGCCCGCGCTGGTGGATTTGCACAGAGGCCCTCGATTGCTTGGATAACTCGTTAAGAACCCCTAACCACTATTCATCGTGTCTCTGACAATTACGTAGAGGTCCCCCGACTTTTGTTTCTTCTCCAAACAGACCCATGGCCACGGCGCGCTCGCCGCCGATCACCACACGGCTCGGACTGGCCATGACCGACGTTGGCTGCCCAAATTAACTGATGGGCCAGCATCACCGACCCAAGGCAAACCCAGAACAAGCTTCAATTTGGCTTGCACACACAGAGAATGTTCTACCCACTCGCATGGCGGAAACCGCGACGTCGAGCCCGCGTTCCCATTTTATTATGCCCGAATTGGTCAAATGGTTGCCACGATGAGCATCATGGGTACACAGAGCTACTAAAACAACATGCGAGAAGCGCAGAATCATAGCAGAACGGTCCAGCCACGGAGCGCGGAGAACTTTCACTTGCCGGAGACCGAGAAGGGGGAAAATGTCGCTGCAACAAGCTCTGATGAAATTGGGAGGTGAGATTGGGGCAACATGGTCACAAAGTGCTACCGATTCACCGTGCACACTCAATTTGGGAAGAGGTGGTAGAGGCAGTGCGAATTTTGGGTTTCAATCAAACTCACTGGTGAAGTTGCGAGTGTCTCGCTGGGGTTCATGGCACTATTTATAGGCACGGCGGTCCAGCTAACTATCCACGACCACGGATAACATCGTTAGCGCATGTTTACCACGTAGGGAAGAGACATAGTGAGGGAGGAGCAATGCATGGATGACACCGCGGCGGAATTGACTGAGTCACTGAAAGTTCCCTTTGGTCCGGGAACAGGATCTGGATGTCGCCTAGAGGGGGGGGGGGTGAATAGGCTAATAAAAATTATCACTTTAAAACTTAAATCTTACTCTACTCGAAGACAGGATCGCAGTGGAGTGAAGAACCCTTCGAGTAGGTTGCAGCGGAATTGAAGTTCCTGTCTTAAGAATATCCTGCACTTCAAATAAAGCTAGTACCACAAGTAAGCAGTGAAGTGCAGAAGTAAGAACTGAATAAGACAGAATCAGCACACAGAGCAGAGCACGTGGACACAGGAATTTATCCCGAGGTTCGGCCAAGCCTGAAATGCTTGCCTAGTCCTCGTTGGAGTTAGCCACACCTGGGCTTGGAGTCTATTTCAACTCCTTCCTCCGTTTGCTCAGATCTGTCAGTCAGACAGATAGAGCCTTCCACTATGTTGAGTTTGTTACAACGAAACCGTGGCTGCTTACAATCTTCTTGGCAGCACTTCGGCAGAGTAACGATATGCTCAAGACCTTGCTCTAGCTCTTAGCAGCTCTTCTCCACTCTCTAAAGGCTTATAGCTTTGCCTTCTACACAAACTAGAGAGATACACACAAGAGGGAGAGTGAGAATCGATCAGAGTGATGTCTATACTTGTTGGCTGCTCTTGTACATCTGATTGAGGCGCCTAGAGGTCCCTTTTATAGGCACAAGGGGCCTAGGAGCCGTTGAGAGCAATCCAGGAAGGCAAATCTTGCCTTCAGTGGGGTGGCGCACCGGACAGTCCGGTGCACCACCGGACACTGTCCGGTGCCCGATTTCCTTCCAAATCAGGCGCAGATGACCGTTGTATTCTTGGAGCCGTTGGCGCACCAGACACTGTCCGGTGCACACCGGATAGTCCGGTGCTCCCATCTAACCATTGGCTCGGTCACGCGTCACACGCGGATTGCGCGGCCGACCGTTGGCCTAGCCGACCGTTGGCTCACCGGACAGTCCGGTGACTTATAGCCGTACGCCGCCGGCTTCTCCCGAGAGCGGCCTGTTCACCAGAGTTTAGCCTGGCGCACCGGACACTGTCCGATGCACCACCGGACAGTCCGGTGTGCCAAGCCGAGCTTAAGTTGGCTGCTCAAGGCCAACACTTCCCTTTCTTTTCTTTTCTCTGTTTCTAACATTTAGACAAATATGTTAGTACACAAAAACCAATGTACTAAGTCTAGAAACATACCTTCTCTTGGATTTTCACCTCTCTATCATTTTACATGCTTAAGATTGATGTTGGACTCATAAATCATCAAGTCAGCTTAACTTGATCTACACTGACATTTCTGAGCTCCAACATCCTGTAAAGGTCACATAGAATATCTCCAAACATAGGAACAACCCAAACTAAAGGTCAGAGTGCACTTAGCTCTTTTGGGCTGCTTCCAATTCTGTTTTTGACATTTGTTCTCGTTCTAGTGACCTTGATCTCCTTCTTAGAGCTTGGTCTTGAGCCTTATGACTTACACCACATAACTATAGACATTTCCTCATTGGTGTAAGTCACGTCCTTATGTAGTGATCCTTGATGTGCCGTAGCTGTTCTCAACTTGATCACCCTTGACCTTGCAAGCCTTCTTCTTCACCCTTGGCTTTGGGTTCCTCAGCCTCTTTGACCTTCTCCCGTGCACTTGGTACCTCGAAGCTCTTCTTGCCTCTGTCCTTGGCTTGATCAGTTGTCTCCGAGCTACGCACCCAAGTCTCACTTTATGCAATGTCCATCTTACTTGTGATGTCCATTATCTATCCATAATCTAGTCCTTGGACCATCACACTTGTTCACTTTGTGTTGAACCCTGTTAGCTTTACATTAAGCACCTGTTCAACACTTAGACACTTGTTAGTCCTTTAATTGAGTTGTCATCCAAACACCAAAACCCACAAGAGAGCTTTCAATCTCCCCATTTTTGGTGATTGATGGCAACACAATTAAGGCTTACATAAGAGTGAAATTTAAAGCACAAATTTTGAGCTCTAAGATTGTAGAATGGTCCCCCTAAATATGTGCTTACATTAAAATCTTAGCTTTGTCCTTAAATACCAAAATGCACATACTTAGGCTAAATCGAAGCATTGCTACACCTTAGCACTTGTGGGATGCATTGTGTCAAGGATCAAACCATGATGCGTATAACACACAAATGCACAGAATCAGAGTTGAACACCATTCAAGTGGGTATATCACAGGAATATTTGAACACCATTCAAGTGGGTATATCACAGGAATATCAACCTACCACTATTCACCATTAAGATACCAATTTAAACTAAGATACCAATTTA
Source organism: Zea luxurians (assembly GCA_029449295.1). Taxonomy (NCBI): domain Eukaryota; kingdom Viridiplantae; phylum Streptophyta; class Magnoliopsida; order Poales; family Poaceae; genus Zea; species Zea luxurians. The sequence goes on from JAOPSE010000109.1 coordinate 7,219,516, forward strand.
AAACAATCTTAAAGCACCATTAACCAAAACAATCTTAAAGCACCATTAACCATTAACCACATGCACCATTATCCACATGACTACCTATTTCAGAATGAACACAATAGATGCCAATCAATTCATAGCAACGGAAGCACTAGTCCATATGATGCAACACATATAATACTTCAAGAAGCATATGATAAGAATAACACACTAGCAAAGCTCAAACTCCACATGACTACCTATTTCAGAATGAACACAATAGATGCCAATCAATTCATAGCAACAGAAGCACTAGTCCATATGATGCAACACATATAATACTTCAAGAAGCATATGATAAGAATAACACACTAGCAAAGCTCAAACTGACACATCACCCCTTAGGATAAGTTTTCCTCTCAGGTTGAGATAAGCTTTAATGCACAAATTCTCCCCCTTTGACATCAAACACCAAAAACCATACTCAAGCAAGAACATAGGATGATGTCAAGGGACAGCAGGGTGTTAAGGAGGAAAAACACACTATCAAAACTCCCCCTTATTCATTAAACATATGCACCAGAGATATTAGGATATATTTACGCAAAATATCAATACTTCCTTTTGTACCTTTACCATGTTGTGATGTACTTCCCATCTTGAAAGTATTAATCTCTCGGGAGCTTCTCCACACTTGTGCCTGATCCTTTATCCTAACCTTTTCTTGTTGCTAAGACACCAAGCTTAGAGCAAGTTATAGTATTGTGGCACAAGATGAAGCTTCTATTCTAGTGATTAGCAAAAGATGACAATTGAAAGCAAACTATCACGGCTACCAATTGAAAGGTCATTTATTATCATAGCTCTATGATATTTAAGGATAAGCACCAAATATTATAGAGCATGAGCAATCTAAAAATATGCAATTACTCATGACTTAAGATACCAATTTCTTGACTTACAGAGGTACCCAAGTCCTGATTGCTCCATTTCTTGCTCATCTTCTCTTTTCTGCCTTGGGACTATACATGATCGCTTAAGTGACAATTAGTCTCAAAAGACACAAGTTATGTGTGCTCCCCCTAAACTTGTGCATCAAGTATTTGAATAACTTGCACTTTGCACATTCTAGCTTTCTCAGAGCTAGAGGGGATCACAACATATCTTGGTCAAGGCATACTTTCAATTTCATCACAAAGAGATACTAATTGAATACTAAATGAAAGGTTGACTTAATACAACAATGCATGCCTCAAGAAGTATAACATTTTACAAGCAACCTAGGCATGCCTCATACTTGACAATCATTGCACCACATATACCAATTGAAAAAACAACACGATCATGAATATAAAGCGCAATGTCTAAGCACATCATAATTAAGAAGGTTCCTTAGATACACCAAAAGAAACAACATTTTAAAGTAAGGAGCACCTAAGCCAAGATACTACCAATTCAGAGGCAAGACCATAGCAGTGATCACAATTAATGGAACTTCAAGATATTCAATGAAATTGCATAGTTCCATTCTCCATACCTTTGCCTTTTCCTGAATTGCCATGAGAGCACCAGTTGTCACTAATTGAGGGCTCCTTTTGTTCATGCACCTTATAGCTCAAAAGGGTGCATTAGAGGCACAACATGGATTTTGGTATTCACACAATACCAGACTAGAGTAATCATGTGAACATAAACTAAACAAAATGTCATATTTGCACGAAGGTTAATCGTTAAAACCTTATAGCATAACTCGCAAAGGGATACAGGTTTATTCATGAACACAAAAAGAGTTAATCATGGTGGATATATCTAATAAAACAAACTATCCATTAAATGATTCAAGAGACATGACCTCTAAAGCACACAATCATGATTAAGCACGCATGGTTACGATCTTGGAAATCATTAATCATTGATTGAAAGGTACTCAACACAGGCAGTCAAAAAGCATAACTGCTCCAAGGACAGGTAGCGCAACAATCAGACTTAAGAGCAGTACTGATTATCAACAAAGTACTTAAGATACAAGGGTACCATCCTATGAAGAGCAAGTTGCAGAATCTCATCAAGGTCCTTTGCTTGATTCACTAATAATGATTAAGGACCTATTCAACGTATTTCACTTGAGATGAACATGGGATTAGTGTCTCACAGTAATTCAACCTTGGGTTAATGAATAAACACCAAAATAGTTAATGGCTTAAGCATAGAGTTTGAGATAACCGTCTTAAGCTCTCCCATGGTCTCCATTCCATCTCAAGGCACCTGCATTGTCTAGTTGGCACAGTTTGGTACCCATCTTGGGATGGGTCCATATCGATCATCCAGAAAAGCCTTTGGTACCCAAATAGCATTTGTGCTAGTCCTAGGTGATCTCATGATTGATCTAGCACATGGGTATGATTTGGGTCTTCTAAGCGAATAAGATTGAGACAAATTTACTTGCTTAGGAACCTCACCTTTATTACATACCTTGGATAGATGACCCTGCTCACCACACTTGTAGCAGAAGCGTCGCTCAACCTGACATGACGCTTGCTGTTTGTCATTTTCCTTAGTGGGGGTCATCCCGGAGAGTGCATGTGCTTGGTTCATCAATAGCGGACAAGAAGTGATCGTATGGTTCTTGTCATTGCATCCGAAGCATCTCCTTATCCTTTCACCCTTATCGTTGTATGGACACGACGCAATGAGGTGTCCTGCCTTATTGCACTTAAAGCACCCCCTTTTCCCTTTTCTCTTTTTGTTCTTGGATGACATAGAGAAATGGTCAGTGCAAACAACATGATTAATTGAATCTTTACCTTTTTCCAAGCTCATGTTGATTCCTTCATCTTTAGGAACGTCCTTCTTATGGAGCTTAACACTTGCTGCAGTTTCTCCCTTCTCAAGCTTCTTCACCTCGCGCCCGTGGATATCTTGAGAAGGTTGAGCAATGCGTCTTCTCCTTAGTTGTCTTTGCTTCTTGTTCCCACACAATTTCTTTTGTGACCCTGCAGCTTGATGCTTATTCAAACATTGGCTTTCTTTTGAACAACAGGGGTTAGCACATGGTGATAAATTATCTAAATGTGCACATGTACAAGAATGAGGTTCACATGAGTTAAAACTAGTAATTACTACTTCATGAGCAATATCAAGCATGATATGGTCATCAACTAGTTTATTATGAGAATATGACAACATATCATACTCTTCACCTAGAGCAAGCTTTTCTAAATTTAGAATTTCTACTTGCCTCTCAAGCATGGCATTTTCCATTTTAAGTTGAGCAACACTAGATAATACATCATGATTATTTCTTTGCTCAATTAAAATAGATTCATACCGTTGGACCAAATTCCCATGAGAGTACTTTAGCTTCTCATGTTCTTTGGTCATCTTCTCTAGGCTGTTGTTGGTTTTGATGAGAGACTCCTCTAGCCTGAGAAGTGTCTCGCCTTGTTCCTTTCCTTCTCAACAGCTTAACCAAGAGTGCTTTGTCCTCTTTGTTGAGATGGATGTAGAAATGGCGAATCTCCTCTTCTTCCACATCATCGGTCTCATTTTCCCTGTCATTATTATTAGTGGAAGAAAAACATGAAAATGTACCTTGTGATGATGTAGACTCCTCATCCTCATATTCTCCCTCATCATCGCTTTTGTCTCCACCATCATTATTAGCAATAAGACATTTATTACTAGTGGAAGACAAACCTGTTGATGAGGTGGATTCATCGTTTGGTTGCCATCGTTCTTGTTCTTCTCCCTTGGACAAGTTAGTATTGCCAGCAATAAAGGGAGCAGAGGAAGTGCATATGGACTTAAAAAATTTCAACTTAAGTTTAGTCCATAGATCATGAGCATCAACAAATAAGTCACTATCACTACTCATGATAGCAAAATAGGCACCTCTAGAAAGAGAATCAACTAAGATGTTGCAAGCATGGTGATTTAGAGATAGACATCTTAGTTCATCATTAGAAGGATTTTTACTAACATTAGAGGGAAAAATACTTCTACTAAAGACCTGTCTCAAATCAGGATCAACACTCATGAAAGCATTATAAATAGAGACAGACCAAGACTTGTAATTAGAGCCATCACCTAAAAGAAGTTCTACAGTTACCTCTTGTGACGACATCGTCATCTCCGGACGGCTAAGCCCACACTGGAGAGGCCTAGGTCTGATACCAATTGAAAGTTCCCTTTGGCCCGGGAACAGGATCTGGATGTCGCCTAGAGGGGGGGGGGGGGTGAATAGGCGAATAAAAATTATCACTTTAAAACTTAAATCTTACTCTACTCGAAGACAGGATCGCAGTGGAGTGAAGAACCCTTCGAGTAGGTTGCAGCGGAATTGAAGTTCCTGTCTTAAGAATATCCTGCACTTCAAAGAAAGCTAGTACCACAAGTAAGCAGTGAAGTGCAGAAGTAAGAACTGAATAAGACAGAATCAGCACACAGAGCAGAGCACGTGGACACAGGAATTTATCCCGAGGTTCGGCCAAGCCTGAAATGCTTGCCTAGTCCTCGTTGGAGTTAGCCACACCTGGGCTTGGAGTCTATTTCAACTCCTTCCTCCGTTTGCTCAGATCTGTCAGTCAGACAGATAGAGCCTTCCACTATGTTGAGTTTGTTACAACGAAACCGTGGCTGCTTACAATCTTCTTGGCAGCACTTCGGCAGAGTAACGATATGCTCAAGACCTTGCTCTAGCTCTTAGCAGCTCTTCTCCACTCTCTAAAGGCTTATAGCTTTGCCTTCTACACAAACTAGAGAGATACACACAAGAGGGAGAGTGAGAATCGATCAGAGTGATGTCTATACTTGTTGGCTGCTCTTGTACATCTGATTGAGGCGCCTTGAGGTCCCTTTTATAGGCACAAGGGGCCTAGGAGCCGTTGAGAGCAATCCAGGAAGGCAAATCTTGCCTTCAGTCGGGTGGCGCACCGGACAGTCCGGTGCACCACCGGACACTGTCCGGTGCCCGATTTCCTTCCAAATCAGGCGCAGATGACCGTTGTATTCTTGGAGCCGTTGGCGCACCGGACACTGTCCGGTGCACACCGGACAGTCCGGTGCTCCCATCTGACCGTTGGCTCGGTCACGCGTCACACGCGGATTATGCGGCCGACCGTTGGCCCAGCCGACCGTTGGCTCATCGGACAGTCCGGTGACTTATAGCCGTACGCCGCCGGCTTCTCCCGAGAGCGGCCTGTTCACCAGAGTTCAGCCTGGCGCACCGGACACTGTTCGGTGCACCACCGGACAGTCCAGTGTGCCAAGCCGAGCTTAAGTTGGCTGCTCAAGGCCAACACTTCCCTTTCTTTTCTTTTCTCTGTTTCTAACATTTAGACAAATATGTTAGTACACAAAAACCAATGTACTAAGTCTAGAAACATACCTTCTCTTGGATTTTCACCTCTCTATCATTTTACATGCTTAAGATTGATGTTGGACTCATAAATCATCAAGTCAGCTTAACTTGATCTACACTGACATTTCTGAGCTCCAACATCCTGTAAAGGTCACATAGAATATCTCCAAACATAGGAACAACCCAAACTAAAGGTCAGAGTGCACTTAGCTCTTTTGGGCTGCTTCCAATTCTGTTTTTGATATTTGTTCTCGTTCTAGTGACCTTGATCTCCTTCTTAGAGCTTGGTCTTGAGCCTTATGACTTACACCACATAACTATAGACATTTCCTCATTGGTGTAAGTCACATCCTTATGTAGTGATCCTTGATGTGCCGTAGCTGTTCTCAACTTGATCACCCTTGACCTTGCAAGCCTTCTTCTTCACCCTTGGCTTTGGGTTCCTCAGCCTCTTTGACCTTCTCCCGTGCACTTGGTACCTCGAAACTCTTCTTGCCTCCGTCCTTGGCTTGATCAGTTGTCTCCGAGCTACGCACCCGAGTCTCACTTTATGCAATGTCCATCTTACTTGTGATGTCCATTATCTATCCATAATCTAGTCCTTGGACCATCACTGTTGGGGGCCTTCGTCCTCCGAAGGTCCTCAAAAACATGATTTGACAATGTTTTCCAAGTGGATTATATGAACAGGTATCTTCGGACTCAGAATTATGAACATGGAGTACGGTCAGGACGAAGCCTAAGCCAGACGAAGGGGGATTGAGATGAAGGACGGGCTGATTACCAAGCTGTACGAAGGATGGTGCACAGCCAAAGCTGTGCGCAGGAAAGCTTCGTCGCGATAGCAGAAAGGGGAACCGACTTAAAGATGAAAAGACTACTTAGGTCTTGACAGATTCCCATAAGTCATTAACAAATGTAATGGGCATGAATGTAATTTTACATGGGCTGCGTCCCACGTCTATAAATAGATGAACAGTACTCCCGTACTGTTCACGCTGACTTGGCATTTGCTTTTGCGTCATCCTTGTACTTTTGTCTCCCTACAATCCGAAGGTACACTTGTAATTTGAAGTCATTTCTATTGTTATATCATAATAAAATAGAAATGACATTGTGATAAAATTTAAATGTTTACATTACTTTTTATGTTGCGTGTAAGTCCTTCGTCATAGCTTATCGTGCTTACGAAGATATATCGTTTGTGACCTTTGTCCGGAGCACATTATATCCCAAAGGGAAATAATGTTTCAAAGGACGAAGGACTTTATCATTTAACACTTTCTATGTTGCCTTGTTCTTAATCTGAAGCATTTGAGAACAAGTCCCCAACATTGGCGCCCACCTCCGGTGAACTCACTTCCACTTTGAGTTTTTTGAACACCTTCGGAAGCCATAGACCCTCGCTATGGCGCCGAAGAAAGCTTCAGCGACTGGGGCTGCAGCTCTGCAACCGCTGGACCCCAACCAGGAGACTGTCTCTCTTCGGGAGGCCCGAAGCCAGAAGAGGAAGGCCGTCAGTCTGACGCTTCAGGAGGATGAGTTAGACCAAGAGATCAGGGACATGGAGATGCTTCATCAACAGGTGCAGAGGAAGAAGGAAAAGATGGCCAGGCTAGCTGAGCTGCAAAGACAGATAGACGAAGCTTCTGAAGAAGTTCGCCATCTTACTCACGACGAGCAGAACAGAAGGCCTCAACAAAAAGACCTTCATCAGGAGGGCTTCTTCAACGAAGATGACTGGTATGACAATTTCCATCATGGAAATTTTGTTTTCGATGATGCTTCTCCCCTGTCCGCTGAGCTGCAGGCTACACCTTGGCCTCCGTCCTACAAGCCGCCCCAGCTTCCCATGTTCGATGGCCATTCAGACCCGAAGCAGTTTTTGATGAGCTACGAAGCAACAGTATCTTCGTATGGTGGCAATGCTGCAGTCATGGCAAAGTCTTTTGTTATGGCTGTCAGGAATGTTGCTCAGACCTGGTATTCCTCCCTTCGACCAGGAACGATCACTTCATGGCAAAAGCTGAAGGACATGTTGTTAACCAGCTTTCAAGGGTTTCAGACGAAGCCGGTCACTGCTCAAGCCTTGTTCCAGTGTACTCAGGATCATGAAGAATACCTTCAGGCGTATGTCAGAAGGTTCTTGCGTTTGAGGGCGCAGGCACCAACGGTGCCCAATGAAATTGTCATCGAAGCCATGATCAAGGGGCTTCGTCCTGGACCTTCAGCTCAATACTTTGCTAGGAAGCCTCCTCAGACTTTGGAGAAGCTGCTCCAGAAGATGGACGAGTACATTCGTGCCGACAATGATTTTCGCCAAAGAAGGGAGGAGGCTTTCAGATTTTCTGAAATGACCAGGGGCTTCGGAGGAAGATTCTATCCGAGGCATGTCAGGTCCATCCACAGCTCTACTCAAAATGATGATAATGGGAGTCAGCAGAACAGGCCGCAGTGCTCCTCACAGCCTTCGGGGCAACAGCAAAATTTCTTTCGGCCACCAGCTCCAAGAGGCAGAGGCGCCAGGGGCTTCGGTGGAAGATTTGGAGATCAACCAAGGAGAGTATTTTGTTTATTCTGTGGTGAAAACAAGGGCCATACCACCAGGATGTGCCATGTTACCATCCAGAAGCAAAAGGAGATAGCCGAAGCTGCAGCGCAACAACTTCAGCCGAAGCAGGTCATGCATACTGCTTCGTACCATCAGCCTTACATCCCAGAATACGTGGGCAACCACCCTGCAGTTTCTGTAGCTTCGGCGAGTCAACCTCAAGCTTCATGGCAACAGCCCCCGCCTCCACCACCGCTGCAACAAGGCCAACAGCCGGAAGGGAGCCAATATGTTCCACACCAAAGGGATCTCAGAGAACAATCTGAAGCTCGCACAGTCAATAGCACTGTGCCAGAGTCGAAGCACATTTATTGACAAATATCCTACCTTAATAGCAGTCTTTTCCATTTAGTTATATTTTCTGTGTAATAAAGAACATTTCAGTTTTCATGTAATGGTTTCGTTGTTGGTCACGAGGAAAACCTATTTTCTCCACAGGCTTAAGTTGCTGAAGCTTAAAAATTCGCGATAACAAGGAGGACCTTCGAATTATTAAAAATCCTTCGAAGCAACAAAAAGTCGTTCTAAGGAACGTAGAGTAAGTTGCTGAGGTCACAAAAAGCCGTTCCAAAGGGAGCTTAGTGTAAGTTTTCTGCTCCAAAGTCGTTCCTAAGGGAATGCAGAGCATACAGCGAAAAGTCAACGCTGATACCGCCTAAGTAAAAGGCGAAGAAGCTCCAAAGACGTTCCTAAGGGAATGCAGAGCTTACAGCGAAAAGTCAACGCTGATACCGCCTAAGTAAAAGGCGAAGAAGCTCCAAAGACGTTCCTAAGGGAATGCAGAGCTTACAGCGAAAAGTCAGCGCTGATACAAAGATATTTTGTGTTTTACGGGGATATATGTGTATCTTCGGAACAAATGTCATCTACATAACATAGCATCATCACATCATTTTGCATAGCATAAGCATCATACATCATGTTGCATATGGCAAAAGAAGGGGACACAGTATCAACCTTCGAAAGGATGCTTTGAGAAAGTGAAAATCGTGCAAAGTCACGAGGGAATACAATGTTGATCTTCGGAATACAGCTTCGGAGAATGTTTTCACGAAGCATGGACATGCTTCATTAGAGTAATATCGAAATTGTACAGCTTCCGAGAATATTTTCACGAAGCGTGGACGTGCTTCATCAGAATAGTATTAAAGGAGAATGTCTTCTTCACGAAGCATGAAAAGAAGGGAAGGTGTTTTTTCGCCGAAGGCTCAAAAATGGTATGTATGTAGAATTTCATGCATCGTAAAGAATTGAATAATGAAAAGAGACTTGTATATTACATTCAAATGTACAAAATATTACATAGATCACACTTCAAATGTTTTTTCTAATAACATCTAGTCTTCTCTTAGTACTACTTCGGCAATCTCATTTAGAAGTTGTTCAACAACTTTATCCATGATAGCTTCGGCCATTTGTTTAATTTCGTCATCCCCTTTCGTGTGAGGGTCAGCAGACGATCCAGCAGGTTCTGAGGGAAGAGAATATATGTCTATGTTACTATTACAAACCATAAGCAAGTTCGAAAATCAAAAATTACAACAAACCTAAAAACCACTAGTTGGTACCTATTTGGCTTTTGGGCTCTGCGCTTTTTTCAGCGGCCTTGGCTACTTCCCTAGCATCATGGATACCTTGCTCGCTTCTTCGAATAATTTCCTGGGCCATTTCTCGGCCACCATTGTCCCAGACGTCGGTGAAAAATTTTCCACCAACCTGGCTAGCTTCAGACGAGGGGTCTTTAATATCTTCAGCGGATAAAGTGGCTTCGGATTGCGCAAGAAGCTTAATATGATCGCAACCTTTCCTCTCCAAAACAGTAGCAACTCCTCTAGCGCCCGAAAAAGCGCAGATGTCACCGCGGCCACTCTGGATTTCCTCGAAGGCCTCTGCTTCGTGACTGATCCATTCCAGTGGACCTTCGGGATTGCCTCTTGAGAAATTCTCTTCACTAGAGAATGCGCCAACGCTAGCGAAGCTGGATTTTATCTTTTTGACGCATTTTATAGATTTAACGTAGCATTTTCTCTGGGATGCACGAAGCTCCTTAACACTTATCTCTAAATGATTGGCCAGTTGATCGCTAAGCTCTCGTTTTGTTTCTTCAAGCATACGTTCCTCTTTAGCTCTAGCTAGCTGTTTCTGAAGATCTTTAATCTCACGTTTTTGGGCTTCGGCCTGGACCTTTGAGGCAGCTTCGTCCTTCTTTACCTTGTCTACCAATGTAAGCAGAATCTTATCCTTTTCCAGAGCTTCGTTTCTCAGTTTAATAACTTCTGACCGTAGGTTGTTGAACGCAATTTCGTAGCTCTCATCTTCGGCATTCTTTTGTGCTCTCAATGCGTTGCTTAGAATTAAACCCTACATGTAAAAAAAAAGTTGGTATAAGAATAAAAGAATGAGTTGCGAATTATAAAATTTCTAAGCGCTCAATTCCCATACCTTTAGGCTATTGTACGCAAGACTGTCCGCGAGATCCTCCTTCGTCATAGCACATAATCCAGCTTCGAGCTTTGGAAACCCCATACTTTTAGCCATCTCCCGGCAGACAGATAATTCTTTGTTATCAGGGAGGCAGTATAGGAAGTCATCTTCATTTGTCCCATTGAACACTACTGCCCCCTTCGGATATTTTAACTCTCTGGCATAGTGATTGGCTTCATAAGTCTCTTCTTCAGATAATTTCTTCCCCGAAGCATGTCGCACGATGTAATCGCATATGTTGGAAGGCCCAGCTTCAGCTTCAGGTTGTTGCTTCGAAGCTTCAGCAACTAAAGCTTCAGTAGACGCTTCAGCAAGTTCAGCAGTCTTCTTTGGGGTTATGCTTGAAGACTTAATTGTCTCCAAAACATCTAGCACGTTCACCATTCTTTTTCTTTTCGGAGTCACCAATGGACCCTTTTGATTTTTTATTGTCTCAACACTTGCTGAAGGACTTAAGATTTCCAATACTTTTGGTCCTTCAATTTTCGGTTTCTCTGCCTTCTCTGATGAAGGTGCTTCAGTTTTTTCTTCGATCTTCGGCCCTGGAGCTGGCTCTGTAGTTTCAGTGGCCAAGGAAACTTCACCGGTAAATTCGGGCACTATGGCCGGCTCAATAAAACGTGCCCGGTGGGTGAGCACCTTCATCTTTTTTCTTTGCGGCGCTGGCTCACTAGAAGCACTTGTGGCAACTTCTGTTGCAGGAGAAGTATTTTTTCTTTTGCGGCCCGGCACCGGATAATGGTAGTCAGGGTAGACAAACCCGATTGCATCAAATACCCGGTTGAGCCTTTTCTTCTTTCGGCCTCCGAAGGCTGCCGATAATGCAGTGTTCTTGGCCTTCGAATATACCCCAAGCAGTTCGTCACTTAATGTTTCAATGCTTTTTAACCAGTCGTCATCAGGTTCAACAAACTTATCCCCGTATTTGAATGTGTATTTCAGTCTGACCAGTCCGCCTTCGTCGGACTCTTTGATGGTCTCCTTCGGCATTTCCCACTTTCCTGCAAGTGGCCACACCCTGAAAGCAATATGCTCTTGGACCAAGTCCCTTGTCCCAATAAAAGAGCAGATTACGCCGAAGGCTCTTTGGCATTCTTCGGCTGCTTCATCCATTTCAATCTTCGGTCTTCGGAGACCGAAGCGTTGCCAAATAGGACGCATAATGATACTTTTAATATCTTCCTACGCTGTCAAGTCATTCTTTACATAAAACCATTCTGTCATCCAGGCACCGGGCCACCTCTTCCGAAAGGTTGGCACGGGGCAGCTTGACCCGGTGCGGGCACCGAAGCTGTAACAACCAAAGTTGTTGTGATATTGTTCTTTCCCCCAGGGCTTCGTCTCATATAACAACTCATGAATGTTGCAAAAGCTTTTAGCATTTGGTTCTAAACCTTGGCTTCTTACAGCCCAGACAAAGATCCCCATTCTAATGATAGCTTCGGGAGTAATTTGATGAAGGTAGATTTGAAATGTCTTCAGGACTTCGACAACAAAGCTGCTTAGGGGGAATCGAAGCCCAGCCTTGAGAAAGCTTCGGAAGATTACGACTTCATCTTCTTCGGGGGTGGGAGAAGTTTTTTCTCCAGCATCAGCCCTCACAATAGATATATCTCGAAAATATCTCCCCCTCATATTGTCAATATGACTCTGCTTAACAGTGGTTTTCCCGAAAACCGTGTGACTTGGCCGCCATGGTCGATCTTCGGACTCTCCCCCACAGCTTTCTGCATCATAACTGTCGCTGTCACCAGTATCTTCAGACAAACCTTCCAGAATCTCCTTGGTGATTTTTTCCGTATTGGTCTCCGCCATCGCTATAAGGAACCCCAAGTTCTTCTCTTCGTCGAGACTCAGCTTCATCTCAGCAGTGACCTTCTTATCTTCACACATCTTCGGAAACACTAAAAAACTGTTTTCAAGGCCGAAGCTTCAAAACCAAAAGATCAGCAAATCTTAGTGCGCAAGAGCTAAAAATTTAGTAAGCGGGAGCAGATGGCAAGAAAGCGTACCAAACAAATTGTGGCGGGCCCCTATTTATACACTCGATATAACGGAAACTGTGTGGTCCCGCGTGTCAGTGACTTTTGCTATTCTAGCAAAGGGAAGGTGTTTTTTCGGACCTTCGGCTTAAGGCCTTCGTCCATATCGCAATCTGAATTTATCATTAACAAATTAATATTGCGAGGGGCTACTGTTGGGGGCCTTCGTCCTCCGAAGGTCCTCAAAAACATGATTTGACAATGTTTTCCAAGTGGATTATATGAACAGGTATCTTCGGACTCAGAATTATGAACATGGAGTACGGTCAGGACGAAGCCTAAGCCAGACGAAGGGGGATTGAGATGAAGGACGGGCTGATTACCAAGCTGTACGAAGGATGGTGCACAGCCGAAGCTGTGCGCAGGAAAGCTTCGTCGCGATAGCAGAAAGGGGAACCGACTTAAAGATGAAAAGACTACTTAGGTCTTGACAGATTCCCATAAGTCATTAACAAATGTAATGGGCATGAATGTAATTTTACATGGGCTGCGTCCCACGTCTATAAATAGATGAACAGTACTCCCGTACTGTTCACGCTGACTTGGCATTTGCTTTTGCGTCATCCTTGTACTTTTGTCTCCCTACAATCCGAAGGTACACTTGTAATTTGATGTCATTTCTATTGTTATATCATAATAAAATAGAAATGACATTGTGATAAAATTTAAATGTTTACATTACTTTTTATGTTGCGTGTAAGTCCTTCGTCATAGCTTATCGTGCTTACGAAGATATATCGTTTGTGACCTTCGTCCGGAGCACATTATATCCCGAAGGGAAATAATGTTTCAAAGGACGAAGGACTTTATCATTTAACACTTTCTATGTTGCCTTGTTCTTAATCCGAAGCATTTGAGAACAAGTCCCCAACAATCACACTTGTTCACTTTGTGTTGAACCCTGTTAGCTTTACATTAAGCACCTGTTCAACACTTAGACACTTGTTAGTCCTTTAATTGAGTTGTCATCCAAACACCAAAACCCACAAGAGAGCTTTCAGTCACGGCGGCCGCCGGTGAATATCTCCGGCCACGCCCGGCTAGGTACGCGGAATGGTGCCACGTCTGCAGTTATCCCCCCACGCGATCAATTCCCCCACCAGTTCATCCGAACACATCCGATTGAGCAGTGCTTTAGTTCTTATATGTGTTCTTCAGATATTTACAGAGTTTTGATCTTCAGCGTCCTATTGAACCGACCACCTTCCACCTTCTCTATCTCTCGATTCTTGTTAAGAACAGAGCAAACTTCATTAATAAAGTTTGTTCACTAAACAACCGTCTTCAAACTTGCTATAGGATACTTGGGTCAAAACCGAGTGAATTCAAATATATGGCGCGTCCAATTTAGCCCCATCCCACAATGACCATTTCTGTTCTTAGATTCAGTTTCAGTTCTTCAACACAGTTCTGACAAAGCATCTTTGGGCTGCAGTTTCTTTAATTTTTGTAAACAACCAAAGAAGATATCTGTACCAAAGTTACTCTCCTACAATAGCTCTAGACTTTTGATGTGTTGACCTAGGGCAAAATCCTCATAATTTGGAAAATATAGGGCTTCAAAGTTGGCCCTATACCACTGCAATTCAGACTTAACCCATGGAGCCCAAATGTGGCTTTTTGCAAATAGGCCCAAAACTTAGGATTTCATTTGCAAATCTCCCAAATATGTGAACCATATGACCTAAGGTACCCTAATTTCATGGTTTTTGCACTTAGGTTCAAAAACATGCACATTTTGCATATAACCCCTTAGGGTTTCAATCTAGGGTTTTCCAGGGATCTATTTAGGGTTTTTGGTGCTTCTAGGGTTTGGATGCTACTTGAGTCCATCCATGGTGATATTTTATGATCATTTCAATTAAGTTTTGAGATTTTCTCTTATTAGGATTTGTTTACTCTTTTAAACCCAGTCTAGGGTTAAGCACTATACCCTAGGGTTTCACTTATGGCATGTCCCATCAATACAACTTTGTTTGAAATTTTTGCCTAGTGAATGCATGCTAGGTGTGACAAACACATGATATGCCAATGCTTATGATGTCATGCTCAAGTTTTAACGGTAGTAACACCAGGGGTGCTACATCCTTCCCCCCATAAAAGAATCTCGTCCCGAGATTAAAAGTCTAGGGTAAGTAATATAAAAGGAAACGTGTCATACTTTTATTTCCTTATTTTTGGTATAAGGCAGGGTTGGTATGGGGTTTATTACAACAAGTGTACACATCTTTACAATCTACACGAAGCTAAAAAAGTCTGGGAAATTCTTACCTAAAAAGTCTTGAGTTTCCCAAGTAGCTTCATCTTCTGTATGTTGGTTCCACTGTATCTTGTAAAACTTGAGAGTTTTCATTTGGGTGATTCTATCCTTTTGATCCAAGACTCGAATAGGATATTCTGAATAGGTCAAGTCTGGTTCTAAGGCAACATCTGTTATTTCAACAGTTCGATCTAGAACCCGAAGACACTTCTTTAATTGAGACACGTGGAACACATTATGTACAGCCGACAATGTTTCGGGTAACTGGAGTCGGTATGCCACTTGTCCACATTGTTCAAGAACAAGGAAAGGACCAATGTACCGGGGTGCAAGCTTCCCTTTTACCCCGAAACGTGATACACCCTTTATCAGTGAGACTTTGAGGTAGACATAATCTCCAACTAGAAAGTACAAGGGTTTTTGTCGCTTGTCTGCATAACTCTTCTGTCGAGCTTGAGCTTCTTTCAAATTATGAATTATTCGCCGAACCTTCTCTTCTGTCTCCTTTACCATATCAGGAATGAAGAAACATCTTTCACCTGGTTCAGACCAGTTTATCGAAGTACGACACCGTCGCCCATACAAAGCTTCAAAGGGTGCCATTTTAATGCTCTCTTGATAGCTATTATTGTACGAGAACTCTGCTAATGGTAAACAGTCATCCCATTTCTGCGGAAACTCTAGAACACATGCTCGCAACATGTCTTCAAGTATCTGATTTACCCTTTCAGTCTGACCACTAGTTTGGGGATGATAGGCCGAACTGTGGAGCAATTTAGTACCCAAGGATTTGTGAAGTTCTTCCCAAAATTTGGATACAAATTGAGGTCCATGATCCGACACTATAGTTTTTGGAACACCGTGCAGACTGAGGATGCGAGCAATGTACAATTCCGCATATGCGATTACTAGATATTTTACTTTGACTGGGAGGAAGTGGGCAATCTTTGTAAGTCGATCAATGATAAACCAGATGGAATCATACCCTTTTGTTGTCCTGGGCAATCCCACAACAAAGTCCATGCTTATATCCTCCCATTTCCATGTAGGGATAGGTAAGGATTGTAATGGACCAACAGCTTTCATCTGTATGGCCTTGACACGTCTACAAGTGTCACATCTTGCCACATAGCGTGCAATTTCAATCTTCATCTTCGTCCACCAATAATGCTGTTTTAGATCATGATACATCTTAGTGCTTCCAAGATGAATAGAATAGTGACTAAGATGTGCTTCATCTAAAATTTTCTGGCGGATCTCCTCATTCTTAGGCACAACTATGCAGTTGTTAAACCATACAACATCTGATTATCTTTTCTGAAGTAGTTGGCTTTTCCGGCCTCCATTTTCTCATGAATGTGTTTCATACCCACATCATTTCTTTGGGCATCAATTATTCTTTGCAGGAGGACTGACTCAAGCTTCAAGTGATTCAAAGTTCCATGTTGAATCATTCCCAGGTTCAACTTTTCCATTTCTTGGCATAATGTAATGTCAGAAGTCTTCATCGTCAGACAATGGTAGGAGGCCTTGCGACTTAACGCATCTGCCACTACATTAGCCTTTCCTGGGTGATAGTGAATCTCCAATTCATAGTCCTTAATAAGCTCAAGCCATCGTCTCTGTCTCATATTCAGCTCTGACTGGGTGAAAATATACTTCAAGCTTTTATGATCTATATAGACATGACAGATATTCTCCAGCAGATAATGATGCCAAATTTTTAGGGCATGAACCACAACAGCTAACTCTAGGTCATGAGTTGGATAATGTTCCTCATGCCGGCGCAACTGTCTTGAAGCGTAGGCTATCACTTGGCCTTCTTGCATTAGAACACAGCCGAGACCACTGCCTGATGCGTCACAATACACATCAAAGGACTTTTCAATGTCCGGTTGAGCTAATACCGGAGCAGTGGTTAATAATACTTTCAGCTGCTCAAAGGCTTCATTACATTTTGAAGACCAATTAAATTTGGTTCCATTCTTCAATAAACTTGTGATTGGTTTCACAAGCTTGGAAAAATCTGGAATGAATCGGCGGTAATAACCAGCCATCCAAGGAAACTTCGGACTTGGTGTATAGTGGTTGGGGGTTTCCACTCCAAAATATCCTTGACTTTGCTAGGATCCACCACAATCCCCTTGGCAGATAATACATGTCCCAGAAATTGGATCTCCTCAAGCTAGAACGCACACTTACTGAACTTAGCATATAATTGGTGCTCCCTTAAGCGCGTTAATACGATCTATAGATGTCGAGCATGCTCCTCTTCATTCTTAGAATATATCAAGATATCATCAATGAATACCACCACGAATTTATCCAACTCGGGCATGAATACCAAGTTCATAAGATATGTGAAGTGGGCAGGAGCATTTGTTAGTCCGAAAGACATAACCATATATTCAAATAATCCATACCGCATAGTGAATGCGGTCTTTGGTATATCTTCGGGCCAGATACGGATCTGATGATAACCCGACCTGAGGTCAATCTTGGAAAACACCCGAGCTCCAGTAAGTTGATCAAATAGAATATCAATCTGGGGAAGAGGGTACTTATTCTTGATTGTGACCTCATTAAGGGGTCTATAATCCACGCACATCCGAAGTGTTTGATCCTTCTTCTTAACCAAGATGGCTGGACAACCCCATGGCGATGACTTGGCTGAATGAATCCTTTCTCTAGTAGATCTTGTAGTTGGGTCTTGAGCTCTGCCAATTCATTCGGAGGCATTCGATACGACCTTCTAGAAATAGGAGCTGTACCGGGCTTCAACTCAATCACAAATTCTACATCCCTTTCTGGAGGTAATCCGGGCAAATCTTCTAGAAAGATGTCCAGGAATTCACATACTACTGGAATATCTTGGATCTCCGGTATGATGGCTTCATATACTCTGCCAAATGGTTTAGCTGGAATAGCTATGGGGATGGACAATAGAACCTCTTCTTAGCCATAACTCAACCTGATGGTTCTCATATCAGTGTTGAGGATAGCTTTATGTTGGGCTAACCAATTCATGCCCAGAATTACATCTATATCTAGGCCTTTTAGAACAATCATGTTTGTGGGAAAATTCCGTTCAGCCAATGTTATAGGCACATGGAAAGCCACTTCTTTAGTGAATATTTGTCCCCTAGGCGAATGAATTATAAACCCTTCCCTTGATTCAGTATATGGAATGCAATGTTGCTCCACAAACTTCTTGCTTATGAATGTATGTGAAGCGCCAGAATCAAAAAGAATAACTGCAGGGTGATTGGCCACAAGAAACGTACCCATCATGACCGGTTCTCCTTCTGGTGTCATGGCCACTTGCGTATAATAAACCCACCCAGTTTTCTTCATATTTTTGCCCGCGGTATTGTTCGCCGCATTTCCCTTGCCTTGAGCGGAACTCCGTGAACTCTGCTGATTATTTGATTTGCTCTGCTTCGGGTATGGACAATCCTTGATAAAATGTCCGGACTTTCCACAATTAAAGCAGCTTGTTGAAGAGCTTGGGAGGGCAGGGAAATGAGTACCAGTGGCACCCGGCTGAGTGGTTGAGGTGGGGGCAGTGGAGGGGTGGATAAAGACTGGTTGCTTGAAAGGGTAGGAGGGTGGACGTGGTGAAGAGCGATTCAGGTTAAAAGGTCGGATCACCAACCTTTGTCTTTTCTCAGGCCCTTGATTGGGCCGGTCACCTCCATATCCCTTTTATTTTCCTGGGCTTGCATATTTGGCTTCGACCGACAGTGCCGTGCTGACAGCCCGGCTGTAAGTGAGGTCGAGGCAGGTGGCCATTTTCCGCTGCAACCGGTCATTGAGGCCCCTCATAAAACAATTTTTCTTCTTCAGGTCAGTGTTGACCTGATCGATGGCGTACTGGGACAGGTGGTTGAACTTGTTGAGATATTGCGTGACAGTATCTCCACCTTGTTTGAGCTTTATAAATTCTTCCTGTTTCATGTGGAGCACCCCTTCAGGAATATAGTGCTCCCGGAAAGCCAGTTTGAATTCTTCCCAAGTAACTTGATGACCAGCTGGCTGAATAGCCACATAATTTCCCCACCAGGTACTGGCAGGGCCTCGCAACTGCTGTGCCGCAAATAAGGGCTTTTGAGTCTCCGTGCATCGGAGAAGCCCGAACTTTTGTTCGATAACCCGGATCCATTCATCCGCTTCAAGAGGATCTTCAGCCTTGATAAATAACGGAGGATGTGTCTCGGAGAAATCTAAATATGAAGTTTCACGGGGTCCTTGCGGATATGCTCGCCCGCCTTGCTGTTGCATTTGTTGTCCCGCCATTTCCCACAGAAAGCGGGTGTTGTCGGCCATGGCATTAACTAAGGCAGCAATGGCCTCAGCTAATGTTGGAGGTACAGGGGGCGGGCTAGGAGTTGCTTCCCTCCCATGGGAGGTTCCTGCACTATCCTGTGCACGAGTCTTGGACGACATCTGAGGCAAAGAACATTTGGAAAAATATAATATGCCAAAGCAAACCATCCATTTTACATTACTAAAAAGGGTAATGATACAGACTCGAATTTACAACAGGATTACATTACCTATTACATATTACCACTATTTATATACTACACTATTCTAGCTTCTTATCACTTTTGGTAGCCTCACTGTCGGGCGTAGGAGACCATTCATCAACCATCTTCATAGAGGGAGGAGGCCTGAAAAGGTCCAGTTCACCATCAAGTGCTTCTCCCGCTACTCCAGAAGGTCCGGCTCCCATTCCGACATGATCCGCAGGTACGTTAGGGTGCAGTTGTGAATACAACACATGAACCTCCTCATGTAGTGTATTACAATACACTTGCAAGTGGTCCACGACTGTGCTAAGCTCCTCCACGCGGGCTCGAGCTTTGGCTTCCTTTGCCCAAGCAAGTGAACGCGAGTTAACAACCCAATCGAGCGCTAAATCTCGTTCAGCAAGTTGGTCTTGCAAGTGTTGGATGTCAGTTCTCAACTCATTTATTCGCTGACCATCCTCGACCCATACTTTGTTCCTGTGACGGAGCTTCGATCGAAGCTGCTCTACTTGAGCTTCCAGATCTCCGATTGGATCATTGCTACCACTACTACTGTCCTCATGCCTTGGAGCTAGTTGATGGCGAGGTACGCCAATTGGTCCGGTCGACTTACGCGCAGTTTTCCTTGTGCGCGGTGGCATATCTCCATGAGGGGGAAGATCTTATTAATACAATTTTTAACATGATGCATGTATAATTACATAATCAACCTTAGTTGATTCACAACCTTCTATACATTGCACTCTACTATCTGGTCCTTAAGTACAGAAGGTAGTTAGATAAGAGGGAAAGAAATTTTCTAGATAAGTCTTTGAAAATTCTTTTTGAAAATGTCTTATAACATCTGCAGAGATGGGCTTCGCTCCGATACCAGCTGTGACGGAACCTCCCAAGTCATTAGGCCCACCTACAGTTGTCCTTGTCCAACGGACCTCAGACAACCCTGCAGATGCCCCTGATCACTTGACAAGTTCGGTATCTGTATTCCTTACCTTTCCCAAGAGCGTTTCACCTGTGACGCAGACATTACGATACATCAGAGGTACGAAAATGCGGAAGCAATTACAATAACTTACCTTATATTGAAGTAAGAAAGAGTAGTGTTTATTACAGACCAGAACGAAATATAAGAGTGATGAAGTATTATTATTACATCATTGGGAGGAAAAAACCCCTCCCGATAACTATCAAACAAAAGTTTTTAACGGAGGACCCTTCCTCCCAAAGCTTCACTCCTGGTTTTCTTCTTTGGGCACCACCTTTGAACAAAAGCAGCAAAAGTTTGCCGCTTCCTCACCTAAAACAACATGGGACAAAGCCCTGAGTACGAAATGTACTTTCGCAAGTCTTACCCATCAAAATAAAAGACTCTCAAGGATGTGCTGGCCTTTGAGAATCAAGGTATGGCTTGACAAAAATCAAAGACTCTGTTTGTAGAAATGCTTACTAATAGTGGATCCTTAAAAATCCAGTTTTATTAACAAGTTAAATTATTACCTGATTTCTAGAGTTCTTTCTACCCTAGTTGAACACTTGACCTGTACTAGCCAATTTCTTATCAACCCTTCATATTCACTGGAATGCTACGTGTAGGGCAGTGACCAAGTCTTCATATCTGCGAAGTTACGGCGATCCGAATCGATTATACTCAGCTGAGGATCTCCAATCACATGACATATGTAGCACTTAACCCTTGCATATGTCAACTCGCCACCGGGGTTCTTAAGACCAGATCAGGTTAACGCCAACCTCTTGCCACGGAGGGTACAGCACCGTCCAGCCTCTTGCCACGGAGGGTACACGCTACTCTCGCCATCTCTCCACTCCCATTGCGTGTTATCTTATTCTGGTATTAGTCTACCCGAGGCAAAGCTTACCCATGACAAGGCATGTGACCAGTTAAAGTGTCCTCAATCATCAAGCCTTAATCGACAAGGTCCTTAATCGACTCAAACGGAGACACTACACCAAGACTCTCTTCTCGTGCAAGTCACCCGCCCGGTCTCAGCTTTATTAGTTCACCCAAAGTTTGGTACCTGCTAGAGGTACATCTCTTCTGATGTTGAACCCATCATGGCCACGATGGATCCACCACCAAGTTTTGTTTTTGGAAAACATCCCACCCACTTTGAAGCATCATCTTTTGTCAAAACAAAACTGTTGGGGACTTGTTCTCAAATGCTAAGAGTTAAGAACAAGGCAACATAAAATGTGTTAAATACTAAAGTTCTTCGTCCTTCAAAACATTATGACCCTTCGGATATAATGAATTCCGAACGAAGGTTATGAAGGAAAAACCTTCGTAAGCACGGTAAATAATAAGGAAGAATTCATATGCGAAATACGAAGAATAATATATAAAATATCACCAACTTATTTTTATTAATATTATCATATTCAGAATAACAAATTATAAATGTACCTTTAGTTTGACGGAAAGTAAAGGTACAGGCGTGATGCAAATTATAAATGTACCTTTAGTCCGCTTGAACAGTACAGGAGTACTGTTCATCTATTTATAGGCAAGGGACGCAGCCCGTGTAGAATTACATTTGTGCCCTTTACATTTATCAATAACTCTATGGTAATTCTTCGGGGTCTAATTTGCCTTTTCATCTTTAAGTCGGTTCCCCTTCTCTGCTATCATGCCGAAGCTTTTCTGCGCACAGCTTCGTGATCATCTTATCCTTCGTCATAATTGTTTTCCGTCTCGCTCAGGCTTCGTACTGACCATACTCTTGTATACTCATGACCCGATTCCGAAGATACCTGTTCACACATTCCACTTGGAAAACATTGTTAAATCATATTTTTGAGGACCTTCGGAAGCCGAAGGCCCCCAACAGTAGCCCCTCGCAATATTAATTTGCTAAAATGATAAATTCATATTGCGACATGGACGAAGGCCTTAAGCCGAAGGTCCGAAAAAACACCTTCCCTTTGCTAGAATAGCAACAGTCATTGACAAGCGGGACCCTCCAGTTTTCAACGCACTAGGTGTATAAATAAGAGCTTACCACGAGTTTATTTGGCGCGCTTTCTTGCAATCTGCTCTTGCTCACTCGACTTTTTGCCTATGCGCAACAACGCTTGCTTGGTTTTTTAAATTTTTAAGCTTCGAATTTGAGAGCACTTTCTCAGCGTTTACGAAGATATCTGAAGATAAGAAAGCTATTGCTGAATCGAAGCTGAGCCTTTCTGAGGAGATGCATCTCGGGTTTCTTCAATCAATAGCAAAGACCAATACAGAGAAGATCACTAGGGAGATTTTGGAGGGTTTATCTGAAGACACTGGTGACAGTGACAGCTATGATGTAGAAAGTGGGGGTGAAGACTCCGAAGATCGACCGTGGCGACTAAGTCACACAGTCTTCGGAAAATCGAGCATTAAACAGAGTCATCTTGATAACATGAGGGGAAGATACTTTTGAGACATGTCTACTGTGAGGGCAGATGACGGAGAGAAGACTGTGCCTACTCCCGAAGAGAATGAAGTTGTAATCTTCCGAAGCTTCTTAAAGGCTGGACTGCGGTTTCCCTTGAGCAGTTTTGTCGTGGAAGTACTGAAGATATTTGAAATCTACCTTCATCAACTTACTCCCGAAGCAATCATAAGAATGGGCATCTTCGTCTGGGCCGTGAGGAGCCAAGGTTTAGAACCAAATGCAAAAAGTTTTTGCAACATACATGAGCTATTGTATGAGACAAAACCCTAGGTAAAGAGCAGTATCACAACAATTTTGTGTAATACCCAACTTATAATTTGTGGAAGATAACCTAAAAAGGAGAAATAATATTCCTTTATATATATGTGTGTTATTTATATTTATTACTTCATGAGAACATCACATGAAAACAAATAAATAAATAACAAAAGACATCCAAAAATAAAATATGCATCATGCTGGGATTTTATTTTATGTGCATTCTGTGACAACATAAAATAATGTGAAAAGAAATATATTAATACCCAAACGAGAATTTGACATCTAAAAGAAATTCTAGAAATTGGAAAAGAGAAGTAAATAAATATTAAGTGGAGAGAAAAAAAAGTAAATAAAGATATATGAACCCTATATTATGGTTTGAATTTGCATAATTGATTCAAAGGTGAAACCCATATTCAAATTCAAATTTGGATTCAAAATAAGCATGAATAAAGAAAAACAGAAAATAAAAGAAAAAGAAGAAGAATAAAACCCTTATGGGCTGGCTTTCTCCTGCCTCGGCCCAGTGCCCTAACACGGTCAGTCACTTCCATGTGGGCCCCTCTGACCAGTCCTTCAGTCCACGCGCCATCCCAGTCTCCAGCTTCTGCGCCCGGTCGCCTACAAGTGGGACCCGCACCACCTCTGCGCGTCTTCTTTTCCCCAACGGATTCCCCTCCATCGTCGGTGACAGCTCTACCCTCTTCCCCATTCTGATCAGGATTTCGTCCCCTGGCGGCGGGTGATGCGCGACTGCCTCCTCCGGGCTTCCCGCGATCCACGCCTGGCATGGGCCCACTGTGTCAGCTCCACAACCGTGGGCGTGGCACTGCTCATCTTCTTTCCCGAGCGTCAGCAGCCGCCCACCTCCGCAACGACCGGGTCTCCATGGTCGACTTCTGCGCGGGTGGCGCGGATAGCGTGGTGGTGAAGCATCTTTCTCTCCGCTGCTTGGGCCCGAGTCGTCCGGACCCCCTCCCTAACGGAATCGCGCACGCACCGTAGGTATCGTGCCGCAAAATTCGCCAGCATGCTCTGTTGTGGCGCGGAATCTGCGGCAAGCGCCGCCATGGAACCCGCGAACGGACTTCGGTCGGCCATAAGAGGACCGGAACCAGGGCCTTACTCCCCTCTCCCCTCTTTAGCCCCAATTTCTCATCGCCACCAGAACGCCGCCGCGCGCCGTGTGTAGGGATTCGGTCCGCCGTCGTCGACCGGTCGATTTCCTCTGTGATTGGACCGAGGTCGGGGGTGCGGGAGCTCCACCTGGTCCGGTGGGTCACGGCTGGAACCTTGCCTTGGCGCATCACGCGGCGAGCTCACCGGAATTCCTCGCCGTCGCCATAAACCCGTGCTGCGCTGTGGCCAGGCGTTCCTATGACGCAATAACTGGTATGGAGCTTTCCTTCGAGTCCGTCATCATCTCCACTCTGCGTAGCGTTCGTTTAATCGGAAGTTCGGGCTTTGGGATTGCGGGGCTGTGTCACGCCGGCCATGGCCGCCGCCGCGGGCTGTGCAAGCGCCGCCGCCGCTGACTGATGGTCATCGGAGGGAGAAGAAGGATTTTAGCCGTAGGATGTCTATTTGGCGGTCTGGATCAGATTTGGTTGCCGCGTGGATGGATGAGCCACTAACCGTTGGATCCACACCGAGCGGTCATGATTAGATCATGGTGCTTTAAACCCTGGACCGTTGGATCTAATCGAGCGGTTCAGAACCCTCCTTACCCCTTTAAAACCGTCGCTGTCGGATCGTGATCCTGCGGCCCTGGTGCCATACCGGTTCAAACCCTTGGCGATTTAATCTGGTGCGTCCGGTGTTGATCGGACGGCTCTGAATCAACTATACCCCTTCGCTGGTCCTTTTTACACATGAGCCCTCGGGGAAACTGGAAAACAACCCGCCATCCTCATCTGCGGTGCTCTGTGTCTTGGGAAGTCTTGCACTTTAACCCCTGGACTTCTCTGTAATTGGCCCGCCGTACTGAGAGTTAGTAAAATCAGAGAAAATTAATTTGGAAAGGAATTTTTAATATAAAAATAATTGATATAATTTGTTTAATCCATAGGAAATTCATTTTAAGTCCAAATTAATCCATTCCAATTCCAATAATTTTGTAATATTATTGTTTATCCTTTTGTACCTCTGTTTTGACATGAATGTCACCACAAAATTCATTTCCTAATTAAATTTTTGTATCAAATACATAAAACCTTTGTAAATTCATAACTCCTCCGTTTTAACTCCGATTTGATCCGTTCAAGTTGCGTTAGTCTCGTTGTAACACGTAGATCACCATTATTTAGTTTGTACTTATGTTTGGTGTGATGTTAATTTATCTATACCATGTTTGTTTGTATTGCTACGACTAGCGCGAGGGCACGTGTCATCTGAAAAGCAAGTTGGTACCTGGAATCTCAAGTCCCAGGCAAGTTGTGCCCTTGATCACCTCTTTTTACCCACTCATGTTCTAATTAATCATAATGATCTGCATAGGTTAATTTTGATGGGACCCAATAGGTTACCCTAGTTTGACTATCTTTATACCTTGTTCACCACTGAATCTTTGGGTAGTACTTGCTATCGCTTTATGTGGTTTTGGGTATAGAGATACATATTACTATTCATGATTATACTTTTATTGTCAGTTGTTATTTACTGTTCATGATAAGATCATCATGTTAATTGGAACATGGAGCGACCACCCGGGAAAACAGTGCTACCACAAGGGAGGAATGGGACCCCTTGGCTGATTAATTAGGAAAGCTAGTGGAAGACTACCTTACCCGAAAGGGGCAAGGGCAGTAGGGGAGTGGTCAGTGTAGGGAGGCCCTCGGGAGGATTTTGCTGCGATGGCGGTCCTGCAAGGGATTCCTGCATTGGAGCTTCCTATAAACTGTAGCGGGTTTTCTGAAGCTAGTGGAACTTTGTAAAGGCCTCGTAGTGTTATCCTGCCTCGCCTCCTCGGTAGAGGTGTATGGGAAGTCGCGATCCCTTGGCAGATGGGTAACATGACTTGTGGGTAAAGATGCGCAACCTCTGCAGAGTGTAAAACTGGTATACTAGCCGTGCTCACGGTCATGAGCAGCTCGGACCCTCACATGATTAAATTATGGAACTAAATTCAATTTGTCATATGCATTGCATCGCAGGTGAAGTTGTTACTTTTGTTCTACTATTTAATTGGGTTGGTATTTACTTATACTTAGTAACTGCTAATAAAATTTTGACCAACTTTAAAAGCAATGCTCAGCTCTAACCATCTTCTTTGGTAAGCCTTACACTTCACGTGAGCTCCCACCTTTGGCGAGTTCATGCACAATATTCCCCACAACTTGTTGAGCGATGAACGTATGTGAGCTCACTCTTGCTGTCTCACACACCCCACAGGTCAAGAACAGGTACCACCGGATGAGGCGCATGGAGGATGCCGTGATGTGTTCGTGAGAGGTCTAGGCCGTCGTCTCCCAGTCAACTTTGGGTTGCTGGACCGTTGTCTCCTTATAATGTAATTATTTATTTTGTATAGAACTCCTGTTATATATAAAGATGTGACATTCGATCCTGTGCCACTATACATCATATGTGTGAGACTTGGTCCCAGCATACCTGGTGTTTATGTTCGCGCCCGGGTCTTGGTGCCCTAAAACCTGGGTGTGACAGAAGTGGTATCAGAGCAATGTTGACTATAGGACGAAACCTAGATAGAACTGGACAACCAATACTTACTTACCTTACTCTGAATCTTTTCTAAACTCATCTTAATCTTCTCTCATCTATTTCCGCTTTACTCTGATTATTCTTACATGTTCCTTCTAAAGACAAACTTGGATTTCACACTTTGAAATCCTGTTCTTAAAGTGACTTTTAGGAATAAGAGACCTACTCTTAGGAACAAAAAAAAAACAAAACTATTTTTATAAGTGTTTATGTACTTGAATGTTTGTTCTTATGATACATGTCTGATTTGGATCTTTGATTGAGTGTGATGAGTTGTGGAGTAATGTCCACAATTACATCTGCATATACATATAGAAAAAAAAAACGCTCATCAAGATAACTGGACAAACTAGATTATTCCTCATTAAAGTATCTAGCCTAACAATATCCATCTCATCTAAAAAGATTCTATCCTACACTCATAGATCCATCTCAACTCAAAAGATTCTACCTTATCCTTATGGATTCATCTTGTCCTAATAAGCATATTTACCCCACCCTAGTAACAACCATGATCTAATCCAAAGTAATTAGATATTATCTAGTCTAATCTAGTTATATCCAACCTAATCCAGATTCTATCTAATCTAAATATGACCCAATCCAAAGTGTGTTATTAACAGGTCAGATAATTTGGTGATATAGGTTAGACACTGTCTCTACAAACATATCTTAACCTAAATTAATGTCTTCCACCAACTCATCCGTGAACAATGACCTAACCTACATCACAGGTTGCCTAGTTCATCTACTCCAAAAGCAAAACTCTGTTAAAACCTACCTACCTCGTGTACCCCGGCTATCCTAACTATATATCCTTAGCCATATGTCCTTAACTCGGATGACAACCCCAAGAATAAAGGCCAAAGAAGACCCACCATGTCAAAGGAGGATAAGCATCAACTCAAGTCTTCAAGGATCAAGTTGGATCGCCAGAGGAATCAAGATCCAGAGTTCAGGGATCAGGATGAAGTCTTTCCTTATTATACCCTTGCCACAACCTCTACTTGCCATAACTGTACCTTATCTGACATAATAAATGGCTAGACATACATATCCAAAAAAAAAACTTTAAACAAAACTTTGATTCCCAAAAGCAAATGAGAAACTAAAATTCTAGACCAAACTTATTGTATCC
The DNA here is from genome assembly GCA_029449295.1 of Zea luxurians. Taxonomy (NCBI): domain Eukaryota; kingdom Viridiplantae; phylum Streptophyta; class Magnoliopsida; order Poales; family Poaceae; genus Zea; species Zea luxurians. The sequence goes on from JAOPSE010000109.1 coordinate 7,247,333, forward strand.
CTTTTCTTACAAATCTCGAGGACGAGATTATTTTTTAAGGGGGGTAGGATTTGTAATACCCAACTTATAATTTGTGGAAGATAACCTAAAAAGGAGAAATAATATTCCTTTATATATATGTGTGTTATTTATATTTATTACTTCATGAGAACATCACATGAAAACAAATAAATAAATAACAAAAGACATCCAAAAATAAAATATGCATCATGCTGGGATTTTATTTTATGTGCATTCTGTGACAACATAAAATAATGTGAAAAGAAATATATTAATACCCAAACGAGAATTTGACATCTAAAAGAAATTCTAGAAATTGGAAAAGAGAAGTAAATAAATATTAAGTGGAGAGAAAAAAAAGTAAATAAAGATATATGAACCCTATATTATGGTTTGAATTTGCATAATTGATTCAAAGGTGAAACCCATATTCAAATTCAAATTTGATTCAAAATAAGCATGAATAAAGAAAAACAGAAAATAAAAGAAAAAGAAGAAGAATAAAACCCTTATGGGCTGGCTTTCTCCTGCCTCGGCCCAGTGCCCTAACACGGTCAGTCACTTCCATGTGGGCCCCTCTGACCAGTCCTTCAGTCCACGCGCCATCCCAGTCTCCAGCTTCTGCGCCCGGTCGCCTACAAGTGGGACCCGCACCACCTCTACGCGTCTTCTTTTCCCCAACGGATTCCCCTCCATCGTCGGTGACAGCTCTACCCTCTTCCCCATTCTGATCAGGATTTCGTCCCCTGGCGGCGGGTGATGCGCGACTGCCTCCTCCGGGCTTCCCGCGATCCACGCCTGGCATGGGCCCACTGTGTCAGCTCCACAACCGTGGGCGTGGCACTGCTCATCTTCTTTCCCGAGCGTCAGCAGCCGCCCACCTCCGCAACGACCGGGTCTCCATGGTCGACTTCTGCGCGGGTGGCGCGGATAGCGTGGTGGTGAAGCATCTTTCTCTCCGCTGCTTGGGCCCGAGTCGTCCGGACCCCCTCCCTAACGGAATCGCGCACGCACCGTAGGTATCGTGCCGCAAAATTCGCCAGCATGCTCTGTTGTGGCGCGGAATCTGCGGCAAGCGCCACCATGGAACCCGCGAACGGACTTCGGTCGGCCATAAGAGGACCGGAACCAGGGCCTTACTCCCCTCTCCCCTCTTTAGCCCCAATTTCTCATCGCCACCAGAACGCCGCCGCGCGCCGTGTGTAGGGATTCGGTCCGCCGTCGTCGACCGGTCGATTTCCTCTGTGATTGGACCGAGGTCGGGGGTGCGGGAGCTCCACCTGGTCCGGTGGGTCACGGCTGGAACCTTGCCTTGGCGCATCACGCGGCGAGCTCACCGGAATTCCTCGCCGTCGCCATAAACCCGTGCTGCGCTGTGGCCAGGCGTTCCTATGACGCAATAACTGGTATGGAGCTTTCCTTCGAGTCCGTCATCATCTCCACTCTGCGTAGCGTTCGTTTAATCGGAAGTTCGGGCTTTGGGATTGCGGGGCTGTGTCACGCCGGCCATGGCCGCCGCTGCGGGCTGTGCAAGCGCCGCCGCCGCTGACTGATGGTCATCGGAGGGAGAAGAAGGATTTTAGCCGTAGGATGTCTATTTGGCGGTCTGGATCAGATTTGGTTGCCGCGTGGATGGATGAGCCACTAACCGTTGGATCCACACCGAGCGGTCATGATTAGATCATGGTGCTTTAAACCCTGGACCGTTGGATCTAATCGAGCGGTTCAGAACCCTCCTTACCCCTTTAAAACCGTCGCTGTCGGATCGTGATCCTGCGGCCCTGGTGCCATACCGGTTCAAACCCTTGGCGATTTAATCTGGTGCGTCCGGTGTTGATCGGACGGCTCTGAATCAACTATACCCCTTCGCTGGTCCTTTTTACACATGAGCCCTCGGGGAAACTGGAAAACAACCCGCCATCCTCATCTGCGGTGCTCTGTGTCTTGGGAAGTCTTGCACTTTAACCCCTGGACTTCTCTGTAATTGGCCCGCCGTACTGAGAGTTAGTAAAATCAGAGAAAATTAATTTGGAAAGGAATTTTTAATATAAAAATAATTGATATAATTTGTTTAATCCATAGGAAATTCATTTTAAGTCCAAATTAATCCATTCCAATTCCAATAATTTTGTAATATTATTGTTTATCCTTTTGTACCTCTGTTTTGACATGAATGTCACCACAAAATTCATTTCCTAATTAAATTTTTGTATCAAATACATAAAACCTTTGTAAATTCATAACTCCTCCGTTTTAACTCCGATTTGATCCGTTCAAGTTGCGTTAGTCTCGTTGTAACACGTAGATCACCATTATTTAGTTTGTACTTATGTTTGGTGTGATGTTAATTTATCTATACCATGTTTGTTTGTATTGCTACGACTAGCGCGAGGGCACGTGTCATCTGAAAAGCAAGTTGGTACCTGGAATCTCAAGTCCCAGGCAAGTTGTGCCCTTGATCACCTCTTTTTACCCACTCATGTTCTAATTAATCATAATGATCTGCATAGGTTAATTTTGATGGGACCCAATAGGTTACCCTAGTTTGACTATCTTTATACCTTGTTCACCACTGAATCTTTGGGTAGTACTTGCTATCGCTTTATGTGGTTTTGGGTATAGAGATACATATTACTATTCATGATTATACTTTTATTGTCAGTTGTTATTTACTGTTCATGATAAGATCATCATGTTAATTGGAACATGGAGCGACCACCCGGGAAAACAGTGCTACCACAAGGGAGGAATGGGACCCCTTGGCTGATTAATTAGGAAAGCTAGTGGAAGACTACCTTACCCGAAAGGGGCAAGGGCAGTAGGGGAGTGGTCAGTGTAGGGAGGCCCTCGGGAGGATTTTGCTGCGATGGCGGTCCTGCAAGGGATTCCTGCATTGGAGCTTCCTATAAACTGTAGCGGGTTTTCTGAAGCTAGTGGAACTTTGTAAAGGCCTCGTAGTGTTACCCTGCCTCGCCTCCTCGGTAGAGGTGTATGGGAAGTCGCGATCCCTTGGCAGATGGGTAACATGACTTGTGGGTAAAGATGCGCAACCTCTGCAGAGTGTAAAACTGGTATACTAGCCGTGCTCACGGTCATGAGCAGCTCGGACCCTCACATGATTAAATTATGGAACTAAATTCAATTTGTCATATGCATTGCATCGCAGGTGAAGTTGTTACTTTTGTTCTACTATTTAATTGGGTTGGTATTTACTTATACTTAGTAACTGCTAATAAAATTTTGACCAACTTTAAAAGCAATGCTCAGCTCTAACCATCTTCTTTGGTAAGCCTTACACTTCACGTGAGCTCCCACCTTTGGCGAGTTCATGCACAATATTCCCCACAACTTGTTGAGCGATGAACGTATGTGAGCTCACTCTTGCTGTCTCACACACCCCACAGGTCAAGAACAGGTACCACCGGATGAGGCGCATGGAGGATGTCGTGATGTGTTCGTGAGAGGTCTAGGCCGTCGTCTCCCAGTCAACTTTGGGTTGCTGGACCGTTGTCTCCTTATAATGTAATTATTTATTTTGTATAGAACTCCTGTTATATATAAAGATGTGACATTCAATCCTGTGCCACTATACATCATATGTGTGAGACTTGGTCCCAGCATACCTGGTGTTTATGTTCGCGCCCGGGTCTTGGTGCCCTAAAACCCGGGTGTGACATTTTGGCTGCTACAGCTTCGGCGCCCGCTCTGGGTCAAGCTGTCCCGTGCCAACCTTTCGAAAGAGGTGGCCCGACGACTGGATGACGGAATGGTTTTATGTGAAGAATGACTTGAAAGCACGGGAAGATTTTAAAGGTATCATTATGTGCCCTATCTGGCAACGCTTCGACCTTCAGAGGCCAAAGGTGGAAATGAATGAAGCAGCCGAAGAATGCCAGAGAGCCTTCGGCGTGGTTTGCTCTTTTATTAGGACAAGGGATTTGGTCCAAGAACACATTGCCTTCAGAATATGGCCACTTGTAGAAAAGTGGGAAATGCCGAAGGAGACCGTTAGAGAAACTGACGAAGGTGGATTAGTTAGGCTAAAATACACATTTCAATATGGAGATAAATTCGTCGAGCCAGATGATGACTGGCTAAAAAGTATTGAGGCCATAAGTGATGAATTGCTTCGATTATACTCGAAGGCCGAAGACACTGCACTATCATCGGCCTTCGGAGGCCGAAAGAAGAAGAGACTCAACCGAGTATTTGATGCAATTGGGTTTGTCTACCCCGACTACCGTTATCCAACGCGGGGTCAAAAAAGAAAGAATACATCTTTTGCGAAGGAAGCTACTTCAGCCGCTCCTAGCGAGCCGGCGCCGAAGAGGAAAAGGGTAAAGGTTCTCACACACCGGCCACGTTATATTGAACCGGCCACAGTGCCTGAGTTTGTCGGTGAGACCTCTTCGGCCACCGAAGCTAAAGAACCAACTCCCCTGCCAAATATTGAAGGGCTGGCCGAAGTGCCGGCGGCGGAAAAAATAGGATCGAGGGCGGAAGAAACAAAGACATCAGAAGTTTTAAGTCCTTCAGCAAAAATTGAGGGAGCAAAAAGCCAAAAGGGTCCAGCAGTGACCCCAAAAAGAAAAAGGATGGTTAACGTGCTGGATGTTTTGGAGACAATTAAGTCTTCAAGCACAACTACGAAGAAAATTGTTGAATCCTCCGAAGTGCATATTGAAGCATTTGATACCGAAACTTCAAAACATCAGTCTGAGACTGAAGATGGGCTTTCAGAGCCCACCAAGGTGAAATCCTTGGAAGTTGAAGAAACAGAAACAACAGAACAAATTTTGGCTGAAGAAATTGGTACTGCCGCCCCCGAAGCGTCTTTCGAAGCCTTGGATTATATTCTACGTCATGCTTCGGGGAAAAATTGACTGAAAAAGAACAACAAGAGGCCCAGTTTTACGCCCAAAAATTGAAATATCCAAAAGGGGCGTTGATATTCAACGACACTGGAGAAGAAGACTTTTTGTATTGTCTCCCTGATAGCAAGGAGATTTCTGTCTATCGGGAGATGAGCAAGAGCTTCGGATTCCCAACACTAGAAGACGGGCTCTCGGTGCTGTCGAAAAACGAGCTAGCCGACAGCCTGGCATATAATAGCTTAAAGGTGCAGAGAATGAGGTTTTCGTATTTTTTCTTGAAACCAAAAATTTTTCGTTTGCTTAAATTTATTGACGCACACACATTTTTCTTTGCAGGGCCTTATACTTAGCAATGCCCTCAGGGCCCAAAAAGATGCCGAAGACGAAGGGTGTGTTATGGCCCTGAGCAACCTTCGTTCCGAAGTAATTGAACTAAGGAACGAAGGTCTCGAAAAAGATAAAATATTGCATTCATTGATAGATAGAATAAAAGAAGACGAAGCTACTTTTAAAGTTCAAGCTGAGGCTCAGAGGCGTGAAATTGAAGATCTCCAAAAACAACTAGCCAGAGCTAAAGAGGAACGCACACTTGAAGAAACGAAACGAGAAATCAGTGAACAATGGGCAAACCATTTGGAAAAAAGCGTTGAAGAGCTTCGTGCATCTAAGAAAAGATGCTATGAGAAATCTATAGAATGTGTTAAAAAAGTAAAAACCAGCTTCGCCAGCGTTGGCGCTTTTTCAAGTGAAGAGAACTTCATAAAGGGTGACCCCGAGGGCCCAATCAAATGGATCAGTCACGAAGCTGAGGCCTTTGAAGAAATTTTGAATAGCCGCGGAGACATATGTGCCTTTTCAGGTGCTAGGGAGATTGCTACCATTTTGGAGAGGAAAGGCTGTGAACATGTGAAATTTTTGGCACAATCCGAAGCCGCCTTATCCTCCGAAGATATAAAAGATCCCTCGACCGAAGCAAGCCTGGTCGGTGGAAAATTTTTCACTGACATCTGGGACAATGGTGGCCGAGAAATGGCCCAAGAAATTATACGAAGAAGCGAAAAAGGCATCCATGACGCTAGAAAAGTAGTAGAGGCCGCTGAGAAAAGTGCGGAGCTCGAAGGGCAAATAGGTACTAACTAGTGGTTTTTGGCTCTGTTGTAATTTTTTGATTTCGAACCTGTTTACGGTTTGTAATAGTAATATAGCCGTATCTTCTCCTCCCTCAGAACCTGCTGAGCCATATACGGGCCCCCACGCGAAGGGGGATGACGAAATTAGAAAAATGGCCGAAGCCATCATGGATAAAGTTGTTGATCAGCTACTAAACGAAGCTGCAGAAGTAGTTCTACGGGAAGATTAGATGCTGTTGCAAAAAACATTTAGAATGTAATGTTTGTTGAGAAACATGTGTAATATTTTGTAACTTTGAATGTAATATATTAGTTGTTTATGGTTCTATCCTTCATGAAATTTCTTATACATACCGTTTTTGAGCCTTCGGCGAAAAAAACACCTTCCCTTCTTTTCATGCTTCGTAAACAGTACCCGTGCTCTCATAAGATCAGTAACCAATCCTCGTAACGTCAATAACCAATGGATCTTTCCATTTCAGAGTTTGACGAAGGTGTAACTCTGCAATAACTACTTTTTTGTGCCTTGTCACTATTTCTTCGAAACAATTTTCGAATATCAATACTGAGATCCCCTTCTTGCGTTGTTGATGCAACATGATGTATGATGTTATGCTATGCAAATGATGGAATGATGTGATGTTATGCAAAATGATATTTGCCGAAGGTCGATGTTTTTTCACTGCAAGCCTCCCTTAGGAGCTTCTTCGCCTCTTACTTCAGCGGAATCAGCGTTTATTTTTCGCTGTAAGCCTCCCTTAGGAGCTTCTTCGCCTTTTACTTTCAGCGGAATCAGCGTTTATTTTTCGCTGTAAGCCTCCCTTAGGAGCTTCTTCGCCTTTTACTTTCAGCGGAATCAGCGTTTATTTTTCGCTGTAAGCCTCCCTTAGGAGCTTCTTCGCCTTTTACTTTCAGCGGAATTAGCGTTTATTTTTCGCTGTAAGCCTCCCTTAGGAGCTTCTTCACCATTTACTTTCAGCGGAATCAGCGTTTATTTTTTGCTGTAAGCCTCCCTTAGGAGCTTCTTCGCCTTTTACTTTCAGCGAAATCAGCGTTTATTTTTCGCTGTAAGCTCTGCATTCCCTTCGGAACAACTTTTGAGCAGAAAACTTACACTGCGCTCCCTTAGGAACAACTTTTGTTGTTTCGAAGAAATTACGCTGCGTTCCTTAGAACAAAATTTTTGATAATTCGAAGGTCCTTCTTGCCACCATAAAATCTTATGCTTCGGCAGCTTAAGCCTATGGAGAAGATATATTTTCATTATGGTAAAAAGCGAAACTGTTACAAGAGATTAAAAACGATAAAAAACCATTAAGCCTCCCATAATTGTTCCTTATTAAAAAGAAAATAATACTGAATACGAAAAACTGCTGTTGGGGTAGGATATTTGTCAGTAAATATGCTTCGACTCTGGCACAGTGCTATTGACTGTGCGAGATTCGGACTCCTCTCTGAAGTCCCACTGAAGGTGAGTGTGCTGACTCCCTTCTGGCTGCTGACCTCGTTGCATTGGTGGTGGAGGTGGAGGCTGTTGCCAAGATGCTTGGGGTTGGCTTGCCGAAGCAGCAGAAGCTGCAGGGTGGTTGCCTACATATTCTGGAATATAAGGTGAATGGTACGAAGCAGTATGCATGACTTGCTTCGGCTGACTCTGTTGCGCTGCAGCTTCTGCTATCTCCTTTTGCTCTGGATGGTAACATGGCACATCCTGATGGTATGGCCCTTGTCCTCACCACAGAATAGACAATAAATCTTCCTTGGCTGATCCCCAAATCTTCCTCCGAAGCCCCTGGCGCCTCTGCCCCTTGGAGCTGGCGGCCGGAAAGAGCTTTGCTGCTGCCCCGAAGCTTGCGAGGAGTACTGTGGTCTTTGCTGTTGACTCCCTCTATCATCACTCTGAGCAGAGTTGTGAATTGACCTGACGTGCCTCGGATGGAATCTTCCTCCGAAGCCCCTGGTCATTTCAGAGAACCTGTGAGCTTCCTCCCTTCTTTGGCAGAAGTCATTGTTAGCTCGAATATACTCGTCCATCTTCTGGAGCAACTTCTCCAAAGTTTGAGGAGGCTTCCTGGCAAAGTATTGAGCTGAAGGTCCTAGCCGAAGCCCCTTAATCATGGCCTCAATGACAATTTCATTGGGCACTGTTGGTGCCTGTGCCCTCAGACGCAGGAACCTTCGGACATACGCCTGGAGGTATTCTTCGTGGTCCTGGGTGCACTGGAATAAAGCTTGAGCAGTGACCGGCTTCGTTTGAAACCCTTGGAAACTAGTTATCAGCATGTCCTTCAGCTTTTTCCATGAGGTGATTGTTCCTGGCCGGAGAGAGGAGTACCAGGTTTGTGCAACACTCTTGACAGCCATGACGAAAGACTTTGCCATGACTACAGTATTGCCTCCATACGAAGATATGGTTGCTTCATAGCTCATCAAGAATTGCTTCGGGTCTGAATGACCGTCGTACATGGGGAGTTGGGGTGGCTTGTAAGACTGGGGCCAAGGTGTAGCCTGCAGTTCTATTGACAGAGGAGAAGTATCATCAAAAGCAAAATTTCCATGATGGAAATCCTCATACCAATCGTCCTCGTTGTAGAAGCCCTCCTGATGAAGCTCTCTGCGCGGAGGCCTTCGGTTCTGGTCATCTTGAGCAAGATGGCGAACTTCTTCAGAGGCTTCGTCTATATGCCTTTGTAGGTCAGCTAGACGAGCCATCTTTTCCTTCTTCCGTTGGACCTGTTGATGGAGCATCTCCAAGTTTTGGATTTCTTGATCCAAGTCGTCCTCTGGAGGCGTCAGACTGGTGGCCTTCCTCTTCTGGCTTCAGGCCTCCCTAAGAGAAAGGACATCCTGATTGGGATCCAGCGGCTGTAGAGTGGCAGCCCCTGTTGCTGAAGCTTTATTTGGCGGCATGACGAAGGTGATGCTTGCCGAAGGTGTTCAAAACTCAAAAAATGGAAGTGAGTTCACCGGAGGTGGGCGCCAATGTTGGGGACTTGTTCTCAAATGCTAAGAGTTAAGAACAAGGCAACATAAAATGTGTTAAATACTAAAGTCCTTCGTCCTTCAAAACATTATGACCCTTCGGATATAATGAATTCCGGACGAAGGTTATGAAGGAAAAACCTTCGCAAGCACGGTAAATAATAAGGAAGAATTCATATGCGAAATACGAAGAATAATATATAAAATATCACCAACTTATTTTTATTAATATTATCATATTCAGAATAACAAATTATAAATGTACCTTTAGTTTGACGGAAAGTAAAGGTACAGGCGTGATGCAAAAAGCGAATGCCAAGTCCGCTTGAACAGTACGGGAGTACTGTTCATCTATTTATAGGCAAGGGACGTAGCCCGTGTAGAATTACATTTGTGCCCTTTACATTTATCAATAACTCTATGGTAATTCTTCGGGGTCTAATTTGCCTTTTTATCTTTAAGTCGGTTCCCCTTCTCTGCTATCATGCCGAAGCTTTTCTACGCACAGCTTCGTGATCATCTTATCCTTTGTCATAATCGTTTTCCGTCTCGCTCAGGCTTCGTATTGACCATACTCTTGTATACTCATGACCCGATTCCGAAGATACCTGTTCACACATTCCACTTGGAAAACATTGTTAAATCATGTTTTTGAGGACCTTCGGAAGCCGAAGGCCCCCAACAAAAACATTTTGTTTTTCTAGAGCAATGCTAAGCATAAGAAAAACCTTTTGTAAACAGGGTATTAAGGAGAAGTAATCAAATCCAAGGAAGGAAATGTAGCAATTGGTTTAACACACAACTCCTACCACCTAATGTATCAAGTAAGTGAGAATGATTTTAAAATAACAAGGGGTGGCAAATGCACCGGGGCTTGCCTTGTGTGATAGGTGAATTAGGCTATGCTCCACATATATCAAAGTAAAAGCAGTTTCCTGCCTGAGGTTCTTCAGGTGGTGGTGGGGATGGTGAAGTCCTCGCTTCTTCGACTTCTACTTCCTCCTCGTTCTCTAAATATAGCCACATATAATAATGAATGCTCATGTAATCCTCATGAAGATGCAAATATAATAAAAGTTTATTATCTAATGTCTTGAATATAACTTTCCTTCACGGATCTCCGGAAAAACTAGGGTTTTTAGAGTTTATAGTGAAGTTCATAGGGCAGGGGGGCCAGGGTTTTGGGTTCTAAGTATCAAACATGGTCCAAATCATACCAAACTTTACCCAAGGCTTCTAAATATTATTTAAAGTTTATCTAAAAAGTTTGGTGAATTTTGGAATTATTACTTATTCTCTAAAATTCCAGAAGTATGGATTTTGGCTATTTTAAATGCCCCAAAATTCCCTGCTGGAACTAAAAATCATGAAACTATTTTTATTAAATACTATAAGAAATTAGAAGCCTAGCAAAATTGGTCTGGTATTTTTAGCATTTTTCTTCAATTTTCTAGGAATTCTTAAACCCTGACAGAAAAAAGGAGAAGCTATGAATAGTGTTGGATCGGAACTGGCCCAAGTCGGCCCAACCTGAACAGAAAACGGGAACGCGCCCGCGCGCGTGCGCATGCTCTGGCGGATTTGCACAAAGGCCCCCGATTGCTTGGATAACTCGTTAAGAACCCCTAGCCACTATTCATCGTCTCTCTGACAATTACGCAGAGGTCCCCCGACTTTTGTTTCTTCTCCAAACAGACCCATGGCCACAACGCGCTCGCCGCCGATCACCACGCGGCTCGGACTGGCCATGACCGGCGTTGGCTGCCCAAATTAACTGATGGGCCAGCATCACCGACCCAAGGCAAACCCAGAACGAGCTTCAATTTGGCTTGCACACACAGATAATGTTCTACCCACTCGCACGGCGGAAACCGCGACGTCGAGCCCACATTCCCATTCCATTATGCCCGAATTGGTCAAATGGTTTCCACGATGAGCATCATGGGTACGCAGAGCTACTAAAACAACATGCGAGAAGCGCAGAATCATACTAGAACGGTCCGGCCATGGAGCGCGGAGAACTTCCACTTGCTAGAGACCAAGAAGGGGGAAAACGTCGCTGCGACGAGCTCTGGTGAAATTGGGAGGTGAGATTGGGGCAACATGGTCGCAAAGTGCTACCGATTCACCGTGCACACTCAATTTGGGAAGAGGTGGCAGAGGCAGTGCGAATTTTGGGTTTCAATCAAACTCACTGGTGAAGTTGCGAGCGTCTCGCAGAGGTTCATGGCACTATTTATAGGCACGGCGGTCCGGCTAACTATCCACGGCCACGGATAACATCGTTAGCGCATGTTTACCACGTAGGGAAGAGACACAGTGAGGGAGGAGCAAGGCATGGGTGACACCACGGTGGAATTCACTGAGTCACGACGGCCGCCGGTGAATATCTCCGGCCATGCCCAGCTAGGTACGCGGAATGGTGCCACGTCTGCAGTTATCCCCCCACGCGATCAATTCCCCCACCAATTCATCCAAACACATCCGATTCAACAGTGCTTCAGTTCTTATCCACGTTCTTCAGATATTTACAGAGTTTTGATCTTCAGCGTCCTACTGAACCGACCACCTTCCACCTTCTCTATCTCTCAATTCTTGTTAAGAACAGAGCAAACTTCATTAATAAAGTTTGTTCACTAAACAACCGTCTTCAAACTTGCTATAGGATACTTGGGTCAAAACCGAGTGAATTCAAAGATATGGCGCGTCCAATTTAGCCCCATCCCACAATGACCATTTCTGTTCTAAGATTCAGTTTCAGTTCTTCAACACAGTTATGATAGAGCATCTTTGGGCTGCAGTTTCTTTATTTTTTGTATAACAACCAAAGAAGATATATGTACCAAAGTTACTCTCCTACAATAGCTGTAGACTTTTGATGTGTTGACCTAGGACAAAATCCTCATAATTTGGAAACTATAGGGCTTCAAAGTTGGCCCTATACCACTGCAATTCAGACTTAACCCATGGAGCCCAAATGTGGCTTTTTGCAAATAGGCCCAAAACTTAGGGTTTCATTTGCAAATCTCTCAAATATGTGAACCATATGACCTAAGGTACCCTAATTTCATGGTTTTTGCACTTAGGTTCAAAAACATGCACATTTTGCATATAACCCCTTAGGGTTTCAATCTAGGGTTTCCAGGGATCTATTTAGGGTTTTTGGTGCTTCTAGGGTTTGGATGCTACTTGAGTCCATCCATGGTGATATTTTATGATCATTTCAACTAAGTTTTGAGGTTTTCTCTTATTAGGCTTTGATTACTCTTTTAAACCCAGTCTAGGGTTAAGCACTATACCCTAGGGTTTCACTTATGGCATGTCCCATCAATACAACTTTGTTTGAAATTTTTGCCTAGTGAATGCATGCTAGGTGTGACAAACACATGATATGCCAATGCTTATGATGTCATGCTCAAGTTTTAACGGTAGTAACACCAGGGGTGCTACAGTTGTTGGGGGTCTACTTCTCTGTCGAAGGTCCTCAACAAGCTGCTTTGGCTCATTTGACAAACTTGCCAAAGGACCAATTGCCGAAGGTAGAACAGCGAAGCAAAGCTTCAGCGAATGACACAATCGTAGCTTCGGCATAAGCCAGCTCCGAAGGGACTAGCCAAGAGTAGAAATACAATTTAACCCTCTTTATTTAGAACAAATGTATAGGTATCAAGGGCACAATTGTACTTTTGCCTAAGCTGCGTCTCATGCCTATAAATAGATGAACAGTACCCTCATGCTGTTCACGCATTCATTGAAGGTTATTCTTGCATTTTCCTTTTTTCACAGAACCGAAGGTACAAATATAACCGTTCGTTATCGTGTAATTCAAATTACAATCTTGTTTAAGTATACAAATAAAATAGAATGATATCTGATCTCTTACCCTTTACTTGATATAATGAATCATAAACATTATATTATATTATAATATTCTGCTCATAAACAATCAACGCTTCGAAAGGGTTGATTGAAATTGAAGACGCATCCTTATCACCTTCATCTATGAACTATTATCTTCAGGAGACGATAAAGCTTCGAAGGGCAAAGGTCCTTAACATCTAAAGTTGTGTTGCCTTGTTTTTGATTCACAACAATTGAAAATAAGTGACCAACATTGGCACCCACCTCCGGTGAACTCACTTCCACGACCACGAAGATGACTACAAACAGCCATCAAGCTTCATCACCAGCACCGACGAAGCTCGTACTCCTGATCACAGGCGGTTCAAGCTTCGAGCCAGCCAACAAAAAGCAGAAGAAGGAGGTCCAGAGAAGGGCACAACATGTTGGAGTGCAAGTACCCTATATCAAATCCAAATGGTCTTATGTACCAATCACTTTTCTCAAGAGGACCTTCAGCTCAAAGACTACCCACACAATGATGCAATGGTTATATCTTGTGTACGCATTCATTGAATGTTATTCTTGCATTTTCCTTTTGCATGGAACCGAAGGTATAAATATAACCGCTCGTTATCGTGTAATTCAAATTACAATCTTGTTTAAGTATACAAATAAAATAGAATGATATCTGATCTCTTACCCTTTACTTGATATAATGAAACATAACCATTATGTTATATTATAATATTCCACTCATAAACAATCAATGCTTCGAAAGGGTTGATTGAAATTGAAGACACATCCTTATCACCTTTGTCCATGAACTATTATCTTCAAGAGAAGATAATGCTTCGAAGGACGAGGGTCCTTAATGTCTAAAATTGTTGTTGGGGACTTGTTCTCAAATGCTATGAATCAAGAACAAGGCAACATAGAAATTGTTAAATATTAGAGTCCTTCGTCCTTCGAAGCATTATTTCCCTCGGGATATAATGGATTCCGGACGAAGGTTATGAAGGTTATACATTCATAAACACAACAAATAATGAGGAAGGGTAAAAAATATATAAAATAATTTGAACATATGATTATCATTATTAACTCATTTCTATTTCATTATTGTAGAAATGATAACGAATTACAAATGTACCTTCGACTCGAAGAAAAAGCAAAAATACCAGCGTGAAGCAAAAACAAATGTCCAATGCGTGATTACAGGAGAGCCCGTGAACAGTACGGGGGTACTGTTCACCTATTTATAGGCACAGTTCACAGCCTGTATATAATTACATTTATGCCCTTTACAATGAACTATAATAATGACACAGAATATCATGGGTCTTTAAGTCATTTCATCTTTAAGTCGGTTCACCCCTTCATCTTGAGACATGTCACTGTACCGAAGCTTTATAGTTGATAGCTTCGGCGCTGTTTTGGAGAGGATCTGCCGAAGGTGTTTATTTCTTTAGGATCTTCGGCTACGAAGCATACCGCCAACAATTGTGTTGCCTTGTTTTTGATTCACAGCAATTGAAAATAAGTGACCAACAAGGGACTGTGTCAATTTGAGTGTCATCAGATGCATCAATGTCACCTCCCTGCCCCAAAAATCCATGATAGTATGTTTAAACCTCAGTCGAGTGTGAATGTCGTCAATTTGAGTGTCATTAGATGCATCAATATCACCTCCCTGCCCCAAAAATCCATGATAGTATGTTTAAACCTCAGTCGGGTGTGAATGTCATTTAATCGAGAATTGAGATTACAGAGGATAAAACAAAGATGAAACATAGACAAGTTTTTGCAGTGTGGAGTCAAACATCGGCAAGCGTAAAGATGTATATGAGCTCATAATGCTGCATTCTTGTATATGTTGAGGTGGAATGTTTATGTCCCTCAACAGCTTGCTACCAACATCAAAATGGTAATCCTATTGACATTATTATGGTTTTGTCTATGATTTGGACACAAAGTGGGAAATTAACATATTAATGTAACAATGATGAGATTGTATATAATACCTGCTTTTTAGAATTTGTGTAAGAGTTCGTCTCCATGAGTGCAGTGATGTCCAAATCATCAGGGAAACCCTCAAATGCACGATACTTTTGTTGTTGCCTTTCATGTAATTCCTTGACCTAGTTGCATGTCAACTCCGTAGCCGGCTACGATGTTGGCATAGTCGGGTCCATAGTGATTTGGGTACTGGACTGTATGCATGGCCATGTAAGAAAAAGGTTTTAGCAATTGAACAGAAACAACTAAAATTGGTGAACTAAACTACATAATTGAAAAGTTACAATGTGGGAAGGTCACCAGAAGATACATGATGAGAAGTTTCTGATGGTTTTGCTGGTTGAGGTGCTTCTGCATCATTGTCTGTGTTGACAGACTCAGCGCGAAGGACCTCATCGATTGTTGGGGGCCTTCTCCTTCCGAAGGTCCTCAAAAACATAATTAACCATTTGTTTTCAGCATAAGCTATTACAGGAATCTTTGTCTTCAGGATGCAAGCCTCTTTCTCATGATGAAGGCACACAAGATGAATACAGACCTAAAGAGTAAACGCCGAAGCTACCACCAGATGGACAGCTTTGGCTCACAACGGAGATGAAGTATAATGATGATGCTGACCGAAAGAGGAAAAGACTACTTAGTCCTTAATAACTTGCATTATGATCATATGTGAATGTTGGGGATATAAATGTACTTTTACCTAGGCCACGTCCTGTGTCTATAAATAGATGAACAGTAGCAATGTACTGTTCACGCTGAATTGTAATTACTCTCACGTGTCTCCACCTTCGAGCAAGCCAAAGGTATCAATGTAATATGAATTATGTTAATATTCATACATGTGTTATAGAATGCAAATATGAATGAATTAACGAGATGCAGTTACTGTCTTCATCCTTTTGCATTCTTATTCACATATTAAATGATGAAGGTATGTCATTCTTGACCTTCGTCTGATGAGCATTATACCCATGTGGAGATAATGCTTCGGAAGGCGAAGGTCCGTAATAATTAACAATTGTGTTGCCTTGTTCTTGATCCATAGCATTTGAGAAAAAGTGACCAACATTGGCGCACACCTCCGGTGAACTCAAACGACCACCTTCGGCAAGCATTCACCTTCGTCATGCCGCCGAAGAAGACAACAGCGCCAGGGGCTGCCATACAGCTACTAGACACAAATCAGGAGACACACTCAGTACGAGAAGCTAGGAGCCAGAAGAGAAAGGCCACCAGCCCAATACCTCAGGAGGAGGAGCTAGACCAGGAGATCAGGGACTTGGAGGCTATTCACTAGCAAGTGCAAAGGAAGAGAGAAAAGATGCTTCAGCTAGCAGACCTTCAGAGGAAGATCGACGAAGCTACTGAAGAAATGCGTCAGATCATTCAGGATGACCAAGGCCGAAGGCCCCAACATAGGGAGCCTCGTCAAGAAAGCCTAATCAATGACGATGAATGGTATGATGACTTTCATCATGGTAACTTTGCTTTTGATGATGCTTCTCCTCTAGCAGCAGAGTTGTAGGCTACCTCGTGGGCACCATCTTACAAGCCACCTCAGCTCCCCATATATGATGGGCACTCAGATCCGAAGCAATTTCTGATGAGCTACGAAGCAACTATATCCTCATATGGGGCAACACCGCTGTCATGGCAAAGTCCTTTGTCATGGTAGTAAGAAATGTGTCCCAAACATGGTATTCTTCCCTTCGACCGGGGACAATCACGTTATGGTAGAAGCTGAAGGATATGCTAGTCACTAGCTTCCACGGTTTCCAGACGAAGCCAGTCACTGCCCAAGCTCTGTTTCAATGTACGCAGGACCATGAGGAGTACTTGCAGGCGTACGTCCGAAGGTTCTTACGACTTAGAGCCTAGGCGCCTACAATGCCTAATGAAATTGTCATTGAAGCCATGATCAAGGGGCTCAGACCAGGACCAACGGTGCAATATTTTGCAAGGAAGCCACCACAAACCTTGGAGAAGCTTCTCCAGAAAATGGATGAGTACATTCGAGCTGACAACGATTTTCGCTAGAGATGGGAGGAAGCCTATAGGTATTCTGAGATGACTAGGGGCTTTGGAGGAAGGCTCCTCCCTAGGCATGTCAGGACAATCCACAATCCCAACTCAAGTGATGACAGAGGAAACCACGCTCAAGGGCATCAACAAAGCTCCTAGACTTCAGGGACACAACAAAGCTCTTACAGGCCACCAGCTCTAAGATGCAGAGGAGGAAGAAGCTTTGGAGGAAGGTTTAGCTCCCAACCCAGGAGGTTGTTCTGTTTATTCTGTGAAGAAGATAAAGGACATACAACAAGGACGTGCCAAGTCACGATCCAGAAACAAAAAGAGATAGTTGAAGCCAAAGCAAGGTAGAATCAGCCAAAGCAGGTCATGCATACTGCTTCGTGCTATTCTCCATACATTCCTGAGTATGTGGGCAACCAACAACCCACAACATCAATTGCTTCGGCAAGTCACTCTCAAGCTGCATGGGTCCCACTACCACCACGACCACCTATGGCACCGACTCTGACCCACAATCAGCAGCCAGAAGGGAATCGTCAAGCACACCAACAACGCGACGCACATGAAGAATCCGAAGCTCGCGCAGTCAATAGCATTATGCCCGAGTTGAGGCACATTTACTGAAGTCACACAAGGGCTCCATTACAAAATTTTTGTACCTAATGTACTCTTTACCTTTCTGTCCTTATGTTGTTCCCCCCGAGGACAATATAAGAAGGTTTAACCTTCGACCTGTTGTAAAAAATCTATGGTTACACCATCGAGTGTAACAGGAAGAATGATGAAGCTCCAAAGTCGTTCCTAAGGGAATGCAGAGCTAAAATACCACCTAAGTGAAAGGTGAAGAAGCTCCAAAGTCATTTCTAAGGGGATGTAGAGCTTAAATGCCACCTAAGTAAAAGGTGAAGAAGCTCCAAAGTCGTTCCTATGGGGATGCAGAGCTTAGCTCCAAAGTCGTTCCTAAGGGGATGCAGAGCTGAAATACCACCTAAGTAAAAGGTGAAGATCCAAAGTCGTTCCTAAGGGGATGCAGAGTCTAGGTGTGTATTCGCGTGGGTTTTTACTTTCGGCATAAACATCATTTTGCATCATACCATCATATCATATCGCATAGCATCACATCATACATCATTTTGCATTAGCAAAAAACTGTGGAGAAGAAGGAAAATTGCTCCTTCGAAAATACCTGTCGGATCATGAAAGAATGTGTTGTAGCACAAGATATGCTTTCGACAGATATATTTTTACACAGGAGGGGAATCTTCGTCAATAGTATTACTATACAGCAACCATGACATAATACCTAGTATTGAATCGACAGAAGGAGAATCTTTTTCTTCGTAAAGCATGAAAAGAAGGGAAGGTGTTTTTCGCCAGCGGCTCAAAAATGGTATGTACAAAGGTTTCATGCATCACTAAGAAATATATTACATTGATATACATGCAAATAGTTGATGGTTCTCACAAAAAATGAAAGCTATGCATAAACACTAAACTCTCAAATATACAAAGTTTTAGACTTCATTCAAGACTTTCTCGGTGGCTTTGTTTAACAGTTTGTTGATAGCTTCGTCAACAACTTCATTGGTAATTTTAATCGTCTCGAGCGCTTCCTTCAGGGCCGGGTCGGCTTCTAGGTCGTATAGCTTCGGTGGGGGAGATAGTTCAGCTGCACCATAGTATATGTTTTTTAGTTCTGAAGCTAAAACAGATTATGAAGCTAGACCGCAATAGATGTACCTATAAGCCTGGCGCTCAGCAGCTTCTTTAGCTCTTTTAGCTTCTTCTTGAGTGTCGTGAGATTCTTTCTCGTTTTTGCTAATAGCTTCATCAGTTATCTCATGGCCACCTTTCATCCATACTTTGGAGTAAAATTTCCCACCTATTGCAGAAGCTTTGACTGAAGGGTTTTTAATATCGTCGGCTGAGAAAACAAACTCTGGCTGAACTACAACCTTAGCATGATCACAGCCGACCTTTTCCAGAATTGATACAGCCCCGCGGGCACCGATGAAGGCGCAAAAATCCCCCCTATCAATAAGAATTTCTTCAAAAGCTTCGGCCTCACCACTGATCCACTAGATAACTCCATCGGGGTCACCGCAGATGAATTTCTGCTCGGAGGAGAAGGCTCCAACTTTAGAGAAATTATTCTTTTTAGCGCACTCCATGGATATCTCATAGCATTTTTCTTTGCTCGCGTGAAGCTCATCAACATTCTTTTGTGCTCTTGACCTTTCAATTTCGCATATCTCAAGCTTTACCGCTTCAACTTCAAAATTTTCAGTTGCTTCAGCAACTTTCCTTTTCAGCTCTTGCACTTCGGCTTTGTGAGCTTCTGCTTGAGCAGACATCTTGGCTTCACTAGACTTCAGCCTTTCGACCAGAGATAGCAAAATCTTATCTTTAGCGAGAGCTTCATTCCTCAAAGTTATAACCTCTGATCGAAGATTACTAAGTGCCATTTGGCAACTCTCGTCTTTGGCATCCTTTTGCGCCTTCAAAGCTTTACTCAGGATTAGACCCTGTAAAATAAAACAAAAGAGTAAACAACAAATGTAAGAACTACTAAAAAACAGTTCAGAAAGAACTAAAACACGAAGCCAAAATTTGCAAACCTTCAAGCTATTGAAAGCAAGGTTTTCCGCAAATTCATCCTTTGACATAGCAGATAAACCGAGCTCGAGCTTTGGAAATCCCATATTGTTCATCATCTCGCGGCAGATGTTGATTTCCTTATTATCAGGAAGACAATAGAGGAAGTCCTCTTCGCCACTCCCTCCGTATACCAAGAACCCTCGGGGGTACTTTAGATCCTTGGCATAATGCTCGACTTCAGCAATCTGCTCTAAAAATAGCTGCTTTCCCGAAGCATGTCGAATAATGAAGTCCAGCTCTTTATGAGATTCTTCGGGAGTAGGAGATTTAGATTTCTCAAGAGCACTCTCTTCCACCAGTGCAATTGGCGCAGTTTCTGAAGGTCCAGCTTCGGCAGGAGCGTTGGTCGCGCTCGTAGCAGCAGCTTCTCTTGCATCCTTAATTTGTTTGCTAGGAGCTTCAACAGAGGCAGGAGCTCACGTCTTTACAGATTCCAAAACAGCGTCTAGCACACTAGCCATTCTCCTTTTTCTCGAAGTCGGTGCAGAAACACTTGATGGCTTTGGTAGTTCTGTTGTAGTTACTGGGCTCAGTACCTTCAGCTATTATGCTGCCTTCTCTGATTTTGGTTCTTCGGTCGAATCTGTACAAGTTTCGATTGGCATGACAGGACCTGATTCTAGGGTAGATGGGGCAGTCTCTCCACCTTTAATAAGCTTTGGCACATCGGCCATCTCAATGCGTATCGGTCTATGTGTCAAGACCTTCTTCACTTTCTTCGCCTTCGACGCACTAGAGGATGCCGAAGTAGCAGTTTTCCTTTTTCTCCCTTGTTTCTGAATAGGAAAATGGTAATCAGGGTAAACAAACCCGATAACATCAAATACCCTGTTCAACCTCTTTCTCCCTCGAGCGCCGAAGGCGACCATCATAGCTTCGTCTTCAGCCTTCTAGTAGGCTCCAAGTAGCTCATCACTATTACCTCTATAACATCTAGCCAGTCATTGTTTGGTTCATCAAATTGGCTTCTGTATCGAAAGGTATATTTGAGATAGACCAAGCCATTTTGGCTGGAGCCAGCGGCAGCCTCCTTCGGCATTTCACATCCACTTGCAAGGGGCCACACTCTATAAGCAATATGCTTTTAGACCAAGTCTCTTGTGCCAATATAGGTGCACACTATGTTGAAAGCTGACTGGCATGCTTACACGTCATTCCCAAGTGCAATGAGTGGCCTCCTAATGCCGAAGCGAGACCATATAGTACGTTGAATAATCCCTTTCACATCCTCCCTCTGACTCAGGTCATTCTTCATATAAAACCACTCCTACATCCAAGAGCCTGGCCACCTTTTCCAAAACGTGGGCATAGGGTAACTGGCCTCAGAGCGGGGCACGAAGCTGTAGCAGCCAATGTTATTATGGTATTGCTCTTTCTCAGTCGCTTTCGTCTGATAGGATAACTCGTGAATATTACAGAAGCACCTGGCATCTGGCTCTAGCCCTTGGCTCCTCATGGCCCATATAAAAACCCCTACTCTAATAAGAGCTTCAAGGGTATTCTGATGAAGATATATCTCAAATGTTTTCAAAATATCGACTAGCATTTTATGAAGCGGGAAACGAAGCCCAACCTTCATGAAGCTTCTGAAGACTACCACCTCATTAGCTTCGGGAAGAGGAACAATATTCTCCCCTCCGATGCTCACAATAGAAATATCACGAAAATATCTGCCTTTCATCGCTTCGATTTGCCCTTGCTTAACAGTTGACCTTCCAAAAATAACATGGCTCGGCCACCATGGTCGGTCTTCGACATCTTCATTTCCACTCTCTACGTCTAAACTCTCACTATCACTGGAGTTTTCAGACAACTTGACCATCATCTCATTGGTGATTTTCTCTGCATTGGTCTTCTCCATAGTAAAACCCAGCCAGTGTGAGGTCAGTGATCTTCTCCTCAGCCATTCAGACGATGGTTGGGCAGATGCCGAAACTTAAAAGTCAATCGAGCTCAAGAAAGCAAAGAAAGTTAAAATAGCACACACAGTACAAACAGCTAGATAGCACGAAAAATACTCACGACACATGTCTCTATATATACACTCAGAGCCCCACAGCTCGGTGGGCCCCACAGGCCAGAATGATTCGCTATTCTAGCGAAGGGAAGATGTTTTTTAGAACTTTCGGCTAAAGGCCTTCGTTCTTGTCGCAGTCTGAATTTGTTACAATAAAACAAATTAATACTGCGAGGGGCTACTGTTGGGGCCTTCTCCTTTCGAAGGTCCTCAAAAACATAATTAACCATTTGCTTTCAGCATAAGCTATTACAGGAATCTTCGTCTTCGGATGCAAGCCTCTTCCTCATGACAAAGGCACACAAGATGAATACTGTCACACCCGGATTTAAGGGATAAAGCCGGGTGCATCTCATATGTGTGCAAGGGAAGAACAACACACATAATAACAGAGTGCATAGAGATAAATGTCATAAATATCATAAATGTACTTATTACATAGCAGAAGCCTTACAAAATAGATGAAAAATATAAAACAAACTAAATCTTATTTCTCTGGCGCCACAAAGCTGACTGGGAGACGCCACCTAGATTAAGTTCCAGTGCAGGAATCCCTCGCCTGATCGCCATCGCAGCAAAATCAACCCAAGGACCTCCCTACACTGACCACTTCCCTACTGCCCTTGCCCCTACCGGGTAAGGTAGTCATTCACTAGCTTTCCTAGTTAATCAGCCAAGGGCATCCCATACGACCCTTGTGGTAGCACCGTTTTCCTGGGTGGTCGCTCCATGTTCCCATTAACATAATGATCTTAACATGAACAGTAATAATAAACTGATAATAAAAGTGTAATCATGAATAATGTATCTTCATACCCAAAACCACATAAAGCAATATCAAGTACTACCCAAAAAGTTCAGTGGATTCAAGGTACAAAGATAATCAAACTAGGGTAACCTAAAAGGGTCCCATCAAATTAACCTATGCAGGTCATTATGATTAATAAGAACATGACTGGGTAAAAAGAAGTGATTAAGGGCACAACTTGCCTTTAATGAGCTCCTGCTCAGCAACTTCTATCTGCTGAACACCAGGATCCTCAGTAGCTTGCTCGTCTACTCGCATCAATACAAACATACATAGTATAGCAAAAATTAACATCACACCAAACATGTAAACAAAATGCATAATAATAATATACACATTAAAATAAGATCCTAGGAATAGGATTCATTAATTTTGGAGTTATAGATTTTAAGTTATGAATTTCCAAAGGTTTTATGTATTTGATACCAGATTAACAAAGAAATAAATTTTATTACTATTTTCATGCCAAAACAGAGACACTAGGTGATAAATAATAATATTATAAAATTATAGAAAGTGGAATAGATTAATTTGGACTAAGTATGAATTTTCTAGGAATTTAACAAGTTTCTGCAATTAAATATGTACTAAAAACTATTTTCCAAATAATTTTTCTGGTTTTATCAATTATCTAGACTGCGCACCATTTTCTGAAAAGTGCAGGGGCCTTGGTGTAAGATCCCCGAGACACAGTGAATAGTCTCTATGGACCGCGGGTTGTTTCTTAACTTTCGTGGGGTTTCCTACGCAAATAAGCCAACGAAAGGATCTCGGTGAATCCACGCCGTTGGATCTAAACCTACGCACCAGATTAAATCGCTGTGTTGTAAAATAGGTAACCCACCTCCACCGTCCGATCAGAGACCAAGCGCTAGGATTACATCCACTCATCACGAACCGGTACACGATCTAATCCATTCGATCCAATTTGGACGCGTCAGATTTAATTTCCCCATACCGATCATTGAAAGTCGCCTAGAGGGGGGTGAATAGGCGGAATCTGAAATTTACAAACTTTAAGCACAACTACAAGTTGGGGTTAGCGTTAGAAATATAATCGAGTCCGAAAGAGAGGGCGAAAACAAATCACAAGCAAATGAAGAGTGAGACGCAGTGATTTGTTTTACCGAGGTTCGGTTCTTGCAAACCTACTCCCTGTTGAGGTGGTCACAAAGACCGGGTCTCTTTCAACCCTTTCCCTCTCTCAAACGGTCGCCTAGACTGAGTGAGCTTCTCTTCTCAATCAATCGGGACACTAAGTCCCTACAAGGACCACCACACAATTGGTGTCTCTTGCCTTGATTACAATTGAGTTGGGAACAAGAAAGAAAGAAGAAGAAAAGCGATCCAAGCACAAGAACTCAAATGAACACAAATGTCACTCTCTCTAGTCACTATTTGATTGGAATGAACTTTGGACTTGGGAGAGGATTTGATCTCTTGTTTGTATCTTGGAGTGAAGTCTAGAGCTCTTGTATTGAATGCAAATGGCTGAAACTTGGATGCCTTGAAGTGTTGGTGGTTGGGGGTATTTATAGCCCCAACCACCAAAGTGGCCGTTGGGAGGGGCTGCTGTCGTATGGCGCATCGGACAGCCCGGTGCAGCATCGGACACTGTCCGGTGTGCCAGCCACGTCACCCAACCGTTAGGGTTCGACCGTTGGAGCTCTGACAAGTGGGGCCACCAGACAGTCCGGTGATGCACCGGACAGGTCATGTTCACTGTCCGGTGCGGCTTCTAGCGCCTGCTCTGACTTCTGCGCGCGCGGGCGCGCACTGTTTGCTTTTACTGTTGATTTGCAGACGACCGTTGGCGCGAAGTAGCCGTTGCTACGCTGGCACACCAGATAGTCCGGTGCTACACCGGACAGTCCGGTGAATTATAGCGGAGTGGCTCCCTAAATTCCCGAAGCTAGCAAGTTCAGACTGAATCCTCCCTAGTGCACCGGACAGTCCGATGCACCAGACCAGGGCTGCCTTCGGTTTACTTTGCTCCTTTGTTTTGAACCCTTTCTTTTATCTTTGTATTGGTTTGTTGTGAACCTTTGGCACCTGTAGAACATATATTCTAGAGCAAACTAGTTAGTCCAATAATTTGTGTTGGGCAATTCAACCACCAAAATTCATATAGGAAAAGGTTTGACCCTATTTCCCTTTTAATCTCCCCCTTTTTGGTGATTGATGCCAACACAAACCAAAGAAAATATAAAAGTGCAGAATTGAACTAGTTTGCATAAGGTAAGTGCAAAGGTTACTTGGAATGAAATCAATAATTATTTCTACTAGATTTGCGTGGATGATTTTCTTCTTATTTAAAATTTTGGACCACTCTTGCACCACTATTTTTGTTTTTGCTAATCCTTTGTAAAATTCTTTTCAAAACATTTTGCAAATAGTCAAAGGTACATGAATAAGATTGACAGAAGCATTTTCAAGAATTTGAAATTTTCTCCCCCTGTTTCAAATGCTTTTCCTGTGACTTAAACAAAACTCCCCCTCAAAGAAATTCTCCTCTTAGTGTTCAAGAGGGTTTTACAAATTTGAAGATACTAGAACTTTCTCCCCCTTTTGAACACAATATCAATTTGAAAACTTCATTTTTAAAATTTGGTGGTAGTGCTGTCCTTTTGCTTTGGGCTCATACTTTCTCCCCCTTTGGCATGAATCGCCAAAAATGGATACTTGTGAGTGAAATATAAGCCCTTGAACTTTCTCCCCAATAGCAAACAAATAAATATGAGTGAAGATTATACCAAAGTGGAGAACTATACGGAATACCGGCAAATATCGATGGAGTTGAGTGGAAGCACCTTCTTTGCCGAATACTCCATTTCCCTTTCAATTCTATGACTAAGCATGAGAATACACTCGAAAACACATTAGTCATAGACATAAAAGAGACATGATCAAAGGTATATAAATGAGCTATGTGTGCAAAGAATTAATCAAAATTCCTAGAATCAAGAATATTTAGCTCATTCTAAGTTTGGTAAAGGTTTTCTCATTTAAAGGCTTGGTAAAGATATCGGCCAATTGATCTTTGGTGTTAATATAGGCTATCTCGATATCCCCCTTTTGTTGGTGATCTCTCAAAAAGTGATACCAAATGGCTATGTGCTTAGTGCGGCTGTGCTCAACGGGATTATTCGTCATACGGATTGCACTCTCATTATCGCATAGGAGAGGGACTTTGCTAAACTTGTAGCCAAAGTCCCTAAGGGTTTGCCTCATCCAAAGCAATTGCGCGCAACAATGGCCAGTGGCAATGTACTCGGCTTCGGCGGTAGAAAGAGCGACTGAGATTTGTTTCTTTGAAGCCCAAGACACCAGGGATCTCCCAAGAAACTGACAAGTCCCTGATGTGCTCTTTCTATCAATCTTACACCCTGCCCAATCAGCATTGGAATATCCTAATAAGTCAAAAGAGGATCCCTTGGGGTACCAAAGGCCAAACTTAGGTGTTTGAACTAAATATCTTAAGATTCTCTTCACGTCCCTAAGGTGAACTTCCTTAGGATCGGCTTGGAACCTTGCACACATGCATACAGAAAGCATAATATCCGGTCGAGATGCACATAAGTAAAGTAAAGATCCTATCATCGACCGGTATACCTTTTGATCTATGGATTTACCTCCCGAGTCGAGGTCGAGATGCCCATTGGTTCCCATGGGTGTCTTGATGGGCTTGGCATCCTTCATTCCAAACTTGGTGAGTATGTCTTGAATGTACTTCGTTTGGCTAATGAAAGTACCCTCTTGGAGTTGCTTCACTTGAAATCCTAGAAAATACTTCAACTCCCCCATCATAGACATCTCGAATTTTTGTATCATGATCCTACTAAACTCTTCACAAATATATTTGTTAGTAGACCCAAATATGATATCATCAACATAAATTTGGCATACAAACAAATCATTTTCAATAGTTTTAGTGAAGAGAGTACATCGGCCTTGCCGACTTTGAAGCCATTAGTGATAAGAAAATCTCTTAGGCATTCATACCATGCTCTTGGGGCTTGCTTAAGCCCATAAAGCGCCTTAGAGAGTTTATACACATGGTTAGGGTACTCACTATCTTCAAAGCCGGGAGGTTGCTCAACATAGACCTCTTCCTTGATTGGTCCGTTGAGGAAGGCACTCTTTGACTTGTGAATACCCCTTGGCCACAAGTCGTGCTTTGTTCCTTGTCACCACACCATGCTCATCTTGCTTGTTGTGGAAGACCCACTTGGTTCCTACAACATTTTGGTTAGGACGTGCAACTAAATTCCATACCTCATTCCTTGTGAAATTATTGAGCTCCTCTTGCATCGCCAACACCCAATCCGAATCTTGAAGTGCTTCCTCTACCCTGTGTGGCTCAATAGAGGAAACAAAAGAGTAATGTTCACAAAAATGAGCAACACGAGATCGAGTGGTTACCCCCTTATGAATATCTCCTAGGATGGTGTTCACGGGGTGATCTCATTAGATTGTTTGGTGGACTCTTGGGTGTGGCGGCCTTTGATCTTGTTCATCTTCCTTGTCTTGATCATGGGCATCTCCCCCTTGATCATTGCCCTCCTCTTGAGGTTGCTCATCTTCTTGCTCTTCTCCTTGATCATCTTGAGCCTCATCCTCATCTTGAGTTGGTGGAGATGCTTTCATGGAGGAAGATGGTTGATCTTGTGCTTGTGGAAGCTCTTCGGATTCCTTAGGACACACATCCCCAATGGACATGTTCCTTAGTGCGATGCACGGAGCCTCTTCATCATCTAGCTCATCAAGATCAACTTGCTCTACTTGAGAGCCGTTAGTCTCATCAAACACAATGTCACATGAGACTTCAACTAGTCCAGTGGACTTGTTAAAGACTCTATATGCGCATGTGTTTGAGTCATAACCAAGTAAAAAGCCTTCTACAGCCTTAGGAGCAAATTTAGATTTTCTACCTCTTTTAACAAGAATAAAGCATTTGCTACCAAAGACTCTAAAATATGAAACATTGGGCTTTTTACCGTGAGGAGTTCATAAGATGTCTTCTTGAGGATTTGGTGTAGATCTAACCGGTTGATGGCGTAGCAAGCGGTGTTGACCGCCTCGGCCCAAAACCGATCCAAAGTCTTGTATTCATCAAGCATGGTCCTCTCCATGTCAAGTAGAGTTCTATTCTTCCTCTCCACTACACCATTTTGTTGTGGCGTGTAGGGAGAAGAGAACTCATGCTTGATGCCCTCCTCCTCAAGAAATCCTTCAACTTCAGAATTTTTGAACTCCGTCCCGTTGTCGCTTCTTATCTTCTTGATCCTCATTCCGAACTCATTTTGAGCCCGTCTCAAGAATCCTTTTAAAGTTTCTTGGGTTTGTGATTTTTCCTGCAAAAAGAATACCCAAGTGAAGCGAGAATAATCATCCACAATAACTAGACAGTATTTACTCCCGCCGATGCTTATGTAAGCTATCGGGCTGAATAAGTCCATGTGGAGTAGCTCCAGTGGCCTGTCAGTCGTCATGATGTTCTTGTGTGGATGATGAACACCAACTTGCTTCCCTGCTTGGCATGCGTACAAATCCTGTCTTTCTCAAAATGAACATTGGTTAGTCCCAAAATGTGCTCTCCCTTTAGAAGCTTGTGAAGATTCTTCATTGCAACATGGGCTAGTCGGCAATGCTAGAGCCAACCCATGTTAGTCTTAGCAATTAAGCAAGTATCGAGTTCAGCTCTATTGAAGTCAACTAAGTATAGCTGACCCTCTAATACTCCCTTAAAAGCTACTGAATCATCACTTCTTCTAGAGACAGTAACACCTGTATCCGTAAAAAGACAGTTGTAACCCATTTTGCATAATTGAGAAACAGAAAGCAAGTTGTAATCTAAAGAATCTACAAGAAAAATATTGGAAATAGAATGGTCAGGTGATATAGCAATTTTACCCAGTCCTTTGACCAAACCATGATTTCCATCCCCGAATGTGATAGCTCGTTGGGGATCTTGGTTTTTCTCGTAGGAGGAGAACATTCTTTTCTCCCCAGTCATGTGGTTTGTGCACCCGCTGTCGATGATCCAACTTGAGCCCCCTGATGCATAAACCTACAAAACAAATTTAGGCCTTGTTCTTAGGTACCCAAACGGTCTTGGGTCCTTTTACATTAGAAACAAGCACCTTGGGTACCCAAACACAAGTCTTTGACCCCTTGTGTTTGCCCCCAACATATTTGGCAACTACTTTGCCTGATTTGTTAGTGAGCACATAGGAAGCATCAAAAGTCATAAATGAAATGTTATGATCATTTGATGCAATAGGAGTTTTCTTCTTAGGCATTTTAACATGTGTAGAGCGCCTAGAGCTAGAAGCCTCATTCTTATAAATAAAAGCATGATGAGAATGAGTCTTCTTTGCATGAATTCTCCTAATCTTATCCTCAGGATAACCAGCAGGATATAAAATATAGCCCTCGTTATCCTGAGGCATGGGAGCCTTGCCCTTAACAAAATTAGATAATCTTTTAGGAGGGGCATTAAGCTTGACATTGTCTCCCTGTTGAAAGCCAATGCCATCCTTAATGCTAGGGCGTCTCCCACTATATAGCATTCTACAAGCAAATTTAAAATTTTCATTTTCTAGTTCATGCTCGGCAATTTTAGCATCTAATTTAGCTATATGATCATTTTGTTGTTTAATCATAGCAAGGTGATCATGAATAGCATCAACATTAATATCTCTACATCTAGTACAAATAGAAACATGATCAACGCTAGATGTAGAGGGTTTGCAATCATTCAATTCAACAATCTTAGCATGTAAAATAGCATTCTCATCTTTAAGATTGGAAATAGAAGCATTGCAAACATCTAAGTCTTTAGCCTTAGCAATTAATTTTTCATTCTCATTTCTAAGGCTAGCAAGAGAGGCATTCAATTTTTCAATCTTAACAATTAGACTAGCATTATCATTTCTAAGATTGGTAATTGAATCATCACAAATATTTGATTTCTCAACCTTAGCAATCAAATTAGCATTCTCAATTCTAAGGTTGGAGATAGTGTCATGGCAAGTGCTAAGCTCATTAGTTAATTTTTCATTTTTCTCTACCTCCTGAGCATAGGCATTTTTAGTCTTAACATGTTTTTTGTTTTCCTTAATAAGGAAGTTCTCTTGGCTATCCAAGAGTTCATCCTTCATGAATAGCACTAATCAATTCATTTAATTTCTCTTTTTGTTGCATGTTAAGATTGGCAAAAAGAGTAAACAAATCATCCTCATCATCACTAGAATTAGCCTCATCGCTAGATGTTGCATACTTGGTGGAGGATCTTGATTTTACCTTCTTCTTCTTGCTGTCCTTTGCCATAAGACACATGTGGCCAACGTTTGGGAAGAGGAGGCCTTTGTTGATGGCGATGTTGGCGGCGTCCTCGTCGTCGGAGGAGTCGGTGGAGCTCTCGTCGGAGTCCCACTCCCGGCAAACATGGGCATCACCACCCTTCTTGTAATACTTCTTATTTTCCTTCCTCTTTCCCCTCTTGTCGTTATCCCTATCACTGTCACTAGACAAAGGACATTTAGCGATAAAATGACCGGGCTTACCACATTTGTAGCATATTTTCTTGGAGTGGGGCTTGTAGTCCTTCCCCCTCCTTTGCTTGAGGATTTGGCGGAAGCTCTTGATGATGAGCGCCATCTCCTCATTGTCGATCTTAGAGGCGTCGATGGGGACCCTACTCGGTGTAGAGTCTTCTTTCTTCTCCTCCGTTGCTTTGAATGCAACGGGTTGTGCTTCGGGTACGGAGGAGGAGGCGCCTTGCTCCATGATCTTCTTGGAGCCTTTGATCATCAATTCAAAGCTCACAAATTTTCCTATTACTTCCTCGGGAGACATTAGTTTATATCTTGGATCACCACGAATTAAATGAACTTGAGTAGGGTTAAGAAATACGAGTGATCTAAGAATAACCTTGACCATCTCATGGTCATCCCATTTGGTGCTCCCGAGGTTGTGCACTTGATTAACCAAGGTCTTTAGCCGGTTGTACATGGCTTGCGGGTCTTCTCCTTGGTTGAGCATAAAACGACCGAGCTCCCCCTCAATCGTCTCCCTCTTGGTGATCTTGGTCACCTCGTCTCCTTCGTGCGTGGTCTTGAGCACGTCCCAAATCTCCTTGGCGCTCTTCAACCCTTGCACCTTGTTATACTCCTCTCGACTTAGAGAGGCGAGGAGTATAGTGGTGGCTTGGGAGTTGAAGTGCCGGATTTGGGCAACTTCGTCCGAGTCATAGTCTTCATCCCCCGGTGATGGTACTGTACTCCAATCTCAACAACATCCCAAATACTAGTGTGGAGTGAGGTTAGATGGTGCCTCATTTTGTCACTCCACATATTATAATCTTCACCATCAAACATGGGTGGTTTGCCTAATGGGACGGAAAGTAAAGGAGTACGCTTGGAAATGCGAGGATAGCGAAGGGGAATCTTACTAAACTTCTTGCGCTCATGGCGCTTAGAAGTTACGGATGGCGCGTCGGAGCCGGAGGTGGATGGCGACGAAGAGTCAGTCTCATAATAGACCACCTTCTTCATCTTCTCCTTCTTGTCGCCACTCTGATGCGACTTCTTGTGGGTGTGTGATTCTCCCTTTCCTTTGGAGCCGGACTCCCTTGATGGAGCGTTCTCGAGACTTGTAGCGGGCTTCTCGCCGGTCATTACCTCCTTCTTGGCGTGATCTCCTGACATCACTTCGAGCGGTTAAGCTCTAATGAAGCACCGGGCTCCGATACCAATTGAAAGTCGCCTAGAGGGGGGTGAATAGGCGGAATCTGAAATTTACAAACTTTAAGCACAACTACAAGTTGGGGTTAGCGTTAGAAATATAATCGAGTCCGAAAGAGAGGGCGAAAGCAAATCACAAGCAAATGAAGAGTGAGACGCGGTGATTTG
Organism: Zea luxurians; assembly: GCA_029449295.1. Taxonomy (NCBI): domain Eukaryota; kingdom Viridiplantae; phylum Streptophyta; class Magnoliopsida; order Poales; family Poaceae; genus Zea; species Zea luxurians. The sequence goes on from JAOPSE010000109.1 coordinate 7,278,607, forward strand.
TTTTACCGAGGTTCGGTTCTTGCAAACCTACTCCCCGTTGAGGTGGTCACAAAGACCGGGTCTCTTTCAACCCTTTCCCTCTTTCAAACGGTCACCTAGACCGAGTGAGCTTCTCTTCTCAATCAATCGGGACACTAAGTCCCTACAAGGACCACCACACAATTGGTGTCTCTTGCCTTGATTACAATTGAGTTGGGAACAAGAAAGAAAGAAGAAGAAAAGCGATCCAAGCACAAGAACTCAAATGAACACAAATGTCACTCTCTCTAGTCACTATTTGATTGGAATGAACTTTGGACTTGGGAGAGGATTTGATCTCTTGTTTGTGTCTTGGAGTGAAGTCTAGAGCTCTTGTATTGAATGCAAATGGCTGAAACTTGGATGCCTTGAAGTGTTGGTGGTTGGGGGTATTTATAGCCCCAACCACCAAAGTGGCTGTTGGGAGGGGCTGCTGTCGTATGGCGCACCGGACAGTCCGGTGCACCACCAGACACTGTCCGGTGTGCTAGCCACGTCACCCAACCGTTAGGGTTCGACCATTGGAGCTCTGACAAGTGGGGCCACCGGACAGTCCGGTGGTGCACCGGACAGGTCCTGTTTACTGTCCGGTGTGCCTTCTGGCGCCTGCTCTGACTTCTGCGCGTGCAGGCGCGCACTGTTTGCTTTTACTGTTCAGTTGCATATGACCGTTGGCGCGAAGTATCTGTTGCTCCACTGGCACACCGGACAGTCCGGTGAATTATAGCGGAGTGGCTCCCCAAATTCCCGAAGCTGGCAAGTTCAGACTGAATCCTCCCTGGTGCACCGAACACTGTCCGGTGCGCCAGACCAGGGTTGCCTTCGGTTTACTTTGCTCCTTTGTTTTGAACCCTTTCTTTTATCTTTGTATTGGTTTGTTGTGAACCTTTGGCACCTGTAGAACATATATTCTAGGGCAAACTAGTTAGTCCAATAATTTGTGTTGGGCAATTCAACCACCAAAATTCATATAGGAAAATGTTTGACCGTATTTCCCTTTCAATCATCAACCGCTTGATCGGAATCAGACAGCCACGCTTACCCGAGCCATCAGTTCACGTCGTTCTAATCCCAACCGTCGGTGCCTGATCAAATGGCCAGGAGACCATCATCTTCCCCGAGCCGCGGCACGGAAGAATCACCGCCCCCATGGCGGCGCTCGCCGGCGACTGGTTAAAGTGGAGCCCCGGCCATCCCCAACTTATCCAGAGACTTCAAAACGTAGAAGGGATTAACGCGAGTTCGTTGGGAGAAACCTTACCGAGAATCGCAGCGCGGTCGTCCTCGGCCACGGCGGTGTGCGGCTTTCCAAGCTCCAGCGAGAAATTCCTGAGACCCTAGGTTTTCTCAGCTCGAATTGAGGGCTCCCGCAGCTTCACTGGTTTCCAGTGCACGCCCCCGGCCACACACGCAGACCCGAACGCAAGCATGGACGAAAATCACCGGCGGCACTCGCACCTTTCTCTCTCACGGGACGATGGGCGACCGGGACTATGGCGACAACATGCACGAGGGGCTGGAGGGGAGGTCGTGGCCGAGCTCCACATTTATCGTCCGAGTCCACAGAGGGGGAACGGGTCGGTCTCAACGACCCACGATGCTGGCGTGGTCTCCCACCGAGTTCGGCGTCCGTTGCGGGAGGTGGAAGGCGTGCTGACCCACGGGTCCCACCGCGAAGCGAGGGACTGGTCGCGTCACGTGCGCGGAGGAGCGGCAGACGAGTGGGCTCCTCACGTCAGGGAAACTGTGCATGCGGTAGTGTGACTGCTTAGTGGGGCCCGCGTGTCGGCGCAGTGCTGAGGCGCTAATGGGCCGCGCGCGAGGGAGGCAAAGTGAAGATGGGCCGAAAGGAAACTGGTTGGCCCATGTGGTATTTCTATTCTTTTTCTTTCTTTTCTTTCTCCCCTCTTCTCTCTTAAATTTAAATTTCAAATTTGAATCTATATGTGTGAAGTTCAAACCCAGGTTAAATGTCTATTATAATATGCACTGAAGTTTAGTCCATTATATTTTCATTTTATCCTATTTGTATAATGTTTTCTTCTCTTTTCCTCAATTCTAGAATTTCCTTTAGGATTTAAATCCCCATTTGGATATTAACATATTTCTTTTTATATTATTTTTATATTATCATATAATGCACACAAAATAAAACCTCAGCATGATGCATATTCCATTTTAGTATCATTTGTTTTAATTCATCACTCTTAATTATAGGTATGCTCCTTTTTATGATGAAAATATGGCACACAAAATAAGGAGATCCAATATAGTATCACTATATACATTTTTGGGTATTACAAATCCTACCCCCTTACAAAGAATCTTGTCCTCGAGATTTAGGAAGTACTAGGAAAGAGGTGGGGAAAATCTATTCGTAGTTCTTCTCGTTCCCATGTAGCCTCATCTTCACCATGGTGGCTCCATTGTACTTTACACATTTTTATCACTTTAGTCCTCATGACACGAGTCAAAGTATCAAGAATCTTGATAGGATATTCTGCATAAGTCATATCATCTTGAACACTAAGATCCTCCATTGGTAGCTGCTCTTCAGGTACCCTGAGACACTTCTTCAACTGTGATACATGAAAGACATCATGTACATCTGCAAGATGATCAGGTAGTTCCAGTTGATATGCAACCTCTCCCACTCGCTTTAGGATTAAGAAGGGTCCAATGAAGCGAGGGGACAACTTCCCTTTGACTTTGAATCTTCTCATACCCCAGATTGGTGACACCTTCAAATAGACATGATCACCCTCCTTAAACTCTAGCAGTCTTTTCCGGGTATCCGCATAGCTTTTCTGCCTTGACTGTGCAGTTCTCAAATTCTCCCTTATTTGATGGACTTATTCTTTAGCCTCTTGTATAATTTTAGGTCCAAAGAACTGCCTTTCACCAATTTGATCCCAATACAGTGGAGTCCTGCACTTTCTGCCATACAAAGCCTCAAACGGGGGCATCTTCAAACTGGCCTGGTAACTATTATTGTAAGAGAACTCTGCATATGGTAAACTCTTATCCCAACTTCCACCATGTTTAAGAGCACAAGCTCTTAACATATCTTCTAGTACTTGGTTGGTTCTCTCGGTCTACCCATCAGTTTGAGGATGGTAGGCCGAACTAAAATTCAATCTTGTGTCCAAGAACTCGTGCAACTTCTTCTAATACCGAAAAGTAAACTGTGATCCCTGGTCTGACACAATTTTCTTAGGCACCTCATGTAAGCATACAATCCGTGCCATGTACAACTCTGCTAGCTTGGCTCCTGAATACGTGGTCTTCACTGGAATAAAGTGGGCTACTTTAGTTAGCCTGTCCACAATCACCCATATAGAGTCATACCCAGCAGATGTGCGGGGTAGACCCACTATGAAGTCCATGCCAATCTCTTCCCATTTCCACTCAGGTATCTTAAGTGGGTGCAGTAAACCAGCAGGTCTTTGATGTTCTGCTTTCACCCTCTGGCAAACATCACATAGTGCAACATGTGAAGCAACATCCTTCTTTAGTCCATACCACCAATACTTCTGCTTTAGGTCCTGGTACATCTTAGTACTACCAGGGTGATGGAGTAAACTGAGTCATATGCCTCCTTCAATATGGTTTCATGAAGACTATCGATTTCAGGAACATAAATCCTATTCTTAAACCATATCGTGCCCTGCTCATCCTCCATGAAATATGGGCCTCTACCTTCCGTTATCAGATCCTTGATCTCCTGAACCGATCTGACCCTTTCGTATTTCTTGCTCTAAGGTAGGTTACACTTCTATGGTAATTCCTTCTGTATGAGCAACTATTCCCAGATTGAGCCTCTCAAAATCTTCTGCTAACTGATCAGGTAATTGGGTGACAATAGTTGCATGGACCTGCCCCTTCCGACTCAAGGCATCCGCAACCAGATTCGCCTTGCTCGGATGATAGTGAATTTCCAGGTCATAATCCTTAATGAGCTCCAACCATCGGTGTTGCCTAAGGTTGAGATCCTTCAGAGTGAAGATATACTTTAAGCTCTTGTGATCAGTGTAGACTCGGCACTTGGTTCCCATAATATAGTGTCTCCAAATCTTGAGAGCATGCACAACGGCTGCCTGTTCTAAGTCATGAGTGGGGTAATTCAACTCATGTTTCCGCAACTAGCGAGACGCGTAGGCAATGACATGTCCTTCCAGCATAAGCACACATCCCAGGCCTTGGCGACTTGCATCACAGTATATATTAAAATTCTTCTGTAGGTCTAGCATAATCAGCACTGGGGCTACCATCAATTTAGATCTCAGTTGATCGAAACTCTCTTGGCATTCTTCAGTCCACTTAAACTCCTTGCCCTTCTCTAACAATGAGGTCATAGGCTTAGCAATCTTGGAGAACCCTTCAATGAATCGCCAGTAATAGCCTGCGAGTCCCAAGAAACTCTGGATCTCCAAGACTGTACTTGGTATCTTCTAATCAACTATCGTTGTTACTTTAGCCGGATCCACAACAATTCCTCCTTTGGAGATGATATGCCCGAGAAAATGTACTCCATCAAGCCAGAAATCACACTTGGTAAATTTGGCATAAAGCTGATTATCCCGTAACTTCTGTAGCACCATCCACAAATGCTCCTCATGCTCACTATCATTCTTGGAATAAATAAGAATGTCGTCGATGAATACCATGACGTATTTATCGAGATACTCCATGATCACCTTGTTCATCAAATTCATGAATTAGGCTGGTGCATTAGTTAAGCCAAACGACATGACTGTGAATTCATATAAACCATATCGGGTTGAGAAAACCATCTTGAGAATATCAGATGGCCTAATCTTCATTTGATGGTAGCCCAACCTGAGGTCAATCTTAGAGAACACCCTAGCACCTCTCATCTGATCAAATAAGTCATCAATACAAGGTAATGGGTACTTGTTCTTAATGGTGACATCATTAAGTGATCTATAGTCCACACACATCCGTTGCGAACCATCCTTCTTCTGTACAAACAGTACCAGTGCTCCCCAAGGTGAGGAACTCGGACGAATGTACCCTGCCTCCTGCAACACCGTTAACTGCTTCTTAAGTTCTTGTAATTCATCTATGGACATTCGGTAGGGGCGTTTAGAAATAGGAGCAGTCCTAGGTAAGAGATCAATGACAAACTCAACTTCCCTCTCTGGTGGCATCCCTGGTAACTCCTCTGGAAAGACATCTGGAAAATCCCTAACCACATGGATGTTGTCTCCAACAAACTCCACATCTATGAAGAATGTCGCACGTCTAGTAGAGGTAGTTACTGTAATTTCAACGTCAAATCTTTCTCCTTTAGGACTCATGAGTTCTACCGTACCCCTACCACAGTGTATAATGGCCTTTGTCTTTCTTAACCATGACATACCAAGTATCAGATCTATACTGCTTTCCTCTAATACTATAGCGGTAGCCCAGAATTCTCTTCCCATAATTGTCAATGTCAATTTATGTGTCATATATTTGCGTCAACAGGCCCTTTAGGTGTAACTACTATCATTGGTGTTTTCATATTTTGAAGTGGTATCTCATTTGTGTTGGCATATCGAGCAAACATAAATGAATGTGTAGCACCATAATCAAATAATATAGTTGCAGGAATTGCATTAATATAAAACATATCAAGTGCGATGTCAGCACCTTCAGGAGTAGCATCAGCGCTGACTTGATTAACCCTAGGAATAGAGAATCCCTTGCCCAGAGTTTGTTGCTTATTCTGAGCTGGTGTACTGGAATTCCCCACTGGACAAGCATTAGCGTAGTGCCCAATCTGACTGCACTTGAAGCATGTAGCGCCAGTCTACTGTCCTGTAGGCCTCGTCGGGGTGCCAGTGGGGGCAGCCTGACGAGTGTGAGGCGTCTGTGGAGTCCCCTGTGGAGCATACTGAGCTGGACATGGTTCTCCTCCTGGACGAGCTAGGGTACCCTGAGGTGGAACATAGCGTGGATGAACACTGCTGCTACCCTGCCCCCGGGCAATGGCCTTCCTCTTCAAATCTCCCAATTGAACACGCTTGTGTTCAATAGCTAGAGCTTTATCAAGTAGCCTCTGGAATAGTGGAAATGTGTGAGCAACCAGTGCATACTGTAGTGGCCCATTAAGTCCTTCTGTGAAGTGCTCTTGCTTTGTTTCATCATCAGCCACCTCATCAGGAGCATATTTTGACAGCTGAATGAATTTGTCACGGTACTCGCTGACCGACATGTTGCCTTGCTTCAATGACAGAAACTCCTTCTTCTTGATCTTCATTAATCCAGCAGGAATGTGGTAGTTTCTGAACTGCGTGGTGAATTCCGCCCAAGTAATAGTGTCAGCAGCAACATAAGAATCCCACCAGTCAGCAGCAGGACCAATCAGACGACCTGAAGCGTAGAGAACCTTCTCTCGGTCAGAACATTGGGCGATGTTTAGCATATTCTCAACTGACTTCAACCAATCATCAGCATGGAGTGGATCTAGCGAGCTGGCGAAGGTAGGCAGCTTGTGGCTCATAAATTCTCGGTGCTTGTCTCGGGGTGGAAGTGGTGGTGGTGGTGGTGGCAGTGGTGCTTGATGCTGTTGCACCCTCCTTTCCTGGCGTATCTCCTCTCTCTCCTGCGCATCTCTTGACGTTCCAGCCGCATCTGAACATGCATGTCCGCCATGGTATCTGCCATCTGTTGCATTATCCGCATTTGGGCTTTAACTACGGGATCAGCTCCGGCTGGTGGAGGATTGGGAGGATCCATCTCAGCTTGTTGTTGTTGTGGTTGTCTAAATATCCTCCGGCTGTGTCGATTGGGAGGTAGATCAATTCCACCACCCTTCCTGGTATTGACCATCTGAGTTAGAAACATATGGTAAGAAAGAAAGGATTGTAGACAAGGCATGTAATTATGAAGCATGTTACTTTGGGGATTTATTAGCTAAGTGTGTCGCCTACTAAAGCTAATTCATTACCTTATGGTGGTACATGCTAAGATACCCAACTATAATGTTTCAATAAATCAAAGAAGCAAATCAGACATTTATTATCAAAACAATCAACCAACATTTTAAAATAAAGAAAATAATTTTGGTTTTTTTTCTTAGGCCTCCTATCTCTTAAGAAGGTCATAAACGTAGGATTCCAAGGTGTGAAATCCATCTTGTCTCAGAGTAGAAAAGGTAAGAATAATCAGAGTAGAACAGTAGAAGGTGAGACAGGATCAAGATAAGTGTAGACAGAATCAGAGTAAGGTAAGTAGGTAATGGTGTTGCCCAGTTCTATCTAGGTTTCGTCCTACAGTCAACATTTGCCTCTGATACCACTTCTGTCACACTCAGATTTAAGGGATAAAGCCGGGTGTATCTCATATGTGCGCTAAGGAAGAACAACACACATAATAATAGAGTGCATAGAGATAAATGTCATAAATATCGTAAATGTACTTATTACATAGCGGAAGTCTTACAAAATAGATGATAAATATAAAACGAACTAAATCTTATTTCCCTGGCGCCACAAAGCTGACTGGAAGACGCCACCTAGATTAAGTCGAACTCCTCGCTAGGCGGCTCCTCTTGAACCACCTGGTCTTCTCCTGCGGGGGGTGTGTGAGACAGCAAGGGTGAGCTCACATATGTTCATAGCTCAACAAGTTGTGGGAAATAATGTGCATGAATTCACCAAAGGTGGGATTTCATGTGAAGTGTAAGGCTGATCAACAAAATAAAGGTTGAAGCTGAGCATTGCTTTTATAAGTTGGTCAAAATTTTATTAGCAGTTACTAAGTGTAAGTAAATACCAAACCATAGTAATAATAAATAAAAGTAATAATAAAATAATCCCAATGTGATGCAAATGACAAATTGAATTTTAATTCCATAGATTAATCATGTGAGGATCCGAGCTGCTCATGACCGTGAGCACGGCTAGTATACCAGTTTTACACTCTGTAGAGGTTGCACATCTTTACCCACAAGTCATGTTACCCATCTGCCAAGAGACGACCAATCCCATACACCTCTATCGAGGAGGCAAGGCAAGGTAACACTACGAGGCCTTTACAAAGTTCCACTAGCTTCAGAAAACCCGCTACAATTTATAGGAAGCTCCAGTGCAGGAATCCCTCGCCTGACCGCTATCGCAGCAAAATCAACCCAAGGACCTCCCTACACTGACCACTCCCCTACTGCCCTTGCCCCTATCAGGTAAGGTAGTCATCCACTAGCTTTCCTAGTTAATCAGCCAAGGGCATCCCATACTACCCTTGTGGTAGCACTGTTTTCCTGGGTGGTCGCTCCATGTTCCCATTAACATAATGATCTTAACATGAACAGTAATAATAAACTAATAATAAAAGTGTAATCATGAATAATGTATCTCCATACCTAAAACCACATAAAGCAATAGCAAGTACTACCCAAAAAGTTCAGTGGATTCAAGGTACAAAGATAATCAAACTAGGGTAACCTAAAGGGTCCCATCAAATTAACTTATGCAGGTCATTATGATTAATAAGAACATGACTGGGTAAAAAGAAGTGATCAAGGGCACAACTTCCTTCAATGAGCTCCTGCTCAGCAACTTCTATCTGCTGAACATCAGGATCCTCAGTAGCTGTCACACCCGGATTTTAGGGGTCCAAAACCCGGGCGCGAACATAATCACCAGGTGTGCTGGGACCAAGTCTCACACATATGATGAATCATGGCACAGGATTGAATGTCACATCTTTATATATAACAGGAGTTCTATACAAAATAAATAATTACATTATAAGGAGACAACGGTCCAGCAACCCAAAGTTGACTGGGAGACGACGACCTAGACCTCTCACGAACTCGCCACAGCATCCTTCATGCGCCTCATCCTGCAGTACCTGTTCTTGACCTGTGGGGGAGGTGTGAGACAGCAAGAGTGAGCTCACATACGTTCATCGCTCAACAAGTTGTGGGGAATAATGTGTATGAACTCCCCAAAGGTGGGAGCTCATGTGAAGTGTAAGGCTTACCAAAGAGAATGGTTGAAGCTGAGCATTGCTTTTAAAGTTGGTCAAAATTTTATTAGCAATTACTATGTATAAGTAAATACCAACCCAATTAAATAGTAGAACAGAAGTAACAACATCACCTGCGATGCAATGCATATGACAAATTGAATTTAAGTTCCATAGATTAATCATGTGAGGGTCCGAGCTGCTCTTGACCGTGAGCACGGCTAGTATACCAGTTCTACACTCTGCAGAGGTTGCGCATCTTTACCCACAAGTCATGTTACCCATCTGCCAAGGGATCGCGACTTCCCATACACCTCTACCGAGGAGGCGAGGCAGGGTAACACTACGAGGCCTTTACAAAGTTCCACTAGCTTCAGAAAACCCGCTACAGTTTATAGGAAGTTGCAATGCAGGAATCCCTTGCTGGACCGCCATCGCAGCAAAATCCTCCCGAGGGCCTCCCTACACTGACCACTCCCCTACTGCCCTTGCCCCTTTCGGGTAAGGTAGTCTTCCACTAGCTTTCCTAATTAATCAGCCAAGGGGTCCCATTCCTCCCTTGTGGTAGCACTGTTTTCCCGGGTGGTCGCTCCATGTTCCAATTAACATAATGATCTTATCATGAACAGTAATAATAAACATATAATAAAAGTGTGATCATGAATAGTGTACCTTCATACCCAAAACCACATAAAGCACTAGCAAGTACTACCCAAAAAGTTCAGTGGTAAACAAGGTATAAAGATAGACAAACTAGGGTAACCTATTGGGTCCCATCAAAATTAACCTATGCAGATCATTATGATTAATTAGAACATGAGTGGGTAAAAAGAAGTGATCAAGGGCACAACTTGCCTGGCACTTGAGATTCCAGGTACCAACTTGCTTTTCAGATGACACGTGACCTCGCTCTAGTCGTAGCAATACAAACAAACAGTGTATAGGCAAAATTAACATCACACCAAACATAAGAACAAACTGCATAATAAGATTCTACGCGTTGCTACAAGATCGTAGAAACAAGAACTGCTAAATTCGAAGCTACGGTTATTAAGTTATGAATTTTCGAAATTATTTAGTGCTTAGAATAGATTAATCCTAATGAACAATTTTAACTCAAGTTTCATGGCTAAATAGTGTTACTAGTTGATAGACATTATTAAAACAAAATTATTGCAACTAGAATGGGTCAATTCGGAGCTAAAATAGATTTTCTAGGAATTACACAAGTTCTAGAATTATTTTTGTGCTAGAAAAGTATTTTCTATATTGTTTTTCCTATTTTCTTAAGTCACTGGACTGAGCGCATAAAATCCAGAGAGCTCGGGGGCTAAACCACAATTTGTCTCGAGACTCAGTTTTCCCCCCACCCTGGACGGCGGGTTAATTATTAAAATGTCCAGGGTCTCTTTTGCAATTGTTTCACAGCGAAGGGGTATGGGCGCCAGAGATCCATTGGATCACGATCTAACGGTTGTAGACATATTGTAAAGTTGTACACGCTTAGGACCCTCGGATTCAAGATCAACGGCGCATATTCGATGGACGAAAGGGTATGCGCCGACCTAATCCTAACCATACCCCAGAGATCCGACGATCGCCATCAATCCACTGCACGTTCTAATCTCCACCGCCCAAACCCAAATCGACGGCCGAGCCCACATCTTCTTCTCAACATCCACCCGAGGCAGCGCCGCCCAAATCAATGGCCGCGACCTCGCCGGAGCAAACCAAATCCGCGCCCTGACGCACCAATCCCGCGGCTAAACGTCGACAATCGACTCCAGGCTGAGCCTAGAACTCGATAAACAAAAACTTACCACGAATCCGGGTACAATCGGTGCGGCTCGCGACGAGAAGAAGCTCCGTGATGGAAGGTCCGCCCAATCCACGATTCTGGGCGAAATCCTGCCCGGCCAAAGCCACGGACCTGACCAGCGCGGTGCGGTGAAGCCCCCAAGGCGAGCAATCGGATCCCGAGCGACGGTATGGACGTGGTTCCACGGCGGACCGACGAGTTCCCCCGCGAGCTTGGTTTATGGGGGGGAAGATTTCACCCGTGATGACGATGGCTAGGGGTAAAGAGGGGCCGAATTTTATACTGATGCAGAGTCCGCGTTGTTGGCGCTGTTGCCCGAGATCGCTGGTAGCGCCACCGGGTTCGGTTGTGGAATCATCGGAGTCCGCGCGGCCATCAGAGAATCGGATAAGGAAGAAGAAGTTCCTGAAGGTCGGGGCCCGCCAAGCAGAGGCGCAAGGCAACCGGGCAGGCGTGAGGTTGGCGTAACAACCCCGGAGATCACGGCCTCACGGGATTGCAGCCGAACCCGACGAAATCGGCGGTCGTTGTCACAATCTCGGAGCCGAGCGGAGCTCCCTCGTTTCCAGTAGCGGCGGCGCATTCCAACAACCAGAGGAAGAAGGGGGTACCCTGATCCAGCGGGCCCGCAGGTCAGACCCAGGGGAGGGTTGGCGCGCCGCATCAGTTGGACCGGTAGAAGCTTGGGATAGTGGGCCGAATGGAGGAGAATCGGCCCACACGCGGGTTTCCTCTTTTTTTTATTTTACTTTCTTTCACCTTTTCGAATTTCTATTTCTATTTCAACTTGATTCAACTTTGAATCCAAACATAATTCTATTGTAGACATAAATCCAATCTTAATCTTTATTATTATTATTATTATTATTATTATTATTATTATTATTATTATTATTATTATTATTTTTGTTTATCTTCCTTCTCACCATGTAATTCTAGGATTAAATGTTTTAGAATTATATGATTACCTTTCTCTAGCTCTTTCCTATTTTAATTTTCAGATTCTAATTAGATTTTAAATTCAAACAAGGTTCTAATTTTCACACCAAAAATATATTTCAACATGAATGCAAAGCATGCCCTTATGTATTTATTATTTTTCTTATGTGTATAGTTCCATGATAAGATAACTTAATTCATCCAGTAGTATTTTATTAGGAGAGATATTTTTTTCTTTTAGGAGAAGTAACTTTAAGTTAAGAAAATATAATTAAAGAATATTTTAATTCAAAAGCTCTAGGGATTTTTTTTATAAATTCTTAATGTAAGATTTTTGGGCTCTACAAATCCTACCCCCCTTAAAAATAATCTCGTCCTCGAGATTAGTAATAAAAGGGATGTATGCTCATATCGTTCTCGGAACATATGCATAAACAAAGAAATCTCGGCATGAGGCATAATTCTTTAACAAAACATAGGGTCAATAGACCTTATTGTTCCTTCTAAAATAATATCATATCATCTACTAACTAAAGTAACATCTAGATCTTACAAATAATCATAATTTATATATATGTTTATGTAGCTTGGTGGAGCTGGTGGTGGTGGTGGAGGTTGTTGTTGTTGTTGTCTCTCCAACCGCGCTTGCCTTATTTCTTGGCGGACCTGACGTATTTCCTCGCGTTCTTGTCTTATCTGATTTTGCATCTCGGTCACCAGGTCTGTTAATTGTTGTATTACCAGTCTTTGGGCAGCAACCACTTGATCGATTTCAACAGGTGGAGGATTTGGAGGATTCATTTTCTGTTTGTTGTTACGTGATAATCTTTCCTTTCCTGGTATTGACCATGAAAGTTAGAAGCATATGGTAATAGTTTTGCAAAGGAAATTATTCAATAAGCGGAATGAATAAGCTAGTAGCTGGTTATAATCTAAAGATTCTTTAGTAGGGCTTAATCTTTGTTTTATGTCCAGATTGGGGTAACCAATCGTATAAGGTGAATATCCAAGGGTAAGATAGAATCTGTCAAGATGAGAGATATATATGGGTGAGATAGACTACAAGATGTAGGTTAAAAGTTTGTTTGTTGTTAGATGGGAATAGAAAGGTTATACCATTCATCATGGCTCTAGGTTAAGTTAATACATGGCTAGTAGGGTTTAATCTCTTCTACCATTATCACTAATGTGTTTAAGTAGACCACATTAGATTAGATCTTATTAGATTAGATGGGATCTAGATTAGATTGGTATGACTAGTTTGACTAAATAAGATCTAATTAATTTGCATTAGATCATGGTTGTTTAAACTAGGGTGGATAAATATGCTAATTAGGGCAAGATGAATCTATAAGGATAAGGTAGAATCCTTTGAGGTTAGTTAGATCTATTAAGATGAGATAAAATCATTTCAAGATAAGATGGATCTAGATACATTAGGATAAGTTAGGATCTTTTGAGATAAGATAGATCTATGAGTGTAGGATAGAATCTTTTAAGATGAGATGAATCTATTAAGCTAGATACATTTTTTTTAATGAGGGATAATCTAATTTGTCTAGTTACTTTTATAAGCATTTTTTTCCTATATATATGCAGATGTAATTGTGGACATTACTCCATAACTAATCACACTCAATCAAAAATCCAAATCAGACATGTATCACAAGAACAAACATTCAAGCATACAAATATTTACCAAAAATAGTTTTGATTTTGTTCCTAAGAGTAGGTCTCCTATTCCTAAAGGTCACTTTAGGTATGGGATTTTCAAAGTGTGAAATCCACATTTGTCTTTAGAAAAGAAAAGATAAGAATAATCAGAGTAAAGCGGAAATAGATGAGAAAAGATTAAGATAAGTTTAGAAAAGATCAGAGTGGCCAAGGTAAGTGAACAATGGTTGTCCAGTTCTATCTAGGTTTCGTCCTACAGTCAACATTCCTCTGATACCACTTCTGTCACACCCGGATTTTAGGGGTCCAAAACCCGGGCGCGAACATAATCACCAGGTGTGCTGGGACCAAGTCTCACACATATGATGAATCATGGCACAGGATCGAATGTCACATCTTTATATATAACAGGAGTTCTATACAAAATAAATAATTACATTATAAGGAGACAACGGTCCAGCAACCCAAAGTTGACTGGGAGACGACGACCTAGACCTCTCACGAACTCGCCACAGCATCCTTCATGCGCCTCATCCTGCAGTACCTGTTCTTGACCTGTGGGGGAGGTGTGAGACAGCAAGAGTGAGCTCACATACGTTCATCGCTCAACAAGTTGTGGGGAATAATGTGTATGAACTCGCCAAAGGTGGGAGCTCATGTGAAGTGTAAGGCTTACCAAAGAGAATGGTTGAAGCTGAGCATTGCTTTTAAAGTTGGTCAAAATTTTATTAGCAATTACTATGTATAAGTAAATACCAACCCAATTAAATAGTAGAACAGAAGTAACAACATCACCTGCGATGCAATGCATATGACAAATTGAATTTAAGTTCCATAGATTAATCATGTGAGGGTCCGAGCTGCTCTTGACCGTGAGCACGGCTAGTATACCAGTTTTACACTCTGCAGAGGTTGCGCATCTTTACCCACAAGTCATGTTACCCATCTGCCAAGGGATCGCGACTTCCCATACACCTCTACCGAGGAGGCGAGGCAGGGTAACACTACGAGGCCTTTACAAAGTTCCACTAGCTTCAGAAAACCCGCTACAGTTTATAGGAAGTTCCAATGCAGGAATCCCTTGCAGGACCGCCATCGCAGCAAAATCCTCCCAAGGGCCTCCCTACACTGACCACTCCCCTACTGCCCTTGCCCCTTTCGGGTAAGGTAGTCTTCCACTAGCTTTCCTAATTAATCAGCCAAGGGGTCCCATTCCTCCCTTGTGGTAGCACTGTTTTCCCGGGTGGTCGCTCCATGTTCCAATTAACATAATGATCTTATCATGAACAGTAATAATAAACATATAATAAAAGTGTGATCATGAATAGTGTACCTTCATACCCAAAACCACATAAAGCACTAGCAAGTACTACCCAAAAAGTTCAGTGGTAAACAAGGTATAAAGATAGACAAACTAGGGTAACCTATTGGGTCCCATCAAAATTAACCTATGCAGATCATTATGATTAATTAGAACATGAGTGGGTAAAAAGAAGTGATCAAGGGCACAACTTGCCTGGCACTTGAGATTCCAGGTACCAACTTGCTTTTCAGATGACACGTGACCTCGCTCTAGTCGTAGCAATACAAATAAACAGTGTATAGGCAAAATTAACATCACACCAAACATAAGAACAAACTGCATAATAAGATTCTACGCGTTGCTACAAGATCGTAGAAACAAGAACTGCTAAATTCGAAGCTACGGTTATTAAGTTATGAATTTTCGAAATTATTTAGTGCTTAGAATAGATTAATCCTAATGAACAATTTTAACTCAAGTTTCATGGCTAAATAGTGTTACTAGTTGATAGACATTATTAAAACAAAATTATTGCAACTAGAATGGGTCAATTCGGAGCTAAAATAGATTTTCTAGGAATTACACAAGTTCTAGAATTATTTTTGTGCTAGAAAAGTATTTTCTATATTGTTTTTCCTATTTTCTTAAGTCACTGGACTGAGCGCATAAAATCCAGAGAGCTCGGGGGCTAAACCACAATTTGTCTCGAGACTCAGTTTTCCCCCCACCCTGGACGGCGGGTTAATTATTAAAATGTCCAGGGTCTCTTTTGCAATTGTTTCACAGCGAAGGGGTATGGGCGCCAGAGATCCATTGGATCACGATCTAACGGTTGTAGACATATTGTAAAGTTGTACACGCTTAGGACCCTCGGATTCAAGATCAACGGCGCATATTCGATGGACGAAAGGGTATGCGCCGACCTAATCCTAACCATACCCCAGAGATCCGACGATCGCCATCAATCCACTGCACGTTCTAATCTCCACCGCCCAAACCCAAATCGACGGCCGAGCCCACATCTTCTTCTCAACATCCACCCGAGGCAGCGCCGCCCAAATCAATGGCCGCGACCTCGCCGGAGCAAACCAAATCCGCGCCCTGACGCACCAATCCCGCGGCTAAATGTCGACAATCGACTCCAGGCTGAGCCTAGAACTCGATAAACAAAAACTTACCACGAATCCGGGTACAATCGGTGCGGCTCGCGACGAGAAGAAGCTCCGTGATGGAAGGTCCGCCCAATCCACGATTCTGGGCGAAATCCTGCCCGGCCAAAGCCACGGACCTGACCAGCGCGGTGCGGTGAAGCCCCCAAGGCGAGCAATCGGATCCCGAGCGACGGTATGGACGTGGTTCCACGGCGGACCGACGAGTTCCCCCGCGAGCTTGGTTTATGGGGGGGAAGATTTCACCCGTGATGACGATGGCTAGGGGTAAAGAGGGGCCGAATTTTATACTGATGCAGAGTCCGCGTTGTTGGCGCTGTTGCCCGAGATCGCTGGTAGCGCCACCGGGTTCGGTTGTGGAATCACCGGAGTCCGCGCGGCCATCAGAGAATCGGATAAGGAAGAAGAAGTTCCTGAAGGTCGGGGCCCGCCAAGCAGAGGCGCAAGGCAACCGGGCAGGCGTGAGGTTGGCGTAACAACCCCGGAGATCACGGCCTCACGGGATTGCAGCCGAACCCGACGAAATCGGCGGTCGTTGTCACAATCTCGGAGCCGAGCGGAGCTCCCTCGTTTCCAGTAGCGGCGGCGCATTCCAACAACCAGAGGAAGAAGGGGGTACCCTGATCCAGCGGGCCCGCAGGTCAGACCCAGGGGAGGGTTGGCGCGCCGCATCAGTTGGACCGGTAGAAGCTTGGGATAGTGGGCCGAATGGAGGAGAATCGGCCCACACGCGGGTTTCCTCTTTTTTTTATTTTACTTTCTTTCACCTTTTCGAATTTCTATTTCCATTTCAACTTGATTCAACTTTGAATCCAAACATAATTCTATTGTAGACATAAATCCAATCTTAATCTTTATTATTATTATTATTATTATTATTATTATTATTATTATTATTATTATTATTATTATTATTTTTGTTTATCTTCCTTCTCACCATGTAATTCTAGGATTAAATGTTTTAGAATTATATGATTACCTTTCTCTAGCTCTTTCCTATTTTAATTTTCAGATTCTAATTAGATTTTAAATTCAAACAAGGTTCTAATTTTCACACCAAAAATATATTTCAACATGAATGCAAAGCATGCCCTTATGTATTTATTATTTTTCTTATGTGTATAGTTCCATGATAAGATAACTTAATTCATCCAGTAGTATTTTATTAGGAGAGATATTTTTTTTCTTTTAGGAGAAGTAACTTTAAGTTAAGAAAATATAATTAAAGAATATTTTAATTCAAAAGCTCTAGGGATTTTTTTTATAAATTCTTAATGTAAGATTTTTGGGCTCTACAGTAGCTTGCTCGTCTACTCGCATCAATACAAACATACATAATATAGCAAAAATTAACATCACACCAAACATGTAAACAAAATGTATAATAAAAATCTACACATTAAAATAAGATCCTAGGAACAGGAATCATTAATTTTGGAGTTATAGATTTTAAGTTATGAATTTCCAAAGGTTTTATGTATTTGATACAAGATTAACCAAGAAATAAACTTTATTACTGTTTTCATGCCAAAACAGAGACACTAGGTGATAAACAATAATATTATAAAATTATAGAAAGTAGAATGGATTAATTTGGACTAAGTATGAATTTTCTAGGAATTTAACAAGTTTCTACAATTAAATATGTACTAAAAAATATTTTCTAAATAATTTTTCTGGTTTTATCAATTATCTAGACTGCGCACCATTTTCTAGAAAGTGCAAGGGCCTCGGTGTAAGATCTCCCAGACACAGTGAATAGTCCTTGTGGACCGCGGGTTGTTTCTTAACTTTCGCGGGGTTTCCTACGCAAATAAGCCAACGAAAGGGTATCGGTGAATCCAGGCCGTTGGATCTAAACCTACGCACCAGATTAAATCGCTGTGTTGTAAAACGGGTAACCCACCTCCACCGTCCGATCAGAGACCAAGCGCTAGGATTACATCCACTCATCACGAACCGATATACGATCTAATCCATCCGATCCAATTTGGACGCGTCAGATTTAATTTCCCCATACCGACCATCGACCGCTTGATCGGAATCGGACGGCCACGCTTACCTGAGCCATCAGGTTCATGTCGTTCTAATCCCAATGGTCAGTGCCTGGTCAAACGGCCAGGAGACCATCGTCTTCCCCGAGCCGCGGCACGGAAGAATCACCGCCCCCACGGTGGCGCTCACAGGAGACTGGTTAAAGTGGTGCCCCGGCCATCCTCGACTTATCCAGAGACTTTAAAACGCAGAAGGGATTAACATGAGTTCGTTGGGAGAAACCTTACCGAGAATCGCAGCGCAATCATCCTCGGCCACGGCGGTGTGCGGCTTTCCGAGCTCCAGCGAGAAATTTCCGAGACCCTAGGGGTTCTCAGCTCGAATTGAGGGCTCCCGCAGCTTCACTGGTTTCTAGTGCAAGCCCCCGGCCACACACGCAGACCCGAACACAAGCACGGACGGAAATCACCAGCAACACCCGCACCTTTCTCTCTCTCACGGGATGATGGGCGACAACGTGCACAAGGGACTGGAGGAGGGGAGGTCATGGCCGAGCTCCACATTTATCGTCCGAGTCCACAGAGGGGGAACGGATCGGTCTCAACGGCCCATGATGCCGGCGTGGTCTCCCGCCGAGTTCGGTGTCCGTTGCGGGAGGTGGAAGGCGTGCTGACCCGCGGGTCCCACCGTGCAACGAGGGACTAGTCGCGTCGCGCGCGCAGAGGAGCGGCAGACGAGTGGGCTCCGCACGTCAGGGCAACTGCGCATGCGGTAGTGCGACTGCCTAGTGGGGCCGCGTGTCAGCATAGTGCTGAGGCACAAATGGGTCGTGCGCGAGGGAGGCAAAGTGAAGATGGGCCGAAAGAAAACTGGTTGGCCCATGTGGTGTTTCTTTTTCTTTTTCTTTCTTTTCTTTTCTCCCCTCTTCTCTCTCAAATTTAAATTTCAAATTTGAATCTATATGTGTGAAGTTCAAACCCAGGTTAAATGTCTATAATAATATGAACTGAATTTTAGTTCATTTATATTTTTATTTTATCCTATTTGTATAATGTTTTCTTTTCTTTTCCTCAATTCTAGAATTTCCTTTAGAATTTAAATCCCCATTTGGATATTAACATATTTCTTTTTACATTATTTTTATATTATCATATAATGCACATAAAATAAAACCTCAACATGATGCATATTCCAGTTTAGTATCATTTGTTTTAATTCATCACTCTTAATTATAGGTATGCTCCTTTTTATGATGAAAATATGGCACACAAAATAAGGAGATCCAATATAATATCAATGTATATATTTTTTGGGTATTACAAATACAGACCTAAAGAGTAAACGCCGAAGCTACCACTAGATGGACAGCTTCGGCTCACAACAGAGATGAAGTATAATGATGATGCTGACCAAAAGAGAAAAAGACTACTTAGTCCTTAATAACTTGTATTATGATCATATGTGAACGTTGGGGATATAAATGTACTTTACCCAGGCTGCGTCCCATGTCTATAAATAGATGAACAGCACTATATTGTTCATGCTGAATTGTAATCACTCTCATGCGTCTCCACCTTCGAGCAAACCGAAGGCATCAATGTAATATGAATTCTGTTAATATTCATACATGTGTTATAAAATGCAAATATGAATGAATTAACAAGATGCAGTTACTGCCTTCATCCTTTTGCATTCTTATTCACATATTAAATGATGAAGGTATGTCCTTCTTGACCTTCGTCTGATGAGCATTATACCCATGTGGAGATAATGCTTCAGAAGACGAAGGTCCGTAATAATTAACAATTGTGTTGCCTTGTTCTTGATCCACAACATTTAAGAACAAGTGACCAACATCGATCATCTCAGCAAATGTGTCCGCTAATTCATATTGCTTCTCAACCATCTTGGTAAGAGTATTTTTATGGTGGAACTGAAAGTTCCCTTTGACCCGGGAACAGGATCTGGATGTCGCCTAGAGGGGGGGTGAATAGGCGAATAAAACTTATCAATTTAAAACTTAAATTCTTACTCTACTCGAAGACTAGAACGCAGTGGAATGAGAAGACCCTTCGAGTAGGTTGCAGCGGAATCGGAGATCCTGTCTCAAAATGTCCTGCACTTCAAATAAAGCTTATACCACGGATAAGTGTTGAAGTGCAAATATAAAATCGAGTAAGACAAAGAGTCAAGATACAATACAGAACAGAGCACACAGACGCAAGGATTTATCCCGAGGTTCGGCCAAGCCTGAAATGCTTGCCTAGTCCTCGTTGGAGTTAGCCACACCTGGGCTTGGAGTCTATTTCAACTCCTTCCTCCGTTTGCTCAGATCTGTCAGTATGACAGATAGAGCCTTTCACTATTGAGTTGGGTTACAACAAAACCGCGGCTGCTTACAAACTTCTTGACAGCACCTCGGCAGAGTAACGATACGCTCAAGACCTTGCTCTTGCTCTTAGCAGCACTTCTCCTCTCTCTAAAAGGCTTATAGCTTTGCCTTCTACACAAACTAGAGAGATATACACGAGAGGGAGAGAGAGAATTGATCCGAGTGATGTCTACACTTGTTGGCTGTGCTTATGTATTGCTTGAGGCGCCTAGGGGTCCCTTTTATAGGCACAAGGGGCCTAGGAGCCGTTGGAAGCAATCCAGGAACGCAAATCTTGCCTTCTGTCAGGTGGTGCACCGGACAGTCCGGTGCACCACCGGACACTGTCCGGTGCCCGATTTCCTTCTAGAAATGGAGCAGTCGACCGTTGCAGTCCTGGAGCCGTTGGCGCACCGGACACTGTCCGGTGCACACTGGACAGTCCGGTGCCTCCATCTGACCATTGGCTCGGCCAAGCGTCACGCGCGGATTGCGCGGCCGACCGTTGGCCCAGCCGACCGTTGGCTCACCGGACAGTCCGGTGCACCACCGGACAGTCTGGTGAATTATAGCCATACGCCGCCGGCTTCTCCCGAGAGTGGCCTGTTCACCAGAGTTCAGCCTGGCGCACCGGACACTGTCCGGTGCACCACCGGACAGTCCGGTGTGCCAGACTGAGCTGAGTCTTGGCTGTACACAGCCAAGCATTTTGCATCTCTTTTCTTTTCTTCTTTTCTCTGTTTCTAACACTTAGACAAATATGTTAGTACACAAAAACCAATGTACTAAGTCTAGAAACATACCTTCTCTTTGATTTTTACATCTATAGCATTTGACATGCTTGAGCTTTGATGTTGGACTCATAAATCATCAAGTCAGCTTGACTTGATCTAGATTGACATTTCTTAGCTCCAACATCCTGCAAAGGTCACATAGAACATTTCCAAACATAGGAACAACCCAAACTAAAGGTCAGAGTGCACTTAGCTCTTTTTGGGCTGCTTCCAGTTCTAATTTTGACATTTGTTCTCGTTCTAGTGACCTTGATCTCCTTCATAGAGCTTGGTCTTGAGCCTTATGACTTACACCACATAACTAGATATGTTTCCTCATTGGTTGTAAGTCACGTCCTTATGTAGTGATCCTTGATGTGCCGTAGCTGTTCTCAACTTGATCACCCTTGACTTTGCAAGTCTTCTTCTTCACCCTTGGCTTTGGGTTCCTCAGCCTCTTTGACCTTCTCCCGTGCACTTGGTACCTCGAAGCTCTTCTTGCCTCCGTCCTTGGCTTGATCACTTGTCTCCGAGCTACGCACCCGAGTCTCACTTTATGCAATATCCATCTTACTTGTGATGTCCATTATGTATCCATAATCTAGTTCTTGGACCATCACATTTGTTCACTTGTGTTGAACCCTGTAGGCTTTACCTTAAGCACCTGTTCAACACTTAGTACACTTGTTAGTCCTTTAATTGAGTTGTTATCCAAACACCAAAACTCACAAGAGAGCTTTCAATCTCCCCCTTTTTGGTGATTGATGGCAACACAATTAAAGCTTACATAAGAATAAGATTTGAAGCACAAATTTTGAATTCTAAGTTTATAGAATGCTCCCCCTAAATATGTGCTTACTTTAAACACATAATTTTGGCCTCAGACGCCAATTTGCACATACTTAGGCAATTTGAAACATTTCTATACCTTAGCACTTTTTGGGATGCATTGTGTCAAGAACTAAACCATGATGCTATAACACACAAATGCACATAATCAGAGTTAAACACCATTCAATGTAGTGGATATATCACAGGAATATCAACCTATCACTATTCACCATTAAGATACCAATTTAAACTACGATACTGATTTAAAGCAATCTTAAAGCACCATTAACCACATGCACAATTATCCACATGACTATCTATTTCAGAATGAACACAATAGATGCCAATTACTTCATAGCAGCGAAAGCACTAGTCCATATGATGCAACACATATAATACTACAAGAAGCATATGAATAACACACTAGCAAAGCTCAAACTAACACATCACCCCTTAGGATAAGCTTTCCTCTCAGGTTGAGATAAGCTTTAATGCACAACTTCTCCCCCTTTGACATCAAACACCAAAAACCATACTCAAGCAAGATCATAGGATGATGTCAAGGGACAGCAGGGTGTTGAGGAGATAAACACTAACAATACTCCCCCTTACTCATTCAACAAATGCACCACAAGCATTTTGAGGAAAGTTAAGGTACATATACGCAAAAGATCAATACTTCCTTTGTACCTTTGCCCGGATGTGGTGTACTTCCTCTCTTGAAAGTATTAGTCTCTTGGGAGCTTCTCCACACTTGTGCCTGATCCTTTATCCTAACCTTTTCTTGTTTCTAAGACACCAAGCTTAGAGCAAGTTATAGTATTGTGGCACAAGGTAAAGCTTCTATTCTAGTGTTTACCAAAAGATGTCAATTGAAGCAAACTATCACAGCTACCAATTGAAAGATACCAATTGCAAGATCATTTATTATCATATCTCCATAATTTTTAAGGATAAGCATCTAGTATCACCAAATTTTATAGAGCATGAGCAATCTAAAAATATGCAATTACCCACGACTTAAGATACCAATTCCTTGACTTACAGAGGTACCCCAGTCCTGATTGCTCCATTTCTTGCTCATCTCCTCTTTTCCACCTTGAGACTACACAAGATTGCTCAAAATACAATTAGTCTCAAAAGACACAAGTTATGTGTGCTCCCCCTCAAGTTGTGCATCAAGTATTTGAATGACTTGCACTTGCACATTCTAGCTTCCTCAGAACTAGAGGGGATCACAACATACCTTGGTCGAGGCATACTCTATCACTTTCATCACACAAAGATACCAATTTGAATATCAAATGAAAGATTGACTTAATCCAACAATGCATGCCTCAAGAAGTATAACATTTTACGAGCAACCTAGACATGCTTCATACTTGACAATCATTGCACCACATATACCAATTGAAAAACAACACGATCATGCATATAAAGCGCAATGTCTAAGCACATCATAATTAAGAAGGTTCTTTAGATACACCAAAAGAATCAACATTATAAAGAAGGAGCATCTAAGCCAAGATACTACCAATTCAGAGGCAAAACCATAGCTGTGATCACAATTAATGGAACTTCAAGATATTCAATGAAATTGCATAGTTCCATTCTCCATACCTTTGCCTTTTCCTGAATTACTATGAGAGCACCAGTTGTCACTAATTGAGGGCTCCTTTTGTTCATGCACCTTATAGCTCAAAAGAGTGCATTAGAGGCACAACATGGAGTTGGTATTCACACAATACCAGACTAGAGTAATCGTGTGAACATTAACTAAACAAAATATCATATTTGCACATAGGTTAATCATTAAAACCATATAGCATAACTCACAAAGGAATACATGTTTATTCACGAACACGAAAAGAGTTAATCATGGTGGATATATCTAATTAAAAACTACCCATTACATGATTCAAGAGACAAAACCTCTAAAGCATACAATCATGATTAAGCATGCATGGTTACAATCTTGGAAATCACTAATCATTGATTGAAAGGTACTCAACACAGGCAATCAAGAGGCATAACTACTCCAAGGACAGGTAACACAACAATCAGTTTTAAGAGCAATACTGATTATCAACAAAGTACTTAAGATACAAGGGTACCATCCTCTGGAGAGCAAGTTGAAGAATCTCATCAAGGTCCTTTGTTTGATTCACCAATAATGATTAAGGACCTATTCACCTTATTTCACTTGAGATGAACATGGGATTAGTGTCTCACAATAATTCAACCTTGGGTCAATAAACACCAAAACAATTAACAGCTTAAGCATAGAGTTTTAGATAACCGTCTTAAGCTCTCCCATGGTCTCCAGTCCATCTCAAGGCACCTGCATGGTCTAGTTAGCACAATTTGGTACCCACCTCGGGATGGGTCCATGACGTTCAACCACAAATGCCTTTGGTACCCAAATAGTCTTTGTGCTAGTTCTAGGTGATCTCGTTATAGATCTAGCACAAGTGTATGAGTTGGGTCTCCTAAGCGAATAAGATTGAGACAAATTTACTTGCTTAGGAACCTCACCTTTATTACACACCTTGGATAGATGACCCTGCTCACCACACTTGTAGCAGAAGCGTCGCTCAACCTGACATGACGCTTGCTGTTTGTCATTTTCCTTGGTGAGAGTCATCTTGGAGACTGCACATGCTTGATCCGTCAATAGAGGACAAGAAGTGATCGTGTGGTTCTTGTCATTGCATCCGAAGCATCTCCTTATCCCTTCACCCTTGTTGGTGTAGGGACACAATGCAATGAGGTGTCCTGACTTGTTGCACTTAAAGCACCTCCTTTTCCCTTTTCTCTTTTTGTTCTTGGATGACATAGAGAAAAGGTCAGTGCAAACAACATGATTAATTGAATCTTTATCTTTTTCCAAACTCATGTTGATTTCTTCATCTTTAGGAACATTCTTCTTATTGAGCTTAACACTTGCTGCAATTTTTCCTTTCTCAAGCTTCTTCACCACGCGCCCGTGGATATCTTGAGAGAGTTGAGCAATGCGTCTTCTCCTTAGTTGTCTTTGCTTCTTGTTCCCACACAATTTCTTTTGTGACCCTGCAACTTTTTGCTCATTTAAGCACTCGCTTCCTTTTGAGTGACAGGGGTTAGCACATGGTGGTAGATTGTCCAAATGTGTACATTTACAAGAATGAGGTTCACTTGAGTTAAAACTAGTAATTACTATTTCATGAGCAATATCAAGCATGATATGGTCATCAATTAATTTATTATGAGAAAATGATAACATATCATATTCTTCACCTAGAGCAAGTTTTTCTAAGTTTATCATTTCGACTTGACTCCTAAGCATGGCATTTTCCATTTTAAGTTGAGCAACACAAGATAAAGCATCATCATTATTTCTTTGCTCAAATAAAATTGAATCATACCGTTGGACCAAATCATCATGAGAGCACTTTAGCTCCTCATATTCTTTGGTAATCTTCTCCAGGCTGTTGTTTGTTTTGATGAGTGTCTCCTTTAGCCTGAGAAGTGTCTCGCCTTGTTCCTTGTTCCTTCTCAACAGTTTAACCAAGAGCGCTTTGTCCTCTTTGTTGAGATGGATGTAGAAATGGCGAATCTCCTCTTCTTCCACATCGTCGGTCTCATTTTCCCTGTCATCAATGTTAGTGGAAGCAATACAGGAAAATGCACCTTGTGGTGATGAAGATTCATCCTCATATTCCTCCTCATCATGGCTTTCGTCTCCACCGTCATTGTTAGCAATAAAACATTTGTTACTAGTGGAGAACAAACCTGTTGACGAGGTGGATTCATCGTTTGGTGCCCATCGTTCTTGTTCTTCTCCCTTTGAAAGGTTAGCATCACAAGCAATATAGGGAGTAGGAGCAGTACAATTTGCCACAAAATATTTTACTTTAATTCTATTCCATAAATCATGAGCATCAACAAATAAATCATTATCACTACTCATGATGGCAAAATAGGCATCTCTAGAAAGAGAATCAACTAAGATGTTGCAAGCATGGTGATTTAGAGATAGACATCTTAGTTCATCATTAGAAGGATTTTTACTAACATTAG
Source organism: Zea luxurians (assembly GCA_029449295.1). NCBI lineage: Eukaryota > Viridiplantae > Streptophyta > Magnoliopsida > Poales > Poaceae > Zea > Zea luxurians. Next base: position 7,304,534 of record JAOPSE010000109.1, read on the forward strand.
AGGGAAAAATACTTCTACTAAAGACCTGTCTCAAATTAGGATCAACACTCATGAAAGCATTATAAATAGAGACAGACCAAGACTTGTAATTAGAACCATCGCCAAAAAGAAGTTCTACAGTTACCTCTTGTGACGACATCGTCATCTCCGGACGGCTAAGCCCACACTGGAGAGGCCTAGCTCCAATACCAATTGAAAGTTCCCTTTGACCCGGGAACAGGATCTGGATGTCGCCTAGAGGGGGGGTGAATAGGCGAATAAAACTTATCAATTTAAAACTTAAATTCTTACTCTACTCGAAGACTAGAAAGCAGTGGAATGAGAAGACCCTTCGAGTAGGTTGCAGCGGAATCGGAGATCCTGTCTCAAAATGTCATGCACTTCAAATAAAGCTTATACCACGGATAAGTGTTGAAGTGCAGATATAAAATCGAGTAAGACAGAGAGTCAGGATACAATACAGAACAGAGCACACAGACGCAAGGATTTATCCCGAGGTTCGGCCAAGCCTGAAATGCTTGCCTAGTCCTCGTTGGAGTTAGCCACACCTGGGCTTGGAGTCTATTTCAACTCCTTCCTCCGTTTGCTCAGATCTGTCAGTATGACAGATAGAGCCTTTCACTATTGAGTTGGGTTACAATAAAACCGCGGCTGCTTAGAAACTTCTTGACAGCACCTCGGCAGAGTAACGATACGCTCAAGACCTTGCTCTTGCTCTTAGCAGCACTTCTCCTCTCTCTAAAAGGCTTATATCTTTGCCTTCTACACAAACTAGAGAGATATACACGAGAGGGAGAGAGAGAATTGATCCGAGTGATGTCTACACTTGTTGGCTGCGCTTATGTATTGCTTGAGGCGCCTAGGGGTCCCTTTTATAGGCACAAGGGGCCTAGGAGCCGTTGGAAGCAATCCAGGAAGGCAAATCTTGCCTTCTGTCGGGTGGTGCACCGTATAGTCCGGTGCACCACCGGACACTGTCCGGTGTCCGATTTCCTTCCAGAAATGGAGCAGTCGACCGTTGCAGTCTTGGAGCCGTTGGCGCACCGGACACTGTCCGGTGCACACCGGACAGTCCGGTGCCTCCATCTGACCATTGGCTCGGCCACACGTCACGCGCGGATTGCGCGGCCGACCGTTGGCCCAGCCGACCGTTGGCTCACCGGACAGTCCGGTGCACCACCGGACAGTCCGGTGAATTATAGCCGTACGCCGCCGGCTTCTCCCGAGAGTGGCCTGTTCACCAGAGTTCAGCCTGGCGCACCGGACACTGTCCGGTGCACCACCGGACAGTCTGGTGTGCCAGACTGAGCTGAGTCTTGGCTGTACACAGCCAAGCATTTTTTATCTCTTTTCTTTTCTTCTTTTCTCTGTTTCTAACACTTAGACAAATATGTTAGTACACAAAAACCAATGTACTAAGTCTAGAAACATACCTTCTCTTTGATTTTTACATCTATAGCATTTGACATGCTTGAGCTTTGATGTTGGACTCATAAATCATCAAGTCAGCTTGACTTGATCTAGATTGACATTTCTTAGCTCCAACATCCTACAAAGGTCACATAGAACATTTCCAAACATAGGAACAACCCAAACTAAAGGTCAGAGTGCACTTAGCTCTTTTTGGGCTGCTTCCAGTTCTGTTTTTGACATTTGTTCTCGTTCTAGTGACCTTGATCTCCTTCTTAGAGCTTGGTCTTGAGCCTTATGACTTACACCACATAACTAGATATGTTTCCTCATTGGTTGTAAGTCACGTCCTTATGTAGTGATCCTTGATGTGCCGTAGCTGTTCTCAACTTGATCACCCTTGACTTTGCAAGTCTTCTTCTTCACCCTTGGCTTTGGGTTCCTCAGCCTCTTTGACCTTCTCCCGTGCACTTGGTACCTCGAAGCTCTTCTTGCCTCCGTCCTTGGCTTGATCACTTGTCTCCGAGCTACACACCCGAGTCTCACTTTATGCAATATCCATCTTACTTGTGATGTCCATTATGTATCCATAATCTAGTTCTTGGACCATCACATTTGTTCACTTGTGTTGAACCCTGTAGGCTTTACCTTAAGCACCTGTTCAACACTTAGTACACTTGTTAGTCCTTTAATTGAGTTGTCATCCAAACATCAAAACTCACAAGAGAGCTTTCAGGAACATGCTCTAGCAACTTCAGAGTTGTACTCAACCAACTTTTCTATGAATTTCGACCGGTCACGTGCTTGGAGCTGCTTGATCTTACTTGAAATCGTATCCTTGATCAATGCAAGCTGAATATGAATGATATGATGACCATAAGGGTCGGGACGAGGGACATAAAAAATGTCTGTCCTGCCCCTTTGGTGTGAAATAATACACAATAATGCATAAGTCATAATCATTAAGTCGAACATAAGGATATAGTTATACATAAAACATTTGTCACGCACAGCATGCAGTTGTGCACATGGATGTCATGTCTATTTTATCATAAACTAACCTCGGATTGTACATGGACAATATGGACAACAGAATAGCAAGTTTCTGTGTTGCTTTGGAACTAAAAAAATGTAATATAAGTGAATGCTTGAAATATACCCAGAAATAGATTGAGTGGTGTGAAAAAAATGAAGTATATGATGTCTATTACAAGTTTATGTGGACTGGTACAAAAACTAATAGTGATGCTACAGATATACCACATGTCCATAATAAGTGAAATGCATATTTATGCAGGGTGATAGCTTAACATTTTTTGTATAAATGTGAGAGCACCTAGTGGGAGGGGGTGAATAGGTGATCCTGTAAAAAACAGCTTAACAAAACAAACTTGGACTAATATTAGATTAGTGAAAGCTAAGGCCAAGTTCAAGTGACGAGAATGAGCAGAGAAAACTTCTTCACTTAATTGCTCTTCACAAGATGAGTATTAAAATTAGAGCAATTATGAAGTGAATAGGAGTAGAGAGAATCCCACAAGAATAAAGATAAGTGACACAACGATTTTTATCTCGTGGTTCGGCTAAGTGGAACACTTGCCTAGTCCACGTTGTGGCGTCCCAACGGACGAGGGTTGCACTCAACCCCTTTGAAGTGATCCAAAGATCAACTTGAATACCACGATTCTCTTAATCTCAAGTATATCCCTCTGTGAGGAATCTCCACACATTGGAGTCTCTCACGCCTTACACAAAATGATCTCGATTGAGCATATGAGTAAGGAGGGAATAGCAACACACACAAAAGCGAGAGTCGCAGCACTAACACGCACACAAGACGAGAACGAGCACACGAAAGCAAGACAGCGGAGTTACGACTTAGAAAAGTGCTCTAATCTCTATCATAGTGAATCAAATGTGCAAAGGAGAAGTCTCGACGTCTTAGGATATTTAAGAGGTGCTTGGTGTGTGTTGCTACCACGACGCTAGTGGCACACCGGGCAGTCCGGTGTGGCCTTCCGACTGATGGCGAGGTCCATGCGTCGCCCGCTGATTGCACTGCCGACCGTTGGCATGGGCGCGATTGGCTCACCAGACAGTCCAGTGCACACCGGAGAGTCCGGTGAATTATAGCTGCGACCCGCTGAGTTTTTCTCGAGAGCGGCCTGTTCGCTAGAGGAGCCAGCTTGAGCACCGGACACTCTCCGATGCACCTCAGTCTAGCGCAAGTCTGGCTGGACTCAGCTAAACTTCTCCAATCCGATTTCTCTCAATTTGACAAGGTTCCTAGCACTTAGTAGAATAATGTTAGTAACAACAACAATTTACTAAGGCTAGAATCATACCTTAATTTCCATTTGCATCTCTTTGACACTTAGCACAAAACAATATGTGTTGAGCATCTAATCACCAAAACATTATAGAAATGGCCCAAGGGCACATTTCCCTTTCAATCTCCCCCTTTTTGACAATTTATGCCAACACATTAGAAGCAACTCAAAATGCAACAACATTTTCAAAGATAAGCTAAAGAGTGCAAATTGAAGACCAATTCAACTCACATAGGATTTGGCATATTTGGATCACTTTTGCCACCACTTGGTTTATTTTCTCAAAACAAATTCATTTTCCTATCTCTATGTGAAAAACACTTGTTTTGGTAAATCAAGAAATCTTTCAAGAGTAATTTTGATCAAGTGCAAAAAACTCCCCCCCTTTTCCCATAACCAAATTTCTCTCCCACAAGAGAACAATTTTTGCAATATGAGGGTTTTGATCAAACACCAAGAGTCTAACACTAAAATTTTGAAATTCACAACTGGTTGGCTGATCCAGTTGCTTTGGCCTTAATTTCTCCCCCTTTGGCATTAAGCACCAAAACATGAGAACTATTTGGCCCTTTAACCTCATTGCCTCACACAAATGTCAAATAAGATCAAAGGCGATGAGAAAACACAAATAGGAACTTGGAACAAGATACATTGATACCAGAATGCAGTGGAATCCCTTTCTTTGTCCAAGTTCTCATTTTCCCTTTCAATTCAACTTTGAGATTATATCAAAAGTACTCAAGGAAACACGTTAGTCTCAAAGGATCAAGTTGTAGTACATCCTCCCTTAAACATGTGCATCATGTGCATAGGGACTTGTGAGGTCCGGGGATAACTTGTACAACTTGAGCACCAAACATAAGCAAGTAAAGACATTAATGCTTAAAGTAACATGATCAAAGGCATAAAACACATGTATGCTATATATCAATCCAAGTTCCGCGAATCTAAGACATTTAGCTCACTACGTAGCCTGCAAAAACTTTTCTCATCTAAAGGCTGGGTGAAGATATCAGCAAGCTGGTTCTCGGTGCTAATATGGTAAATATCGATATCTCCCCTTTGCTGGTGGTCTCTCAAAAAGTGATGTTGGATGTCTATGTGCTTAGTGCGACTGTGTTCAACAGGATTATCCGCCAAGCGAATTGCACTCTCATTATCACAAAGGAGTGGGAGTTTGCTCATATTGTAGCCAAAGTCCTGGAAGGTTTGCCTCATCCAAAGCAGTTGCGCGCAACACTATCCTGCAGCAACATACTCGGCCTCAGTGGTGGATAGGGCAACAGATGTTTGTTTCTTAGAGTTCTAGGACACCAGGGGCTTTCCTAGAAACTGACAAGTCTCTGATGTGCTCTTCCTATCAACCTTGCACCCGGCATGGTCGGAATCTGAATATCCGATTAAGTCAAAGGTAGACCCCTTTGGATACCAGATCTCGAAGCAAGGCATAGAAACTAAATATCTAAGAATTCACTTAATGGCCACAAGGTGACATTCCTTGGGGTCGGATTGAAATCTAGCACACATGCATATGCTTAGCATAATATCCGGTCTACTAGCACAAAAATAAAGTAAAGAACCTATCATAGACCGGTATGCGTTTTGATCAATAGACTTATCGCCTTTGTTGAGGTCCAAGTGTCCGTTCGTTCCCATCGGTGTCTTTGCGGGCTTTGCATCCTTCATCCCAAACCTCTTGAGTAAGTCTTGGGTGTACTTTGTTTGAAAGATGAAGGTTCCTTCCTTGAATTGCTTCACTTGGAATCCAAGGAAGTAGTTCAACTCTCCCATCATAAACATCTCAAATTTCTGCATCATCATCCTACTAAACTCTTCACAAGACTTTTGATTAGTAGAACCAAATATTATGTCATCGACATATATTTGGTATACAAACAAATCACCATTACAAGTCTTAGTAAAGAGAGTAGGATCAGCTTTCCCAACCTTGAAAGCGTTAGAAATAAGAAAATCTCTAAGGCATTCATACCATGCTCTTGGGGCTTGCTTAAGTCCATAGAGCGCCTTAGAGAGCCTATAAACATGGTCGAGATACCTGTCATCCTCGAAGCCAGGGGGTTGTTCCACATATACTTCTTCCTTGATTGGTCCATTGAGGAAGGCGCTCTTCACGTCCATTTGAAACAACTTAAACGAGTGGTGAGCAGCATAGGCCAATAATATGCGAATTGATTCTAGCCTAGCTACAGGAGCAAAAGTCTCCTCAAAATCCAAACCTGCGACTTGGGCATAACCTTTTGCCACAAGTCAAGCCTTGTTCCTTGTCACCACATCGTGTTCATCTTGCTTGTTGCGGAACACCCACTTTGTTCTCACAACGTTTTGCTTTGGACGTGGCACCAGGCTCCATACTTCATTTCTTTTGAACTTGTTGAGCTCTTCCTGCATGGCCAACACCTAGTCTGGATCCTACAAGGCTTCTTCTACCCTGAAAGGCTCAATAGAAGAAACAAACGAGTAATGCTCACAAAAATTAGCTAAACGTGAGTGAGTAGTTACTCCATTGCTGATATCACCTAGAATTTGATCCACTGGATGATTACTTTGAATTATTGCCTAGACTTGAGTTGGAGGAGCTTGTTGTGCTTCTTCCTCCTTATCTTGTTCTCCATATGGTCCCCCTTGATCCATGCCTTCATCTTGAGGTACCTGTTCCTTATCTTGAGTTGGGGGATGCACCAGTGTTGAAGAAGATGGTTGATCTTGATCTTGGTGTTCCTGCGGTCGAACATCACCTATCGCCATTGATCGCATTGTGGCCGTTGGAACCTCATCCTCATCTACATCATCAAGATCAACTTGCTCTCTTGGAGAGCCATTTGTCTCATTAAATACAACATCGCTAGAGACTTCAACTAAACCTGATGATTTGTTGAAGACCCGGTTAGGAGTTCGTATGATGTCTTCTTGAGGAGGCGATGAAGATAGGGCTGGTTTATGGCGTGACAAGCTGTATTTACAGCTTCCGACCAAACCTGCTCAAGCGTCTTGTATTCACCAAGCATTGTTCTTGCCATGTCGTTGAGCGTCCTGTTCTTCCTCTCTACCACACCATTTTGTTGTGGTGTGTAGGGAGCGGAGAACTCATGCTTGATGCCTTCCTCCTCAAGGTATTCTTCTACTTGAAGGTTCTTGAACTCAGATCCATTGCCGCTTATTATCTTTTTCACCTTTAGCTCAAACTCATTTTGAGCTCTCCTTAAAAAGCGCTTTAAGGTACCTTGGGTTTCAGATTTGTCCTGCAAAAAGAACACCCAAGTGAAGCGGGAAAATCATCAACAATTACAAGACCATACTTATTTGCCCTGATGCTAAGTTAAGCAACGGGCTCGAAGAGATCCATATGTAGGAGTTCCAGTGGTCTTGATGTTGTCATCATGTTCTTGCTTTGATAAGTAGTTCCCACCTGCTTTCCTGCCTGGCATGTTGCACAAGGTCTGTCTTTCTCAAACCAGACATCGGTTAGTCTTAACACATGTTCTCCTTTTAGAAGTTTATGAAGATTCTTTACCCCAACATGTGCTAGACGGTGGTGCCAAAGCCAGCCCATATTAGTCTTAGCGATTAAACATGCATCTAGATTGACATTCTCTTTTGAGAAATCAACTAAATAGATCTTGCTGTCTAATACATCTCTAAAAGCTAATGAACCATCACTTCTTCTAAAGATAGATACATTAATATTTGTAAATAAACAATTATAGGCCATGTGACATAATTGACTTATAGACAATAAATTATAGCCGAGTGATTCTACTAGGAATACATTAGAAATTGAATGCTCGGCAGTGATGGTTATTTTACCCAAACCCTTGACCTTGCCTTGATTCCCATCTCCAAAGATGATAGTGTCTTGGGAATCCTTGTTCTTGACGTAGGAGGTGAACATTTTCTTCTCCCCCGTCATGTGGTTTGTGCATCCGTTATCAATGATCCAGCTTGTGCCCCTGGATGTATAAATCTACAAGGTAATTTAAGCTTGGGTTTTAGGTACCCAACTCTTGTTGGGCCCTACAAGGTTAGTCACAAAAGACTTTGGAACACGGATGCAAGTTTTGTCTCTCTTGCACTTAGGTCCCAAACTTCTAGCATCTACTTTATCATTTTTGCATAAAAGAACAAATGAAGCATCATATGTTTGATAAAGCATGGTTGGTCCATTTGATGCCTTCCTAGGCACACGAGAAGCAACATGATGGCGTGTATATATATATATATATATATATATATATATATATATATATATTATCTTCGACCTTAATAACTCACATATTCTTTGTCAACAATCAATATCTACTTCTCTACTACTAGACCTTCATCATGTGGCGCCTGCTGGGAAAACCTAGCCACCGCCACCCTCACCTCATCTCCTCTCGCTGTGCCGTCGCCCGAGCGAGCTGCCAGCACCTCGTGCGGCCTACGGGGAAGGTGGCGGCGGGGCCCTCCCTCCTCTTCTCTAGTGGATTAGGGTGGGCGCGGTGGCCTGGTCCTCCCGAAGGCCTCCTCGTCGGCGTTGGTGGGCTGGTGGGCGAGGAGGAAGGGGCCACCAGATCCGGCGTCCCCTTGGCTGGATCCGGTGGCCGTGCGATGAGAGGCGCATGCTGTGCGTGGGGGGCCGGCATCGACAGCGACGGCGACCGACGCAGGTATCATCGGTTCGGGTGCCACGGGCATCATGGGCATAGATGGCGGACGACGTCGTCGACCCCACTGCTCGCTGGTGCTGCTTCTCGTCAGTGGTTGACGCGGACACCGCCGGCCCAGCCCTCTGCTGGTGCTGCTCATCGTCCATGGTTGACGCGGGCGTCGTTCTCGGCTGCCTCCGGGGCTGCTACCCTTCGGCACCGTCGGCCTCTTCCAGTGCTATGTGCGCTGACAGATCTGGGGGCACGCCTTCGGATTTTGTGCCTCGGCTTTGGACACGATGGTTTAGGCTGCTCATTTTTGCCTTCGGTTGGCGGTCGGCTGCCATTGTAGTCTTGCAGAGGTCCATGTTGTGGCATTTATTGGATTTGCAAGGTGATTGTTTGTCCTTCTCACAACGACGTCTTCATTGCATGTGTTGTTCATACATACTTTGTGACTTGTATCATCTTAGTATCGATTGATGACTTCGCTTACTTAGATGACACATCATCTATAGATGGAACCTACAGATTGATTTTGTGTGCCAATTAGCATCTTCGTGAATTAGTCATCGTAGATGTGCTCATCTATGGATTGTTGTGTCTGTCGTAGAGTTTATGGTTGTTATTATAGGCTAAGACTGAGTGGTATATACCAGCACTAGCAAGGTTTGGGGGTGGTGGCGGAATTTCGGATCTTCGATATGGTGATACTATGTGTATCTGTTTCTTCGATTTTAGGGAGAAATCCCTAGGTCTGATCTTAGTTGGTTGTACCTAGCAACGGTCTCGTTGGAGCCATTGTTTGAAATTCGAGGATCCATTTTCTATGGTGAAAACCTTTGGTCTGGCCATAACTGGTTGGAACATTACAATGGCGGTGCGTGAGCGTATCGTATTCTCTTTGGAGACGTTGTCGTTGGAGAACCTTCGTAGGATCAAAGTGTTGCTTTGGTAGTGGTTGGTTTTGAAGGCTAAGTTATGTGGTGTTGTTTACTGTGACATGATAGATGTTGTTATGTCTTTTCTTTTGTTTCTTCGTGGCTGTGTACACTCTAGTTGTGTAGAGGCCGGAAGTCTTCTTAGTGTAATTGTATCACTCGATGTAATTGGCTAAGATTAATACAACTTTATTTTCTAAAAAAAGACCTTCATCATGTTGTACCCATCTTCATTATTTTTAGACTAAAATATATGAGAACCTAGTAGATTAAATAGACCTTCCCGAGACGTGATCAGATTCTTGATCTGCCCTTGAAGCAGCCTAAGACACCCGTACAAAAAACTCCAACTTCATCAATTATCCAAAGAGTAGGCAATCTACAAATTATGTACCATTTCTTAAATAAGAAAGTCTTTTTAACAACAATTTCCAAGCCATGCACAGGATCGAACAAAACCAACTCTGCAGTTATGCAATTGACTTCAATCGAGCTGACATCAAGTATATTGATAGTAATGCTGCATCAATAAGCCAGCAAAATGTGTTATCCTGACGACAAACACTCGAATCTATATTTATCATATTTGATGAGTGACTCAGTGATGGCCTCGCCCGTGGGGGTCACCGTGTCACCGATGGTCTTCGTCGACAGCGAGCAGAGCGTGGACCTAGGCACGGTCACTGTGCAACCATCGTTGGGCGGTGTGAAGCAGCTATAGGTTGTGGTGGCAAACCACGTGGGCATCATGCCATACCAGATCTCAGAGTTCTTTTTGTGGCCCGCTGCGCCGGCCATGTGCCCCTCTATGATGCCACCAACCTCGCCGTCGCACGGGAGGGCTCCAGGTGCTACGTCTTCGCCAGGGCCGTTCCTGGAGGGGGGTGACAGATGCGGCCGCTCCGAGTCCTCGGTTTCATGGGCCCCACCTCCAGTAGGTCAGGTCAACAACATATTACTACATGTGTTTCAGTATACTCTCACATGATCCTTGTGACAAATAAATAGTTTAGAGCTCTTGACTCACATAGCGCATGTAACGATTCATGTGTCTCATCTCTCGTGCCTAACAACTACCGCGTGGTACAACCCATTGGAAGATCGCTTTAAATGAGTTTGTGACGCACGACTTGTGCTGAAAAGAGGTTTTCAAAATTGAAGTCGCGAGAAGGACTAAATAGTTTTACTACTTTAGTATCGAGAAGATATTATTAAATAATTGACTTCACATCGAGACATGTTAGAAGAAAATTTTAGTGTGACCACATATTATGTAGTTTTTTACTTGAGATGAATAATTTTATATATGTTTGAGTATTCATTAGTAGCATATGTTTAAGTCTTGTTCTGGCCCTGATTTATCACGAACGCCTCTGGTCTTTGCAGGGCTCCACCGCGACAAGAAGGGAGCCAACGACACGACCACGACCGCGAAGAAGACCATCCTGAAGTGCCTCCCACCCACGGATTTGGCATGCCTGGTCGGCCCTCCCCTTCCCCACGCCAAATGAGGCGCGACTATGGGAGATGCAGAGGCAGCACGACTGGTGCCTGATGATGATGGTGCATCCTTTTAGAGATAGTAGAATATTAAAACAACATTTTTTACCAAATATATGATCAATCATTACACATTTGGAGTACATAAGCATAGGTTCTTGCGGTCAATTACCTTCCTGCTTCCTCATAGGTACCGATCAATGCATTGGGCTACGTTCGTTTAGTCCCAAATCCTTGAGGATTGAAGGGAAATAAATCCACTATTAGTTAAAATCCACTCCAATCCATCCACATGATTTAGGTATAAAACGAGCAAGGCCTTAGGTGGGAAGTGGGATACCCCTGTGCCATTATTGGGACTCTTCCAGCTGATGACTAAGAGATAAGGCTAAAACATCATGGAAAGCCCAACAGTCGTGTCAGTGGGCTAGATTGGGTCCATTAGGCTTACAATCTGGTAATTTTCCTTTATTGTTTTTGTTGTGGGAGGATTTATATATAGACGATAGTACCTAGGAGTAGAGGGTGGCATGGGAAGGAAGATGGTGGCATTGGCCGACATGTAGGATCAGACTCCTGTAAACCCTGAATTCCATTAAGATACTTCGTGAGAGGTGGAGAGCACCGGGAGCGGTGCTCGCGATCTCAATCCATCGTGTTAGTAGTGTTACAATTGGTATCAGATTCATCTATGATCCTAGCGAATCCTCTGGCGTATACCTTGCATCCGCAATACCAGACGCGTCTAGAAGTAGTCTGAAGCAATGGAGATATGGTAGCTCTCCTTTAGTCCATTCAAGCGCAAAATGATGTGATTAAACAGGCTTTGGAGGAGAATACATCCGTGGTTTGAGATCTTGCTACGTGGAAGCCACACATGGAGGCTGAGGTGGGTTCTCTCCGTGCTGATGTGGGACATTTATCATAGAAAGTGGATACTCCAGTCGCCTTTCGGGAAGCTCTGCACCCTGCACTCAAGGTGTTCGATCGAATGGCTCAGGATTACACAACCCCGGTTGGTGCTCAGAAGGATTCCGTTCTTCTTCCTTAGCACTTGGGTCATCGCAATTTAGACTCCCACCTGAGTGATGGATTTGGGGTATTCACTACCTTGACTCCATCTATAGTCATAGGTATTCATAATGCTCATCCACCTATTACACCAATTCATTCTCCACTGCATACTGCTCCTGTTTGGCACCAAAAGGAGCACGTGGACGGTCTGGCCCTGAGGCCGGACAGTCCGCGGTCCGGACAGTCCGCGCCTGTGGGTCGGACGGTCCGCGCGTGCGCAGAGTAGATTAGGGTTTCGAGTTTTGTGTTATGTTTGTTAGCTAGATCCTCGAAATTAGCTCGGAATTCAGTTGTGTAAAGGGTCCAGCCCCCCTCCTCTATAAATAGAGAGGTATACGGCCGATTTGTAACAATCAATCGAATCAATACAACTTCTATTTCGCATTTATTTCCTGTACAACTAGGAGTAGCTCTAGTCTAGTTTAGGTTTAGTCTTCCAATCCCCAAATCTTCCGCTTCTCTTCGACTCTACGTTGATTAGAGGAGTCTAGGTCGGTCTACCCAAGCCTAGACAACTCCTAGGATCTCTCCTCCCCGACGGGGTCCCTCCTGGGAGCGAGATCCAGGCGCCGCCGGCGATCTTCCGCTGCCCCCTGCGCACGCGCGGACCGTCCAACCCTAGGGCGCGGACCGTCCGGCTGTCAGGCAGGGAACCCGAGCTCCTGCACCAGGTCACGGACCATCCGGCTCTGTGCCGTGGACCGTCCGCGCCTGACCAGAGAGCACCACCGCCTCGCGCCAGGTTGCAGACCGTCCGGCTCTGTGCCACGGACCGTCCGCGCCTGACCAGAGAGCACCGCCGCTGGTTCTTTTGAAGTGATTGGCGCCTCTAAAAAGGTGTCAACATACTTTTTGGCGACTCCGTTGGGGAGAACAAATACAGACGCATCAAATTGGCCCTCAATGGCCGGTTCAAGAGATAGCTCTGATATTTCCCCAAGCAACATCATAGAGCCGACTTGGGAGGCCTTGCCGGCTGACGAACAGCTCCAATTCGAGGAGCACAAGGAGCAGATGATCCAAGAGGCGAAAGCAAAGTTCTTGGCCAACTTCAAAGTGGACAGGAACAACAGGGTCATCCGACATCGGGCGACGGATCCGATTTCAATCCGACCCACATCGGAAATCCCCAATGTAAGTAATACAAACGAGCTACAATCTCTTAGAAATTATGTAGATGAACAGCGCGAACAAATGCAAAACATCATAGGGGGTATGCAAAGCGATTATAGGAGACTAGTGCGTGCATTCGATAAATCAAATATCGCAAATTTTCCTTCGCACGAGGTTGAATTAGGGGATAATACACGTAATACATCGGCTAGAGGTTGTCACGACCAGTCACAACCCCTTTATGGGATGCCGATGGACACGTACCCTGAGCAACCGCAAATCGACAGCAAATCAGCCGATCTGCACATGCCCGGACCATCCGCACGTGAGCGCAGACAGTCCGGGCCAGCAACAGTCGGGCCTATTTTTAATGAGTTACCTAGATATGCGCCCGAGCCACCACATACGGCACAAAATCTAAACTACCCAGTCGGACCGTCCGCATACAACGACGGACGGTCCGCATATAATCACGGACGGTCCGGGCCAATGTCTGGACAGTCCGCGCATGACCTTTTTGAGGAGGATTGTTACCTGAATCCTCACCCGTCCCAGCAACACTTCCCGTCGCACTATGCAATGCATCAACCCATTAATTCAAGGTTTAGAGCCCAGGAAAGCTTTCCGGCCCCACCTAGAAGGCTGGAAAGGAACGATCAAACATATGAACCATATAGGGCAAGTGGCAATGCACCACGTAGCTCAAACCAATGGGGGAAAGACAACATGCTAATATCCAGCCAACCCCACTTATGTTTGACCAGAGAGCCGGTGGTCTCGCACCGGCTACCATTGATATAGTAAGGGAAGAAATAGCCGGGGCGTTCCGAGACAAGCTCGGGGTAAGCATGGTCCTTGGGGGGCAATCATATCGGAAACCTTATGACAGCCGATTTGATCACCACCCATACCCACAGGGAACCAGGATACCCGAATTCACAAAATTTTCGGGTGATCAAGGAAAGAACACACGTGAACACATAGGCCAATTTTTAGCACAATTAGGAGAGTTGGCCGACACAGAGGCATTTCGCGTACGTTTATTTTCATTATCTTTAACAGGAACTGCGTTTGCATGGTACGCCACTTTACCTCCTAATTCCATTTCATCATGGGGGGATCTAGAACAAAAATTTCATGATCATTTTTTCTCTGGTGACTATGAGTTGGATTTGGTAGATTTAGTGTCATTGCGACAAGCAAAAGATGAATCGGTTAATGATTACATCCGGAGATTCCGAGATACAAGAAACCGATGCTTCCAAATTCATTTAGCAGAAAAACAGCTAGCAGGATTAGCCTTTAATGATCTACGATATTATTTAAAAGAAAGATTAGAAGGCATCCAATTTTTTACACTAGCACAGTTACACCAGAGAGCTTTGGCTTGTGAAATCCGAAGCAAAGAAACTGCTAAAACAGTTCGTCACAACGTACATATAGTAGAATGCGACCAAAGTAGCTCAGATGACGAATCAGCAGAAGTGTATGCTGCTGAAATGGTTTGGCCAAAACAGGCCAAATCTTCAGCTTGTTCCTCCTTACAGCCGGTTCAAAAGAAACGGAAAGAGGAGGTTAAGTTTACGTTTAATGTTGGTAAGTGTGATAAAATATTTGATGAATTACTCAAAAATGGCAACATTAAAATAAATCACATTGTTCCATCTACCGACGAGCTAAAACGTCGTGCATACTGCAAGTGGCATAACTCATTTTCTCATGCCACTAATGATTGTAATGTGTTTCGGCGACAGATTCAATCGACCATTAACGAGGGACGATTAAAATTTCAGAAAATGCAGGTGGATACAAAGCCCTTTCTGATGAACATGATTGACTTCGAGGGCAAGAAAGTCCTGGTTCGGCCAAACACAGCCGATAAAGGCAAAGGCAAAGAGGCAATCATCGGCAATGCTAAAGAGGCCGATGGGGATCGTAAAGTTTCTTGCAGGAAAGTGGTAGCTAAGAAGACTCCCGATGGAGGGGAGACCCTGAAGGTGACCATCACAGCCTCTAGCACTAGGGGCAAGCGTAGACAGGAAGATAGATGCAGGAACCCGTGCTGCGCATCCCGGACGGTCCGGCACATAGGCGCGGACGGTCCGGGACCCCACCGGACGGTCCGGAGAACTCCAGCGGACGGTCCGGCCGTACTCAGGACTCACAACGGCCACGTACTTTCAAACCACGACGACCAGAGATAGGTACGTGAAAAACAAATACATTCAAGGCAGCTGGTCGATTGGTTAAAGCCGGCCGAACTTTTGATCAATTATTGTCTAAATACGTAAAAAAGAAGGCCGGCCCTAGTGACCGGCCAGCAAAGCGACCCCGCTCACCCATTCATGAGCAACGTCAGGTCAGGCCGATTGGACCACCCCACCAATCGGAAGAAATGAAAGGTCACACTATACAATTGAGACCTAACATACCGACATGGACACCTCCACCCCCTTATCCGCCTATGTCATATCCATACGCATATTTACCTCCACCATATGTCCCAAATCAAATGTGGGGCATGCCACCATATCCATTTGGGATGCCACAATACCCCACCTGGGGGCACCCCAAACATCTGTTTTTGACAGGTTGACGCCACCAGTACAAGACCGATTGAGCACCGCTCAATCCGGTCACCAGGCACAAACCCAACAGGATTGCCGGACTACTCGGCCTTCAAGGCCGACCAATCCGGCAGGGGGGCATATACCTGCAGCAACCGAAAGGACAACAAAGAAGGACATCATCAAAATAGGTACTGCAGACGTTGTCATACAGGAAGATAATAAAGGGCCGATGATTTTTGGTGAATCGGCCAACACAATCAAAAAAGAAGATACGACTACCATCAAAACAGCCGATCCAAAATACTCCATGCCTCGATGGTGCCCAGCGGGATTGACACGGTCCCAAAAGCGGAAATTACAGCGCCTAAGAGCGAAGGAGAGCCAGGAAAAGGAGGCGGAACAGATATTCAATGACACACATCCACAGTACCCGCCACCGCAAAGGAAATGGAGACCAAAGGCCGTTGAGGAAAAACAAACGGCCACAAAAATAGAAAATGAAACAACACTTGTACAACACCCTGCAGGTATGGCAGGTAGCCTGGCCAACAAGACTGGGCAATCTGCACCAGGCACGGACCGTCCGCCCCCAGAGTCCGGACCGCCCGCATCACACCAGGAAGCCTCCAACGACACGCCAACATCAATGGAAGAAGACGACCTACTGGGAGAAGACTTGGTCGACTATGAGGCTTCTCCAGAACGCCCAAGTATGGATGTAAATGTTATTACATTTTCTGCCGATTGTACTATTATCGGCGACGATGAACCTGTTGTTGCCCAGTTCGATTTCGGTCCTAAAGAAGTCGCCTTTACTAAACCAAAGGAATCGGTAAATCATTTAAAGCCGCTCTTCGTGCGCGGTCACATTGATGGAATACCGATTGCTAAGATGTTGGTAGATGGAGGGGCGGCTGTAAATCTAATGCCTTATTTATTATACAAAAAATTAGGTAAACAAGATGACGAACTTGTCAAGACCAACAAGACCCTCAGCGATGTTGGGGATAGTTCGATTAAGGCAAGGGGAGTCACGTCCGTTGAATTAACCATCGGGACTAAGACCCTTGCTGCTGCATTCTTCGTCGCTGATGTAGAAGGAAATTATAGTTTAATTCTGGGCAGAGATTGGATTCATGCCAGTCAATGTATACCTTCTACATTACATCAAATGCTAATACAATGGGTAGGCGATGAGGTAGAACAAGTACATGCTGATGTATCGGCCTGCATCGCTGTGGCCGATGCCCCTGTACTCTGGACTTATGAGACTGCTACATGTCTCACAGGAGTAGATTTTTTTGATTATCAGTTCATAAGTATAGATAAGAAAGGTTTCATTCCTGTAATGCTAGAGCCGATGGAGAATCGGCTAAATCCTAAATAGAGTTTAAATGATGAATACACACAAAGTTTATGAGTCTTTGGTCACGGACAGTTCGGATCCCAAAGCCGGATGGTCTGGTCTTTCCCAAAACAGTTCGGAGTTTAAGATCGAACATCTACCGCAGCGAAAAGACAGTATTATGGATGATCCGGTCCCCGAGACCGGAAAGTCCGCCATCACACAAAGACCATCTGATTAATCTGTAGGGGACATGATAAAGGAATTCAGAGATCTTGATAAACTAGGACAGGGATTTACATCGGCCGATCCTTTGGAGTAGATTGACATAGGAGACGGTAACACTCCAAAGCCGACTTTTGTAAACAAGACCCTAGAGACCGATCCTAGAAATGAGATGATCGATCTATTGAAGGAATATTCAGATTGTTTTGCTTGGGATTACACTGAGATGCCTGGACTAAGCCGAGAGATCGTCGAACATCGGCTGCCTATTAAGTCCGGTTTTAGACCTTTCAAGCAGAAAGCTAGAACCTTTCGTCCAGATCTTCTCCCACGAATCAAGGACGAAATCCACCGGCTACTAGAAGCTAATTTTATTAGACCTTGCAGATACGCAGAGTGGGTCTCCAATATTGTGCTAGTAGAGAAGAAGGAGTCAGGTAAGCTTAGGGTATGCATTGATTTTCGCAATTTAAATAGAGCAACTCCTAAAGATGAATATCCTATGCCCATAGCCGACACATTAATCAATAATGCATCAGGAAATAGAATTATTAGCTTTCTTGATGGTAATGCCGGATATAACCAGATTTTCATGGTCGAAGAGGATGCGTCTAAAACGGCCTTTATATGTCCAGGCTTTATTGGTTTATTTGAATGGGTTGTCATGACATTCGGTCTTAAAAATGCTGGTGCTACTTATCAGAGGGCTATGAATCTGATCTTCCATGAGTTGTTAGGAAACACTGTGGAAGTCTACATTGATGATATTGTAGTCAAATCGGCTGAGTTTGGTCCTCATATAGCTGATTTGCGCAAAGCCTTTGATAAAATGCGTCGGTATGGTTTGAAAATGAACCCACATAAATGTGCTTTTGGAGTGTCGGCTGGTAAGTTTTTAGGATTTATCATCCATGAACATGGTATAGAAATAGAACCTGACTGAATCAAGTCTATTTGGAATGTAGGGCCTCCGACTTGTAAGGTCGAAGTGCAGAAATTTCTCGGCAAGGTGAATTATTTACGAAGGTTTATTTCTAACCTAGCCGGGAAGATTGATGCCTTCACCCCTATCCTTCGGCTTAAGAATGATGCCGAATTCACTTGGGGGGCAGAGCAGCAGGAAGCATTTGATCTCATTAAAAAATACTTGTCTTCGGCTCCTGTGTTAAAAGCACCACAAGTAGGAGCACCATTCAGATTATACATTGCAGCTGAAGATAAGGTTATTGGGGCTGTTCTGACACAAGAAACTAAAGGAAAGGAGCATGTGGTGACATATCTAAGTCGGAGGTTGGTGGATGCTGAAACAAGGTACACTTTTATTGAAAGGTTATGCTTATGCTTGTTTTATGCATGCACCAAGTGTAGATGTTATTTACTGTCTAGTCATTGCACTGTTTCTGGTCAAGCCGATGTAATCAAATACATGTTGCATAACCCAATTATGAGTGGTAGGATTGGTAAGTGGGCTTATGCGCTTATAGAATGACTTGGCCTATGAACCATTGAAATCTATGAAAGGCCAGGTCGTAGCAGATTTTATTGTAGAACATCGGATTAATGATATTCATAAACTAGACATGACATACCTCACTATTACTCCTTGGACTTTATATTTTGATGGATCAGTTTGCAATGAAGGGCAAGGCATTGGCATCGTACTTGTTTCACCAAGTGATGTCTCCTTCGACTTCTCTAGCCGATTGAAAACTTATTGCACTAATAATCAAGCCGAATATGAGGCCCTTTTATTCGGTTTGGAACTCTTAAATTGTATGGGGGTAAAACATGTGAAGGCATTTGGTGATTCTCAGCTGGTCGTCCAACAGGTGTTAGAAGAATATCAATGTTTTGATGGTACTTTAAATAGTTACCTTGAAAAATGTTGGAGCATAATCCATTCTTTTGATGAATTCAGTATTCGGCATATCTCTAGAGTTGAGAATCATAGAGCTAACAATTTGGCACAAGACGCATCAGGTTATCGGATAAAGCGAGGGAGATTTCACAACACTGAAAATCTGATAACCGGTGCCGGGCCAATTCCCCAGGTCGCGGACCGTCCGCGTCGAGACGCCGGACCGTCCGGGGTTACCAGAAATGTTCTCTTAATTGAATCGGCTGACAATGAAGCCGATGCAAGTGATTGGAGGACACCTATACTTAATTATTTACAAAACCCCAATGTCAGGACAGATAAGAACATTCGGCGTACAACTTTCAAGTATGTCTTGGTGAGTGATGAACTTTATCGCCGAACAGTCAACGACGTCCTGCTTAAGTGCTTGGGCCCAGATGATGCTATATTAGTCATGGCTGAAGTACATGAGGGAATTTGTGGTACCCATCAATCGGCTCCAAAGATGAAGTGGTTGTTGCGAAGATCTGGTTTTTATTGGCCTAACATGATAGCTGATTGTTTCAAATACTACAAGGGTTGCCAAGTGTGTCAAAAATTCGGTGACCTGCAGTTGGTCCCTGCAGCCGAATTACATCCTATCATCAAGCCTTGGCCTTTCAGAGGATGGGGATTAGACTTTATTGGAGAAATCCATCCTTCATCATCAAAGGGGCATCAGTTCGTGTTAGTTGCCACTGACTACTTTACCAAATGGACTGAAGCCGTTGCTCTGAAGAACATGACACACAAGGAGGTAATTGAGTTCATAACTGAGCATATCATTCATAGATTCGGCATTCCCCAGATCTTGACTATAGATCAAGGAACTTCTTTTATGTCAAAGGAGGTACGTGAATTTGCTGAATTATATAGGATTAAGCTGCTTAATTCATCTCCATATTATGCTCAGGCCAATGGACAGGCCGAGTCTAGTAATAGGACGTTGATTAATTTGATAAAAAAGAATATATCCGATAATCCTAAGCATTGGCATAAGATTTTGTCCGAAGCCTTATGGGCTCATAGAATATCTCAACATAGTGCTACTAAAGTATCTCCTTTTGAGCTTGTCTATGGGCAGGAAGCAGTGTTGCCTGTGGAAATAAGTTTGAATGCTGTCAGGTTTGCCAGACAAAATGATCTAACCGTCACTGATTATTATGATTCAATGATGGATAATATTGATGAGGTAACCGACAAGAGGGTGATAGCTTTGGGAGCAATAGAGAAGGACAAGATCATGGTAGCCAGGGCCTACAACAAGAAGGTCAAAGCAAAGTCATTTCAAGTAGGGGATCTGGTGTGGAAGACCATCTTGCCTCTAAGGAATAAAGACCGGAAGTTTGGGAAATGGTCGCCAAGCTGGGAGGGTCCTTATAAAGTAAAACAGGTAATGTCTGGTAACACCTATTTGCTACAAACATTACAAGGCAAGGATTTGCCTAAAGCTTTGAATGGGCGTTTCCTCAAGCAGTACCATCCTAGTATGTGGCAAGATGCTTAAGAAAGCCGATGTGATCACATCGGATTAAGGTGCTTTTGGTTTTCCTAGCTCCACCAAAAGGAAGGGGGCATATGTTTGGCACCAAAAGGAGCACGCGGATGGTCTGGCCCTAAGGTCGGACAGTCCGCGCCTGTGGGCCGGACGGTCCGCGCGTGCGCAGAGTAGATTAGGGTTCCGAGTTTTGTGTTATGTTTGTTAGCTAGATCCTCGAAATTAGCTCGGAATTCAGTTGTGTAAAGGGTCCAGCCCCCCTCCTCTATAAATAGAGAGGTATACGACCGATTTGTAACAATCAATCGAATCAATACAACTTCTATTTCGCATTTATTTCCTGTACAACTAGGAGTAGCTCTAGTTTAATTTAGGTTTAGTCTTCCAATCCCCAAATCTTCTGCTTCTCTTTGACTTTACGTCGATTAGAGGAGTCTAGGTCGGTCTACCCGAGCCTAAACAACTCCTAGGATCTCTCCTCCCCAACGGGGTCCCTCCCGGGAGCGAGATCCAGGCGCCGCCGGCGATCTTTCGCCGCCCCTTGCGCACGCGCGGACCGTCCGGCCCTAGGGCGCGGACCGTCCGGCCATCAGGCAGGGAACCCGAGCTCCTGCACCAGGTCGCGGACCGTCCGGCTCTGTGCCGCGGACCGTCCGCGCCTGACCAGAGAGCACCGTCGCCTCGCGCCAGGTCGCGGACCGTCCGGCTCTGTGTCGCGGACCGTCCGCGCCTGACCAGAGAGCACCGCCGCTGGTTCTTTTGAAGTGATTGGCGCCTCTAAAAAGGTGTCAACATCTCCCCATCAATTTGAACACTTATTGTCTGTATACTCTACTCAATTGGCTGTCTCTTTACCCCAACTCAGTTTTCCTCGGTTTGATGGTCAGACCACCCTAAAATGTGAAAAACAAAGTGTGAATCATATTTTGAAGTGTTTTCCATACCACACGAATTATGGGTAAAAATTGTTACTCTTCACTTTACCGGATCGACTGCATTCTGGTTACAGTCTATCGACCTTCACATCTGTTTCACCATGTGGCCAGAATTTTGTGTGGCTGTTCGTGCTTGATTTGAATGTGACCAATACAATCAACTTATTATCAATTCTTTCACATTAGACAATCGGCTAGTGTCACAGAATATATAGATCATTTTGACTCACTTATGCATCAAATCTTAGCTCATGACCCCACTTTCAGTGTCTCTGCTATTATGAGTTGTTTCATTGACGGTCTTAAACCTGATATTAAAGTTATGGTGTTTATACATAGACCATTGGATTTGGATTCTGCTATTTTCCTGGCTTTGTTGTAGGAGAAGCTACTGACACCTTCAGCTAAAATTACGTCTAGTTATAGTTAACAACATTCTACACCCAAAGTTCTACCCTATTCATCTTTATCATCCACTCCATCGACAGTACTCAAAACTGACAGTGGTTCTAAATTGAAATGGTCTGAGTCTTGTCGACCAACTGATCCTCCTAAACCGGATTTAGAAACCAATAAGGGGCTGCTGCTCTCATGGCATATCATAAGGCCAAAGGTTTATGTTACAAATGTGGTTTGCGCTGGGGACCAACACACAAATACAGTTCTACCATCCCTCTACATGTTGTCGAAGAGCTCTGGCAAGTGTTGGAAAATGTTGTGCCATTGGATACTCCACAAAGTCCTGAAGATTCTGGTGATGATCTGATGACATTGTCTGTTCATGCTATTCTAGGAATTGAACCACCTCAAACTATTAAGCTGGTGGAATCATTGTTGAACAAAATAGTGGTAATGTTAGTTGATTTAGGCAATTCTTCGTCCTTCATTAGTGAACAATTGGTTATTGGTAATCATCCTCTAATTCCTTTAGCTCAACCTATCCAAGTTCGTGTAGCCAATGGCCAAATCATTAGTTGTACCCAGGAGCTACCTCAGTGCGAAGTGACTCTCTATAACCACACCTTCATGATTAACCTGAAAGTTTTACCATTACACTGTTATGATGTCATTCTCGGTATGGATTGGTTAGCTTCTAATAGCCAATGCAAATTAACTGGTTGGAGAAGTGGTTAGCGTTTTCAGTGGACAAATCTAAAGTGGTCTTGCATGGTCACTAATCTGATTTATCTTCATTGGACATCATATCCGTTCCCCAATTGAATCATCTAGTCTCTTTAGATGATGTCTGGTGTGTTTTGGAACTGCAACAGATATCTAAAAATGATTCACAACAAGGAGTAAATGGGGAAATTCAAATGTTGATCAAAGAATATAGTTCCTTGTTTGACAAACCTTCTAGACTGCCCCACCCCGCTCTCACTGCTATTCCATACCCTTAATACAAGGAGTCACACCTTTTCGCCTCTGACCTTATCGATATAATCTTGCTCAGAAGGACGAGATCGAACGTCAAGTTAAGGAATTACTACAAAATGGAATGATTCAACCAAGCAATAGTCTGTATGCTTCACCGATTATTTTAGCTCGCAAGAAAATCGGCGATTGGCGCCTTTGTGTGGATTATCATCGTCTCAACGCCTTAACTGTAAAAAACAAGTACCCTCTACCACTAATAGATAAACATTTGGACGAACTTCAAGTGCTATGTGGTTTACAAGATTAAACTTAAACTCTGGGTATCATCAAATCCAAATGGAACCGTTCGATATCCCTAAGACGACATTTCAGACTCAGAATGGTCACTATGAGTATCACGAATGCCCTATGGAGTTACTGGTGGTCTGGCTACATTTCAACTCACAATGAACTAAGTGCTACCTCCTTTTCTCAGGACGTGTGTCGTGGTTTTCATCGATGATATATTAGTTTATAGCACAAGTTGGGCTGCTCACTTGGACCACCTTGAAGCTGTTTTTGACATCTTAGATACTCACCAGTTCAAAGTCAAACTCTCTAAATGTTCATTTTCTCACACCAGTTTACACTACCTTGGTCACATCATTAGCAAAGATGGGGTTGCCACTAATCCAGACAAAGTTGAGGTAGTGAAATCTTGGCCCACACCAGGATCAATCAAAGATGTCCGCAGTTTTTTGGGTTTAGCCAGATACTATCACAAATTCGTGCATAATTTTAGCATCATGAGCCGTCCTCTTACCTCTTTACTCAAGAAAGGCCAGGTATTTGTTTGGACAGATGAGCATGGGAAGGCCTTCTAGGCTCTTAAAAATGCTTTGATTTCGGCTTCGATTCTTGCCCTTCCTAATTTCACCAAACCCTTCGAATTGGAAACAAATGCCAACGATGTAGGCATTGGAGCTGTCCTTCACCAAGCTGACCATTTCGATTGCATTCGTCAGCAAAGCTTTAGGACCTCGTCATCAAGCCCTTTTAACATACGAAAAAGTCACACGTGGACCCATGGGCGGGGTGGCTGGTGGCTAACCTCTTGGATGTGTGCTTAAAAGGGTTGGGAGAGTTAGAGTTAGTTGTTGGGCTTATTGATTATAGGAGTGCACACCTAATTTTACTACGTGAATATTACCTATGGGTAATCAAGTTCGAGTTCTGTTTTTCCGTATCCATATCCATTATCCAATGGAGCAAGAATTTTCCCCCATCTATACCATGGAGATTAAAATCTTTCCATATCCTAACTCTAAGGGCTAGTTTGACAATCCTATTTTTCAAAAAAAATTTCTATTTTCTTAAAGAAAAATAAATTAGTTTTCTTTAGAAAATAATTTTTTTTTGAAAAAATAAAGTTGTCAAACTAGCCAAAATAGTCATCTCTACTACTTATTAAGTAAGCAATAGTAGTCTGCCGTTCTGCCGTTCTGCCCTCCCCCGTTCCGCGCGCAGAAAAAAATTAAACAATGCCTACTCAGGAATCGAACCTTGGATCTATTGAGCAGAATATCTAGCCTTCCACCCTCTAGCCAACATGACTCATGTTGAATTGTGTACAACTTCAACTAAGACGTCTTTTGTGTTTAACCCGCCGTCCACTCTGTATGCTCACTGAGTCTAGAAAAACATTTATAGCTTAGCCTCTGATCTTTCAGAAATTTAGGACGCAGTCCAGTAAATAAAGAAAATAGAGAAAAGGAATTTAGAAATTGATTTTTAGTTTAAAAATAATTGCAGAAACCCATTTAATTCATGGAAATTTTATATTAAATCCAAATGAGTTCATTCCAATTTCTATAATTCTATAATATTATTTTTATCACATAATACCTCTGTTTTGTCATGAAAACAACAATAAAATTGATTTCCTAATTAATCCTATATCAAATACATAGAAACTTTGGAAATTCGTAACTTCCCCATTTTAATTCCAAATTGAACCGTTCCAGTTGTGTTAGTCTCGTATGAATATTTACTACACAGTAACAACATTGATTATATCATGTTTCATACTTTTATAATTAGATATTTATTTATCCTATGTTAATTGGGTTAATCTATGTCTATTGGATTAATTTATTTAATATATTAATATAGTATTCTAACTTTATGGTTATACGATGTTTGACCATTAGTCTTGCAAACACACACTTACCTTTTTGTTTAAGCAAAAGCGTATGGTGGTACGTGTCCGATGACTAACGATGTACGAGGGAATTTCTTCCGGTATGTGTGAAACGTGCTCTCCAATAATGAGACCATGCAAATTGTGACATATATCGAAGTCTGCATGATACTGATGCTTGCAATGTAGTGATGAAACAGATAGATTATAAATAACAAAATTTATGTATGGCCAGAATCACAAATTGATTATGAAACATTTTCTCATAACGGTATAACACATATTTTGTATATAAGTTATCGTAGTATACTGGTATTATATATTCCCGTTGCAACGCACGGGCATTCAGCTATCATGTATAGAAGTCTCCACGGTACTGTTGGTTGCAATGTAGTGATGAAATAGTTAGATTGAAATAACAAAATTTATGTATGGCTAGGATCACAAATTAATTACGAAACATTTTCACATAACAGTATAACACACATTTGTTCATAAGTTATCATGATATTAAATGTTTCTGTTGCAACACACTGGCACCCACCTATATGTGTTTATGTCTACATCTATGACAGGAAACACATCTACTACATCTCTCTCCAAGCTCACTTGCTACCATTGCACAATGCGTAGTAGTAGATAAGTATCACCGAGATTCTTGAATTATATTTTTGGATGGAGGTAATATTATTTAAAGAAGAGCTTTGCATGCTATTTCTTTTGTTTGAATAATGCATTATACTTAAATTCCCTTTTTTGCATGTGTGACATTTTTCTTCGTAATATTTTTTCCATGGATCAGACTTGTGAGTCATTTTCATAAACCAACGCCAAGCATGAATCCATGTTTCCTACTTCAAACCCCGAACAAACTCCATGAGCAGGAGGCACTCGCGTTGTCGTCGCTCATCGATGACGAGAAGAAGCTTGGCGACTGTCAGTTCGACCTCTAAAAGCAGTCTTACGTGGTCGCATGCGCTGCTGTGTACGACAAGTTCCCGCGAAGCCGCCGCTTGGACGCGGTCCAGAGCAGCTGCACCGCGTTGTCCATCGTTAAGCAGGGGGGCCTCATGGTTGTCGCCAACGTCGATGACTCTCGGGTTGTTCTGGACACCGCATCCGACGACGACGCCATCACACCGTCCAGCTCATCGTCCACCTGAAGCCCAACCTGCCACGTAAGTCGCTACTAACCGGACATGAATTCTTGTGCACTGGGACGATGGACGTTGCTGACGTTGTGTGAGTGTCCTCGAACATGATGTATGTAGTGGAATAGCGCATCCGGTGGTGCAACGGCCAGGGGTACTACCTCGCTGATGAGCCCGAGGTGCACTTCGTTTGGCAGCCCAACCAAGAGTCATCGGTACTCGTCATGTCGCACGTAAGTCGCTACTGACCGGACATGAATTCTTGTGCGCTGGGACGATGGACGTTGCTGACGTTGTGTGAGTGTCCTCGAACATGATGTATGTAGTGGAATAGCGCATCCAGTGGTGCAACGGCCAGGGGTACTACCTCGCTGATGAGCCCGAGGTGCACTTCGTTTGGCAGCCCAACCAAGAGTCATCGGTACTCGTCATGTCGCGTGCGTTCGATGACTACTATATCGAGGATTGTGGCGTCATCTTGGCGCCGGAGGTGACATAGAGGAGGATCGACAACAGTGACCAGTTCGTCATCCTCGCCACCGTTAGGGTAGCTTTTGTGTCGGCCTGCCTTTAATTCTCTTCGAAAACACATACACACTTACCTTTTTGTTTAAGCAAGAGCATATGGTGGTGCGTGTCTGATGACTAATGATGTACGAGGGAATTTTTCCGGCATGTGTGGAACGTGCTCTCCAATGATGAGACCATACAAATTGTGGCATATATCGAAGTCTGCATGATACTGATGTCGGGGACCATAATTAGGGGTACCCTCAAGACGCCTAATTCTCAGCTGGTAACCCCCATCAGCATAAAGCTACAGAGGCCTGATGGGTGCGATTAAGTCAGGGATCAGTCCATACGAGCGACTCGATCACGCCTCGCCCGAGCCTAGCCTCGGGCAAGGGCAGCCGACCCTGAGGTGTTTCCGTCTCGCCCGAGGCCCCCTTTTCACGGCAGACGCATCTCCGGCTCGCCCAAGGCCTTGTCTTCGATAAGAAGCAACCCTGACTAAATCGCCGCGCCGACCGACCAAGTCACAGGGGCATTTAACGCAAAGAGTGAGACTGACGGGCAGCCAGGCCTTGCCGAGGGCGCCATAGGAAGCTCCGCCCGACCCAGGGCTCGGACTCGGGCTAAGGCCCCGGAAGACGGCGAACTCCGCTCCGCCCGACCCAGGGCTCGGACTCGGGCTAAGGCCCCGGAAGACGGCGAACTTCGCTCCGCCCGACCCAGGGCTCGGACTCGGGCTAAGGCCCCGGAAGACGGCGAACTCCGCTCCGCCCGACCCATGGCTCGGACTCGGGCTAAGGCCCCGGAAGACGGCGAACTCCGCTCCACCCGACCCAGGGCTCGGACTCGGGCTAGGCCCCGGAAGACGGCGAACTCCGCTCCGCCCGACCCAGGGCTCGGACTCGGGCTAGGCTCCAGAAGACGGCGAACTCCGCTCCGCCCGACCCAGGGCTCGGACTCGGGCTAGGCCCCGGAAGACGGCGAACTCCGCTCCGCCCGACCCAGGGCTCGGACTCGGGCTAGGCTCCAGAAGACGACGAACTCCGCTTCGCCCGACCCCAGGGGTCGGACTCCGCCCTGGCCTCTGTCGAACGACCTCCGCCTCGCCCGACCCAGGGGCTCGGGCTCGGCCTCGGCCATGCAGGACAGACTCGACTTCGGCTTCGGAGGAGCCTCCACGTCGCCCGACCTAGGGCACAAGTCCGCCACGTCAACAGGAAGCGCCATCATCACCCTACCTCGAGCCGACTCGGGCCGCAGAAAACAAGACCGGCGTCCCATCTGGCTAGCTCCGCCAGATAGGCAATGATGGCGCCCCGCTAGCCCTATGACGACGGCGGCTCTCAGCTCCCTTACGGAAGCAGGGGGACGTCAGCAAGGACCCAACAGCTCCGACAGCTGTCCCTCCGCTAGGCTCCGTTGCTCCACCAACAGCCACGACACCACACCGGCTGGGTGCCAAGATCTCTCCGGCTGCCACCTTGGCATGTACCTAGGGCGCTAGCTCTCCCCCGCTAGACACGTAGCACTCTGCTACACCCCCATTGTGCACCTGGATCCTCTCCTTGCGCCTATAAAAGGAAGGACCAGGGCCTTCTTAGAGAAGGTTGGCCTCGCGGGAACGAGGGCAGGGGCAGGCGCTCTCTTGGGGCCGCTCGCTCCCCTCACCCGCGCGGACGCTTGTAACCCCCTACTACAAGCGCACCCGACCTGGGCGCGGGACGAACACGAAGGCCGCGGGATCTCCGCCTCCCTCACGACCTGGCTCCGGCCACCTCGCTCTTCCCCCCTTCACGCTCGCCCACGCGCTCGACCCATCTGGGCTGGGGCACGCGGCACACTCACTCGTCGGCTCGGGGACCCCCCCGGTCTCGAAACGCCGACAGTTGGCGCGCCAGGTAGGGGCCTGCTGCGTGTTGACGAGCAGTTTCCCGTCAAGCTCCAGATGGGCAGTCTCCAATGACCTCTCCAACCCGGGACGGTGCTCCGTTTCGGGAGCCTCGAGTTCATGTCTTTCGACGGCGGCTACGACATGATACTCCTACCACCGCCGCGCGGCGGCGACAATGGTGGCCGACAGCCCGCCCGCCGGCGGCGGAATTGACGACGTCTTTCCCGCGTGGGGGAAGGACAACTTTCGAGCTCGCCCCATCCTCTCCCTCGCCATCGGAGGAGGAGACGGGGCAACCAGGGCCGAGCGGGAGGCTGCGCTCCGTCGGCTATCGAGCAAGTGGACGACGCCAGCACGCTCACGGAGGGCCTGCAGGACGTCGCCCTCGTACCCAGGACGACGGCGCGATCAGCCCCCGAGGTGACTTCGTCGCCCCTCGTCGACCAAAAGGTACCGACTGCTTCCCATCCTTCGTCATTTCGACTCGACCTCAACCCGCCTAGCGACCTCGCTTTGGCGGGCGCTCGCGTTGAGGTGAATGCAACCCCTCTTGGGTTTCGTGTGCGGTCGCCTTGGGACCGATTGACGGGTGTCTCGACCTATGGGCCCTCTGGGTCCGAGGAAGATGACGACCCCAGCATCTGCTGGGATTTCTCTGGATCTGGCAACCCCAGTGCCATGCGGGACTTCATGACCGCATGCAGCTACTGCCTCTCCGACTGTTCCGACGGCAGCCGCAGCCTTGACGACAAGGACTGCGGCCCGAGCCGCGAATGTTTCCACGTCGAGCTAGGGGATCCCTCCGGAGGTAGCCGTCTCGGCATGCTGGAGGATGGTGATCTCCCTAGGCCAGCGCCTCGCGCCGACATCCTGCGGGAGCTAGCTGTGGTCCCCGTTCCGGCGGGGGGTTACGACCCACAGCTCGAGCAAGTCCGTGGGGCGCAGGCCGGGCTCGACGAGGGGGCAGGAGCGCTCGAAATACGTCACCTGCCCCAAGGCCTCCAGCACCGCATCGCCAATGATGCCAGGGACAGGCCGCCACCCGCATCCGGCGGGACCGGTCAGGACCTGGCAGCCGCAGCGATGCTCCTCCGCGTGATGCTGGAGTCATCAAACACCGAGGGTCGGCGAATCCAGGGAGAGCTCAAGCATCTCCTGGAAGGCGCTGCGGCCCGGCGGGCTGAGAGCTCTGCCTCCCGAAGGCAGGGGTACCCCTCGGAACCTCGTGCCGCGACTTCCCGACTCACGCGGGAAGCCTCGGTCTATACCGGACGCACGCGCAACACCGCGCCTGCGGCCCCGGGCCACCTCGGCGACGAGCACCCTCATCGCGACCGTCGGGCCCGCCTCGACGAAAGGGTGCGCCGAGGCTATCACCCCAGGCGTGGGGGACGCTACGACAGCGGGGAGGACCGGAGTCCCTCGCCCGAACCACCCGGTCCGCAGGTCTTCAGCCGGGCCATTCGGCGGGCGCCGTTCCCGACCCGATTCCGACCCCCGACTACTATCACAAAGTACTCGGGGGAAACAAGACCGGAATTGTGGCTCGCGGACTACCGCCTGGCCTGTCAACTGGGTGGAACGGACGACGACAACCTCATCATCCGCAACCTCCCCCTGTTCCTCTCCGACACTGCTCGCGCTTGGTTGGAGCACCTGCCTCCGGGGCAGATTTCCAACTGGGAGGATTTGGTCCAAGCTTTCGCCGGCAACTTCCAGGGCACGTACGTGCGCCCCGGGAATTCCTGGGACCTCCGGAGCTGCCGGCAACAGCCAGGAGAGTCTCTTCGGGACTACATCCGGCGATTCTCGAAGCAGCGCACCGAGCTGCCCAACATCACCGACTCCGATGTCATCGGCGCGTTCCTTGCTGGCACCGCTTGCCACGACCTGGTGAGCAAGTTGGGTCGCAAGACCCCCACCAGGGCGAGCGAGCTGATGGACCTCGCCACCAAGTTCGCCTCTGGCCAGGAGGCGGTCGAGGCCATCTTCCGAAAAGACAAGCAGCCCCAGGGCCGCCCCGTCGGAAGATGCTCCCGAGGCGTCTACTCCGCGCGGCGCCAAGAAGAAAGGCAGGCGGAAGTCGCAAGCGAAACGCGACGCCGCCGACGCAGACCTTGTCGCCGCCGCCGAGTACAAGAACCCTCGGAAGCCCCCCGGAGGTGCCAACCTCTTCGACAAGATGCTCAAGGAGACGTGCCCTTACCATCAGGGGCCCGTCAAGCACACCCTCGAGGAGTGCGTCATGCTTCGGCGCCACTTCCACAAGGCCGGGCCACCCGCAGAGGGTGGCAGGGCCCGCGACGACGACAAAAAGGAAGATCACCAAGCAGGAGGGTTCCCCGAGGTCCGCGACTGCTTCATGATCTGCGGAGGGCATGCGGCGAATGCCTCGGCTCGGCATCGCAAGCGAGAGCGTCGGGAGGTCTGCTCGGTGAAGGTGGCGGCACCAGTCTACCTAGACTGGTCCGACAAGCCCATCACCTTCGACCAAGATGACCACCCCGACCACGTGCCAAGCCCGGGGAAGTACCCGCTCGTCGTCGATCCCATCATCGGCGACGTCAGGCTCACCAAGGTCCGGATGGATGGGGGCAGTTGCCTCAATATCATCTACGCCGAGACCCTCAGGCTCCTACGCGTCGATCTGTCCTCTGTCCGAGCAGGCGCTGCGCCCTTCCACGGGATCATTCCTGGGAAGCGCGTCCAGCCCCTCGGACAGCTCGACCTTCCTGTCTGCTTCGGAACACCCTCCAATTTTCGAAGGGAGACTTTGACGTTCGAGGTGGTCGGGTTCCGAGGAACCTACCACGCAGTATTAGGGAGGTCATGCTACGCGAAGTTCATGGCCATCCCCAACTACACCTACCTGAAGCTCAAGATGCCGGGCCCCAACGGGGTCATCACCGTCGGCCCCACGTACAAGCACGCGTTCGAATGCAATGTGGAGTGCGTGGAGTACGCCGAGGCCCTCGCCGAGTCCGAGGCCCTCATCGCCGACCTGGAAAACCTCTCCCGAGAGGTGCCGGACGTGAAGCGACACGCCGGCAACTTCGAGCCAGCGGAGACGGTTAAGGCCGTCCCTCTCGACCCCAGTGGCGACACCTCCAAGCAGATCCGAATCGGTTCCAGGCTCGACCCCAAATAGGAAACAGTGCTCGTCGACTTTCTCCGCGCAAACTCCGACATTTTTGCGTGGGGTACCTCGGACATGCCCGGCATACCGAGGGATGTCACCGAGCACTCGCCGAATATTCGGGCAGGAGCCCGACTCGTCAAATGGCCTCCGCACGGATGATGCCCGGGGGCTGCGCCCTTCCCCCGCTCACACACGAGTATCGGTCATCAAGGAAGGGTCGGCCTCGCCGTGGCGGAGCCCGACCCTTCCTCGGGGGCTAAAAAGGGGGAACCCCTCTCGTCGAGGTTGGATGCACTTTTTCGCGTCAAAAAATCTTTCGATCAAGAAGGGGCTTTTGCGTTCTCCCGGATGCGTCAGAAGCAGGGTCCCGAGGAGCGAACGTGGGTACAAGTAAGTGGCGAGACCGACTGAGCCGAGGAACACCTATGCCTCCGGGCTAGGGACACCTCACTCATCGCCTGCCACGAAAAAGGACCCAGCTCGGGAAATCACCCTATTGTTGACAAGTCAGGCCAGGCGCGCAAATTGAAAGAGAAGAGAGTACGACTTCACGCAAGAAAGGTAAAATGTCCAGGCCTCGGCGGCCGCAGCAAAGCGCACATCCAACAGAAATTGCCCCCAACAAAAGTCAGGCGTCGCCTTGGGAAGGCGCCGCGCCCTCAGTTCCGCCCCCGCCGTCGGTAAGGTCCACCTCCGCTTCCGGCGGCGGCGCAGGAGGAAGAATCTCCGCCTCAAAGGTGGTCGCCAGCGTCGCGCTCGGACCCGCGACGACCGCGTCGAGCCGCTGAACTTCTGCCAGGGCGGCTTCGTCTTCGTCAGGAAGGCAATACCCCTCACTGACCCGCTCCAGGTCCACGACGTAATGGGAAGCGAGCACGGCGAAGGCCCGCCTGACGCCGTGGTGTAGCGCCCCGCGGACTTTACCGCGCGCGTAATCACCTAGGGCTTGAAGACAGCTTTGGGGGAGCTTCCTGAAGGGACGTCGCCGGGGCCGAGGATCCGATAGACATCCGAGACGGCCTCGGACATGGCCGCGAGGTCGGCCTCCCTCTGCGCGGCAGCCCCAGCAAGCGCCTCGGCGAGCGCTTTGGCAGACTCGTCAAGGGCAGACTCGAGCTCTGCGAACAACCAGAAGAAAGACCTCAAGCACAAGCGGAAGGAACGGACAAGAACGAGAACCGAGGACGGTCGAGGCATACCTCCGGCTCGGACGCACTGCTCCGAGGCCGTGACTTGGGCTACGGCCAGATCGGCCGCGAGGGTCTTAGCCCGGCTTTCGGCCTCGGCAGCCTGGCCCCGAGATTGGTCCCGCTCCTTGGCAACCTGGATGAACTCCGACCGCTGCCGTAGCACCTCCGCGCGCGCCACCGCCGCCTCGGCCCTCAGGTCAGCGCAGAGCAACTGAAGGTCCGCTATCTTAGCGTCTTGCTGAGAAAGGCGCGCAGTAGCCCCGGCAAGCGAAGTCCTCAGGGATCGCAGCGAGCCCCAGACGTCGGCCTCGCGGCGGATGAACGACGACTTGGCGGCGCTCCGGTCCGTCAGATCCTGGAAAGGAAAACAAGGCGTCACGACGAACGCCTCGCTCACAGAAGGAAGAAGGTATGCCTGAAACCGTTACCTGGAGGATTTTGGGGACGTCCCCGCAGTGAACCTCCAACGACGATCGGAGCGACCCCACCGTTGCTTCCGCACGCTTGCGGAGCTCGTCCCAGGACTGGTCCTCCTGTTCATCGTCAAGAACGAAGATAGGGTCCGAGGCCTCGCGGGTCCGGAATCGGAGCAACTGGCCCCGGGCCTCGGGGCTCCGCCGCACGGCGACGAGGCTGCCGCCCGCCTGGATGAACTGCGCGTCCATGCCCACCTCTTCCGAGGCCCTGGGCACCGACGCTGCGGCCATCTCGACGCTGGCAGCAACCAGATGCTCTCCGACTGGGACGGTGGCAACTGCGGTGGCGGCAGGCGCCGGCACGGCCGGCACGGCAGACGGGCTCGGGACCGCGTCGGCGCCGGCCGCCTCCCCGATCACGATGGCCGCCTCGGCGGAAGAGCCCGCCTCGGGGACCTGCTCCCCCGAGACATGCGACGCCCGAGCCCCATGCGGCGAAACGCCCTGCGAAAGGGTCGGCTGAGCGGCAGGGCCTGGGGTAGCGCCAGCCGCCCGCGCTGACGCCGTCTTAAGGGCTTTCCGGGGCGCCAGGTCGGTATGGCCATGGCTTCGCTTGCTGGAAAAAAGAAGAAAGAGAAAGTCACGGCCGGGACGTATGAATGAAGCGCCGGGACGAAGACATTCCAAGATACTTACCCGCTCCGGGCCATGATCCACTGTGCCTGGGGGGAGGTCTCTTGGCTCCCGCTCCCTGGAACCGCCGCCGAGGTCCGCTTCGCTGACGGCCTCGGCACCACCCTCGCTTTGGGCGCCCCTGACGCCGAGGAGGCGGACTGCCCGGGCGCCGCCATGGCGACCTGAGGACCGCTCCCCCGCGCTGCCGGCACGGGTGGCGGCTCTCGAAGGACGGGTACCTCGGCCCGGCTCCCTGAAGTCGCGTCAGCTCCTCCAGCCGAGGGGTCAAGTACCCTCTCGGGTTGCCCCCGCCCCTCGGGTCGGGGATCCGGCATCCCGGCTCCGGGAACCAACGGCATCGGCCCGCTCGGGGGCTGACTCGACGGCCCCTGGCCACACCCCAAGCTGGGGCTGAGGCCGAGCCGGGCGGCCATGTCGTCCTCCTCCTCTTCACCATCGTCGTCATCGTCGTCGAATGTCTCCGGCGACAGCTCCCTTGGGAGTCCTTCCCTCTCCTGCTGGCGACGGCGTTTCTCCAAGGCGTCCCGAGCCCGCCTCCGCTTGCGGGCCCAGGCCTTCTCCGCATCCTTCTGCTTCTTCTCCTCCTCCGCAGCGACCCGCCGCGCTGCCCGACCCACCGCGTCCTCCGGGACCCGCGGCAGGGAGGGTTTGTGCCACCCCACCTCCTAAAGGGGGGGGGGGGGGAAGAAACCCAATCGTGAGAACCAGGAGCAACCCGATATATGAAGAAGGAAGGAGCGAACACTCACCAGAGTGACGCACCCCTGGTCGGGGCGCATCCGAGGCTGGGAGAAGGCGTGGGGGTCCGGCTTCCCCATCGCGGCCGACACCCGCCATTGGAGGGCGTCGAGGGGAAGAGAATCAGGGGACATTCGCGACCCCTCCCAGTCGGCCTCCAGGGTCATCTCCCAAAGCGGCAGCCGCCGCTCCGCCAAAGGGAGCACTCTCCGCCGGTGGATGGCGGCAACCACTCCCGCGGCGGTAAGTCCTCCCTCCCGCAACGCCTTCAGGGCCTGGAGAAGAGGTTCGAGGTTCTTCTGCCTCTCGTGTGGAGTCCCGTGGCGCCAGGCGTCGGTGGCGGCGGTGACGACCCGCTGAGAAAACGGCGGGAGCAACTCTTCGTCATTCCGGAGGTAGAACCACCGACGCTGCCACCCCTTGTTCGAGGATGCGAGGACGGCAGGGGTATACTACGATGACCGCGACTGCCTCAACAAAAGGGTGCAGCCGCCGGCCCGCACCGCTGCGCGGACCTTCCTCTCCCCCGTCGGCAAGGCAAAAAGCTCGGCGAAGAAGAGATGGGTCCACAAATCCCAATGGGGGGCGATCCCCAAATACCCTTCACACACCGCTACGAAGATAGCGGCCTGCGAGATGGAGTTGGGGGTGAGGTTGTGCAACTCCACCCCATAATGGAACAGGATGGCCCGCATGAAGCGGCTTGCCGGCACACCAAATCCCCCCTCATGGAAGGAGACGAAGCTCACGACGTACCCCGGCGGTGGGGATGGAGTGACTCCGCCCGTGGGTGGAATCCATTCCGGCCGCTGCTCATCGGTGAGAGGGCGGAGCAAACCCTCGCCGACGAGGTCCTCCAGATCACTCGCCGTCACCGTGGAGAAGGGCCATGGGTCGCGCGGCGAGATGATGGTCACCCGGTCAGCCATCGCCGAGCGGAAAGGGTGGCGGCGCGAAGGACAGGGAGGGCGGTTTTCTTTTCCCTGGCTAGATCTCTCAGGCTGCAAAAAACCTAAGAGGGAGACAAGAAGCGGAGTCGAGAACTGTCACCGGACCCTCTCCGGGGTATATAAAGACCAAAGCGAAGACGGTTCCAACTTTCCGCCCGGACCGGACGCGGGGTTCAAAAAACGCGAAGCAAAACAGTCGTTCCTCGAACGGCTCGCGCACGCGCAACGGCAGCCTCGCCAACTACTCGCCCCGGCGCATTAACTCCACGGCTGGACAGGCGGCGCTTCTGGCAGAAGCAGCTGGCGACGCTTCGCCTTCGCCAAAACGACCACACCAAAAAAGGTACGCCACGTCGTTCAATTTCGTATCCTTTTTTCCCTTTTTTCTCTTTCTCTATCTCTTGCAACAGGGACCGGGAAAGGGGATACCCCCAAAGGGATCCTTCCCCGTGAAGGAACTAGGCTCCGAGCCTCCTTACTGATCAGGGGTTCGAAGGCTGGCCCCCCGAAGGGTTCAACAGCCGCCTCAGATCGCGTGGGCCCGACACCCACTACTGGTCAGAGGTTCGAAGGTCGGCCTCCCGAAAGGTTCCACGGCCGCCTCAGGCTACTCGGGCTCCGCGCCCATTACTGATCAGGGGTTCGAAGGCTGGCCCCCCAAAGGGTTCACAGTCGCCTCAGACACCGAGCGAGGGATGACCAGGGGTACGTTCGATACATAACCGAGGCTCGGGCTGCGCTCCCGAGGTACCCTAGGACATTTCCGAGACCAGCGGGAACGATCCTGTAACGGAATCCCATCGGAGGGAGGCAACGAGCCCTCGGACCCCGTCGCCAGGGGACCGGGTCCGGCAGATCACCCGCAGGTACTTTTGGGCGTGCCTCCGGGCCCCTAGCCGACCCCCAACGAACGGGGCACGGACGTCCACTCGGATTACCCGATTGCAGCTCACCGGAGACACCATGTTCGGTGCCCATCGAGGGTAACATGGCGCTCTCCCCCCTCCTCCTTGCGAAAAGGCGACGTAGGGGCGTAAGTAAAAAAGCCGAGTCTGTCCCTGATCGCCCTCTCGCCCTGTGCGGAGGCTCGGGGGCTGCTCTCGCAAACCCGGCTCCGGCCAAACCGTTGACAACGTCAACATACCAGCCCGAGAACTTGGGCCCCGACAGTGCACCCGGGCTACGACCAGTTCGCATGAGGGAACCACCAGACCAGCCGAAGCATTACGCAAGGCATTAAGACCTCGAAGGAGTGAAACCACTCCTCCGAGGCCTCGGGGGCTACACCCGGCGGGTGCGCTCGCGCGCACCCACCGGAACAAAGTGCAACCGAGAAAGGCTGGTCCCCTTGCAAAAAAGTGCGACGAAAGCCTCCAAGCGAGTGCTAACACTCCCTTCGAGGCTCGGGGGCTACTGTCGGGGACCATAATTAGGGGTACCCTCAAGACGCCTAATTCTCAGCTGGTAACCCCCATCAGCATAAAGCTGCAGAGGCCTGATGGGTGCGATTAAGTCAGGGATCAGTCCATACGAGCGACTCGATCACGCCTCGCCCGAGCCTAGCCTCGGGCAAGGGCAGCCGACCCTGAGGTGTTTCCGTCTCGCCCGAGGCCCCCTTTTCACAGCAGACGCATCTCCGGCTCGCCCAAGGCCTTGTCTTCGATAAGAAGCAACCCTGACTAAATCGCCGCGCCGACCGACCAAGTCACAGGGGCATTTAACGCAAAGAGTGAGACTGACGGGCAGCCAGGCCTTGCCGAGGGCGCCATAGGAAGCTCCGCCCGACCCAGGGCTCGGACTCGGGCTAAGGCCCCGGAAGACGGCGAACTCCGCTCCGCCCGACCCAGGGCTCGGACTCGGGCTAAGGCCCCGGAAGACGGCGAACTCCGCTCCGCCCGACCCAGGGCTCGGACTCGGGCTAAGGCCCCAGAAGACGGTGAACTCCGCTCCGCCCGACCCAGGGCTCGGACTCGGGCTAGGCCCCGGAAGACGGCGAACTCCGCTCCGCCCGACCCAGGGCTCGGACTCGGGCTAGGCTCCAGAAGACGGCGAACTCCGCTCCGCCCGACCCAGGGCTCGGACTCGGGCTAGGCCCCGGAAGACGGCGAACTCCGCTCCGCCCGACCCAGGGCTCGGACTCGGGCTAGGCTCCAGAAGACGACGAACTCCGCTTCGCCCGACCCCAGGGGTCGGACTCCGCCCTGGCCTCTGTCGAACGACCTCCGCCTCGCCCGACCCAGGGGCTCGGGCTCGGCCTCGGCCATGCAGGACAGACTCGACTTCGGTTTCGGAGGAGCCTCCACGTCGCCCGACCTAGGGCACAAGTCCGCCACGTCAACAGGAAGCGCCATCATCACCCTACCCCGAGCCGACTCGGGCCGCAGAAAACAAGACCGGCGTCCCATCTGGCTAGCTCCGCCAGATAGGCAATGATGGCGCCCCGCTAGCCCTATGACGACGGCGGCTCTCAGCTCCCTTACGGAAGCAGGGGGACGTCAGCAAGGACCCAACAGCTCCGACAGCTGTCCCTCCGCCAGGCTCCGTTGCTCCACCAACAGCCACGACACCACACCGGCTGGGTGCCAAGATCTCTCCGGCTGCCACCTTGGCATGTACCTAGGGCGCTAGCTCTCCCCCGCTAGACACGTAGCACTCTGCTACACCCCCATTGTACATCTGGATCCTCTCCTTGCGCCTATAAAAGGAAGGACCAGGGCCTTCTTAGAGAAGGTTGGCCTCGCGGGAACGAGGGCAGGGGCAGGCGCTCTCTTGGGGCCGCTCGCTCCCCTCACCCGCGCGGACGCTTGTAACCCCCTACTGCAAGCGCACCCGACCTGGGCGCGGGACGAACACGAAGGCCGCGGGATCTCCGCCTCCCTCACGACCCGGCTCCGGCCACCTTGCTCTTCCCCCCTTCGCGCTCGCCCACGCGCTCGACCCATCTGGGCTGGGGCACGCGGCACACTCACTCGTCGGCTCGGGGACCCCCAGGTCTCGAAACGCCGACAACTGATGGTTACAATATAGTGGTGAAATAACTAGATTAAAATAACAAAATTCATGTATGGCTAGGATCACAAATTGATCATGAAACATTTTCTCATAACAATATAACACACATTTTGTATATAAGTTATCGTAGTATATTGGTATTATATATTCCCGTTGCAACGCACGGGCATTCAGCTAGTAAGAGAGGATAAAAGGAATTTCCTCTGAGTTATCGGGTGTCGTATTAAAACCTCTAGTTCACCCGCTTCTTGTCAGAATTCCAAATTTATCGGCCGAACGAGTTCACGCATCGCCCCGTGCAGTTCTCTCTTCTCTTTCTTTCTTCCCCTTCCTACACCGCCGCACCCCACTCCCAGATCCCACTGCTCCCCAGATCCGCGCCCGAGCCCTAGTCCCCAGATCCGCCGCGGCGCCGGAGATCTACTCCTCGTCTTGGCGTCCGCGGCGCCATGGCGTGCCTCGCGATCTCTCTGCAGCCGGTGAACGGCCCGGACATCCTACTGCAAACGCGGTCCTGGTTCCCCGTCTCCCGCGCCCTCGCCGCCGTCTCCGCCTTTCGCCTCGCGCGCCTCCACCTTGCACGCGGCAAGCAACAGTCCTCCTCATCCTCCGCCTCCTCGGCCTCGCTCGACGCCATCGGCGACGACCCGCTCGCCGCCGCGTCCGGGCAGCTCGTTGTCGGCGTCGAGTCACAGTACCGCGTGGTGTACCGCCTTGTCAACTCCATCTACGTTCTGGGTGTCACCACCGCAGGCTCTGACCATGCTGCCCCTGCTGTCAACGCCTTCGCCGTCGCCGACGCTGTCAACCAGTCCGTCTCCGTCGTCGTTGCAGCCTGCCGTGGCGTCGACGTCACCCCTGAGAAGGTGCACCGCAAGTACCCTGAGGTCTATCTCGCTCTCGACCTCGTCCTCCACGGCGTTGGCTCCGTCCGCCTCTCTCAGATCCTCGCCACCATCCATGGCGACAACCTCGCGCGCATGGTCAACTCCTCGCCCGACGCCGAAGCCCGGGCCCGTGGCGCGGATCCCTGGCCCGTCGTCGAACACCTCGCGCAGGACCGCCACGCTGCGAGGGAGGGCTTCTCGGGCGCCTCTTTCGAGCTTCCCCAGGAGACGCTCGCGGCTGGTGACGAATTCTCGTCTAACATCGCCCCCGCGACTACTGTTGCTACTGGGGATGAACCACCACCTGAGGAGGCAGCACCTGTGGAAAAGGATCCCTTCGCAGCCAGTGACCTGATTAACAACAAACCGGAGGAGGCATTGGTGGGTGGGTTCAAAAAGAACAAAGAGACTGCCCTTGTGGTTGCTGATCCTGCAGCTGCGCTAGCTGGATTGGAGGTCACGACTTTGCCGCCAGCTGAGGCGACTAAGCCGACATTTATTGGAGTTGAAGGGTTTGAGGGTGATTATGGTGGCATTGAGTTTGGCAACGATGAGACCTCACTTGCTGAGGCATTTGAAGGGCTCAATGCACCATTTGGTGGTGGCCTGGATGCTTCTGAGTTTGTTACAACAACGAAGAAGGATCACAAGGACAGGACCGTCACTGGGCTTGAGTTGCTAGTAGCAAGTGGGCAGCCACCGAATGCAGCTGCTGGTACTCCATTGGAGAATCTCTTGCTGACTAAGCGCGCAGAAATGACCGCTCCTGAGTTGTTTATTGCTGAGGAGATCAATGCAGAATTCAAGGAGTCTATTCTTGTGCGTGTTGGATTGAAGGGTACAATCTTCCTGCGGACCTTGCCACTGAATAAGGCAGCGGGTAAGGAGACAGAGTTCTCATTTCGTCTTGAGGGCACATCAGGAATGAAGAGGGCTGCATTGCAGAGTAATGTCTTGAGTAACCTACAAAATGGACTGTTCCATGTCAGGACCGTGTCGAAAGAAGAACCCATTCCCCTCATGAAGTACAGCTTCCTGCCAAAGCACTCACCTCTCCCTTTGAGGATGCGCCTAGTGAAGCGCCATAGTGGAACGTTACTCTCAGTGATGATACAGTACGCATCCAATCCAATGCTGCCCCAGCCTCTGAGCAATGTTACATTCGTTGTTAAGCTTCCTGTGGATCCTACTCTGCTCAATGTTTCACCCAAGGCTGTGCTCAACCGGGCAGAGAAAGAGCTTAGATGGCATATTTCAGACATTCCCCTGAAAGGTCCAGCCGGCAGGCTCAGGGCGCGGATGCCTGTTGACCAAGACTCCAAAGATGGTGAGCTAGAGGTTGTTGGGATGGTGAAGTTTGCTTACCAAGGTCCATTCACATTGTCTGGCATTAAACTATGCCCAGCCACTGATGGCATTGCCCAATTTAATGAAGTTGGCCATACCTTCTCCAGTGG
The DNA here is from genome assembly GCA_029449295.1 of Zea luxurians. Taxonomy (NCBI): domain Eukaryota; kingdom Viridiplantae; phylum Streptophyta; class Magnoliopsida; order Poales; family Poaceae; genus Zea; species Zea luxurians. The sequence goes on from JAOPSE010000109.1 coordinate 7,345,614, forward strand.
GAGTTACCTGTGCATTTGATAGGTACCTTCTTGTGCTGTAGGTGCTTGTTCACCTGTTTTATGTTTGTTTCTACAGCAGGGCGTGAAAATCCTATTGTATGTAGCAAAGTGTGTTTCTTTCAGTGAGGCTGAAATTCCATCACGTTTTTGAGTTGTCTGTTTCTTGGTAAGTCATTTGTGGTTACTCATGAAGGCTACTTTATGCATCAAGTTTATCATTCATACAAAGAAACAATGTACTGCTCTATTTAATTACTATTTTATTGCTTCTCATTTTTCTTAGCATCATTTTTTTAAGGCGTCACCTAGGCGACGCCTAGGCGCCTAGGCGCTCGTATAATTCTAGGGGCCTTGCCCGCCTAGGCGTTAAGGCAGTCGTCCAGCTCGTCACCTTGCCTTACCTCCTTAAGAACATTGCTTAGCATGCTTTACTTAGAGATGTTATTGCTTCTGTTCAGAAGCGAATGCCACTGTAATTAGTTACTTTTTAGATGATGTCTAGTTATTCATGCAGTGCAACTGATTGATTTTTATTATGAAAAGATTGAAATGATTGCATTCTCTGTTTTTATTGTATGATATCCCTGTTCATCAAGTTAAAGTTAGGAAGATGACACTAATATGGGTTATTCCCTCACTTCCCTCTGGCCGCTAATGTAAGTTTCTTAGGGACATTGACATGATTTACATGGTGGAAATTTTATTGCCAATTTCTATGAAAATATGTAGCTAAAATAAAAAATCATGTCTTGAAACTATTTTCTATGATATAAGTGTACCAGCACCAATATTAAGTTCTCAATCTATCTAGTTATTTTTATTGTGATGTTCAAAGTTGAAAATAGGAATCCTATAGTGACTTGTATTATGAGGAAATACTCGTTTTATCAATTAGGATCAAGTTTCAATTTCAGTTTCATATAAAATCCACTGTAGAGCTTTCTCTGGACAGAAAGAATTCTTTACCGATGCAAGTTAGCAGTCATGGGAAGCAATAACCAAAGACAATATCAGGTGACAACTGACAAGAAGAGTATTGTTCAACATATGCTCAAGTGCAATCTTGAGTGTTGTATCTGATCTGATTGGCCCAAGTGAAGGGATGGAGTTCCCTCATAATTGGGCCGACTTATGCTCAATTAGATTTAGTCAAACTAAAACTTAAAAGTGATAAGAGTTAATTCGATTTAGTCAAATTTAAAGTGATAAAAGGTATGGGGGAGTTCCCACTTCTCACCTTTGGGCCACTCAGATTAGATCCAATACACAAGATTGAGTTTGTGCATATATACTCTTATACACCTTATATTTCCTCATAATTAAATTACTGGCAAGCTGAGCATGTTCATGATTATTGTGCCCGCCAGCCAGTTTGGGACACCAAACTAGTCTGAACACCCCTAGCTACTATTGTTTTCTGGTTATTTATTAGTGAATGAAAATGGTACTGTATAAACGTTCTTCAATCATTAACCTCAAGTGCCACTCATTTGGCACTGAGAAACCTGTGTTTTTGTTTGTTACTTTTAAGTAATTCCTAAACTCCTAATAAGAGTATAAGACGCGATATCCTAATCTTGCAAAGTTGCAATACTAATTCCCTTGCACCCATTGATTCATTGAAGTTCATGTTTAACTGAGATCTCGTTAAGGTCATCATCGCAGTCTCATATTGTTTGTGTCAATACCGATTATGAAAGTTTATACTGCCTATAGTGAGCATGGTCTCATCTTGTTCAGATTTGTTTGCGCTGGCACATTAGATCAATATTGGTACCCTGAATAGATTATTGCTTCTACGTTGCCGTGAAAAAACTGTCTCGGATTTATCATGGACAGTACAAGTCCATTTAGTACAATGGTAAATAAAGGAGTGATCTCAAATGTGGATCAAATAGTTTGTGTGGTGACCAACACCTGCATGATAATGTAAATTGGTTACTTAAAAATGACATGAATTTAGTATGTTTATCAGAAAATGTCTTCAGAGTATGTAATTTTATATATGTATATATTATTGACATGAAAATTAATGGCTGAACTTTTGTCTGGTAGGTTTTAGTTCAGAATATATTAACCGGAAGTAGTAGCTGCTGCTTCCATTCATTTCTGAAGTAGCCCAACTAATGTCATCTATTCCCTGAAGGTTTGTAATGCTATGGTTATTTCTCAAATTGATGCTTGCATTTAGCTGTCTAATATTGATCTTGGGAAAAACAGTGCCTTGTGATTATGAAGAACATGTTTTCTAGTTTTTTTGGATCAGTTGGAGCCAAATAATATGTTTGACTTGGTTTAAGCCACTGCTTGCACTTAGAGGATCTATATTTTGTTATTACATTAAAAAACATTACACTCTTTTGTTTCTTATGGGTATTATACTATTTTTTTATTTAGTTGTTACCTTATAGTATCAGTTTGTCTGTAACTTCATATTCTGAGTTGTTTAATGTTGAGACGAAGTATGAAAAAGGTAATAGTTAGCTGTGAAGTAGAATATGTGGGTCTTTAGTGATTGAAGTGGAATATGTATTTTGGTAAAATGACAGTTGGTATTGATGTAAGACATATACTGCAGGATGTTTGAGATGGTGTGTAATGTAGATAGAGATGAATTATTTTTTAGTGGTAAGTGTCCTAACAGTCATTTTGTTTGGAGAGCAGTGGTAGATACATTTTTTTTCTAGAAATAATGTATTGATCTCTGCAAGTTATGTGCAACTTATTTTTCATTGGGTAGATGTACAAGCTCAAACTATAACTTACTGGATTTATGATTGACTTTAGTTGGTGGATCTTAAAAAATAAAATCAGATTGAGCTAAACACGTTTTGGGAGTATTGTTTTGGGTTAAGCTAGTTTTAGGCAGTTGTTTTTGCTAATGTGAAGTTTGAGGAAACTTTGTGGGTTACAAACGCGCTGCCATGGCACTTCGCTGAGTTATGCACTGTTGCAGGTGCTGCTGCGCAGAAGCAGGCCGCTTGCTGTTGACTGTCAGGAGGATGCAGGTGACAATTGAGCTGTGGCCGGTAGCATGGCCTAGAAAAAATGTGGTCTGTTGGAGCATGCAACATGGTTTATGTAAAACTTGTTTTCTTATAGAAACGAGTAAAAGTTGTTTTGTCCAAAACTCGGAACTTCTGGGATTTCCGGGTACTTGTTTTTCTTGAACACGAATTTGTTAAGAGGATATGAGCGAAGTTATTATTGGTTAGGCTAAAATGATAATCAAGAAATTTGGTTTTCCTAAAATGCATCACCGAAACATCCCTTGTATCCCCAATTAGAAGTCAACATTGGAGCATAGAATTGGAAATTGGAATCAACTTTCTAAATTCTGTTGTTTAGTTGCACATAGAATTGATATTTGGAATCAGAGACCTAATTCTTTAGAATAGGGCGTTATCCCTCTTTATTGCGTGGAATTAGACCGTACAATTTGAAACTCCATTTCAGTGACATCCAAACAATAGAATTGAAATTACAGCTAATTTCAATATCATGGCTGATTTGGTATTGAATACAATTTGTATAGTCATGGAGATAGAGGAAGAGGGACGCTACAACACTATGGCGCGACCGCGCGGCCATGGAGAAGAGATGAGGCGGGGCAGAATCGCGCGCTCTCATACTTCGTTCACAACAATCACGAATTAGGCGCGGCCATGGCTGATTTAGTATTGAATCCAATTTAGTTATATGTCCTCCAATATCGACATCCAAACTGAGCATTTGATGAGCATTTGATATTCTGACCTTTCAGCTAATTTGCTGGATACTCTGTTATTTTATTGAAACTGAATCTGTTACAAGTCAAAGCAATACGTAATCTTCGCAAAATGCTCAATGAGGTGAGGTACTAGGCAATCCAATGATTGAACTTGAATGAATATATAACAATTTGGAGCAAGACGACCCACTAGTCTGTAGGCCTTTTGATATATCTTTTCTGTTGTAACTTGTAAGTGGAGTACTCAAGATCTTGCTTGGCAGCTAAACCATGTTTTTTTTCTTTGCTCAGTTTCATTTCGTCATTTTAGATGGAGTACTTCTTGATTTTGTTCACCAATTTCTGTGAAAATGTTGTGAGCCATGAAGTTTATGGTTAAGCATCAAGCTATCAGCCACGCAAGACATTTGTAACAAACCCATTTGCTAAACCTCTTTAACATGTGTCTAACATCATCATGAACATCATTAGCATATAATACTAGTGCCGTTTTATTGCATTTAAATGAGCATTTGAATTTTTTAATTATGCTTAAGGGGGTGTTTAGTTTCTAGTGACAAATTTTTAGTCCCTAGAAACGAAACACTCCTTAAATAGTACTTATGAAGCAACTCAACATTTTGCAATGCGACTGTGCTATGTTTTGTTACATTATACATTTTGCTACATTTAAATACTACGTGTGAAAACATGGTTTCACAATATATTTTTTGCTTTTTTTTAGAATTGTATGATTAACCTAAAAATTGGTAGAAGTTTCAAAATTGAGCATTTAGCCTTTTTAAATTATGATCAAACCAAAACATCTCTATAAATATTCTTGATCAAAATGGAACCCTCTTCATTTTATCTTTCCAATGGTTGGGTAAAGTTTAGAGCACCACTCATACCGGTGAGCTTCCCTTAGCACCACTCGTAATGGTGTCATTGTGTGCATCTTCTCCGTCCTCTTGCCAGCCGTTTCCCCACAATACTGTGCGTTGTGCATGCTCCCACGGACACCCTCGAATGTATTGACTAGGCGGGTCCTTTGATCTAGGCCAGACTGACAGCATGGCTTGACAACATGGCCTGACTGAGGTGTAGCATGGCCTGAGATCTAGCGCCCTCAAATATCATGTTATTCATCAAATACCAAAATCTAAATTTAATGGTCCATAATATTTAGTTTATGACAATAATAAAATTCATGCATCTAGAAAAATTAAAACATCTTATAATTCAAAAGAAAAGAAGTACCGTACACTTGCTAGATGATGTCCTGTTTGAATATTTTTTTAAAAGAAAATTGTATGTTTCTACATAAATAGCTTGAAACAAGAAAACAATCTATGTTTGTGGTGGTTAGTTGAGCGGTGACTTTTTTTTAAAAAAAAGTTATTGTAAACTATGGGCTGTGAAAAAATTATATTGTAATATGGTCTGTGAGAAGGTTAAAAGTCATTTGGCTAAACATTTGTGGTTTCTAAAAAGTCTTTTTAAGTTAAAATCCATTTGGCTAATTCCGGTATCTTTTAAGTACATGTATATATGTTTGTCACCACTCAAATCTCTCCCTCTCAGTGACAAGGAGACCTTGCTTGTCAGCCCTTTTTTTGCTTCTTCCCATTGACAGTGCATGCCATCAGCCCCTTCCTCTCATGCCGCCTTAAAACTTCTTTTGTTGTACAGAGATTGAAGAAAGATTAAGTCCGCTCCTATTCAATTTTACCTAGGAAAGGACTTAATTCCCTTCAAATCTCTTCGAACCGAACACGTCCTTAAGGATAACCTACACAACCACTATGGCCGACCACGTGACGCTAGTGTTGGTTGTGTCTCCCCAGTCCCCACTCTTCACTAGGGCTGGCCGCACCAAGACAGGTCGTGTCATCATCGATATATATAGACCATGTTGTTGTGTGCCACCATCGGGCAGGCGGCAGGCCACCGAAGCTGAGCGGAGGCGTCCTAGGGGGTAGGGGCCAGGGCGGTGAGGTGGCTGGTCGGCCTGGGGGCGGATGAAAATAAAAAGAAAATCAGTATCTTCCAAAACGAGTAGGAGCTAGGTAATTCTTATGGATAGTTCAAAGCCAAAAGCATGAGTAAATATGTTGTTCTATTTGTACTAGACAAAAACTGCTTTTGGACGTGGCTTCGGTGGTCTTGGGAAATTAGGGAAATACCTGGAAAAAATAGAGTTGCGAAACTAGCTTTTATAAAAACAAAAGATGGTCGGAAAACTCAACTCAAGAGGGCATATATATCTATATACAACGTTTATGGTCGGTTTGAGAACAATATTTTTTTTTCTAGTTACAAGACAACACTATGGTATTTAAGACTATGGTTTTTTAGGTAAAAAGGTGTTTAAGAGCACGTCTAGAAACTTTGTATTTTAAATCATGGTTTCACCAATTTATATCTATATTAATCTATTAAGAATCTAATGTGGGTACCTGGTGATACCACGGGTTACCTTCCGCGCAAAAAATAGTGTAGGATGAGCAATCGAACCCACCCCTCCTAGCTTTAAAATTTTAGATTAACCATCAGATCACATGTAACTTAGTGTTTAAAAATAAACAATAGATATATTTAAATATATAATAACTATTGCAAAGCACAGACAAATCGCTCGTACCCTGTTATGTGCGGGCTATCGCAGATGGACAGGGATACGTTGGCGGGTTGGAAAGCGATGCGACTGGAGGAACGCCGTCCCTCGTGTCGTGTGTCCTGCTCGACGATCCGCCCGCCGTGGCCACTGGCCAGGATCCGTCGGAAACTGACGTGCCATGACTGGCCAGTAGTGGCCACTCTGGCGGGCACAAGCTTGCTTGGCGGCTGATTCGGATTGCGGCGGATGCTTGACGTACGTGTCGTGAGGGCCAGCAGCTTATTAGAGATGAAGCACACGCAGAATGGGCTTTCCAGACATCGCTCGTCTTTTTTTTTTGGTAGATTATTCATGCGAAGAGAACGGACGACCCGAGGCTGATGGTATGGGTTTTCCAGGTAATCAACCTAGACTAGCTAGCTACCGAAAGACCATCGTCCGTAGACGAGTCGATCGTGCTCATAGTAGGTCCTACGCATGCATCCGTCGAAAAGACAAAAAAAAAGGTAAGATGGGATGCCTTCGCAACTTTGTGTGAAGATCATATCATCAAACTGTTCTGAGGTAGTGGTGAGGTGTCGCTTACCCGCCCGTGTTGCCAACTGTACTTATACATGTTATATGCCGTAGGTTTTTATATAGAGTATGCCACCATAATTTTTATATACAATTTTGTATAATCAGTGTTGGTATACTAAAGACAAATCAGCTTTACTGAAATTATCATAATTAAAACCATGAATTCACATTAAGGAACCAGAAATGCTTACTACTGACCAGCTCCTATTCCTATGCCAAAGAGGAATTCAAGTTTCAGGGGTAGAGGGAAGCTTTAGAAAAGGATAGATGCCCACACAATCTGATAAGGCTGCCGACTAATCTCCCCACCGACTTCCTAAACAAGTACTGCTCTCTCCCTATACTGATTCGAGTTTCAGGGGTAGAGGGAAGCTTTAGACGACGTGCCTGGGCCGACCTGGCATGATGCGCGTGTCGTGCTTGAGCTGCATATACGCCCATGGTGTAAGAACGACTCGGCCTAGTACCGACCCACATCCACGAGTGCGTGGCTGCGTGCATATGTATACACGAGCACATCCCCCGCTAGCCCGCCCACTCCCCACACGCCCGCTGGTTTGAGAATCCCTAATCTCGTCTCTTCCCCATTCGCCTCCCTCATCGCCTCGCGCAGACGCACTCGCTCGCGTCGTCGTCTCCGATCGATGCTTAGCTTCCAGGTTCAAGCTCCTCTCGTCTGCCCCGTTGGCCGTTTCCCACTCGTCGAGAATCTGGTGCTCTGGTTTCAGGTCTGGTCTCCATCGCTGCTCGCTTGCTCCACTTCCAGGTTTTAAGATCTGCTCTGGGCATCGGATTCCAGTGCTGTGTTTTCCTCTCCATTCTTGCCTTCTACTACCTTGTAGCTACCCCTCCTGCCCTCCCACTGGTACACAGAAGCTCTATAGTGGTGGTCCTACAGCTATTTGCACTGGTGTTTTTCTGTGCCGCCAGTGCTAGGGGCCAGTAGAAATCGGCCTTTTCACTGTCGTGGAAATAACATTAGCACTGACGGGTTTCTTAAGAAAACCGCCTGCGGAAACAAAATTTGCACTGACGGTTTTCTTAAGCAACCGCCAATGAAAATAACATTAGCACTGACGGGGTCCATTACATCCTACCTTCTCTGTTTGGAAACCCTAATCCTCGATCTTTCGAGATCTCCGCTCTATTTTCCCCTTCTCCGTGAATCCGGGGCTACGGCTACGCAGAACAGGTGATAGTACCACTTCCATCTACATCTTGTCCCCCTCTCGAGTTCTTTGTTGGTTACCCTGATAGTAACCATTTGTTGTTGTACATCGTGCCCTCGGCCTGGTTCAATCCGAGTAAGAGTTAGGCGTGCCGGACCTAGGTATGAGACACAGACACACAGCCTACAGTGCAGCCTAGCACGAAACTGTTGGCGTGCCGGATTTGGCCTAGTCATATCTGTGCCGGGCCAAATCGTGCGGTTGGCCCGGCACGTCCTAATTGACATATATAACTGTACTGTAGGTTCCCTTTCACAGCGGCGGCCTGAAACACTGCAGGACTGGAGTGTCTTCTTCTTCGAAAGGTCAACACTGTATGTAGGACTAGGAGTGCCACCGTCGCTAGCATGCCGGTTAACCGCAAGAGACAACTCCGGCGATACACTCAGCGATCCAAGACAGATCGCGGGACAGAGCGAATATCAATCGAGCGAGACAGACAGCGAGCTGAGGAGACAGATGATCTGTGCCGTGTTTCCTACCGGCCTTAACGTACGATTCTCTCTCTGGCGATCGAGGAGCTAAACAGCAAGCCTACTATACTAGTAATACAGTTCGTTCCTGGCTAGACGTACGTAAAACCGCAGCTAATAATCTCCTTTGTTCCTGTATACCTACGCTACAGGAAACGGACTCGTTTCAGACGGCGTCTACAGTTTGTTTAGCTTTCGACGGCTTCAACTTCAAGTGAGCTGAGACGAGACGACGGAAGCAAAGGTGTTGCCTTCGATCGTCCCGACCGCCGCCGGCCGTGCACCTGCAGCTCGACACAGCCCTTCGCCGCGCCCGCCCGTGTGCATCCGGCGTTGCCCTCCGCCTCGCACAGGCTTCGTCGTCATCAGCGTGCGCTCGGTGCTCGATCGACTCCGTTCTGTCCCCGCGCCACACTCGCGTATTATGCCACCACCAACCTGTCCCGTACGTACGTGGAGCTAGCCCGTTACACCGTCACCGTCTCCCCCACATGTGACCTCATCGATGCAAAGTTTAATCAACGATTGGGTGCTACGATCAGGTTACTTTAATGTGATTGTTTCTGTCCAAAGAAGCAGTGGTGATTGCAGCATCCTTAAAGATTCACTAGTAGAAAAGAGCTCATAGCCTGCGGCACCCATAAATTATCACTGGCGGTTTCAGTTATCACGCGCCAGTAAAAAAAACAAGGTGGACCCGACTTAGGAACCGCCAGTGGAAACCCATTTTCACTGGCGGTTATCTTAACACAACCGCTAGTGGAAATAGGGTATTTACACTGATGGTTGGTGTAACAGAACCGCCAGTAGAAAGAAATTTACACTGGCGGTTGGTATAACAGAACCGCCAGTGTAAATACCCTATTTCCACTGGCGGTTGTGTTAAGATAACCGCCAGTGAAAATAGGTTTCCACTGGCGGTTTTTCAAGCCAACCACCAGTGAACTGTCTGTTATAAATACCCCTCTTCTTCCCCGCGACAGTGAACTGTATGCTCGCAGCCAGCTTCTATTGGAGGCGATTTTGGAGGTCCAGATTTCACAAAAATATAAGGGGGGAGGTTTTGGTCTTCATTTCTTGGAAGAAGGTGGATAAGAAAGGTTGGTTTATGTTTCTTTGTCAATTTTTGTTCATTCTTGCTCAATTTTAGCCACATTTTGGATCTAGGGTTTTACATGTGAGAGAGAAGAGTATAGCTAGGTAATTTTCTCTATTTCCGCAAATGAGGTTGCATAAGATGATTAGTTTTTGTCTATTCCCTCTCCTTTTTCATGTTTAGTTCTCAAATAAGTTTATCCATAACACATATTTAGTTGCTTAATGATTGGTGAATGTGTTGTATGGAAGGTTGGTTTAATTATGTTTCAATTGTCAGTTATTGTTTATTTTTGCTTATGTTTCTTTTGCCAAATTTTGTTCATTTTTCCTCCATTTTAGCCACATTTTGGATATAGGGTTTCACCATGTGTTAGAGATAAAGTAGTCTAACTACTTTTATTGGAAGAGATAAAGTAGTCTAACTACATTTTGTTAGCGACAAACCGAAGCATGTAATTTTACACGACTTTCTAGAGAGGAGAGGGAGAGGGAGAGAGAGCTATTGTTGCCAATGCGCTCGGAGCAGGTGCTGCACTTACCGTCCGTGCGGATGCAGCACTTTGCACATCCAGAATGCCCGTTCTTGCACTGATTTTACACAGAGCAGAGCATCATGCTGGAGTCTACCGATCAATATGTACTGTATATATACATGCATGGTAATCTGACTTGCCATGAAAACTTCGGACTGGAAGGGTAGGCAGCAGATGTCGCACTCCAACGCGTCCTTCTCCATGGATAGTGTCATAGTCGCCTCTTCCTCATCCTCCAACCCCGACTCTTCCTCATTCTCCATGTGCAGCATGTAAATTTACACGACTTTCTAGAGAGGAGAGGGAGAGGAAGAGAGAGCTATTGTTGCCAATGCGCTCGGAGCAGGTGCAGCACTTACCGTCCGTGCGGATGCAGCACTTTGCACATCCAGAATGCCCGTTCTTGCACTGATTTTACACAGAGCAGAGCATCATGCTGGAGTCTACCGATCAATATGTACTGTATATATACATGCATGGTAATCTGACTTGCCATGAAAACTTCGGACTGGAAGGGTAGGCAGCAGATGTCGCACTCCAACGTGTCCTTCTCCATGGATAGTGTCACAGTCGCCTCTTCCTCATCCTCCAACCCCGACTCTTCCTCATCCTCCATGTGCAGCATGTAATTTTACACGACTTTCTAGAGAGGAGAGGGAGAGGGAGAGAGAGAGCTATTGTTGCCAATGCGCTCAGAGCAGGTGCAGCACTTACCGTCCGTGCGGATGCAGCACTTTGCACATCCAGAATGCCCGTTCTTGCACTGATTTTACACAGAGCAGAGCATCATGCTGGAGTCTACCGATCAATATGTAATGTATATATACATGCATGGTAATCTGACTTGCCATGAAAACTTCGGACTGGAAGGGTAGGCAGCAGATGTCGCACTCCAACGCGTCCTTCTCCATGGATAGTGTCACAGTCGCCTCTTCCTCATCCTCCAACCCCGCCTCTTCCTCATCCTCCATAGAGAGAGAGATAGAGGAGAGAGAGAGGAGAGAGAGAGAGGATAGAGAGAGAGAGGAGAGAGAGAGAGGGTTTCACATTTTAGCCACATTTTTGGATATAGGGTTTCACCATGTGTTTTATGTTACTTTTTTACAGGTGGTGATGGAGAGGACATCCTGGATGTATAACTTATCAAGGCTAGATCCATCATACATATCCGAGGTCTATAGGTTTATTGATGTCGCTACGAACCATGCTTGGAGAACAAAGACAAAACACATATATTGTCCATGCATGGACTGCAAAAATGCTGCTGTATTTAATGACACAGAACAAATCATATCTCATCTGGTATGCCGAGGATTTATGAAGGATTACACAATTTGGACAAAGCATGGAGAGGGTAGCTCTTCGCCTTATACGACTGGAAACCCTGAGAACATCGACGACAGATTTCAGTTCGTTCACGAGACACACCAACCTCTTCCACAGAGCGAACATGTAGTGCAAAATGTTACTGATCATGGTTACGCTGGAGGAAATGAACATGATAGACCTCATGTTCTGCCAAGTGTTATGGATGAGGAAGATGCAGAGTTGCTAGAGGCAATGTTGCGTCGTCATACAGATCAATCGATGTTCTTAATGAAAGGTATGGAGTCCCTGAAGAAGGCAGCAGAAGAGCCTTTGTACGACGAGTCTAAGGGTTGTACCAAAGAGTTCACGACGCTCCGGTCTGTGCTAAAGCTGTTGATGTTAAAAGCTAAATATGGTGTGTCTGATGCTGGCTTCGATGCGTTCTTGAGTATTATCGCAGACATGCTTCCAAAGGAGAACAATGTGCCTGCTAACACGTACTATGCAAAGAAACTAATCAGTCCGCTCACTATGGGTGTGGAGAAGATCCACGCGTGTAGAAATCACTGTATCCTTTATCGAGGTGATGATTATAAAGACTTGGAGAGCTGCCCAAAGTGCGGTGCAAGTAGGTACAAGACGAATAAAGACTATCGAGAGGACGAAGAGTGTGTTGCATCCGTGTCTAAAGGGAAGAAGCGAAAGAAAGCCCAAAAAAAGACTTCAAAATCCACGAGCAAAGAAAAAGAAGTAGACTATTATGCGCTCAAAAAGATTCCTGCTTTGGTGATGTGGTACCTCCCCGTCGTCGATCGATTGAGGTGTTTGTTCGCTAATCCTGAGGATGCCAGACTTATGAGCTGGCATGCTTCTGATGAGCACAAAAACGATGGGAAGCTTCGACATCCAGCCGATGGGAAGCAGTGGCAAGATTTCAATGACAACCACCGAGACTTTGCCGATGAACCGAGAAATGTTAGGTTCGCACTGAGTACTGATGGAATGAACCCATTTGCTGAGAGGAGCAGCAAGCATAGCACATGGCCGGTGATCCTCACCATATACAACCTTCCTCCATGGTTGATGCAGAAACGGAAGTACATTTTGCTAACCATCCTTATTTCTGGACCTACACAACCTGGAGTTGACATGGATGTATTTTTGGAGCCCTTAATGGAGGATATGAAAATATTGTGGGAAACGGGTGTTCAAATGTTGGATGAGTATCGTAAAGGTTCATTCACGCTGAGAGCAATTCTTTTTGTTACGATCAACGATTACCCTGCTCTCTTCACATTATCAGGCCAGTTTAAGGGAAAGGTTGGTTGCACAGTATGCATTGATGGAACTGCTTACGTATCCCTTGCTGCATCTAGGAAGATAGTTTACATGAGGCACAGACGCTTTTTATTGGAAGGACACAGGTACCGCATGCGAAAGATGGATAAGTACTTCGACAATAATGGTGAACTACATTCTACTGCTCCATCGGGTAACAATAGAGGTCATAGAGTTTTTGAAATAGTCAGGAATATCAAGTTTGTTTTCGGGAAGAAGACAAAAGACGGAAAAACAAGGAAGGATGTCAAACCAGCTTTGGGGGCTATATTCAAGAAGAAGTCTATTTTCTTCGAGTACTTGCCTTACTGGAAAGAGTTAGATGTGCGGCATGCGATCGATGGTATGCACGTTCAGAAGAACGTGTTTGAAAGCATAATGGGCACCTTGCTAGACATAAAAGGCAAAACAAAAGAAGGGCTCAATTCACGCATGGACTTGGTAGATTTAGGCATAAAAAAGGAACTACATCCCGTTCTTCAAGAAAATGGGAAGTACCATCTCCCAGCAGCAAGTTACAATCTCAATGTAGATGAGAAACATGCGATGTGTGTTTGGCTCAAGAATTTGAAAGTCCCATCCGGATTCTGCTCTAGCATACGGAGTATTGTGTCAATGAAAGACCTGACAATCACCAAGTACAACTCACATGATTGCCATGTCATGCTGACTACATTCCTACCTATTGCCATCAGGGCTATAAATCCTTTGTTTTTAAAGATGGCAATCACACGGTTGTGCTACTTTTTCAACAGGATTTCACAAAAGGTAATTGGTCGTGATGAGTTGGCATCTCTTCAGGAATTCGCAGTGGAGACAATATCACAGTTTGAGATGTGTTTCCCT